>CM056945.1:13737401-15171038 GCA_029856935.1 Cyclocarya paliurus | reverse complement strand
TCACTGAATACAACTATACAAATAAATGAGCTGTTTGACATTTGGGGTGGCCATGGGTGGAAAATACATGTAATTAATGTTGTCTGCTGTGAGACTGTGAGATCATAAAACCTAAAATATTAACAATTTAATAGGAAAATAAATTAGAATTATAAACAAGAAATGAAAAATAAAATTACAAACATATATTAGAAATGAAAAAATTACAAACTAAAATCTGACTAATCGAGATGAGATGAGGATCAAGATGAGAATAGATCATTTGGTCCTTGGGCTGGGGATTAGGTTTGCGCATATGGCAGTAACATTTTAAAAGCTAAAAAAATACAAGAAAAACAATTAGATATCAAAAATTCTATAAATACAAAAAATAATTAAGGAACAATACAAATTGTACAAACCTATGACAAATGGAAATGGTTGGTCCAATACCACGAAGTCAAACTGTAGCAGAGGTAGATGTCGTCTCAAATATTGCTACAACAATTAAATTTGAAATTAATACCGATGAAATGAATATAAATAAAACAAAACAACAAAATGAAATAAGTGATTACTAGATCTAGGCTGATTATCACCCTCTTCCTCGTCAATCTCCTTAAAGTCAAGAATATTTGGAATGCGAATTTCCGTCCCGTTGATCAACTTCTGTATGCAAATCACTCCACAATGGGAGCAGACAATGTACTTGAGAATGGATCCAATATGTGTCCTCCAATACTAAAGGCTGACTCTGAGGCAACGATATTAAAAGGGATGACCAAAATATTGTAGGCTATTTCTCCAAGGATGAGATACTTCACAACATTGGTCTTCTACCGTACTAATATATCAAAGTCTTGTGTATATGGGTGAAGATCCGCTGCCAAACATATGTCTACCTCCAACTGAGCCTTCGTAGATTGACGGACTAGTAGGGGTTTTGCTCCAACCTCTCACACCCTGCCAACCTACTCATTTTCCCCACCCTAGCTAATGAAGGAGATGCTGGAGGGGGGGGGGGAGGTGTAGGTGTATTACCATTCCTGATCACTGTAAACTCATCAAATAATTAACCAAGAGTTTTTCTAACCATTGTCTCAATAAGCTCAGCCCATGTGTTCCAACGTGCAAGTCTCAAACCATATACCATGCCATTAATCTTATAATGGGGGTCAAGAGCAACAACTACATATAACAAAATATTTAGCATACTCAAATCTCTCCAATACTTGTCATATTTGACCCTTATCATCAATGTCATCGTTCGCATCCTAATATGGTCACCCCTACACATTTCATCCAATTCTTCTTTCACCTAACATATTTGCTGATAGAAATCATTAGATGTAGGATACAAAGAACCAAATAACCTCAATGTGACCTCGCAGAAAAGCCTAAAAAAATCTACAAAAGTTTCAACAACCTCCTAATCATTGGTAATAGGGAAACCTAATCCCCCATGCTCATCAAAATATTTGATATATTGAATGTCTTCATTACCCAATAATGCAAAGGCCGCCTTATATTCTTGTAATACCCGTCTTCTTCCTTCCTTATGACGTAAGTAATTACGTTAGATGCGATAGCCTGTCCACTCCTCTTTAGTGTCTAAGAGCTCCGTTATGCGTGCCAGACCTCGATGGCGTGTTTTAAAAGATATTATGTAATTTATAAAGCTAGTTTTGTGTTTTAAAGTTGTGTATTTTAAATGGAAGATTCTTATTATTATTTAACTAGAGAATATTTTAAATAACTCAATTATAATATCTTTGAATAGCTCCAAAAATATTATAATTGTGGGAATCATTTTATATAAATGATTCCAGTTATTTAAAATATTATGTGATTTAAATAATTATGGAATCTTTATCTTAATTTAATGGTTTTATTCATTTAAATATTTTAAGTAAGACTTCATTATTTTAGAAATGATGAAGGAATATTATTTTAAATAATATTCTATCTTAATTCCTCTCAGTGCTTTTAATTAAGTTATTGTTTACGCATTTTTAAATCAGTATTTAAGGGTCATCGTAGACCATTTTATAGATCCCCAGATGTCAGATTTTAGGATAAAACTTTAGCCCCTCTCTCTTCTCCCTCACTTTTCCCTCCCCTCTCTATCTCCTCCCTCTCCCTCTCGGCTTGCACTGCACGACAACCACCCACGCTCGAACGCACCACTGCCCAGCCCGGTGCTGCCATGCGCCGGTGAGCCTCATCGCCCCTTCGACCGGCCTCATCTCCCTCCGGCGAGCTCACCCATACCAGCATCTTCCCCCCACGCTCGCCCCTCCTCTCCCTCGGCCATGCACAACCCGAACGGGCTAAGTGCTCCCAGCACTGCTGTGTGCCGTTCTCCCGCGCCACCACTCCCATGGTAGCCTTCTCTGCCACCGACCAGCCTCCTCTAGCGAGCCCAACCTCCATCTCCCCACCTGCAGCTCCCCATGTATGCACTTAGCCCCTCCACGCACAGATTCACTGTGCAGCCCCCTAGAGACTCCCCTAGAGACCTGGGGATAACCCATGCATCACTCGTTGACCATCACAGTGATAACACCGGACACCACCATAAGACTCCCCAGGTCTCCCCCTTCCTCCTCCTGTAAACCCACGGCCAGATGTCCCCTCCTCCACCTCCCGGTGTTCCTCTCCCTCACGCACGGGTAAAGCCCGATCCGTCGCCGTACGCCACCACCCATGGCGAGTGACCGCCCTCTCGGCACCCTCAGGCCACCACGAAGCCAACTGGACCACCCACGGCCCCGATCTGCCACCCATGACCCCACACTCTCTCTCACTCTCCCACGGCTTCTCCCTCTCTCACAGTGCACAGCCAACCCCTTTCCGCCACCGTGGACCACCGCATGACCACTACCGAGCCTCCACGGCTCCTCTGGTAGTTTTCCTTAGCTTAGCCCTAAGCTTAAACCACCACTTTATGTGGTGGGTAATCACTGCACGTAATGGACAGTCACTACGCGTGACTGACCGCCACTGTACACGGCTAGACCCACCGTGTAACGCTCCCTTTCCAGCATCATTAAGGCCACCTTAGGCTCTTCCAAGACCACACCTAACTATCCAAATGCCTAAACAGTCACTGTACGCGGTGTAGCCACCTCGTACATTCCTCCGGCGTTATTGCTGTGACAGTCAACGAGTTATGCACGGGTTATCCCGTCGATGGTATAATTCTCTATCTCTCACTTATTATGTTAGTTTCTAGCTAGTTGACTAGGTTGTGGACTGTGCTACTAGTATTATAGGGTTCACTGTGTAGTATAATGATGTGACGTGCTGTGGAGAAGTGTTGGGTGTGGTTGGGAAGTGTGTTGTGTAGTGTTGTGGTTGTGGTATATGTGCGGTAGTAGTGACGTGGCGTAGTGTCGTGAATGGAGTATACGCGGAGTATACTCCATGTGGTGGAACGATGCACCATATGACGTGTATGCCATAGTGGTGTTGTGACGTAGTGCCGTAAATGGAGTACACGCGTGATGTACTCCATGTGGTGAGACGATACACTATATGACGTGTGTGCCATAATGGTGATGTGGCGTAGTACTGTGAATAGAGTATACGTGAAGTATACTCTATGTGGTGGAACGATGCACCATATGGCGTGTGTGCCATAGTGGTGATATGGCGTAGCGTTGTGAATGGAGTACAAGTGGAGTGTACTCCATGTGATGGAACGATACACCATATGGCGTGTGTGCCATAGTGGTGATGTGGCGTGAATGGAGTACACGTGGAGTGTACTCCATGTGGTGAGAACCGTTTGGTGTGTATGTTGTAGTGGTGTTGTGGCGTAGTGTTGTGAAGGGAGTATGCGTGGAGTGTACTCTAGGAGGTGCAGCGATACATTGTATGGCGTGTCGTAAAGATAATGGTGGTTGCGTAGTTGATAGGAGAAGAACTTGATGTATGGTGTCGGAAACTGTAGAACAGTGTCCCGAAGTGGCTGTGAAGTATGGCTGTAGTCCAAGGCCACGGGTGTCACCATGTGACTGGCCTATGGCCGGGAATAAGTACGAAGTGGCTAAGAAGTATCAGAGTAGTGCAACAAAAGCATGACTGGGCAACGTCGTGAAGTGACATGGTCAATCATGGAGCTGCGCTATGATGACCTAGGATGTATGTGAGGTGACGTGACAAGGTCACGGTGTAGCTTGGGAACAGTCTTGAGCTATATGGCGTGACGTAAAGTGTAGTTATGAACAGAGTCCCATCGTGTCAAGTGTTGGGATGAACTGTCATGAGATTCGGGTAACACGGAGAGTCGTGCTAGCCGGGTCAGAGAAGGATGGTATCAGAATATGGCGCTTATCCATATGACCCGATGACCAATGTAAGGTATGTTGGTCCTTGATGATAAAGGGGTAAGGTACGTGTGTAATCTCATTAGACACATGTGCCAGATGGATTTACTGTATATAATGGGTAATTTGTCCTATGTACGGTTACATGATGCTTAAGCCTCAAGATTGGCTTAGAGCCGTGTGATGTGTATGGATGGTCATGAGATTAGAGTGAGCTAAGATACATGAAGGTAATGAGGAATGTACTGTCTAAGAATGGGATGCGTGACTTAGTCAGTCTAAGTTATGCATCGGAACGTGGTTAATGAGAAGAACAAGGTGAAGGGCGTAGTGTCTTAATCCTAAGGTGAATCATGACTTCACCCTAGTGAATAAGTACTCAAAGTAGAACGTCAAGGTTGAAGGAAGTAGAGACTGTAATGGGTCTCCAGAGGTTTTATTATAGTAAGTAATATGAAAGGGCACGGGATAGAAGGAGAGTGTTCTAAGTAAAGCATAGCTCTATTTCTAGTTAGTTGCTTATGCACTAGATAGAGAATAACGTTAAGGTTATGTATGCATGTAGGTTGCAATCTGACACGCGCATTAATGGACTGTATGGTATGAAAGCAGCATGGAGTCCAGGTAAGTATTACGTTCATACTCTTTTAGAGTTTTCTAAAGATAAGAAAAAGAAGAAGAAAAGCTTTTCCTTATGAAAAATGAAGAAAATAAATGTTTTTCCTTTTTCAAGGGCAGACATTTTATGAAAAAGAAGAACGAAAAGTAACGTATTTAAAGTATAAGTATGTACGGCCCCCTTTGGCAGCCCCTGTTCACGTATCCAAAAGTATTAATTATACACATATGAATGGATGGCTATACGTAATATCTATTGTATGTATTTTCAAAGAAAAGACATGGCACGAAAAGACGGTTTTCGGGCTCTCACCCCAAATGAAGTTTTCTCACGAAAAGATGTTTTCTCATTAAAAGAATGTTTTCTCATGAAATGAATGAAAAGAATGAAAACCCATGCTCATGCAAATGAAATGAATGAAAGTTGCAGCCCTTTAGAGCTGCCATGAATGAATGAACGTAAAGAAAGAATGAAAGAAAGGCATGAGCATGCATGAATGTATGAAACTACATAACGGTCACATGAATGAATGAATAGGGTACCCAAAGGAATGAATGGGCAGATTGCAATGCCGAGTAGTAGTATCTGGTAGTGTACCCAGTGCTGCATCCCTGACGGAATGGGGTTCCAACCCGTGGCCACGGGCGAATCCATTGGCCATAGGGCTGCTAATCCTAGCACGCAGGGCGTAACAATGTGCACTGGCCTATGAAAGTGAAAAGAAAGGAATGTATGAATGCATAGCATTCTTTAAGAAATGAAGGCAGTGACGGGGGAAAGTTTTAAAGAAAAGAAAAGCATATTTAAAGATGAAAACCCCCGTCTATTGATGTTTACGAACGAAAGCATATATGCATGTACGTATAGTATGTATGGAATGATGAATGCATGATTGAAAACCTATGTTGCTATATTTTAACTGTATGAAGTAATGCTTACTGAGTATTCGACTCATTTTAGTTTTTATGTGTGCCCATCCCCCCACAGGAACTGAATGAGCAGTACGCTCAGGAGGGACACAACCAAAGAAGAAGGGCACGGAAGTCTAGGCATGAGGGTTTTAAATGTACAAAAGGTCATTTTTATTTTAAAGATTTATATTTTCTACTTTTTTTAACCCGCAAACCTCTTTTATTATAAAAGCACATTTCATTTTATAATGTAGAGTCTTGCAGCCTGGGAAGGACAGTAAAGTATTTTAAATTGGACGGTAATTCCTGTCGTATTTTTTAAAATATTTTGTAAAAACACCCACCTCAAGGATGGGCGTTACAATTCTTGACTCACCTTCAACATCAAGAAGGTTGAGTTCCATCTTATAGGAACATCAGTACAAAGGCCCTTCGTGGATGTTATGCTCGCATTCTTCACAGTATCCTTGAATTTCTCCAGTTTAGCATGAGAGATCTCACAAATCTTACAACTGTTCTGACCAGTGCAGCCAAGTCATCAAGATATTTCAAACCATCAGTCACAATTAAACTCAGAATAAGTGCAGTACATCTAACATGCAAATAGTCACACCTAAGATTGTCTTATTTGCTTCTTTAAGATAAGTCTTAAGATGTCCCAAGGCCGACATCATTAGACGAGGCATTATCAACTATAATTTTCAAAATCAGTGCCAACCCCGACTCCTTTATTATGGCCTTTAAGGACTTCCTAACCGTCTCACCCTTATGAACGAAAATTTGACTAAACTTTACAATTGTTTTGTGTAGTGTCCAACCACAATCATTAAAATGCATAGTCGAAGACATGTAATTATAATTTTAGACGGATGTCTAAGTATCGGTAGTGAGAAAAACTACTTGACCCGCCAATTGGCACCTTAACAAATCTTTCTCTTTCTTGTAATATTTTTTAATATCCTTTGCACGATATGGCGAGAAGAAAGATTAAATCTAGAATATTTTTGGAATCATTTCCCCTCCACAAACTGAAAATGTAGCTCGTCCATGATTACCATATGAGCTAACTTTCTTATACACTTATTAGAATCATACTTAGCATACCTCTTCAATGTTGAACCCCCATGACCCACTTCTCCCATCCGCCATTTTTTTAGTCCAATCTCTAGTCTAGATTGACTCTTCTCATGTAAGAATTTTAATATTGGACTCTTCTTGCATTGTTATTCTAAGTGGACCTTTAATTATAATGTACCATGTTTCCTATAGTGACATCCATAAACTTTACCACAGTAGTTACACTTTTCTTGGGGGTTATTGGGGTCACTACCCTCTAGTTTGATAAAGTGAGACCAAATTATGGAAACTGGTTTCTTGCTTTGTGTGGGCTTGGGGGCAGGGCAAGGTTTCGTCTCCATAGAGGTAGGACTAAGGTCTGTAAGGTTAGCAGTAGGTGTAGGGTTAGGTGTTAGGGTATGGGTATGAGAGCTTTTACTCAGATTTTGCAAGTTATACTTCGGATTTTTTTGTAAGTAAACTTCCAACTTACTTTGGATAGCACTTATATATATTTTGTGAACTTTTGTTTGTTTTTCATTGATTGAATCTTGTTATATTGTGGTATGTATATTCAATTTTGATATGAAGATGAGATGCCATGTTTTCATGAAGATTTGTTGAAATGTATTTTGAATATGCCATGATTAGGGTTTTAGTTTTGACATATATATGTGCCATGCATGCTTGTTTTGATCTATGAACGTGTGAAAGCATGTGAGTTATGATGATGTTTTGACCAAGGCCATATTAAGGGAATCCGAATCTGTTTTGGGTTTGGATGAGTGTGATTCAAGTATGTTTACATGTATTCATCACATGATTGCATGTTCTAATGTTTCCAAGCTATATTGTAATATGTACATTGTGAATTGGATCATATATGTTTCAGGTTGTACATGTTTGCATGAGTATGGTATAGTGTAACGCCATGTATTCATGTCACAAGCATGTAAGTCTATGTTTTCAAAAGAAAGAGTCAATGAACAAGGCATTCAAGCTTTATGTTATGATGTGATATGACATGCCATAATATGCTATGATATGCTACGATGTGATATGATCACAATATAAAAATGATATGAAATGACAAGAATGTCATGATATGTTATGAAATGAAAAGTATGGCATGATAAGTTATGACAAGAACAACCGAGCTCAAATGATATGAACATGTGATAAGAAATCTAAAAGATGAAAAGATGTTTTTATGAAAAGTTTACATTGCATATGTCAAAGTTCATATCCATGCATTTATTTATGGACTGTTATTATTTGTGGTTTACTTCTATATACCTGTGATATTTGTTGTATGTTGACTATTTACTTGCTGAGATTTCTTGAAATATCACAATGGTAGTTTCCACTACCAATCCCCACCCGGAATGGTAGAAGTTATGGCAGGTTTAGGCCATCATGGAGAGGCGCAAGAGGCCAGCTCCTCGGATAGTAGAGGAGATCTCGAAGATCCGTGAGAGCTTGGCAAAACTATCCTTGCTAGATAGACTAGAAGTCGTTGACCGGTTCATCATGGAGGTTATGAAGCTCTTTGATGAGCTAAGAAGGATTTTGAATAAGGATAAAACCAACTAGAGATGACCTAGCAAAGATGAAATTTCTGGAAAATGGGACCATGGAAAGTAGGAAGGAAATGACTTAGGGTTTTGTGAAACAATATTTTGATGGTCCATTTGTTTTGGGAAATGTTTTGAAAACAATCATCTATTTTGGAAAAGTACAATTATGTTTACATTAGGTACCATGTTCATTTATTCCTACTGTCCTTAAGTAGTTAATAGAATTATCCATTGGGAATTACTGCATATTGCTAGATTATAGGTGCACTGCATCTTAGTTGTCCTATACGACGGGTATGTAGCCTTGAGTTGCATATCCTGATGGTTTAGTCACCGTCTAATCCCAAGCGGGGCCTGGGGGCATCACAAGTGTGTATAGGATAATTTGTATAATAATATTTCATACAATTAGAACTTCTAATTTATTATAGACGAGCCTATAACCCAATCAATGCACGGATTGCTATAAAATAGATAAGTGATTGTAAAATATATATGAATCTGTATATATCCGAATATGTAGGTTATAACATGGGATTTAGTATATATCCGATTACAAAATTCTTTCTAACCAAAACATTGTAGAGCCGATCCACTCTCCACGGCTTCTGTCCTCCACCATCTCCTGCATGGCTTGACCTCCATCATCTCTTATTGTCATCGCTATTAAGGCTGGCCGAACTTGAGGTTCTCTCTCTCTCTCTATATATATATAGATATCTTTTTCTTTTAATTTCTTTCTTTTTTGTATATAATAAAGAGTGGTCAGACCAACAAAATAAATCTAATTTTATATTATTACTTTCCACCTAAAATAGAGTTATACAATAATTCTAAAAGATGAAACAAAAGTGTACCTGGCTTACAGTTTACATTGGAAATTTCTTCAAGATTTTTACTTATTACAAAATTATTATCGACCCAAATGCGAGGGCAAAGAGGGTGACTTGGTGCATTGCCTGAGACGTTGGAATTTGACCATGGATCTGCATCGAGAATGCTGCTATAGATCAGCAGATATGCTTGAATAATATGCGAAATCCTGCTAGAAACCAAATACAGGACTATGTACTATCATCTGGTGATATTAATGGGGCTCTCGGTGTGGTGGTTGTAGTGGTTGGCAAAAGGAGAGGTGGATGCTATGTTTCATGGAGTTAAAGTAGAGGCCTCTCAGTGATGGCGAGCGGTGGCTCCACGTGGGCTCATGACTGGGCTACAACGGTGACAAATATATGAACCAAAAAATAAGAAACCAATAGAGTAAACTACACGAATTCTATACCTATACCGGATTGAAACGTATTAGCCGAATGCTGAGTAAAATGAAAATAAGAAAGTTTTCATAACGAGAATAGATTTTGGAACATTTCCTGACTGGAGAACTTTTGTTTGCTAACTCTTGTTTTGTACAACAATAACAATAGCATTGGCACGTTACATATAGGGGTCAAGTTGAGCGGGATTTTGCAACATTTTTTTTCTCTTTTTCCAAAATGCAAACTTGTATAACTCTTTGGCCCATTACTGTCATTTTTAGATGGTTTATATCGAAGCAATGGTTTTGAAAAGGCAATAGCAGCGGTTCACTCTTAGCCAATTTTAAAATTTAAAACTGTCAACGGTGGTTATTCGTATGCAATTTCCATACCATATCACTACGGTTGACGTTTAGGAGTGGGGAACTACCGATTAATGCAGTCTAAATGCCAAGTTAGATGTTAAAACTTGGCTTTTATATAATTAAATAGATATATATATATATATATATATATTAAATAGTTTAGTTTTTTACATTTATTTTATGTATTATTATTTTTTAATTCTAACTATAATTTATTTTCTTTTATAAAAAGTTATACCATAAGAATTTCTTAATCAAAACTATTTGGTTGAATGGTTAAATGGTTAGAGTTGTTTTTATAAAATTTAAATTTTTTGATTAATCAAATCTTCAAAAAGAAAATCAAGCTCGAGTTGTTGGTTTATTTTTAGTCAAGCTCGAGCTAAATTCCAGCAACATTAATAGTACCAAGCCAAATTCAAACAAGGATATTTGAGTAAATATGCTAATCGAGCTTGAGTACTCTTATTTGAATTCAACTTGATTCGGTTCGTTTGTAGCCCTAGAATTGTACAAGATCTTGGCAAACATTTTGACAAATAGGCTCAAGGTTGTCCTCCCTAATATCATCCTACCAAATCATAGTGCCTTTGTGTGTATGACACCCCAACCCCCCCTTGGAATTTGACGGATACTAAAATGTTGAGACATTGAATACAAGGTTACATACTTCATTTATGGTAGATAATATGCAACACTCCTAGCATATTTCTAGCCACATGCAATAGCAATAGATTTTTTTTTTGTTCAATCATAAGTTTCACCAAAATAGACTAAATCCCAAAATACTTTTCGTAACATTAATACATAAGTTGTATCAACATCCATCAAAACATAACCTTAAATTAAAAAAAAAAACATAGTACTAGAGTAAGAACTCCTTAATTACAATTAACTACATAGTTTCTTAACTATAGTTTGAGCCACTCATGTAGCTCAGCTATCAATAGTAAAATAACATTAAAAATCTAGAGGATAGTCTCCATTAGGTCCTCCAGACTTAGTGTCTCGCCAATCTCATCGAGGCTGGTTCATCCATCTTCGTGGCAACTTGGTACAGCTTCTACCATTCTAGGCAGAAATGGCAGTTGTGACAATCACAGTGAGATTTTATAAATCTCAATAAGTTATGAATCTAATTTACCATCAATTTACAAAGCATGCATTATAATAAACATGATGTGTTGCATGATTGACATGAGTTTGCTTTTACAAGAAAAATAACATTATCAATATAAGAGTTTCATACTTCATAACATGTTTGCTTTCATAAAAATGTTTCGTTCATTCTTTATTGTTCTTACAAAAGGGTGGACGCCTCACAGTTCCCCAGGGACCGTATGCTCCTACTGGTTACCACACCACATCATAGGTCCTTAGACTAGCTGTCAATATATCATCAGAATTTTTCCTCATGGTAGTTTGAGTTAACCATTATCATGAATCTTAGCGGCACCCACTAAAGCTAGGTGCCTTTGACTTTGTTCCGGGAATCTTTTGACCCCATTAGAAGCCCATTGATGGTTCTTTGTCAAACTAGGGTGTTTCACTCCATTTTATACACTCCAAAGTGGACAGGGGAGTTCCACTAGGATAATCCTCCATTCTAGTAATGGGTATGTGACAAAACTAAATTTCATGCTTAACTTAAAATTCATGACAGACACTCATGCTTCATGACAAATATTTATGTTTTATGATAGATATTCATGCTTCATAACATATAGAAACATTGTGTAACATAAATATTTCAGATATTGATGAGAATTAAAATGGCATATGGATCACTAACATGGTATTTATTATTTAGAATACTAGCATATACCAAGAGTAAGTTAGAAGCTAATTTACCAAAATCATTGAGTTCTATTAATCGTTGTAGGCTGAAATAAGAGATACACTAAGGTTAGTAATCATGTTATCAAAGGAAAGTTCACAATCTAACACTCTTAGAGTACTATTTGTAAATTTTCCCCTTAACTCTTCAAAATTTGTAAATAAGTCCCTAAACTTTCAATAATTACAATCCAGCCCCAAACTTCACAAACCTCTCATATTTCCTATTCTATAATCATTTTTGAACTTTGAATCTAATGAATCATGCAACTACTATAAGAAATCCACCAAAATCGAAACATATAAAATCTCATGTTTCACAAAGTGTGATTTAGGCCTGATTGCATACTAATGGTGACTTAACTGGATTTTAGAACTTAACCAAATTCTAAATCCAAACTTGGTAACATGTTAATTCACTAGAATTATATCCTTCATGACCCAATTTTCATCATATGAATTAACAAGAACACTTATAGCACTAAACATCACAACCGAACCGAGCATGATGTCCTCTATCTTTCTCTTACAAATGAACACCAAGAACTTAATAGATCACAAATTCTAGCTATTAACATGCTAAGTACTTATTTCTAGATGGTATTTGACATTAAGCAACTAATTCATGATATAGGAGAGATAGAATTCAACTTATATCACAATCCTAAAATCGGAAACATACATTTCATTCACTCTTGAGTTTTTGACTAAATCCTTATGTAGCATGTTGATTTTTTTGAAATAACTCACCCATGATCATCATAATCAAGCTTTAGTTAGGTCTTAGCTCAATTTTAACTATGCCATTACCAAGTTTCAAGATTAACTCAAGCAAATGCCTAAGAACCTCAAACTTTGCACCGAAATCTTGCATCCATGAATATACATCACAAAATCAACTTAAACTCAAATTTAATGATTCAAATCAAAGTTTAACATGATCTAGCTTCATTTGAAAAGGATTTAGAGGACCAATTCACCAAAATGAAACTTTAGAGTTCAAAAGGACCAATTCTCAAGGAAAGCTCACACTAATCTTCGGATCCATTAACCCTAGTTGGTTCATGCGACTATTGAGTGAGACCACTTGTTTTATAAGCTCAAACTGAGATTGGACTCACCATACAAGTCACCAAACTTCATCAAAACCGAATCTAATAAGCAAATCCTAATACTATATGGCACTTCGAGTTAAAACTCTAAAACATCATACAATCATTCTAGACGAATTGAGTAATCCCAACATCAACTAGAACCAACCATTTCACTTAAAGAAAATAAATCTAACATACATGCTAACATGTTCTTAACTTGTGTATCAAAATAGAAGAGGAAAATATTGGGAAAAAGGACTTACTAAGGCTAGCACATGGAAAATATTTGCTCCCATCTACACTCTCTCTTTCTTGTTCGGATTCTTGTGCTAGTTTTGATTTGCAAGTTTGTGTACAAGTGAGAGGGAGTAATGGTGGACTTGTGAACAAAAGAAATTGAGATGAGAGGGAATGAGTTTCGGTAGGGTAGGGCATGGGTTGAAATGCTCTTGCTTGTGAAGTTGGATAAGTGATTTGGTGTAAGAGATTTGAAGTGACTGAATAGCATGAGGGAAGGGGGTTGGTTAGCTTGAGTGAAGAGGTGGGTTTGCTGGCTGAAAAGCTGGTACACGGCAAGGCATGGGATAGCTTGCATATAAAATGAGCTAAGTTTGTGTTGTGAAAGAAAGGACAAACCGAGTGAGTGTAGGGGCATGCATCTGATGGTTGTGTTCCTTGGTTTTGGGATTTGAAATTCAAACCAAAAGAGAGCGGGTTGGGCAGGTGGAAAATGATTGAAGAGGGCAGGGTATGGTGCTCCAAAAAGGTATTAAGAGTTTTTGTAACACCTCGCTCCCCACGGTTAATAATAAAACCACTTTTAAAAATTCTCTAGAGCTAGAGTGCTACTAATGAACTTGACTTAAAAGATTTCTTCTTAAAGAAGCACCAGATACAAAGATTCTCAAAAATTAAATCATCTTTATTAAAATATTGAAATTATAAAAGAGAATGCATTGAAGCATTTAGTAAAATGCTTTCTCAAAATCTGTGATATAAAATCATAACTTAAAATCTCTGTAGATGATCTAGGCTACTGTCATGCCTCCTTGGATAAAGTTCCATTTTACAGCTCTACTTTCAAAAATATTTTGACCTATGATGGTTTAAAAACATAAAAACAAACTAAAAAACGAGTCCATAACTCAGTAAGAAACCTATTATAACGTAAACATACTTAATATAAAATTTTTCATAAAATATTTTATGCTGAGAACTTAAAATCATGATCATTCATACGTATGATCATTTCATGCATGAATTATCTTTAAATTATCTGACTTATCATACTTATCTTATCGGGCAACACACTTAACCCTGTGTGCAAGATTGTGCACCGACCCCACATCCTGCGGCTGTAAGGGGAGCAGCTAATAATATTCTAGCATATTATGGTGGACCACGCTTAAGTCCGTGGCTTGCACGTCCACCTATAAATTGCATTGTACTATGCATCTAGATGGTCATCTGATTAATTGTTCTGAACTTATCTTACACTTGATCTTATGAAAGTTTACGTGTCTTATACAACGTGAGATGCATAATACATACATTACTATAATATACAGAATAAAACATGATAAATGATGTGCTTGCAAATATCATGATATACGTGGTACATAGACACGAGCTTCTAAAGAACTGGCTTTAATAATAATATATATAATTACCTAACGAATACTAATCCCAATTTAAGATCAAGGTACTTACCTTGTAGTGTTGCTTCCTAAAAGTTTTGATATGAAATCGATCATGCGAACCAGAAGGAGAGAGAAAATGTGAGGGATGTTGTGAGAGGAATGAGACAGTCGGTTATTGGCATGGTGAATGTAAAACATGCACAATGCTGGATTGGGTATCTTAGGTTCAGCCGCTGCACTTATGGAGGTTTATGGTCTTTTCCAAATAACACATGAAATGTAGATATTTATAGAGAGATTTGGGAGAGGGTGCCGAAGAGTTTGAGTTAGACTCGATTAATACATGTAGTCATACTAATTTGATGAACAATTAGTTGTGATCATCTAAGAAGAGAGTTTGAATATAAAAACAAGGTCTAGTAGTTCATTCAATAGAGGATTAGCAATGATTGAGACTGCATAAGAGACTTCAATTAGTGATGATTTTAAATTGAAATAAATTTTTAATTGTAGATATTTAAATTCTAAAGGAAGTCTAACTCTTTCAATAAATAATTAATGGGATTTGACCTAGTTATTGAGCCTAATTAAAACTCATAATCAACCTCAATAATTTATGGCTGGTGCGCTAATCCAATATGGCCCATTAATGGTCTTGCCTTGTTTCACATTGTAACACCCTGCCTAAAAAAGGCCATTAGGCCTTGATCTTAGTAGCCTTAATCCTAGTTAATTAGGAGTTGAGCTATTTGAGAATAAGAACGTTTTGGATATTTGATTTGGCAAAATGGAGGTATACTTTGGGTTTAGAAGAATTATTAGGAGATTCTAGTGCAATATTGATTTTTGAAGAAAATGAAATTCTTAGAAGTTGATTGGAGAAATTTTAGTGATTTATTAATTTTGAGGACAAGAAGCCAAAAGGCCCATAAGGGAATGACACATGGCACATTGGATTGTTGCCACAACAATGGGCTAAGTAATTTGGGTAAAATTCTTGATGGATTTAGGAAGGTCCAAGAGATTGGTTTATTAAATTTTTGGGTATAAAGGTTTAGAGAGACACTAAGGCATTAAGCCCAACTTGATGGACACTAGGCCTAACCTGATGGATATAAGACTTTAGACCTCTAATGCACTAAAGATGTGATGGGCAAAGGTTAAGATGTTAAAAAGACCATAGGCTCAACTTGAGAGATATAAAGTTTTAAGCCTTTCTTGGAGGACTCTAGAAAATAGGCTCAATGAAAAGGATATAAGGCTAATTGGCCTAACTTAGTAAGAGTGGAGGTGTTAGGCTCTTAATTATGGGTTAATTACTTACGTTAAGGTTGATAGTGGGATTAGCGTTAATAATGGTACTTAGTGTTAATGAGCTAAGGATTAGAGAGGTAATCCTATTAGTAATTTTGGTGAGACTTTTTAGGACTTTAGAGCATTCATGGTCCAAGCCTAAGAAAACTTTGAACCAACACTTAAGGAATTTAAGACTAGTTATGACCCAACAATAAGGAAGGCATAAGGCCTTTGGGCCAAACTTGGTATAGATTGGACCCATGGCCCAAGTAGGCCAAGTCAAATCTTTTCAAGCCCAATTTAGTGGATCTTGAGGTTTCTTTTTAACCCTACAAATCTGTAAAATGAGGCTCTCTCATTCAAGTCCAAGAGCCCTTAAACCATGAGCCCATACATTTGGCCCTTTCAAGCCCACATGACCCAAAGCCATATTTGAGCTCATTTCACCATTCAAGACCAAAGGCTCAATACACCATACCATTGGTTTCCTTAAGCCCAAATCACACTCAAAGTATCCAAATTAAGTTTTGAAAATTGGCTAAGGCCATTAACCATCATACTTGAGGTTAGTGCACTTTAAGCCATGTTTTGAAACTTAATCATACTTAATCTTTTCTTAAACTTTTTAATCAAAATTTTCTTAAATTAATACTCCCTGAAACCTTGATTAATACCCTATTAACGACCTAGCTAAACCAACCCACATGTCATTATGAAAAATTTCATAACAGGCCCAAACTATGCTTCAATCGGTTTTGTGCATTGCCCTTTGTAATGCTTTGACTCTTTTGCCCTTGGGCCCAACATTTTTGTGGTTTTTACTCAAGGTTAATATGGTACTTAAACACCTCATGAGACCCTCCCAAATTCAGTTTGAGCCTTGGACGAAATTACGTGCACAAACCAATTCCTTGAACCAAACCGGGTGCACCTTGTTCTAGTTTGTGTTGTAACCGATTGAGTCAAGTTTGAACCAGCCTCCTACCATGTTTTGCAGCACCACACCATGCCACATCCTTCTCCACCCAATAACCAAGAAGTCCCATGACCATCATGAAGGATTTTGACTCATTTTTGTTGCCCAAAAAATCCAAAACCGAACTGTTTTTCTGCCACCACAAAACCACCTCCATCCACTTGTTTTCAAGGGTTGTTTGATGGTTTTTCTGCCACCCAAATGATGCCCCACGACCATACCTGCCTTCTAGAATCAATGTAGCAACTGTGGAGAGGAAATCATGATGGTTTTAGGCAACTATTCCCCCTGCACAAGCTGACCTAAGCTCATGCAAGCAAATCTGGAAATTTTTCAGATTTGAGCACCTCCCACTTCACCCAATCACCAAGCACCCAAGCCAACGCCCCTCACCCTTTGGCCTCCTATAAATACTTCCCTCTCCTTCTCATTTCACCCACACCACAGCTCCAAGTATCCTTTTGAGTCTTGAGAGCATTTCCCCCTCTTAGAGATCAAAAGAGTGCAAACCAAGTGAATTTTGGTGAGTTCTTGAGTGTTCTTGTGTAAGGCAGTCTAGAGTGCTTGGAAGGCCATGAAATTTGTAAGTTTCCTTCCTTTTGATCTTAACTAGCATTTTAAGATTTGTTTTCAAGTGTTGGTATGAAATTTGGTTGAGTTTTGAGAAGGTTATGATGCTTAATGCAAAACCGGGTCAATTAAAGGAAGGTTTGAATGATTGAATGTTTTAGATACAAAATTTAGCGATGGCATGCACTAAGCATGATTTTATATGATATATCATTATCCTAACATGATTATGGAAGGTTAAATTTGTGGTTATAAGCATGCCATGATAGGTTTTAAATCTATCTTGTTTTGATCTTCAAGCATAGATGGGTTTTAAGCATATTGTGATTAAGGATTTCTTAGCTTTGATTAAGTGTTGGGATGAACTTGATTACTCAAGGACTAGGCTTAATAATATCCCTAAAAAATTTAGTGATCATTAGTGATTAAAGAAAATCTCATATGCATGCATTCATAAGGATCAATAGTTGAAAATATACATAGGCATCAACTAGGATGCATGCCACGGGTTGGGACTAATTGGACAAGTTCCACTTTGAATTTTGAAAATCAAAGGGGATAGATGGTTTTAGAATGCAAAAAATATGAAGTTCATGAAATTTGGTTAAATTTGGGGTTTGTTTGCAATTAGTGAAATTTTAGGACTTCAATGGCAATTTTTGAAAGTCTAGGGATATTTTTGTGAATACCTAATTTTTGAAACTTTTGATTTTGAACCTATCCATAAGAGTATTAACCCTAACTTAGTATACACATGATTTACGCAGCTACGATGCTAATTTCAAATTTTGCCAGAAGTTTGTAAGTTGGCCTCTAACTTACACCTTGATAGATTATTTATGAATTATTGATAAATGCTCATTTCATACTTCAATTATCATTTTTAGCATAAATTGTCATTTCATATGATACATTGAGTGCATACCGACATGACATGTGAAATTTTTATCATTTTTGCATGAAATTTACTACATACGCATATGTCATGAAAAATATTTTCCAAAACATAGCATGAAAATCATTTTGTCACGACCCCAAAGGCTAGGATGAGGAATTATCCTGGTGGAACTCTTCTGTCTACTCTGGAGTGTTTAATAATGGAGTGGTAACCCCTAAATTGACGAAAGAACAGTCAACAGGCTTCGAATGGGTTCTTTTTAAAGAACACCGGAGCGAAGTCAACATGTTATGACATATAACGCTGGTGGGTGTACACGTTATGAATTTTATGATGTTATGTTATATTTACCAATGCATTGAGAACGAGTCTATAGACAACATAGTTTCAACGTAAGTTGTACTATGGTCACCGGCAGGTACTCACAGTGCATAGGGGGAACTGTGACATTACCACACGTTATATTATTAATTAAGATAATAATGCAAGTCTATGATGATGAAAGTTTATAATGAAAATTTTACGAAGAAGTTATGTTTTTCTCAAAAATGATGACAAAATTATTTACTGAGTAAAAACCTGTGTCTCCATATTTTTTAAAAGATGTTGAGGAATCTGGATGGGAGACATGCATACTGATTTTTCTGCATCTCATGCATTGCATATTTATTATTTTTCATGATTGATTTATCTTTATGTCAGTTAGTTGTTTAACTTATTGAGATTTTGAGTAAATCTCACCCTTTTATGGGACCACTATCATTCCACTCGGAATGATAGAAGTTGTATCAGGAATCGAGCAGGACGGGATTGATGGAGCACTGGATCCACATGTTTGAGGAGGAGCCAGATTTTGTGAAGAAGCTAGATTTAATGTTGATATTTATAGCCCAAGTCCTTCATGCTTTAGATCGCATGAAGAGGATGATATGACTTTGTATATAAGTCTATGCTACATTGATATTTTGAACATGATTATTTTCTAATGAAGTCGGGATGTTTTTAGTTATTCTGGCATATCTTACATTTTAACATTTTATTTCCGCTGCGATTATTGTATGCCTCGACGCTCTAAGTCTCCGTTCCATCCCAAGCAGGGATTGAGGGTGTCACACACACTCATCCTTCTTGCACATATCTACTAAGCTTAATATGTGTAAATGAGGTCAAAATGGAGGGTGGTGATAGTGCCGAGTGGAAAATCATGAAAATTTTTATTGCATCAGAAAATCCTAAAAATTCTTGCAAATCCAACATTGTAACCATTTTTGTCTAATTATGATCCTAAACACCTCAAAAAATTCAAATAGCAAATGTTGCCTTTACGGATCACAATTCGACTATGTTATCGAGCCGAAATCCTAACTAGCTTTTACTCTATGGATTTTGTTTTTAAGTTTTCATGGCATATCCAATGTCCAAATTAAAGAAATTATTTTATTCAAATTTTTTTCGGGGCAATACAGTGTAGTTGTGTCAAGCGGGTTGATCTCAAACAATTTATTCGCAACATATGAAACCTTGCACTCAATAAACTCAAAAGCAAGTGGAAAGGAAGGTTCTATGGCTTTGGAGATGGATATGAGTAAGGAATATAATAGGGTGGAATGAGTTTGTTGGAGGCAATAATGAATCAAATGGGGTTTGATAGGTTTGTTAAGAAAAATTTGAATGATTAAATCTACTTTTTTCTATCAGCTTAGTTTTGGGACAAGTGTGCATTTCACATGGTGTTAGACTAAAGGTTCTAACTTCAAATCCTAACTCTACACCTTATCCTATTTAATTAAATACTTCACATGTTGGACTCATTGGGAGTCTAACCCACATGTGAGGGGGAATTTTAAGACAAATATAAAGGATTAAGGGCATGTTTGAGAAGTGAGATGAGATGAGAATTCTGTTAATAATTGTGAAATAGTTTGAGTTAAGATGTTTTATTGGGTTTTGAAAAATGAGAGAGAAAAATTGAATAAAATATTATAAAGTTAAAAATTTGTTTGAATATTATTTTTATTTTGAAATTTGAAAAAATTGTGTTGTTTTGAGTACTTTGTTTGAAAGTTTGAGAAAATTATAATGATTAGATAAAAATTTTAAAAATTTGAAATTGAAGAGTGTTTTTTGTTTGAGTGATATTTGGGAAAGAAATTATGAGAAGTTTTGAGATGAGATGAGAAATGTCATTTAACTTCCCAAGCATCCCCTAAGAGTACTTTTGGGTAACGAGATATTTTCATTTTATCTCATCTAACTTTCCAAACATCCCCTAAGCATACATTTGGGAGATGAGATGTTCTCATCTAGTCTTGAAATTTTTCATAATTTACTTTCTAAACATCACTAAAACACAAAAAAAATTTTAAATTCAAATTTTCAACTTTTGTACCTAATCATAATCTAATCATTACATTTTTTTTCAAAGTTTAAAACAAAATGCAAAAATCAATACAACTTTTCAAATTTTAAAAACTATATTCAAACAGTTTTTCAACTTTATAATATTTTTACTCAACTTTTCCTCTCTCATTTTCTAAAACTTAACAAAACATATTAAGTCAAACTATTTCACTACTATTCATATAATTTTGAGATACTCCAAGTGTCCAAGACTCCAAATGAACCCTAAATCTACATTTTCCTATTAGTTTAAGTTTTTGGAATAAGTGGTGATTTTACATGATCCTTTTAGGACTAGCGGTGATTGAACATAATTGAGCCTATCTCTCCGTACTTCATTATTTGTGTAGAATTGTTAAGCTCCTTGTCATTTCTTGTGAAAAATATATATATATGGGAGCAATCTCTAGTTTCTATATGAGACTGCTTCTTTGCTAATTGTTCGCATAAAAATATATCTACAAGTGTATAAAATCGTAACAAGTAGTATATTATTTTAAAGGAAACGGTTATCGAACCCACAGAAAATAATTATGCTATTGAATATTGAAATTGACTAAATTAATTATTATTTAGAAAACCGAAATTTGAAGAATGGTTTATCTAAATTAAACTGAAGAAAAGAACATTAAAATTAAGATTTTAAAAACAATAAGAATAGATCTAGAGTATTTGATTTCACCTAACAAATCCCACACAATTTATTCTTCCTTGTTATAAAATTTCAATTATCCCAAGTTGATGATAAAAATCTCTTTACTATTCAATATTTACTCTCGAACAATACCAAAAATATTTCCAACTAATAACTCCATATCTCTATGTGAATTTAATTAATGAGAGACTCATTAAATTTTTTAAATTTTTCTTGAAAATC
This sequence comes from Cyclocarya paliurus, assembly GCA_029856935.1. Classification (NCBI taxonomy): domain Eukaryota; kingdom Viridiplantae; phylum Streptophyta; class Magnoliopsida; order Fagales; family Juglandaceae; genus Cyclocarya; species Cyclocarya paliurus. The sequence continues at coordinate 15,149,354 of CM056945.1, read as the reverse complement.
ACACTAGTTGTGGTAAAGCATCTTTGCTTTCGCTCAACTAATGATGTTTAATCCTAGAGTTTTAATCACAAATTACCTCTCGGTATCATTGCAATCCAAAAGATTGAACAATTGTTAGCTAAAAAATTGTAAGCCTTAAGAACAAGGAATAAAAACTTAATCATGGAAATATTGAAAATAAAATAATTTGGAATATAAACTGTGTGTACAATGCTAGGCTACATCAAAACTCTAGAAAATAAAATTAGTTCATAATGAAATGAAATTAAAAGGAAAAATAATAAAACTGATGTTCTTCGTTGGAGTCAATTGATGAAGCATGTGGCTCTCGCCTCTGCTCCCCTAAATCTGCCTCCTTGAAAGAAACTCAAATAATAAACCCTGAACTATCAAAACCTAAACTCAGACTCTCTAAAACTCAAAATAAAACTCCAATTCAGAACTCTCCCTATTCATCCCACAAGACGGGATTGAATAGATGTCGAAATTTAAATCTGGAAACAAGATAACTACGGCTACAATCTCGCCTAAAGATCTGGAAAATAGTTTCTAAAGATAAATGTTAATATAAAAGGAATTATTTCAAAAATAACGGATTATCTAAAATGGAAGATTCAGTGATATGCGGCCTGAATTGCGGGGTTCGGGAGGATTTGGTCGTCAACAGATTGATTGCGGAACTCAAATTTAGTGGTCAACAACAGATTGATCCTGGTCAAGAAGAATTATCCCACCGAGTAGATGTCGTGTGTGCTGAATATAACTAACATGGAGTGACAAATGAACGGGCATGGAGTGACAAATGAACGGGCATGGAGGTCACAAAGACCTCACTGCGCTCTCCTCGCCTACCGAGTGGAAAGACACCCAACTGGGATGAAAGACTCCTCTTGCCTTTCCTAGTTGTTACCCACGATGTCGTTTAGGTTGGTTTTTTAAGTTGGTCATTTAAACTAGCTTCCAATTTAACCGCTTAGAGCCTTGTCACCAAATCTTCGCACCTTCTGGTCTCGAGTCTCCTCGCCTACCGAGAGGTAAGTCTTCTCTCCTTTAGGCGAAAAAAATCTCTTTGCTACCCATGGGACAAGGCTCCTCGCCCAAATCTCACCGGCTATTTTTAGATATCGCTGCCTCTCATTGTTCTGGATCTGTTGCCTCTTCTTTTGTACCAGAAATGCTCTCATTTTTTACTAAATCTTCTCATTCCTTTAAATCCAAAAAAATAAATAAATATATGTAGAAATAAAATAAAATCAATAGTATTGAAGGGAAAATGACACTTTTTATAAATAAAAGAGTGATAAAAATCACATAAAAATAACATTTATCACTGATGACTACCTCGTATTTGCAAAGCCTACTCCTTAGAATTGAGTATAATGCTTAGTACACCGATAAAGTGTAACGATCAATGTTTTTTTTATTCAACATTTGTGTGTGTGTTTTTTTCCAAATACACACATATGCTTTAAAATAAAACACAAAATATTATTTGGTACAAATTTTTGTACCCTTTCTCGATGTCCCAAGACCCTTTTGGATATTGATAGCGTTCGCTTTTCAATCTCTTATGAGAAGTAATATTTGGGCCTTCGTTTTGTAATTGGAAGATCATGAGTCCACTCCTTTAAATAATAGCATATCTCAAGCAGGGAGAAAAATCTTACTGAAGGCAGTTATACAATATGATCCCATATATAGCATGGGAGTATTTTTGCTTCCCAAGACTCTCTGCAGGAGGGTTAATAAGTTGATGTAAGGATTTTGGTGGGGAGATAGGTGAATGAATCGAAATCTCTATGTTATTGTTAGCCAAACGAGGATGGTGGAATTACGAAATCCCTGGTTTGAGTCTTCCAAAACCATTCATCATAAGAACTTCAACCACGAAAGCTTTCTGGATGCCAAGCTGAGAAGTAAGCCATCATTTGAATGTTGGAGTATGATTGTAGGTAGATCACTTTTAAAGCAAGCCTTCTTGTGGAAAGTAGGAAATAGGAATCTATTCATGTAGTACTCAGGGCCCAAGCGCAAACCCAGACAAAGGCCCAGGCCCAGACCCACGAGGAGCCTAACACCAGAGGGCCAAAATGGCACCATGTGGGTAAGTTTTCTTATCTCTTTCTCTCCCTCTCAATCACGAATCATGACGGCTTCTCCCCTAAATTCTTCTCTCTTCCCCGATCTGTAATGGACCCAATCAACTTGTTCGAGAAGTCACTCTCCAGAATTAGGTTAAGAAAAAGAATGAAGTTGAGAAAGAAGAGAAGAATTTGTGAAATGAATCAATTATCTGTTGGAGGCTTTTTCCCTCCAAGGCGTCTATTTATAGTAATCGTTTGAACAAAACGGCAGTGTTTTGGCAACACTTATTACAATTTCAACAAGAAAAACAACTGTGTTTACAATTAAGAAGAAGAAAAGAGCATCAAACGACATCGTTCAATTAAAGGAAAGAAACTAATTCTGGATAACACGACACCGTTTCCAACTATCCTTTACAACTAACTGCCATCAATTACTTACTGCTTCCGAGCCAAGAACACCATAGAGAGGCTCTGACCCTTCGCACCTTGCCCACTGCCCACTTCCAACGCACCATACCAAACCACAATCCTTCCACTCCAGCACTTCTCCAACCCATAACACACCCTCCCTCTTCAAAGCACCTTTCCCACAAGGTGAGGAAATTGCTGCCGAAGCTTCCAGTATGGTTCCCATGTACAATCTTCCACTCCAGCACCTTCCCATTGGATCAAGACTTCCACCACTGCTCTATTGTACTTCCTGACACTTCTTCTCTCTAAAATCTTTTAAGGTTGAGGCCTTAACTCCCCTTGCAAATCCACTGTAGGTAAGGAAGAAAGAGGTGTAAACTTGTCCCCAATTTTCTTCTTTAACACAGAAACATGGAAAACTGGGTGTAAGAGGGAATCTGAAGGTAAGCATAAACGATAGGCCACCTTGCCAATTCTATGAGTGATCTGATATGGGCCAAAATATCGAGGTGAAAGCTTAAGATTCCTCCTGACTGCTATAGACTGCTGTCGATACGGTTAAAGTTTTAGATAAACCCAATCCCCCATAGAAAATTCCCTGTCAGTCCTATGCTTATCATAGTAAAACTTCATTCTATCTTGAGCCAAGGATAAGTTGGACTTAAGTGTCATCAGAATTTGTTCTCGAGTCTGTAATAGCTGATCCACTGTTTGATTGGAAGTCAAACCAGGAATATAAGTTTGAAGCCTTATTGGAGGAACCCCATAAACAGCTTCAAATGGAGTGAGCTTTGTAGAAGTGTGGAATGTGGAATTATACCACCATTCAGCCAATGAAAGCCAATCAACCCAAAGCTTAGGTTTGTCACCAGAAAAAGATCTCAGGAAGTGTTCAAGACACTTGTTGACAGCTTCTGTTTGGCCATCACTTTGAGGGTGATAGGCTGAAGAATTAGAAATATTAACTCCCTGCAACCTGAAAAGTTCCTTCCAAAATGAACTTGTAAATGTTGAGCCACGATTAGAAACAATGGTCTTAGGTAAACCATGCAATTTAAAAACATTACGGAAGAACTGTGAAGCCACTTAAGTAGTTGTAAATGGATGTTTCAAAGGAATAAAATGTGCATACTTCGATAATCTGTCCACTACAACCATTATGACAGAATACCCTCTTGAAATAGGCAAGCCTTCAATGAAATCCATTGAAAGGTTAGTCCATATTTGATCAGGAATGGGTAAGGGCTGTAAAAACCCAGCTGGAAGAACATTTTGAATTTTATTCCTTTGACAGGTGTCACACTCACGAATGAATGTCTTAACATCATGCTTGAGACCAGGCCAATAAAATTCCAATCTTGCTCTATGCAAACACTTGTGAAAACCCGAATGACCAGCAGTAGGACTAGAGTGCAAGTAATTCAAAATCTGCTGTTTCAAGGGCAGAGAATCAGGCACATAAATTCTGTCTTTCTTAAACAAAATTCCATGCCTCAGTTTAAATGACGGATTAGAAGTAGGATCAAGCTGCAGGGCAGAAATTAATTTCTGCATATCTTGATCAGTATCATAAGCCAATTTTAATTCTGATAACCAAGTAGGAGTAGGATATGATAAAGCTGCAAGCTCCCCAAGTTCATCACCCTGATCTCTGTGAGACAAGACATCAGCCACCTTGTTCTCCACACCTTTCTTATATTCAATTGTAAATTCATAACCAAGAAGTTTAGAAAGCCACTTTTGCTGAGCAGCAGTGCCAATCTTCTGCTCTAGCAAATACTTAAGGCTATAGTGATCAATTCTTACCACAAATACACTGCCCAAAAGATATGGCCTCCACTTCTTAATAGCTAGCACCAAGGCTAGAAATTCCTTTTCATAAGTAGAGAGAGCTAAATTTTTACCCTTCAAAGCCTGACTGAAAAAGGCTCAGGGCCGTTGATCCTGCATCAAAACTGCCCCTACACCAGTTGCACAAGCATCACATTCAATAATAAATGCCTTGGTGAAATCAGGTAGGGCAAGGACTGGAGGGTTAGTGACAGCAATCTTCAAGTCATTAAAAGACTTAGTAGCAGAGTTTGTCCAAGAAAAAGCATCTTTTTTCAATAAGGAGGTCAAAGGGGCAACAATCTGACCATAGCCCCTAATAAATTTTCTATAGTACCCTGTCAAGCCTAAAAAACCCCTCAATGACTTTAGGTTTTTAGGAATTGGCGAAGTAACCATAGATTCCAATTTCTTTGGATCTACCCTCACTCCCTCCTTTGAAATCAGATGTCCCAAATATTCTATCTCTTGGCATGCAAACTTACACTTCGATTGTTTAGCATAAAGTCGGTGATGCTGTAAGGTTTGCAAAACATTAGAGAGATGAACTATATGAGATGGCCTATCCTTGCTGTAAACCAGTATGTCATCAAAAAAAATAATGACAAACTGTCGAAGGAATGGTCTAAAAACTTCATTCATTAAACCCTGAAATGTTGAAGGGGCATTAGTAAGGCCAAAAGGCATTACAAGAAATTCATAATGCCCTCCATGAGTTCTGAATGCAATCTTATGAATATCATCATCCCTCATGCGTATTTGATGGTAACCAGCCCTAAGATCCAATTTAGAAAAAATTGTAGAACTTGAAAGTTCATCCAAGAGCTCATCCACAATAGGAATGGGGTATTTGTCTTTTATAGTAGCTTCATTTAAGGCTATATAATCAATACACATTCTCCATGTACCATCAGACTTCCTGACTAGCAAAACAGGAGAGGAGAAAGGTGACTAACTTGGCCTAATAACCCCAGAATTTAAGAGCTCCTTAACAATTTTTTCTATTTATGTTTTCTGATAAAAAGGATATCTATAGGGCCTAACAATGATAGCAGCAGTTTCTTTTTTCAAATTAATCTTGTGATCATGAGACCTATTGGGGGCAATACAGTAGGTTCATTAAAAACTTCCTTGTACTACTGTAACAAGTGCTGCACTTGTTCATCTTGCAAAGATGAAGGTTCAACAGAGCTACAATCAACAAACTACAGAAAAAATCCCTTACTGCCACAACCAAAAGTTTCAAAGGACTAATCATCATCAATGAGATTTGATTGAGACACTGTCAAGCCTTTCAAAGAAGCCTTCTAACCATTAAACTGAAACTGCATACTCATATTTACAAAATCTCAAAGAATAGGACTCAATGTAGATAAACACTGTATGCCAAGAACTGCATCACATCCTCCCAAAGGAAGGGTAAAAAAATCAACCGTGAATTGTAGGCCTTGAATCAACAAAGGCACTGCCATACACCTCCCAGTATTATCAATAGGCTGACCATTACCTACCTTAACACTAATAGCTTGGCCAATTTGCACATGTAACTTGCATCGAGCAGCCACTGCAGCATCCACAAAATTGTGTGTACTGCTAGTGTCAATTAAAATCACCAATTTTTTCTTGCCAATATAAGCCACAAGTCTCATTGTCTTAGGTCCTCCACCTGCTACCATAGATTGAATGAGATAGAAGCTATCTCAGCTTCCATTTCTACAGGCTCAACAACCACTTCACCGCTAACAGCAGCATCCATTTCACCACTGGAATCATGAAATTCCATACCTTCTAACAGGAATAACTTTGGCCTAGCACACTTATGACTTGGTTGCCATTTGTCATCACAAAAATAACAAAGGCCTTTTTTATGCCTTTCCACCATTTGAGACTCCGAAACCTTATGATAAGGAAGCTTAGCTAAAGGTGGAACTTTCAGTGTTCCTAAATTGAAGGAGTTGGTCTAGATTTCAACAAACTCAACTCCGGACTAAACCTACTCGAATCAGTAAGTGAATTTCTCCAAGGTTTCCTTATACTCAGCACATATTGTTCTTGAATTTTGGCTAAGCCAAATGCCTCATTCAAAGATAAAGGATTCAACATACTCATAGGCAACCTAATCTCATCATGTAGGCCACTCAAAAAACAACTCAACTTATTTCTCTCGGACAAACCTTTAATACGATTGGAAAGAATCTCAAACTCAGCCTTGTAGTCATTAACTATACTAACCTGCTTGAGTCGAGTGATGGACTCCATTGGATCATCATAAGGAGTAGATCCAAAACAAATTTGGACAGCTTTTACGAAGTCCTCCCAAGAGTGAAAGGTTCCAACTTCACTGGCATCCTGGAACCACACCAAAGCTTCATCATCCATATGGAAGAAAGCAATGAAAATACGTTGACCAGGAGGGACCTGGTGATATAAAAAATACTGATTGGCATGATAAATCCATGGTGACAGATTACCACCACGAAATCAAGGAAACTCCAGCTTAATTCCTCTTATAAAACCTCTGTCCACAAGCTCTCTATTATGCACTCCTCCCGTGCCTTCCTCCATATCTTCATTTCGGTGCAGCGTTTGCTGATCTTGATCATCTCGATGTATATTACCAGGATCTTTCGAATCATGACAATAAATCTTTGAGATTTGTTGTAAAACCTCTTGAAACTTTTTATCCTATGCCTCTCGTTCCAATCATGCTGCCTCTTGCTATTTCAACAATAAACCAATTGCATCGTCAATTTGTTTTTGTTGCCGATCTTGTTGTTGCTGTAAATGATTCATTGAATCAACAATTTGAGCATAAGAACGTGTTCCCTCTGCCATGGTTGATACCAACTGTAATGGACCCAATCGACTTGTTCAAGAAGTCACTATCCAGAATTAGGTTAAGAAGAAGAAAGAAGTTGAGGAAGAAGAGAAGAATCTTTGAAATGAATCAATTATCCATTGGAGGCTTTTTCCCTCCAAGGCGTCTATTTATAGTAATTGTCTTAACAAAACGGCAGTGTTTTGGCAACACTTATTACAATTTCAACAAGTAAAACGACTGTGTTTACAATTAAGCAGAAGAAAAGAGCATCAAACAACATCGTTCAATTAAAGGAAAGAAACTAATTCTGCATAACACGACACCGTTTCCAACTATCCTTTACAACTAACTGCCATCAACTACCTACTGCTTCCGAGCCAAGAACACCATAGAGAGGCTCTGACCCTTCGCACCTTGCCCACTGCCCACTTCCAATGGACCATACCAAACCGCAATCCTTCCACTCCCGCACTTCTCCACTGCCCACTTTTTCCCCCACGCCTCTTTCAGTTTAATTCTTTTCTCTTCACCCTCAAATCTCTTCTCAACAGACTCTCTCCTTTCTCTCCATATCTCTCGCCCCTTGCGATATCTTAGTTGGCATTGCTCATCACCATCCTCTGTGTCTATGAGCTCTGCCATTCACCTCACGGACATAATCTCTCACAGACCATCTCCACTACCTTTCCTCCGTGCACGTGGGTTGCTACGAGTTCAGTGGCTTGTTCTCAAATCTTTCTTGCCAACAAGCCCTAATGCCACTGCCAACAACACCGTTGGTTGTACTCACTGAACGTCAGTTTGCGTGCACTTCTCTAATGTCCTCTGTCCCTTTCTCAGTTTCTCTGTGCCTTAATAATTCTCATTTACAAATTTATATTTTCAGCGCATTCCTTTTTTTGTGGTGCATTGTCGCTGTCCAACGCCATCTTCAATTCTTCCTCTTCTCATCAGTAAGCACCCCTCACAGTTAACTTTCTGTTTTTATTTTTCTTCTCTCTCTCTCACTCTAAAACTTTAGATCTCTCTCACTATTATGTAACATATCCCTTAATAAAATAAAATAAAATGGCTTGCTCTCTTTGAGGGAAGCTCCTCCAGAGAAAATGGGAGAGAAATTAAAAAAAAAAAATAAGTTGTTGAACATTCCAGATGTCTTACACTATTCAGCATTTAAGTATATATACTCCCATGAAATAAACATAAATAAGAATAAAGCAACTAGGCTTACTAACACAAACCTAGTCCATATAGAGAAATACAATAAAACTAAGTAAAGAAAACATTAACCATTCTAGTTTGACCCATAAAGTTCTTGAGCCCAAACTTCTAAATCCTTATTACCCCAAATCAAAGCCCACAATGACCTCGGCCCATTCTGGTAGATGTGCTGATGTGTGACAAACCTTCCCCTTCAATGCACCTTGCCCTCAAGGTGCGGGTAGGCTTCTAGATCCTAGAAGAACACCTCGCTTCTTGCCAACATGCAATCTGTAACACCCGGTTCAGTTTCCAACTACTTTCTAATTCTTATTTATTTTATGGATATTGAATAATTTTTTTTTTGGGCTTGCCGAATAAGTTTAAATCTTTAAATATGTTGGATTAGATGAAACATTTTATTGGACGGAGTATATTAGTGGGATAAGTTATAATATTTTTTAGAGGTTAATCAAGATTCAAATTTAAGGAAAAAGCCCCGTCCAAAACGCAAGCCGTGAGAATCCTATAGGCGTCTCCACCCCATGCACATTTCTTCCTCTTAGTTTTTTTTTTTTTTTTTAATCTCCTTATGGTTTTTCCCATCACCTATATGAACACACACATACATTATCCAATGCTTATAGAAGAAGCACTTCTGCCGCCGTTCAACTCTTGCACGTCCTCACCATCGCGGAATGTCAATCATCGAAGCACAGAGTGAGAGCCACGTTGCCGAGTTCCTTCAAGCACGGAGACACCACTCCAGGTCGCATCACCCTCCTTCCACTTAATTAAAAATGACGCCGCAGCTACTGCACCCCGACCGTAACTCTGCTTACTAAACCACTACGTGTCAGCCCACTGCACAGCCAACTCCAAACCGCAACACCACCTCTGTTTTTACACTCTCAAAACAAAGTCTTTTCTTATTCCCTCACCGTGAGCCAAAAACTACTGCACCACCACAGCAGGTTCACGGTGACCTTCATCCTGCACGGTGTACGCATCTTTCTGTGCTCGTTGGGTAAGTTGCTGCACATCTCCTTTTTCCTCACTGTAAGCGTAGCTGCACAACTCTATGATTTTAGTTTTTTGTTCTGCAACGAGATGCCTGTAGTTTTAGGTTGTGCTTATAATTTGAAAAAATTTATTCCTAAGCCGGTTCAACTTACCAACACCACACACCATTACGTGGCGAACCCGGTCTGGTGGCCACGTCACGGTTTCGCACTTGATTCAAACTTTGCACAGCTCTCACTCGAATTCTCCCTCAGATCCCTTCGTCCTCGTCTCCTTCACTTCCCTTCCCTTCCTCCCTCGTCTCCTCCCATCACGCAAATCAAATCCCTTTCTTCACCAAGCAATGTCGCCCTCGCTCTGATCTCTCACCCTCGAGGCCGCACTTCCTCTCCTCCTTCTCCTTACTTTCGTAGCCCTCTTACCCTCACTTCTCTCCCTCTGCCAAACCCCTCTCCCCCGTCTACACCATCCCTCGAGAAAATCCCTAACAGATCTGAGAAATGCCCCTCGAAATCCACTTCACGAATTAGCCCTAACACTAGTCACCATTTCATATCCCCAAACAAAACCCTATCGCACATCACATTAGCCCTAAGTTGCTGTGTGGAAACGCTGCTTCCGTATCACACTGCCTGGTTTTCTGCATTGCTCAACTCCATGCTCGAGGCCTCTGTTCGCAGCTACTGTTAGACTCTTGAAGGTAAAAATTATTTTCTTGTTTTTTTTTTTTTTGTTTACATTCCAATGAAGGTAAACTTGATTCGATTGTCTATAATGTGGTGCTGGAACACATTTTTTGAGTTATAATTGGTGAATTGCTTGTTGTTTGAGTGGCTGCTTTTTCAATTTTGTGAGGCATAAAATTGACTTCCCACTGTTGTTGGAACTTGAGGACGTTCTGAAAGCATTCAAACTTGAGGTTCATGGTTGATATCATCGCAATAGAAAGTTATCAAGTAGTTCAATCTAATTCAATTAGCCTGTTCAATTGAGGTTATGCTAAAGAGTCATCTGCCCGTGCAGCTGCTTGGTTTTATTATATGTTAGGTATTATGAATGGTATCATATTGAGTGAGTGGGCGGTAGAGGTGTTGTGTGGTTGCTAACTTTCAATTGGTAGATTGGTATCCTTTGAAGTTTGTTATTTTTATAAAAGGAAAATGCTATGTTGCCCTACCAAATGTACTGTAATACAACATTGGCATACTATAATGAAAATTTGATGACTATAATTTATAGCATTAACTCTTTTTTTTTGCTCAGTTTAATTTTGCCAATGGAGTTTGTTTTGATCCCGAAGTTAATAATGGTTTAGTTGTTATTATAATTACTACTATTTGTTTTACTTTTGGTTTTTTGGTTTGTTCGGAATCTAAGTTTTTTTTTTTCTCTCGTTCAGGTGTTGCTTATTGGGATTGCTATATAAAGTTTTTTTTTTGTTATGGATTAGATTTTTTTGGTTTTTTCGTTAGAACAAAAGATAAAAATAAATAAAAAAAAAATGGCACAATAGTACACCCAAGATTCTGAATTTCCTTTTCATTAGTTTTAGAATTCATGTGAGCTTTTTATGGATAAGGATAAATGGAGGGTGTCTGTACTAAATGGAGAATTACTTTTTGGTGTTTTCAATAAGAGATGTATTACCTTGTTTTGTGAAGTAAGAGATGTATTACATTGTTTTTGGGTGTTTTTAGTAGCTGTTTCTATTTGCTTCAGCAAAGGTTGTCATTTATATAAGCTATGACATCAAGTCAATCATCATCATCGTTAGTGGATGCATTTCAAATGGAAGCACCAACTTGTTGGTGTGGTTTGAAAGCACCACTAAAGACCTCCCAAACTAACAAAAACCCAGGAAGAAAATTTTATGCTTGCTCAAAGTATAAAACGGTAAGCCAACTTATTATTATTATTCTGTAAATAATAATGAGCATGAACAGTTGTCATTTTTTAATGTTCTTCATTCTTGCATTGTATGCAGGGAGAACCAAGTTGTCGATTCTTCATATGGGCCGATATACTTCAGCTGATAGAGGAGAAGTATATAACAAGAGAGAATGCACTCCGAAATAGAGAGGATGATTTATTGTTGCGCGAGTATGAGGTGTCAAGAAAAGAAGATAAACTAATGCAAAGAGGGAACGATTTGAACCTCCAAGAGGAGGAAGTTCGAATGCGGGTCGTAGAAAATAGATGTGGTCGTATATTATTGTGTCTGTATTGGGTTTGTTCTATTGTAATAGTTTTTGGAAAGTTCGAATGGTAGATGCATCGACCATTATTGTAATTGCAGAATACTCTATGAATATTTTGTAATCATGGAACGATTTGCGTATGGTAATGGATGTTAACTTTTTTGTATTTCTGAGAATGGTACTGTACATTTTAGTAGGAAAAAAATCTGCCCAGTGGGAAAAATCTGTCCAGTTTAAATGGGAAAATAAAAAGTATCTGTTTAGTTTCATAACCTAAGCAGGGGAAAAAAAACACCCTTCCAATTTTAAAGTAGAACAAATTTGTCCAAAAAATATTGTGATTCATCATCAAATATTTTTCTATAAATCTATATTTCAAACATTTTTATTCACATCTATTAGAATGGATAATGCATGCAGTCCAATAAATATATGACAAATATGAAAAAACTGTAGATTTTAGTGGGAAAAAAGTATGTCCAGTGGGAAAAATCTGTCCAGTTTAAATGGAAAAAAATCTACTACCTGTTTAGTTTCATAACCTAAGTAGGGGAAAAAAAACACCCTTAGTTTTAAAGTAGAAGGAATTTGTCCATAAAACAGTCTTTGCAAAATCCAAAACACCAAAACAAAGCATTCTTTACAAATCCATTGACCATATTTACATTCTTCACAAAACATTCTTTACAAAGCATTCTTTACAAATCCATCGACCATATTTACATTCTTTACAAATCATCACATTGGCCAGTATAACACCAAAACCCAAAATAGTAATAACTACGTCGCAACAACATTCTCATCACAATATTTCATCACAACAAGTTCTAATACAACAATTGTCAGGGGACAGCCGCAACCTCCTCACATCCCAATGGTGTTGGTTGTGTGACAGTACTACATTGTGTTTCAACAAGAATATCATCAACATTAGAACCAACTTGATCCACTTTAGCACTAGGTTGAGCTTCCGATACCTCGCCAAGTTGTGATTCATCGTCAAATATTTTTCTGCAAATCTATATTTCAAACAAAAAAATACACATCTATTAGAATTGATAATGTATGCAGTCCAATAAATATATAATTAATATGAAAAAAATCTACTACCTGTTTCTTTCTTCTTTTGGTCGTAGCCTTCTCCATAGGAGGAACCTTCCTTTTCGATGGAGGCCTCCCTTTTCCTCGAACAATGTGGTGGGCTTAATATTTTCTTATTATTATCCTCAGCCACGTTTTCTCTAACCTTGGTTGAACCACATTCAAGTGGTAATCCTTTAAAGTTATTCTCAAATTCATCCAAATGGCACATGAATGCATTGACATGGTCATCATGCTGGGATACACGGGTTGCTAATTTTAGACATCGTTTCACGACAACCTCATACCTTCGTGCGTCTGCATTTTGCCGCATGTCATCGTAGCTACTTTTGACAAGTGTGTATCTCCTCTTCAAGTCCTTCCGCCATCGATCTAAGATGTACTTCTCTGGTACACTGTGAATCTTCTTCATCTGGCAAACTTTGAATGCATGCTTACAAATGATCCGCTTCATCTCAAATAATGCACACGTGCATTTCAATTCGCATTCCTCCTCGTTATAATAAACTGAGTACTTGACGATTTTGACATGGTCATCCTCAATAGTAATTTCATTCAAAACATCGAATGTGGAGATGGCACCTTCCTTGTTGAGAAATAGACAATTACAACACATCATCCCCAACAACTCTTTCTGGACCTCTTTATACTTGGTGTTTGTATACAACGCTTGAAATTGCTTCTCAATGTGGAACGAAGATACACATGGGATGGTTTGGTTGCAGGACATGAAATCAGTTGTAGTCTCGACCTCCACCTTCTTTTGCAGAGCATTGTCAAATTGATCTACGAATTCTTTTAGTGTTGTGCCAGAATGCACAAATCCATCGAAGAAAGCATTCATGCTTTCAGACCATTGCGTAGTGCTCATGCCAGCCCAAAATTCCCCCTTCAAGTAAGCTGGTACCCAGAACGGCCTCTCACTGTACAACCCTTGCAGCCATGCATTATCACCAAGGTCATACATCTGAATTAGTTGCCCCCACTTCTCTTCAAATTCTACACATGTCTGTGAATCATATAGGGAACTAAGAATGGAAGTCTTCAACCCATTATTGAATTGGGAGTGGGATCCCAATTTCTCGGGAAGTTTCCGCAGTATATGCCATAGACAATATCTATGGCGAGTGTCTGGGAATACCAATGCAATAGCAGACTTCATTGCTCGGTCTTGGTCTATAATAATCGCTTTTGGAGCTCGATTATCCATGCACTGCAACCATGGGTGAAACAACCATACAAAAGTAGCTATATCCTCACTGGAAATCAGGCCAGCCCCTAACAATATAGACTGCCCATGATGGTTGACCCCAACAAAGGGAGCAAATGGCATACCGTATCTGTTTGTTAGGTATGTCGTATCGAATGTAATAACATCTCCGAAATACTCATACGCTGCTCGACTTCGTTCGTCAGCTCAGAACACATTTTTGATTCTCAAGTCTTCATCCACATCCATAACAGAAATAAAGCCATCATTGATCAACCTCATTCTCTTAAAGTAGTCAGTAAGTGCCTCACCACCTCCTTTACCCAACCTTAACTGTCTGGCTTTATCAATAAAATTTCGGCAGTCTTTTTCTTGAAAATCAAGATTTTCAAACCCCCCCGCCTCAACAACAAGTGCACTGAAATTCTTATTCATGCGAATACCTGCTCTGCCATTCAAATCTAGCATCCTTTGACTGTATTCATCCAGACATTTATGCGATCTAAAAAACCTAGACTTTTGTGGGCTGACAGTACTATGATTATGGGCAATCTCAACAGTGCTCACCACCCATACACCCTTCACCAAATGGGCATTTATCCTCGCCTTACAATCAGTTTTAGTTGTTGGTCTTGGCCTTGACATATTATTGTGGCTAGGATGATATTTGCCGCCTCGTACACACCCAATTGTCAAATACTTGGCACTCCCATCTGCTTCTCTCTTCGTCCTTTGTGTTATAACACCAAAACCTTGTTTCTTGGCATATCGCTTGTAAGTAATATGCCGGTTTTTTAGGAGCAAATAAAGCTACCAAAATCCCCAACCAATCCTTTTATAGCTACCAAAAAAATTGTAACTCAATCATTACTTAGAAGAAAGACCTGTAAAATAACTCCAAAAATAACCAAACGTGTATAGTTGGCCACAGGGAAATATCACCTGCAAGTGAGATAGTGGCTGGTCAGTGTGGGCGGCGGCAGAACTGTGATGGGACGAAGGAGAGGTGGAGTTGGCCGAAGGAGGGCAGAGTAGCAAGCGGAGTGCAACGCGGGAGAAGGCGACGTGGGGAGAGGAAATTTCAAAATAGCTTGCTGCGAAAGACAATGCACAGTGAACTAGTAAAACGTTCATTTTACTGGAAGGAGATAAAAAAAAAAAAAAATCCACATCAACCCGTGTGTGGTGTTGGAGAACAGTAAGGCTGTTGTATAGCTTTACTCACTGTGTGTGGGTAAGTTGCTGCACATCTCCTTTTTCCTCATTGTAAGCGTAGCCGCACAACTCTATGATTTTAGTTTTGTGTTCTGCAACGAGATGCTTGTAGTTTTAGGTTGTGCTTATAATTTACGGTCTTCTCCTTAGGCAGCTTTTGTCTAATCTGATGCTTTTGTCACTTTCTTGATGGTTGGTAAAGTGAAGAATATCCTTTTATTTATTCTATTTTTTTGCCTTTCCTTTTTGCCTTTCCCAAAAAAAAAAAGCATACCTTACGTACATCCTTAAAGCCTTGCTTCGGAAAGTTTTCGTACATTTTTTTTGGGTATTTATGTTTTTACTTTTAAATGTCTATTTCAGACTTTATGATTTAAAAAACCGATCACTTATGTGGGTTGTTTCCCTTTGGGGTTTAGATTAGGCTTAATTGGGACTTGGGTGTTAAAATTAGTTTGGGCTGGGCTACATGTTCTAGAAACCATTCCAGTGATTTTTATGTGGATATTGATGATTTTAGAGTATGATGATATTTTAAGATTAAGAGAATTTTATGAAAAATTAAATTAAGTATTTCAGGTGTTATTACAAGGTAACTGTTCAATTGGAGATTTATTTAAGTTATATGCCTTTTCTATAGGTAACGATTGATTTTTCCTTCGCACTATTGTGGGTAAATTCTAAAAAGTTAAGAAGTTCAAGTAAGAGGGGTTCCTATGCTAGACTTTACATAAAATAAAAATGAACTGAAGTTGATTTATGAAAATGTGCATAATATGTTTTGAAAAGAAATGTGAAAATAACCTCAGTTATTTGTTCGTCATTACTCATTGAACTCTGATGAAAGAGAAAGTGAGCGAATATGAAAATTTGTGCATGAATATGCTCTTGATCCGCTTTGATTATGAAGGTGATATGATTTTGTTAAGTACTCTGTTTGGATAAGATGTGATTTCTGAAAACCTTTGGCATTACTCTCTGATTCTGAATTTGATTATGTTTCTGCTTTGTTTAGTTACGGCCTTGCCACAGGTGATAATAATGGCATACGACCCAACCACGGGTTACAATAGTGGATACGGCCTAACTACGGGTTATAATAGTGGATACGACCCTGCCACGGGTAATAATAGTGGATACGGCCCAACCACGGGTAATAATAGTAGATACGGCCCAACCACGGGTTATAATAGTGGATATGGTCTTGCCACGGGTTATAGTAGTAGTCTCTGTTTTGAGTGCACACCCTGGTGACAGAGTGAGTTATGTTCTGCTTGGTTATCTGCAGATGCACAACCCTACCATGGGGGTTATACATGGCCTCTGTTCTAATATGATGTTCTGATGATGATGATGATCATTTATGCTATGCCAAAGGATATTTTTAAATGAAATTAATTATGAATTTTTGCTCTGATTTTGATAACATGATCTGTTTCCACAATCTGAAAATGAAAATGTTTGTTCTGTATTCTAATCTCGGTAAATGCTCATGTTTACACACTAGTATATGTGCTTTGCTTACTGAGTTGTTAATAACTCACCCCTTATCTCTATAACATTTTTCAGATGATGTTGATGTCCCCGCTGGAAGTCAAGAATAGGAAGTGTTAGCAAGGCTGATGATCGTAGATGAACAAGTGCCAAGTAGCACAATTATTTATTGAAGAGTCTTAGTTAGTAATTTATTATTTTATGTTATTTTGGAGTTTTGAGTTATGGATATGTCCGAGTCTGTGGAGATTTTTAGTTTCTTTTATGGAGGTTTTTCTATGGTGTTTTGGTGGAGGAGCATATATATTTGGTTTAAATAAATGAATTTATGTTTTATTTGGAATTGGAGTATTTATCATTGTGATATGAGAGATGATTTTAGACTACAGGAGCTAACTCTCTGACCCCTACGGGACCGGGGCGTTACTCACTTTTAACATTGCTGCCACTCATCACATCATAAGGTGCTTATAAAAAACTAGAACTCATAAGGTGCTTATAAAAAAGGATCCACTAATGCTTTTCCACAATTTCCATTGAAAAGAACGCTGAGAGAACCAAAACCAGTACCAAACCAAGTCCTTGCCCTTTCAAAACCCAAGGAACCTATAAATTCGTTGGCCACACATTCATCAACAACAAAAAGTTTTGCCCAATTATCCCATAACCAGTATTCGCCTTGCCTTCCATCTCAAAGTCTCGTTTACACCCAAATATCAAAACCACACAAATCTTAATTGATATTTCCATAAATAGCTGAGGCGCAATTTTTGCTCCCTTCTGATTGGTAGGTAGGTAAAGTGTGGGTGAAGTGTGGGTGAACCCAAGTTGTTGAAAGGCCCAGTTGATGAAGCCAAACGCAAGTGAGTGGTGTGTAAGGAGGAGAAATGGACCAGGTGGATCACTTTGGGTTCTCATGGCAACAACATACTCTTAAGTTGCACTACCTTTTTAAATCAGAAATATGTGGAAAAAGAATAGTTTTCCCCAAGGCATAGTGCCCAAAAGAGAAATAACCATGTAAGTTTCCAAAGATCCAACAACTCCAAGTCCCCATAGTGCTTGAAGTGTGCGCTTAATCTCAGTAATATAGATGTGAATGAAAAATAAAAACAAACCCAACCCACCAGCATCAACTATGTAAAACATATCAAGATTTTGCTTGATAATATCACTTGACATAGAGTTTTCAAGTAAAAGGGAAGCTGATGTAGCAACAACAAATGACAAGGTAGCGGTCTCTAACCCCACTCTATATAAAACAACCTCTTGAGCATCAAAGGGATCAATGGTCCAAGGGCTGTAAATTTATGATAGACCGTTCAACCTATATTGAACCCACTTCTCTTAGAAAGAAACAAGAGAAATGATTGTGCAAATAGATTAATCCTAGCAAAACAGATCACGGGATATAATGTCTAGTAACAACCCACACTCTTATCCGACAAAATACCTTGTGAGCTGCACTCAAGTCTTTAATTCCTTTTGCATCAACCATCCTAATTCTCTCATCCAACCCCCTCTCCAAAAGTCCAAGCTCCACAGGCATAGTCCCTTCAAGATTATCATTGTCATGACCCAAGTAACATAAATTTCTCAAATGCACACCCATTTTTAGATTTTGCTCCTTAAGAAAATTGGAAGAGGAGAAGGCTTGGCTTAAGCCAATTTCATTCCTACCAAATACGGGTATTTTTATTTTTCTAACATGGAAATAAAAAACAACTGCAAGACACAAATGCAACCCACTGAGTGTGCCACAAGACCATACCCAAGGAATTCCCAAATTGACTAGTGTTTCTGCACTAACCTCCCCTGTATTTGCATCCCAGTTTTTGACCCAACAATTTTGTGTCGCAACTTAGAAATCTGGCCTCAACAAATCTTTTACCATGGAATGAAAAACAAATGAAGGGCTTACAAAAGGAAGAAAAATAATGGAATGCTCCACGATTCTAGCTTGCAAAGCCTTCTCAATTTTAGTTTCACTGTGAGTATCATCTTCAATATTGATGGATGTGGTTGGCAGGGCCTTGTTAACACACAATATTTTCCTCACTTGAAATTCAACCTACTGCGTGGCATCTTTTCTAGGAATAGTGGGCACAAAGACTACCCTCTCGGTGCCCACGATCAACTCGTGGCTCAGCCCTGCGGCGTACTTCACCATATAGTGGCTCACAGAGTCAAGCTGCACCACAACGACACACTGGACGGTTTACCCCTTCTTTCTGCCTACCACGAAGGCCATGTTCCTTCCAATGGCATGGATGACCTACGTATGCCCACGCACGAGGACGTTGGTCCACTCCCGAACCTCGATTGCAACCTTCAATTGCAACTCCAGAAGTGAGACATCTCATTCTGGACCCTCAGTACACGATGCGTGTTGCCCCAAAAGATTTTGTAGGTGGCCTTGAAGAAGAAGAATTTTTCCTTTGAGATAGGCTAAGTGACCTTGAGGAAGCCACAGTTTCATATGAAGAACAATCTAGAGAAAATCATAAGAAAGAGAGGGATTGTGGAGGGTTGGGGTTCTAGTTTCTAAGAATTGTGTAGGTTTGCTTGAGGTTTTGAGTCTTTGGATGAGAGGGATGGGTTGGAGTCTAGAGGCATTGACTGGTACTTAGGGGACGAATTTAGGGACACGATTTTGCGAATAGTGGGAGTGGAAGGAGGGTGATGGAGTGGAAATAACGATGATGGAAGAAGGCACTTGGAAATAACGATGGGGTGATGGATTGAAGTGAAGTACAGAGCTCAAGCTAGGGTTAGAGCCATCATTTTTTCCTACAGAAATGACGGAGATCTACAAGTTGAAATATTGTTTGGCTGGGTTTTCATGGTGAGAACAAAACGTCGACACCAACACCGGGGTCAAAGTCCCATCTAGGGTGTTGGAAGTAATTGTTGGGATTCTGATGGTGGATAAGGGGGTTCTATAGAAGAGGGTTTATGGATTCAGCTGAGGATTCTGAAGGGTGGTAAAGACTTGGATTGTTGTTAGGAATTTTGAGTGAAAGAGCTGATTTCTTTACCATATGAGAGAGAGGGAGAGAGGTTTTACTAGGTATTCGGCCTTCCTCTTCCTCGATGAAGTATTCGGCGAGGCCATTCTTGCTGTGCCATTGTCAGCCACTACATTTGAACCTTTCTCTATATTTGTAATCATAGCTGGTTCTTCATCATTCTGCATCGCGCCAACTTCATGCTCCATATGGCTTAGATTTTCATGAAGATTGTTTCGATATTCCCTTAATTTTTGCAAGATAACTTCACAACGTTGTTGATTTTGTTCAATCAGTTCTTTGATTTTGAGCAATGATGCAAGATTTTTTTTCTTGCATAGGTTTTAATGGTAAAGAGATCGGTGTCTCTTTGATACCACTTGTAACACATTCCCTTAAAAAGATAAAATAAAATAGCTTGCTCTCATCGAAGGGAGCTCCTCCAAAGAAAATGGGAGAAAAAATAGATAAGTTCTTGAACATTCCAGGATGCCTTACACTATTCAGCATTTGAGTATATATACTCTCATGAAAATCCTACAAATCCTATGTAGAGCTAAGTGGAGGCCATGGGCTTTTAAGTCCTCATAGCAAAATAAACATAAATGGGAATAAAGCAACTGAGCTTACTAGCACAAACCTAGCCCATATAGAGAAATACAATAAAACTAAGTAAATAAAACATTAATCATCCTAGTCCAACCCATAAAAGCTCCTGAGCCCAAACCTCTAAATCTTTATTACCCCAAACCAAAGCCCATAATGGCCTCAGCCCCTTCTAGTAGTAGATGTGCTGAACTGTGACATATTATTCTCTATTTTTTATCAGTTCTATTGCTAGATGTTTTTGTTGTTGCCATAGCGAGTTCACCTCAGCTGCCACCATAGCAAAATTCTTCCTCTAGGTAAGTTCTATCATACGACCTTGCCTCACAAAGGCCTCCTGGTTGTGTATAAAGCATTGATGTGAATTTTGGTTTGACACCACTAATTTGTATTATAGGATAGTGATATGATCCTAGGCAGCGTTGTGTACTCACGAGACCCATCAATCACCACTCTGAGACTAGGTAAGGTACACCCGATTTTTAGCCTTGTAACTGCCACTTATGTTATGGTATGACTGTTGGACGGTGCTACCACTAGTTTAATGATTGAACTGAAAATTTAAATGTGTGACAGTTTGTGTTGGAAATGGATTTGCATGTGTTGGTTGTTTGGTATTAGTTACATGATTGTGGGTTGAGTAATGTAGCTACCGGGGTTGTGATATGGTTGTTGAGGGGTGCTAGACTAATTGTGTTGGACGTGTAGTGAGTTGTGTGGATGCTCGGGATTCGAGAAGTGGCTATTTTGTTATCTTTGGGGTGTATATATATTGATGGTTTGAGTTAACGTAGTTGTTTGGGTTATATATTGGTTGTTAGAGTTGACGTTCGATTGTTTTGGATTTTATTTTTATTTATTTATTTGTCAAGTTGATGTTGGTTATGGGATATGTGATAATGTGGTTGTCTATATTGGAGGGTTTCTTGGTTGTGGTAATTCTCTTGGCATAAGATTTAACGTGTTGGATGAGGTGACATTTTGGGATGAGTTATGTGGGTGTCTAGGTTTACTTTATGACTGATGTTGGGTTGATTTTTGTTGGTTTCTTTATAAATTTAATTGCTTTTTTTTTTAAAGAGCCGGCAACCACACATCTAGTGACCCCGTCCCAAGTTTATTAATAAGCCCTCACTTATGGCAGAGCAAAACCGTGGTAACAAGCCAGACACTTGGGATTTACAAAAATAAAAAATAAAAAAACCACTCAGGCATCATAATCCAAGTAAACCAAAACCAAACGAATAAATGAAACAAAAAAACCAAAACCAACTAGACAAGCCTATTATAAAAAACCAACAAATAAACTATACTCTAAGATTAGGAAGACCAATTTTTTCCATCCTAACCATGCGTCTCAAATGTCATGGAAAAACATCTCCTTCCTCATATCTACAAGTCAAGCCAACAAATTTAACTGCTTATAGGCTTATTTTATTACATTTTTAGGACAATGGAATTCTTATTAGTTAAGTTTTAGTGCTAATATGGATTATTAACATGTTGGTAAAAATTTTTTGTTAGGTTGTGACTTTGATAGAGCTCGAGTTCAAAACTTAGGTAACTCTCTCCAGGAGTCAGGCAAGGGGGTTCATATGTTAGACTTTGCACAAAAAGATATGGACTAAGGTTGATTGTGAAAAATATGCATGTTATGTTTTGAAAATAAATGTGAAAACAACATCAGTTATGTGTTCTATATTACTCATGAAACCTGTATAAATGAGAAAGTATTTTTTGTCATGACTAGTGTAGATATGAGCAAAATTTTGGCATTCTATTTCTAAACTATGGAAAAAGAGAGAATATGAAATCTGAAAATTTGTGCATGTTATGGGAAGATACTCTGAATCTGTTTTGATTATGTGAAGATGATATGAATCTATTCAGTATTATGTTTAGATATGATGTGGCACCTGAAAAACCTTTGGCATGACATTCTGATTCTATTTCTATTATGGTCTGACTTTACCACGGGTATAAAACTATGGCCTTTGTTATATAATTAGTACCAACATTTTTGTTTCCGAGTGCACCCACTTTGAAAACAAAGTGATTTTTTGCATGGTCTTTTCTGTATGCACACTTGGGGCTCTAAGAATGAATAAGGGAAAGATTCACATTCTGATACTGCCTAGTTTGGCCACGGGGATAGCACAACCCTACCATGGGGGTTAAACATGGTCTCTGTTCTGATATGATGCTCTGATGTGACATGATATGATATGATGATGATGTTCAAAGTCATGCAATGCCAAAGGATTTTTTTGAATATGAACATTTTGAACTGTCACTCTGATATATTTAGAACATGTTTTGCTTCCGCACTTTGAAACTGAAATGTTTTGGCTCACATTCTAAAATTTGTGAAATGACTCATGTTTACATACTAGTATATATTCTCTGCTAACTGAGTTGTTGATAACTTATCTTCAAAATATTTTCAGATGATGTTGATGGTTCAATGGGGCATCAGGAATAAGCATGTGAGCAAGACTAGTTGAGGATAGGAAGTTGAGTACCTAAGGGTACCATTATTAATAGATGAGTTTTATTTGGTAGTCTAGATTTCATTTTGTTATATGGTTTATTGGAACTTATGTAATTATTAGTTTATTACGATGAGGTTACTGGAGATTGTGGAAACATTGGTTTATGTTGTTGGATTTATCGCATTGATGACCTTGTAGAGGAATTTATGCATTAAGTTGAAACAGATGAATTTATTTTTTTATCTTTTTGTGTTTTGTAGCCTTTGGAAATTATATATGTATTTGGGAGACATGATTTTAGGTGACAAGTCATAACTCTCCAACCCATCAGGGTATGGGGCGTTACAATTCATATCTTAAGGATAAGTGGATTTCGATGCCGGTTTCTTTTAAGGTGCAATCTCTTCTCAAAGGGTTAGGGGAAAATGCTCGTCTCATAGCTTATTGATCCAGAAGAAGATGGTAGAATCTTTCTCTTCATCTAGGAAATTTAGCCCATAAGAGGTAACAAAGATCTACGAGATCCCAGTAAGCACTTGTAACAGCAAAGACAAATTGACATGAGATGTACGTACAAATAGTCGTGCTTTCAGGGTCAAGAGTGCCCTATCACTTAGAGTAAAAGATCACAAGAAGGACTTGGGAAACATCGTGGGGAGAAAGAGCAGAGAATGGCTGGAAGATTACTTGGAAGCTACAGGTACCAAATGGTGTCTTTATGTGGAGAGCTTGTCATGATGCTCTCCCCACATAGACCAATCTCTACAAGCAAAAGGTAAAAAAAAGACGAGACTTGCCCAATCTGTAAAACTTTGTCTAAATCTATAGAACATGCAGTTGGGGAGTGTAGATCAACCATGGATGTATGGAGTCAGTGTAGTAGGGTGTTACAAAAATCCACTTCACAAACAAACATTTTCTCCATAGCATAGAAGATCTTCATAATAAACTAGACGAGAGTAATCTAGAAGAGGCTATAGTGATCTTAAGGAAGATATGGCTAGCGAAAAACTCATTGACCCATGATAGTGTTGAGCATCCCAATGAAGTTGACTCGTTCGAAAATGAGTAGCCCAAAGGCTATCCCAAGTGTAGGAGCGTGTCGCGTAGTAATTAGGAATAAATTCCTAGATCGTCTCCACAGGGAAAGTGCTTAAAAATCAAACTCGTGTAAAATGGTGGAAATAGTTACAATGAGAGAATAAAAATAAAAATGATGATATGTGCAATGAATGTGGGAGTGCAATGGAAATGAAAATTTACTAGTCATGGACTAGATTCATGTTGTTGATTTTGAGTGGATGATGAAAAGTGAAAAAATTAAAATACAAGACAGTAAATTAAAATTGCTGAAAATTAAATAACTGAAATGTAAATGGACAATAAAATTTAAATGACATAAAAGTAAATTGCAAAAATTAAAGGTGCAGAAAAATTAAATGACAGTAATTAAAATTGTAGGAAATTAAAAGTGCGAGAAAATTAAATGACGGTAATTTAAATTGCAAGAAATTAAAATTGCAAGAAAATTAAATGACAGTAATTTAAATTGCAAGAAATTAAAATTGCGAGAAAAGTAAATGACAGTAATTTAAATTGCAGGAAATTAAAAGTGCGAGAAAATTAAATGACAGTAATTCGAAATTTAATAAAAACAAAAATTGTAAGGAAATAACTCGATATTTGGAAATGGAGACTGTGTTCTCCAACCCAAAAATCTGAATTTCCAATTAAAGTAAACTCTAAAAAATAAAATGGACTCTCAACATTTATTGAAAATTTACTCACTAAACAAACTCAAAATTGAAAATAAAGACTTACAAAAATAAAATTCACTGAGCCATACATTGAAACTGACTGATGAATAAAT
This sequence comes from Cyclocarya paliurus, assembly GCA_029856935.1. NCBI lineage: Eukaryota > Viridiplantae > Streptophyta > Magnoliopsida > Fagales > Juglandaceae > Cyclocarya > Cyclocarya paliurus. The sequence goes on along the minus strand of CM056945.1, from coordinate 15,124,788 downwards.
TACACGACATTAAAAATTGAATTCAGAAAAATAAAAATTGACTATAAAAATTCACTCACTATTTTTTTTCTAAATTTTTTTAACTCTAAAATCACACTAAAAACATTCTAACTCGCTGACTACTCACTGACATTCTAACTCTAACTTCAGACTGACACTCTCACTGACACTCTAACACTGCTAACTTTAGACTCACTCCCTAACTCCCCCTTCTCCAGTCCGCGTACAGCCCTTATATAGGCGCCAGAATAATGCTGTGCTATGCTATCCGTGATCCCTTGCCTCCCACTAACATTTGCGTTGAAGACTTGCATTTATGGGCTACAGACTGATTTCTATTCTTTTCTTTCTTTTATCTGATCCCATGTCTGTTTGTCTGGTTCCCACATGCATGTTTCTTTTGTTTTTTTTTTTCTCTTTTTTTCTTTTCTTTCTTCTTCCAGCGTTCTCTCTTTGCGGTTTTCTTTTCTTTCTCTTTTTTTTTTTTTCTTTCTTCCATTTCATTTCCTCTTCGTTGCTGCACTTCGTCCGAACTCACGTGGTCTGTTGTGCATGGCGCTGCTAGGCGGCTTGAGGTGGCATGCAGCGTGCTGCATGGATGCGGTGGAGACGCTGGGCAGTGCATGCTGATCGTGTGCCGTGGGGGTTACGTTGGCTGTGCATGGCGGTGGAGAACTGATCGCCGGCGTCGTCTGGTATTGCTGGTGGCTTCAGGTGGGCGGAAGACGGCCCACGGTGGCAGCTCGAAGCTGCTGTGCACGGTAGCACTGTAGCTCGAGACGCAGGTTTCAGGAGGTAGACGATGAAGGAAAACGGCGTCGTTTGGCTTGCAGAGGAAACGGCACGTCGTTCAGCTCAGACGACAGCCGGCTCCTCGAGTCAAATGACATGTCGTTTGGCTTACAGGCCAAACGACATGTCGTTTAGCCTGCGCAGTAAATAAAAAATAAAAAATAAAAAATAAAAATAAAGTAAAATAAAATAAAATAAAATAAAATAATAAATAAATAAAATAAAATAAACTAGAACAAATAGAATAATAAAATAAAATAAAATTAGAAAAAGAAATTAATTAATTAATTAAAAATTAAACAAAAACCAAACTAGAATATTAAAAAATGTGTTGTGCATGTGAGACAATAAAATCAAATTAAATCACAAGTTATAAAATATAAGCATAAACTATGCTTTTAATCAATTTAATTCATAACTTGGATTTATTGCCTCTTGATTATTTTTCCATCTAAAATCAACGATAAAATAATAAAATAATTAAGAATACATTGATTTTAAATGTATAAAATATGCAATAATGCAGCTCAATCAGAAGTAGTGAGACAGACAGAAGGAAGGAAGGAAGTTGACATACGAGTGCTAGGAGTCCAAAAACCAGATGGGAAGCACCTCAACTAGGTTCGTATAAATGAATGCTAGATATAGTCCTAAAGTGTGTAGTCCCCGCATACTTCTTTTGAAAGAAGTGTGTAGGGCTTGCATAGTCTAGGACTGCAAATATCATTTCTCATTAATAAAGAGAGAAATAAAGTTGGCTTAGGATTCATTGCTCGCATAATCACTGACAAGTGATGGCAACTCTAAGAGCGTCCAAACCTGTTTGTACAATGGCATTGATGGAAGAAGCGTATCAAATAGTGGAAGTGTGAAATCACTACTTTTTTCAAAAGTTTAAACTAGTGGGAAGAGGTAGGTTTTATTATTTGTATTATATTTTTAACACTCCTCTCACGTGTGGGCCAGATTCCTCTTCAATGAGTGGACCCAACATGTGAAATATTTAATTAAATAAGGTAGAGTGTAAAGTTAGTATTTGAATTCAGAACTTCTACTATGATACAATGTAAAACACCACTTATTCCAAATGTAAGGGGATTTCCCCTTACTAAACCCAGCAAGCCTGTGAATGAAAGCAGAGAAAATCAAGACCAAAGGCCCAACCTAAGACAAATAGGCTCCAACCCAGCTCATGAAAAAGGTTCTCTAGATGCAACCTGAAGGAGGAAGGGTGCTGCAAAGGATGAGACTCATCGATCTGAAGGCCCTTCAAGTAGTGTCCAACTCTCAAGTGCCTGCCCGCATAGTAGGTGTTATGTGCGATGAACCCTTGATCTTATCACAAGAAATACATTAATGGACTGCCGAGGATACTGTCTGGGAGAAGGAAATCAGAGAACCACATCGCATTAATGGCACTACTGCTTAGGCTACACGCCACATTAATGATATCATCGCAAAGCCACATCGCATTAAAGGACTTTGACACAGGGAACAGTACGAAGGATGCAGACTCCATGGGGCAGACACGATCTGTCTCCCCAAACTTATAGTATAAATATCAGATCCCAGGTACAAGAATATCTCTCTGATCCATAGACTCCTTTATTTATTTACAAACTTCAAAAAATATTGACTAACTTTGGCATCGGAGGTTCCCCGACCCCAAGGCCACCCTCTCCTATTTGCATTCTCCATCATCTTTTACAAGCCCATTCCGGATGACCTGACTTGTCGAAGCTTGGCCCAAAGGTTTACGAAACACGATGTTAACAATGGCACTATCTGTGGGATCCTTGTGATTCTTATGTGTCTTTCTCATGCCTACAACAACCTGTTCCAAACAACTTAGAAGATATAATGGGAGACGCCATGGAAGTAAGATTGAAGAGTATGGAGGAATGGGTGACAAAGTTAACTGACAAAGTGCAAACACTTCATAAGGAAAATGAGAAACTCAGAAAACCTCGGCAAGAGCTGGATGGTGGAGTAGAGTCCAGTAGCAGTGAACATGAGGGATCCCGAAATATGCAAGTTGAACAGAATAAGGAGGGGGAGCAGAAGAACATGTAGGATGAGCTTCGTAATCGTAAAGGGAAGTATAGGAGATAACAAGGAAGGTGGGTACAATGTCATCGGTGGACTAGTTGCTCATAAGCACTAGTCTACTCACAGAGGAGTTGATGGTGGTGCCCTTACTATCAAAGTTTAGGGTCCTAGCTATAGAAATATATGACAAAGGAAGGGACCCTCTGGAGCACCTGGAAACTTTCATGGCTCACATGACACTGCATGGCTTCCCAGGTGAAGTAGCATGTAGAGCGTTTCCATTGATCCTGAAGGAGCAGACACACATATGGTCTCTAGGACCTGGATCAGTGGACAGTTTTAGCTAGTTAGCCAAATTATTTCTGACTCAGTTCATGTCGAGTCGAAGGAAGCGGCGCCCAGAGGTGTACCTCCTCACCATCAAACAAGCAGAGAACAAAAGCTTGAAGTCCTTACCTAGCTCAGCTTAACAAGAAGCTCATGACCACTGATGACCAAGATGAGAAGATAACCTTGGTGGCACTTCTAGGAGGAGTTTGGCCATAATCCCAATTTATGGTTGAGCTAGCAAGGAGGACTCCCGTGACAAGGAGAGAGTTTATGGATTAGACTAACAACTTCATCAACATGGAAGAAACTCTCTGGGCATTGATGGAGCCAAGAAGGACAAAGTTGGAGCGAGTAGAGAAGAGGGCAAAGGCCCCGGTCAAAGCCAAGCCCCATGAGAATCCGAAGAAGAGCTCCCAAGAAAATAGGCGGGAGGAAATCCTAACAAGGGGACCAGGACCCTGGTTCGACTGGTCCACATTCAACATCCATGAGGCTGACACCTTTGCTGCATGGAGAGAAAATGACCGGGGTATAGCGCATTGCTACTGCACATACCATAGGTCTAGAGATTGGAGTAAGAAAGAAAGGGAAAGTCAAAAGAAAGGAGCAGGGATTGTGGAAACTAGCACAAGAGGGAAGACAGCCTCCGGCGATGACCACCGGTGCGAGAAACACAACAAGTTCGTTCTCATTCTCTGCCATGGGAGGGACGTCCACTTGAGGAAATCCAAACCATAGCAGGAAAATTTGCAGGTGGGGGTGTGTCCTCCTAGAGTAGACAAGCACACGCCAAGCGGGCCAAGTACCATGAGGTGTACTCGGCCGAGTACCATCCCACCAAGCATCGAAAGGGTGACCCTACCCCTATCATCTCCTTCACAGAGGTTGAAGAGGAGGGGGTCCTATACCCCAACAATGACGCGTTGGTGGTCACTATGCTCATCGCCAACTTCACAACCCTTAGAATCTTCATTGACAATGGGAGTTCTGCGGACATCCTATTCTAGGGAGCTTACACCAGAATGAGGATAGATGCTTCTCGTCTACAACTGGCCCCCATGCCATTGAAAGGTTTCTACAGAATCATGGTCCAACCTGTGGGAATCATCATGTTATCGATCATCGTTGGCAGCAGCCCTTGCATGACCCTTGTCATGGTCGATTTCTTGGTAGTAAGGACCCCATCATCATACAACGCCAATATTGGAAGGTCCACCCTTAACAACTTATGGGCCGTCACATCGACCTACTACCTCAAGATGAAGTTCCCAACTCCCCAAGGAGTGGGAGAAGTATGAGGCGAACAGGTATTGACAAGGGAATGCTATGTCCAAGGGCTAAAGTGGAGGGATGGTCGGCTCACCCCAAATGGCAGGCCTTTGTCTACAACTTGCCCTGCCCTGCTCAAGGGGGAGTAAGGGGGTGCATGACCCTAAAGGGAAGAATGAATGACAACTTCCTCAGCCAAACTATTGTCTTGTAATATCTTTTTCTCCAACATGTATTTTTTGATATTTAATGAAAAATGTGATTTTTTAGGACAATGAAAAATGTGATTTTTTGAGCTTTCATATGATCAGCAAAGCGCCAACAAGACAATTTGCAACTAAAAAATCAATGACAACAAAGTCATCAATGGATTAATGTTTACTTACCCATGGGATACCATAGGCAAAGGTAGGCCTAAAAGGTTGCCTTATACCTCTCATGGTGGAGTGTGGCCCAGCCTTCAGGTGGCCCGAAGACGAAGGCTTACCTTCCTTGAGAGCGGCAACAGGTGGGTGCGGGTTCAGTTACAAACTGTCCGAACAACATACCTCCCTACGGGATACCATAAGGAAAGGGTAGGCCTAAAGGTTGCCTTATCCCTCCCACAGTGGAGAGCAGGATCAACCTCACGGCTCCCCGAATGAATTACTCCATCCTTTGTCACAACAAAGAATGGGATCAATGCCAGCCTGACCTAACACTTACCTTCCCTTCGATATCAATGAGCAGGCGTGGGTCCAGTCTCAAACTGCCCGAACAACGTACCTAGCACAGGACCAAATAGGAGAACCAGGCAAAAGGTTGTTCTACCCTTCCCATGATGGAGAGTGGGTCATGCCCCCTGGTGACCTGAATAGCTTACCCTGACTCTTATCAAGGCGAAGGGATACCACCTATATCGTTATCCAAACTTACCTCCCCGTGGGATACCATAGGGAAAGGTAGGCCTAAAGGTTGCCTTGCCCCTCCCGTGATGGAATGCGGGTTAGTGCTCAGCTACCTAAAATAAGAAACTTTACATTCCTCGTCAACAGGCAGGAACGAGTTCAGTTGAAGACTACTTGAAAAATTACCTCCTCGCGTGGTAATAGGGACGAGTCGAGCCAAAGGCCACTCTGACCCTCCCGCGTAGGAGAGTGGGTTTAGCCTTTGGGTGGCCGGAACACTTACCCCAACCTCCGCTGTGAATGAAGAGTGGGTTCTGCGCCAGCCTAGCCCAAAATGTTACATTTTCTTGTGATGTCAACAAGCTGGAGCGGGTTCAATAACAAACTGCCTGAACGACTTACCTCCTTGCGGGGTACTATAGCGAAAGGTAGGCCTAAAGATTGCCTTATCTCTATCACGGTGGAGAGTAGGATCAGCCTCGTGGCTACCCGAATACTTACCCCAACTCCAATCACGGTGAAAGAGCAGATTGGCTCCACGACCATCAGAAAAAGTTACCTCCTTGGAGAACCAAAAGGGGAGTGTTAACTTGAGGCATCCCAACCTATCCCTAATGGAGTGCGGGTTTAGTCTTTTGGTTACCCAACATGAACAGAATCTCCAAAGAGGAAAAAGGCATCACGCAGAAAGCTACACAGTGTCAACAAGCAGAAGTGGGCCCAATGACAAATTGACCGAGTTCTCACCACTACTCAAGGACAAAGCGGCTAGCAACCACCCAAAGAAATTACCTCCTCGGGAGTTTAAAGTGGAATGTTGGCCTAAGGCATCCTGACCTCTCCTCGGCAGAGAGGGGGCTGAGTCTATGAACTACTCAAATTCTGGAGCAAAAGGTAGGGACATCAACGAAGTGGAAAACAACAAGCATGGTGGGACATGGGCCTTGTGGCCAACTCCCCAGGCCGACCACAAGGGAAGAAAGAATGAAATAGTGAAAAAGGCAGTATGCCAAAGACAAAGTCGGATGCGGTCAATAAAGTAACACGTACAACAATGTGTGATTAAAGCTAGCAGATACACCTAAATTGGGAAGGCATTGTCAATAAAGATCACAAGGAGGCCCCGAGGAAGACTATCTAGTAAAAGAAAACATGCACAACATGGATGGATGAACGGTGGCTTGCGGGGTGGATAGGAGCCATATGAACTCCTATGCCAAAATCCCCCCAAACCGGTCACAAAAATAAAGAAAGGAGAATGCTCGAAAAAGAAAAGACGTAAAGAACAAGGTATTTTTATTAATTGATTTTATATACAAGTTTCTAGGCGACAAAGTGCAGGTACATAGATTTGACAAAAAAAGAAAAAAGAAAAAAAAGAAAGGAAGAGCAAAACAATGGAGCTGTCAAGTCTCTACGTCGGGAACATCGTTTTTGACAAAATTAGGAGCAGGATCACCCAGGCCCTGCATGGGTTGGTGCGGGAACGACTAGATCTAGGAAAGTGTTGGGCATCTCTTTCCTCCCCAGTTTGTAGCCAAATTTGAAGGACTCCGTGTTGGTAGGAATGCCGGCAAGATTAAGACCCTGTAGATATTTTGTGAAAGACCTTGAACGTAGCTTAGGACTCCCCAAGAGGTAATCTTGCATCGACCTATGGCCCTTAATAAGCCTGTGTCCCCACACATCGTCCCAAACTCCAGGGAATGACTTCAGCTACCTATCTAGGTGAAGGGTGACATATTGCGCTTGGGATAAGTCATCTTGAAGACTCTGGTTAAGTCGCTCCAATTGCTTCCTCTCCTCCTTCGCCTTCCTCTTGAGTTTCTTTCGATGGCGCTCCAGCTTCCTGACCATTCTGCACTTATTCGCCAAGTCTCATCGAGTCCTTTTCAACTCGCAATCCAACAGCTCCCTCTCTTCCCTTTCATCGCTGGCATAGTGAATGGAGGTGGTAGCCATTAAATGGAGGCTCGGGTTCTCTTTCTCAACCGCTTTTTGGCCGTCCACAATGAAAGCCACCAGTTGAGAAGTACCCTGGTGACAAGAAGGACCAACATGCAACAATTAGCAAGGGGAGACTAAAATCAAGAAGAAGGAAAAAGATAGGAAGGAAGGGCTAAACCTTGTGGAAAAATCCAGACAAGCACTTACCGACCTAATTGATGGCCTCCACACAGCTCCCTTCCGTTTCTAGCCGGGAAAAAGGAGGAATGACTTCCACTGAGCCCTTGACCTCTGATGATTGCGCGACCACTTTAGGAGGAACAATTTGACCTTCACACGAACCTTCCGGACCAGAGCCGATTACAACATTCAAAAGGGGGTCACCCTCTGTTGGGTACTCTGCCTGGACGGGCATTTCCTTGTGTGGATCCTCCAAACCCTCGCCGATTTTAACATCCAGAGGGAAGTCACCCCCTCTAGGTGCTCTACCTAGATGGGTGGGTCATCAACAGGACTCCTCAAACCCGTGCGGACTACAACATCCAAAAGGGATTTGCCTCCCACGTGGCCCTCGATCTCTGCACGATTGCTGGAAGTAGCATCGCCACCCCCTCTCTAGTAGCCTTGTCTACGAAGGAGTGGCTACCGATGACAGAGTGATATTCAGAAGGTGGAAAATCCATGAAGAAAAACGTTGCACCTCGTCAGCTCTCCCAGGAATCATGACCATATAGAGGTTCAGGATTAGGGCATTCAACTCCACCTCGTTTGCAGACACCTCAGCAGTAGCAGCCAACAATGACGTCCCGGGGGATCATCAGCCTGACCCCTCGTCGGCACCTTCGTAAGGGTCGTCAAGGTAGCAGGGTAGCCAACCTCTAGGGTAGCTAACTCTCGTAGTGGAGGATTCAAAGCTCCAGAAGAGGGAATGTTGTCAACCCAAGCACCCTCTAGGTGAGGTTTCTTCCTTTTACCGGGCGAGGAAGGGTCCAAGGAGTGCTTCCGAGCAAAGACAACTCGTGGTCAGTCCGCGGTCAGCCTATCATCAGAAGGAAGGTGACCAAGGATAGGCAGAGAACCTTTTATGCTCTCCTTGAAAAGAAGGACTTCAGAGAAGACGCCTTCAAGGTTCTTGCGCACCCATTCTCGAACAACCGCAATGCGCTGCACCTCGTAGGAAGTAGCCAACGGACGCATAGCCTTGTCCTCCAGGACCCTTCCCTAGTTCGTTTGAATTGGGAACTCACGAGAGCTCACTTGACCCACCAGGAACTCCCATCCACTGCAGGTTAAGAAGAAGAACTTGGGAGACCAGTCTTTCACTTTGTGATATCTCGACTCTAGGGTGACTAGGGCATGTGTTGCCCTAAAACTGCAGAGATTCCTCTTTTCCCATAGCACCTTATGGGTAAGGAAGAACTCATAGCTGGAAAGGTCTGCATCATCCGAGTATGATTCCAGTAGAGCATGCCACCAGATAATGCTGTAGTATATCAAAAGCCTCCAGGAATTCAGATGCAGTTAGGAGGGGACCAAACCCAGGCAATAAAGATGGTCGCGAACAGGGTGGGGGAAAGGCAGCCTCTAGCCGCACAAAAATATGGAAGGGAATAGGGCCACTAGTTTGGAATTGTCCTCTGCATCAACGGCACCCTCGTTGGAACCAGGAATCTCGAAAAACACTAACTCCGGTACCTAGTAAGTAAGGGTCAAGGAAGCCAACATTGATGTCGTGGCATTTGAAAGCAAACAACTGCCCCCAAACAGCTGCTCAACTTGGTAGAACCCCCACTGGAAACATTGGGTTGAGTAGACTTTTCAGAGGCCATGATTGCCAATGTATGAGATAGTGAAGGACGGAAAGAAGATTGGGCAAAGTAAAGAAAAATTGGAAAACTAAAATGGCAAGAAGGCTACAGCGTAACAACGTAAACCAACTCCAACTTTATATAGGGGAAAGGTGACGGTTGGTCTCCCACACCCCATAGCAGAAAAGAGAAGTATGAGCCACTTCGAATTCAGGAAGTGTAATCTACGAAGTGACACGAATGCGAAGAGCAGCTTGACACCCTCACATTAATGAGCTTGAAAAGACGTCATTAGAGTCATCAAAAGGTGAGCCAATCGAGAATGTTGGGGAAATATTGCCAGGATTACCAAACGACGGGAGTCTCCTTGGACTTCGGAGTCATGCACACATCAATAAAGAGATCCCAACTTCAGTGGCAAGGCGGGTTCAAATAGTTATAAAATTCCCACCATACTCGTCAGGTGAGAATTAGCAAGATAACTGCAAGGGGATTTTCCCCCTACTAAACCCAGCGAAACCTGTGAATGAAAGCTGAGGAAATCAAGACCAAAGGCCCAGCCCAGGACAAACAATCTCCAACCCAGCCCATGGGAAAGATTCTCTAGACGCAACCTGCAGGAGGAATGGTGCTGCAAGGGATAAGACTCGTCGATCTGAAGGTCCCTAAAGTAATGTCCAGCTCTCAAGTGCCCGCCTGCATAGTAGGTGTTATGTGTAGGGAACCCTTGATCTTTTGACAGGAAAGATATCAACAAACTGCCAAGGTACTGTTTGGGAGAAGGAAATTGGAGAACCACGTCACATTAATGGCACCACTATCTGGGCTATATACTACATTAATGACGCCGTAGCAAAGCCACACCGCATTAAAGGACATTAACACAGGGAATAGTACGAAGGACGCAAACTCAATGGGGGCATACATGATCTGTCATCCCAAACTTATAGTATAAATAGCAGATCTCATATACAATAATATCTCTATGATCCCTAGACTCCTATATTTATTTACAAACTTCAGAAAATACTGATTAACTTTGGTATCGGAGGTTCCCCGGCCCCACCGCCCTCTCCTAATTGCATTCTCCATCATATTTTGCAAGCCCATTTCAGAAGATCTGAGTTGTTGGAATTTGGCCCAAAAGTTTTTGAAACACAACGGTAATACTAAAGATAAACTAATGTAAAGAGATAGATTTTATTATTGTATTATATTCTTAATAGGAATCAATCAAGAAAAAAAGTGTGGGCTGCAGCAGTATTTCAGTGCTAAATTTTGAAGATATTCTATCGAGTTTGCAACCATGGGATGGGAAATATGCTGGAAATATTTTTAATAAAGAAAAAGTCAAGCGTTTAGACGAACAACACGACCTAGCTAGCCACAAATTGCATATGTCAACATCATCGTCATTTCTAATTAAAAAATAAATAAAAAATACAGAAAAACAGTGCACAACCTTTTTTTTTTTGTTTTTTTTTATCCTTCGAAATAAAAACTGTATTCATTGATCACTTTGTATTAGTCATTACAACATCTCTCTGTCTCTTCAATTCTTCTAATGCAATCCAGTGTATCTTGTTTCCAAACCAATTCAGATTGTAAAAATAAACTTTCCTTTGATAGAATATGAGCTGCCTCATTGTAAGTTCTATGAGTAAATTGTACTTTTCAATCTGCTCTATACTTTAGTAACTGCTTCATACCTTCTATTAGACTTCCATGGTATTATAAATCTTCATTTTTATTGTGAACAGCAGTAACTATAACTTGAGCATCTCCTTCGAAAAGCACCTTATCAAATCTGATGAGTTCTCTGCACACATCCATTGCCTTCCACAAAGCATGACTTCCAGCAATATGTTAGTGGCTGTGGAGGGACAGAAGCACTGTTGGTGTTGATCATGTGAAGCGTCTCAAACATCATAAAGTGTATATTATACACATTGGCCTAGTCATTTCGGGTAGGCAAATCGTTCAAATATTGTTCACCAGCGAGTAGTTGAATGTATTCTGAGGATTTGTATTAGGGTCCGTTTGTTTGAATGGAAAATTTATTTTAGCAAATTAGTCTTCAAGAAAACAAATGGTTTTTTGGTGTTTGGTTGTCATGTGAAAACATTTTTTTGAAAACGGAATTTTGTTGTTTGGTGCAGATCATCATAGTCTTTTACGTAACTGTAATTTAATTTATATGTGATATACGTAATATTCATGCGCCAACTTTTACTTCTATAATAATATTACTAAATGGGGTTAAATACAAAATTAGTCCATGTCATTTCTCTTAAATTCAAATTGCTATTTGTTTACTTTAATTGAATTTTTTACTCTATATATGCATGCATTTGTTTTTAAGATTGATCTAATCCGTCATTGATCTGCTAGAAATTAAACTATTAACTACATTGATATGACAACCCATATGACATGCCACGTGTCGTAAAATTAAGGTTAGATTTGGAAGTTTTTTAAATTTCTACATAAAATATAATAAAAAATTTAACTTTTTCAAATCTCAAAATAATAATAATATTAAAAAATCATATTTTATTCAACTTTTCATTTTTTTCTCAAATTAAAAATTCTCATTTCAATATCCAAACCTAACCTAAAACACCTTAAAAATTTATGTAAAAACTTAAAACATTACAAAATTTTAAAAATAAAAAACAATACTTAGAAACAAAAAATAAAAAATGCAAAAAAATATTAAAACTTTAAGAAATTAAAATATATAGAATAAAAACATTTAAATATAAAAAAAATGGAGGAGAGGAAGATCAAGAGGAGGAAATAAATACGAGAGATAGGAAATCGAGTTGAGGAATACCGGAGTCTTATTTGATATTCGAGAGCTGTCAAGCAAGATTGGAAATTAGTTTATGGAATTTTTAAGTTGAAGCCAATTTACAGGAAAAAAAAAACTATGTTTTATGGAAATAAACGAGCCCTAAATAGAATGCTGCATGGAAGGGCATGGGAAATACTTTTTCTCAAATGGGAGCTCATCAAAATACTACGAGATATGCTATATACCATTATTTTTGTCATTATCTTTTCATCATTTATTACTCATTATTTAGATACCATATAAGAATATTTTGAGGTGATGGTAATTTCGAGGATGGTGGATAGAAATTTTCCAAATACTATATGCTTCGTATGAAAAGAAAAAAATGACAAAAAAACTGCTCAAATGCAAGATAAAAACATCAGTGACAAAACCAAAATTTTGGTTAACGTGAGACAAGATAAATAATTATACAGCTAAAAAAACATTTTTTAAAAAATAAATAAAGAATAGAATTAAAGAGAAAATAAACAAAAAACAAATTGTGCTATCAATTAAAACACATAAATCCTAAAAAAAATAAAACACATAAATATAACTCGTAATTTATTTTTTATGTGCAACGTTAATTTATTCTCTAGATCTAGACACGAGTTCATTTAGAATTCAACTGGCTCAATAGATAATTGCTCTCCATAACTATATCATAATTGCTCTCTATAACTATGTATCTTTTACCAATAGTAAGTATAGGTAAAGAAACTGTATGTTTATTAACAAATTATATCACTACAAGAAAAATGACTTTTTTCAGGACTCGGGGCCATGCATACAAGAAGTAATATCATAAAAGGGCATTAATCTAAATATGAAGAGTTACATCTACAACACAATTTGTCTTTTGTGACAGAAAAAACCGTCACAAAAAATAACCAAAACGTCATTAAATACATTTGGTGACGGTTTGAAATCGTCACCACGACCGTCACCTAATGTGCATCACAAAAAATAATTGGTAATTGTTTACTGTTGAACCATTCAAATGATCCCTTTTTTGTGATGATTGAGATCTGTCACAGAAAGTAACGTTCGAACATCAACCTGAACAATTGACATTCGAATGACAGAACTTGATGTTCGTTAATTATAGTTTGAACGTATCATATTTTCATTCGAGCGTATATACGTCCGAACGTTAACTGCAATAAACGTTCAAATTTCTATTTGAACGTTAACAGACCCAATGTTCAAATGTAACGGGTATAACGTTCGAATGTTAACGAAGAAGCATTGGAATGCAAGTGGTAAGTTCTGAGATTTGTTCGAACGTTAATCGTTTAAACATTCGAACGTTGAGTCGTACGTCTGAACGTTATGTTATAATTTTGTGTAATTACCTGAACCAATGTTCGAACGTTTTTTATTTACATTCAAATGTACAGATCAGAAATACTAATTTCATAAAATTAAAAAGCATACCAATTGTATCATATTACACACCATCATTTAACAACTAACAATGTGTTATAAAATTTCAAAATTAGATATTAAAAGTTACATACACTGATAAAATTGATAAAATTCATTTCTTCTTCTTTCCTCACCCACCACGATTCTATTGCAATGACACAACACGCTTTATATGCACCATCATCTCTAGCTGCACTTACTCTTGGACTTCACTACGTATTCTTTCCTCATGGTCTCTCTGTTGGTCTTGCAAATGCGTCTCTAAATGAGACTATCGCTCTAAGAGAGACTCCAACTCTTATTGTCTCGACCTCATATACTCATTCTCGCGCCGTTCAGCTTCTAAATTTTTAGTAAAATTATTAATTTGTGAAGTCGATGAAGTTGAGGAGGATGAGTCGGAATGCTTGAAAGATATCCCAAATCTCTTGCCATACAAGACTTGGGCTCGAGCACTTGTGTGAATATGTCTATGTGACTCGGAGAGGATTCCCAGAAGCTGACTGCATCTCCATCATTTTTTCCTGCAATTTGAAAGAAAACACATAATAAGTAAAGTATTAAAAGAAATACAAATAAAAAATAAATTATTCACATGTTACATAATTTATTTAACAAAATTAACACCGCTTACATAATAATCTATAGCGGCAGGATCCATCCACTCACTACACTCATTAGTGTGAGCAGCAACATAGACATAAATGAGGAAAAAGTTTTCAGGATCATTACGTTTCTAACAAAGTGACATTTGCAATTTTAAAAAGATAATATTAGTTCTTAAATAAAAGAATATCAGAAAAATAAATGAATTCTATAATTTATTAATTACCATTTTATCAGCAAGATGGTGGACAGTCAAAGCGGATCTATTCTGTGCATTTGTAGACCTAAGTGCTACAAAATTAATTAAGAATCTTAATTATAATATATATACATATAATATATAGAATGAATATCAATGTAAATAATTAAAGGATATAAATCTAGAATACCTGATAATCTAGAGTTGCAAAAAAATCACAACACTTTCTCCAATCGTCTAACTTTATCTGCTGGAAAAGGGACTGCGTAGCCTCTTCCAACGTCTCAAACTTCTTGAAGTGGTTATGACATCCTCCCTTGTGACGTCGGAATAGTGTAACCTTCAACTCATTCACAGTTCTCGAATCCTCGATACGGTCAAAGTCGAGGTCAAATTCATAATAATAAGTGAATTATGTAAAAAAATATGATATTCTAATCTTGGGGAAGGGTCACTTGTGAACAGGTGGCTCTGACTCTTTATTAAAAAAATAATAATCTAGGTGAAAAAAATATACTCTCAAAGTAAACTCATCAGCACAAGATTCCGAATGTGCTCCTTAATTTCATTCGAAACATCTTGCCATGATCACAAATAAAATGAAGGATAAGCTTGGACTACTATGCTAATAAAGGAGGAAAGCGCTGTTGCACTATCAACCACTCTTCCAGTGGAATTATCAGCAATGGTGACCTTTTCCATACCTTCTATTTTTCTCAAGAGAAATGCTACGTGTATAGCCACGACTGCGACGAGCGAATTCCTTTGGTGGGGAGTCCTCAACGGGTTCAGGACTTGGACTTGGCAGAGGAGGCACATTTCTTTATTGACGTTATGACGGCATCCTTGAAAATGATTAATATGATAAAGAAAATTAATTAGAAGAAATCATGAAAAGTATAATATTCTATAGTCACCTATATGAATAAAATATTTAGTACTTTTATTCTTCATCTTCGGATGTATATTCTATGCTTGTTTCAGAATCTCCCTCAATAACATCTTCGTCATCATTATCAACCTCTTCTTCATCCTCCTTATCCACTTTCTCCCCGGATTCTTCTTCGTAACATATCCTCACTTACTTGAATTGAATGATCATTTAGTACGGACCGGTCGAGATAGATGGGTGGGACTTCATCTCTACACAAGGGGAGCAACTTGAGCGCACTGAGGTCGACAAACAAGTTAATACCCTCTCCATATTCTTGGTAGGCCTTTACAATCGAAGTGTCATTTTCATCTCCACTGTTCTCATAATCCGCACTCGTTCTTGCTTCATATATATTTCGAGGGACAAATTTTTGTACGACTCGCCAAGTTATCTCTCCACTATCTTCATTAGTGCTTTTCATTGGATCAATCTAGTAATAGACTTGAGTAGCTTGACAAGCCAATACGAATGGATCATCTTCATACCATTTAGATGCAGTATTGACACTCGTAAAGTGATTATCCCCATGTATTGTAACCCGACCACCACCTAGATCCCACCAATCACATTTAAAGACATGTGTTACAAACCTACCCAGATATTTCAATCCAATAATATCACGTATGACACTATAATAGTCAATATCATCTGTTCCATGACTCTCCTCAACCAACACACCATAGTTTTGAGTCTTTCTATTACATTCACGGTCCAGAGTATGGAATCTATAACCTCGAACCATGCATATAGTGTATCGAACTGCTCTATTTAAAGGACCACAGGCCAATGTATACAATTCAAGAGAAACTAATTTGGGATCATGAGCACGTTGCTCCAAAATCTATCAATTGAAATAGTATATACTTATTAAAAGTTACCCAGAGTTAAAAGTTTCAAAATCTAACATATATGTAATTTTAGTTCATACACGTTGTTCAAACCATCCGGAAAATTCTTCCTCGTGTCTTGCCTCTATATTCTCTACGCCTTACATCCTAAGTTTGTCCATGTGCTCACTGTATATAAGTGCAAAAGAATATTATTTTGAGCACAAAAGTTATAGTTAAATTTTATTAACTAAAATTATTCGAAGCATGCAATGACATACCTGAGATAGTCATCAATCTCTCGGCAATTATTTAGCAAGTGCCATCGAACTTTATCCAACTCTCCATCAATTAAATTGTAACCCGTTTGTACTCTCAAGAGTTGTACATTCTGGGAAAACATTAATAGCTCACGAGGAGGCAAAGCAGCAAGATCAACATTTCGCTCTTGATAATTAAATCGTGTCTCAACATCATGAAGATATAGAGAGCAAAATGTTAACCATTCATCTTGTATATAGGCTTCTGCTATTGAACCCTCAGCTCTAGTTTTATTCCCAACAGTAGGCTATAGTCGACCCAAATATCTTTCAACTGGATACATCCAATGGAACTTAACCAGTCCACCCAATAGTACCTCCAGGGGTAAATGTATTGCTAAATGAACCATGACAACAAAAAATGATGGTGGAAAGGTGTAACACCCCCTTCCCGTAGGCTAGGAGTGTCACGTATTTTTCATAAAATAAACCAGGCAAGAGATCTCATATTTAAGAAAACAATTTTAGGATTTATTTCATAAAACTTTGTCTGATAAAATGTCTTCAAAAACTTAATTGAATAAAATTCATGCCATAAAAATAATAAAATAAATTTATTTCTAAAAGGTCTAAAACTAAAATAACTGCTCCTTCTAATCCTAGCCTGTCTGCTCGTAATCATCATCCTCACCTGGGTGGTTAAAAACATGAAAATAAACTAAAATGAGTCGAATACTCAGTAAGAAATCCATCACAACGTTAACATACTAAACCTAAGGTTTTCATAAAAGTTTTCATGCTGAGAACTTAAAATCCATGACTGTTCATACTGATGTTTATGCTATGCATGACTGATTTATCTGAATTAACTGACTGATCTGACTTAACTGACTGTTCTGATTTAACTGATTGTTCTGATTTAACTGACTGAACTAACTGGCCAACACACTTAACCCTGTGTGCGAGGTTGTGCACTGGCCCCACGTCTCGTGGCCACTAGGGGAGCCGCTGATAGTATTATGGCATACTATGGTAGACCACGCTTGAGTCCGTGGCTTGCACATCCACCCTGAACTGAACTGCATTGGTACCATGCATCTGAATGGCCATCTAATTAACTGATTTGATCTTATCTTGCACTTGAACTTAAGATAGCTTACGTGTCTTATGACCATGAGATGCATGACATAATACATACATAATTATAATTTTTGAATTTAAACATGATGCGGAATGACATGATCGTATGCTATGCTGGATGACATGTTTGCATATGACATGAATCGTACATAAAAAAAGGCTGTCAATGAATTGGCTTGAATAATACTTAAATATAAGCTGACTGTAATGATCCTAATTTTGTGATCAAGTAACTTACCTTGCTGCGCTTCTTGTTGAATCTCAAGTCGTAACTCGTCACCTATACATAATATTTAAAAGTCACTAAACTTGTCTAGGAAACCATATCCTAATATCCTACTTAATTAAAATTCATAATCTAGAAAATAATTAAATAAATATTCTGCTTATCGCTATAAACAATAAATCTTAATATCTGAAATTACTTAAAAAGTACTAATAACATATCATAACTTAGTAAAACACTTGGGCTATTTTAAAATAAGTCGTAAACTTAAATTCTTAAAATACTTTCCTTCCTTAACATAATTATTCAATTTTATAAGAAATCTAATACTATTATAATACTCTTAACATATTGCTTTATTTTCTATTTAAAGTATAACATAATAATTTTCATTAAACTTCTATTAAATACATAAAATATTATTAATAAAATATTAGGCTTGATAGTATACCTTAAAAATATATTTTAAATTCCTGAAACACTTTCTCACTTTCTTATAACAATGATCTTAAGATTCATATATTTATTTAATGAAATTAAACTCAACTCAAAATATTAAACTCGACTTCAAATAAAATGACTAACATTCATAATTAACATATATTTAAACATAAGGTTATAGATGTAATTATACTTAAAAACAGGGATTAAAAAGGCATAAAAGTAAATCTATTTTAACACATGCACTACGTAAATAAAACCTAAAAGCAACTAAATGTATAAATAAATATATATATATATATATATATATATATATATATATATATCTATTCTGTAGAGAAACAGGAGAGTGGGAGTGAGGCTTGCAGCGAGACTCACCGAGAGAGGGCTGAGTGCGATGGTGGCCCTGGATGGCTGGGGGTTCCGGCGACGGAACAAGGATGGCCGGAAGTTTCTGTGTCGTCGGAGAGGTGGTTCGACGTCCCTTGAGGTGGCTACCGTGGAAGACAAACAGAGGTTTCAGCTTCACGTCCGTGGCTGCTACGGTGTGCCTTGGCGGTTGAGGATGGTCTAAAGTCTTCTGTGGTGGTTGGTGGTGGCATTCCGACGTCATCTATGGTGGAATCCGGCGAAGCAAGTGGCTCGGGTGAAAGGGACATGACTGCTCTATTTCGGGAGTGGAAAACAGAGTATTCGGTTGTGGTTTTTCAGCGGCTGGGCGACGGTGGTGAAGGAGTGTTGACAGTTTTAGCAAGGTGGTGGCCGTGGCTTGAGAGTGTGGAGCACAAGTGAACTGCGAAGGTGCAACTGGGTGGTTCGTGGCCGAGCCGGGGGTGTTGTGCTGCTGGTCTTCACACGGGAAGGATGTGGAGGTGCAGATGCGGTCGTGACTGACGTGGGAGGCAGGCAACGCTGGTCTAACTTGGAGGAGCTTCGCAGCGGCGTGAAGCTTGGCGGCACAAGAGGGTCGACGGAAACCCTAGATTGATGAGAAAAAGATTTCTGTTTGCATGCAACGTGTGCATGAGGGAGTTGAGGTGAAAAGAGACGGTGAGTTTTCTTCATGTATGGAGGGTTATAAATAGAGGCGAACGAAGAACAAAAACAAACCCTAGAGGGATGAGGGAGACGTGTATGTGCATGTGAAAGTGAGTGGAGACGTGCGGGGTAGAGAAACCGAATGTAAGCTAAGTTGGTATAGTTTAGGATTCTTAATGGAGATAGAATAATAATCCTATAACAATAATAATAATAATAATAATAATAATAATAATAATAATAATAATAATAATAATAATAATAGAAATAATAATAATAATAATAATAATAATAATAATAATAATAATAATAATAATAATAATAATAATAATAATAATAATAATAGAAATAATAATAATAATAATAATAATAGAAATAATAATAATAATAATAATAATAATAGACTATTTATGGTTAAAGGAAAAATACATAAAACTTATCTTATAACCTAAACTTAGGGTCGGGTTGTTACAAAAGGTCTGCTCAAATTTACATATTATAGTAGCAATGTCTTCTTCCATCTTCCACAACATATCTCGATTTATTACCCGAGTAGACGAATCCTTAAAAAACATACATAGTTCGGATATGGCAACACGTACATTAGATGTTAGCTTCCCATGAATTCTCACCAGTAATAACTTCTGCAAAAATACGTGACAGTCATAACTTTTCAATCCATTAATTTTCCAGCCATCAAGGCTCACGCATCTACTAATATTTGAAGCATAACCATCTGGCAACTTCATACCTTGCAACCAGTTACAAAAGTCCATCCTCTCCTTCCTCGTCATCTTAAAACATGCATGCAGCATGACCACCCTATTGCCTTCTACCCGCAAATGTAAATTATGTTTAATTCTTATTCTCTCAAGATCTTTCCTCATCTTGATTGTGTCCTTCATCTTTTTGTTAATGCTCATCAATGTACCCAGTATATTATCGCAGATATTCTTTTTTATGTGCATTACATCCAAATTATGTCGCAATATGCAGGATGACCAATATGGCAAGCCAAAAAAAGTACTACGCTTTGTCTAATTCAATTCTGCTGCACCTCATTTTCTCTTGTTCTTTCCCCGGCCTTCGCCAAAATTGTTTGCTCTAACATGTACCAGTTGTTACACTATTTATTCTCCAGACAACTCATTTGGTGCAATTATGTCCTCTACTCTCCCATCAAACTTAGCACATTCTCTTCTCCATGCATGATTTACTGGTAGATAAAGTCGATGACCCATGAAACACAACTTCAGAGAATATTTTAACCACTCACTAGCAGTTTCTTTATTACACGTCGGACACGCTAACTTCCCTTTAGTTCTCCAATAGTAAAGATTCTCATATGCCAGAAAATCATTTATCGTCCACATTATTGCAACATGCATCTGAAAAGATGTAGATGTGGATGCATTATAAGTTTTGACGCCTGTTTCCCATAACTCTTTCAGCTCTTTAATCAACGGTTGCATGAATACGTCAATGTCATTCCCAGGTGATCTTAGGCCAAGGATAAGTACAGTTAACAAAAAGTTGGGAGCCTTCATGCACCTCCATGGTGGAAGATTGTACGAAATCAACACTACGAGTCAAGTGCTATAACTTGTACTCATATTCCCAAAAGGGTTGAATCCATAGGTTGTGAGTCTCAGCCACACGTTCCGAGTTTCCATCCCAAACTCTGGGTATTTCTGATTGAAAGATTGTCACACAAGTGAGTTAGTTGGGTGCCTCATATATGCATCATCCTTAACTCTTTTCTCCATGTGCCACCTCATATCATGAGTTGTTTTCTTACACATATATAGTCTTTGCAACTTAGGTCTCAAGAGAAAATATCGCAACACCTTAACTGTCCCTAAGTCTCAAGGGACATGCTTGTTTCTCCTCGTTCTCCTTCTAGAACAAAACACAATCATTCTTGCATGCATGCATGGACTTGTACTCAAAGCCTAATCCCTTTCTTAACTGTCCCTAGGTCTCAAGGGACATGCTTGTTTCTCCTCGTTCTCCACACACATACAGTGCGTAATCCTTTCCAAGTCTATTGCCTAGACGCATCCAACTTTTGTCTATTTCTAAAAATATCTATCTATTAGTAATACTGTAACGCCCGTCCTCGTGGTGGGTATTTTTTTTTTTACAAAATATTTTAAAAAATACGACGAGAATTACTGTCCAATTTAAAACCTTTCACTGTTCTTTCCAGGGTGCAAGACTCTACGTTAATAAATAAATTTTTTCTTTTACAATAAAAGAGGCTTGGGGTTTAAAACAGTGGAAAATATAAATATTTAAAATAAAAGGCATTTTCTTACATTTAAAACCTTCATACCTAGACTTCCGTGCCCTTCTCCTTTTGGCCGTGTCCCTCCTGAGCGTACTGCTCATTCAGTTCCTGTGGGGGGAGGGGCACACATAAAAACTAAAATGAGTCGAATACTCAGTAAACGTTACTTCATACCGTTAAAATATAAGAACATAGGTTTTCAGTCATGCATTCATCATTCCATACATACTATACGTACATGCATACGTGCTTTCGTTTGAAAACATCACTGACAAGGTTTTTCTTCTTAAAAATCGATTTTCTTTTCGTAAAACGTTTCTCCCGTTAGTGCCTACATTTATTAAAGAGTGCCGTGCATTTTTACGTTACTTTTTCTTTTCGTAAACGTCAGTATACGGGGGTTTTCATAATTAAAAACGTGTTTTCTTTTGGTAAAATCTTACCCCGTTACTGCCTTCAATTATTGAAGAGTGCCATGCATTCATACATTCTTTTCTTATCGCTTTCATAGGCCAGTGCACACTGTTACGCCCCATGTGCTGGGGTTAGCGGCCTTTTGGGCCGATGGATTTGCCTGTGGCTACGGGTTGGAATCCCTTTCCATCAGGGATGCAGCACTGGGTACACTACCAGATACTACCGCCCGGCATTGCAATCTGCCCATTCATTCATTTGGGTACCCCGTTCATTCATTTCATGTGGCCGTTACGTATTTTCATACATTTATGCACGCTCATGCCTTTCTTTCGTTCTTTCTTACGTTCAATCATTCATGGTGACTCTAGAGAGCCGCGGCTTTCATTCATTTCATGTGCATGAGCATGCCTTTCCTTTCTTTTCATTTCTTTTTGTGCTTTCATGGAAAAACGTATTTTCGTGAGAAAATATTCTTTTCGTGAGAAAACGTTCGTTTTGGGCGAGAGCCCGAAAACATCTTTTCCTTCATCGTCTTTTCTTTGAAAATACATACAATAGATACCACGTGTAGTCATCCATTCATATGCATACACTTAATACTTTTGGGTGGGTGAAAAGGGGCTGCCAAAGGGGGCCGTACATACTTATACTTTAAATGCGTTACATTTCATTCTTCTTTTCGTAAACACGTCTGCCCTTGAGGAGGGAGACCATTCCTTTTCTTAGCTTTCGTAAGGAAAAACGTTTCTTTTTCTTTTTCATATCTTTAGAAAACTCTAGAAGAGTATGAACGTAACACTTAACTAGACTCCATGCTACTTTCATACCATATAGTCCGTTCATACTGTACAGTCCATTCATGCGTGTCAGATGGCAACCTACATGCATACATAACCTTAAATTTATTCTCTATCTAGTGCATAAGCAACTGACTAGAAATAGAGCTATACTTTACTTAGAGAACACTCTCCTTCTATACCGTGCTCTTTCACGTTTCTTACTATTATAAAAACCCTTAGAGACCCATTACGGTCTCTACTTCCTTCAACCTTGACGTTCTACTCTGAGTGCTTACTCACTAGGATGAACTCATGATTCACCTTAGGATTAAACACCAGGACCTTTGTCCTGTTCTTCTTATTAACCACATTCTGATGCATGACTTAGACTGACTAAGTCATGCATCCCATTCTTAGACAGTACCTTCATCCTCACCTTCACGCATCTTAGCTCACTCTACTTCTCATGACCTGACCATCCATACACATCACACGGCTCTAAGCCAACCCTGAGGCTTAATTACCACGTCATCATACATAGGACAGATTACCCATTATTTACGGTAAATCCGTCCGGCACATGTGTCTAACCAAACGACACACGTACCTTACCCTTTTATCTCTTAAGACCATCATGTAATACATTGATCACAGACTCGTATGGCGAACGCCATACTCCATTACCAACCTTCTCATACCCGGCTAGCACGACTCTCCGTGCTACTCGGCCCTCATGACAGTTTATCCCAACTGTTGACACGATGGGACTCTGTTCATAACCATACTTCTCGTCCCACCATATAGCTCGAGACTGATCCCAAGCTACACCGTGACCTTATCACAGCACCTCACATACGTCTTAGGTCATCACAGCGCAACTCCATGATGGACCACGTCACTTCATGATGTTGCCCAATCATGCTTTCGCTGCACTGCTTTGATACTTCTTAGCTACTTCACACTTATTCCCGGTCATAAACCAATCACACGGCAACCTCTGTCGCCTTGGACTACAGCCATACTTCACAGCCATTTCGGGACACTGTTCCACAGTTCCCGACACCATACACCAAGTTCTTCCCCTAACAATTACGCAACCATCTTTATCCTTGCGACACGCCATACGGTGTATCGCTGCACCTCAGGGAGTACACTCCATATATACTCCATTCAAAACACTACGCCACATCACCGCTATGGCCTACACGCCATACGGTGCATCGTCTCACAATATGGAGTACACTCCTCGTGTACTCCATTCACAACACTACGTCACACCACCATATGGCACACTCACCATATGGTGTATCGTCTCACCACATGGAGTACACCCTACGTGTACTCCACTCACGGCACTACACCACGTCATTGCTACCGCACATGCACTATAACCACACTTCACAACACAGTTCCCAACACTACACAGCACAGTCCACAATCTCCACAGCACAGTCCACAACCTAGTCAACTAGCTAGCATCTAATATAAATAGCGAGGGATAGAGAATTATACCATCGACGGAATAACCCGTGCGTCGCTCGTTGACCGCTACAGCAAATACGCCGGAGGAGCGTACAGGGTGGCTACACCGCGTACAGTGACTGTTTAAGTGTTTGGATAGCTAGGTGTGGTCTTGGAGGGGTTTACGGTGACCTTGATGATGATGACAATGAGCGTATCACGGCAGATCTTGCCGTGTACAGTGGCGGTCAGTCACGCGCAGTGACTGTCTATCACGTGCAGTGATTACCTACCACATAAAGTGGTGGTTTAGGCTCGGGCTAGGCTAGGGGAGGTTGCTAGTGGAGCCGTGGAGGCTCGGTGGCGGTCGGCACGGCGGTCTACAGTGACTGGCCATGCACTGCGAGGGAGGATAGGCCGTGGGAGAGTGCGAGAGAGTGCGGGACCGTGGGTGGTAGATCGGGGCCATGGGTGGTACCGTTGGACTCGTGGTGGCCTAAGAATGCCAGCTAGGGTGGTCGTTCGCCGTGGGTGGTGGCAGATGGTGGCGGATCGGGGCAAAACCCGTGCATCACCACGGGTGACACCGGGAGGTGGAGGAGAGGCCTATTGGCCGTGGGTTTGCTGGAGGAGGAAGGGGGAGACCTCAAGAGTCTCGTGGTGGTGTCCAGTGGCCGAGATGGCCGTGCACGGCGGCGCTAGGGGCTTGCACAGTGAACCCATGCGTGGAGGAGCCTAAGCTCGTGCATGGTGGCACCGGAGGACGGCGCACGGCAGTGCTGGGGTCATCAAGCCCGATCGGGCTTGCACTGCTGTGGGAGGAGGAGGGGAGAGCGTGAGGGAGCAAGGCCGGCATGGTTGGACTCGCCAGAGGGAGGCAGTGCCAGTGGTGGTGGTTGTGTGGCACGCCGGCGCATGGCGGCGCCGGGCTAGGGCTGGAGGCGTTCGGGCGTGAGGGAGAAGCTGTGTACGGGGAAGCCGAAAGGGCGAGAGGAGAGAGAGAGGGCTGGGGGAAAAGTGAGGGAGAAAGAGAGAGGGGCTCCTAAAACCCGTTGTCTGTAGATCAATAAAATGATCTACGATGACCTTTAAATACTGATTTAAAAATGCGTAAAAGCTAACTCATTTAAAAGCACTGAGAGGAATTAAGATAGAATATTATTTAAAATAATATTCCTTCATCATTTATAAAATGATGAAGTTTTACTTAAAATATTTAAAAGAGTAAAACTATTAAATAAATGAAGATTCCATTATTATTTAAATCACATAATATTTTAAATAACTGGAATCATTTATATAAAATGATTCCCTACAATTATAATATTTTTGGAGCTCTTCAAAGATATTATAATTGAGTTATTTAAAATATTTTTTATTTAGATAGTGATAGGAATTTTTCATGTAAAATACACATTACTTTAAAACACAAAACTAGCTTTATAAATTACGTAGTATCTTTAAAAACACGCCATTGGGGCCTGGCATGCGTAACGGGGCTCTTAGACACTAGAGAGGGGAGTGAACAGGCTGACGCATCTGACGTAATTGCTTACGTCAGAAAAAAGGAAGGAGCAGGGTGTTACAAATACGTACATAGAAAATTTAAATGCATGTCATGCTCTAATTCTCACTGCTCTTTTGATAAGGTAGTTGGTCCTATCCCATTCGAGATTATATTATCCATATTGCACATATTCCGTCACTCTACTACTTTCCATGTCAGTAAAAATTTCGACAGAACCCCCATAGTTCTCCAAGTATACATGTTCACATAAAGGGATTGTAACTCTACAAATAGTATACTCAAAGAACAGTAGAGGAAGACACCTAAACTTCATAATAAACATGTTCAGTAGGAATAACAAGAATGTGCAATATAGATAATATAATCCCAAACTGTCCACACTGGACAATTTAGGAATTAGTGGATACCTAAATGTACACTAATTTCTAAACGGGTCTAAGGTTATTTATGCAATGTCATACAATATCTATAAAAAAAAACACTACAAATAATATTTCGATATTGTTCGAATTAACAATGTCAATCAAATAGTAGTGTTATATTGTTAAACTAGAGAGAGATGGAAGAATATGTTTAGAAGTTTTCTGTCAGTAGACAACGAGGGAGAATGATCTTAAAGAAATGTCTAAATTTTAGTCACTGTCACAAACTCTCTGGCCTTGACAACTCTCAAGGCCAAAGAGACTTTGATAGTCAAGCAATTTGACAAACATTTCTTCAAGATAATTCTCCCACATTGTCTACAAGATAGGAAGCTTGTGAGCATAGTCTTCTATCTCTCTCTAGTTTAACAATATAACACTACTATTTGTTTGACATTGTTAATTTATAAAAAAATAAAAATTATTAGTTTTGGGAAAGAAGCTTCAGATTTTTCAACAGGCAACAAAGTATTTTATAGTGATCTTGGACTGGCTGGGGCTATTCTATGCGAAATACTATAATGATTGATCTCGGATTATTATTCCTAAATTATAATTTTAATTGTTATTATATATCTTAGTTACTTATTAATTGATACCTATGTAATTTTAATTGTTATTATATAATTGTGATTATAATTGATACTATTTATTTCTTATTATTTATATTATAACTTAGTATAAGTTTATTTATTTTAATTACTTACAAAAATAAGCACATATTAGTTATAATTAGTTATTATGTCTAAAATGTTTACTAATATTTATATACTTAATAAGTATATAATTTCTAATTAAACATTTATTTGATCTTTATTTATGTACTCTCTATTTTATTTTAAATAAGTATATTTATTTATTCCAACTCTCTACTTATTTGGTGGGTTCAAGACTTCTTTCTTGAAGAGTATTTTACTTTCTTTAATTATATATATATTTAATAATATAATGATTTGGAACCTCACAATGGTAGGAATATTTAATAAGTTATTATTAATTATAGTTATTATATGTATATTATACTTTATATATAGTTAAGTTATTTACTTATAAGTTGCATAATAATCATATTCTAATTAAACTAGTATGAATATATTATATGTACTTATTAAATATTAAATATATATTCCATGCAAGGGATTATAAATGAGAGGGCAATTCAACAAAGCTCCAAGAAAGTGAGAGGTGTGTTTCAAGAGAGTTTGTTCTTCCTGAGGACCTTCACGTCCCAGGGTTGCAGGGCGGCCAAGGCCGTAGAGGCAAATCGAGTTCCTACGCTGACATTGTCTCTATGGTTCCTCAACCTATTCCTGAGATGCCCGTAGCTTATTGTGGGCCAAAATATGTGGATGGAGAACTTTGCTTCCAGTTTTCTAAGGAGGAGATTGCTAGATCTGCTAAACCATTCTGGTTCTCCATTGTCCTAAAATTTCTAAAACAAAGACCTTCTTTGGATTCTATCCGATCTTTCATCAAGAACCATTGGGGATTATCATGCATGCCGATTGTTTCTACCATGAGAAGACTAAGAAATGTTTTCGTCCGGTTGTCAAACGAACCTGCCAGATTTTTTGAAAGCCCTCTCTCGTGAAACCTGTGAGGTAAATGGCTCTCAATATCAGGCTTTTCACTGGAAGCCAGATTTCCATGAAGATGAGGAACCTTCACTGGTACTAGTTTGGATTGTGTTGCCAGGGCTTCCTCCGAATTACTACCATGAATCTTTTCTAAAGATCCTTACTGCAATGATAGGCCGGTACATTCAAAGGGATAATTATACAAAATGCGCAACTCACACAGACGGTGCATGTTTGTGTTTAGAGATGGATGCCGCGAAGGATCCAATTACTTATTTCTGGATTGGGATGCCAGGGATGGGATGAAAACAGGAAGTGATCTATGAGATGCTCCCGGTGTTTAGCTCTAGGTGTAAGTTACAAGGACACAATACATGTACATGCCGGTTAAAGGTACAAAATAATGGAGAGAAAATATGGGTTCGTAAGGATGCCAAAGATATGGATTCTGGAAAAACAGAGCAAGTTTCTGGACAGAAAGATATAGATAAAGGCAAAGGCGTGATGGTTGTTTTAGGCACTATAGAAGGTACTACGAGGGAGACTGTGAATACACAAATTGAGGAACTGGAAGATCATGTCCTTATTCCTAATGAAGATAGGATAAAGGATGGACAATCTATCACTATACAAGATTCAAAAATGGTCAACAAAAATGAGGATAAGCAGAGTGAAGAGAAAATGGCAAAGGAAAGGGATTATGAAGTGGAGGAGGGTCCGATTTTAGCATGGAATATTCGAGGTCTCGGAACCTCTCGAAGTAGATTAAAGAAATTGGTTATGAAAATGAAACCGAAAATTGTTGCGTTAATGGAACCATTTGCAGCGGCTAATAAGATGCAGGATTTGCATCATATGTTACGTATGGATAAGCTTATTACTAATGAAAGGGAGGTTGGTAAAATTTGGGTGTTATGGCAAGATGAAATTTTAGTCCAGACTGTTTTGTGTAGAGAGCAGTTCATCTTACCTAGACTAGTAGCGAGCTCTACTAATATTCTTTGATGTTTTGTGTATGCGAAGTGCAATATGGTTGAGAGACGGGATCTCTGGAAGCAATTAAATGACTAGGTTATTGGTTTGGAACCTTTCATTATTGTAGGTGATTTTAATATTATTAGAGAGGATTCAGAACGTAGAGGTGGAAGACCTCAACCGAGAGTAACCATGGCAAATTTTAATTCCTGGATTCATCACTGTGGTTTGATTGAAATGAAGTCTTTAGGAAGAAGGTTTTCTTGGTGTAATGGGCAGAGTGGACTTTCGAGAAGTTGGGCAAAATTAGATAGGTGCTTCTTGAATGCTAGCTGCTTGACTAGTTTCCTAAATGCGACACTTAGTTATTTACCAAGGTCTACATTGGATCACTCTCCCATGTTCATGGAAATTCAAGCAGATCCTTTTTATTATGGTCCTCCTCCATTTCGATTCTAGCAAATGTGGATAGAGCATCCAGAATTTCTGCCATTTGTGAAAGGAATATGGCAAGAGGAAGTGGGTGGTACGGGTCTTTTAAAATTGGCTCTAAAATTGAAAAAACTAAGGGGAGCTTTGAGAGTTTGGAACAAGAGGATCTTTGGTAGAACAGAGACTTCATTTACAGGAGTTACAATCTCAAATTGATAATTTAGAGTTAGTTTTATAGCAGGAATGGGATCCGGGTATTGAGCAAGAACTTGTGAGAAAGCATGTGGAGTAAGCCGATTGGAGGCACCAAGAAGAGACTAGATTGGCGCAAATGGCGAAAATTAAATGGAGTGCTGAAGGAGACCTGATTGAGCTGCATTATTGCATAATTTATATAGTTAAAATCAATGTATTTTTAATTGTTTTATCATATTATCATTGATTTTAGATGGAAAAATATTCAAGAGGCAATAAATCCAAGTTGTGATTTAAATTGATTAAAAAAGCATAGTTTATGTTTATTTTTATAACTTGTGATTTAATTTGATTTTATTGTCTCACATGCACAACACATTTTTTATAATTTAGTTTAGTTTTCCTAATTTTTAATTAATTAATTATTTTCTTTTTCTAATTTTATTTTATTTTATTTTATTATTCTATTTGTTCCAGTTTGTTTTATTTTATTTTATTTTTATTTTTATTTTTTTATTTATTTACTGCATAGGCTAAACGACATGTCGTTTGGCCTGTAAGCCAAACGACATGTCGTTTGACTCAAGGAATCGGCTGTCGTCTGAGCTGAACGACGTGCCGTTTCTTCCACGCCTCCAAACGACGCCGTTTTCACTCATCTTCAACCTTCGGCCAGCTGCTACAGTGCACGAAACGCAGCTCTTCCACGCCTCCATTCGACGCCACCAGCTCCTCCGCCTACTGCAGAGCTTCATCCACCTCCGGCAGCACAACCATCTCCACGGAGTTCGGCAGCAGCTCTCCCCGGAAACCGCACGGTTTCCTCTGTTTTCATATGTCCGAAACAGAGCAATCCAAGCTCACGGCAATCTCCTACACAGCACGGTTTCACCTTCGCTCAGCACAAACACATGCACGTGATGAACCGACCAAGAAAAAAAAAAGAAAATAAAAAGGAAAGAAGAAGAACCACTCGGTGCAGTGCATGTGATGAGTGCAGTACATGTGTTCAGTGCAGTCGGCTGGAGCTCGGTGCAGCTCAGTGGGAGAAAAAGAAATGAAATAAAACTCAAGCACTCGGTGGGCTTCGGCTGGAAAGCCAAGGAAGAAAGAAAAAGAAAGAAAGAAGAAGTGGAAGAAAATAAACATGCATGTTCGGTGCATGTGGTTTCGGCTCAAGCAAAAGAAAACTGCATATGTTCGGTACAGCAAAGAAAAAGAAAGAGAAAGAAAAGAATCATTCGGTGCATTCGGTCGGCTGGAAAGGAAAAGAAATAAAGAAAAAGGAAATTAAGGGATGGCTGGCCGAATAATGCAGTAGGTGGATGAGTTGTTTAAACCCAACCTGGGCCAGACTAAATTAAAGAAACCTCAGTGGACTACACGGCAACCACGCCCTGTGAATTCTGAAGCCTATAAAAAGGCTTGAAGTGAACAAGCAAATCATCGAATTGGAGACCAGGGAGTTCGGCTCTCTCTTCTCACCTTCTATTTTCGGAAACTCACTTGCCCAGTTTTACTTCTTCATTCGGCAGCCAGCTTTTATTTTGTTTGTGTTTTCGTTCGGCAGCTAGTTCATTTTATAGTATTTCTGTTCAGCAACTTTAGTTCGGCAATTCAAGTTTACTTTACTGTGTTTCTTTCGGCAACTTCCATTCTATATACTATGTATTCGGCAGCTCTCAATTCGTTTTCAGCTTCAAGCATCAGTTTATATAGTTTTTGGAAACCATCATCAGTTCGGGTTCTATATTCGGCCATCTGGGTTTGAGTTTTTACAGTGTTTTATGGTAACTGCAGCTTGGGTTTTATTAGTGTTATTATCGATCAGCACTCAAGTTTTATTTATCAAGTTATTTTCGGTTCTCATTTTATTTTCAGCAACCTGTGTTATTTTACAGTGTTTTATTCCATTTTCGGCAACCCACGTTTCTCAGCTCATTTGTGTTTCGTTCGGCAACTAGAGATCACTTTACAGTGTTTTATTCGGCAACTGCAAATTTTATTTCTTTAGTTTATTCGTTCAGCAGCTCACTCTATTTCAACAACCTCAAGTTATTTATATTGTTTTCTATTATTCAGCTTATTGTGTATTACTATTGTTCTCATCCCATTTTCGGCAACTGTAATTTTATTGGTTCACTTGTGTTATTTTTGGCAGCTTGTTTATTTCTTGTGTTTTATTTTCTTGACAATTCATTTATACCATTTTCGGCAACTCTCTTATTTTATGCATTTTTATTATTCAGCTCATTTATTTACAGTATTTTATTGTTCAGTTCATATTTTGTTATTTTAAAATCCTCATCCCGGTAATCTTCTCTTTTTGATTGCTCATTCTTTTAATTAATTTATTTTTATTTTAACCTCTTTATCACATTAATCAATCCCTGTGGATTCGATCCTGTAAAGATACTACAACACCTGTATACTTGCAGGTAAAACTGATCTAGATTTTTACTCATTATTTTGAATGAAAGTTTAGACTCAACAAGACCAAAATTCAAAATTCTTCCATGCTTATTTAGCCTATAGGAGGAAAAAGAGAGTCATGGAGATGCGACTTCAAGATGGAACATACTCGCGTTCTCCTGAAGAGATCCATCTAGGAGCAGTTAATTATTTTTCTGCATTTTTACCGAAGGAGGCACACGAGAATTCTCCAAATTTAGCCCACCTCATTTCGCCTATTATTACAGTGGAGGAAAGTGCAGCAATATGTGCTATTCCATCCATTGAAGAGGTGAAAAGTGCGTTAGACTCTATTCCTTCTAATAGTGCCTCGGGTCCCGATGGTTTTGGAGAGGGTTTTTATAAAAGTGCTTGGGATATCAACAAGATGGACAACATGGCAGCTATAGAAGAATTTTTTAGAAGTGGTAAATGGCCTCATTTTTATACTTCTTCTTATGTGGTATTGATTCCGAAAATGGATTTGCCAACTGGTTTCGATAAATTTCGACCCATAAGCCTTTGTTCGGTGTTCTACAAAATTTGTTCCAAGGTGATTGTGAATTGTTTGGCATCTCTTCTCCCAAAAATGATATCTTTGAACAAGGTGCTTTTATCCCTGGTAGAAGCATATTTGAAAATATTAGCCTTACTCACGAAATGGCTCACTCTATTAACAACAAGATACAAGGTGGGAATGTGGTTTTAAAACTAGATATGGCCAAAGCTTATGACCAGGTTGATTGGGACTTCCTTCCGAAGGTGCTTAGAGCTTTTGGTTTTTCAGATATAGTTTGTGGTTTGATTGGCGAGTGTATATCTATGCCTTGGTACTTTATCTTGATGAATGGTACCACGAAAAGTTTTTTTCCGAAGTGGACAAGGATTGAGGCAAGGGGATCCTTTGTCCCCCTATTTGTTCATTATTTTGCAGGAAATCTTATCTCGGCTTATTAAGCAAAGCCCGAGGGACTAGTTTGATATCTCACTTAATGTATACGGATTATGTGATCATTTTCACGAATGGTGGTTGGAATTCAATTCGCTTCATTTTAAGAATATTGACAACATATGAGAACTGGACTGGTCAGTTGATTAACAAAGGAAAAACAACTATGTTTCTTTCGAATAAAATTTCCATAGCTAGGAAAAGGAACCTCAAGAGGTTGACGGGCTTCTCGGAAGGAAAATTCCCTTTTAAATACTTGGGAGTCTCCGTTGTTACTGGCAAACTAAAAATTGCAAACTTGGAAGAGTTGGTGATAAAGGTTCAGAAGAAAATTAGTGGGTGGAAAATGAGACTTTTATTTTGGGGGGGGGGGGGATAGAGTGATTCTGCTAAGGCATGTTCTTGCAAGCATGCTTTGCATCTACTTGCGGTCTTAATCGCCTTATGAGCTCTTTCTTTTGGGGGGAAAAAGATGGAAGAGGAAAGAAAAAATGGGTGGCCTGGAGGAATCTCTGTAGGCCAATTGCAGAAGGAGGTTTGGGAATTAGACCTCTTAAGGAGATGCAAAAAGCTCTTCAGGTAAGATTTGCATGGAAACTAATGCATGAAATTCGTTTTGGGCTAACTTTTTTCGAAAGAAATATGTTGGGAATAAACCTTTTACGTTACTTGGGCCTCCAAAGGGTACAAGGTTTGGTGTATGATTGCAAAAAATATTCCTACCATCTTGAATTGTACCAAATGGAAGATTAAAAATGGCAATGTTTTTTTCTAGTATGATAAGTGGTTGGAGTAGGTTCTCTTGCTGAAACTTTTCAAGTGGTTGAGCAGCCTCTTTTAAAAGTCAGAGATTGAAATCTGAAAAATGGTTGGGATATGGCACTCTTAGAAAGGCTAGTGGGTTCTGTTATGGCAGAAAGTGCCATCAATGTGTTAGCAAAATGTAAAGAGGGAGGAGACATATTGATCTGGACCAAAACTAAGAGTGGCAATTTTACCACTAAATCAGCTTGGGAGTGTATTCGGGTAACGAGTCCTATGCTGGAGGGACATAAATGGATATCGAATCAAATTCTCCCAAAAAAATTCTGTGTTTATGTGGAAGGAATGACATGGTGCTCTTCCTGTGGATGACAAAATAAGGCGGACTGGAATCCCTCTGACTTCGAAATGTAACTGCTATAGGCAAGGGAAGTATGAAGATATTAATCATGTTTTATTTGATGGGGAAGTTGCAGCTGAGGTTTGGAATAAATGTGGTTCGCTACTTGGTTTACCGATTGGAAGATCTTGGAGGGAAACTTGTCTAAGTTGGTTTCGGAGAGCTTCTACCTCTTCTCAAACAGGAGTCATCCTTGGCTTATTACCTACTGTCATTTCTTGGAGACTATGGGGCAGACGATGGGCAGCTCGTATGGAGGATAAACTGGAATTAGTTCAGGCGTTATGGCACTATATCAAATACTGGGTAGGCATGCTCGGCCAAGGTCTTTCTAAATTTAAAAAGTTCTCTCATATTGACTCTTATATTCTTCAAAGTCTCAATATTCTTCCTATTCCTATTCAACATCAATCTATTAAGCTCATATCTTGGTCTAAGCCAACACAGGGTAGATTCAAGTTAAACATGGACAGGAGTAGCATGGGACATGGTGATAGTAACCGAGCAGAATTATAGGCTCTATTGGAAGGTGTTAGATGCTTTAAACAATTACATCTATACTTTGTTGACATTGAAACGAATTCAAAAGTCATCCTCTCGTGGTTGTAGAAAACCAAGTGCAGTATATGGTATTTGGAGGACTATTGGGAGGATCTTCAAGAGTTGTTACAATCTATGGATTTTAGAATTTCACATATGTTTAGAGAAGGGAACAATGTTGCAAATTGGTTAGCTCATTGGGGTGCAAGAGAGGGAGATGCAAAATGGAGGAACTCCCGTGAGATTCCTTATTTGCTGCGGGGCTTGATCAGAGTAGATAAATGGGGCCTCCCTGCAATCAGGTGTAATAAATAGTGTATGGTTTTAAACTAGAGAGGTTGTGCGGGTTCAGTGCAGCTAGCTTGTAATGTTGGTCTATTGGTGGTCTATTTAGGTGTGCGGGTTCAATATAGTGATTATCTCTTAGCATGTCTTCTTAGGCTTGTTTAGAGTTTTTTGGTTTTTATAGGATTGTTTAGAACGGCTCTGTTTATTGGAGTTTTTTTTAATTTGTTTATTGGTTTATGTTAGTTGGTTTTTATTTGGGGGAATTTTATTTGCATACTTGTAATCTCCTAGATGCCTTGTTTGTAACTACGGTATTCTTTCGCCATAAGTGAGGGATTATTAATAAACTTGGGACGGGGCTGCTATGTGGATAGCTTCCAACTCTTTACTAAAAAAAAATATTTATTCCCATATTAAATGTTTTTAATTTTAACTTAAATTAAATTCCTAAACTTATAATTTTCTTAAGAAAGAACAAATTCAAAAAATATTATATAAAAAAATTCACATAAATCCACAAACTAAACGCAATATATTTCTAACCATATAAACATATTCAATAAAAATTCACAAATAATAATCCCAATATTTCAAATCTATAACACAACATATTCACAATATTCCCACAACAATATTTCTAAACATATTAATTCATCAATAAATACCATAAACTCACAAAATATTCACAAAATTCATAAACATTAATCAAAATATTTCAAATCCATATCACAATATATTCACAATATTCCCACAACAATATCTCTAAACATATTAATTCATCAATAAACACTATAAACGCATAAAATATTCACAAACAATAAGCACAGTATTAAGCATAAATACAACACAATTTTCCATTTTAGTATAGTATGCATAAACAAAACATAATTTTTAATTTTAATTCATCATATTACACAATCCATATCACAAAGATTTCCTTCTAATTCATCAATATAAACAATTTAATTCCTTCTAATTCATCAATACCCAATTGATACATATTCACTATATATATATACAATCAAAATTCACTACTCAACTCACAATATTCTACCCATATCCAATTCATCAAAATCCACAATTAACTCACATTATACACATCCCATATTCATCATTATCTACAATAAAATCAAAACAAAATGTATAAACATATTACTAAAGTTTAAAAATATACCTAGCACTCACAATATCCTCTTACAAATCAAAAGCTTTTAACTAGCCAAAACAACCAATCCTTAAAAAAAATACAACACTACCTTGTTAGAGAGATATATATATATATATATATATATATATATATATATATAATACACAAGACAAATATCATAAAATTGCAAAAACAGAAAAAAGAAAAAGAGTTTTTCCTTACCAAAATCAATGGAGAGTTTCAAAATATTAACCCTCTCTCACTCTAC
This sequence comes from Cyclocarya paliurus, assembly GCA_029856935.1. NCBI lineage: Eukaryota > Viridiplantae > Streptophyta > Magnoliopsida > Fagales > Juglandaceae > Cyclocarya > Cyclocarya paliurus. The sequence continues at coordinate 15,088,887 of CM056945.1, read as the reverse complement.
TCTCTCTCACTCTAACCCTCTCTCACTCTAACTCTCTCTCTCTCTCTCTCTAACCCACGACCCTCTGTCACCCTCTCTCTCTCTCTTTTGCACACGGGAGAAGCAACAGAAATGACTCTGCTTCCTCCCATGCGTGTATTCATTTCAAAAATAATTCATTTGATGGAACATTCAAACATTTAAGTTGTACGTTCGAACGTTAACATATCCCACCCAATTATTGGATGAAACGTTCGAACATTCAAAAATTGAAGCTCAATTTTCACTTGAAATGTTCGAATGTTAAATTGGAAAGTTTGAATGATTCAACTCATCACAAAGCTGAGGAAATCGAGTGAGAAATTCCTCGCATTTTTTTTCACGTTCGAACGTAAATAATTTAACGTTCAAATGTGAAGGGAGGACATTATTCAATAGTTAGTATTTATTAATATACTAGTTATATATGCTATAGTGTGTATATATATATTATAACACAACATAATTATATTATATTATATACACTATATTAAACTAATATACTATATAATATACTATATAATGCATTATATATAATACACTATATATATACTATATACTATATATATATAATACTATACTATATATATTATATTACAAGATAATATTAGATATAGTAGGCTATACTAATTAGTATACGTATTAATATATATATATAGTATAAGTGTATAATAATAATAACAATAACAATATAATCGCCAAAGGCTCTGATACCAAAGACGTAAATCCCAGGTAATAAATAGCAACTAATAATAACTTATTAGTAATAATAGGCGGTATAACCAGCCATATGTATGTGAACAAGTAAAACAGGTGGTATGACCATATGCCTGAGAAAGTGTTTTAAGATAGAAAATGTATACAAAATCAACTTCATTAAAGACATAATACTTACAAGGAGATTAATTCTCAGAATAGTTGGAAGCAGAAGACATGAAGAAATGAATGTTGGTTTACAAAGATAGATTTTTGGAGAGTGAAGAGGACTAGAGAGAAATGGATGAGAGAAGAAGAGGCTTCAGATGAGAGTTTTTGAATGTCCTTCCTTCTTTACAGACTCCTTTATATAGACACTAGAACAGTACAGAACAGTAATTCTAATAATACATGAACACTATCAACACCTGAAGGTAAACATTATGTACAAAGTCATTTGTCATTTTCTTGGACAATAATTTCGAGTAGTGACAATAACCTAATGTGAACAGTGTAGATAATATTCTAAAGTGAATAGTATAGACGAAGTTCTTTGACTTTATTCTTTTGAAGAGATAATATTTCTGACAACTTTCATCTGTCATGCCGACTAATTGAAAGAGTAGTAATCTTCTACAATCACATAATCTGAGGGTCATAGTTTGCTAATTTCAGATCAAACAGATTTTGAGAATCCATTAGATGTACTGGATGGTAGGGTGAGTAGCCTTGAGAAGGAGAGGTCGTATTTCTTTGAGAAGGAGAGGCCTGTTGAACTAGTGATAATGCGGATTGTTGCAATGGAGATAATTTGACTACCTGATTCTGTGCTTCCGTATTCTATGCATCTTCTTCATCGCTGTCTGAGACTTGTGACATTGACTTAGCTAATTTTTTTCAGATCTTTTTTGCTAGTAATGAATATTAATTGTGCTTGAAATCTACTTCGCTAGACTAAGACTTCAAGGGCTTTGGTGATTTTAGAAAATATTTTTAATACATGATCACAATTGTATTTTTTCTACCATTTGATAGAGACTTGGTGGGCTAAAAACATGATGTTTTTGAGAGAGGGATGAGGTTTGAGAACATATTCCCATTTCATAATCCAATTTAATTTTGTCTTGAGGAAGAAAAGAAGAAGTGGTGAACAATGATTTAATGCGGGTGGACAATCATCTTGTGAAGAAAAAATCCGAAAACTCTCCTAAAGAGGGAGAGGAAGGAGAAGTGGTTCGGGTTCATAATAGTCCCATCATTGCAAAAATCATTTTGGGAGTGTCCTGATTTCTTGTAATTTGTCAAAGTGAAGTAACCACGAATAGCACAAATTTTTGTTTTGTTTTAAAAAAATTTTTGTCCATACCCGCTAATAATCATAATAATCATAATATAGCAGATCATAAGGCTGAGAAAACTTTCGTTGAAATAGGGATTTTTTTCCATTGTTCCAAAGTGAGAACCTGTTTAATAGTAACTTTATGAAAAGTAATAATTGGAGATACAGGTGGAGAATATTGAGTTTGAAGGAAACAATGGATCTTAGAGAGAATAATTGAATCAGTGTTTGCTAATATGAATTCATAAAAATGTTGGGTTTTCTTAATGTGTGGGATATAATGTGTAATGCCCGTCCTTAAGGTGGGTATTTTTACAAAATATTTTAGAAAATACAACGGGATTTACCGTTCGATTTAAAACCTATGACTGTCCTTCCTAGGGTGCATGACTCTACGTTATAAAATAAAATATGCTTTTATAATAAAAGAGGATTGCGGGTTAAAAGAGTGAAAAATATAAATCTTTAAAATAAAAAGGCCTTTCATACATTTAAAACCCTCATGCCTAGACTTCCGTGCTCTTCTCCTTTGGCCGTATCCCTCTTGAGCGTACTGCTCATTCAGTTACTGTGGAGGGAGGGGCACACATAAAAACTAAAATGAGTCGAATACTCAGTAAGCATTACTTCATAAGGTTAAAGTATAACAATATAGGTTTTTAGTCATGCATTCATATTCTATACATATTATACGTACATGCATACATGCTTTCATTCGTAAATATCAGTAGACAGGAGTTTTCATCTTTAAACATGCTTTTCTTTTATTTAAAACGTTCTCTCATCACTGCCTTCATTTCTTGAAGAATGTCATGCATTCATACATTCTTTTCTTTTCACTTTCATTGGCCAGTGCACACTGTTACGCCCCGCGTGCTAAGGTTAACGGCCCTATGGCCAATGAATTCGCCCGTGGCCACTAGTTGGAATCCCATTCCGTCAGGGATGCAGCACTGGGTGCACTACCAGATACTACTACCCGACATTGCAATCTGCCCATTCATTCATTTGGGTACCCCATTCATTCATTCATGTGGCCGTTACGTAGCTTCATACATTCATACATGCTCATGCCATTCTTTCATTTTTTTTCTTTACATTCATTCATTCATGGCAGCTCTAAACAGCTGTAGCTTTCATTCATTTCATGTGCATGAGCATGCCTTTCATTTCATTTCTTTTCTTTCATTCGTTTAATGAGAAAACTTCTTTTCGTGAGGAAACGTCGTTTGGGGCGAGAGCCTGAAAATCATCTTTTCGCGCATTGTCTTTTCTTTGAAAATACATACAATAGATACTACGTATATCATCCATTCACATGCGTATAATTAATACTTTTGGGTGCATGAACAGGGGCTGCCAAAGAGGGCCGTACATACTTATACTGTAAAAACGTTATTCGTGATTTGCTTCTTCTTCGTAAAACGTCTACCCTTGAAAAGGGAGAGCATTTCTTTTCTTCATTTTCCAAAAGGAGAAGCTTTTCATTTTCTTTATCTTATCTTTAGAAAACTCTAGAAGAGTATGAACATAATACTTACCTGGACTCCATGCTTCTTTCATACCATACAGTCCATTCATGCGCGTGTCAGATGGTAACCTACATGCATACATAACCTTGACGTTATTCTCTATCTGGTGCATAAGCAACTGAACTAGAAATAGAGCTATGCTTTACTTAGAACACTCTCCTTCTATCCCGTGCTCTTTCAGGTTCCTTACTATGATAAAACCTTTGGAGACCCATTACGGTCTCTACTTCCTTCAACCTTGACGTTCTATTTCAAGTGCTTACTCACTAGGGTGAACCCATGATTCACCTTAGGATTAAGACACTATGACCTTCACCTTATTCTTCTCATTAACCATGTTCCGACGCATGACTTTGACCTACTAAGTCACGCATCTCATTCTTAGACAGTACATTCATCACTACCTTTACGTATTTTCGCTCACTCTAAATCTCATGACCATCCATACACATCACACGGCTCTAAGCCAACCCTGAGGCTTAGGCACCGTGTAACCGTATATAGGACAGATTACCCATTATATATGGTAAATCCATCTAGCACATGTGTCTAATCAGATAACACACGTACCTTACCTCTTTATCATCTAAGACCAACATACCTTACATTGGTCATCGGGTCGTATGGACAAACGCCATACTCCGATACCAACCTTCTCTTACCCGGCTAGCACGACTCTTCGTGCTACCCGAACCTCATGACAGTTCATTCCAACACTTAACACGATGAGACTTCATTCATAACTACACTTTATGTCACGCCATATAGATCAAGACTGTTCCCAAGCTACATCGTGACCTTGTCACGTCATCTCACATACATCCTAGGTCATCACAGCACAACTCCATGATGGACTACGTCACTTTATGACGTTGCCCAATCATGCTTCCGCTGCACTGCTCTGATACTTTCTAGTCACTTCGCACTTACTCCAGGCTATAAGCCAGTCACATGGCGACACCTGTCCCCTTGGACTATAGCCATACTTCACAGCCACTTCAGGACACTGCTCCACAGTTCTCGACACCATACATCAAATTCTTCTCCTATCAACTATGCAACCACCCTTATCTTTGGTACACGTCATACGGTGTATCGCTGCACCTCATGGAGTACACTCCACGCATACTCCCTTCACAACACTACGCCACATCACCACTATGGCACACATGCCATATGGTGCATCGTTCCACCACATGGAGTACACTCCACGTGTACTCCATTCATAGCACTACGCCATATCACCACTATGGCACACACGCCATATGGTGCATCGTCTCATCACATGGAGTACACTCCATGTGTACTCCATTCACGGCACTATGCCACATCACCACTATGGCACACATGCCATATGGTGCATCGCTCCACCACATGGAGTACACTCCACGTGTACTTCATTCACAGCACTACGCCACATCACCACTATGGCACACACGCCATATGGTGCATCATCTCACCACATGGAGTACACTCCATGTGTACTCCATTCACGACACTACGCCACATCACCACTACAGCACACACGATGTATGGTGCATCGTTCCACCACATGGAGTACACTCCACATGTACTCCATTCACGGCACTACACCACATCACCATTATGGCATACACGCCATATGGTGCATCGTTTCACCACATGGAGTATACTTTGCGTATACTCCATTCACGACACTACACTACATCACCACTATGGCATACATGCCATATGGTGCATCGTCTCACCACATAGAGTATACTCCATGTGTACTCCATTCACGACACTACGCCACATCACCACTACGGCACACAGGCCGTATGGTGCATCGTTCCACCACATGGAGTACACTCCACATGTACTCCATTCACAGCACTACACCACATCACCATTATGGCATACATGCCATTTGGTGCATCGTCTCACCACATGGAGTATACTCTGCTTATACTCCATTTTGGGCACTATGCAACATCATTACTACCGCACATAAACCACAACCACACTTCACAGCACACTTTCCAACTACGCCCAACACTACACGTCACAGTTCACAATACTACACAGCACACATCCCAACATGCCCAACACTTCATATCACAGTCCACACCACCGTACTATACAGCACACTCCACAATACTAACAACATAGTCCACAACCTAGTCAACTAATTAGCATCTAACATAAATAACGAGAGATAGAGAGTTATACCGTCGGTGGGATAACCTGTGCGTCGCTCGTTGATCGTCACGGTGGTAATGCCAGAGGAACGTATGGTGACTGATTAGGCATTTGGATAACTAGTTGTGGTCTTGGAAGGGCCTAAGGTGGCCTTGATGATGATGGCAATGAGCGTATCACGGCGGATCAAGCCGTGTACAGTGGCGGTCAGTCACGCGCAGTGACTGTCCATCACGTGCAGTGATTACCCACCACATAAAATGGTGGTTTAGGCTTGGGTTAGACTAAGGGAGGTTGCTGGAGGAGCCGCGGAGGCTCGGTGGTGGTCGTTCGGTGGTCCGTGGTGGTGGAGAGAGGCTGGCCTTGCACTATGAGGGAGGAGAAGCCGTGGGAGAGTGAGAGAGAGTGTGTGGGCATGGGGGATAGATCGGGGCCGTGGGTGGTTAGGTTAGCTTCGTGGTGGCCTGAGGGTGCCGAAGAGGGCAGTCACTCGCTGTGGGTGGTAGCGTAAGGCGACAGATCGGGCTTAACCCGTGCGTGAGAGAGAGAGGCACCGGGAGGTGGAGGAGAGGGCTATTGGTCATGGATCTACGGGAGGAGGAAGGGGGAGATCTGGGGAGTCTCATGGTGGTGTCTGATGGCCGTGCACGGCGGCGCTAGGAGGCTGCACAGTGAACCCGTGCATGGGTTTGCTTGTGCTCATGCATGGGGAGATGCCAGTGGGGAGATGAGGGCCGAGCTTGATAGAGTGTGATGGTCGGTGGTAGGGGAGGCTACCGTGGGAGTGGTGATGCCGGAGGATAGCGCACGGCAGCGCTGGAAGCATTAAGCCCGTTTGGGCTGTGCATGGCCGAGGGAAAGGATGAGCGAGCGTGAGGGGGAGATGCCGGTACTGGGAGACTCGCCGGAGGGAGAGGAGGCCGGTCAGAAGGGCGGTGAGGCTCACCGGTGCACGGCGGCGCCGGGCTAGGGCTGGAGCTGTTTGGGTGAGAGAGGGGGGTCGCGTACTGGGCAATCCGAAGGAGATAGGGAGGAGAGAGAGAGGTCTGGGGAAAAGTGAGGGAGAAGAGAGAGGGGTTGGGGTTTTATCCTAAAACCCAACATCTGGGGATCTATAAAATGGTCTACGATGATCCTTAAATACTGATTTGAAAATGTGTAAACAATAACTTAATTAAAACCATTGAGAGGAATTAAGATAGAATATTATTTAAAATAATATTCCTTCATCATTTATAAAATGATGAAGTCTTACTTAAAATATTTAAAGGAATAAAACTATTAAATTAATATAAAGATTCCATCATTATTTAAATCACATAATATTTTAAATAACTGGAATCATTTATATAAAATGATTCCCTACAATTATAATATTTTTGGAGCTTTTTAAATATATTATAATTGAGTTATTTAAAATATGATTTATTTAAATAATAATAGGAATCTTCCATTTAAAATACGCATAACTTTAAAACACAAAACTAGCTTTATAAATTATATAGTATCTTTTAAAACACGCAATCGGGGTCTGGCACGCATAACGGAGCTCTTAGTCACTAGAGGGGAACGGACAGGCTATCGCATCTGACGTAATTGCTTACGTCAGAAGAAAGAAAAGAGCAAAGTATCACATAATGCCAATTTGGTAAAAGAAAAGCATCAAGTAATTTTTGGGGGTCAAACAGGTGTTGAATTTCAGACTCAATAGGGAAGACTAGGTGCCAGTAAGATTTAATGATAATAGGAGATATAGAAGGCTGAGATAGTAATAGAGGATTTATAATTTGAGAAGGAGAAGAAGAAGAGGAAACAATTTTGGAGTATGTCGGTAACTATATGGACAACTACGAATTAAGTTAGAAACAAGATGGAGGATGAGACGGTAGCTTCAAGCTTTTCAATAAGGATTGTAGTATGGAAGGTACAAGTGCAACACGACCAACGAGATTAAAGAATTGAAGACGACGCGAGTATGTCAGTGGAGGATTACCAAGACACGAGAATGCAAGGTACTACACAAGGAGTGATGGGAGCAGTGAACGTGTGTGGAGACATGAAGACAATGTGTGAACCAGTATCACCGGGTTCGTATCAAGTATGAGCAAATTTCAAGGATGGAATTTTTAGGAGGGGAGATTGTGACCACCCGCTCCTTTTTCTCTTTGTTGGTCACAAGTCTTGCCTTTGCATTTAAATCCTGAATCATTATTTTTAAATATTGCAGGTGATTTTTGAAGTGAGCCCAATGTTTTCAAGCCCTCGAAATATTTTAAATGTCCAAGAAATATTTTAAATGGAGTATTTTCAGTATTATTTGTAACATCTCGGATTTTAGTGTATTTTTTTAAAGAAGGATTATTTTAATTTGTTAAAAATTTATTCTCTTATTTTAGAATTTTTGGAGTTTTAGAATATTATTTTAGAATATTTTAAATTGTGAAAAAATTATTTTTATTGGGTTTTCTTATTGTTAATTATTGTTTTGGATTTAAATTGATCTTTAATTTAAATTAGTTTGTTTGTGGGTTTTAAAATTACTATTGTTTTATTAAAGCATTTCACTGTATTTGATTAATTTTAATTAGTGATCTGTAATTTAATTTCTCTTTATTTTAAAGGATGTTTTTGTCAAAGTTTAATATTTTACTTTAGTTAATTTTGAGTTAAATTGATTTATTTATTTTAACTGTTTTAAAAATAGTTATTATTTTATTTGAATATTTCACTGCGTTTGGATTATTTTATTTATTTAGTGGTTTTAAAATCGTTTTCGTTGGATCACTTTCGAAACCCAAGTTGAAAGACTAGATCCCCTTTTTCTTCTTTCTCTTTTTCTTTTTCTTCTTTCCCCCGGTTTTTCCCCCCAGCCCCGACCCGGATCCCTTTTTCTCTCTCCTCTCCCACGCTCAACTCGGTTTCTTCTTCCCTGAGCCGCCGCCGGTACCACCGGCTTCCCTGTGCGCCGGCGACCTCACCCATAAATTTTCAGGTCGGCTAACGCCGCCAGTAGCCGTGCGAAGCCGCGGTGGTTTTTGCACCATTCTGCCGCCTTCCGGCCACCTCCAGCCACCAGCTCCTAGCCCCACCGGCCCATTTCCGTCCTAACCGACCCAACCCCGGTGCCGATCCGTCGCCGGAGCCGCCCCATCGAACACCCTCTCCGATTTACACTTCGTCGCTTTCCACCGCTGTTTCGGCCATCATCCACGGCCAACCATCACCACCATTAGATTCCCCACCTTCCATAGGCCCTACCCTATCAATTTCAAGTCTTCGTTTGACCTCGTGTATTTTTGGATTCACTGTGAATTTCGGCCACAGTGTTTTTGCACTGTGACAGTTGCTATTTTGGTGCTTCTAGTTCCTCCGTGACCCTCCATAAATGATTTTAAAGCGCTGTAAGTATTTCTCCAAAAGACCTTTAAGATTTAAATATATTTTTACAATAACCAGTTTTATAAATTGTGAATTGGTTATCTGTTTAGACTGTTGGTTATTTCGAAATTATGGATATCTGTTGGTTGTTGGTAATTGGTCATTTTCATGACATTGTGCACGCATGCGTGGGTGTGTAACTTGAAAAGGCTTTTTGGGTGTGTGTGTATCACCCCCAAGCCGAGATGGGTTATTATCTCGGTGGAGCTCCTCTGGGCACTCGGGAGTGGAATATACTGAGTGTCGTCCCCTGGAGCTGTTGGTCGGGACTTGGACGGGATGGTAGCGCTCTCGATCCGACTCCGTGATCTCTCGGGCTGGCGGAGATCAGAGGATGCTTGGCTATGTACGCGGTGGGCGCGGAACTGGGCATCGCTCATGTTTATTACTCGCACGGCCGTTACCCATGGTGATTTTTTGCGTGCGTGAAAAATTGTGATTTTTGAGAAATTGTGTTTTTTCTCGGGTTTGGTGTTTTGGTCATCTTGTGCATGCATAGTGGCTGTTGTATTTATATATTTGTTATCTTGGAGTATTTTTGAGTTTTACTTACCTGTGGTACCATTTATTGGTACTACAGATTTTGGTGCAGGCTTTGAGGAGGTTGAGCCCGAGGTTGCGGCTCCGCCTGAGGAGTAGGGACATTTGGTTATATTTCATGTGTATTTTTATTTAGTGTTGATTTGCGAAAAAGAAATTATATTATGTTGACTGGTGGATTTCAGTACTATTTTTGTATTGTATTAACTCTGGTACTTAGTTATTTGACTTAACCTTTCCGTTGCGTATCTTTTGTTGTACACGTGTTGCATTTCACACACTCGGCACGTGTCGTTGGGGTGCGTGACCGTGTTGTCATCATCCTGGGTGTCTCGATTTCCGTGCGTGCCCGTGCATAGAAGTTGGGGGCGCCACAGGTGGTATCAGAGTAGTTCGGCTCTGGGTAAAGCCACATGTCCCTTAGGTGAAGTACCAGAAATTTTAAAAGTTGTGATTTAAAATTTTTTTGGTTTGAAGTATGTTATTTCAATGGTTTTAATTTATTATTTGTTGTTATTTTTATTGGTTTCATCTATTTTGTTGAATGTTATTTTATTTTAATTGTTTTATTCTGTGGTCGGTTATTTTATTTGTTTTAATTATTTATTGTGTACTTCTTCATTGTTTTATTCATTTATCGTATGTCATTTTATTTATGGAATTTCATTTTAATTGTGAGATTTTGTTTTGTTTTGGTTTATGTTGTTCAAGGTATGTTACTTTAAATGTTTTAATTTATGGTATATTGTTATACTTGGTTGGTTGATATTCTATTTTATTTGATGGCATTTTGTTGTGTTTTAATTTATTTTTTTCATAATTAGATTTTCATCTGTTTGAGTTGGAAAATGGGTTAAGGGCTACGCTATGACAGGAAGATGGTACGACTGTGAATGCCATTGTTAGGCTTAAACATTTAGTGTAGTAGGCATGAACTCCTAGCGATTGGTATGTTTTAATATCGAGACTCGAAGGCAACGACATGGTCTAGGTGAACTCTATGGAGTAGGAACTCAAGTTGCAGCTAAGGTGGGAATAGCTTTAGTTCGCCTAGGATACTTGAGGTCTTAAGTTCCATAGGATTAATTGTTGAGTCTAGGGAGTAAGAGGTCATAAGTTCAACGAACTTCGAGGATAGATTTTTGAGAAGTTATCTAAGGTTTGAGGCCCTATAGTTTTTAGGAAATAAGTTTATAGGATCTAAGGTGGTAGGTTCAACAAGCACTTGAGAGACTAATTAAATTAGAAGTTTTAGATTTTTGCCGACTCAGTTAAGCACTTTGGTATTATTTTGAGTTTAGAATTTTGCAAGGTTTGTAAGGTGAGTGTTTTAGCTTTAAGGTCATCGAATTTGAGGATTTCAGGAAGTGATTCTTTTTGGTTTAAGGTTTTAGAATTATAAATTTGAAGGATTGATTTGTAATAAGATTTAAGTTTTTAATTCCTCAAGGTTGGTGTGCTAGCTTGATTTATTTTGGAGATTGATTAGTCGGTGACTATTAAAATGAGGTTGATCAGAGTTGAATTATTAGTATAGGAATTTTTAATGAGAATATTTCTTTAGTAATGGAAGGTAATGATTTAGCTCGAGTATTTTCTGAGGATTATAGATTTGGATCGAATTCGGGAAATGATTGTTTTTAGCTTGAGGTTACAATAGTAGATTTAAGATTTGATCCATAGCAATTTTAAGGATTAAGATGGTGTTGATTGAAGAAATGATTCTTGTTGATTTCGAGGATATAGGTCTAAATGATGGTAATGGTAGTGATAGATCACTTGCACGTTGGAAGAATATTGATTCTAGCTGAGGATGCACGAGATCGACGTGTAATAGTGGTGAGTTTGTAGGGATTCCAGAGTGTACAGGTTCCAGTCTCATTTTTGGCTTGGAAGAGGTGGTTTTGATAGGTGTTGTAAAGGAGTCGTTACGACAGTATTAAGTTCAAGAGTTTTGGTGAGTTGATCGAAGTGTGCAGTCGAAGCAGATTACTCGATGGAATGATGATTGGCAATAATTGTTTTGACTATCTAAAGGAATTAATTGTAACTTGAGGTCACATAGGAATTTAAATTTTTGAGGCTATACTTTCCTTTGGAATTGAGTGTCCAGTTGGGAGAATCAAGGACATTGTTATTTGACTTAAAGAAAGATTGTTGGGTCTTCTTGTATGGTGTATGATGAATTTTGGAAGTTGAAGCTTAGGCATCAACGGTGGATAGCATAATCAAGTATATGAGTTAATAAAATATTAAGATCCTTGGATGTTGTGCAATAATTTTGGTGGAGTGATGGTTTAAGCAGTATGGCGTGCCTCGAGATTTATTAGTGATGTGTTATTGAAGGATTTAGTTGTGTTAAAACTAGCTTATAGGAGTAGAAGTAGGTGGGCGAGTTACCAAGAAAGTTTTGATAAGATTTTGGTAAACTCAATGGTAGTTTGTAGTGAGTTTAGTCATCACTAGATTAGATGATATTCAGAATTTAGATATTAAGCTTTCGGGTTTAGGTAGTCGGGTAGAAGTTGTTAAGTGTTCTTATTGGTTGACGGGTTGGATTTGAGTCTTTTAGAGTAAATTCCTTATCTTAAGAGGAGACGAGTACACTTTGTGGTAGTGTTACTTGTTTTCAATTGCGATGCTGAAGTTGATTAATATTGGTTTTCTGTCATTGATCGTGGATGTATTCTTTTCGGAATATTGATCTTGTTTAAAGTAGTGGGAGTTAATTGAGTAATGTGTGATAATTCATGATTTTGGAAGAGGGTACTTCCACAAATTGTGGTAAGAGTTTCTTGGTTAGTAGGTATGGAACTACCCTGTACTCAATGGTGTTATTTTAGGAGGACATGAATTTTCGGTATGTGGCGAATATCAGAGTGCGCAGTAGGAGTGTGATACTTTGGTTGTAATAAGGAGTTCAAATTTTGTTCTGAGTTTGAGGAATTAGTGATGACTTGAAATTTTTGAGGAATACCTGTAATTGGAGATTAATTATTGTGTATGCAATTTCGTTATTGATGGTTAATTTTTGGAAGTGGCCACTAGGTTACTAAAGTGTAGTATTCTACGAAGGTTTGGAAGTTGTACCGTAGGAGTCAATAGAGGTTGGTTCCGAGTATCAAATGGAGCTATTAATCAATGGGATTCCTTGGGTGTGGTATTAAGGTTTTGTGAATATAGAGATCTTGGATTACATGGCCGCTCCAGGAGTAATAATCATGATGTGCCAATGGGAGATTAGTGAGAGTAATTTAGTTGGGCCCGCGTTATTATAAGAGATGTTAGATCAAGTTCGGGTGATAAGAGATGTTATGGCAGAAGCGTAAAGTTATCAGAAAAGTAATGCAGATTCAAGGGAAAGAGACTTGTCTTTTGAGGAAGGTGATTGAGTTTATCTCAAAATCTCTCCTTTGTAAGGTGTCAAGCGTTTTGGTAAGAAAGGAAAACTTAGCCCAAGATTTGTAGGACCTTTTCAGATTTTGGAGATGAATGGGGCTGTTGCTTACAAGATTGCTTTGTCAGGATATTTTGGAAAAGTTCGTGAGGTGTTCCATGTGTCCTCAAGAAAAGTTTTGGCCAGCAAGAGGTGCACTTTGTCGACCAAAGATGCATCGAACTCCAGCCTGACCTTACTTAGGAGGTTGCCCCGATACAAATTGTAGATTGGAAGGAGCAAAGTTTAAGATCTAAGTCGATACCTTTGGAGAAGGTAGCTTGGGGTGATCTACTGGTTTAAGATTTCTCTTGGGAAAGAGAAGCAGACATGATGGAACGTTATCTGTATTCGTTTTTTTGATCGGCGGTATGTCTCTTAAGCCTACCTTTAGTCGCATCTCATGTCTGTCTTTAGCATTGATGTTTGACCCTTCAATTTCGAGGACGAAATTTATTTTAAGGGGGGGAGATTGTAACATCCCAGATTTTAGTGTATTTTTTTAAAGAAGGATTATTTTAATTTGTTAAAAATTTATTCTCTTATTTTAGAATTTTTGGAGTTTTAGAATATTTTAAATTATGAAAAAATTATTTTTATTGGGCTTTCTTATTGTTAATTATTGTTTTGGATTTAAATTGATCTTTAATTTAAATTAGTTTGTTTGTGGGTTTTAAAATTACTATTATTTTATTAAAGCATTTCACTGTATTTGATTAATTTTAATTAGTGATCTGTAATTTAATTTCTCTTTATTTTAAAGGATGTTTTTGTCAAAGTTTAATATTTTACTTTAGTTAATTTTGATTTAAATTGATTTATTTATTTTAACTGTTTTAAAAATAGTTATTATTTTATTTGAATATTTCACTGCATTTGGATTATTTTATTTATTTAGTGGTTTTAAAATCGTTTTCGTTGGATCACTTTCGAAATCCAAGTTGAAAGACTGGATCCCCTTTTTCTTCTTTCTCTTTTTCTTTTTCTCTTTTTCTTTTTCTTCTTTCCCCCGGTTTTTCCCCCCAGCCCCGACCCGGATCCCTTTTTCTCTCTCCTCTCCCACGCTCAACTCGGTTTCTTCTTCCCTGAGCCACCGCCGGCCGGCGGTGGTCGACACCGCCGGTACCACCGGCTTCCCTGTGCATCGGCGACCTCACCCATAAATGTTCAGGCCGGCTAACGCCGCCGTTAGCCGCCAGTAGCCGTGCGAAGCTGCGGTGGTTTTTGCACCGTTCCGCCGCCGTCCGGCCACCTCCAGCCACCAGCTCCTAGCCCCACCGGCCCATTTCCGTCCTAACCGACCCAACCCTGGCGCCGATCCGTCGCCGGAGCCGCCCCATCGAACACCCTCTCCGATTTACACTTCGTGGCTTTCCACCGCCGTTTCGGCCACCATCCACGGCCAACCATCACCACCATTAGATTCCCCACCTTCCATAGGCCCTACCCTATCAATTTCAAGTCTTCGTTTGACCCCGTGTATTTTTGGGTTCAATGTGAATTTCGGCCACAGTGTTTTTGCACTGTGACAGTTGCTGTTTTGGTGCTTCTAGTTCCTCCGTGACCCTCCATAAATGATTTTAAAGCGCTGTAAGTATTTCTCCAAAAGACCTTTAAGATTTAAATATATTTTTACAATAACCAGTTTTATAAACTGTGAATTGGTTATCTGTTTAGACTGTTGGTTATTTCGAAATTATGGATATATGTTGGTTGTTGGTAATTGGTAATTGGTCATTTTCATAACATTGTACACGCATGCGTGGGTGTGTAACTTGAAAAGGCTTTTTGGGTGTGTGTGTATCACCCCCAAGTCGAGATGGGTTATTATCTCGGTGGAGCTCCTCTGGGCACTCGGGAGCGGAATATACTGAGTGTCGTCCCCTGGAACTGTTGCTCGGGACTTGGACGGGATGGCAGCGCTCTCGATCTGACTCCGTGATCTCTCGGGCTGGCGGAGATCAGAGGATGCTTGGCTATGTACGCGGTGAGCGCGAAACTAGGCATCGCTCATGTTTATTACTCGCACAGCCGTTATCCGTGGAGTGAATAAAGAAGCCAGGGTATGTGGATGGTCCCTAGGGGAGGCCATGGTACATATGGATTAAAATTAGAATTATTGTATTTCTTCCTGTGTTTTTAAATTGTGCCAAATGGTGATTTTTGGCGTGCGTGGAAAACTGTGATTTTTGAGAAATTGTGTTTTTTCTCGGGTTTGGTGTTTTGGTCATCATGTGCATGCATAATGGCTGTTGTATTTATATATTTGTTATCTTGGAGTATTTTTGGGTTTTACTTACCTATGGTACCATTTATTGGTACTACAGATTTTGGTACAGGCTTTGAGGAGGTTGAGCCCGAGGTTGCGGCTCCGCCTGAGGAGTAGGGACATTTGGTTATATTTCATGTGTATTTTTATTTAGTGTTGATTTGCGAACAAGAAATTGTATTATGTTGACTGGTGGATTTCAGTACTATTTTTGTATTGTATTAACTCTGGTACTTAGTTATTTGACTTAACCTTTCCGCTGCGTATCTTTTGTTGTACACGTGTTGCATTTCACACACTCGGCACGTGTCGTTGGGGTGCGTGACCGTGTTGTCATCATCCTAGGTGTCTCGATTTCCGTGCGTGCCCGTGCATGGAAGTTGGGGGCGCCGCATTATTGAACCAAACTTAATTTTAAAGTAAGCCTCTTATATTTTGGAAGCCCGAAAATATTATAATTGTAGAAAAATTATTTTATCTAAATGATTTTATTTATTTAATAATATTATGAGATTTAAATTATGTTAAAAGCTCTATTTAATTAGATGGTTTTATTCTCTTAAAAATATTTAGCAAACTTCATTATTTTAATTAATGATGAAAGAAGAGTATTTTTATAAATTAAAGTTGATTTTAATTTATGATATTGTATTTATATTTTATCTAGATATTTTAGTTAGTTTAAATCAATCTTTAAATCTCCACCGTTGGATCAGATTTAGGACCACTAGAAGAATCACCTAGATTAAAACGGACTAGAATAAAACCCTACCTCCGTCCCTTTTTCCACTCACTTTCATCTTCTCCCTCTCTCTTCTTCTCGACTCCTCCCAGCGTCGCCATTGCCTCGCCACCACTAGGCCTAATCTCCGGTGACCTTCCCTAAGCCGATCTCCTTCCCCACGGGCCTCTCTCTCCCCCTCCAACCAAGCCGAAGCCCGTAGCTCTCTCTTGATTTCTCTCCACCGTGCCTTCGCGAGCAGTCTGCTTACTGAGTATTCAACTCATTTTATTTTTATGTGTGTCCCACTTAGGAATGTAATGAGGTTGAAGCATCAGGATAGATATGGCCCAAGGAAAGGGTGATGGATGCCTAGACATTTGGGAATGGAAGGAAAAAGTTTTAAAAAGGATCAGTAATTCCTATCTTATTTAATAAAACTTTTTTTCTAAAGTCTCACCACGAGGACGAGCATTACATACTAGCCAACATGTGATAATCTTAATTTTATTATTAAGCTACTTACCTCATAGCGCTAATCAAATATTTCTGACACATAATTGACTACTTATAAAAATAGACACGTAACTCATGTCAATTTCTAATTAAACACATACTTTGTAATTAAACCTTAAATACTAAAATAACCAATATTTATTAAAAGTCTAGAATTATTATAACCCTAAAATAATCTAACCTTTATTAGGCCCGAATTCTCACAAATCGATATTCTCCATTAAATCCACACTACATCAATGCAAACCCATTGTCCATGTAAAATTGCATAGCCCATGATACAATATACATACTAACCCGTAGTCGAGAAAGATAGATAGAGAGAGAGAGAGAGAGAGAGAGAGAGAGAGAGAGAGAGAGAACTAATGAGAGAGAGTGGGAGAGAAAACATGAGAGGTGTTGTGAGAGGGAGGGAGAGAGAGAAACCGAGAGATAGAGAGAAGGCTTGCCGTTGAGAGAAGAAGAGAGGGAATTACATAGAGAGAGAACTTAAGGCTAGTGGGGGAAGAAATTGAGCTATTCAATTGGTGGCTCGAGGGTTAAGGTTGCTTTATTTATGGGTGGCTGAAACCAAGGACATGGAGGCTCACCAGGGTGGTTCCGGCGTGGGGTAGCGACTGAGGTGACCTGCATAATAGCTGTGCTCTATTTTTGTGGGGCAATAATAAAGGTTGCATTGGTATCCCGAGTTGCTGGTTTTGGTGGTTCACAGTGATATACTGGCTCGGTTTGGACCAAGGGTGGTTGAAAATACAACATGAATGAATGTGCAAGGGTGTGAAGGGGCTTGCGGTTTCTGTAGCGGTGGGTCTTGGACTAGTTCTCCTCTAATTGAGGCTAGCATGTGGTAAATCAGGCAAGGTGCTGCGGCTTGGAAAATGGAGGCAGATAGGTTGTTGTTGTAAGGAGTGCAACGAGCTAGGTGTGGGCTTTGGGAGAGACGAAAGCAACGTTGGGCTTGATAGGAGATGGGTCGAGTATGACAACCCTAAGGACTGGAATTTTCTACATGCATGAGAGGGGATTGTTCATGATTGTGTATGTTGTGGGTGGGGTCCCTTAGAAGTTGTGGTAGGCTAAAGGTAAATAGAGAAATAAAGCTAGGACTCGAAGAAGAAGATGCATGTACAATGCATGGGGCTAAATATGTATAGGGTAGTCGAGTTTAAGAATGCTAATTTGAAGAGGATTGTAGGATTGTAATCTGAGCGTGTTTGAAATTGAACAGGTTCATGGGCTTGGAGTTCATAAATAAATCGAGCCTTAGTTCTTAGGGGTTTGGGTCCATTTAGTCCATAATTATTAACTGAGCTTTTAACCTAATTATTAAGCCCAATAAAATTTCATAATCTACCATAATAATTTTTGGATTCGTGGCCTATTCAAAATTATCCATAAGTTGAAATTGGGCTTTCTAATATGACCCATCAAACATAATTTAGGCCCAATAAAATTATCCTTATATTAAGCTTAAAAATATTGGACTGGGTCATTATAGTATTGGTTGAGAACTGAATCAAATTCTTCAGAGTCTAGTTTGTCACCAATAATATTCAACAAAGTACCATTGGAACTTATTTGGGCCACATTTGATCTCCCACTACTTAACCCATCAAACTTGTGGTATTCCTCAATCAAACACCTCACTTTGGCCTCAATTCTATTTTCACACTCAATCCCTTTGCACATTTTCAACTAAATTTCCATGGACTTAAATCTTGTATCTAGGGTCAAGGAAAAAATCTACATAAATAATCATGTTTGTCCAATCAATGCTCCCCCAATATTTTTGAGACTTAACATTCATATTAGATTTCATACTCATCAACATAGCATCATCACTCTTACATATTTTGTTCAGAGTTTGCTCAATCATACAAAGTTGCCAGAATAAAATAGTCTATTTTCGGTCACGTACAATGAACCAAAGATTTTCAAGGTAGCATCATAAAAACTTTAAGAAACTTGATAAATATTTGAGCACTTTGCCAACTCTCAAACTTAGGCCTCAAAACAGCGAATCCTCCATATTCATAAGCACAAAATCTCATTCATACTTTTTAACAACACCCAGCATTATGTATGTTGAGTTTCATCTAGTAGGAATATCTAGACACATTTTTCAACACTCAATATTTAGCCTGTTTGCACAATTTTTAAACATAGCAAGTCTTGTGGGTGAAGACTTCACAAACTTGATTGCATTTCTATTGTTGGTTATTGCATCATCTATATCTTTCAAACCATCACATAGAATGAGGTTTAAAACATGTGTGCATTATCTACAGGGATGGTAAAAGGTCAGTCAACCTCCAATTAATCATATTGGATGCTAACATCCAGGCAATCATCTCACCCTGGTGATTAGGAATATGGCAAAAGCTAATGACTTTTTGTGTTCAACAATTTTGACTAATAAAGTGACATGTAACACACATATAATTCATGTTTTGTACCGTTGTTCATATATTAGTGATAAAACAAACTCTTTGACCCCTCAATGAAGCCTTCATATTTTGCTTACCTTCATTCTATAAATTTATACAATCTTTTTCCAAAGTAGTATGTGATGACAAGGTGTACCTAGGCTCTAAATTAACCACAAGTTCAGCAAATGTCTCATGTTCCACAATCCTAAATGAGAATTTAAACCATATTAAATACTTGGCAATCATCACTCTTATTTTTTTCTCTCTCATATTTTCCTAACCATTGAGGATTAGAACTTTTATCATCCATCCTAACTCTTGATAGTGATGGTACTTTATCCTTTCAAATGTTCTTTTCTTTAATGGGAAAGGCTTGACAAGAGACCCGTAGGTCGTGTGTCAAGGATGAAATGTCATTTTTATAATGGCATTCAAATAGTCTTGATCAAAAATTGCATTAGGCTTTAGTGTCAATGGGATCAATAGGCTCAACCTTTGTAAAATTATCCCATATTATATACTAATTGCTACCCTTTTTGCCTTTGGAGAGAGGGATGGTGTGAGGTCTTTGGTATTTACGGAGGAAGGTACTAAAGGACTAGTGCATGTTTTCCTCCACATCCAATGATATATGAGCAAACAAAACCACCACCACCACTTAGTGTTGTACCATCAATATACTAAAACTACCTTCCATTTGCTTTAAGAAAATAAGAAATAAAGATAGAGAAATATAATAGAAATCAAATCAATATAAAAGAGAAGATAAAATAAAATAAAATTGCATTAGTTTATTGAAAACATTCACTATATGATCGATAGAAGAATATTTTTTCCGAAATAAAACAAAAAAAGAATTCTTATAATATCAAAACCTGAAACAAGTCTATTTTTGGAAAGAATTACATGTGTGTGCGATATATTGAAAATGCTTCTTGATCTAACCGATTGTATTTTTTATTTTTTTATTTTTTTACTTAATGGTTAAGGAAATGATTATTAGTGAATTGGTTTTTTTTTTTTTTTTTTTGAAAAAATGTTTAAAGATGTTTAAAAAATGGTTAAAAAAAATAAAATAAAAGTAGATTTACACTTATCGGTACAATGCAGGGCACCATTCTCAGTCCCCCTAGCATTGTCCTGTAGATCATATAGACAAAACGCACACATGCACAAACAGATAGACATATGTGTCGAAACAAACTTATACATATATATTTTTGGTCAAGCCATTTTTGTCAAACCAAAACAGATGTACGTGGAGACTTTGGATCTCCTTAGAATAATAAAAGTATCACTAGCTAAACTTTGTAATCACATGATCAGAAAATTGAAACGGTCACACGAGGAGAAGATAGAAGAAGAAGTTAAGTACGTACTGATATTATCATATTAGTTTTCGGTATATATAAATACGATATATCTCATGTCATGATATTTAGTACATATCATCTCTAAGGTGCTTCATAAAATATCAATTTCATCTTTCTTTTCTTCTTACAATAAACTCTTTTATGTTTATGGTTTTCATACCATTTTCCCAAACTCCAAACTTTGCATGCATTATAATCAAGATCATCTCCTTTGCTTTCACTCTCACCTTTTCCTACTTTTATTTTAATTTAAAATATTTTCCTTCTCTCTTTTATCTTCATTTTTTTCTAGGGGAGCGCATTTTTTTTTTTAAAGAGCGGAAGGCCACATGTCTAATAGTGACCCCCTCCCACATTTATTAATAAAAAACCTTCACTTGTGGCTGAAGAATACCGTGGTAACAAATCAAAGTCTATGGGTAACCCCAAAAAACCACAAGAACAAAACCCAAAACAAATACAAACCTATAACTCAAAAAGGAAAGCCACCAAAAATAAATCAGACCTAACTTCGAATCGAAGGGAGGCCTAACAAATCCAAACGAAACAATCCACGAAGGATCCGAGGCATATTACAAGTATTATAAAAAACCAAAGAAGCACCTGAAGCCCCTTCCTTGGCTAACCAATCCGCCACCCTATTACCTTCACGCAGGACATGCTGAAAATGACACTAAATAGTTGTAGATAACTCACTAATTTCCTCCCAAAAATCCTCAAGATACCACACGCCACATCTTCCTTTAAGCCACCAAGAGATAACCACCATAGAATCCATTTCTAGGGGAGCACATGTCTTTAAATAAGATCATGAAAATTGTCTCTCTATTGTTTCCACTATTACCGCATGGACCACCACACAAGTTAGGTACAATTATTATATATATATATATATATATATATTTGGTTCAAAGCTTTTTATGTTTATTCTTTTTATAAGTATAATTATAGCGATATAAAGATGCTAGTATGCTATTTTTCACGCTGTCAAGTTGTCAAAGTACTTCTCTTGATCATCAATTTTATGCAAGAAAATAGGAAAAAAAAATCCCCCATTTTATTTTCACAAGGAATCTATTCATGTTCTTCAAAAAGTCCAATAATCAAGCTACGAAAGGAATGATTATTTCCATTTTATCGTTAATCTACCCAAAATTGATTCATCAGAATCCTCTAACATTATTCCACTCCTCTAACATTTTTGAAGATAAATGCTAGATACATTTATACACGTATTAAAATTATGATATGGGTGGACAAATTCAAAAGCAAAGTTGAAGAAACAGAGGAAACTACAGACTGATGGTGACAAAATAGAAGAAACCAAAACAAAATATAAGACCTAGATGTAAAAGATCAGGAGCCTCGTACCTATAATGGTAACCGGAGGCGACAGCTACGAAAATGATTTAGGGTTTCAGTGATAGAGATAGAGAGAGAGGGAGAGACGATCGAGATTGAAGAGCGGGAGAAAATGACTTAGGGTGTTCTGAAATGAGGGCTTAACCAATTTCAAAATGACATCGTTTTGGTCTATTCAAAGCAACTTGGTCTTGCACATAGTTTAATTGTGTTGTGGGTACCGGGTCAATATCTGATATCCACATACCCAACTTGGTATCCATACCCGAGTCCTGGCGGGCCTGGTTACAATTTGGATGGTTATCCTGGATTCACCCAAATACTCGGATTCCTAACCGGACTAGCAAAAAGTCTAATCCGAATCTACTACACTACTTCTAAGATCAATGCATGGTAGAGATTGAAATTGTTTTGAGGGATGATCATGGTAGGGTAATTATGGCCATGAGCACTAGTAAAGAGAATGAGGTGAATGCAGTTACAAAGATTGAAAGGTTGGAAATTCTAAGGAGCTTACAGTTGATATGTTGTAGGAAAATGTTAGGTGCACAAAGTTTTATGTGCACGAACAGATATAACTACATTTTTTTTTTAATCAAGATCTTGCATTGAAAGGAAATAATATCAGCTGCAGTTTAGCTGCTTTAATACAGACATATAAGGTGGATCTCTTTCACCATGAAAGTCTAAAACACATGAAGGGATTGATATGAGGGGTATGTTTTCATACAATCAATTGGAAGCCACCCATTGCGCAATGGAATGTGCACATCGATTGTAATCTTGATTTATTTTTTGAATTCTCCAACTATCAAATGATTGAAGGAGTATTCTGGTGTCTCTGATTATAGGCTCAATTATCCAATCAACGGTTCTTTCTGGTTCCTCCATTGCACTTATAACCACTTGAGAGTCTTCGCCAATTGTTACTTTCTTAATAGGATGAGCCTAAGCTTCCTTAATGCTTGTGTATAATGTTGTGGCTTCTCCTTAATTAGGATTCTAGCTATTTGTGAACCTAGTTATTACAAATACCACTGAACCATCTTCTGATTTGCAGACTGCAGCAGTAGTGCTTCTAGTATTCCTCACCGCTACATCAAATATTAGCAAATAATGACCTTTTGGTATTGCCTTCCAATTCCTATGATTGTTCAGATGTTTATCACCCCAAGCATTACAATGTTCTTTAAAATTCTTTAAAACCCCATCAACAAATTTTTCTAATTTAGGATTAAAGGAATCATGCACAACTTTATTTCTTAAAAACCAAATGTTGTCTATAGATAGGATTGCAAAGATTTGAAACTGGTGCTCTTCTAAAGTAGGAATGCTGAGAGAATTTGATGGGTTAAGAATGCACTCTATCTAGTTTTTAATCCCATTTGGAGCAAAACAAGAAATGTCTATAGGCCATGGGGGTTGTCTCCATAAAACTCTAGAAAATGTGCATTTTAGGAGCAAGTGAGTGAGACTTTCTTCTTCAAACTCACATATGGGGAAGACTAATTGGCTATCACTCAGTGGAAGACAATTTTTCAGCAGGGATTTTGTAGGTAGGATATTGTTTAGTATTTTCTAGGTGAGCATCTTTAATCTATCCCGAATGCTTAGTCTCCAAAATTTTTTCCAAATAGTAAAAGCAATTATTGATTAGTGCTAGTTAGAGGTCTGACTAATAATTTTGTGGGAAAATTTCACTGAAAAGTTCCTTAAGGCATTTAAAGTCCATACCACATTGTCCCTCCACAAATGGAAGTTATTCTGGGCTAATGGGATTTTTTGTATCATTCATTATATTTGATGGAAAAGAGTCTGAAGAAAAATGATGTTCCATCTTCTAGGTTCCTCTTAAGTCAATTCAGAAACTAGTAAGTTTGGATCTTTGTGAGTGGATTCTGATTGAGGGATGAGAAGAAAGATATTCTGAGTTGGTATCCTTGGGTCTCCCTAGACTCTTGTATGAATGCCATTATTAGTCTAAGGACAAGCATTTCTCGAGTAAACCTCTTTGTTGTAAAATACCTTTCAAAAACCAAGAGCCTGGCCTCTTTGGTGAGATTTGTAGGAATGAAGAGTTTTTGATATATTTGTGCCCAAGGATTGTCTTCTGTTTTAATTTTCTCCCACTAACCATTTGCCAAATCAGCTCACAAAGAAGAGCTTTATTAAAGTTTGATGTTAATCTTAGTCCCAACCCTCCCATAGCTTTAGGTTTCCAGATAGACTTCCATGATTTTTAGGGGTGTAACCGGTCCGGTTCGGTCCGGTTTTGGATAAAATCTTGGACCGAACCGGTATGACCGGTTTTGTATTTTTCAAAACCGATTACGCACCGGTTATACTCCTAAACCGGTACTTCCGATTTTCGGTCCGGTCCGGTCCGGTTTTCCGGTTCTTTAAAATGTAAGTTTGACATTTTGTCATTAAAAATATGTTTTAAAAAAATATGTTATACTTTTATTAATCTATATTAGACTATTAATATAACTATAACTATAGTCTATATTAGACTACTTTTTTTTTTTTAGGGAGTCTATATTAGAGTATTAGTACAAGTTATAAATTTATATATTAGTATAGTTATATATTAGTATATATTAGTTTTAGTGATAAACTATATATTAGTGTAGCTATATAATACATGATCAATTACATTTTCATTTTTAAGATTAAACTTTTATTTTATAATAACATTATCTTATATATAATTATATTAATAGTATATGATCAAACAAATTACAAATGTTCATATTTAAAATTAACATTTAATGTTATATTTTATAAATTATAATATGAAATTATTTCATATATGATATATAATTATATATAAAAATTTCACATATAATTATACATTATATATTTAATATATATAAAATATTTTGTATAATTTTAATTTTGTATAAAACTTATATATAAAATATTATTTTTTATATTTTTTTTATCAACCGGTTCGGTCCGGTCTGGTCCGGTCCAAAAAATCTTAAAACCGGAACCGAACCGGTTCCAACCGGTTTATGAATTATAAGAACTGGTTCCGGACCGGACCGATTCAAAACCGGTAAAACCGGTCCGGTCCGATCCGGTTTGGACCGGTTTACCGATTTTTCGGTTTAAATTTACACCCCTAATGATTTTGGTGTAAAATTATGAGGCTTGTTTGGGTTATTTCCCCAACAAAATTTCATAAAAGATCTATCAATGTGTTTTGAGATAGACTTGGAGATTAGCTGAGTTGACATGATATAAGAAGGGATGGAGCTTGCAATTGATCTTATTAAGGTGGTTCCACCTGCTTGAGAAAGGAGTTTTGCTTTTCAACTAGCTAGCTTTTGAAATTTTTTTTCTTAAATGTTATCAAAATAGATTTTCTTTGATGTAGAGAAGGAAAGTGGGATTCCAAGATATTTAATCCTTGAGGACGCAAACTTGAATCTTGGAAGCTCCTTTATGTTTCTTTTTTCTTGAGGTAGAGTGTTTTGGCTAAATTGGATGGAGGACTTTTCAATGTGAACTGTCCAGACCAGTCTAAATATATCTCAAGAAAATTTTGGAAAATTTAGGGATTTTGTGTGCTGGCCTTGCCAAAAAAGGTCAAATCATCTGCAAAGAGTAGATAAGTGAGAGGAGGACCTGTTCTACGAATGTTAGTGCCATTTAGAAGGCCCAAATTTTCTTTTCTAGCAATTAACATAGAAATAACTTTAGTTCCAAGGATAAAAAGGAATGGAGATAGATGGTCTCCTTGTCTTAGACCTCTTAAGGGATGAAATAAACCGTTAGGAACTCCATTGATGATCACAAAGAATGTAACAGTAGAAATGCACTCTTATATCCAACTGATCCAAGAAGGCTGAAATACTAAACATGTGAGCATTTTGATTAAGAAGTAAAAGCAAAAGTTTTCTGCATGTCAATCTTTATAGATATAAAACCTTGTTTTCCATCTTTTCTTTTGAGACGGTGGAAAATTTCTTGGGTATTGATGGTATTCTCTTGAATAACTCAACCTAGGACAAAGGCTATTTGGTGTGGAGATATGATCTTTGGAAGAATAGTCTTGAGTCTATTTGCTAAGATTTTTGAAATAATTTTGTAGCAAACATTTGAAAGACTTATGGGTCTGAATTGGTGGATAGTGTTTGGGTTCTTTGTTTTTGGAATAAGAGCTATATGAGTGTGGTTTAATTCCTTCAGGAGTTTTCCATGTGTGAAAAAATTCCTCACAACTGCATCCACATCCTGTTTTACAATGTCCCAAAAGTGCTTATAAAACAACCCAGTAAACCCATTAGGTCTAGGGGTGTAACGCCCATCCTTGAGGTGGGTCTTTTTACAAAATATTTTAGAAAAAACGATGGGAATTACCATCCAATTTAAAACATTTTACTGTCCTTCCCAGGGTGCAAGACTCTACACTATAAAATAAAATGTAATTTTGGAATAAAAGAGGTTTACGGGTTAAAAGAGTGAAAAATATAAATCTTAAAATAAAAAGGCCCTTCATACATTTAAAACCCTCATGCCTAGACCTTCGTGCTCTTCCCCTATGGCCGTGTCCATCCTGAAGCGTACTGCTCATTCAATTCATGTGGGGAGGAGGGAGAGCATTTCTTTTCTTCGTGCCTAGACCTTCGTGCTCTTCTTCTTTTTCGTAAAACGTCTGCCCTTCAATAGGGAGAGCATTTATTTTCTTCATTTTCCAAGAGGAGAAGCTTTTCATTTTCTTTTTCTTATCTTTAGAAAACTCTAGAAGAGTATGAACATTATACTTACCTGAACTCCATGCTACTTTCATATCATGCAGTCCATTCATGCGCGTGTCAAATGACAACCTACATGCATACATAACCTTAACGTTATTCTCTATCTAGTGCATAAGCAACTGAACTAGAAATAGAGATATGCTTTACTTAGAACACTCTCATTCTATCCCATGCTCTTTCATGTCTTTACTATGATAAAACCATTAGAGACCCATTACGGTCTCTACTTCCTTCAACCTTGACGTTCTACTTCGAGTGCTTACTCACTAGGGTGAACTCATGATTCACCTTAGGATTAAGACACTAAGACCTTTGTCTCATTCTTCTCATTAACCACGTTCCGACGCATGACTTAGACCCACTAAGTCACGCATCCCATTCTTAGACAGTACATTCCTCATTACCTTCATGTATCTTAGCTCACTCTAAACCTCATGACCATCCATACATGTCACATGACTCTAAGCCAACCCTAATGCTTAGGCACCGTGTAACCGTACATAGGACAGATTACCCATTATATACGGTAAATCCGTCTGGCACATGTGTCTAACCAGATTACACAAGTGCCTTACCCCTTTATCACCTAAGACCAATATATCTTACCTTGGTTATCGGGTCATATGGACAAGCACCATATGATACCACTATGTAACGCCCGTCCTTGTAGTGGATCTTTTTACAAAATATTTTAGAAAAGACGACGAGAATTACCGTCCGATTTAAAACATTTTACTGTCCTTCCCAGGGTGTAAGACTCTACGTTATAAAATAAATTTTGCTTTTATAATAAAAGAGGTTTACGTTTTAAGAGAGTGGAAAATATAAATCTTAAAATAAAAAGGCCCTTCATACATTTAAAACCCTTATGCCTAGACCTCCGTGCTCTTCCCCTTTTGGCCGTGTCCGTCCTGAAGCATACTCCTCATTCAGTTCCTGTGGGGGGAGGGACACACATAAAAACTAAAATAAGTTGAATACTCAGTAAGCATTACTTCATACCATTAAAATATAACAACGTAGGTTTTTAGTCATGCATTCATCATTCCATACACATACTATACGTACATACGTACATGCATACATGCTTTCATTTGCCAACATCAGTGGACGAGGGTTTTCATCTTTAAACATGCGTTTCTTTTCATAAAACATTCCCCCGTCACTGCCTTTATTTCTTAAAGAATGTCATGCATTCATACATACTTTTCTTTTCACTTTCATAGGCCAGTGCATACTGTTAAGCCCCGCGTGCTAGGGTTAGCGGCCCTATGGCTGATGGATTCACCCGTGGCCACGGGTTGGAATCCCATTCCGTCAGGGATGCAGCACTGGGTGCACTACCAGATACTACTACCCGGCATTGCAATCTGTCCATTCATTCATTTGGGTACCCCTTTCATTCATTCATGTGGCCATTACGTAGCTTCATACATTCATTATGCCTCATGCCTTTCTTTCATTCATTCATTCATGGCAGCTCTAAAGAGCTGGAGCTTTCATTCATTTCATGTGCATGGGCATGAGCCTTTTCATTTATTTCATTCATTTCATGCTTTCATGAGAAAACGTCGTTTCGTGATAAAACGTTCATTTCGTGAGAAAATATCGTTTGGGACGAGAGCCCGAAATCATCTTTTCGTGCCATGTCTTTTCTTTGAAAATATGTACAATAGATACATCGTATAGTCATCCATTCACATGCATACAATTAATACTTTCGGGTGTGTGAACAGGGGCTGCCAAAGAGGGTCGTACATACTTATACCTTAAAAACGTTATTCGTGATTTGCTTCTTCTTCGTAAAACGTCTGCCCTTGAAAAGGGAAAGTATTTCTTTTCTTCATTTTCCAAAAGGAGAAGCTTTTCATTTTTTTTATCTTATCTTTAGAAAAATCTAGAAGAGTATGAACATAATACTTACCTGGACTCCATGCTACTTTCATATCATACAGTCCATTCATGCGCATGTTAGATGGCAACCTACATGCATATACATAACCTTAACGTTATTCTCTATCTAGTGCATAAGCAACTAAACAAGAAATAGAGCTATGCTTTACTTAGAACATTCTCCTTCTATCCCGTGCTCTTACGTGTCTTTACTATGATAAAACCTTCGGGGACCATTACGGTCTCTACTTCCTTCAACCTTACATTCTACTTCGAGTGCTTACTCACTAGGGTGAACCCATGATTCACCTTAGGATTAAGACACTACGACCTTCGCCTCATTCTTCTCATTAACCACGTTCCAACGCATGACTTAGACCGACTAAGTCATGCATCCCATTCTTAGACTGTACACTCATCATTACCTTCATGTATCTTAGCTCACTCTAATTCTCATGACCATCCAAACACGTCACACGGCTCTAAGCCAACCCTGAGGCTTAGGCACCGTGTAACCGTACATAGGATAGATTACCCATTACATACGGTTAATTCGTTCGGCACGTGTGTCTAACCAGAAAACACACATACCTACCCCTTTATCATCTAAGACCAACATATCTTACATTGGTCACAGGCTTGTATGGACAAGCGCCATACTCCATTACCAAGCTTATCTTACCCGGCTAGCAAGACTCTTCGTGCTACCCGTTCCTTTAGACAGCTCATCCCAACACTTGACACGATAAAACTTCATTGATAACTACACATTACCTCACGCCATATAGCTCGAGACCATTCCCAAGCTACACCGTGACCTCGTTACATCACTTCACATACATCCTAACTCATCACCAACACGATCCCATGATTGACCACGTCACTTCATGACGTTGCCCAGTCATGCTTCCGCTGCACTACTCTAATACTTTTTAGCCACTTCGCACTTACTCCAGGCCATAGGCCAACTACACAGCAACACCCGTCACCTTGGACTACAGCCATACTTCACAGCACAGCCTACAACACTACACAACACACTTCCCAACTATGCCCGACACTTCATATCAAAGTCCACACCACCATACTACACAGCACACTCCACAATATTAACAACATAGTCCACAACCTACTCAACTAGCTAGCATCTAATATAAATAATGAAGGATAGAGAGTTATACCATCGACGGGATAGCCCATGCGTTGCTCGATAGCCATCACAGCAATAACGTCAAAAGGGTTGTACGTGGCGACTACACCGCGTACGGTGGCTATTTAGGCATTTGGATAGCTAGGTGTGGTCTTGGAAGGGCCTATGGTGGCCTTATGATGCTGGCAATGAGGGTATCAAGGTAGATGTAGCCATGTACAGTGACGGTCAGTCATGCGCAGTGACTGTCCATCACGTGCAGTGACTACCCACCAACAAAGTGGTGGTTTGGGCTTAGGCTAAGCTAAAAGGGTTTGCTGGTGGAGCCGAGAGGCTCAGTGGTGGTCGTGCGGCAATCTGTGGTGATGGAGAGGGGCTGGCCTTGCATGAAAGGGAGAGAGAGGCCGTGGGAGAGTGCGAGAGAGTGTGGGAGCACCGGTGGTAGATTGGGCCAGTGGGTGGTCCGAATAGCTTCGTGGTGGCCTGAGGGTGCTGAAGAGGGTGGTCACCCACCGTGGGTGGCGGTGCACAGCGATGGATCTAGCTTAAGGGGGTGCGGCATCCATGGGAGAGTGTGGGAAGGTGAGCTTGCATGGTGGCTCGACCGGACGTGGGGATGGTTGTGGGAGGTGGTCGGTGACCAAGGGAGGTCCCGGTGGTGGTGACACGCCGTGGAGAAGGGGAACCCTTGCAAGAGAAAGGTGAACTCCGTGGGAACAACCGAAGGGGAGATGGAGGCTGGGCTTGCTGGAGGAGGACGGCCGGTGGCAGAGGAGGCTACCGTGGGAGTGGTGGCGCCGGAGGACGGGGCACAGCGGCGTAGTAGCCACTAAGCCCGTTCGGGCTGTGCACTACCGAGGGAGAGGAGGACGGAGCGTGGGCGAGGGAGATCGATATGGGAGGACTCGCCGAAGGGAGAGGAGGCCTGTGGTGGTGGTGGAGGTAAGACTCACCGGCACACGGCGGTGTCAGGCTGGGCAGTGGAGAGTTCGGACTAGAGGGGGAGCTGTGTACTTCGTACGCTAAGGGAGAGGGAGGAGAGAGAGAGAGCTGGGGAAAAGTGAGGGAGAAAGATAGAGGGCTGGGCTTTTATCCTAAAACCCGACGTCTGGAGATCAATAAAATGATCTAACGATGACTCTTAAATACTGATTTAAAAATACGTAAACGCTAACTTAATTAAAAGCACTGAGAGGAATTAAAATAGAATATTATTTAAAATAATATTCCTTCATCGTTTATAAAATGATGAAGTCTTACTAAAATATTTAAGAGAATAAAATCATTAAATTAATTTAAATACTCCATCATTATTTAAATCACGTAATATTTTAAATAACTGGAATCATTTATATAAAATGATTTCCACAATTATAATATTTTTGGAGCTCTTCAAAGATATTATAATTGAGTTATTTAAAATATTACTTAGTTAAATATCAATGGGAATCTTCCATTTAAAATACACATAACTTTAAAATACAAAACTAGCTTTATAAATTACATAGTATCTTTCAAAACACTCCATCGGGATCTGGCACGCATAACTAGGCTCTTAGACACTAGAGAGAATGGACAAGCTATCACATCAGACTTAATTGCTTACGTCAGAAGGAAGGAAGGAGCAGGGTATTACAAGGGGCCTTTGATGAAGGAGTTTTCCTAAGAGTGACAAGAATTTCCTCTTCATTTGGAATCTCACAGAGGAAAAAGGTCATCAAGTTCAAGAGAGAAAGTAGGCTTGGTGGAGGTGTAAATGTTTTTGAAATGTTCCGAGAATCTATTTTGAATGTCATTTGTGTCAGAAGTCCATTGATTTGGGCTTATTTTCATACTTTCAATAAAATTTCTTCTTCTGCTCATGGTGGTCAACATATGAAAAAGTTTAGTATTCAAGTCAGTGGTTGTTAGCCACTAAAGTCTGGATTTTTGCGGCAAAAGTATTTCTTCTCTTTTAATTGCTTAGTGAGATTGTTTTTCAGCTCCTCTTCTCAAAGAATCGATTGATTAGTAGGATTGTTGGACTATATGAGAGTGAGATAATGAGTCATATTTTTTATTGAGGTTTGAATATGCCCAAAGTAATCTTTGTTCCAAGATTTTAAGGCTTTCTTCACCTCCTTTAATTTCTTAGATAGGATGAAACCTGGAGTTCCTTGAAATGGAGTATTCCAAGCTTTTTGTATGACGAGTTGGCTTGTTGGACCTCTTATCCAGAATTCCTCAAATTTAAAGCTGGAATGATTATCCCTATGACCCAAGATGTCTAACAGGATAGGAGCATGACCAAATGCAAAAATTGGGAGGTATTGGATAGTTGCATTTGGGAAGAGTACAGTCCAGTAGTGGTTAGCAATGCCACGATCTATTCTTTCTTTAATTTTTTCCATGCCTTGCCTATTGTTAAACCAAGTGTATTTTGGACCAAAGTAGCTTACATCTACCATCCCATTTTCCTCTATAAACTTTATTAGCCCACTATGATAGGAAATATTAGCATATGGTTTTCCTCCATATTTCTCAGACTGTCCTAGAATGGCATTAAAATCTCCTAAACTTAGAAATGGACCTTGAAAACTATTAACAAAGCTGTGCATGTATCCCATAATTTCCATTTCATATTGTTTTGCACAGGGCAATAAACTAAGTTAACTAACTATGGATTGTGAGAAGGGCTCGAGTACACCAAAAGACCTATTGTATTAGCATCCATATAAACAAGCTCCACATCCAGTTCAATCTTCCACATACACAAAAGGCCACCCCATCTACCTATTGTTGGAATATTTACATATTTAAGGAAACTAAGCCTATTAAAAGCCAACAATATTCACATTTGCCAAAAGAGTCTCTGAGAGGAAGACTACATCAGGTTGGTGTGTCCTAATATTTTCCCTTAAGCTTCTGATTGCACAAGGTCGAGCAATGCCACTCTGGTGGCAGTATTGGCCCTGCCACTCTGGCCTCATCATCATGTGAAAACAGTTGTAAAGACTGGGACTGAGGTAAAATACTAGTTTTGATCAACTCTGCTTTCTGGTAAGGTGAGTATCTAGGCTTCTTGGTAAGTCTAATTAGTGCTTCTGTCCTTTTGTTCTTTGTTTGTTGTACCCGTTTTGCTATAGGCATCTCTTCTTCAATTGTGTTGCTGCCTATCTCCTTTTCTTTTGATGTCCATCGTGCCAAGTCTTTAACAAGAATTTCCTCTATTTGGCTTGGGTTTTCTTGTCCTTCACTCTCATTTCTATTTCTTGCTTTTGGATCTTCTTTGTTCTCACAGTGTGGTGCTGAGTCCCTTTTAATAGAAAATGTTTCTATTGTTCCCCAATGACAGGACTTCTGAGTCTTTTCACATCCAAGTTGAGGTTTTTCCATTCTAGAGCTTCTGTTTTTGAGATGAGTCTTTGAATTTCTGGTTGGGTAGCCACTTTTCGATATGTTGGGGTTTAGGAAGGGGAATGGGTTTCGATAGCTTTCTGAGCAGAGGTTAACTAAGAAAGGTGGGTACAGGATTTCTAAGAAGAGGAAAATTCCAAAGGCTTGATTCTTAGAAGATAAACTCCTGGGTTAATTTCACTAAAGAGGGTTAAGCTCATTGGGGAGAAGAGAAGAGCTCATCTTGGAGAGAGAGAGAGAGCTAGTTTCAATGTAACTACATTTCATTATAGCATTGTAGCTACAATATTAATTTCACTATAACTATGAGTGTCTATGCATATGGATGCCATGCGCAAAGTAGCACTCTATATCATATGGGTATTTCTCACCTGGTAAACTCGGACAAGCCTACCATAACCCAACATGGTAATGTAGTGGTAGATATCATATCAATGCTTACAAGGTTTGAATCAGTTACTGTGAATAATATAGGTTAGATCAATAGGAATTAAATGAAGTAGCCCATAAGTAAGCTTAGCATGCTTGGTTACTAGAGCTAGGATAAAACTGCCTGGAAGGGACACTTGCTCGGAGTTTGTCTCCCACAATACATACAATGTTGGAAAGAACGTGAGATTAATTCTGTTTAAAACCCAATTTCAATATTTTTTAGTTTTGATAAAATACCTTTAAAAGTTTTTTTGTCACCTTAAATGAGCAAGAAACGAATGGATCACAAGGAGCGGCTGCTTGCAGGATCATGTAAGGTGGTGCTGGGGTTGTTGACTCGTTCGAAAATGAGTAGCCCAAAGGCTATCCCAAGTGTAGGAGCGTGTCGCGTAGTAATTAGGAATAAATTCCTAAATCGTCTCCACAGGGAAAGTGCTTAAAAATCAAACTCGTGTAAAATGGTGGAAATAGTTACAATGAGAGAATAAAAATAAAAATGATGATATGTGCAATGAATGTGGGAGTGCAATGGAAATGAAAATTTACTAGTCATGGACTAGATTCATGTTGTTGATTTTAAGTGGATGATGAAAAGTGAAAAAATTAAAATACAAGACAGTAAATTAAAATTGCTGGAAATTAAATAACTGAAATGTAAATGGACAATAAAATTTAAATGACATAAAAGTAAATTGCAAAAATTAAAGGTGCAGAAAAATTAAATGACAGTAATTAAAATTGCAGGAAATTAAAAGTGCGAGGAAATTAAATGACGGTAATTTAAATTGCAAGAAATTAAAATTGCAAGAAAAATAAATGACAGTAATTTAAATTGCAGGAAATTAAAAGTGCGAGAAAATTAAATGACAGTAATTTAAATTGCAAGAAATTAAAATTGCGAGAAAAGTAAATGACAGTAATTTAAATTGCAGGAAATTAAAAGTGCGAGAAAATTAAATGACAGTAATTTAAATTGCAGGAAATTAAAAGTGCGAGAAAATTAAATGACAGTAATTTAAATTGCAGGAAATTAAAAGTGCGAGAAAATTAAATGACAGTAATTCGAAATAAAAACAAAAATTGTAAGGAAATAACTCGATATTTGGAAATGGAGACTGTGTTCTCCAACCCAAAAATCTGAACTTTCAATTAAAGTAAACTCTCAAAAATAAAATGGACTCTCAACATTTATTGAAAATTTACTCACTAAACAAACTCAAAACTGAAAATAAAGACTTACAAAAATAAAATTCATTGAGCCATACATTGAAACTGACTGATGAATAAATTACACGACATTAAAAATTGAACTCAGAAAAATAAAAATTGACTATAAAAATTCACTCACTATTTTTTTTCTGAATTTTTTTAACTCTAAAATCACACTAAAAACATTCTAACTCACTGAGTACTCACTGACATTCTAACTCTAACTTCAGACTGACACTCTCACTGACACTCTAACACTGCTAACTTTAGACTCACTCCCTAACTCCCCCTTCTCCAGTCCGCGTACAGCCCTTATATAGGCGTCAGAATAATGCTGTGCTATGCTGTCCGTGATCCCTTGTCTCCCACTAACATTTGCGTTGAAGACTTGCATTTATGGGCTACAGACTGATTTCTATTCTTTTCTTTCTTTTATCTGATCCCATGTCTGTTTGTCTGGTTCCCACATGCATGTTTCTTTTGTTTTTTTTCTCTTTTTTTTCTTTTCTTTCTTCTTCCAGCTCTCTCTTTGCGGTTTTCTTTTCTTTCTCTTCTTTTTTTTTTCTTTCTTCCATTTCATTTCCTGTTCGTTGCTGCACTTCGTCCGAACTCACGTGGTCTGTTGTGCATGGCGCTGCTAGCTGGGCTGCGCAAGAGATGGCTACGGCGCTGCAAGGCGGCTTGAGGTGGCATGCAGCGTGCTGCATGGATGCGGTGGAGACGCTGGGCAGTGCATGCTGATCGTGTGCCGTGGAGGTTACGTTGGCTGTGCATGGCCCGAACGCATGCATGGAGGCTGGGCTTGACTTGGCGGCGGAGACTTGATCTCTGGCGTCGTCTGGTATTGCTGGTGGCTTCAGGTGGGCGGAAGACGGCCCACGGTGGCAACTCGAAGCTGCTGTGCACGGTAGCATTGTAGCTCGAAACGTAGGTTTCGGGAGGTAGACGATGAAGGAAAACGGCGTCGTTTGGCTTGCAGAGGAAACGGCACGTCGTTCAGCTCAAACGACAGCCGGCTCCTCGAGTCAAACGACATGTCGTTTGGCTTACAGGCCAAACGACATGTCGTTTAGCCTGCGCAGTAAATAAAAAATAAAAAAAAAATAAAGTAAAATAAAATAAAATAAAAAATAAATAAAATAAAATAAACTAGAACAAATAGAATAATAAAATAAAATAAAATAAAATAAAAAATAAATAAAATAAAATAAACTAGAACAAATAGAATAATAAAATAAAATAAAATTAGAAAAAGAAAATAATTAATTAATTAAAAACTAAACAAAAACTAAACTAGAATATTAAAAAATGTGTTGTGCATGTGAGACAATAAAATCAAATTAAATCACAAGTTATAAAATATAAGCATAAACTATGCTTTTAATCAATTTAATTCATAACTTGGATTTATTGCCTCTTGATTATTTTTCCATCTAAAATCAATGATAAAATAATAAAATAATTAAGAATACATTGATTTTAAATGTATAAAATATGCAATAATGCAGCTCAATCACACCCCCCAACTAACCTTTTGCTAGTCTCTGAGCAAAATAGTGAAAATTAATTGAGATGAATATTGCATAAAGCTCGAAATCCAAACAAAAGCAATCAAACACAACAACGAATTCTCACAAAGTGCGACACGTGACTATCAACTCCCAGGGGCTATATTCACAAAGACTGTCTCAACAATCTTTCATTAAGAATTGGGGAAAAATCTCAAAACTCAGATGTGTGTGTAGCTAAATTGTTCTTCATTACTAGCCGTGATTCGTCGTAGGATTTTTCAACCTTAAGATTGATCATTTCTGATTCTAACTACCTCAAAGCCTAAGGGACTAACAGTTTTCACGCAAACTCTGTTTAAAAGTTGAACACTCAACCCCCAAAGTTTGGGTAACTGTTTCTAACCCTTTTCTTAGGAAAGCTCACTGCTTCATCCTTTAAATTTTTTTATTTTTTATTTTTTTAATTATTATCATTTTTTTTAAACGGATTCGATTAGTGGGGAATCGAACCCAGGACCGTGCGCCTAATCCACACATTCCCAAATTCGCCCTTACCACTGAGACAGATCCATGCTTTTCATCTTTTTTTTTTTGAAAGGCTCGGTAGTCCTGCAGTTTACTTCTCCAGTGTTAAATCAACGAATAGTAATGAAGAACACTACAAGTGTAAGCATGTGTAGACTGTCATTCAAAATTATCCCTTCATTATATAAATCATGCCAAGTCTATCTCAATGAATATAGCATCCTGGTGTTTCAAGTCATACATCAAGCAAAATATGATGCATCAGGAATCATGTTCTATGCTCAGGGTTGAAAATAAATCTTCACAAAATGATTCCGCTCAACTACACCACTAAGGCGCTCAAATTTCACAAAATAATAGAATAGAGTATGTGTCAATCATGTGTATCTCAGTGCATATTGCATTAAGGCAAAATTTGTGTAATCCAATGCACACATACTAACAAAGAAAAAATGAGCAATAAAAGAAAAATTAACACAGAAAATAAAGAAAGAGAAACAATCAACAAACAACAACTTAGAAAATAAGCAATTATGTAATCCATCATACACACATAAAATTAAACAAACAACATAGAAACAAAACAAAAAGAGGCAAGCAATAACACAACAAGATGCAATAACAGAAACAGTATTTGAGTAAGTATGAGAGTAGAGAAAACTCCCTGGATCAGTGGGAAATGCTTTGGGGTGAAAACTTTTCTTGCAAAAACTTCTTCATGCATTCCATTCCAGTGTTTAAGTATTTTCAGCAATAGAACACTCGAGTTGGATCAAGTTTGAAACAAAGATGATCTGCCAACTGAGTCAAATGAGCGTTCATCCAATTGTAGTAAACTTGGAATTTAACAAGTGTCATAAATCCCGAGATCCGACAGTTGCCGTAAGTCACGGAGCCCTGGATCTTGTGCAATGGAACCGTTATGACAAACACTTTAAGCCTCGAGCTCCGTCCTGGGTCCATATCGTGCTGTAAATTGCAAACGGACAATTGCTTTATGGTCTCGAGCTGTGCTCCGGGTTCTGCCTGAATCAATCTTTGCTGAGCCTTTGAATGCTTCGGGCCTCTATATAAAGGACCATCTCCACCCTCTCGAAACACATAACAATCTCTACATCCCTCTTATATTTTTTTCTTTTCTTTTCTCATACCTCTCACAGCTTCTCTCATTTTCTTCAAATGGCTGAGCAACATTCTGTCAATAATATCCCTGATTTGAATCAGGTACCAATTACGCCTCAACAATTGCACTTTTGTCCTGATGCCGTCAACACCATGGTTGGGGCCGAGGTATATTTCTCTACCCGGTCTGATGCGGAAGTTGTTTCAGGATCGAGAATGCTCGGTGCCCAATATGCTGCTTCTATTACAACCATATCCCGGAGGTTACTGTTACGAGTGAGTGAAACTGATCAACTTAAATCTCAAATTTCTAAATTGCAGCAAAAACTTGTTAATAAACGCAGAAAAAATAAAATATTAAGACAAGAAAATAAGCAATTAAAAAAATGTGCGGACTGGTATGCTCAAAACCTACAACCACGAATAACGGAGCTGGAACAAGAGAAGGAACAAATACTCAGCCAACATCAGCAATTAACAGCAGAGGTCCAGCGTTTAAAAGAAACAGGGAATCAGTCTGCTGTTTAATCTTTGCTTGCTTATTATAGAGCTTGTTCTTTATTTCCAACTCTATAAAATTAGTCTTGAGCATTAAAGTCATTTTTTTTAATTATTATTATTTATTTATTTATGAAACAAAATCAGAAAAAGAAAAGACTCATTCAAAACGGGTTTTCTAAGACTCAATATCCCTAAAGAAATACCGTCAAACAAATGGGATAACTGGCAAGATAACTACTCTGCCAAAGCGGACACTTGCGATCATTGTGCTATCGCGTGTCGGTATCACTTCATCATGCCAGGAAATCCTGAACGCTGACATGGTATTTTTTTTTTTTTATTAAATGCAATTTCCTCCCCCCAACTGAACAATGCAGTGTCCTCACTGTTTAATGAAAAAGAAAATCAATGTAAAGAGAAAATAATGTAAAATGGAAGAGAGAGAAATGAATAATTAAACAATCATGCAACACACGAAATAAACATAAATAAACAAACAAATAAAAAGCACTCAAAAATCACAAGGTGTCTGGACAAGAAGAGTTTCACCTGGATCATACATTGGAATAAAAGGTTTAAGGCGCTGACCATTCACAGTGAAAGGGGTACCATCATTATTAGGATTTTGGATGTCCACCGCCCCATGAGAATGAATTTTTGTTACCACATAGGGACCATTCCAACGAGATTTCAATTTACCAGGAAAAATATGTAAACGAGAGTTGTAAAGAAGTACTTCCTGGCCGATTGTGAATTGCTTGGACTGAATTTTCTTATCATGCACATTTTTCATTCTTTCTTTTGCTATTTGGGCGTTATCATAAGCATCTCGACGAGCCTCATCCAATTCGCTGATCTGCAATTTTCTCAACCCTGAAGCTTCATCAAGTGACATGTTAACATGTTTTATTGCCCAAAGAGCTCGATGCTGAATATCAACAGGTAAATGACAAGCTTTACCATAGACTAATCGATAAGGGGACATCCCTAGATTAGTTTTGAAAGCTGTCCTATAAGCCCACAAAGCATCAAGAAGTTTGACTGACCAGTCTTTCCTGTTAGGATTGACAGTTTTCTCCAAAATTATTTTGATTTCTCTATTTGCCAATTCAGCTTGCCCATTTGTTTGGGGGTGATAGGGGGTAGAAACTCGGTGTGTGATACCATATTTCTTCATGAGTGTGGAAAATGGTTTGTTGCAAAAATGAGAACCCCCATCACTAATGATAACTTTGGGCATGCCAAAACGAGCAAATAGAGATTGCAAAAATTTTAGGACAACACGATGGTCATTAGTTTTGCAAGCGATGGCTTCTACCCATTTTGAAACATAATCCACAGCTAGTAAAATATATGTGTTTCCAAAGGAAACCGGGAAAGGTCCCATGAAGTCTATTCCCCAACAATCAAAAATTTCTAAAGTGAGAATGGGGAAAGAGGCATCATATTTCTTTTACTAATGGATCCCAATTTTTGACAAGGCTCACAAGCTTTACAAAAATTGTAAGCATCTTTAAACATGGAAGGCCAGTAGAAACCACTTTGCAAAATTTTAGCAACAGTTTTCTTTGCTGAAAAATGACCACCGCATGCACCCATATGACAAAATCTCAGTACAGAAGAAAACTCATTATCAGGAATGCATCTTCGAATCAGTTGGTCTGAACAATATTTAAAGAGGTATGGGTCATCAAAGTAAAAATGTCTTACCTCTGAGAGAAATCGGCGCTTATCTTGGATGGACCATTCAAAAGGCATTTGTTCAGTCACCAAATAGTTGACTATGTCAGCAAACCAGGGAGCTGTTTGAATTGCAAAAACTGCTCATCCGGGAAACTATCATCAAGAGGAATGATGACTTTTGAAGTGGAGGATGGTGGTAATCTGGAGAGATGGTCAGCCACCACATTTTCGACTCCTTTCTTGTCTTTTATGGTGATATTGAACTCTTGGAGCAAAAGAATCCAACGAATTAACCTGGGCTTGGCATCCTTCTTTGCCAACAAATACTTGAGAGCAGAATGGTCAGTAAAAATGACAACAGGAGACCCAATAATGTAAGAACGAAATTTATCTAAGGCAAACACAACAGCTAGCAACTCCTTCTCTGTGGTGGTATAATTTTTTTGTGCATCATTTAAAGTCCGACTTGCATAATAAATGACCGAAGGCTTGTTGTCTACTCTTTGGCCAAGAACGGCACCAAGAGCAAAGTCACTAGCATCGGTCATAATTTCAAATGGCAAGTCCCACCGAGGAGATTGCATGATTGGGGCAACTGTTAAGTGTTCCTTCAAAGTCTCAAAGGCTTGTTGACACTCATTAGTCCAAACAAAAGCAGTATCATTTTGCAATAAGGTACATAGTGGTTTTGCAATGGTACTAAAGCCCTGAATGAAACGCCGATAGAAGCCAGCGTGGCCAAGAAAAGAACGAATGTCTCTCACTGTCTTAGGAATAGGCAGTTGAGATATCAATTCTATCTTGGCTTTGTCAACTTCTATGCCGTGTTTAGAAACCAAATGTCCGAGTACCAAACCACTAGTTACCATAAACTGGCATTTTTTCCAATTTAACAACAGATTTTTCTCCTCACATCTTTTTAAAACAGCAGCAAGATTTTTTAAACAGATATCAAAATATTTTCCAAATACAGAAAAATCATCCATGAAAACTTCACACATGTCATCAAGCATGTCAGAAAAAATGCTCATCATACAGCGTTGAAAAGTGGCAGGTGCATTGCATAAACCAAATGGCATTCTTCTAAAGGCAAAAGTACCAAAGGGGCAAGTGAAGGTTGTCTTCTCTTGA
Source organism: Cyclocarya paliurus (assembly GCA_029856935.1). Lineage (NCBI taxonomy): Eukaryota > Viridiplantae > Streptophyta > Magnoliopsida > Fagales > Juglandaceae > Cyclocarya > Cyclocarya paliurus. Next base: position 15,047,739 of record CM056945.1, on the reverse strand, counting down.
TCCTCTGGTGCTATGGCAATTTGATAATAGCCAGAAAATCCATCCAGAAAGCAATAAAAAGAATTACCAGCCACTTTTTCTAAAATTTGATCTAGGAAGGGTAATGGTAAATGATCTTTTCGACTAACCAAATTTAATTTTCGGTAGTCGATACACATTCTCCATCCCGTTACCTTCCTAGTTGGAATCAATTCACCATTGGCATTTTCAATAACAGTTAAACCAGATTTTTTTTGGACTACCTGTGTTGGACTTACCCACTTGCTATCGGAGATAGGATAGATGATGCCCACAGCTAGCAATTTTAGTACCTCTTGCTTCACCACCTCCTTCATGGTGGGATTCAACCTTCGTTGTGCATCACGAGTTGGTCTCGCATCTTCTTCCAGAAAAATGTTATGGGTACATATTGAAGGATCAATGCCCTTGATGTCTGCGATAGTCCACCCTATCGCTCCTCGATGTTGTCTCAGCACTACCAGTAACTCCGTTTCCTGCTTTGAAGTGAGTTGAGAAGAAATGACTACCGGAAACGTGCCCTCAGCTGGCCCAAAAAAATGTATTTCAAGTCCTTGGGTAGTGGTTTCAACTCCAATGTGGGGACTTCTTCTTTTGATGTCTTCATGACTTCTGGTAGATTAAGAGCCTCAAAGACTGGCCTACGCCAATTGCTCATGTAACTCATATTTGACATCTGAGAAGGCCTGTCTGCTTCTGTTAATCGTTTCTCTGAATCTGCCAACTCTAATGACAAAGGAATTGTCTCAAGAGTCTCAGATTGCTCTTGTGGGTCATCTCCAAATATATTTTCAGAATCAAATGCTGATAACAGTTCTGAAATATCGAAATCATATACCATATCAACTGCATGTACTTCTGAATCATCGCACCCACTAGGCATTTTGCAGGCGTTGAACACATTCATTTCCAATGTCATATTGCCGAATGTGAGCTTCAGTACTCCACTTCGACAATTAATCAATGCATTGGAGGTGGCAAGAAATGGACGTCCAAGGATGACAGGTGCATGGTAAATGGTGGAGGTTGGTTGCTGCATGTCAAGTACTACAAAATCTACTGGGTAGTAAAATTTGTCTACCTGAACCAACACATCTTCCACAATACCCTTTGGTACCTTGACTGATCTATCAGCCAACTGTAGCATGATGGAGGTCTTTTTCATCTCTCCCAATCCCAGCTGCTCATATAATGAGAATGGCAGCAAGTTCACACTGCTCCCTAAGTCAAGTAGAGCTCTCCCAATGCGTGACTTGTCAATCATAATGGAAATGTTGGGAGAGCCGGGATCACCGTACTTTTGCGGAGTCTCGTTCATTATTAGTGCGCTGACTTGCTCCGTTAGGAAAGCTTTCTTCTTTATATTCAGCTTCCTCTTCACTGTGCACAAGTCCTTCAGAAATTTTGCGTATGAAGGCACCTGTTGTATGGCATCCAAGAGTGGAATATTAATCTTCACTTGCTTGAAGATTTCTTGGATCTCAGTGTGATATTTATTCTTTTGGCTAGCTGCTAGTCTCTGAGGGTAGGGAACCACAGGTTGGTACCCTATACTTGATTCAGCCTCTGCAATTACAGGCTCTTTAGATTTTGGTCTCACCATCTTTGGTTCTTTTTCAGCTTCTTCAGGCTTTGATACATCTTTAGGAGTAGGAGCAGCTTCTTGTTTGTCCATGGTCATCTCCGGTTGGAGAATTTCTTTTCCACTTCTCAAAGTAAGGACGGCCTTTGCTGTCTCAATAGCATCTTCTGAGACATTATGTACCTGATGTGATTGTTGCCGGTACACTTGAGGATTGGGTTGAGGCTGTGCTGGGAACTTCCCTTTCTCCAGAGTGCTCAGTGCTATGTTCATCTTATTCATGGTGCCTCGCAATTCATTTATGGCTTGAGTGTTTTGATTGTTTGTGGTGGCCTGGATCTGCATGAATTGCTGAAGTGTATTGGCCATCTGTGCCATACTTTCATCTAAAGATTTTTTTGCAGGGGGTTGTGGCTGAGAATTTTGTGCAGCTACATGAGGCTGAGATCCTGGAAGTGCTGCAAAAGAATAGCTTTGAGGATTCTGATATGGTTGCTGCTGAGACTGGGGTACAATCTGATGAAATGATTGCTGGGATTGAGGAACAATTTGATGAAATGGCTGCTGAGACTGAGGAACAGCTTGATGAAATGGTTGGTGGGAAGAGGAAGGGGATCGGCCAGGCTGATCATTTCTCCAAGAGAAATTTGGATGATTCCTCCACCCAGGATTATATGTATTTGAGAAAGGTTGATTTTGTGCTCTGTTGACCCAGTTAGCTGATTGCATCTGTTCTGGTTCATTCTCCTCAATTACGGGCATGATTGGGCAGTCTTGAGTTTTGTGGTTTGAATCAGCGCACAAAGAGCACGCCTCTACAGCTTTTACGGCCTTCACTTTTTCCGTCTCCATGACCTCCAATCTTCTGGTTAATGCAGCTATTCAGGCTTAAACATCAGTGTCTTCCTTTATCTCATATTTGCCTCCACCAGTAATGGCTCATAGTGGTTGTGGTGTCAATGAAACTCGGTCAGTCCGAGTGTTCCATTGTAGAGCACTCTCAGCAAGATAGTCAAAAAATGATAGTGTTTCGTCAGGTTCTTTGCTAAAGAACTCTCCGTTGCACATGGTTTGAACAAATTGCTTGCATTCTGGAGAGAGACCGGTGTAAAAGTAATTCACTAGTCTCTAGGATTCAAAACCATGATGTGGGCAGATGTTCATCAAATCCTTAAACCTTTCCCAGCTGATATGGAAAGTTTCATCAGGCTTTTGGTTGAACTGACTGATTTTTTCTTGTAATGATTGAGTTCTTTGAAAAGGGAAAAATTTCTTTAAAAATTCACGTTGCATATCAGACCAGCTGGAAATAGAATTAGACTTCAAAAAATTAAACCAAATTTTTGCTTTGTCCTTTAGAGAGAAAGGAAACAATCGAAGTCTAATGTATTCATCAGTATTGGTCCTGTTGATGAACGTGGTGCAAGCCAATTCAAAATCTGTCAGATGTTGGTAGGGACTTTCAGAATCCATCCCGTGGAACTGAGGTATTACTGACATCATGCCATGCTTTATGGAAAAATTAGGTGCATCATTAGGTAACAAAATGCATGAAGGTGTAGTGGTGCGAGTAGGTTGCAAATACTCTTTAAGAGTGCGTGGTGCAGGCGCAGCCATTGCTTGTTCGGTTTCAGAATTGTCGCTTGTAGAGGAGACAAGAAGGGTGTCTGTCTCTAAGCAGTGTAAACCACTATTGGTGCTTGATGCAACTCTACACAATCTATTTGAACTGTTTCTCACCCAATACATGAAACATCAGTCCAAAATAGAAAAGAGAAGATCCAAGCAACTTTATAGTAGGTGAAATTTTTTTTTTTTTTTTTCTAAAAATTTTTTTTTTTTAAATTTTTTAGAAGAAAAAGAAAAAAAAATAATAAATAAAAATAATGATGAAAATCACGAGTTTAAATTTACGACAAGCATCTTTCCCCGGCAACAGCGCCAAAAACTTGACTCGTTCGAAAATGAGTAGCCCAAAGGCTATCCCAAGTGTAGGAGCGTGTCGCGTAGTAATTAGGAATAAATTCCTAGATCGTCTCCACAGGGAAAGTGCTTAAAAATCAAACTCGTGTAAAATGGTGGAAATAGTTACAATGAGAGAATAAAAATAAAAATGATGATATGTGCAATGAATGTGGGAGTGCAATGGAAATGAAAATTTACTAGTCATGGACTAGATTCATGTTGTTGATTTTAAGTGGATGATGAAAAGTGAAAAAATTAAAATACAAGACAGTAAATTAAAATTGCTGGAAATTAAATAACTGAAATGTAAATGGACAATAAAATTTAAATGACATAAAAGTAAATTGCAAAAATTAAAGGTGCAGAAAAATTAAATGACAGTAATTAAAATTGCAGGAAATTAAAAGTGCGAGGAAATTAAATGACGGTAATTTAAATTGTAAGAAATTAAAATTGCAAGAAAAATAAATGACAGTAATTTAAATTGCAGGAAATTAAAAGTGCGAGAAAATTAAATGACAGTAATTTAAATTGCAAGAAATTAAAATTGCGAGAAAAGTAAATGACAGTAATTTAAATTGCAGGAAATTAAAAGTGCGAGAAAATTAAATGACAGTAATTTAAATTGCAAGAAATTAAAATTGCAAGAAAATTAAATGACAGTAATTTAAATTGCAGTAAATTAAAAGTGTGAGAAAATTAAATGACAGTAATTTAAATTGCAGGAAATTAAAAGTGCGAGAAAATTAAATGACAGTAATTCGAAATAAAAACAAAAATTGTAAGGAAATAACTCGATATTTGGAAATGGAGACTGTGTTCTCCAACCCAAAAATCTGAACTTTCAATTAAAGTAAACTCTCAAAAATAAAATGGACTCTCAACATTTATTGAAAATTTACTCACTAAACAAACTCAAAACTGAAAATAAAGACTTACAAAAATAAAATTCATTGAGCCATACATTGAAACTGACTGATGAATAAATTACACGACATTAAAAATTGAACTCAGAAAAATAAAAATTGACTATAAAAATTCACTCACTATTTTTTTTCTGAATTTTTTTAACTCTAAAATCACACTAAAAACATTCTAACTCACTGAGTACTCACTGACATTCTAACTCTAACTTCAGACTGACACTCTCACTGACACTCTAACACTGCTAACTTTAGACTCACTCCCTAACTCCCCCTTCTCCAGTCCGCGTACAGCCCTTATATAGGCGTCAGAATAATGATGTGCTATGCTGTCCGTGATCCCTTGTCTCCCACTAACATTTGCGTTGAAGACTTGCATTTATGGGCTACAGACTGATTTCTATTCTTTTCTTTCTTTTATCTGATCCCATGTCTGTTTGTCTGGTTCCCACATGCATGTTTCTTTTGTTTTTTTTCTCTTTTTTTTCTTTTCTTTCTTCTTCCAGCTCTCTCTTTGCGGTTTTCTTTTCTTTCTCTTCTTTTTTTTTTTCTTTCTTCCATTTCATTTCCTGTTCGTTGCTGTACTTCGTCCGAACTCACGTGGTCTGTTGTGCATGGCGCTGCTAGCTGGGCTGCGCAAGAGATGGCTACGGCGCTGCAAGGCGGCTTGAGGTGGCATGCAGCGTGCTGCATGGATGCGGTGGAGACGCTGGGCAGTGCATGCTGATCGTGTGTCGTGGAGGTTACGTTGGCTGTGCATGGCCCGAACGCATGCATGGAGGCTGGGCTTGACTTGGCGGCGGAGACTTGATCTCCGGCGTCGTCTGGTATTGCTGGTGGCTTCAGGTGGGCGGAAGACGGCCCACGGTGGCAGCTCGAAGCTGCTGTGCACGGTAGCATTGTAGCTCGAAACGCAGGTTTCGGGAGGTAGACGATGAAGGAAAACGGCGTTGTTTGGCTTGCAGAGGAAACGGCACGTCGTTTAGCTCAGACGACAGCCGGCTCCTCGAGTCAAACGACATGTCGTTTGGCTTACAGGCCAAACGACATGTCGTTTAGCCTGCGCAGTAAATAAAAAATAAAAAATAAAATAAAGTAAAATAAAATAAAATAAAAAATAAATAAAATAAAATAAACTAGAACAAATAGAATAATAAAATAAAAGAAAATTAGAAAAAGAAAATAATTAATTAATTAAAAATTAAACAAAAACTAAACTAGAATATTAAAAAATGTGTTGTGCATGTGAGACAATAAAATCAAATAAAATCACAAGTTATAAAATATAAGCATAAACTATGCTTTTAATCAATTTAATTCATAACTTGGATTTATTGCCTCTTGATTATTTTTCCATCTAAAATCAACGATAAAATAATAAAATAATTAAGAATACATTGATTTTAAATGTATAAAATATGCAATAATGCAGCTCAATCAGTTGTAGCGTAAGAGAATGATGTAAAAGAATGGTAAAGTTGTGCATCCAAAATATGGGATTATGTGCCAGGGGAGAGCAAGTTGGAAGAGAGAAAGAAGAAAAGGGATAGTCATGTGCACAAGATCAACAAAAGTCTTAATTTGATATTATCTCCAACATCTTCGACAACTCAGATCTTCCGAAATGGGCTTGCAAAAGATAGGAGAGAATGCGACTAGGAGAAGGCGGCCTTTGGGCCGGGGAATCTCCGATGCCAAAGTTAGTAAGTATTCTTGAAAGTTTGTAAATAAGTGAGAGAGTTTAGGGATCAAAGAGAGTATTCTCATACCTCAAACCTGCTATTTATACTATAAGCCTAGGGGGATAGATCATGTCTGCCCATGAAGTTCACATTGTTCGTACCATTCCCTGTGTCAGAGTCCTTTAATGCGGCGTGGCTCTACTACAACGTCATTAATGTGGCGTGTAGTCTGGGTAGTGGTGCCATTAATACAGCATGGTTTTCCCATTTCCTTCTCCCACACAATATCCTTGGTGGTTCGTTGATATTTTTCCTGCTAGAAGATCAAGAGTTCCCCGCACATTATGCCTACTATGCATATGAGCAATTGAGAGCTGGACACTACTTGAGGAGCATTCAGATTGACAAGTCCCATACCCTACAACACCCACCCTCCTGCAGGTTGCGTCCAGAGGACCCTACCCATGGACCGGGTTGGAGACTTTGTTTGTTATGGGCTAGGCCTTTGGCCTTATTTCCCTTAGCTTTGATTCACAGGCCCGTTGGGTTTAATTTGGGGGGGGGGGGGGAATCTCCTTACAGTTATCCCACTAATTCTCACTGGGCAAGTACTGTGGGAATTTATCACTACTTGAACCCGCCTTACCACTGAAGTCTAGGGAGACTCCCGTCGTTCGATCATCCTGGCAACCCTTCCCCATCATTCTTGATTGGCTCGCCTTTTGATGATTCTGATGATGTCTTTTCAAGCTCATTAATGTTGAGGGTGTCTGGTGGCTCTTCACATTTGCGTCACTTCATGGTTTACACTTCTAGAATTAGAAGCGGCTCATACTTCTCCCTTTTGCCATGGGGTGTGGGAGACCAACCGTTGCCTTTTCCCTATATAAAGTAGGAGTTAGGGTTTCATTTCCTTTCATTATGTTGTAGCCTTCTTGCCATTTTAGTTTTCTAATTTTTCTTTCCTCTGCTCAATCTTCTTTCCATCCTTCACTATCTTATACATTAGCGGTGATGGCTTCTGAAAAGTCCACTCAACCTAATGTTTTCGGTTGGTGTGACACCGACGTTGGGCCATTGTTTGGGGGTAATTGTTGGCATTCAAATGCCTTAGTGTCAATGCTGGCTTCCCTAGCCCTTACTTACCAGGTTTTGGATGCAGTGCTTTTTGAGGTTCCTAGTCCCAATGAGGGTATTGTTGATGCAAAGGGTCATTCCAGACAAGTGGCCTTATTCCCTTCCATGTTTTCGTGCGGCCTGAGGCTACCTTTCCCCTGCCCTGTTCGAGACCTTCTTGACCTCCTGGGTTTGGCCCCCTCCCAACTGCATCCGAATGCCTAAAGACTTTTGGTTTGCTGTAGCATTATCTGGCGGTGTGCTTTGCTGGAATCGTACCCTGACAATGCAGACCTTACCAGCCATGAGTTCCTCCTCACTCATAAGGTGCTATGGCAAAAGGGGACATCTGCAATTTCGGGGCAATACATGCCCTAGTTAACCCAGAGCCCAAGTATCGCAAGGTGAATGACTAGTCTACCAAATTATCTTTTTGTGTCTGGCCAGGGGTAGGAGTTCTTGGTAGTCCAAGTGAGTCATCGCGAGTTCCCAATGTAGAAAAACTAGGGAAAGGTCCCGGAAGACAAGGTGTGCGTCCGTCAACTACATCCATCGAGGCATGGCGCTTTGCGATTGTTTGAAAATGGGTGCAAAAGAACCCTGATGGCATCTACTCTAAAGTCCTTCTTTCCGAGGAGAGCTTAAAAGGTTCTCTGCCTCCCCCTGGACCGTCCTCAAGTTGCTCCTGCTCAGAAGCGCTCCTTGGACCCTTCTTCGCCAGGTAAGGGGAAAAAGCATCACAAAGAGGGCACCCAAGTTGACAGCAAGCCCTCTTCTGGAGCTTGGAATCCTCTGCTACGAGAGTCAGCTTCCCCAGAGGTTAGCCGCCGTGCTGCCTTGGCAACTCTGACAAAGGTGCCGCGAGGGGACCAACCGACAATTCCCCCGTGACATCAATGTTGGCTATTACTGCTGAGGTGTCCACTGACGAGGTTGAGATGGCACCTTAATCCAAAACATCTTTACGGCCATTATTTTTGGGCAAGCTGACGGGGAGCAACGTTCTTCTTCATGGATTTCTCCAACTTTTTCATCTCGCTTTGTTTTCTGTAGCCACTCCTTCGTGGAAGAGGCCGTTAACGAGGGGGCGAAGGCTACTACCAGCAACAATGCAGAGATGGAGGGCAGCACAGAAGGCAAATCCCTTTTGGATGTTGTAGTCCACACTAGTTCAAGGAGTCAGGTCGATGGACCCGCCCATCCAGGTAGAGCACCAAGAAAGGGGTAATTCCCCTCTAGATGTTATAGTTGGCGTGGATTTGGAGGGTATGCACAACTAACCACCTTTCTAGGTGAAGTGCCCGATAGAGGGTGATCCCCTTCTGAATGTTGTAATCGGCTCCTATCCGGAAGGTTCGTGCGAAGGTCAAACTCCTTCACCTGAAGTTGTCGTGCAATTGTTTGAGGCCAAGGGCTCAATGGAAGTCATTCATCTTTTGTCCCGACTGGAAACGGGAGGGAGCCATGTGGAGGCCATCAATTAGGTCCTCATGTGCTTGTCCAGCTTTTTCCATGAGGTTCAACCCTTCCTTCCTATCTTTTTTCTTCTTCTTGCGTTTTAGTCTTTCCTTGTTAATTTTTGTCGGTTCTTCTTGTTGCTAGGTACTTCTCAGCTAGCGGCTTTCATTTTGGATGGCCAAAAGGCCATTGAGCAAGAGAACTTGAGCCTCTATTCGATGACTAACACCTCCATTCACTATGCTTGCTGCGAAAGGGAAGAGAGGGAGCTGCTAGAGCTCGAGTCTGAGAGGATGCAACGAGACCTAGCTGATGAGTGCAAGAGGGTTAAGAAGCTAGAGCACTACCAGAAGAAACTCAAGAGGAAGGCAAGGGAGGAGAAGGAGCATTTGGAGCGACCTAACCAAAGTCTTCGGGACGACTTATCCCAAGTGCAGGATGTTGCCCTTCGCTTGGATAGGCAGCTGAAGTTGTTCCCGGGAGTTCGTGATGAAGTGTGGGGACACGGGCTTGTCAAGGTTCACAGGTCGATGCGGGACCATCTCTTGGGGAGTTCGAAACTGTGTTCAAGGTCTTTCACAAAGTATCTACAGGGCCTTGACCTTGCTGACATTCCCATCAACATGGTGGCCTTCAAATTTGGCCGCAACCTGGGGAGGAAAGAGATGCCCAATGCTTTCCATGGTTTGGTTATTCCCACACCAGCCGTTACAGGGCTAGGTGATCCTGCTCCTGATGCTCCCAAGACTGGTGCTCCTGGTGCTAAGACTTGATGATTCCATGCCTTAATTTCCTGGGGTGCTGAGGCTCCGTTGTTTTGTTCGTCCTTTTCTTTTTGCTCTTGGCCGAATGTATGTACCTACATTTTGTCGCCCAACGAGTTGTATATAAAGTTAATCAATGAAAATATCTTATTCTTTCATTGTATCAATTTTGTCCATTACGCCTTTTTTTCTAGCATTCTTCTTTCTTTATTTTTGTGACTGGACTAGGGGGAATTTTGGCGTGGAAGTTTGTAGGATTCCTACCCACCCCACTAGTCGGCCATTCATCTGGCTGTGTTACGTTGGTTTGCTTTTACTAGATAGTCATCCTTCGAGGACCTCCTGTGAACTTTCTCAACTTGCTTCCCTCATCCGTGATGATGTGGGCTGCCCGGGCAGCTTGGAATTATACCCGCCTTCCTTCATTTCTCATTTCATATCTGTCCTACTTGCCATGTAAGAATGTTATTATTACCTTTTTTGGAACAGTGGTCAATGTCACAAACTTGAGTCTTTTGGCCTATATCGGGCCAAGCTTGTTGTTTTCCACCATATTGCTGTTGTTTTCCTCCATATTCCTTCATTTGTCATGCCTTTTGCTCCAGTACTTGGGTGGTTCATAGACTCTGCCCACTCTCTACCGGGGAAAGGGTAGGACACCTTTGGCCGACCTGCCTCTTTAAACCCTTGAGGAGGCAATTTCTTCGGGTGGCTATTGGCCGCATTGTCCTTGAATTGTGGTGAGTATTGGACATTCTGTGACTAGGCCCACTTCCACTTGTTGACATTGTGTAGCTTCCTGTGTGATGCCTTTTCCTCTTTAGAGATTCTGTTTACGTTGAGTGATAGAAAGACTATACCTAAACTCCATCGTGGGAGGGACAAGACAACCTTTAAGCCTACATTGCCTTGTGGTATCCCGCGGGGAGTTAAGTTTGGACAGTCATATAGCCGGTCCACTCTTTATTGTGATAAGAGTCAGGGTAAGCTGTTCGGGTCGCCGATGGGGCATGACCCGCTTTCCATCGTAGGAGGGGTAGAATAGCCTTTGGCCTAGTTCTCCCCTTTGGTCCTGCAGGAGGTATGTTGTTTGGGTAGTTTGAGACTGGACTTGTACCCACTCGTTGATATCGCCGGGAAGGTAAGTGTTGGGTCAAGTTAGCGTTGATCCCACTCTTCGTTGCTGTGGAGGTCGGGGTAATTCATTCAAGTCGGTAATTGATCCCACTCTTTGTTGTTGCGGAGGTAGGAGTAATTGATCCCACTCTTCGTTGCTGCGGAGGCTGATCCCGCTCTCCTTCGCGGGAGGGATAAGGCAACCTTTAGGCCTACCTTTCCCTATGGTATCCCACAAGGAGGTATATTGTTCAAGCCATTTATGACTAGACCCGTACCCACATGTTGACACTAGCAAGGAATGTAAGCCTTCGTCTTTGAGCCCCCAAAGGCTGACCCACACTCTGCGGGAGGGATAAGGCAACATTTAGGTCTACCTTTCTCTATGGTATCCTATAGGGAGGTAAACATTAATCCATCGATGACTTTGTTGTTGTAGATTTTGTTAGTCGCAAATTATCTCATCGGCGCTTTATTGATAATATGAAAGTTGGAAGTAGGCGTTTTGCATTGTCTTGAAAAATCACGATTTTCATTAAATATCAAGAAATTACACGTTGGAGAAAAAGATATTACAAGACAATAGGCAACGGAAGGGCAAGTCATTCATTCTTCTTTCTGGGGCCATGCACCCCCTACTCTCCCTCGAGCTCGGTAGGGCAAGTAGCAAACAAAGGCTTGCCTGGGCTCTTCAAGTGGTGCATGGCCTATTCCTTCCCAGCAGTGCCGTCTGCAGTAAGCCCACTATCCTTCTCCTTTAGCTCTTAGATGTAGCATTCTCTTGCCAAGACTTGTTCGCATCAAACTTCTCCCACTCCCTGGAGAGTTGGGAACTTCATCTTGAAGTGGTAGGTCGACGTGACAGCCTGCAAGCTATTGAGGGTGGGCCTTCCAATAATGGCATTGTATGACGATGGGTTCCTTACTACCAGAAAGTCGACCATGATAGGGACCATGTAAGGGCTGCTGCGAACAAGGACCGCCAACATGATGGTTTCCACAAGCTGAACCATACTTCCAGAGAAGCCCTTCAATGGCATGGGGGCCAGTTGCAGCTGAGTAACATCTATTCCCATTTTGGTGAAGACCCCCCAAAACAGGATGTCTGCAAAACTCTCGTTGCCAATGAGGATTCTGCAGGTGGTGAAGTTGGTGACAAGCATAGTAACCACCAATGCGTCTTTGTGGGGGTACAAAACTCCCTCTTCATCGGCCTCCATGAAGGAGATGATAGGGGTAGGGTCGCCCCTTCAATGTTTGGCGGGATGGTACTCAGCTGAGTACACCTCGTAGTACAGGACCTGCCTAGCGTTTGCTTTTCTACTCTAGGAGGAAACACCCCCACTCGCAAATTCTCCTGCTATGGTTCAGATTTCCCCTAGTGGAGGCCCCTCCCGTGGTGGAGAAGGAGGACAAGCTTGCTATGGTTCCTGCACAGGTGGTCATCCTTGGGGGTTGTCTTCCCTTCTATACCGGTTGCCTTAATCCCTACTCCTTTTTCTTGACCTTCCCATTCTTTCTTGCTCCAAACTTTGGGCCAAGGGGTGGCATTGCCTTTCCTGCTTCGCATATTCCCTCATCCCTTGCTGGGAGAAGCAATCCTCAATATTATGTGAGGTGGACCTATGGTATGTGTAGTAGCGGCAAGCTATACCCCGGTCATCCTCTCTTCGTGCGGCGAAGGTGTCGGTTTTGTGGATGGTGAATGTGGGCTAGTCGAACCGAGGTCCTAGTCTCGTTGTTGGGACTTCCTCTCACCTCTTTTCTGGGAGCTCTTCTCTGGCTTCTCATCTGGCTTAGCTTTAGCCAGAGCCTTTGCCCTCTTCTTTGCTTGCTCCAACTCTTTCCTTCTTGGCTCCGTCAATGCTAGAAGAGTGTCTTCCTGGTTGATGAAGTTGTCGACCTTGTCCATGAACTTTCTCAGTGTCATGGGAGTCCTTCTTACCAGCTCGGCCATAAATTGGGATCGTGGCCAAACTCCTCCTAGAAGTTCCGCCAAGGTTATCTTCTCATCTTGGTCGTCGGTGGTCATGGTCCTTGTTGAACTGGGCTAGGTAGGACTTTACACTTTTGTCCTCTAATTGTTTGATGGTGAGGAGGTACACCGCCTCCTTCGACTCGACATGAACTGAGTCAGAAACAATCTGGCTAGCTCGCCAAAACTGCCCACTGATCCGGGTGCTAGAGGCCTGAACCATACGGGTGCCAACCCCTTCAAGGTTAGTGGAAACGCTCTGCACGCTACTTCACTTGGGAAGCCATGTAGCATCATGTGAGACCTGAAAGTTTTCAGATGGTTGATTGAGCTACATTATTGCATTGTTTATATAGTTAAAATCAATACATTTTTAATTGTTTTACTATTTTATTATTGATTTTAGATTAAAAAATGATTAAGAGGCATAAATCCAAGTTGCAATTTAAATTGATTAATAGGATAATTTATTCTTGATTTTAATACTTGTGATTTAATTTGATATTGTTTCTTCACATGCACAACACACTTTTAATATTTTAGTCTAGTTTTATTTTATCTTTATTTAATTATTTATTTTCTTTTTTAGTTTTATTTTTGTTTATTTAATTATTATTATTTATTCTGCATGTTTTATTTTATTTAACTTTTTATTTTATTTTATTTTATTTTTTTCTGTTTTTCAGCACAGACTAAACGACATGTCGTTTGGTCAGCAAACCAAAATGACATGTCGTTTGTACTTGGTTTGAATTCGGCTGTCTGAGAAAAACAACTTGTCGTTTAGTACTCAGACAAAAACAACTTGTCATTTTTCCCGTCGAAGTTTTTACTCCCCTCTACTAAACGACGTGTTGTTTTGTCTATGGACAAAAACGACACGTCGTTTGCGTCGTCTTCAACCTCTCTCATGCACACTATCACCGAAGCTTCAAGCTTCCATCCACGCCGCAACAGCCACCCCATGAAGCCCAGTAGTACCCTGAAGCACCACCGCCATTCCAGATCACCTCAAGCAACGCTACTCAACACCATGGCAACAACTCCTCCCTCGGTTGCAACCCCATACACTGCAACTGATCTCCACTTCGTGAGCCATGCACTGCACCATAGTCGTGCCCAGACTCCTCTAGCAGCAACAGAGGACGCCAGAGATCAAGCCTGCACCGCCCAATGAAGCCCAGCACGCACACTGCATCACCACTAGCCGCCAGCCTAAATGCATGCGTTCGGAGCATACACGGCCTCCACCTTCACGTAACACTACACCATGCACGCGATGCACATCCAAACCAGATCAATGGAAGACACGGCTTGGTAGAGACAGATCCTCTCCATTCACACAAGACCAGCTGGATCAATAATTCATGCAGTTTTCAGAGCTCAATAAAAATATAAAATAAAACTAGTGGCGTGGAAGTGGCAGCAGGAGACGCAAGTTCTGGTTCTTGCGTAGGATGCTTTTCGGTTTGAGAAAAAAAGATAAAAGCTGAAGTTTAGTGGAAGACAAGAAGAATTTGTTGGGCATGTTGGTTGCGGCAAACAAGAGATAGAATGAAAAAGAAAAGAAAAGAAAGAAAGATGGTGTTTCGGCTGGAAGCAAGAGAACAAAGAGAATAAAGAAATGAAAAAAAAAACGCACTACGGAACAACATGCATGTGACGCCGGAAGTAAAAAAAATAAAGAAAAGGAAGTGAAGAAATGAAGAAAAAAAGAAACGAAAGATGCACTACGGAGGCATGTTGTGACGCCGAAAGCAATGAAAAGAAATAAATACTGAGGGACACCGAAAGATAAGCATATGAGACTTTCGGCTAGCTGAACATGCACTGCAATAATTCATTCGGTGGAAGAATAAAATAAAGAAAAAAGAAGTGGCAGCGAAGATAGTTGAAGGCTTTTCAATTCTATATAAAGGGTTGAGGAAGAGAGGGAAGAATCAGATTTTAGGAGAGAAATAAAACAGTTATAGTTTTTGTAATTAGGAGTAGAGTAGAGTAGAGTAGAAATATTATTTTAAGTGTGATTTTATTTTTTTAGTTTTATTATTTTTATTATTATTTCAGTTTGGAGTTATAAATTACATGTCTACATTTTCGTACTAAGGTTAGAGGTGAAGTCTAATGATTTAAATATTGTTTTGGATCAACAATAGAGTTTATATTGTGAGTTTGATCAATTGAATGGTGTTATTATTGGGCTATGGTTTCCTCTCGAGGGTTCCCCTGAGTAGAGGTGCCCACTCCTGCTGCATGTAGGTCTTCTGTCGTTGGGTCCCATTCATCTGATTCTTTGGGAGTTAGAGCTATGGATGGTAACTTAGAGAGGATGTACGAACGTTTGTCTTTAACAGAAACGGAGGAGGAAGTATTGGTGGTGGAGGAAGAGACCTTAGACGATGCTCTAGATAGAGGTGAAAGGTGTTTATTGTTTACACTTCACACAGGTAAACATTTTAACAGGGAAGCTCTCAAGAAAACGATGAAGAAGCTATGGCGATCCGGTCCTATAAAAGAGGTAAATTTTAATCTGTTCATTGCTGAGTTTGAAGATGTCAAGAATAAAGAACAAGTCAAACGAGAGGGCCCTTGGTCGTTTGATAAGCACTTGGTGCTAACCAGTGATGTTGAAGGGCTGCAACAAGTGCATCAAGTGTAGTTTACTGAGGCTCTGTTCTGGGTTCGTATTCATGATCTACCGATCATGGCTCGGAACTGGAAGATGGGGAATATCATAGGCAACAAGTTGGGAAGGGTGGTAGAAGTGGATTTGGAGAAGGATGAATTAGCTTAGGGCGAGTTTATGCGAGTACAAATTGGTTTGGATGTGAAAAAACCTCTGCTACGTGGAAAAAAAATCTGTGTGGGTTCTTCAGATCCTATTTGGGTTCGTTTTTCTTATGAGCGACTCCCAAACTTTTGTTATGTCTGTGGTTTACTAGGACATAATCATAAGGAATGCAGTCAAGGTGGTCCTGAGATGGAGAAATTACCAGTTTCTGCCTTCCCGTATGGACCATGGCTACGTGCAGGTAATGCTGGTGATTATGGGGGTCCTGTTCGTGATAGGCAATTACTGCAAAACAATGGCAGTTTTCCGATATCTCGTGAGAAAGATCCGATCACCGGTGATATTCCGGTACATCATAATATGGAAGTTAATGCAGATAAGTCCTGCGAGGAGAAACTGATGGAGCAAATCTCGGCTAATATTCAAAAGAATGATAACGTTCCAACTGTTCCGTTACAAGAGGTTAGTGAGATGGAGGATATCTCGGGTAAACAGCTGTGCAACGAATTTTCAGGAGAAAATCAGGTGCAGTTACCTAGTGAAGATTACGTTGATCGTAGTATGGATAACGAGCACTAGAGGGCTGCCCCTGTCTTTTCCTCTGAGGAGATGGTTGCTAAAAATATGGGTGGGAATTTTATGCATGAAGAGTTTGAAGTCTCCAAAAACACTTCTTTTCCACGTAAATGGAAACGTGTTCCTAGACCTCAATCACAGAAGTCCCTCTCTGTTCAAAGGTGTTCGAAGAGGGATCCTGACTTTGATCAGTTGGGAGTGGCTAGAAGTTCTAAGAGATTAAAGAGTAAAGCAATGATCAATGGGGATAAGGATGATAATAATCAACAGATATCGGTGGTGGCTGATGCTTAGCCCCACCGACACCAATGAAGATCCTTAGCTGGAATACCCGAGGGCTTGGGAACCCTCGTGGTATTCGTACTCTTTCTGATCTTATCAGAAGAGAAGATCCCGATGTTTTGTTCTTGCAAGAGACAAAACTTAGTGCTGTCAAAATGGAGTACTACAGTGAAAGGCTACAGAGGTGGAATAAGGCATCATTTGGTAAGGTTCATGTCAAGCTGAAGGAAGCTAAAAATAGATTGGCTTTGGAACAAGAGAAAGATCCAAATGTTTTAAAAGCAAGTGAGGTGAGTGCTGCTGCTGATGAAGTATAGAAATGGATGGATAGAGAGGAGATAATGTGGAAACAAAGGTCAAGAGCACAATGGTTAACTGAAGGAGACCAGAACACTAAATTCTTCCATGCAAAAGCCTCTCAGAGAAAGAAGAAGAACTATATTTCTAAGCTGATGGATGATAGGGGAATGTGGAAGGAGGGGGAGGAGTGTGAGCAATTGATTATTAATCACTTCTCTTCTTTGTTTACATCTGCAGGGTCCCGAGAGCAGACAAACATTCTTGATACAATGGAGAGGAAGGTCACCACTGAAATGAATGAAGACTTTGCTAAAGATTATACAGCAGAGGAAGTTCTACAAGCAATGAAAGAGATGCACCCCTCTAAAGCTCCTGGACCTGATGGCATGCCTCCTCTATTCTATCAAAAATTCTGGCCTGATATTGGAGGTTCTGTCACCTCTGCTATTTTAAAAGCTTTGAACTCTTGTGAGTTCCCGCAGTCAGTAAATCACACTTATATAACTCTTATTCCTAAGAAGAAGCATCCTCAAAGAGTTAGTGACTTTAGACCTATTAGTTTATGTAATGTTATATATAAGCTAATGTCTAAAGTCATAGCTAATCGTATCAAGCAAGTTCTGCCTGCGGTTATTTCAGATACCCAATCTGCTTTCTTACCAGGTAGGCTCATTACTGACAATGTGCTTGTGGCCTATGAAGTCCTTCATTTCTTGAGGAGGAAGAAGAAACGAAAGAAAGGGTTCATGTCCCTTAAACTTGATATGAGTAAAGCTTATGATAGGGTTGAATGGAGTTTCCTCGAAGCTATTATGAGAAGGCTTGGGTTTCATGAAAAACTGATTCAAATTGTGATGAAGTGTGTGATGACCCCTTCATTTTCTGTGTTGGTTAATGGATATCCAAATGGTTTTATCAATCCCTCTAGAGGATTGAGACAGGGAGATCCCATTTCCCCCTATCTATTTCTCTTGTGCACGGAAGGATTGGTCAGTTTATAAAAAGCAGCAGGGAGTTCCAAGTCTATACCTGGTATCCAGATCTGTCATGGGGCACCAAAGCTTAATCATTTGCTCTTTGCTGATGATAGTTTGATTTTCTGTGCAACAGATGTAGCTACTAATTCCAAGCTCCAATCTCTGCTATATCAGTATGAAGTGGCTTCAGGGCAACAGTTAAACAAAGAAAAAACTTCAATGGTTTTTAGTGCTAATGTGGCTATGGATAAGAAGCAGACCATCATGAATCTTTGGAGTTCCTCTCAATTACAGTAGTATGAAAAGTATTTAGGATTGCCTCCTATGGTAGGCAAGTCTAAATCAAATGCATTCAGTGACATCAAACACAAAGTATGGTTAAAACTGCAAGGGTGGAAACGAAACTCTACTCAAAGCTATAGCATTAACAATTCCATCCTATGCCATGAGTTGCTTTAAACTCCCAGCCAAGCTTTGCAGTGAGATTGAAAGTATGATGGCCAAATATTGGTGGGGACAGAAAAAGGAGGAGAAGAAAATACATTGGATAAGCTGGAAGAAGATGTGTCAATCAAAGGCTGTTGGAGGGATGGGTTTTAAGGAGCTTGGGGTCTTTAATATGGCTATGTTGGCAAAACAGGCTTGGAGATTACTTCAGAATACAGATAGCCTATTCCATAGAATGTATGCTGCTAGATACTTCTCTCATGGAAATGTATTGGTGGCTGCACTTGGTGGTAACCCTTCCTATGCTTGGAGAGGTATATGGGAGGCAAAAAATCTGTTGGTGAAAGGTGGAAGGTGGAATGTGGGGAATGGAAGATCTATTCACATCTTAAATGATGATTGGATCCCTGGGGTTCGAAATTTGAGGCAGGTTATATGTGCTGAAGGTAGCAACCAGAGTGAAGAGACAACTTTGCAGCTGGAGGAGCAGGTTTCCTCCTTAATTGACATGAATACACACATATGGGATCCTTCGAAAGTTAGAGCCCTCTTCAATCCAAGAATTGCAGAGTCTATTTTAAGATTGCTCCCCAGTTATTCAGGTGCTAAGGATAAGTGGATGTGGGAGCATGAAAAATCAGGTAATTTCTCTGTTAAAAGTGCCTACAGATTTTTTAAATCTTGTTTAGGGCCAAACTGTGGTGAAGCTTCTAATGGTGCCTTCATGAAAAAATTATGGACTGCTCTTTGGAATTTAAAAGTTCCACAAAAGGTTAAAGTATTCGCTTGGAGAACTTGTAGGGAAGGGCTACCTTCTCAGGCCAATCTTATTAACAGAAAGTTGGAGATTAGTGGAGAATGTTGCTTCTGTCAACACCATTTGGAAGACTTAACCCATGCTTTGTTACTATGTCCCACCATTCATGAGTTCTGGGTCCAAAAGTTTGCTGTTTTACAGCAACCATTTCATTTCAGCTCTTTTGTTGCAACAGCCATAGAAATATTCTCTAAGGGCTCAATTGATGAAGTAACTGATTTCTTTTTTATGGCTTGGGGAATTTGGTTCCGAAGAAATAAGATGATCCATGACCAAATCTCTTTACCACCCCAACAAGTCATTGCTTTTGGCCTTTCAAGGAAGTTGAGGACAGCTACTGCTGCATCTCCGAGTGGGCTGCTCAATCCCAAAAATCTGCAGTATAGATGGTCTCCACCTGTTCAGGATACTCTCAAACTTAATGTAGATGGGGCACTATTCTTTGAATTAAATAAGGCTAGCTTGGGTGCTATTCTTCGAAATCATTTGGGGGAAGTTATAATGGCTGCAAGTAGATCAGAATTGTTACAGATGGAGCCAGAGCAGGTAGAATCAGTAGCTTTGTTGAGAGGTCTCCAGTTATGCATAAATATGGGGATTTCAAATCTGATTGTTGAGAGTGATTGTATGTTCATGGTGGAAGAAGTAAACAAAATGTCAGATTCTAATGCTTCAATTAGATCAGTTGTTGCTGAGATTAGAAGCTTGATGCTCAGATTTCCACTCTGTTCTCTACAATACAGTAACAGGTCCTCTAATGAAGCTGCCCATAGACTTGCTAGACATGCATGGTCAATTGATGATACAAGTATTTGGTGGAATAGTGTTCCTACTTTCATTGAAAATGTAATTTTCATTGATCAGCACTATTGTACACTTTTCTAAGGTTTTTTACCTTGATGAAATGAAGTTTACATTCATTATCAAAAAAAAAAAAAATGGTGTTATTATTAGAAACTTTGATTATCTATATACTTTTCTTGATCCATTGTGATTTCTGAATACATTGGATGCTTGAAGAATCCCTGTGGTAATTAATTGGACTTATGAATGTTTCTACCATAAATTGTTCAAACTTAATCTTTAGTGTGACGCCCCGACTCCCACGTACAAAAAGCCTCAGGAATGGTGACGTCAGGATGATGACAACACGGTCATGCATCCCAACGACAAGTGTCAAATGTGTGCAACAAATAAATAGTGAACAAATAAAATACACAGCGGATAAAAAATAAGTCAACTAGTACCAGAATTTTAGTTTAATAAAATATCCAAAATACAAACCTCATAAAAACAAAGCCAAGGTCCCATAAATAATAATGCAAGTCTGAAATAAAACACAGCACGAGTGATCCAAGATCACTCCTCCAGCGGAGCCAAATCCTCAGGCTCGGCATCTGCATCATCATCAACATAGTCTGCAGTACCATTAAATGGTACCACAGGTAAGTTATAACCTAACCAAATCCTGAGGTAAAAACATATTTAAGCAACTAACCATGCATGCATATGATGCGATATGCAATCAATCCAACACACACCAAAAATCACATTTGGCCCAAAAATATTTCTAATAATTCATTTCCACCATTTTTCCAGAAAATGGCCCAAAAATCAATATCCATCATTTTCTCATAAAATGATACACAAAATCATACTCACGCTATTTTTCCAGAAAACAGCCAATTTCCATTATCCATTAATCCATATGCACCAAGGTCTCCCCTATGGACCATCCGCACGTCCTGGCTACATAACGAGCGATGCCCAGTTCCGCACCCAATGCGTTCGTGGTCAAGTCATCCTCTAGCCCCCACAAGCAGAAGGGCCACGGAGTCGGCACGTAACATGTCTGATCCCGTTGTCGCCTAACGACAACCCAAGGGACGTCACTCAGTATATTCCTCTCCCGAGTGACTAGAGGAGCTCCACCGAGATAATGCTCCATCTCGGTTTGGGGTCGTGATACACATGCACCCAAAAGTCCAATCCAAACGAAAACTCAGTTTTCAAAATAACCACATGATCATGAATGTAATACACGAAAACCCAGTTTTCAATTTACAAACATGACATGCGTGCAATATGCAGTGTACCAAACCACAACTATAATACCCAATAACCAAATCCACATCACAATATAACCAATAACCAACAATAACCCAATCACAATAACTAATATAAAAAATACTCTGTCCACAATCCATCCACCCTTGAACTCCTCGGACTCAGTCCAGAACCAACCAGAACACAGTATAATCAATTAATGCAAAAATATATTTAAATCTCAAAAAATTGTTTAGAAAATACTTACAGCGCTATAAAATATTTTTAGGAGGATCACGGAACACTTGGAATCACCAAAACAACAACTTTCATAGTGTAAAAACACTGTGGCCGAAACACAGTGAAACCTAAATTTCACACGGGGTCAAACGAAAACTTGGGAACGGTAGGGTACGGCCTATGGGAGGTGGTGAAGCTAGTGGTGGTGGCCTTTGGCCGTGGGTGGCGGCCGAAACAGCGGTTTAAGGCCACGAAGTTCAAATCGGAGTGGGTGTGGCGCCCCCAACTTCCATGCACGGACATGCATGGAAATCGAGACACCCGAGATGATGAAAACACGGTCACGCATCCCAACGACACGTGCCGAGTGTGTAAAATGCAACACGTGTACAAAAATAAAATGTAGTGGAAAGGTTAAGTCAAATAACTAAGTACCAGAGTTTAATACAATACAAAATAGTACCGAAATCCACAAGTCAACATAATACAATTTTCTTGTTCATAAAACAAGTTCAAATAAACATACAAATACAAACTAGAACATAGCCAAATGCCCCTACTACTCAAGCGGAGCCGCATCCTCGGGCTCAACCTCTTCAAAACCTACATCAAAATCTGCAGTACCAATAAATGGTACCACAGGTAAGTAAAACTCAAAAATACTCCAAGATAACAAATATATAAAAACAACAGCCACTATGCATGCACATGATGACCAAAACACCAAACCCGAGAAAAACACCATTTCTCGAAAATCACAGTTTTCCACGCACGCCAAAAATCACTATTTGGCACAATTTAAAACACAGGAATAAATACATTAATTCCAATTTTAATCCGTATGTACCATGGCCTCCCCTAGGGTCCATCCACATACCCTGGCTTCTTTATTCACTCCACGGGTAACGGCCGTGCGAGTAATAAACATGAGCGATGCCCAGTTCCGCGCCCACCGCTTACATAGCCAAGCATCCTCTGATCTATGCCAGCCCGAGAGATCACGGAGTCGGATCGAGAGTGCTAACATCCCGTCCAAGTCCCGAGCAACAGCTCCAGGGGACAACACTCAGTATATTCCGCTCCCGAGTGCCCAGAGGAGCTCCACCGAGATAATAACCTATCTCGGCTTGGGGGTGATACACACACACCCGAAAAGCCTTTTCAAATTACACACCCACGCATGCGTGCACAAAGCCATGAAACAAACCAATTATCAACAACCAACAGTTATCAATAATTTCCAATAACCAACACAATATATCCAGATAACCAAAACACAGTTTATAAAACAGGTTATTGTAAAAATATATTTAAATCTTAAAAGTCTTTTGGAGAAATACTTACAGCGCTTTAAAATAATTTATGGAGGATCACGGAGGAACTAGAAGCACCAAAACAGCAACTCCAAAGTGTAAAAAAACACTGTGGCCGAAACACAGTGAAACTCAAATTCCACCCAGGGTCAAACGAAGACTTGGGAATGGTAGGGTAGGGTCTATAGGAGGTGGTGAAGCTAATGCTAGTGATGGTTGGCCGTGGGTGGCGGCCGAATGGGCGGTAGAAGGTCAGAAAACTCAAATCGGATTTTGAGTTCGATGGGGCGGCTCCGGCGACGGATCGGAGCCGGGAATGGGTGGAAAGGCTTGCTAGTGGGCCGGTGATGAAGTGGTAGAAATTTGGTGGCCAGAGGTGGCCGGACGGCGGCGGAACGGTGATGAGAAGCCCGCGACTTCGCACGGCTACTGGCGGCTAACGGCGGCGTTAGCCGGCCTGAAAATGGTAGGGCAAGGTCGCCGGTCGATGGGGAGCCAAACGGCACCGGCGGTGTCGACCACGGCGGCCGACAACGGTGACGGCGAGGGTAAAGCCGAACGGAACGTGGGAGAGGAGAGAGAGAGAGAGAGAGAGTCGACTGCGCGCGGGAAAGGGAGGAAGAAAGAAGAAAAAGAGAAAAAGGAAAGAGAAAAGGAAAAGAGAAGGGGAAAAAGAGAGATCCAATCTTTTCATCTTGGGTCCCGAAAAAATCCAACGAAGAGGATTTTAAAACTGAAAGCTAAAGAAAATAATCCAAACGCAGTGAAATATTTAAATAAAACAAGAACTATTTTAAAACTCATAAACTAACCCATTTAAATTAAAGATCATTTTAAATGCCAAAACAGTAAATAAAATCAAGAAAACACCATAAAAATTAATTTTCACAATTTAAATATTATAAAATAATATTTAAAAACTCCCAAAATTTTAAAACAAGATAATCAATCACTAAATAAATTAAAAATAATCCTTCATTAAAATACACTAGAATACGGGGTGTTACAGTGGGTGTTCGTGGGGGCAGCTCCGGTGACGGATCGGGGCCGGGATTGGGTCTAAAAGATTGCTGGAGGGCCGGTGATGAGGTGGTGAAGAAATGGTGGCCAATGGTGGCCGGACGGCGGCGGAACGGCGAAGGGAAGCTCGGGGCTTCGCAGGGCTCACAGCGGCTAACGGCGGCGTTAGCCGGCCTAAGATTTGGTACGCTAACTCGCCAGCAGCTGGGGAGTCCAGTGGTGCAGGCGGTGAAGGCCACGGACGGCCGGAGGCGATACTGACGGGGTGAGAGGCGAACGGTGTGGGAGAGGAGAGAGAGAGGGTATTGGGCTGAGGAGAGAGAATTCGAGGGAAAGAAAGGAGAAAAAGGAAAGAGAAAAGAAAAAGAGAAGGAAAAAAGAGAGATCCAGTCTTTTCATCTTGGGGTCTCGAAATGATCCAACGAAGAGAATTTTAAAACTGAAAGCTAAATAAAATTAATCAAACGCAGTGAAAGATTTAAATAAAACAATAATTATTTTAAAATCCACAAACCAACCAATTTAAATTAAAGATCACTTTAAATGCAAAACAGTAAATAACATTAAGAAAACACCATAAAAATTAATTTTCACAACTTAAAATATAATAAAATAATATTTAAAACTCTCAAAATTTTAAAACAAGATAATCAATCACTAAGTAAATTAAATAAATCCTTCATTAAAAATACACTAAAATTCGAGATGTTACATTTAGTGATCGAAAGAATTTTTGGTGTTATTATTAGAAACTTTAATTATCTATATACTTTTCTTGATCCATTGTGATTTCCGAATACATTGGATGCTTGAAGAATCTCTGTGGTAATCAAATGGATTTTTAAATATTTATATCATCAATTATTCAAACTTAATCTTTGGTGATTAGTTTTCTTGGACTGATATTTTAAATCTTCCAGTTAGACGGAATCAGTATTCTAGTCTAACTGAGCTAAATTGATTGGAAATAATATTCTAAATTATTAGATGGATCCTCGAAACCTTAGTCATTTTTCATATTGATTTATTTTATTAGTTCAGTTATATTTTGTTACTTTAAAAATCTTCATCTCAATAATCTCTTTTCTTTTTTATTGCACGTTCCTTTTAATAATCTATTTTTATTTTATTCTCTTTATCACATTAGTCAATCCCTGTAGATTCGATCCTGTAAGGTACTACAACACCTGTATACTTGCAGGTAAAACTGCTCTGAATTTTTTATTCATTATTTTGAGTGAAAGTTCAAACTCAACAGTGATCAAGAGGGTCCCTTCCTCCATCATATATTTCCATAGCTGGGACCCTGAGCTTTGGTGGTAAGGGCACCACCATCACCTCCTCCGTGTAGGTAGACCAGTGATTTTGAGCACCTGGTCCACCGTTGACGATGTTCCCACCTTCCTTGCTATCTCTTCATATTTTCCTTTAAGATTACAAAGCTCGTTCTACATGTTCTTCTGCTCTTTTTCCTTATTTGGTCTAGCTTGCGTGTTGCTAGACTCTGCTCCACCATCCCGCTCCTGCCGAGGTTTTCTGAGTTCCTCATTTTCCTTTCGAAGTGTTTGCACTTCGTCAATTAACTTTGCTACCCATTCCTCCATGTTTTTCAATCTTACTTGCATGGTGTCTCCCATGTCTCTCCTATGTTGTTCAAAACAGATTCTCGCAAGCATGAGAAAGACACGTAAGATTTAGAACAATCCCGCAGATGGCGCCACTATTAACATCATGTTTCACACACCTTTGGGATAGGCTCCGATAACTCAGGTCTTCTGAAATGGGTTTACAAAAGATGGGAGAGAATACGACAAGGAGAGGGCGGCCTTGGGGTCGAGGAATCTTCGATGCCAAAGTTAATAAGTATTCTTGGAAGTTTGTAAATAAGTGAGAGAGTCTAGGGATCAGAGAGAGTATTCTAGTACCTGAGACTTGCTATTTATACTATAATCTTGGGGGGATAGATCGTGTCTGCCCTCATGGAGTTTGCATTCATCGTACTGTTCCCTATGTCAGAGTCCTTTAATGTGGCGTGGCTCTGCGATGGCATCATTAATGTGGCATGTAGCTCGGGTAGTAGTGCCATTAATGCTGTGTGGTTTTCCGGCTTCCTTCTCCTAGATAGTATCCTTGGTGGTCCGTTGAAGTCTTTTCTGATAGAAGATCAAGGGTTCCCCACACATTACGCCTACTATGCGTAAGTGCACTTGAGAGCTGGACACTACTCGAGGGGCCTTCAGATTGACGAGTCTCATCCCCTACAGCACCCTCCTTCCTACAAGTTGCATCCAGAGGACCCTACCCATGGGTCGGGTTGGAGACTTTGTTTGTTCTAGACTGGGCCTTTAGTCTTATTTCCCTTAGCTTTCATTCACAAGCGTGCTAGGTTTAGTGGGGGTGAAAATCCCCTTACACATTTAGCATAGGAACTGAGAGTTGATGCTAGGGATGGTGATAAATATAAAAAAGAGTGCTCAACGTTTCTATGCTCTGACTATAAATATCATTTCTCTTTAAAAGAGAAAAATTAATACAACATTATTGATAGAAAAATCCTATGAGAATTAAAAATTTTTAATAGTATTGTATTGTAATACAAACAAATTTATAATAGTATTGTAATTAAAAAATTTTAAAAAAATCCAAGTCTTTTTTTATATTTGTATTTTAAAGTTCTTTTTACGGTATGTTTTGTTTCAAAATTTAAATTTTTTATTTTTCAATTTTAATCCAATCCTATTTAAAACAGCAACGAATGATTATTCTCTACTTCTAGAAAATAATAATAAATAATAATAATAATTAATCCTTTGCCTAAATTTTTGCTAAAAAAATTTTTTTTTGTCCAAACTTCTCATTCTATGCATCTGTTTTCATAGAATTTAATAAAAAAATAATTAGAAACTTTTTCAAGGATTCTGTTAAGTGTGTGCTTGTTGAAGGTGTGCAGTGAAGGCGAATGTAAAGTGCAGCTGATGGAAGGGAAGGGAATAACGAAATTAACGGATTATCAATACAGGGTGTTTTGGGTTTCCTTTAAATGAAATGATGCATGTCGATGAAGTGAGGGCAGTCTAAAGATCAATTAAGCGGCGTCGTTTTTGAATAAATCCTTGTAATAGAAATCTGTTAGTGAATCAGTTAGTTAGTTGCAGAGTAATTCGTGTATAAATAGTAAGTCTCTTGTAGTTAAAGGTGTGTAAAATCTGATTGATAAAACTGAATGTTGGAACTTTAGAGATTGCTCAAAAATCTCTCCAAGAATTGAAGTATATTCTTGGACTATCATCTCTCATCCATTGTCCTTATTTTCATTTATGCAAGTCATTTCTTCTATTGCATTCATTTGTTCTGGGTATCATTCCAGTGGAGTACAAGAGGGTACGTGACAATTAGTATCAGATTGGCGATCCATGGCTGAAAATACGTGAGCAGTAGTTTTGAAGGCTCAGCTGGAAAGAGCCTTATGTCAACAAGAAGGTGTCTTGAAGCAGTTGGAAGATCATAATCATGCTATCAATGGTATTCATGGTAGATTAGATCAACTGTCAAATATGCTGAAGTCCTTGGTGGGGTTGCAACAAGTTAATTCTCGACCTGGTGCGTCTAGGAATGGGAGAGGGGAGAATCATGATGAAGGATATTTTGGTAGAGGTTTGTATCAAGAAGAACGGCTGCCAAGAGGAATTAGACTCGATTTTCCTCATTTTGATGGCTCGAACCTGGGGGCATGGATTTTTGAAGTGACACAGTACTTTGAATATCATCAAGTTTCAATGAATCAAAGACTCATAATGGCTTCATATCATATGGAGGGTGAGGCCCTCGTATGGTACCAAGATGCTATTGATGCAGGCCTTTTCACAACTTGGGATTTCTTTATCAAGGCTGTGTTGGTTAGGTTTGGCCCTACGGCCTATAATGATCCTATGGAGGCCTTAACTCGATTGAAATAGGTCTCATCTGTAGCTATTTTCAAAGCACAATTTGAGGCTTTATCCAACAGATTGAAAGGCTGTCAGAGAAACATAAATTGAGTTGTTTTATAAGTGGCCTCAAAGATGAGATTAGGCTTCTTGTCAGAATGCTCAATCCAATTAATCTCAATGTTGCTTTTGGCCTTGCGAAAATACAAGAAGAGTATGTTTTAGCATCAAGAAGATCTTGGAGGAATAATGTAGGGTGGAATGCCAAAAGTCCTATGGAAACTGTTGAGGATACTTCCAAGTTTCAGAGAAGTGGGTTGCCAACCAAGAAAGCTTTTTCATCACAAATGGATGAAAAGAGGAAGAAAGACCTTTGTTATCATTGTGATGAAAAGTGGAGTCCAAACCACTTATGCAAGAATCCTAAAGTTTACTTGATTCAAGCAGACCCTGATGAGTTGCAATAGCATATTCCTAAAGAATCTATAGTTACCGAATCTGATGAAGTCTGTGATGATATGGGTACTTTGGAAGTTTTTGTTAATGCTACCTCTGGTTGTATGAATGGACATGCTATGAGATTGCATGGTAGTGTGGGTTCTTGTGCTATAGAAATTCTTGTAGATTCTGGGAGCATAGATAACTTCTTGGATCCTTTAGTGATTCAAGAAGCTAAGCTGTTATTGAAGAAGGAATCCAATTTGCGAGTGAGGGTGGCGAATGGTGACAAGATTTTGAGCCAAGGTAGTGGGGAAGAGCTGATTAAAATCCAAGGATCAAAGTTTTCTGTACTATTTCATGTGTTAACTTTGGGAGGATGTGACATAGTTCTCGGGGTCCAGTGGTTGAAAACTTTAGGCTCTATTACTTTGACCTTCATTGATATGTCAGTGAGTTTTGAGTGGGGTGGTCAGATTGTGAAGTTACAAGGGTTGAATACTGTAAGTGTGCATATGATGGTTGGTGTGAAAGGACTAAAGTCAGATTTTGTAAGTAAACAAGGCTGGTTGTTGCAATTGATGCCTGTGGAGCAACAAGAAACTGAAGTTGATTCTGAAGGGCCAATGGTTGAGTTGCCTAATGAGTTTAATGATGTTTTTGCTGAACCTGTTGGGTTGCCACCAAGAAGAGCTTTTGACCACCCAATTAATCTGAAGCATGGTGCTTCTCCTGTTTCAGTTTGACCATACAGGTATCCCTATTACCAAAAATCTGAAATAGAAAAGATTGTTCATGAATTATTACACTCTGGTGCAATGAGACCTAGCCAAAGTCCATTTTCTTCACCTGTTTTGTTGGTGAAGAAGGCTGATGGCACTTGGTATATGTGTATAGATTATAGAGCACTTAATCAAGAAATCATCAAGGACAAATTTCCAATACCTGTCATTGATGAACATCTTGATGAATTGATTGGGGCTCAGATTTTTTCTAAGTTGGATTTAAGGGCTAGGGATCATCATATTCATGTAAGAGAAGGGGACATTCAAAAAACAGCCTTTAAAACTCATGAGGGCCATTATGATTTCTTGGTAATGCCATTTGGGCTTACCAATGCTCCTGATACCTTCCAAGGCTTGATGAACCACATCTTCAAACCTTTTTTGAGAAGGTTTGTGTTGGTGTTTTTTTATGACATCTTGGTGTATAGTAAAGATGTCAATGAACATTTGTTGCATGTTAAAACTGTTCTGAGTATTTTGAGGCAACACACTCTTTATGCAAAGATGTCTAAATGCAAGTTTGGAGTGCATGAGATAGAATATTTGGGCCACATCATTTCTGGGAAAGGGGTCCAAACTGATTCTGCAAAAAACCAGCTATGGTTCAATGGCCTGTTACTAAAACCTTGAAGTCATTAAGGGATTTTTTAGGATTAACATGCTACTATAGGAAATTCATACATGGTTATGGATCTATAGCAACTCCTCTAATAGATTTGTTGAAAAATAATTCATTTTACTGGACTAACAAGGCTACTATTGCATTTGAATTGTTGAAAGCAGCTATTAGCAATCCTCCTATGTTGAGATTGCCTAACTTTACTAAAGTATTCACCATTGAGTGTGATGCTTCTGGTGTGAGGTTTAGGGCAGTGCTGATGCAAGACTCTCAACCCATTACTTTTTATTGTAAAGATTTGAAGGGAAAAGTTTTGTTGCTATCAATGTGACGCCCCGACTCCCACGTACTAAAAAGCCTCGGGAATCGTGACGTCAGGATGATGACAACCCGGTCACGCATCCCAACGACAAGTGTCAAGTGTGTGCAACAAATAAACAGTGCACAATTAAAAACACAGCGGAAGGTAATAAAGTCAACTAGTACCAGAATTTTAGTTAATACAAATATCCAAAATACAAATACCTTAAAAACAAAGCCAAGTCCCAAAATAAAATACAAGTCTGAAAATAAAAACTACAGCACGAGTGATCCCAGATCACTCCTCCGGCGGAGCCAAATCCTCAGGCTCAGCATCTGCATCATCAACAAAGTCTGCAGTACCATGAAATGGTACCGCAGGTAAGTTATAACCTAACCAAGTCCTGAGATAAAATCATATCTAAACAACTAACCATGCATGCCCATGATGCAATATGCAATAATGCAACGCACGCCAAAAATCTCTTTGGCACAAAATCATTTCCAATAAAATCAATTCCACCATTTTCCCAGAAAATGGCACACAAAAATCATTATCTATCATTTTCCCAGAAAATGATACACAAAAACAACTCACGCTATTTTCCCAGAAAACAGCCAATTTCCAATTATTCCAATTAACCATATGCACCATGGTCTCCCCTATGGACCATCCGCACGTCCTGGCTACTTTACGAGCGATGCCAAGTTCCGCACCCAGTGCGTTCGTGGCCAGGTCATCCTCTAACCCCCGCCAGCAGAAGGGCCACGGAGTCGGCACGTCCAACGTCCGATCCCGTTGTCGCCCGGCGACAACCCAGGGGACGTCACTCAGTATCTTACGCTCCCGAGTGACCAGAGGAGCTCCACCGAGATAATGCCCCATCTCGGCTTGAGGTCGTGATACACACGCACCCATAAATCCAATTCTCATGAAAACCCAGTTTTCAAAATAATCACATGAACATGAATGCAATACACGAAAACCCAGTTTTCAATTTACAAACATGCCATGTGTGCAAAAATGCAATGAACCAGATCAATCCTCACAACCAATGATCAACTCCCAAAATCACAATATAACCAAAATATCCAATATCCAAAACCAAACCACAATAGAACAAATCTCCAATAATAATCAAACCACAAATAATCCAATCTCCAACAATCAACCAGATCACAATAATCACACACAACAAATACTCCGATCAATCCATCCACCCCCGAACTCCTCGGACTCAGTCCGGAACCAACCAGGATACATATATATATAATATAGCAGTTAATTACAAAAATATAATTAAATCTCAAAGAATTGTTTAGGAAATACTTACAGCGCTTTAAAATAATTTAAGAAGGTCCGAGGCACAGGAAATCGCCAAAACAGCAAATTCACACAGTGTAAAAACACTGGCCGAAATGCAGTGAAATTGAAATTTTGCACGGGTTCAAACGGAGACTTGAAATTGATAGGGTAGGGCCTATGGAAGGTGGTGAATCTAATGGTGGTGGTGGTTGGCCGAGAATAGCAGCGGAAATGGGCGGTTTAAGGCCGGAATGTTCGAATCGGAAGTGATGCTCGTATGACCGGCTTCGGCGACGGATCGGGGCCGGGTTTGGGTGGAAAAGTTTGGTATTGGGCCGGTGAAGATGTGGTGAAAAAATGGTGGCTGGAGGTGGCCGGACGGCGGCGGAATGGGGAAAAACCCACCGCGGTTTTGATCGGCTCGTGGCGGCTAACGGCGGCGTTAGCCGACCGGATATTGGTAGGGTAGACTCGCCGGCGGACGGGGAAGGGGCTGGTTCCGGCGGTGTAGTGCACGGCGGCCAGGAGGCGGCGCAGCGACGGTTGATCCGTTTCACACGGTGGAGAGAGGAGAGAGAAGAGAGAGAAGGGAGAGGGGTCGGGCACGCGGGGGAAGCAGGGAAAAAAAGAAAAAAAAAAAAAAGAAGAAAAAGGAAGAAAAGGAAAAAAAAAAGAGGAGGGAAAAAGAGAAGATCCAGTCTTTCAACCTGGGTCCCGAAAAATCCAACGAAGATGAAATTAAAATCGAAAGCTAAATAAAATAAACCAAACGCAGTGAAATATTTTAAATGCAACAATAAAAATTAAAAATCCAAAAATAAATCAATTAAAATTAAAAATCATATTAAATGCCAAAACAGTAAATAAAATCTAAAAATCACATAAAAATAATTTTCACAACATAAAATATTAAGAAATAATATTTAAAAACTCCCAAAATTTTAAAACAAGATAAATAATCACAAGATAAATTAAATAAATCCACCATTAAAAATACACTAAAATCCAGGATGTTACAATCAACATATGAGAAATAGCTCTTAGCTCTAGTGTCTGTTGTCCAAAGGTGGAGACCTTATTTGTTGGGTCATTCCTTTAAAATCAAAATTGATCAACAAGCATTGAAGTTTTTGGTTGAACAACAAATTGGTATTGAGTCACAGCACAAGTGGGTCTTAAAGTTGATTGGTTATGACTTCTCAGTTGATTATAGAAAGGCAAAGAGAACTTGGTAGTTGATGCTCTCTCGAGAAGAAATGAGGAAGAACAGGCTATGGTGGCAATGATTTCTTTTCCTACTCCATTGTGGGTTGAGGAATTAAAAGGGAGTTATTCCTTATCTCTAAAGTTCTCTGACTTGGTTACTAAGATGCAGCAGGGTGAAAAGGGGCCTAAACACTTTTCTATTTATCAAGGGTTGCTGCTGAGGAAAGGTAAATTGGTGGTCATTCCAACATCATCAATACAATCCAAGATTTTGCAATATATTCACAAACCCACAAGCAGGTAATGTGGGGTATCATAAAACATTGCAGAGGGCAAGAGATTTCTAGTGGGAGGTTATGGGGAAGGATGTCAGGAAATTGGTGAAGGAATGTGAAGTTTGTTAGGTGAGCAAGAGTGAGAATGTGCAATATCCTGGCCTTCTACAACCATTGTCTATTCCTGAATCTCCATGGTTAGACATATCCATGGATTTCATCGATGGGTTACCTCTTTCAAATGGCTTTTCTGTAATGGACAGGCTTACCAAGTTTGCCCATTTCTTCCCTCTTTCACATCCCTACACAGCTGTTAAAGTTGCTCAAATATTTTTTGTTTAAGTGTTTAAATCGCATGGCTTGCCCAGAATAATTGTTTATGATCGTGATAAAGTTTTCACTAGCTCTTTTTGGAGGCAGTTGTTTCAGCTACAAGGGGTATCTTTAGACTTCAGTTCTTTATACCATCCTCAATCAGATGGTCAAAATGAAGCCTTGAACAAATGCTTGGCAGGTTACTTAAGATGTTATTGTATTCAAAAACCTAAGGAGTGGACTTCATGCTTACCCATGGCTGAGTGGTGTTATAACACCACTGTGCATTCTTCCATTAAAATCATTCCATTTGAAGCTCTTTATGGATATGAGCCTCCAAAGTTGCTAGCTTATGTGCCAGGCACTTCATCTAATGATGTTGTTGACAACCAATTGAAATCAAGGGAAGAATTGTTGAGTTCATTGAAGGATAACATGAAGAAAACATAGCATAGAATGAAATTTTATGCTAATATGAACAGAACTAAAAGGTCCTTTCAAGTGGGTGATTGGGTTTTCTTAAGGTTGCAACCTTATAGGCTAAAGACAATAGCAATGAGGCACAATATGAAGATAGCTCCATGATTTTATGGCCCTTTTAAGATTCTACAAAAGTTGGGGTTTGTAGCATACAAATTCAATTTGCCCACTTCATCTAAAATCCATCCAATTTTTCATGTCTCATGCTTGAAAAAGAAGATTGGTCAAAATGTTGTTCCTTTGCCAATGTTACCTCCTACTGATTCTAGTGGGCAACTACAACCTGAACCTCATAAGATATTGGCCAGAAGAATTCAAAAGAAAGGCAACCATGCTGTAACAGAGGTGTTGGTGAGTTGGGTAGGAGCTACAGATGAGGATTCCTCTTGGAAGTGTTTATGGAAATTAAGGCAACTGTACCCACATCTTATGGGAACTATACTTTGGATGTGTGTGCTGGTTGAAGTCCTTGTGGACAAGTCCTTTAAGAGAGGGAGAATTTAAGTGTGTGCTGGTTAAAGGTGTGCAGTAAAGGGGAATGTAAAGTGCAGCAGATGGAAGGGAAGGGAATAACGAAATTAACGGATTGTCAATACGGGGCGTTTTGGGTTTCCTTTCAATGAAATGGTGCATGTTGATGAGGTGAGGGCAGTCTGAAGATCAACTAAGCGGCATCATTTTTGAATAAATCCTTGTAATAGAAATCTATTAGTGAATCAGTTAGTTAGTTGCAAAGTAATTCGTGTATAAATAGTAAGTCTCTTGTAATTAAAGGTATGTAAAATCTAACTGATAAAACTGAATGTTGGAGCTTTAGGTTATGCTTGGGAGATTAGATAAGATGAAAATTTTTAAAAATTTTGTGAATAGTATTAAGATGAAAGTTTAAAATATTATTTTTTAATATTATTATTGTTTTGGGATTTGAAAAAGTTAAATTAGAATTTGAAAAAGTTGAATTGTTTATTATATTTTGTATGGGGATTTGAAAAAGATGTAATGATGAGATGAGATGAGATTTCTCATCTTTGTTTCCAAACATAACCTTAGAGATTGCCCGAAAATCTCTCCAAGAATTGAAGTATATTCTTGGGCTATCATCTCTCGTCCATTGTCCTTATTTTCATTTCTATAAGTCATTTCTTCTATTGCATTCAATTGTTCTAGGTATCATTCCAGTAGAGTACAAGAGGGGGCAGCAGTGACACTTCCCAGCCAAAAAAGCTGACGTGGCCCTAGTCTTTTTTTTTCTCTCTACTTTGTTTCATCCTCTATCTTCAGAGGGTCATTGTTTGTTCTCTGATATTGTCGTAGCACCTCTGATTCCTCTTCCTAAGGTGGAGATGCCTATGAGAAAACCTAGTTTTAAAGAGGGGGAAATGTATTTCTCCTTCACGAAGGAAGAATCGATCATTCGGCTTCTCATTTTCGATTCACGGTGATATTCAAATTTCTTCACAAGCGGCCATCTCTGGATCAGATTCGCAAATTCATCAAGCAAAGATGGGGATTGAAGGTTCAACCAATTGTGGGGGGTATGTGGAAACCCACGAATGTTATGGTCTGTATGACTACAAAGGAGGATTTTTGCACTACCATGGCAAGGGAGTTTTTTGATGTTGAGGGTGTGCCTTATCGAATCTTCCATTGGTCGCCGAACTTTGAGGAGGATAGAGAACCTGTGATGGCTCCGGTATGGCTATTTCTACCAGGTCTGCCTCCTAATTTTTATCATACATCTATGCTGAAAATTCTCACTGGAGGATTTGGTAGATTTCTGAAAAGAGATAATGCTACTGCATGTGTTTCACATCCAGAGGGGGCCAGATGTTGTGTCGAGATGGATATTTCTCAGCAGGTGATTAAAGGTTTCTGGATTGGGATGCCTGGCGAGATGGGTAGTCGATTTTAGGAGGTAATTTTTGAAACCCTGCCTGCTTTTTGTCATAAATGTCATGTTCAAGGCCATTTGGATTCAATCTGTAAGTCTAGTAAAATGTCTGCAAAAGTAGGAGAAGGATTAATGACATTGAAACAAAAAGAGGTGAGGAAAATTAGGCGTCAGATTGATCGTAATAGCAAGGAGGCTGAGGAATGTAAGAATTCTCAACGAGATGAAATACTTCAAAGGATATAGTCTCGGCAGCTGGTGGTGAACTCGAAGGAGATCTTGTGTGGTGCTAAGGAGGGATTTGTGATGACTAGGGAGGAATTTTTGAAGAAGGGGGATGATCTGGTTAGTTCCATCCATGATCTATCGGAGGAAAATATAAAGGAAATTACGGTAGAGGTTGGCTCACCACGGGTTGCTTACCAATTGTTAGCTGAAGAATTGAGATCGCCCAGAAGTTCTTTAAAATTGGTTGATGAGATTTTGGAGTATGAACTAGACCGTGTGGCCCAAAGTGTTATTGAGGAAATGGGGAATGATAATGAAATGGAATCTGAAAATATAGGATGTGTTGTTTCTGATTCTGATTTGCCTAATGGAAATGAAGATAAGTTTTGTAAAGATTATGAGTCGGATCCAAAAATGGGAGTGCCTATTCGACATTTGTTGAATTTAGAGAGAGGGAAGTCTGGGGTGGTGAGGGGTGTCACCACGAGATCCAAAAAAAATCGTGATCATGTTTAATATCCTTACGTGGAATATTCGGGGTGTGCGCACATCTGAGAATCATTTAACCCGATTAATGAAGAAGTTTAGGCCACAAATTGTTGCAATATTGGAACCTTTTTCTCATGAAAGAAATATACAACGTTGGGCTGCTCAACTAAAGCTTTATAATTTTTCTTCTAATATGAAGGAGAGGGGTAAGATGTTTTGGGATGATGATTTCTGGTTTAATTCGATTATGGTCAATGATCAAATGTTAGCAGGGTGGTTGTCGTTGGGTTTGGAAAAAGTGCTTGTTACTTTTATTTATGTGAGTTGCTTTCATAGAAAACGTAGGGGTTTGTGGGAGGATATTGGGAGTCTGGATAGTGAGGGGAATCTATGGTTCTTGGCGGGGGATTTCAATATTATTCGTTGGGATAGTGAAAAGATTGGGGGAATACATCAGGCCTTTGGTCCAAAGCAAGATTTTAATAGATTTATTGATGATTGTGGTTTGCTGGAATTACCCTTTGAGGGTTCAAAATTTTCTTGGTGTAATGGTCGACAAGGTCGGCATCATATTTGGGCACGGTTGGATCGAATACTTGTAAATACAGTTTTTTTACAAAGATTTCAACATGCAAAATTGTGCTATTTACCTCGCACTTCTTCGGATCATAGTCCTATGTTAACGAGGTTGGTGGAAGAGAATAGATTTGTTGGGCCGCGTCAGTTTCTATTCCAAAAAATGTGGGTGTCTCATGCAGGTTTTTTGCTGTTGGTTCGCAATGTTTGGGATGGGGCGGTGGAAGGTGATGCCTTGACTAAAGTGGCAAGGAAGTTGAAAAATCTTAAATCAGCCTTGAGGATGTGGAATATGTCCACATTTGGGAGAGTGGAAGAGGAGTTACAACTGGTGGAAGATCAGTTGATGAAACTAGAGGCTATAGTTGCGGAAAACTATTGTATGGAGGCGGAAGAGCAATTGCTTAATTTGAAATTGAAGCACAAGTTGTGGTTAGATAAAGAGGAAATGATGTGGAAGCAAAAGTCGAGAATTCGATGGCTGGAAGAGGGAGACGCTAACACTCGTTTTTTCCACATGAGTGTTATGCAAAAAAAGAGGCATCATATTTTATCTAATTTGACTTTGCAGGATGGTACTTCCTTTAACACCCCAGAGGAAATTCATGATGGTGCCATTTCTTATTTTCAAAATCTGTTGGCTGCTGAGCCGGTGATGCGAGATGTGGAGACTCTCTCTATCATTCCTCATTTAGTGTCGAATGCTGAAAATGATGCTTTATGTCAACTACCTACTCAAATGGAGGTGAAAGAGGCTCTTGACTCCAATCCTGAAGATAGTTGTCCAGGTCCAGATGGGTTTACGACGTGTTTCTTTCGAGCGGCTTGGGACATTGTTAGGCTGGATGTGTGAAAGGCGGCAGTGGAGTTTTTCAAAGGTAATCATTTACCAACTTTTTATGGTGCGACCAACTTGGCTCTTATTCCAAAAGCTGAGAAACCATATAGCTTTTCCAAGTTTCGGCCAATTAGTCTATGTTGTGTGGTTTATAAAATTTTTACCAAGATTATGGTGCAGCGGATGACTCCCATATTAGGAAAGTTGATTTCTCTAGCTCAGTCAGCTTTTCTAAGTAATCATAGCATTTTTGAAAATATATCTCTTGCTCAAGAGTTGGTGTCGGGGCTTAATACTAAAGTCCGGGGAGGTAATGTCATTTGCAAAATTGATATGGAGAAGTCGTATGATCGGGTAAATTGGAGTTATCTACTTCGGGTGTTGCAAAAGTTTGGCTTTTCTAATCACTGGTGTGATCTGGTCCTTCATTGTATTTCATCGCCGTATTTTTTAATGATGTTAAATGGGAGGCCTAAAGGCTTCTTTAAGGCTTCTTGTGGGTTGCGGCAAGGCGATCCACTTTCGTCATATTTGTTCATTCTTTCGGAAGATATTCTTTCTAGGCTTCTAGATTACCAATTTCAGCTTGGGAAGATAAACTTGTTCTATTTATCTTCTTCTTATCCTAAAATTTCTCATCTTTTGTACTCTAATGATTTGTTGATTTTTTCAAAGGGAGATAGGAGATCTATGAGAGGTTTGCTGAAAACTCTAAAGCTGTATGAATCTATTTCTGGGCATAAAATGAGTATTGAAAAGTCAGTGATTTTTTGCTCCAATAAAATTAGTTATTCTCGGAGAATGGAGCTTTTACAGGCCAAGGGTTTTAGTGAAGGGAAATTTCCTTGTTTGTATCTGGGTATGCCTTTGCATACAGGTAGACTCACTTCCATTATGCTGTCTCCAGTTATTGATAAAATAAAGAAGAAGTTGTCAGGTTGGAAACGTAATCTTCTTTCGGCAAGTGGACGTTTAATCTTATTGAAGCATGTTCTTAATAGTATCCCGATTCATGTGTTGTCTGTGCTGAATGTTCCGCTGATTGTTTTTTAAATATTCAACAACTTTTGTCGGATTTTCTTTGGGGATCAAGTGATGGGAAAAAAAGAGCATGGGTCATGTGGAGACGGGTTTGTCATCCAGTAAAGGAAGGAGGGTTGGGAGTGCGTTATTTGGAGGAAGTTAATGATTCATTGCTAGTCAAATTTGCATGGAAACTTATTACTAGCGATTCTCTTTGGGCCTCTTTCTTTAAGAATCGGTATTTGAGGAAGGTTACCCTATTTGAAGCAGCACAAGAACCAAAGGGTTCAAGATTCTGTAAGAGTTTATTAACTCGAGTTTCATTAGTGCTCCAAAATGGTGTTTGGAAAATTTGAAAAGGGGACGTAAATTTTTGGTTTGAACCATGGCTCCCTGGGGGTGTTTTGGCACAACAAGTTCCGGTTAGTGGCTCTCCATTACTTCAGGTACGTGAGCTTCTTTCATTTATGGGATGGGATGTTTCCCGTCTTAAAGAAATTGTGGGTGATGATATTTGTGATTCTATTGTTAATTTGGACATTAGAATTAGGCAAGGCCAGGATATCTTCATTTGGTCTCTTAGTGCTAATGGGAAGTTTTCTACCAAAGGGGCATGGAATAAGTTGAGGATGCATTCTGATTCACCTAGTTGGGCAAAATGGACTTGGTGGAAAGGTTTGCCGGGGAAAATTTCATATGTGGCATGGTGGTTTTGGAATCATGCACTTTTGTTGGATTCGGAAATCCAAAAAGTTGGGGTTCACCTTGCTTCCAAGTGCAATTGTTGTAGTGAAAATATTGCTTGCGAGTCTTATGATCATATTTTCGGAAACAGTGGGCAAGCAGAGAAAGTTTGGGAATTTTTTTCCAGAAGGCTTCAAGTGCCATATAGAAGGGGTCAGAGTTGTTCCAGTCGTATATCTCTTTGGTGGGCTCGGGAGAAACAGTCTTCTCAGCTGGGTATATTGCGTGGCATTTTGCCGATATTGATTATTTGGGCATTTTGGAGTTTTCGTTGCAAGGCTAGAATGGAAGGTGTTGTTGCCTCTTGGAAGCAAACTACTTCTGTGATTATATTTCAGATACAGAATTTTTTTTCTAGACATATGAAGTTGTCTCCTTGTTCCAGTTTTGACCAAGATTTGCTAAGAAGTATTAGTTGTCCTATCATTCCAGGTTGTATGACGAAGGTGAGAGCTTTTGCTTGGCAACCTCCTCCTTTGGGTGGCTGGAAGTTAAATGTTGATAGTTGTTCACTTGGAAATCCAGGTATGTCAAGGGGGCTGGTGTGATTGAATTTTTTGGCAGGTTTTGCTCATCATTATAATATGCAATCGAACATTATTGCAGAATTTTTTTCCTTGAGGGATGGTCTTCGGTTGTGTAAGCAGTTGGGGCTTTTGGGTTTGTGTGTTGAAACTGATTCTTTAATGGTTGTTTCTTGGTTTCAACGTGGGGAATGTTCTCATTGGTATCTTTGGGATTTTTTGGAAGAAGTACTTGATCTCCTAAAAGCAGTTGATGGTCAGATTTTTCATATTTATAGGGAATGGAATATGATTGCGGATTTCTTTGCAAAGGAAGGTGCCTGGAATTCTGTCTTAATCTGGATATTGGAAGTTTGCTCCTGGCAAGACTAAAAGGCCTGCTGCGTATTGACAAATGGTTCTTGCCTTATTTACGGTTCCAGTAATTTGTTATTTTTTGGTGGAGTGGTTATTAATTATTGGTTAGAGTCATTTGTTATTGGTTGGATTTATGGGTTGAGAAATATTTTTATATATTGTAACCATGGTATTCTTCCGCCATAAATGAGGGATTATTAATAAAGTTTCGGAAGTTCCATCCTCCTTCAAAAAAAAAGTACAAGAGGGCACGTGACAGATTCTCAACTAAAAAATTTTACTTAACCAAATATGCCTTTCTGGTGACCCATGTAATAGTATATTGTACAAATCAGCTCCACACAAACTCGATCAAAGAACACGAATTATTCATATCAATACTGCCATATTGCTAGTGGGCTATCAAACACTTGATAAGTGGAAACTAAGAATCGAAGATAACATCGAAAAGATAGAAATCTACAAGAATATATATGAAAGCATGAAAGCTCTCGAGGGTGCAATGCCTTCAGGCACTGTTTATGTGACAACAGCTGCTGTTATTAAATTCAATCATCACTCAAGATGAGGAAAGCAAGATTTGAGATAGCTGCTCATATTAATATATATATATATATATATAATATAGAGTTCCGTACTCATAATATGGCACTTTCAAGTACAAAACTGAGATGTTATATGCTCATTTGTGACAACACCATAAAAAGTTGTGAACCATCTGTCCAGACAATCACAAGCATGGTCCTCAGGTTGCTTGGAGTAGAATAACTGTTAGGCTCCAGACACCGCAGCAACTTCTGACGCATTGACTTACTATCAACACTGCTGCCTTCCTTAGCCTCACCATCACTGTCCATCTCATTGTACCGGTCCACTAATGTATTGTCAGTTTCTGATGTCTCTACCGGATGTATTGTGCTGAGTTCCAAGAAAAGCTGATTCAGGAAAGGTTCGACATGTTGTCTTCTTGACTGTAATCTCTTGGAAAGTCGACCAATCGTTGACATATTGTTCCCAGGTTGCGGTTCCCTGATAAGGTAATGGGGGCGGGGCGGGGTGGGGGGGGGGTGGGATTTCACCATAAGATCAAAGAAAATGACCCCTTTGAACAAAGCATAAGAAGGCAGGGCATGTCTAATTCAATACATGCTTACCTCGCATCCAATGCAACAGAAAGTAGATACAGTTCCTCGAGCATGCCAGCTACTTCCTTCCATAAGTTTCCATATTTCTTTCCTTGATTTACTCTTCTGTACAATTAGCATAATATTTGACAGATTGTATAGGGATAGAATTAGCATATACTTAATTCTTTCCATGTATAGAATTGTTTGTACAGTTTATACAATAAACAGAAATCTCAAGGCCAAACAATTTTTGGGCCATTTCATAAAATTTGACAAGTTGCACCCACTTCAATAGCTCCAACTTGATCTTGAGAGGCTTCGACTGTCCAAAGACGCAGGACTCTCAACATGTCCTCCCAGGACGGCTTTGCCGTCATATCAACAAAAATGGCATCTGGACATAAAAATTGCGAACAATTCTTTCCCAAACTCACAATTACAAGAGGATTGTGGACCTTCTTAAATGCTTCAGCAAGCACATTTACATTCATATGTAAATGTTTCCCTCTTCTCCTAAGGACATCATAAAATTCAGACGGAAGTTGCTCAGTGATATAGCTCCTACCAAGCAATTCAGAAAGTGAATCCAAAAAACTCCCAGAGTTCAGATTAACCAAACATATTATAGCAACCAATCTCAACACCAGCAGCGGATAGTAATCCTTTGCATTTATATTAGACCTTCTGATCCATTCAAGTGTCTCCTTCTTATTACAAAGAAGCTGCTGAACAAAATCGATAATTGACTCATAGATTCTTCCTAGGAAAGGTTGCACTTCAGAAATGAAAGTGGAATTTGGGTTGTTACGTACCTCTTCGTAGATAAACCATTCAACAAAAGAAGACTTCGAAGTGATGAAGTAACCATGGAAGGAGGATGCCAAGATCAATAGGCGCTCAACAAGATACAAGAAACAACCAGGAGTTATGTAGTCATTTTCTTTCATCCAGTTGGCGTTATAGGTATCCTTCAAAGCTTCCTGGAGCTTGAATAGAAGGGACCACTTTCTGGGAGATTTACTGATACTGTCAGGCACCGTAGCGTGCGGAAATGAAATATCAACATTCCAACAAAGATTCCGAATGAATATTTTCCAGGGTGGGTTCCCATCTATACCATGAAACAATTTTAAAATCTTCTCATACAAATCATTGTTTAGCTTACCCAATCCAAGAATTATCATCACAACTCTTCCAATTTTCCCATAAGTTAGCTTACCCCTCGAGCTAATGTTTTCCAATATCACTTGCTGTAGTAAATTCTTAGAAACTTCACTCCCTCTCAGAGAAAGCATGTTCTCTGCCAATGATTTTCGCCAATCTAGAGGAAATGCATAGCCAAAGAAAGATTCAGTAGAAAATTTGACAAATCTCTGTAATGCCTTGGCACCTTGGTACCCACAGTCCAGATATTTGGATTCCAATAGAGACTTTGCAACCTCATATATATGAGCAAGTGATCTACTTTGGCAGAACATGGAGAGGTTATTCTTTAATGAGAGATTATAAAGAGCTTCAAGATTCTCCAAAACCTGCAGGCCAACATAAAATATTTCTGAAGACCAGTAACTTCGAGCAGTCGAAGCTAAATGGCGAACATCAATAGAAACCAACTTTCCATTCTGATGAAGGAATCGATTATCCCAATCTCTCACCCAATCAGCACCAGGGTTGAGCAAAAGATAGATTGCGTTAAGTTCACGGAACTGTCTCCACACTCCCATGTAATTCAAACAGAAATCTCCATATCGTTTATATTCATTAAAATCTTGGGTTTCAAGACTTCTGAGATACTTGAAAATGTTCACAACATGATCTTTCCAAAAATTCCAAAAGTAAACAAGTGTTTCTACAGAAATCTGATTTCTGGAGATCATCTGATCCGAATGCTTTATTCGATCAAAAACAAAATAATCTTCCCACATATACTTTGACGAGTTTGTATGAAGATGAGCATCTATAATTTTTCGAGCAGATATTATTTCACCACAAGCACTCTTATGTCTCTGAGAAGAACTCAAAGAATTTTTCATGACGGACACACTAGTCTTCTCGTTTGATAAAACATCAGCCTCTGTACAAACATAAGCATAAAAGTTGTTGGACTCGTTCTTAGCAAATGACTTTGCTTTTGCCAAAAGCTCTTGCTTCTCTGTAAACTGCATTAAAGGCCAACCTTTACTTCCAGCTGTCCATAATGAGCTGGACAACACAAAGAGGAGAATTAGCATGGATGCTTCTTTGAAATTCCCGGCCTTCCCAAGGAGATCAGAAGCCTTTAGAATCTCCCCTCTTAGCTTCGCAATGTTTGCAGCTTCTAAGAAGTTGCCCAATTCTTCTTCCAACAACAAAAGCTCATCAAAGCAACCCAGAGGCATCAAAAACTTGCGCATCAATTCTATGGAATGAAAACCTTTAACAAACCTCATCATGGATCTGTGATCTTTAAGCTGATAATAATGAAGAGCACAGCCCTCTCGAAATTCTTGTTCAATTTTTCCTATTACTTTTCCTCTTCTAACCGCGCCAACATCTATAGTTGCATCTTGTTTCCAATACCGAATGTACTCGAAACCCTTGTCAAATAATTTTCCCTTGGAGCAAACTTTTAAACATTCTGGGAAAAAATAGCCCCTAGCATAAACATCAGCTGCAAGTTCATAACATCCCGCAAGAGAAAAGCATTCCCCAGC
This sequence comes from Cyclocarya paliurus, assembly GCA_029856935.1. Taxonomy (NCBI): domain Eukaryota; kingdom Viridiplantae; phylum Streptophyta; class Magnoliopsida; order Fagales; family Juglandaceae; genus Cyclocarya; species Cyclocarya paliurus. The sequence continues at coordinate 15,004,191 of CM056945.1, read as the reverse complement.
CTTTTTCAGCTCTAACTCCCCACATTTTTCTAAATAAAGCCTGCCTGCAACAGTTGGATGTTTGCCAAGTCAAAAACAAAAAATCTCATTAAAACCAAACCACTCTCAAGTTTTTTTTTGGTGCTCAAGTTAATGTTTCAGCTTTGTTCATGTGTAGAAATATAATGGCCAAAAATTCAGAGGTTAAATAAAAGGAATTCCAACCCTCGCATGACAGGGTTTGTGATACAAGTACTTGTATCAACAATTCCATAAAGAACACAGTTGTAATGGAAAAGATGACAAAGTAAACAGTAAAAATGAATACTTGTGGAGGCCTCTTACATTCATCCCTTAAATCTTTTAAAATGGTCACTACCCAATGTTGATTCCACCAAAGTGGGGTGGTCCTGAGAGTAGTTTGGATATGGTTCAACTTTCAGTGTTTTTTCCACAAAGGGCTGGCCCCTCTCCAAACTCAAATGTGAACTGGCACTTGACAGTTTTGAGACTTTACCATTCCACTAGACAATGACTTCACTCAGAATTATTTCTATAATATTGTTGAAAGCTTCCAATACCAGAAAAGGTTCTAATTCAACTGTAAGACAGATTAAGGTTTTAAGATGCATTATGCATTAAAAAAAAATTAACAGCAAAACTAGAACCCAAACACCACAAGCACATGGTAGGTTATATTTGATGACTTTCATAGAATCCAATGTATACCTGCTCTTTCATACTCCCCCAACTCACAAAAACAACGGGCAGCAGAATCACCCTTGCCTATTGCTTCAAATATACCAGCAGCTTCCCTAAGTATAACATTTGCTTCTTCAGGATTCAAATGCCGCATTCGGTCAGCCTTGGCTATAAGGCCAGAAGCCTTAGATCTTCTTTCCCAATAAGTATCTCCAGCTCTTTCAAAGCACATTGTTGCTATTTCATAGTTACCATCACCATATAGCTGTACAGACAAAAGAATTAGATATCCGTAGAGAGGTAATTGTGTTTGCACAAAAGAAAAAAGAAAAAAGGTGCCAATAGATCCTCCATGCCCTCATTCACAAGTATTACAATTGCAAGATAAAAGTAAAAATTTCCGTAGCAGAACTTAATAACAATGACCGTATCATCTTCATCATTGCCTAGCTATTATTTGGGTAACAATCGAAGCCAATGATACTACCACAAACGAATATTCTGATCATTCCTTTACCATGATATTCGCAATGCAATAACCTAAGGTTTTCCAGTCACAATCGGAGCAGAACTTTTAATAATAGAGGGCCAAAAACAATGACATGATATAAAGTACTGGTAGGAGTAGTAGAGTTAGTTTGGGAAAAAGTTACGTTTATGAAACTATAAAAATAAACAGTCTGATAGTTCCTTCACCATGATTTTTCTTATGAAATAACCTCAGGTTTTTGAGTCACAATAGGAGCAAAATATATTCATAAACAGTGGAGTGATAACCTTCATGCCCCTTGACCTCCACTCCTCTGAACTGCTAGCAACTTGCATTGCCTGAGCAAGTAAGTTGTCCAGTTGTCTGACTTGGACAAGACACTTTTTCTTCCAATATTCAAACATAGGTTTGCAGAACTCCTCTGTATTCTCACAAATCCACAATCTCTGCCTTGTTCGTGTGACAGCTACATAAAGTTGCTTTAGTTCTGAGCACAAGACATTGTGTTTGGTGGAAAAGGTGCTAGGTGAAGTTGATTCGAGCAAATCGTATTCCTTCATATATTCATCTATTACCCTCCATTTATTTTTCAAAGGTGATGAACCAAAAAAGTTGTACAACAATACATCCTGCACAAGGACAACATAAGAATCACCAAAAACCAGGAAAATATGGCTCAATAAATTACTGTTTAAGAAAATTGACCCTAGCTTAAACATGTGATGCGACAATTTTTAATATGTAGACATAATGCACAGAAATATGCATTTTAAGATTTTGCCCAGTTTGGATGTTGAGATGCACTAATCTCATCCCATCTCATCCAAACACCGCTTAAATACAAATACTTTTTAATTTCAAATCTTCAACTTTTTGTCTAATCATTACCTAATCATTACAATTTTCTCAAACTTTCAAAAAAAATCAACTTTTTCAAATCCCAGAACTAAAATAATATTAAAAAGTTATATTCTAACTATATTTTAACTTTATAATATTTGTATTTAAGTTTTTCTCTCTCATTTCCCAAAATTCATAAAACATCTTAACTCAAATGATTTCACTACTATTCATAAATTTTTCATCTCTTCTCATCTCAACATCCAAACGAGATCTCTATCTCTGCACAAGACCTACAATAAAAATCCTATCATATATTAAAAAGGTTATTTCAAGCAATAGCTTTATTCATTAAAAATTCAACAATAAACTAGGCTAATGAAACTCCCCAATGCTAATCAACTCAATGTAAACCAATAAATCAAATAAATAAACATGAGCAATAACCACCTGAAACTCAAGGCCCTTACACTCCACAATAGTTAGAACAAGAGCTTGCTTCCCAGCATATTTGGCAACTTCCTTCCGAGCAGAATCATCCCGTACCAATATTACCTGCTCCGCACCAAAGCCAACAATACTTCCTCCACTATTTCCACTATTTCCAAAAATAGTGATGATTGCATTTTCATTGCTCCCTGATTCAAGCAAAATCGGAGCTTCTCCATACACAAGACTATTCTCAGGCTCCAAAACATCAACCGATTGAGGAAAGAAATGATATAGAAGTTCGATAACACTGTGTGCTAGCTTGAGAACCCCATCATGAGTACGGAAGTTCTGGCTCAGATGGAAAGTATTTGACATTATTCCTTTTTCTTCTTTTTTATTATGTCCACTGCTTTTTGATTCCAGTAGAAACTTCTTGTAGAATAGAGATCGTATATCCTGGAACCTAAAATCAATTCCCCTTGCAATAGTTTGTGCTGTATCACCAGAGAAAACAAAACCTTCTTCAACATTTTTGCAGATATATTTGAATAACGCAATTTGGCTCAATGTAAGATCCTGAACCTCATCTATGTATACAAAATCAATTTGATCACCATTGTAGCTTCCAATTCTCAAACGACGATGTAGATCTATCACAAGATCAGCCAGATCAAACTCACCATTTTTTATCTTCATCTTTTCATAATTTTGAAAGAGCTCATATATTCTCTCTCTCTCCTGTCTACTTAAACTGGAATCACGGCTATTTGATAGTAAAAGATAATCGTCACGACTGAGCTTACCATCACCTTCCTCTACAGCTTGTGGGCCACCTTTTATATGAGAAATAATCTCTGTGAAAACTCTGGAAGAGTCAAGCTCTGTAATTAGCTTGGCATTGAAATGGGGCCAGTATGATAAACTAAACCTCTCATAATTAACTTCCTTCAACTTTATAAAGGTCTCTAAGGCAACTGATCTACCACCAACTCGATCAGGATAAAGTTTTCTCACTTCATGGAATCTTTCAAAGTAGGAATTGCCCACAGTTCCATCAAGCATCATCAGAAATTTATGAAATGTTATCACAAGAGGATAGGACATGGTAGGAACACCAACAAAAGAATCTGGGATGTCCTTGAATTGAACTGCATCGTCAAAATCATCAATATCATTTGAACTGGTACCTTTAGAGCAATCACCATCACAGACAGAGCTACAAAAAAGAGTCAAAAAAGGCTCATAGTGAAATCCTCGAACAACTTTACTGCCAAAAAAAAAAAATAGTGCTTATTCACAGGATGTTTTGTTGTAAGATGATGAATTTTTAGCCAGAAACTAAATATTGGGATCAATACACTTTGTATGCTCAAACCACCAAGATTTTTTACACTTTGCTCCCAAATTACCAACACTGACATATTGCACCCTACTACGAAAACTTAAAATACTTCTCACTATTTCTTAAGATCTAATTATCAAGATTGTGCCACTTCACCGATTACTTCCCTGTTATCTATCAATTAAAAAACAGTGTGAAGTGTCAATATTTGGTAGCTTGAGGGTGTAATGAGTCGGTTTTCATAGTTTGGGGTGCAAAATGCAAAACCCATGATAGTTCAAGGGTGCAAAGCCTATTTGTCCCCAAGATGTTTGAAGAGATAATATATCCACCTTGATTTGTACTATCAAAATAAAAGACTTTCGATACTTTTGTGCTAACCCACAGATTTGAAAGCTAAAAATTATATGGAGAAACACTACAACATAGATAAAAATAAAAAAAAATAAAAAAAAAGGAAAGCAAAGTGGAAGGGGTCCATGGTTTATTGAGATTTATATGCATCCAAACACAAGTTGCTTATGAAATTTCGTGAAACCCCATCAAATACAGTGAAAACTGAGTTTCATAGTTGCTAATAAAAATCAAGCTACGAGATTCAAAAAAACTAAACTTCCCCAAACTCAATGGAACTAGTGGCTCATGAATTCACGTGAGAGTACTATCAAATAAACTATGCACCTTTTCAACTGAGAAACGTGTTGTGTGACCTGTACTTTGACAGCATAACACAGTTTATGGCTCACTGTCACAAAAAGCTGGTGCAATATAGTTCTCTTTGTTTCTGCCAAGGTCTCCTCAACCTCATTCTCTGGGCTATGCACAAGGTTATCGCTCTTCACAAAATAAAATAATTCAGTTGCCATCTGGAGCGCCTTTTCTTTCTCTAATAACTTCCTAGTCAAAACAGTGGTTTTCCCAGTACCTGACCGTCCAAGTATAAAAGCACTTCTAGGAAAAGCGATTATCTCCTGCTCTTGGTCAGTTACTTCAAATGGAAGATCCAATTCACCACTATCCTTGTTTGAAAGCAACTGACCCACTACACCAGATGAGAAAGAGTAGAATTTCGTCAGCATCAGACTCTCACTAACCTTTGCATTCTCAACATAACTTCTACCATCAGAAGCGCAACCAGCTAAATCACTCTCATTTTCACTATTAGCAACATTCCTAATCCGTACAATATCAAAAGAGCTTGACCAACTCTTCGGAACTTCCAAATCCCTAAGCAAAAATAACCAAAAAAAGTTAAACCGCTTCAAAAGTCAATACATAACAATGTTATTCTTGCAAATTTAGCAATATCTTAAAAGATTTGCTAAAATGCAAAAGAGCATACATACCCTTCAAGACATTTCTCTTTGCAGCGATTAAGAAAGTCATCTGTATATTTCCCAAAAATGCTATCAAGCCTTTTGATTAATTTTGGAATTTCCTCTGCAGGTAATATATCCCAGACCTTCAAAACTTGATAGTACCTCAGTTCCTTTACTTCGTCACTCCATTCCTTTCTGATGTCATTTGCACAAATAATATAAAGATCTTCAACCTTAAATTGCTTTATGATCTGTGAAGAACTTCCACGAACTTGATCTGAACATCTCTTCTTGGGTCTCCAGCCCAGGGAAAGTTTATGCAGACGTCCTATAACCGAGTTGTTTCTCGTTACAGACTTCAATTTTTTAAATGATTTCAGACAATTATCACTAAAAAGAACCTGTTGGAAACGGGAAAAGAAAGAATAAAGAAAATTTAATAAGAAAAACTACATAACCCAATCAAGAAAGAGTGTTAACACTGCCACTAGTGAGAATTGATAAAAGGAGTATAGTTTGTAATGAAAGGATAACTATTGAATGTCGAATACCTTCCACCTAGAACTTCTGAAAAGTATGCTATCTCCATTCAGCAAATCATCAAATTGTTCAAACTCTCTCTTCACATCTAAAAGTGCTTTGTGTAAATCCTTGTCTTCATCAGCATTAAAGAAACACTGACGTTTCTTAGCATCAAGGACTAAGGCTTCCCAGATAGAGTGACTATTACCAAGTGTACCTTCATTTCCCAAGATCCATAGACAGTGCCTGAAAGGCATTAGGGGGAAATTGATATTTTCACCATTTATATCAATATGGAAACAAAAGTAAACTTTCCAAAAGAGATTACAATATCTTACCTCGCCCTGGTAAGAGCAACATTCGTTCTCTGAGGATTCGATAAGAACCCAATTGAAGCACACCTATTAGATCTCACAGTTGATATTATTATTATGTCCTCCTCCCCACCCTGGAACCCATCAACTGACTTCACCTTCACTGTGAACCCTTCAATATTAACATACTTCCTTCCAAGTTTGTCCTGAATTGCAACTACTTGAGCAGCATAAGGAGATATTACACCAATACAGAGCTTCTGTCTTGAACCAACCCAAGCTTTTCTCAAAGCAAAATCCAAAAACAAAGAAAAAAATATATCAAAAACAGAAGTTAATTATAGGTTGAAACCAGGACATTTAACTACCAGTTTATCTTAGGGAAGAAGTTCCATTATCAAGAGTTCTAGAAAGTAAGATCACATGGAAGAAAAAGATACAATGTGACACTTCTTAATTACAGAAACATGCATTTTACAGTATTTTTAATAATTTATCAAATTTATGTTTTCTTCTTTCGGACTTGATTAAATTTTCCAGGACTCATAAGATAATCTCTAAAAAATCTCCTACTTCAGCATGTAGAAGTTTCCCATTCATTACAGTACAATAAAGGCTAAATCATTCAGTCACTTTGACAAACCTCATCAACTTCCACCTTTTTTATTTTATCTAAGGAATTAGAGATCAAACAAATCAACTTATACTGAAATCAAATTAATGACTTAAATGTGCTGCATCTACAAATATAACCTTGCTATAGGATTAGACATCTTTCTCTATAAAAGCTAAAGCCAAATGTGAAATAACCCCAGAAGCTGAATAGAAACTGATTAGACTAGATGTCAGAATCAAAGAATATCTTGATATGGTCAAAAGAAAACTAGACTTCAAATGTAGTTACCTTTGTATAAATTGTGCAATATTTTCATGACAACAGCAACTTCGACCAAGTTTCTCCAACCATACCCAACATCACCTCGTTCTTCTCTTCCATCTACTATATTTATAAAAGAATATGTACCAAACATTGGACCTGGAAGGTAGTGCTTTTCACAGCCTTTTATTTTAACATTCGGAGCATCTAAGATCCGGTTGCAATAAAAATTCAAATTTGGGAAAGAACTTATAGACGGATGCATTCGATACTGTATATTAAGAAGATGCCTCGAGTGACCGAGTGAGCTCATTCTCTCAAATAGACTCATCCCAAAACCAGCTTTGCGAGAAATCTATAAGTAGAATTTAAAATGACATTAAGCAAGAGGAAAAAAAATAAAATAAAGGAAAGTCAAATTCCAACAAAGGGAGCAGTAAGTAAGACAACCAAATAGGATTTACACACATTGCTTTCAACCATTGCTGGTAATTGGCGCTCATCCCCAACCAGAATAGCATGCCTTAAACCTGAAAGTTGAAGGGGTATGGCTGACTCACACTCCTTTAATTGTGCAGCTTCATCAATAACCAGAATGCTCAGTGGTTTCATTGCCACCGAATGCAGTTTGTAAGAACTTGAAGCAGTGCATAAAAGTAAGGAAGCCGCTTGAAGACAAAAAATCCTTATTGATTCTCTGTTCATACCCATTCGAAGCTCAAGTGCATTAAATGAACCCTGAAGAGTTTTTAGAACAGAGAGGCATTCTCTTCTCCTTGCTTGCAACTGGAAGGGTATATCCATAAGTGGCTGCAAAGTATCTCCAACTACTTCTAAACGAGAAAAAAGCTCCTCCAGTACTTTAGACTCCACACTATCTTTAAACAATAAGGTTTCAAAAGACTCAAGTAGGTCAATTAGAGAAATCAAGTGTTGGAAATTGCTTTGAGTGTAACTTTTGGGTAAATGTCTAAAGAAGACTCGACAACAATTTTTGAGTGGTGATGAAATAGAAACAAATCTTTTTCTCACAAAATCAAGAAATGACTTGTACGTTTTGTTGCTAGCATCAGTTTCCTCCCTGCTTTCCTCTTTGATCTCTTTTTCTCTGCTCTTTTCTCTCTCTCTTATTGATTCATTTTCCAAGAGCATGTGATACTGAGAAACACAATCCTCAAGAAGAACAATCATTGATTCAAAACAATGCCTCCAACCAGTCAGATGTCCCAAGCACTCTGTAAGCCTTTTGACCCGATGATCTAAATATATCTCTTCAATGTCTGAACTAAGTTTAAGTCGCTCCTTATTCCCAAACAAAAGAATATCTCCCAATGAGCAAAACGAACCATCAGTTTCACTCACCAACTCTGTTATGCTAGAGGCCACTCCTGTAAGTGCAACATTTGTTGGGGCACAGGTAAGAGTTCTATATCCCATTCTAAGAAAGGATAAGAGCAGAGTACTAATGGTTTTTGTTTTCCCTGTACCAGGCGGGCCCCATATAAGTTCCACTTCCGTCTTGTGGCTGCAATGCATCTTACGAAGACATGCCAGAAATGTCTGGGTTTGGGTTTCATTCAGTTTAGAATTTATACTGGTCCCAAATTTCTCATGCCAGCTGCCATCACTTTCTGCAGAGCAGAGATTACAATCTTCCTCACTCTGTTTTGCAACATCAGAGAGGGAAAATAATCGAACCAAGAATCAACAGCAATTCTCAGTAAGACAAATAAATTCAGAAAACCATAAGAATACCTTTTACAATAGCTGATGAATAGGAAAAACAAGGAAATACTAGAATTTTTTTTTTTTTGATAAGTAGGAAATACTATAATTCATTCAGTAAGTGAGGCATTATAAATAATGATTAACATATTAAACTCAACATTTTCTATCAGTTTAACTTTCAGGAAAACTCCACATTTAAGTTTTTCTTATTTATAATACTTCAAAAGTATTATTTAAACTCAGTACTGATCCATGCTGTACATTTATTACGTCCACTTTCACTGAATGTCCACTTCATAATAATTGGAGATTTCCATGTTACGTCAGTATGCCTAAATCAGAATTATTATAACTACAAAATTCATCCCAAAATTACTTACCAAATAATTAGTGCACAAAACTTTCTTGATAATCTGTAGATTTCCCCGCATGTGCAATGCTTTCCATATTGTCTTGTTAGGGATTGTATGTATCAAGAAAATCACAAACCAAGATTTATGGTTCCCAGCTTCAACTTCAATGTCTTTCAGTGCTTTGACTTTAAATTTGGTCGATGGGCTATCATCCTCTGGAATTTTGGTGACAGCTACAAAAGCCCATTGCCTTTCTATTCTTTGTAAATCAGAAACATCCTCGAGTTTGGCGTTTACTAAAACAAATACATCTCCGGGCAATGTCTTGTAAGGCTCCTTGCCACAAGCAGTGAGTTTGTTTCTCCATTCATCAACCTCAACATCATACAATTTTGTTCCATATGCCTTAGATTCAGAAAATGCAATTACTTTAGCAAAAGGGGCTCTTGAAATAATCTCCATACTCGAATGAAGTTGTGCACGAGTTTCTTCCAGTAAGGGGTAAACAAATGACTCAAAATACTGGCCAACTGATTCAAAGGATTGTGGAATCTTTTCCACCTGTAATTATGAAACAAGAATTCAATCAAAATAGAGTGCCAAACAAACTTCTTGGAGGTCAAAAAGCTCATCCAAGTAAATTAGTCCGCTGGGAAAATGCAAGTAGGAGAAGATAAAGTGAAACAGCCTGTATTTGTAGCAGATTCATCAAGATTAATTAAGCCACTATATAATAGAATGTCTGAAAGTTTGAATAAACGAGGTCCACATATTCATATGCAACCGTTACCTTGTTTGAAAGACATGACTACACTCATTTAACAGAATCGTTTGTACAAGCAGAAGCTAAGGTTTGAGAGAAAAATTATCAAAACGGAAGGATTTTGTTACTATCCCACATCGACTAAGTATGAGATTGGTGGTTGTTACGATCCCACGTCAACTAAGTATGGGATTGGTTGGTGGTTTATAAACCCCTAGGCACCCTTCTCTTGTAAGCCGGTTTTCAAGAGTGAGTTCTACCTAGTGAGTTCATAACAAATAGTATCAAAGCCACCCCACGTCTAAGGTCATGTTGTGACAGTTGCAATCGTGCGGCACGGGGGGTGATGCCAGCATAGCAGTGTTCGTCTGGGGCTAGGAAAGACCTAGCGCACAGCCAACCCGTGTGAGCGTCGGGACCGCCGCGGACGTCAGCTACAGAGCGTGGTGGTTGTTACGATCTCACATTGACTAAGTATGGAATTGGTTGGTGGTTTATAAGCCCCTAGGCACCCTTCCCTTATAAGCCGATTTTCAAGGATGAGTTCTACCTAGTGGGTTCATAACAGATTTGATGAAAAAAGTTTCCAAATAGTCCCGCCCTGCCCCCCGAGGGGGTGATATTTCCTACCTCACTCACCCATGTCTCTCTCAGTTTCTTTGTGCCATAGCCGAACACAAGTTCTCACTTTTCTAGTGTTTTAGATCATTTCGTTGCTTAGAAGTCACGCAGAGTTCCTCATCTACACAATTCCCAGTCCCGGTAAGTGCTCTATTCATTTATTTTCTCTTCCTTTCTAGTTCTAGGGCACTGTGTACACCAATTTGGGATTGTTCGTTTTTGGTCCGATTTGAAGCTTAGATGTTTGCGTTTGGGCTGTGATTTGTGCCGGTTGTGGTTGGGTCTGCGTTGTTAATGTATTGAGGACGGTTTTTGGGTGGGTTCTTGCATTTTGCCATTCGGTTTCTAAGGAGTGCCCACCAAGTGTTTGATTTTTTGTCTCAACCAAATTTTCTTATGCATTTATTAATTTCTTTACGTGCATTCATGTTCATTCATCATTTTACTCTCATTGCATTGTAGAGTTAAGGTTTTTTGTGGTTGTGGAAAGGGAGTCTTATTTTCATATTCCCACACGGTGGTCAGCACGAGTTTGATACTGCTGACAAGGAGGTTTAAGCCTTGTCATATTAGTGACAAAAAGGAAGAGTTAGAGGAGCATTGAATGAGCAAATTGAGGGGGAGCAGATTGATTTTTTGGTATTTTGAAATTTATGGGGAGTTGGAGTAAGTGTGTTTCTGAGGGAGAGTTGAATGAATTTTTTTGTTCTTTTGTTAAAGATAGTTTAATATTGAGGGGCAGAACTAAATTCAGATTTGCAAAATTTACTTTAGAAACTTGTACTTGATGGTTGATTTCATTTAAATTTAGTTTTGCTGGACATAATTTTGATGTTAGACTAGAACATGCTTAAACTTTGAATTAGATTTTAGATCTTGTGAATTTTGATAGTACTAATCTTAATCATTGTTTTATGTCAGTATTTTTTATTCGTGATTATTTGTTTGAAATTTCTAATTGGTTTCTTGGTCTACTAGTTGTGTTTTGACAGGTCTATATTGCATTCATCAAAGTTGATTTTGTCACCAATCTGCCAAAGGGGAAGATTATAGATGCAAGAGTTTGGCTAGGACTAGGTGACTAAGATGATAAGTTTGGATATGACTAGGTGACTAAGATGATAGACTTCATCTTGTGTTGGGATTTATATTTTGGATGAATGTAAAATAATTTGAGTTTATCTAAAATTGTTTTAATCTTATCTAGAGGTTATTAGAAAGTGTTTTAGATAAGTCAAAAGTGTAGAAGTCGAGTTCCAAGAGATAGATCTTATCCAGAGAAGAGTTTGAATGTGAAATTGCCAGTGCAAAGAGGATAAGTATCAAGCGCCAGTAAGCCGTCAGCAGAATTTCACTATGACTTGGAAACTGCTTCTAGAAATCTATTTAAACTATTCTACTAGTTCGAATCCGTAGAGATTCAGTTTTAAATATTTTTAGAACACTTTCCAGTTTATATATTGGTGAGAAAATTTCTTGAAGAATTTTCATATTACTCCTCTCAAAGAGTGTGATCATTGATCCAAGATTGAGATGGAGTGATTGTGATTCAACCATTGGAGTTCCAGGAGAAAAATTAATGTTTGAAGATAGTTAGAGGTTATGCCTACTACTGTAGAAAAAACAAACAGATCGTTTGTCTGGTCAAGTAAGAGTGTCAATTGAAAAAGATTTTGTAATTGAAATTTGCTTGTAACTGATTTTCAAATAATAAAATTGATTTTTCTGAGTTTGGATACTCCGTAGGATTTTACCTTTAAAGAGTTCTTTAAAGGGTTCCCTTCATTACCGATTTTGGTATTATGCAATTGATTTATTTTATGGTAATGTTTTCTTATTATATAATTGCATGATTGACGACTAACTAATTTGTTGAGTGAATTGGTAGAACATTGTATTACGATACAAGGACATTTGGGTAATTTCAGTGAATTTTCGGTCTATCATTTTTCCCGATCTAGTAGATCTGGTCCGGTCTGGTCTGTCCATTCGATCTGACCCAATTATTTTTTATTTTTTTTAAATTTATAAAAGAAATTTATTTAAATTATGAAATTAAAATTAAGTGAATTATTAATGGAGATTATGTAACTAACTCATTAAAAATATATTTTACTATAATTATATTTATAATGTTGATAGTTACTACTTACTAACTTAGACTTTATTCTTTAGTATGCATAATTATTAATAATGTCATACATTTTATATATGGTTAATAAATATCAAATAATTTTATTGTACATAGATTATTCATGTATGAATGTATGATATCTTAACTATTTACATATAATGACATAAATTATCACATGATTTATGATTTATTATTAATTGATAGTATATATTATTTTATATTTTATATGGTCAATGATAATAAATTAGATAAAAATTATATCAGAAACTTATATAATTACTATATAAAAATAATATATTAAATTATTAAAAATATTTTAAATATATATATAGAAGTTCGGTCCGGTTCAAAATTTATAGACCTCAAGACCGGACTGAGTTTTATCGGTCCAAAATTTGTGAAACTGACCGGCCTGGAGTTTGGTCTAGTCCCGTCTAGTTGGTTTTTCCAGTCCGGACCAAACTCCTTACACCCATAATTGTGATTGGTTCTTTTTCTATTAATCCTCAAATCTCTGTTGGTCGCAATAATCCAGCATCAAAGTTTCATTGTAGCAATCCAATTAAATGGACTTGCTGTTGTTTTCCATCTCCTAATCAAATTTCTTAATATGTATTTGGTTGGATTTCTGCTAATTGGACTTTCATTCTCCAGGCTAGCATCATTTTTTCCATTTATTTGCTCTCTTATATATCCTGTGGATTAAGTTTATTGAGAAGACTGTATAATTTCTCTTTTATGAAGTATTCCCTAGTGTGTGATAATAATATTTTTGGATCACTGGGACTTAAGTTTGGGTGTTCTCAACTATCTTTTGGAATCCATTTATTGGTTAGTGAACTCCTCATGACAGTCTTTGTTAGCAATGAGGATTTTACACAGCTTAATGGATGAAATATAATCAAGGATGAAGGTAGCAAGGATTTTCTTTAGTTTTTCTTTCCTTTTTATTCGCATGGGAGAAAAGATTCATATATCCCCTGTTTTGAGAGGGTTCTTTTATTTTTTTTCTTTTAAGACAGATTGCCTTTATATATCCTATATATGTCGGTATATGCAGTAACACACATGTATATATACATACATTTCACGACTAGATCATGATCTACAAGTAAACAGATAGTAATAAATTTTATTTTTATTTTCTAGTTTTTTACTTTTCGAAAGCATCAGATTCTTCATCCATACTTCACTGAGTGTTAAATGCTAGAAATCATTCCAAAGCTGCCCTGAGATTATAATAACTAAACAGAAAAACAGAAATGTATGGATTAAAGCAAACCTGGTACTTGTAAAGGTTTTCGTTTTCAATATCTTCAAGGGACCAAGAAAGCACAATATCGGTGAAGCCATGGTCGGTAGGAACTCCTCTCATCTTCTCTGAACCGTCGCCCTTCGTCATTTTCACTATTTCTATTCCTTTTTCACACACATTTTCTTCTCATCTGCATGCAATATCAATGACAATATCAAAAAACCCGTTTCACAGTCAACTTTAAAATTCACAAAAGCAAGATGTTGGAGAGAAAGGAAAGCGGATTTCTTGGCCAGGAAGGAAAGAAACATGAAAGCGGCCTTTACAAAGCACACTAGTGGTTATCTTAAAAGCCTTTACAAAGCAAGAGAATCATCAAACGACGAACATGGTTCATAAACCTTAGGAAGAGGGAAAATGGAAAGAAAAAGCCTTTGTCTTTTCCCGTACTTTTCCTTTTCTCGGCAAGTGAGCATCAAGAAGCCATGCATTCAAAAGGAGCCGAGGAATAATAAAGTTTGAATAAAGCTAAAGTCACCGAGGTTCAATCGTCGGAAGGATGACGATGGTCCGATAATTTTTTTTTTTTTTTTTTTTTTGCCTTTGACGGTTAAGAAAGTATTTTTTTTAATGATATTATGATTTTTTTTAAAATATTTAAAGTTATAAAAAAAATTAAAAAAAAAAAAAAAAAAAGAGAAAAAGATCAAATAGCTTTATCGAGACCCATTTATCTAGGACTAGATTGGGGTGTAATACGGCTCAAAATTTTGAGTGGTTCAATTATTGAAATGGCAGATAGCAAAGTTTGTTAAGTTATAAGTAATGCTACATATTACACTGTTATCTTATTTTTTATTTTATTATATAAGATGCAGCAATTTAGTCAAATTCTTGAATGATCTTTTATTTTATTTTTTAAAAAAATAAAGATTTAGGAGTAATACCACATCATGATAGTGAGTGAGAGATGAAAATAGAATGAAAATATGATGTATAAAACTTCTTTGAACCCTTAGTAGAAGTAAGCATATCAAATCTCTTCTTATAAAGGAGTGTATAACAACAGTGTCTTTCTCTGTTCTTATTAATGGTTCACCAAGAGGCTTCTTTAAATCTCAACGAGGTATTAGACAAGGTGACCCACTTTCACCCTTTCTCTTTATACTGGTCACAGAAGCTCTTTCTAGAATATTATTGAAGGCTGAAGCACAACAGAAGCTGGAAGGGATTCGAATTAGTAGAAACAGTCCAATGGTGTCACATCTTTTATTTGCAGATGATACAATCATTTTTGCTAAGGCCACGGAAAAAAATGCCCGAACTATTTCAGAGTGCCTTGCAACATATCAAATTTGGTCAGGACAAAAAGTCAATTTGTGCAAATCTTCAATGTTTATCACTAGAAATACTAGCCAGGCAACAAAAGCATCTATCTCCCAATGGCTACCTTACAAATCGACCTCAGCTAGAATGAAATATCTGGGTTTATTCACTTCTTTTAGCAGAAGCAAGAAAGAGAATTACAATGAACTATTGAGTAAAGTGGGGAAAAAATTGGAAGGCTGGAAATCAAAGCTACTAGCTCAGGCAGGAAGAACTATGTTAATCAAGTCTGTAGTAAGTACTATTCCTTCTTATCATATGAACACTTTTCAGCTTCCAAAGTCTATCTGTAATACTCTGGATATTGCTTTCAAAAATTTTTGGTGGGGATTCTCGAAAGAAAAAACTCATAATTTGACTCTGAAGTCCTGGAAATCTATTTGTCAACCAAAGAAGGAAGGTGGCCTTGGTATTAGATTGATGGACAAGATGAATCAAGCTATGCTAGCCAAAACAGGATGGGAACTAAGTGGATCTAGAGATGGTTTATGGCGGTCAACTCTGGCTACTAAATATTTCAAGAACACAACTTTTTGGGAAGTATCGCAGAAGGCATCAGATTCAACTATGTGGAAGGGAATACTCAAAACTAGAGATCTGCTAAAAAAAGGTCGATGTTTTCAAATTCATAATGGAGAATCGGTAAATATTTGGCAGGATCCATGGATTCCTTCACTGGTTAATTTCAAGCCACAACCAATCCAAGGTATGGACTTAGAAACTTCTACTCTTAAAGTTTCAAATCTCATCAAGAGCAACCCTCGGATTTGGGATGTTCCAAAAATGCAACATCTTTTTGACTGCCATAGTATATCAGAAATACAAAAAATTCCGATCTCCACACGAGCTTTTGAGCAAGATAAAGAGGTTTGGATTTTAAATCATAGTGGGGAATATTCAGTTAAAACTGCATATCATGCTACAATAAATGATCAAGTCTCAACAAGGCATCATCCATCAATGCTTCTCTTCAAGCCTATGTGGAGTCTTAGAATTCATGATCGTCATAAACTACTCATTTGGAAGCTTCTATGGGATATTCTTCCGACTCGAACCAGACTTGGGGAAATTGTCACCAATCAAGAAACTGAAGAATGTGTTTTTTGTAGCTATGAGAAAGAAACTCTGTTGCATTTATTTGTTGAATGTCCTTTCAACAGGATTCTGTGGCAACAAAGCCCTTGGCCTTTAAATCTGGCAAATTTGCCAATTGTTTCTATCTCAGATTGGATCAAAATGGTCATTTATCCGGAAAAGGACTTGGGGCTTCGGAAAGATGAAAGGCATCATTTTCAACTCTTTGCAGTGATAATGTTAGATTTCATTTGGAGAAAGAGAAATGACATTCTTCATAATCATATTTCTCTATCAATTGAAGAAGCAAATATCCAGATCAAGCGTATCTATGAAGCTTATAAAAATGCATGGCAGGACAAAGTTGAACAACAAAGCAAAAAAGAAAAATGGTATCCTCCTTCTCCGGATTATCACAGTTTCTCTTTTGATGCAGCAGTACGTGATCAGTTCTCAGTAATCTCAACAATTCACAGAAATCATCATGGCGCTATTCTGGGACTACGAACGGAAAAGGTGCATACCATTACCCCTTTAATTGCAGAAGCAATGGCAGCGCTGCTAGCAGTCAATATGGCTTCAACTCAAAGTCATGCAAAAATTGAAGGCGATTCCCAATCAGTAATTTCCTCCATTACAAGTTCGGATGCATCTTTTTGGAACATATCAGCTATTATTAAGGACATTCAATACATATCCAATTCTCATAAAGATTGGAAATTTGTGAAGATACATCGATCCCAAAATCGATGTGCGCACTCAGTGGCGCAATGGGCAGCTACCAATCTTGTTTTTGGAAGCATACCCTTAGCTAATATTCCTAGTTGCTTTCTGTATATTGATAGCGGAAAGGATCCGCCTTAAACTTTGTACTTTTTAATTTTATTTTATAATATGCTTATGCTTGATTAGAAAAAAAAAAGCATATTTGGATTGAGCAACATTGTTATTGGTATTAGATTTCATCAACGCCCTATAATCATATATTTGTAATATAATTTTAATATAACTTAAAATACAAAACATTTACGTACGAACCTAACTTCTTATGATATAAATAAAATATTAAATATATAAAAAGTACCGTATAAATGGCGTTAAAATCTTGTAAAAATTCTAAAACATCTTAGCTCTAGGAAGAAGTCATTGATTGATGGCAAGCTGATGACTTATTAATGAGTTGATTTGTAGTTTAATAAAGGGAAATTAATTGATTGATGCCAAGTAGTGTAAATTAATAAAGGGGAAGGAGAGGTCGTGGTTTCTAATTCCACAAA
Source organism: Cyclocarya paliurus (assembly GCA_029856935.1). Classification (NCBI taxonomy): domain Eukaryota; kingdom Viridiplantae; phylum Streptophyta; class Magnoliopsida; order Fagales; family Juglandaceae; genus Cyclocarya; species Cyclocarya paliurus. Next base: position 14,986,783 of record CM056945.1, on the reverse strand, counting down.
GAAGTTCATAGAAATAAAAAGATAGGTAGAAGTCGTGTATTTAATTGTTACTGATGATGTATATGTGCTGTAGAAAGATACAAAATGATTAAAATAAGAGAAATGTTCGTCCTTTAACATATTATAATGACATTGTTGCTTACCAATTAAAAAAAAAAAATACACTACTGAATATAACTATAAAAAGAATTAAACTATTAATAGTTTTTAATCCTTATAACACCCACTTCAATAATATAACCGATACTTTAAAAAAATGGACTTAAAAATAAAATATTTTACAATCCTGATGCAGAATAAAGGAGTGCCCCATTAATTAGGGGTGGGTAGTCGGGCCTTGTACCCCGTTGCCCCGCCCCCATCTGCCTTGCCTCTGCATGGGTGGCCAGATATGGGTGGCAGGGCTACCCGCCCCGCATCTGGCCCCCTAGTGGGGGCGGGGGGTTGGCAGGACCTCACCCCGCCCCACACTTATGCATATTGAGTCTAATATTGTTTAAGTAAAACTTTTATATTGTCTTGACCTCCTATATAAAAGTTGGCTTAGGAGACCAATGCAATACAATCTTGTGAACAACTTTAACACTCTTGTGAACAAGTCTAACAAATTTTAAAATTGATAACATAGTTTTTAATTTATTTTTATATATATAAATTTTAATTTACAATTTTAATTATATAATAATTTGGGTCCACAAAAATAGTTTTGGACCCATAAATATTTTTTAGGCTCAATGGGGCATCAGTACCTTGAAGTGGGCGGGGGGCGAGACGGATGGGACATTTCCCCCTGACCCCTGGCACCGAGGTCGGGGCAGACATGTAAGGTGGTGCTGCGATTGTAGCCTTGGAGAATGATGTAAAAATAAGGTAAACTTATGCATCCAAAATATGGGATTATGCGCCAAGAGAAAGCAAGTTGGAAGAGAGAGAGGAAAGGGGATAGTCAATAATCCGCAATTCTTGGAAAAATCATTATTAATAAATGTTTCGTTTTTGTTTTTTTGGAAGAACAAAAAAAAACACGATATCGCTATTGCCCTTGTTTCCGACTTAATAGAAACAAAATTAAGCATTTAGGAAGCGTTGCTACCTTGTTTCCGACTCCCTTCTTCCAGTTCCATATTGCTGAAGCCTTTCTTTCATCGTTGTTACCTGCATGCCCACAGCCACCATGAACTGGGATTTCTCTCTTACTCAAATTTCTCAAGAGATGGGGCCTTTCAATAATTCTGGACCTAGGTCCAATTTTGTCACACGCAAGGTCTTGGCCCATTACTCCAGTACTATATTTTGTGGGCTACTCCTCTCCACTCGATACCATTGTATCCCCCATTTCATTAAGTTGAGATTCTATTCTTAGCTCCTCCACCGATACCTTCTCTGCGATTCTAGTGGGAGAAAAATATGCACTTTCAAAAATCACCCAGCACCCTAAATGCACATCAGCAATCATTTCTTCCTTCTTAGCCTCCACATCCCCCTGATTCTCGCCCCTCTTATTCTCTTTGCTAAATTCATTTTGCTTGTCCGCTCTGTCTTGTGAGGAAAACATCTTATCCGGCCTCTCTGACTGAGAATTCTGCTCGTTTCCCCTTAAAGGTTCTTGCTCTGAGTCCCTTTCCAATCCAAGCTCCTCCTGTGTGAACTGAAGTATACACGAAGCCATGATCTGAATTAGTTTTCAGAAGCATTGTTCTACTTCCTTTGATTTCCAATACTACACACCCCTTCCTTCAACAGACAATCCAACCACACTTGAAACACATTTAGAGAAGTTTCTCATACTTCAAAGGTACCCAAATCCTCTGTCCTTGCAAGTTAACAGTTCTACCTCGTGTTATGGATTTCCTCAAGTCAATTTCAATCTTAACACGTAAATGATTGCCCCATCGTCCTTGACATCCACTTCTTGTACTGATTCAATTGTCTCCCCAATTTATTTACCAGTTTCTAGATTCATGCAAGCCAACTGGAGATTATGAATTTGGACCAAAATGTTTCAAAATCAAAATTTATCAGATGTGGTTGAGTAAACCCATCAAACGGTTGTAGGATGAACAAAGATTTATTGAACAACCATGGCTTCCCTCCCAACAATCCATGCTTATCGACTTTACTTTAAAAAATAATGACAAACAAGTTTGGGCATATTTTCTAGAATGAGAAAGACTTCCCAACTTTCCAAATTTTCGCCATTGTTGAGTGGACAATCTCCACATCGATCTCCCTTTCTTGTTGCCTCTTCCAGGTTTCCCGAGTCAAGGTTAATCGATAAAGTCGCCTCATCAGTTAACCGTAATTGATCCCATACATTAGCTAAATCCTCCATCATTCACCACCTCCGATCAACACTCTAACTAGGGGAATTCGTCCACTCTTACTGAAGCAATAAGCCGTGACTAAAAGGCTCCACCTCTTCCTTTCCTAAGTAAGACGGCAGAGAGGAGAATCAAAAATTACTAATTACATTAAATATATATAATTTCCTCTTCTATAGGTTTTTTACACACCTGTTGTGCAGTTCTTCGTTTAATATTTTCATCAATCCTAGTCAATGAAAAAACATGCGGCTGAATTTTAGTATTTGTTTGTGTTTAGTTTTGCTGAATTTTGGGTTTGTGTAAGGTTGGACAAAATACTTGACCTGCCCGCCTGCTTGTCCAGAGGGGTGATACAGCCCAAATCCCAAGATTCACCTACTAATGAGCTGTGCTATGGATCAGCCACTGTTTACGACTGATCCCTAGCACACCTTAGCTGTCACTATTTTTTTTTTTTTAAACGCTGATTTTAGCCAAACAAATACTCAATGTCGTGGACCAAACCAGACCTTCACTGTAGACCTTCATCCCCAAACCTTCACTGTAAACCTTCATCCCCAACCATCAAACCAGACATTCACGGATTCAATACGAGACTGGATTTCTTGCTTCAACCATGAGGAACAGACAGAGGGAGACCGAAAGAAAAAATGAAAAGAAAAATAAAAATAAAGAATCTTGGGTTTCAAATACTCCTTTTTTCACTTCGAGTTTTAGAGAGAGAGGGAGATGGAGAGGTTGTGAGCTTCGGCCATGGCGATGGGAAGGTAATTTTTTTTATTATTATTTTATTAAATTGATAAGTCTGAGATGGAGGGAGAGGGGTTAGGGCAGAGATGGAGGGGGACTGAGATGTAAGGGGACTGAGATGTAGGGGGAGGGGTGCGTGGTGAGATGCTGTCTGTTTGTTGGCTACGAGAGAAACGTGAAATGGAATGTAGACAAAGGATGAGCAAACACACGCAATTTGCCGGCCAAACGGAGAAGGCCAGAAAAAAAAATGAAGAATTTCAGCGGAAGACAAGAGCCCAGACCTGGAAACTCGACCAGAGTGCACCGACAGCGAGATGAGAAGCGGAAACTGACACAATAGGCGCCGAACTCTAGAAAAGAACTGGAATCAAGCACAGAGGGCGCCGAAAACCCAAAAGAGACACTCCCGAGAGAAAAAAAAAAATTTGAAAACAAGTAAACAATTTAAAAACCTGCTCTTCATACCATGAGTTACGTTGGTTTAAAAACCTGCTCTTAAAAACACTGAGAAACCGTGAAGACGAAGGTTGAGATCGAAGAAGACGAAGGCTTGAGTAGGAGGAGGTTCGGGAAGGGACTTTGAGAAATCGATGAGAAATTAGAAAGTGAACGTGAGTTACGTTGGTTTTGTTAGAGGGTGTTTTTGATATTTCACTTGAGCCACGTATGTTGTGCAACGGCTGCTCCCAATCAGAGGCTGCTCTCCAGACTTTTCCCCTACTAATATGGCGAATGAAGTTCCCCAAAATTCTGTTGTACTCTGCTCTCTATGGATGAGATAATGGTTATTTCTTTGCTTTATGTTGTATATAGTGGATGTAGCCAATATTATTTTGTGAAAAGTATTCTGGTATGTTAAAAACATAATACAAATAGTTAAATCTAACTTTTCTCATCAATTTAAGCTAGGATAAATGGTGTTAGTTTCATAGCAGATGTCCTCACTTTGAAACATGAAAAAACTATGTCTAATCATTTTGTTAAATAAAGAAAAGAAAAAGAGTTGGAGTAGAATAACTATAGGGCTGAAAATAAAAACTGGTAAATCGGAAAATTAGCTCGAACCAGACCAATGTATTCGGTTAGGTGCAAATTAGGTTTATTTTTTTGAAACCGATTTCGAACAGTTCGGAATCCGGTTTTGGTTTTTTTTTTTACACCGGACTGAATTGGTTCATATATATATTATTTTTATTATATATAAATAAATTTTTATACATTATATGCTAAATTTCTAATTAATATAACATGAATTTTTCAAAATTAATTTAATATTTGATATAACATAAAATAAAAATTAATCTTGTAAATCTTATTATAACATTTGATATAATATATAAATTTCAAATTTATAATATAAAGTCAATATAAAATAAAATCTTTTAATTTTAATTTTAAGTAACCATCATATTATCACTAACATATATGAAAATATGATTGTATACTATAATAGTTTTACTATAATTCTTATTTTTTGTTGCATATCATTTTTATATTTAGATAATTGTTTTTAATTTATTGGTTTGTTGTTACAAGTTTGACTTCCTAAGCTCACGACCTTGCCACTTCATCAGGAAAACCGATAAAACTCGATAGGAACCGATAAAATCAGAAGTTTCGGTTTCGGGATTTAATCGATCCGATATTGTTTTTCCAATTCTTAAAACCGGTATATATTGGTTCGGTTCTAAAAGACGTCCAAAATCGGACTATTTACACCCCTAAATAATTGTTAGATCCTCCCGCCTTCATTCTTTTTCATTTTTAAAGAAAAATAATTGAAAATATGTAATTTTAAACTTATTTTGAGATTTTTTATAGTATCGTTGACATGATAATATATAGGGGTGCTACCTGCACCATACAGTGCGGGGCTACCCCCTCTCTGCCCCCGTGGTGCGGGAGTGGATTCCCTATCCGTCTACGCCCTTGCACTCGAATGTGTTTCTAGGCCATTTCAGTGTTTTTGAGCTAGACCTAGTGGTTACAAGACACGCTTCAACAATTGGCACAGTCTATGGGATCAATAGTTATTTTGATCTAACAATATTAGAATGCCTTTTGTGCACCAGCTACGATCCTCTCCCAAATGGCCCACACTCAAGAAGTCCTTTTGGCCAGCCAAAGAGGTATACCCATATAGATAGAAGAGTGAGAGGCAAGACCAACTTCAGAAGTAGAGAAGCTCGAGAATGCCAAAGCGGAGACGCGCACAACAGAACCACCTTAGGCCACCTCACAAGTCTTGCCTCCACCCCCTAAGCTCTGGACCAAGAGGTTGAGACTTGGGATAAGTGAAATCTAAAACAGCGAGAAGTCTATAAACCTCTCAAACTAGTATCACTAAACGCCACACGTTCAGAGAGAAGGGTGAGAATCAGAACAAAAATGAGCTATGAAAATGGATTGTAAGATAATCAAATATTTTGATACTATATACAGCTTTGGAGTTGCAGAAGGACAGGGTGAAGGATAGGGAGGAGATGATGGCCGAGCGTAAGAGGATTTAGACTTTACTTTTGACTTTAAGGATGACATGATTTTTCCTGTAAGAATTCTCAAGATAGAAAATTCGGAAGAGAATTAGATTCTCCTTTAATATGTTCAATATCGAAATAAAAAATACTTAATATAGCTTGTCATCTAGCAAATATCTGTTTAGCAGCCAAGTTTTTCAAATCTTTAATGAAAACTTCCTTAGCTGATTTATAATCTATTCTAAGTAAAAAATTTTGATTTAACAAATCATTTTGAAATTTTGAAATACATAATATAATAGTTAAATTTTTTTTTAATAGTACTATAATTATTTTGGGCTGGATTCCAACATCCTGAATGAAATCTAACAATCTGTTCAAAATCAGTTGATAATTTTTGTTTCATAATTCCTCCATAACCAAGATCAGAGGTATCTATTTCAACAATTTTAAAAGCATGAAGTGATGGAAGCCTTAAACATGGTAATTTCTTAACGTGAGACTTAATCTATTTTATGATATTTGTATGTTTTTCTATCCATAAAGGTGGATTCTTTTTTAATCTTTTAAATAATGGTTTGCATAATGGCTTGAGAGATTATTAAAAATCTACAACATAGTTGAGACTTCTCATAAATCTTTGTAATTGTTGCTTATCTTTTATTTCATCTGAAAATTTATCAACAAATTTTATTGCTCTACTAATTGGTGTAATAGTTCATTGATAAATATCATGTCCAAGAAATCTAATTTTGTTTTGAAATAATTTTATTTTTTGTGATGAAACAACTAATCCATTTTGTTTAATAATTTGAAACAAAAGTATTTAAGTATTCCAGTGTTGTTCAATAGATGAAAAGAATATTAATATATCATCTATATAAACTATTGAAAAATGAGTTAAATGTGTAAATATTTCGTTTATAATATTTTGAAATTCACTAGGGGTATTTTTTAATCCAAATAGCATAACATTCCATGCATAATGTCCGAATGAGACTGTAAATGCCATTTATATTCATCTTTTTCAGCAATTTGGATTTACCAAAACCCACTTTTCATGTCAAGTTTTGAAAATATTGTAGCATTATAAAGACGAGATAACAAATCTTTCTTATTCGGGATTGGGTATCTAATCCATTGTAATAATTTATTTAAAAGTTTCTAATTGATAACTAGCCGAGGAATTTCTTTTTCTAATTCTGCCTGTTTTTGTACATAAAAGGCAGCACAACTCCATGATGACTTACTTTTACTAATTAATCATTTTGTTAATAAATCAATAATTTCTTTTTTACAGAAATCTAATAATTTATTATTCATTTGGATTGGTATGGCCTTAGTTGGAATATTCTTTTCAGAAAATTCGTTCTCATAAGGTAATTCAACTATATGTTATTTTCTATTCCAAAAAACATTAGGTAGGTCAGAGCATACTTCTTTTTCAATTATAATTTTAAAATTATCAATTTTTTAAATTAGTAACGAATATTTTAATTGTTTTTCAATTCTTTTATATTTTAATTCTTGTTTTAAGAAACTTATCTGTGTTTCTTTTCTTTTAATCCTGTTTTTTGTTAAAAAATTAATTTTTTTAGTTAATGAAACTTCTTTTAAGGAGTTAACTTCCTTTGATACAGGAGGAAATAAGAATTTAAATTGAATTTCTTGTCCAAGTATTTTAGTGAAAATTCATTCTTCTGTTACAGAGAGGGGGTAAATTAATGCAAGGAATGGATTTTCTAATATTACTTTGGTGTTAATATTTTTTATTAAAAAAATATTGTTTTAAAAAAATTCCATTATTGCAAATATGTGCATTAGATAGTTTATAATTTATGTTTAATTTTGGTCCATTAGCTTGGATAATGTCTCTTTTATTTTTTCAAAATATTTAGAAAGTATTAATCATTCTTATATACAATTTAAATCTGCTTCTATGTCTAATAGGACAATTGTAATAAAGGAAAATTCTTGATTAATAGAGATCGTTATTTCAGTATACAATTTTTGAAAATTTATCTTATCGAGGATATTAATGAAGTTGTCTATTTCATCTTTAATAACTATTGTTGAACAATCTCATTGTTCTTTATTATGAGAATATCTACATTTTTGTCTAATTTTAATAATATAATTTCTTATAGTAATTGTTCATTTGAAACTTCTAGTTTAAAATTAGATGTTTTCAGATTTCTAACCTCTTGTTTTATCTCATTAATTTCTTATTGTAGATCTTGTATTGTAATTCTCTTTTTCTATTGTAAATCTTCCTACTATCTTTGAAAAATTATAAGGTACTGAAGAGATTACTGAAATAGTTTGATTATTAAAAGTATTTTTTAGTTTTTCTAAATAATATTTTCTTTCCTATGGATCTTTAATTTTGTATATTAACTCTAATATAATATCTTCTTATTTTGAAAGTACATTAATGGTTTTACTATAAATACAATTATTTTTATCTAAACAATTACAAAATGTACCTCATCTTCTTCAGATTCACTATCAGAAGATTGTTCTGAAAAACTTGATTCCTTTAATTAATGGATTTCTTCTTCTTCTTCTGAAGAGCTTCCCTCTTCATCACTTGAATGTATTATAAAAATATTTAATAATTTTTCTTTTAATGTTTCAGGTATTTCTAATTCATTAATCTGTTATTTAACCTTATAATTTGATTTGTAATGTCCAACTTTTCTACACTTATAACAAACAATTTGTTTTTTCTTTTTATTATACATTTTTGAATTTTTTTATTGGTTTATTACATATGTGTTTATCTTTTATCTTTTTATAGAATCGTTTATATTTTCGTTTTTTGTTAGGATAATCTTTATAGATTCTTTTTCTTTTTTTGTGTCTTCTTGAAGACGCTACTAATGAAGTATATCCAAACTGTTCATAAAAGGTATCTAATTCCCTTTTAGCAAATTTCTTTTCTTTATCCATTTACTTTTTTAATTTTAAATTATTACACATAATCAAACAAGTTATATTAATAGTAGTTACTATATCACCATATGTGAGATTTATAAAATCAGTAGTACCATTTGACTTTACTAATGATTCTCATACCTTCTGAACATTGTAATATGGAAGTCTGGCTATGAACTTTTCCTTCTAGTATGATTATTGACATTTCTGATCATAACTTTAGTTAAAAATACATCTTTATACCAATGGAAACCAGATAATTGAGGACATCTTAAATTAATTAGCAAATCACTGGTTCTTTCTTTAAATTGAATAGAATCACCAACAAAGTGTTTGGTTAATACATATATTAAAGTATTTATAGCATATTCTAATGGTAGACCGTCTTCTGTTTTAATTATTTGCATATTTTCATCATATTTATATGTAGAAAATATTTTTATTCTTTGTTCATTTGAAAGATAATGATTCCACCAGCCTTTTAATTGGCCAGTAAAACCTGTAACTATAATATGGGCTACTTGATAATTAATTTTTCTATCTTTTTTATAAATGTTAGCAATCATAATTATTTCTTGGAAATGATTTAATATTTCATATTCAGATAATCTATCTATATTCCATTCATATAAGATATCTTACTATATGTTCTCTTTCTTCGAATTGCATATCCGGTGGAGTAGGTCTGGAATACCAATTACGAGTAATAGAGACATTATGTTTAGAATCTCTAGCTGGAAAACTATTAACATGATCTCTTCTAATCTTATTTAGATGTAAATCTAAATTCTTAAATTGGTTTTTAATATTACTAATTTCAAAATCAGATAATATAGGCGAATCTGTTTTACTTAATACATTAATATGTGGATGTTTTGAGGTAGATGTTGTATTGGAAAGACTTAATTTTTCCAATTTATTAGAGATTTGTTCTAATAGATCAATTTTATTTAAAAAAAAAATAGTTTTTAGATGAGATAGAATTTCATGGGAAATAAATAAAGGAGTTTCTTTTACTTCTTTAATAGTAGGCCTAATAGGAGATATTTGGGCTTCAATTCTTTCTAATTGTTTACTCATGATTTTTAGATATAAATTGATATAATTGTTTTGTTGGATTATATTATCAGTGTTTTTAACTTCTACCAAATTATTATATATTTTTATTGGTGAGGCCAATCTTTTGAGTATTTCTTTGATTAAATTTAATGGCTTCAAAAGAAGAATATTCTTCATAAACAATTTGATTATTTTCTTCTTTAATCCATTGATTAGTTGTCATGTTTATTGTTGATAATTAGTTTGATTTATAAATTTCAAACCATGTGAAAAAATGTATATTAATTTGTACCTCTTCTAAATACTCGTAATATTTTTCTTAAATATAATACTTTTCTATTTTTGTAAAAGAAGAGAAAAATGCTACTCTTTTCTTATTATTTTATTCCTTCATATACTATTGTTTGAGATATTCTTTATTAATATTAAATTCTTCTTTACTTAGGGTGTATATTTGGGCATCATTTCCAATTACTTGTGAATATGTTAGAGAAGAAGGTTCTTTTCAGGATTATAATAGGTGGATGCCTTATCTGAATGATTAACAGTATATACTGGTGTATCAATAATATTTTTAGGAATAATTCTACGAATCTGTGTATCTAGATTCTGGAATCTGTTGTCAAAATTTTGAGATTTATTTCGAGAAATCAATGTAAGAATAGATCTGGATGTATTATAACTAGAAAGTGCAGGAGAAGAATAATGTGATAAAGATCTTCTAAAAGGTTGAAAAGCAATTTGAATGGTTCCATATGTTTTTTTATCTATATATTCAAGATCATCTTTAGAATTATTTTCTATTTTAGGTAATGGAATAATATTTTCTAATTGTCATTCATTAGGGAGAGTAATTTGATTCTAATTACTCTCTTTAGGAATTTGTACACTAGAATTTTGTGTACTAGATTGTAATAATAAAATATATCCTTTTGGACTAGTAATAAGAACTTGTGGTTCTAATATTGTGTTCATTAATTTATAATGGATCGTGTATACTACTGTTAATGGGTGTGATCCTTTCATCATATAATAACCGTTTGTTTTAATATTTAATGTTAAACCATGTAAGATATTATTATCAAATAATGAAAGAGAATAATTAAAATAAACTGGATCTTAGAATAAGCTTGATTCTACCATGCCAAGTAATGAATCATGAAAATTATAGTGTCTTCCATCTCTTAGACAGAGTAATACTAAGGTGTTTAATCTATTTCTAGTAAGTAGTTTTATAGCAACTTGTACTAATCTAATATGCATGAAAGAATATTTATGTTTTTTGTGATGTTTGATAGCTTCTCTTGTTAATAGTTGTAATGATTCATAATCATTGTTTAAGCTAATAGTTTTTTCTACTGTTTTAATAGTATAATTAGTTAGAAATGATAATTTAGAAGAAAAATTAGAATGTTTATATATTTGATTTTTTGGAACATTAAGAATTGTCCAATCTTGTAAATTTCTTTCTATATCTATTATACTGTAATCTTCTTGGTTGATGTTATCAGGTTCAATAGGAATATTAGTAATGGATTCATCAGATTTAAATAAAGAGTTCATTGAGACAGGTTTTATAGTAAAGATTTCCTATATTCAAAGAGAAATAAGTAGATTAAGAACTTGAGAGAATATCACCGAGACCACCCTTAAAGCCTCCCAGCATGAATGGACTGACCAACGGATTTTCATGGCTTATCAACACAAGTCTCCTAATATACTTCATTTTCTTTTTCCATGGGTTATCTTTGTAAAAATCTGTATCAATGATTTTTACTTTTTTTTTTTTGACAATGCAAGGATACTTAAATGATATCTTATATTTTTAATTTCGTTTATTAAGAATTTGCAATGATTTTTCAGTGTTCTAATAACTCTCTTCTTTTTTGATATAGAAGGTAGTTAGTTATCATTATTCTTTATCTTGTTTCATTAATGAAAGATTTTCCTTAAGATTCTTTATATCATTTATTAATCTTTGTAATTCAAGTTTTAGATTATAATCCATACACTTTAAATCATATAGATATTGATAACTAGCGTTATGAGCAAAATATTATTCCATAAATATCACAAATATACTAGTTATTATTATATTAGACTATAATATATAATACTTAATATATAACATTATACTGTATAATATATTAGTATAGTATTAGTTTAATATTATATGTTATATACTAATAGCATTATTATATAATTACTATACTATATAGTACTACTATATATTAGTATATTAGTATTATATACTATATAGTAATGTTAATATTAATATTAGACAGCTAACCGAGAATTAGGGTTTGCTAATGGCCAAAACGGCATAATTAATATAAATAAAAATAATAATTTTATGAATATAATAATAATATCACTTATTTATGCTAAATCAGTTGATGTGCTTGATATAATGTTATTTTAGACAACTTATAGAGAACATAATATATTCTTAAAATCTAATATCAATTATTGGGAGTTAATTTTTACATTTTTAACAAATTTGAAATTACTAAAAATTAATTTGTTGTTACTAATATTATTACTTATAGTTAATAAAAAAAATAATAGTTTCATTAATATTTAATTCCATTACTTTATACTTTAATAATTTATCCAACATTATTAACACTATTTCAGAAGTTTTAAAATTCTTAATAAATTGCTTTATTTAAAATTACTAATATGATGTCCACATTTGCATATAAAACATTATATATTTAATTAACGAGGAACAAATTAATATATAACATAGACATTTGGCTATAATTAATAAAACAAATAACAACAATATACTATATATAGCATATAGCAATATATATAGTGTATATATATAATACACTATATTCTATATATATAGTAAATATTATAATATATACTATAAAATAATATATTTTATATTATATATTAACTATATATAACATACGTTATATATATAATATACTATATAATATGTGATACCCCGTATTTTAGTGTATTTTAATTGAATGATTATTTTAATTAATTTAAATATTAGTTCTCATATTTTAAATTTATTGGATTTCTCTTTGGTTTATTTTTATGCTTTCTTAATTTAATTATTGTTTTGCATTTAAATTGCTCTTTAATTTAAATTAGTTTGTTTGTGGCTTTTAAAATTATTATGTTGTTGGATTTTTATTATTATTTTATTTAACTTACTGTTTTGAAATTCTTTTCGTTGGGATGTGTGACCTGTGTTGTTATCATCCCGATGTCACGATTCTCGTGTTTTTGTACGTGGGAGTCAAGGCGTCACAGGTGGTATCAGAGCAGTTCGGCTCTAGGTAAAACCACATGTTCCGTAAGTGCAGTACCACAAACTTTTAAAGTTGTGATTTGAAATTACTTTGATTGAAGTATGTTATTTTCATTGTTTTATTTATTTTATTGTGCGCTACTTTATTTGTCTCATTTATTTTATTGTATGTTTATTTTAATTTATTTGTTTTATTTTATTGCATGTTATTTTATTTTGTTGGTTTTATTCTATTTTATTTAATGTTATTTTGTTGTATTTTAATTTGCTTTGAGTTGAAAGTGGGGTTAAGCTTACACTATGGCAAGAAGATGGTACGATCAAGAAGGCCGACAGGTGAACTTGCAGATGAATTGCCAAGAGGCGATGGGAATTACGCCATTGCAAGGGCGTTAAATCGGGTGATGGAATTCTTTCAACAGAATTTATGGCCACTACAAGGGGAGTAGAATAGGGTGGCACAAGCTGGGTGCACCTATGACCGCTTCTTGGTACATAGAACTCCTGCCTTCACGTGCGAAGAGGACCTACTTCGCCCTAGGAGGTGGATTGAAAACCTCGAAAGGTCATTCGAAGTCTATGGTTGCACAGAGGCCTAGAAGGTGTTGTATGGGAGTTATATGATGCAAGGCGAAGTGGCTAATTGGTGGAAGACTAAGCGGGGAACTCTTAGAGATAGAGTTGGGATCTTTTGCAGCTGTGTCTTGGCAACGCTTCAAGAAAGAGTTCGACGACCATTTCTTCCCTGTTTTTGTGAGATGGCAAAAGGCACAAGAATTCAATAACTTGGTCCAAGGGGATATGATTGTTGAGCAAAAATTTATAGGGCTCGGGTTGTTTGCGATTAATCTAATAGCCACTAAAGAGATGCGGGTTGAACGTTTCTAGGAAGGGTTGCGCCCTCAGATCTGCAAACAGGTTGCGTGCCTGCAAATCCAAAACCTTCAGAGGTTGGTCGAGGTGGCCTCTATTGTGGAGGAGAGTGAGGTGTTGAGGTAGGCTCCCCTCCAAGTAAAAAGCGACTGAACGTTGATGGTGAATGGAGCAGTTCCAGGTCGCCACAGAAGTTTGTGCAAAGGACTGGGGCCCGATCGCAGGTAGCCTCTGGTGTGCGTATGGGGGGCTGAGCTCCAATTAGCAGCAAATATAATAGAGCCCATGAGGGCGAGTGCCATTAGGGTGGGAACCAGTGCTTTGAGTGCAATCAGAAGGGGCACTTTGCTCGTGAGTGCCCTAATCGGACCCAAGGGAATTGAGGCGGTTATAGCGGTGGTAGAACTAATCAAAGGCAAGTAGTTCAGGCTCAGGTGTACACGCTGACTCCTAGCACTACTGGCGACAAGGTCACAGAGACTCAGGACGCTGGAATTATGGCAGCTATGGGTCTAATATGATCTTTTGTAATGGATGCCTTGTGTGGTTTATTCTCGGGTTTTGGAAAAGTTGTGCAAGTTGTACCCATATCCATTGGGTGTGTGTGGTCGTGTGATTTCTTAAGCGTGTTCGAGGTTGTATCTTGTAACTGCCTTAGCGTTAATGTTTGGCCTTACAAATTTTGAGGACGAAATTTTATTTAGGGGGAGGATGTGATATCTCGTATTTTAGTGTATTTTAATTGAAAGACTATTTTAATTAATTTAAATATTGATACTATTGTTTTAAATTTATCGGATTTCTCTTTGATTTATTTTTATAATTTTTAAGTCATGAAATTTATTTTGATATGCTTTCTTAATATTAATTATTGTTTTGCATTTAAATTTCTCTTTAATTCAAATTTGTTTGTTTGTGGGCTTTAAAATTATTGTGTTATTGAATTTTTATTATTATTTATTTTAGCTAGTTAATGCATTTAAATTATTTTATTTAACTTACTGTTTTGAAATTATTTTCGTTGGAATGCATGACCCGTTTTGTTATCACCCCGACGTCACAGGGATGTGATACCCCGTATTTTATTATATTTTAATTGAATAATTATTTTAATTAATTTAAACATTGGTTCTCTTGTTTTAAATTTATCGGATTTCTCGTTGGTTTATTTTTATGATTTTTAAGTTGTGAAATTTATTTTGATATGCTTTCTTAATATTAATTATGGTTTTGCATTTAAATTTATTTTTAATTTAAATTAGTTTATTAGTGGGTTTTAAAATTATTGTGTTATTGAATTTTTATTATTATTTTATTTAACTTATTATTTTGAAATTCTTTTCACTAGGATACGTGGCCCGTGTTGTCATCATCCCGATGTCATAATTCTCATGTTTCTGTACGTGGGAGTCGGGGCGTCACATAAAACACTATATATATATATACTATATACTATATATATATATATATATACTATACTATACTATATATTATACTATAATATTAGATATAATATGCTATATGTTATAGTATACATTATAATATATAACATAATATTAATACTATAATCTATTATTAACATATTTTTAGAAATTCATTCGCGAAACATTTGAACATGACTCTGAATGAAGTTCGAACGTTTCATGTACATAAGCCCAAAACCGAAACGGTGAAACGTCATGATTTTCAAACCCTTACCGTTATCTCTCCACTGTTGCATGCAGCCACTAAACCATCGTCGCCGCCATCAAACGCCGCCATCAAACACCGCCACAACCATTGCAAAAAGGTAGGCATCCCTCTTTTGTCCTTTTACATGTTTTTTTTAAAGATTTAGTAGGATTTTGTGTAAAACCAAACGTTAGTGGTGGCCAAATTTTCAACTCATATTCCAGCCACCACGAGTTGCCATTGGCTAAATAATCACCGTAGAAAAAGTTGTTGAACTGTGTATTTCATTTCTATGGTGGCATTTGGCCACTTAGAACCGTGGTACATGATTTTCGAGAATAGCTATGTCGTAACGTTTGAACGTTTTGACAGAACGTTAGAAACATAAGATGTTTCAATTACATAGCCGTTATGCCTTCCAAGTTCAAACGTATATTTTGTAAATTCGAACATTGAATGTTAACGTTCGAACGTACTACTTTTCATTTTATTCACCATTTTGCCTTCTACGTTCAAACGTCAAACAAATATGTTCTAACGTGGAATTAGAACTTTCAAATGTACCATATTTCAAAATTCTTAGTCGTTATGCTCTTAACGTTCGAACGTGTATATTATACGTTCAAACATTAATTGTTATGTTTGAACGTTAAACACATATGTGCAAACGTTTTATCTGAACGTTCGAATATATGTTATATTATGTTCAAATGTTAATACAGAGCAGTTTAAAATTAATACGAAAGATGCATCAATAGTGCTAATAACTTTTTTCCTTTTCTAATTTTCAGGATATGGCTCATCCATACCAGGAAACAGGGGAGGGAATGAGCCACTCAGGACATTGTTCGGATTGAGGGCTCATACTGTTATGGTGGAGCGAGAGGTTCTGATCAATGAGTTCGACGAGTTTTGATGGGAAAATATCTACACATTGAGGGGGAAGGTATACCCCTTAATGGTTCGAAAGTTCTATATGAGGGATGTGCTCCATGTCTCAAGACGCATCCTCTCACACCGTGGTTGTACACGATGTTTCATTTGAAATTTCACCAGATGTCATCGTTGAGCTCCTCGGGATTCGTCGAGTAGTTGAGACATCAACTACAGTTGACTCTCAGACTGGCGACATAGCAGTGGTTTGCACATCTACATCTACACATAGCACACTCGATGTAGATGTAAGCACTTTTGCATCATCTACTGGCCCAGTTATGCCAGTAGATGATGCCAAAAATACAGACTGATTAGAGGCTAAGGGTACTGACCGTGAGGCTCGAGATGATGTCTGAGACGATGATTTCTATATCCTCACTGGCAGAGACCACAAGCAGATCGAGTGGAAGAACGCCTTCAACCAAATACATCTACTACCTTTCTTCCGCATGTTGTATCTTATTGTTGCAACAAACTTGGATCCTGTGGCACATAAGACCACATTTAGTCGGATTCGGGCATAGTTTTTTATACAAGTGGCATGTGGAGATCCCATCGATTTGCCACTGCGCATCTTTGAGATGATTCATTACAAGACGAGCATCGTCTCCAAGGATAACCTACCATACGGTGTCATCATCATCCGACTATTACTTGCTTGGAGAGTGCCACTCCAGCCGGAGGAGTTGGTCACAGATCATATGAGCCCCCTCGACATGAGCATGCATCGACATAGCATTGGACCTCCAAGAATGTATCATCAACGTTAGCCACCCCCTGTAGCGGATCTAGTTCCTCTGAAGCAGCCTGGGCCCGGTGTGGAGTATTAGTCAACAGCCGATGAGTACATCTGCAGGAAATGGGCGGCCTGCTTGGGTTGATGTAGTGATCTCACATCTGACTACGCATATCGATCGACAGATCGTGGCTGTAGAGGAGTCTGTCGCCAAGATAGCCCATCGTGTAGAAATCCTCAACAATAAGGTTGATGGTTTGAGTGAGGAGATACGGAGTACAAATTTCATGAATAACGCGTTTGTCTGAGTGTTGTTTACGAAATTCTATCATATTTTGTATTTTACTTTTAATATATGTAAAGAACAATATTATTTAATATATCTATTATTTTTTAATTTCAATTCTCAATCTTCTTTAATGTTAGATTTTCTAACTTTAATACTAAATCACTATACTTCAAATATATATATAATTATATTTTACAAATTGTGTATATATAACTATATATTACAATTTTTTAGACTTGTTCACAAATTATGCACTATAAAAACTACATAATTTTTAAATTAAAGTCATATTTAATTTAAATTTACAATTAAGGTTTGAATGTTAATTACTAACATTTGAACATTGGTGCCAAAACATTTCACGTTCGCATGTAAGTAGCCCCAATGTTCAAACGTATATGCGACTTTCAAACATAAATTTCCCTCCATTCGAATGTCAAAAAAATCTCATCTATCTTTAGTGACAGATTCTAGAAACCGTCACAGAAAATACTTTTTAGTGACGATTTGGAGACTGTCACAATTTTCCAACCATCACTAAAAAGCAATTATGTTTTAGTGTACATAGATAATTAATTAGTAAATTAGAAAAAAATATATATCAATACAAAAACTTGAACAGCTTTTTTATATTAATTCTTTTTTTTTAACCCAAGCTCAAAGATATGCAAAGGATCTCGAGCTCGAGAGAGACGAGTGTTCTTTTATTAGTTAAAACCCGAAGCCCTCTCTCTTTTGTAAGTTCGTGATTTTTATATTTCACTTAAAAAAAATAGAACTCACTTAATATAGAACCTATGGTATTTTACAATAATCATTTCATATTATATTAAAAAGTAAAATTTTCAAAATACTACTGCTTTTCTTGTGAAAATAGAAACTATCTATTTTCACTTGAAAATCGAGAGGATCCTTGTACTTGTAGGTCTTATCTGTTCATCTTAACACATCTTCCCCTTTCGCCCTTGCCAGCTCTTCTTTCCATTATATGGGTGAACACCCGGATATGGATTCGGATCTTGGCATATCCGGATCAACATCCAGGTCTATAATATGGTTTGGATATCCGTCTTGATTAACATGTTTATATCCCAACGGATACCCAGTTATAAAAATTCAGGTATCTAATTACTCAGGTTGTAATCGAATATCCGGATTTATCAAAAAATAAAGTTTTAAAGATGAGGGCTACAAACACAAAACGACATCATTTTATTTACTGGTCACTTTTTTAAAAAGAATATAAAACCTAGCTACAGGTACCTGGTATTAATATCGTAACCACATTATATAACTGTACCCGTATTCAAATAGAGGCAGGTACAAAATCCATATTCTTGCTTAAATAAACTTGATTTCTAGATTCCGGGCCGGAACGAAAAAAACAACCTTGATGGACAAGCCTATTCAATTATGTTCTAACTTTTATGTTGATTCCCAATTTGTTATTTTCTAACGTGAGTAAAAAAGGTTCAATCTATAGCTAAGGCAGAGTAAAAATCTAAAAAATCAACCCTGTTTTGACTCTTACAAAATGGAGTTGGAATCAGATTTTTATTATTTTTCAACCGGAGTCAAAGGTGTCTCCGAACCAACTCCGACTTTATACTCCAACTACAACTTTGTCCTCCAAATCCAAATCTAGTATCGTACATATGTTATAAAAATATGTATTTAACTATATATTAGTCATATATACTAGTATGGTTATACATTTATATAACTAGGACTTATATAGTTAAATTTAATAATATACTAATATGAGCTAATTATTATAAAATAATATACTTATATTATATATAAATAGACTAATAATAGTTTAGTATATGTAAACATCATAGTATTACTATCATACAAAATAAATTAGAGACTAGTATTGAAATGAGTCTAGTATAATAAGCTAATAATACTAATTTTTTTTTTTAAAAGTCAGGGCCCCCTGTACACAAGAGACCCCTACCCTAAATTTATTAGAAAACCCTCACATATGGCGGAGGAACACCGTGGTTACAAAAAATCTCAAAGAACAAACATCATTTTTCTCTAATAAAAGCCATCCCCAAATGATCCATATGCATCAAGCCTCTCAACCGTGTGTGCTGAAATTCCAAGCCAACAAAATCTCTATTAACACCATGTGTCCTTTCCTTCGCCAAAAAGTCCGCTACCATATTTGATTCCCTAAAAATATGCCTAAAACGAGCATTAATCTCAATGGCAATCTCCTTTATCTCCTCCCAAAAATCCCAAAGAAACCAAAGCCAACAAATTCCGGAAGCGAGTCAATTCATGGCCGCCGAAGAGTCCGATTCTACAAGAACATTCTGAAACCTTAACTGTTTACATAGCCGAAGACCATCTAATAAAGCACGACACTTGGCAACCGTACTAGTAGCACTTCCATAGTAATGGGCAAAACCTGCTATACATTTTCCATTCGAGTCTCGAATTACACCACCACCCCTACCTCTCCCGGATTAGTACAAGCCCCACCATCCACATTGAGTTTCACATTTCCCCTTCCCGGCAGGTCCCATTTGATATAAGTCACTTGTTTCTTATGAATAGGAACAATCAGTATACTTAGGCTCTCCATCACCAAACTATCTTCCTTCTTCATTTGCTGGAATTTTTTCAGAGAACAAGATGCATCTTTAAGTAGAAACTTTATATATCAAATTGTAACATCTACCTTAAAAGAAACACCTTCCATTCTCGCCGAACATCGCGCCTTCCATAAGGACCAAGAAATCAAATTCAGAAGCACTCCATGAATCCATCCTGCTTGAGTTTGTTTTGTTGCTCTCTGCTACCAAAAAGACATCATACCCTGCCAATTCCTGATCTGCGGTAATCTTATTTGACAAATATTTGCAAAATAATTCCACACCGCTTGAGTACTCGGCCCCTCACACAAAATATGCTGCAAAGTTTCACATTAGGCATTATACAGCAGTGACATTTAGAGGCTAACAGAATGGCCAAACGCTGGATGACATCATCAGTCAGCAGTGCCCCTCTTTTTGCTCTCCAGCATAGAAATGAAATTTTCTTAGGAATATTGGCTTGCCACAACCACTTTCTCCATTCACAAGTTTGCCCACGTTGCCTAGAGATCTCCTAAGTAGATTTTGCGGTGAAGTTACCTTCCAAAGAATGCTCCCAAATCAGCACATCTGGCCTCTGTCTCAGCCGCACACCTGAAACACGAATTTACTACAAAACCTCAGACAAAACCAAATCTCAGATGAATTCAATTTTTGGCCCCCTGTCATCTACTACTTCAGCAACCAACAATGCACTACTACCTACTATCAGACAGAGATCCTGCAAAGGGCCACACCCAACCCAATTATCCATCCAAAAATTTAAATTCCCCCTCCCAACCAGCCACTTTGAATTCCGGATTATCCTTGGCATTAACTTTGTTATGCCCTTCCAAAACCATGAGCCTTTGGTTATCTAAATAGCCTTATAAATGTGTTCTCGCCCAAGATATTTTTTCTGAAAAAAATCTGTCCAAATAGAATCCCCCGTAAGCAACTTCCAACCAAATTTCATAAATAGAGAATCTTGCACCTCCATCAAATCTCTAACACCAAGACCACCCTCCTCCACTAGCTTGCAAATTAACTTCCAAGAAACACATTTACGCTTCCTAACTTCCATCGAAGATCCCCAAAGAAAATATGCAAAAATTCTTTTAAGCATTATAAACACAACCTTAGGCATTTTCAATACCGATAGCACATGAATTGTCATGTTGTTCAACACATGTTTAATGAGAATGATCTTCCCCCCAAAAGATAAGATCTTGCTTTTCCATCCCACCAGTTTTTTTTGTATCCTAGCCAAAAAACCATCAAATAAATTGATCTTTAAACACCCCACATATAGAGGAATTCCCATATACAAACTCGGCCAAGCACCCTCTTCAAACCCGGACATCACATTGAGTTCATTCCTTCTTTCCTCAACGATAGAGGAGGAGAAAAAAATAGTAGACTTACTTGGGTTAATCAACTGTCTAGACATCTCCTCATAACAATGCAAAGTTGACATGAGGTTCCTGATAGAAAATTTTCCACCATTTGCAAAAATCAAAATATCGTCGACATATAACAAATGAGATATGAGAGTACCACGACCCGGATGATAAGGTTTAATACGCCCCAAACTGAATTGCTGGTGCAACATTCGAGAGAGAATTTCCTGAGACAAAATAAATAAATAAGGCAATAAAGGATCGCCTTGCCGAAGTCCAGGTGACGCCTGAAAGAAATCTTCAGTACAACCATTCAACATCACCGAATAAAATGGGGAAGAAATAGCATTGAAAAGTAGATTTCGCCAATTTTCTGAAAAACCCAAATGACGTAAAACTTCCATAAGGAATTTCCAATTGACATGGTCATATGCCTTTGTTATATCAATCTTCAACATCACATTACCACCTCTCACCTTCCGATTTATCCCTTGAACCAACTCTTGGGCCAAAGCCATATTATCAAAAATACTTCGTCCTGGGATGAATGTTGCCTGCTCCTTAGAAATAATTATGTCAAGAATAGGAGCCAATCAAACAACCATAATTTTCGTCATAATTTTGTACACCAATAAACAAAGACTAATGGGCCGAAACTGACCAAACCCCACAGGCTCCTCCACTTTTGGAATCAAAATCAAATTAGTAGCCCCGAAGAAAGTAGAGAAAGTTTGACCCGTAAAAAAATCCTTTGCCATCTCAACAAGGTCATCTTTAACAATGTCCCAAGCCAATGTAAAAAAAAAAAGCTGAGAAATCATTAGGCCCAGGACTACTATCCATAAGAATAGACCAAAGGGCATTCCGAACTTCATCCACCAACGGCGTCCTACACAGTGAAGCATTCTCATTCGATGTTACAGTTGGAAGTAGCAAATCAAGCTCCGGTACATTTGTATTAACGTTAGAGCATGTAAAAGCCCCCTGAAAAAATTGCATTGCCTCCATATGAATAGCCTCAACTGACTCAAGAACTCTTCTATCCTCCAGTGACATTCTCGCTACTATTTTATTCTTTTTCTTTACCCTCATGGCAGCATGAAAGAAGCTAGTATAATAATACTAATTTACTAATGCATAATAACATATAATTAGATATTAGAAAGTCTAGTATTTAATTAAGTTATAAATAAGTAAGACACAAGTATAATAACGTATAATACTAATATATAATATTATGTAATTAAATACTATAGTATAAGCCTAGTATATAAATAAATTAGACGCTTGTATAGAAATAACTAATAAGTCTAGTATAATAAGTTAATAACATATAATACTAATTCACAAAAATATAATAACATATAACTAGACATTAGAAAAAAATAAGTCTATATAGAAATAAGTTATAAATAAGTTAGGCATTAGCGATTGCACTCATCGGTATTAGTTGAACCGTACACCACCATGGGCATGTATAAAACCTTACTTACCGTTTACAACCATTTTTTGTGACTTTTGTACTTTTAACCTCACTTTTTTGGCCAAAAGCAAATCACCTTCAAAAGTAACTTCTTTCTTGTTCGGAATGGCAACATCCTAACCACGAAATCATCATATATAGGATCAAAAGTGCCTCCCATTTCCACTTCTTTTCTTTTATTTATTTCATTTAGTTGCTATCTTTGTGTTTGTATTGTTTGTGTCTTGGATTGTTATCTATAATAACCTTATTTGTCTAAGAAACAAGAAATTAAGACTATGTTTGGATGTTAAGATTATAGTTAAGTTGAGGTATAAATAGTAGTATTTTATAGATCTCATTAAGATAAGTTAACTTATTGGCTACGTTCAATGTAAATAAACCAGCATCGATCAGGAACAAAATGGGGCAGTTATTATGACGCAGCATGCAAATCAAGATCCGAGATTGCACCTCATTATTGAGATCATATGACTCTTCAGTAAATCACAAAAAATCAACCCCCAGATCATCACAAAGATAAAGAAAAATTCTCTCACATTAATGTATTTTCATTATAAAATTAGAAAACTAATAATCAGCACACTTTAAAACATGACCGATGGGAATCTTTATATAGGTTTACATGAATCAAAGAATTAAAAATAATAATTCTAAAAACAAACTCTAAAGACTAAACCTTATATAAAGCAACTAAAAATAACAATTATTTCGTTTATAAAAAGTCTTAGTTATTTAAAATACTTATTACAAACTAATTATAACTAAAACTTTAATTTACTAGAATTAAGAAATAAAACAAATTTAAAAATGGTCTCCGACTCTACGCAAACTAGAGTTGCAGGTTTTGCTCGATAAAGTAGCAAGCGAGCGTCTGTCTAGCGAAGGTTATTTGTTGGTTTCACTCGACGTACGAGAATCAAGTAGAGTGGAGCAAACTAATCTTGAATTGGATTATTTTTGTACGGTTTTATTCTCTTTTTAAGTATTTTTTTTATCCTCTAAATTCCTTTATGCCTTTGATAGGCATACCATCCCCATTACATTAAAAAAAAAAAAAATTGGCTTCCATACAAAAGCAATCCCCTTTTATATATGCTTTCGCATTGGCTGACAAATAAAGAACCGGAAATCGAAACCCAACCAGAACTAGACAGTTAAAGCGCAAAAATGGAATGATTCCATTGCAACGCCTTAACACATTTTTTATTTCCACTCAAAATATTAATGCATGCCATTATGTCATCTTAAGGTTCTCTTTGAATGCTAATAATATCTCAAATCATCTGCGAGTTGTAGTAAAATAGTTTGTGAATAGTAATAAATTGTTTATAAATATTAATGTAGTATGTGAATTTCTAAAAATAATTATATTATTAAACAGACCCTAAGATGAAAAAGTGCTGGGACTATACTGTTGAAGGGCAGATGCTATGTATGCATATTGGAATACAAAAAATTTGCACAACCTTCTACTATTTACACCACACTCCACACTTCTCATTTTTTTTTTTATCAAATATGTATTATATAAATAATGAATAGGAAATTTGAAATAGTTTAAAAAGAATAAACTCAAAAAAATATTAAAAAATTTAAAAGTTTAAAAAAATGTGGAGTGTGGTGGAGGTTGTATAGCAAACCTCATTGGAATATCAGATTAGAACATTCGCATTGGCTTCTTCAAAATTTGAAGAAATGTAGATAAAATGATTTATATTGACTCATTCAAAAAGTAAAAGCTTGAACTGTGAGATACAGTTATTTTAAGTATATCTTCAAATTTGAAGATATACTATTCATCTTCAAAAGCAATATTATATTATAAAAATTATCCCAACTGCTTTGCATTTTAGTTTTCATTTCTCATAATTTTCACTTCCCCGAACGTCTTTTCACTTTCACTTTTGTATTAAGTTTTGAAATATGTGAATAAAGAAATATTATTATTAATTAGCATATGTTAGTGTAATTATAAAATATGAAAAAAAAAATTAATAAAAATTAATATTATATTATTATTTTGACTAATCTAATGTGAAATTATGACTAAAGAGGTTTTAGATTTACGAAAAATATATAATTTTCATCAAATTTTAAAGATGACTTTGATAAAACCAATACTAAGGGTGTGTTTGGATAGCCAGTTCAGACCAAAATATTTCATCTGAAATTGTACTGTACAGTAATTTTGGCTATTGAAACACAATATTTCATCTCTTAAGTTTTGAAAATATTTACTTAAATGAACAATAAATAAACAATATAAAACAGTGAAAACTTACGAGAACAGTGTCAAAATTGACGTGAACAGTGTACAGTGAGACTCATCTTTTTATTAAATCTTAAAAAGTCAAAACTATCTTATGATCTCATCTCACTATCCAAACACATATTTTTTATAAACTATATCATCTCATCTTAACTTAAATCTCATTACTATTAAAAATATTTGATCTCATCTTATCTCAACTATCTTTCCAAACCCACCCAAATACTCTTAAGTCGCTTGAGCTAAACAATTTTGTATAGAAGCCAACCTATTAGCAGCAATGCACATGGTGTCATCCATCGATATGGAGAAAGTAAAAGAAAAACGCTGCACATGGCTCATTTCTCTCTCTTTTTATTTTTATTTCTTTCTTTCTGGGGAGAGGCCACATGCCGCACTTTGCTTTTTAAGTAGACTATAGGTGAGTTGTAATCATAACATAATCTCTTCTCCAAAAGCTTTTGTAGATCACAGATGACAGATCTCTGTGAAGACATCCAAATTACCGTTGTTCTAACAGCAAAATATCATTTTATTTATTTATTTATTAAGATTTTACTTTTTTAAGAAGAAATTAAACTTGACTCTCTTTCTTAAGAACACCTTTTTTTTTTTACCAATTAATCACTTAAATACTTGCAAATACTCCCTCCAATGAGACACAATAAACAATTGAAAAATCATTTAGACAGTCTTAGAGTATTTATATTATGAACAAATTATTTGCCCAGATTTACTCAAAACTCATCTTTTCCTATTTAACATGAACTCATATTTTCAAAACCTCTCACATCTTTAAAATAGAATTAAAATACTTTCTTTTATGTCTATTTATTATTTTTTCTACTCATTTCTTTATACATCCTTTGTCTTTCAAGTCGAAGATGATTTTTAATTTAACTTCTTTCTTTTCACATTTTCTTAATTATTTAATTATTTGTTGTGCTTATGTTTTCGACTTTTCATCTATAACGAAATTTTTTTAAACTATTTAGCTTTCTAAATGGTAATGTTTTTAAAAATAAGTTCTTTCGTATTAATAATATTTTTGTAAAAATATATTTTCCCAAATAGTCATTTTAAAAAAATTGAATTATCTCAATAGTGACATTTTGCCAGATGTCAGTATAGAACAAGTGTAGATTACTGGAGAAAAAGTTTGTTTTGTTAGTCAAATAAATATTTGTAAAAAATAATTTAGGAATGAAAAGTTAGTCCCTATATTTAGACAGCCAGTGTTTAAATGTCAAAAAGTTTCCCAAAAATAATGAGCAGTAGACTTTTTTGTCAAAAGTAAAATATTTTTACTAAATTTTAGACAACAAGCTCCTATCAGCCAGATGGAAATGCTCTTAGATGGTGTAAACTGTAAATTCCGTGCACTTAATAAAAAAAAGGAAGAAGAAGAGTATGAGAAATCTATAATCCATTTATAAAAATCAATTTTGCATGATAGTTCCTATATTTTCAAAAAAAAAATATAGAAGACTTATAAACTTTAAAACTGTATTTAACATTACTTTTAAATATTTATCAAGAAATAATTATCAAACCTAACTAAGACTGGTACAAGATTATGATATTGCCAATGAGATTGACTTACCATTCATACCTTGAAAACAGGAGAAAAGACCAAAGATAGGAGAAAACAAATGAAATACTAAAATACATATCAAGAATCAAGATCCTTCTTCAATACGTTAATATACAATATTTTAGTACCTAAACTAACCTAAATATATTAATCAATAATGAACATTATATATAATTATTAAAATGTCAATAGATTCCTAAACATTGATAATAATTATCTATAACAATCAAGCATGCAATCCAAAAGCAAAGATGCTGGTATATTTACTGCATATATTACCTGTAAAGGCACTCACCATTTTTCTTTCTTTTTTTTAAGAAAAAGGCTTCTCAATTACCCAAACCTTCAAATTTCCCCCTTTTTTTTCCTCTTTTTTGATAGATTCCAACATGGTACCGCGGTGTCCAAAAAACATCACATTTAATGACTTAAAAAGTGTTAAAAGAAGAACAAATGAAAATGTAATAGCCACAATAAAAAAGTTATAAGAATCAACCTTTTCTTTTTGATTTCGAGAGAGAAAGAAAGAGAGGAAGAGAAATCTAATTAAAAAAGGGGCTAAAGCCTAAGCAGCTGTTGAACAATTTACATGCAATTACAGTCACATTAAACCCACTCTCCACCTTACAACGTTACAACACCAACCACATAAGAAAAATTAAAGAAAGTGGATAAAGATAAGGATAAAGTTTAACAAAAATTAATAAAAGTAAAAAAAGCCATCAATTAGCGGAGAACTAATACGCCTAAAAAATAAAAGAAACTAGCTGTCTCTCTCTCTCTCTCTCTCTCAATTTGATCTCTGAGGTAGCTCAACACCCAACCGGCTCCACGGCCGGCTTAACCTTCGGCGGCCTTCCTCTCCCTCTAGGAGGCCCATCAGACGGAGCTGCAGCAGAAGCCGCAGCCGTCTTGGCCTTCTTGGGTGGACGGCCACGTGGCCTGCCACTCCCGGAGGATGCCTTCTTTGCCTTGGGTGCCGGGGGCGGCGAGAACGGGTCCCTCGGCTTTGGCGGACGGCCCCGTGGCCTGGGTGGCCCGACGACGGTTCCGGGTGGGAGCGGCGCCTTGGGCTTTGGCGGGCGACCTCGTCCACGCTTCGGAGGCGCGTTGGGGTCTGGCTTCATGTAATTGTTCTTGACCAAAACGAGCTGGCCGGCCTGCTTCAGCTTGCTGAGTTGGTGGGAGAGGAGTGTCGAGTGAGCTGCCGGCAGATCCGTGTAAGTCGACTCAATATACCTGGAGATAGCCGACTTGTTCGAGCCGTTCTTGTCGTTGAGAGCCTCGATCGCCGCCATAATCATCTGGAAATAAAAAAAAAGGAACTCAAAATCATCAAACCCAGCTCAAATACACTAATAACAACCCGCCGAAAGCGTTTGCATGGTGAGAAAAGAAAGCTCAAGAAAATGGAAGAGAAACCGTTGGTACCTCGGGGTACTGAGGGATTGAGGTAGCTGGGGGAGGAGGTTGAGCTGGAGGAGGGTTATTATTTTCTTCTGTAGCCATGAAAGAGCTTCGAGAGAGACAGAGAGAGTGTGTGGGTATGTGTCTTAGAGAGAGAGGGGACTGTAGGTTTGGTGGGAAGAGAAACGTAAGTTGAGTGGCCAAAGGGGTCGGGATTTAAAAGGGTGTTTCATGAGGTTCGGATCGAGGGAAAAGGGAAGGCGATGAGAGCCTAAGGTGGGGGATCGGGCGGCTAGGGATAGTGAGTTCAGATGAGAATCAAACGGCTGAGCCTTCATTGTTATGGAATCACACGGATCGATGAGGTGGACTGGGACTAGTTGGGGGTTGTCAAATTCATTGGATGCGAAGTTACGATCAAGCCCTTCATTTTGAATTGTTCCCGAGCGTTACGAATCAATTTGAGCGGAGATAACACGGGGCTTAGCTTAGAAATATTTTCCACGTTGCAGAATAGTATTGGTGCGAAGATAGAAAGTATAGAAGCGGGAAATTGGATTTTAGAAACTGACGTATGGGATATCAACACGACATCAAGTACATGTGTGCTTGAGTTCGTTATAATTTTGGTTGTCCGAGATTCAAAGGGCACACACAGAAAGAGCTTGGCATCCGAGTGCGAAAAATGGGACCCATAGGTGGGCCACGAGACAGAGGTGCGGTTTTTTGTGTGTCGGATGTGTACGTGAGCGAATTGCAGAACTCCGAGTTAAGAGGATCAAAGGGTTATTGACTGGGAGTCCGAATTTTGAGTTGACTTTATATATTGGAGACGTACACCTAAGAAGTACTACATCACAGCCCAGCCCCGTCTAGTCTAGTCCAGTCCAGCCAGTACGCAGTAGCTGTGGATCGTAACGAAACAATCGAAATCCGTAAAACATCCCCGCACTGTACTTTCTGTCTTGGTGGTGGGCCCTTTGCCCTCGCTGACCATGTTCGGGTTGGGGACGTAGAGAAATTTATTAAAAAATTACAATATAGAAAATAGGATTATGTTATCTAACTTCTATCACATTTTATATTTTTTAAAATTTTTTAATTTTTAAAAAATTTTTTAATTTATTCTTTTTAAATTATTTTAAATTTTTTATTTACTATTTATATAAAAATATTTAAAAAAAATTAAAAAAAATATAGAATGTAGAATGTAGATGAATAGTAAAAAATTATGAAGATTTTTTTTTATAGAAAATAAACCCTTTAACTCAATTTTTTTTGTGCTACAAATGATTATCGAGATACTCTTTTATAGGCATATGATAGGAGTGAGGATTGATTAAGATATCGTTTGAATAGTGAATTGAGATAAAAAAAAATTTGAGAGGAAATTTAAATATTGTTAGAATATTATTATTTCAAAAATTAAAAAAATTAAATTATTTATTATATTTTATATGAAAATTTGAAAATTTGAAAAATTTATAATGATGAGATTAGATTAAACACTTTTACTATCTAAACAGGGTGGATTCTCCTAAATTTGACTTCGACTCCGACTTTGTCCAAATTCAAATCCAAACTCTGACTTCGACTTGTGTAAGTTTCGATCCAACTCTGACTTATCGGAGCGGAGTTGGATTCGGGCTTTTAACTTCTTCTTTTTTTAGTTTTATATTTAGTCCATTTTTAAAAAGTATATTTTGTAAGCTTTCAAATTTCATTTTTTTCAAAAAATTAAAAACTACAACTAAATCATTGATTACTAATTTATTTCTACATTAATATCTAACTAATTTTGATACTAGACTTATACTTTAGTGTCTAATTACATGTTATCATGCTATAGTATTACATATTATTTTTAGTGTCTAATTATATGTTATTATACTATAATATTACATGTTATTATATTATACTAATGTCTAACTTATTTATAACTTATTTCTACACTATACTTATTTCTAGTGTCTAATTACATGTTATTATATTTTAGTAAATTAGTATTATGTGTTAGTAACTTATTAAACTAGACTTATTAGTTGTTTCTATACTAGTATCTAATTTATTTCTATACAAGACTTATACTATAGTATCTAGTTACATATTATTATACAATAGTATTACTTGTTATTATACTAATGTCTAACTTATTTCTAACTTAATTATATATTAGACTTTCTAGTGTATAATTACATGTTATTATACATTAGTAAATTAGTATATGTGTTATTAACTTATTATATTAGACAGTAAATTAGTATATGTGATATTAACTTATTATATTAGACTTATTTAAATACTAGTATCTAACTTATTTCTATAGTTGATTATGTATGATAGTAATACTCTGATGTTTACATATACTAAACTATCAATAGTCTATTTGTATTATTGTATAAGTACAATATTTTATAATAATTAGCTTATACTAGTATATTATTGAATTCAACTATATAAATTCTAGTTATATAACTATACTATTATATATAGATAAATACATATTTTTTTAAATATGTACAATATTAGAGTCGAATTCAAAGTTGAGGTTGGAGTCAAAGTCGGTCCAGCGACACCTTCGACTCCAACTGAAAATTTTTTGTAAAAAAAAGAAAAATATGACTTTGACTCCATTTTGTCGGAGTCAGAGTGGAACAAGATTCAGATTCGAATTTTCAAATTTTTGCTTAGTCATAACATACGATGTGAAAAAAAAAATGAAATGGTAATTTAGTAATGAATCTATCAACTCCAAGAGATGATACATGAATGAGTTAGAATTATAAGAAGTGGAATCTGAATAGTCATCCACTAAGTTCATGTATGTATTTATAATACTTCCTCTTGGATGATCATAAATAAAGAATATATCTTGTTAAAAGTTTGCCAACAAAAAGCTCAATGGGAAAAAAAGAGACCAATGGCTAAGTAAAAAAAGGTACAATATTCTTATATACTTTCAAATGCTATAAGATTACCTTATTAAAACCTTGCAAAGGAAGACCTAGTGAAAAAAAACCTTAGCAGGGAAAAATAGTACAATCGGTATGATCATTTTCTCAATGTATGTAGAGTTTCAATAGTTTATGATGAAAGATCAATGAGTTAATGCATTCTAATGTTGTTAATCAACTTCTTAAAGGTTGTAGTTGGTGATGCTTTAATGAATAAATCTATCAAGTTATCACTTGATTATATTTGCTTAACATCAATATCATTAATCTTTTGAAAAAAAAAATCATAGCAAAGAAAAAGAGTACAATCCCTATGATCATTCTCTCCCACTCAAATGTATGTGGACACTGCAACAAAACTGGCCAATTACCACGATACCTTTTGCCGCATAAAGCCTAAAATATTGCCATGAAATATCAATATTGGCAACACTCGATGGTGGCAGGTTTGTAGAAAAAAAAAAGCCAATTTTGGTATCAAATTGGCGAAATTCTCATTTTGCCGCAAATGGTGCTTTATTTTCGGCAAACCATGGTGTCGCAAATGAGAAAATTTTTTGTGAGAAATACCTCCCTCATCTCATACACCTTAGCCCCACATACATAGTGCCCATGCTGCTATATTGCCAAGAAAAATGTTTTGCATCACTTTGGCTTCTCGCTATTACCTTCATACGACAATTTTGAAATGCCGCAAATTGGTTATAGTGTCGAGCAGTGCCACCACTAAAACATTATCTCTTGCAAATGACACCCTCAAAATAGTGAGCGTACTCAAGAATGATATCATGGTAAATGTCATGGTAAATGTCATGGTATCAACAAAATAATTCCGTTGTTGAAAGTCAATTACCACAATTAGACATCCTAGGAAAAAATAATATATTGGCAAAATGATTGGTTGAAAATACTTTTATTGATGATTTAGTTTTCTCATGTAATTGAATTTGCGGCAGAATTAATATCATTAGTGTTGTGCTTTACCGATGAAAATGTTCGTTGTAAATCTAAAGGTATTGTCAATTATTTATTGTTGATAAAGATCAATTTCCGCACAATGAGATGGGGCGGGCAGTTCAGAATATATTACATAATATTGTAGAAAGTAACTGATATTGGCTATGGATTACTGCCACTAAAATTCAATTGCCGCAAAACATCTTCATAAGAACAAACTTGTGTATAATTAGCTTATTATAGTGAAATTTTGCACAATTAGATGGCGTAGCAAAATCTCTTTTGCTACTGTATAGATCATGATATATATATGTGTGTGTGTGTGTGTAATATATATATATATATATATATATATATATATATATATATATATCAATATATATTTAGTTTTATACATCCTTGTTGTTGGCATTGCTATCCTGT
Organism: Cyclocarya paliurus; assembly: GCA_029856935.1. Classification (NCBI taxonomy): domain Eukaryota; kingdom Viridiplantae; phylum Streptophyta; class Magnoliopsida; order Fagales; family Juglandaceae; genus Cyclocarya; species Cyclocarya paliurus. The sequence continues at coordinate 14,954,379 of CM056945.1, read as the reverse complement.
AAGTTCTCCAATGAAAAAAGAATTATGCACTTGGCAACATTCTAAAATAGAACACTCCAAATAACTCATATATATAGATTGTTGGGTTGCATTCTCCTCAACAATCTATTTACCTAATTGCATATCAAGAACCCTTAATGCCAAGACATTTGCTACACTTGTCCAATCTTTTGCCATTATTATAATGGGCATATGACATTTACCATCATTAAACATAACAAAATAGCATTCACAAGCACCCATGATTAATTGAATACTTCAACACTGTTGCATTAATCACCATTGTCTAGAGAACAAATGTGATTAAGACTCTACCAACTCCAAACAAGACACAGCTAGCAACATATATACTGTAATATCCTACTTCTTCCTTTCTTCTGACGTAAGCAATTACGTCAGATGCGATAGCCTGTCCGCCTCTCTCTCTAGTATCTAAGAGCTCTGTTATGCGTGCCAGACCCCGATAGCGTGTTTTAAAAGATACTATGTAATTTATAAAGCTAGTTTTGTGTTTTAAAGTAATGTGTATTTTAAATGGAAGATTCCTATTACTATTTAAATAAAAAATATTTTAAATAACTCAATTATAATATCTTCGAAGAGCTCCAAAAATATTATAATTGTAGGGAATTATTTTATATAAATGATTCCAGTTATTTAAAATATTATGTGATTTAAATAATGATGAAATTTTTATTAATTTAATAGTTTTACCCTTTTAAATACTTTAAGTAAGACTTTATCATTTTATTAATGATGAAGGAACATTATTTTAAATAATATTCTATCTTAATTCCTCTCAGTGCTTTTAAAAGTTAGCTTTTACGCATTTTCAAATCAGTATTTAAGGGTCATCGTAGACCATTTTATAGACCCTTAGATGTCGGGTTTTAAGATAAAACCCCAGCCCTTCTCTCTTTTCCCTCACTTTTTCCCCAGCCCTCTCTCTCTCCTCTCTCCCTCTCGGCTTGCACTGCACTCAGCCCCCCCATGGCCGAACGGTTCCAGCCCCAGCCCGGCGCCCCCGTGCGCCGCCGTGCCTCACGACCACCACCACCGGCCTCTTCTCCCTCCGGCGAGCCCACCCACACCGGTAGCTCCTCCCCACGCTCGCCCCTCCTCTCCGCCCGTAGTGCCTCACGAATGGGCTTGGTGTTTCCAGTGCCACCGTGCGCCGTCCTCCGGTGCCACCGCTCCCACGACAGCCTCCCCTGCCACCGACCGGCCCCCTCCAGCGAGCTCAGCCACTCCCATGCAGCCACCTTCCTCCATGCACGAGCTCAAGCTCCTCCACGCACGGGTTCACTGTGCGAGTCCGTAGAGCCGCCGTGCGCAACCACCTTGGCCACCGGACACCACCACGAGACTCCTCAGGTCTTCCCCTTCCTCCTCCCATAAACCCACTACCGGTAGACCCCTCCTCCACCTCCCGGTGTCTCCCGCTCTCACGCACGGGTTAAGCCCGATCCGCCGCCGTGTACCGCCACCCACGGCAAGTGGCCACCCTCACCGGCACCCTTAAGCCACCACGAACCCAACCGTACCACCCACGGCCCCGATCTGCCACCCACGGCCCCACACTTTCTCTCACTCTCCCACGGCTTCTCCTCCCTCACAGTGCACGGCCAACCCCTTTTCGCCACCGTGGACCACCGTGCCGACCACCACCGAGCTTCCACGGTTCCACTAGCAACCTCCTCTAGCCTAGCCCAAACCTAAACCACCACTTTATGTGGTGGGTAATCACTGCACGTGATGGACAGTCACTGCGCGTGACTGACTGCCACTGTACACGGCAAGATTCGCCGTGATACGCTCATTGCCATCATCATCAAGGCCACCTTAGGCCCTTCCAAGACCACACCTAGCTATCCAAACGCATAAATAGTCACTGTATGCGGTGTAGCCACCCCGTACATTCCTCCGGCGTTATCGCTATGACGGTCAACGAGCGACGCACGGGTTATCCCGCCGATGGTATAATTCTCTATCCCTCGCTATTTTTATTAGATGCTAATTAGTTGACTAGGTTGTGGACTGTGCTGCTAGTATTATAGGGTTTGCTGTGTAGTATGGTGATGTGACGTGCTGTGCTGTGTAGTGTTGTGGACTGTGTTGTTGATGTTGTGGACTGTGCTGTGTAGTGTTGTGGACTGTGCTATGAAGTGTGGTTGTAGTGCATGTGCTGTAGTAGTGACGTGGCGTAGTGCCGTAAATGGAGTAGCGTGGGATGTACTTCATGTGGTGGAATGATGCACTGTACGGCATATGTGCCGTATTGGTGATGTGGCGGAGTGCTGTGAATGGAGTACACGAGAAGTGTACTTCATGTTGTGAGACGATGCACCGTATGGCGTGTATGCCATAGCGGTGATGTGGCGGAGTGTCGTGAATGGAGTACATGTGGAGTGTACTCCATGTGGTGGAGTGATGCACCATATGGCGTGTATGCCATAATGGTGACGTAGCGTAGTGCTGTGAATGGAGTATACGTGGAGTGTACTCCATGTGTTGAGACGGTGCACCATATGGCGTGTGTGCCATAGTGGTGATGTGACATAGTTCTGTGAATGGAGTATACGCGGGGTATACTCCATGTGGTGAGACGATGCACCGTATGACGTGTATGCCATAGCGGTGACGTGGCGTAGTGCCGTGAATGGAGTACACGAGGAGTGTATTCCATGTTGTGAGACGGTACACCGTATGGCGTGTATGTCATAGCGGTGATGTGGCGCAGTATTGTGAATGGAGTACATGTGAAATGTACTTCATGTGGTGAGACGGCGCACCACATGGCGTGTGCCATAGTGGTGATGTGGCATAGTGCCGTGAATGGAGTATACGCGGAGTATACTCCATGTGGTAAGTGATGCACCATATGGAGTGTGTGCCGTAGTGGTGATGTGACATAGTTATGTGAATGGAGTATACGCGGGGTATACTCCATGTGGTGAGACGATACACTATATGGCATGTATGCCATAATGGTGATGTGGCGTAGTGTTGTGAATGGAGTATGCTTGGAGTGTACTCCATGAGGTGCAGCGATACACCGTATGGCGTGTCGCAAAGATAAGGATGGTTGCGTAGTTGTTAGGGGAAGAACTTGGTGTATGGTGTCGGGAACTGTGGAATAGTGTCCCGAAATGGCTGTGAAGTATGGCTGTAGTCCAAGGCGACGGGTGTTGCCATGTGATTGGCTTATGGCCGGGAATAAGTGCGAAGTAGCTAAGAAGTATCAGAGCAGTGCAGCGGAAGCATGATTGGGCAACGTCATGAAGTGATGTGGTCCATCATGGAGTTGCGCTGTGATGACCTAAGATGCATGTAAGGTGATGTGACAAGGTCACGATGTAGCTTGGGAACAGTCTTGAGCTATATGGCGTGACGTAAAGTGTAGTTATGAACAGAGTCTCATCGTGCTAAGTGTTGGGATGAATTTTCATGAGGTACCGCTAGCACGAAGAGTCGTGCTAGTCGGGTAAGAGAAGGATGGTATCAGAGTATGGTGCTTGTCCATACGACTCGATGACCAATGTAAGATATGTTGGTCTCAGATGATAAAAGGGTAAGGTACGTGTGTTGTCTGGTTAGACACATGTGCCAGACGGATTTACCGTATATAATGGGTAATCTGTCCTATGTATGGTGACACGGTGCTTAAACCTCAGGGTTGGCTTAGAGCGGTGTGATGTGTACGGATGGTCATGAGAAGTAGAGTGAGCTAAGATACATGAGGGTAATGATGAAGGTACTGTCTAAGAATGGGATGCATGACTTAGTTGGTCTAAGTCATGCGTCGGAATGTGGTTAATAAGAAGAACGGGACAAAGGTCCTAGTGTTTTAATCCTAAGGTGAATCATGAGTTCACCCTAGTGAGTAAGCACTCGAAGTAGAATGTCAAGGTTGAAGGAAGTAGAGACCGTAATGGGTCTCCAAGAGTTTTATCATAGTAAAGGACATGAAAGAGCACGGGATTGAAGGGGAGTGTTTAGTTCTATTTCTAGTCAGTTGCTTATGTATTAGACAGAGAATAATGTTAAGGTTATGTATGCATGTAGGTTGTCATCTGACACGCACATGAATGGACTGCATGGTATGAAAGTAGCATGGAATCCAGGTAAGTATTACGTTCATACTCTTCTAGAGTTTTCTAAAGATAAGAAAAAGAAAACGAAATGCTTTTCCTTATAAAAATGAAAAAAAGAAATGGTCTCCCTTTTCAAGGGCAGACGTTTTACGAAAAGAAGAATGAAAAGTAACGTATTTAAAGTATAAGTATGTACGGCCCCATTTGGCAGTCCCTGTTCACGCACCCAAATGTATTAAGTGTACGCATGTGAATAGATGACTATACGTAGTAACTATTGTATGTATTTTTAAAGAAAAGACATAGAACAAAAAGATGTTTCGGGCTCTCGCCCCAAAGGAACGTTCTCTCACGAAAAGAATGTTTTCTCACGAAAAGACGTTTTCTCATGAAAGCATGAAATGAACTGAAAAGAAATGAAAATACGTTTTTCCATGAAAAGATGTTTTTCCATGAAACAAATGAAAGATGTAACATCCCGGATTTTAGTATATTTTTAATGGAGGTTTTATTTAATTTATTTTGTGATTATTTGTCTTGTTTTAAATTTTGGGAGTTTTAAAATATTATTTCTTAATATTTTATGTGGTGAAAATTATTTTTATGTGATTTTTTAGATTTTATTTACTGTTTTAGCTTTTAAAATGAATTTTAATTTTAATTGATTTATTTTTGGGTTTTTAATTTTTATTGTTGCATTTAAATTATTTCACTGTGTTTGGAATATTTTAATTAGCTTCCGGTTTTAATTTCATCTCCGTTGGATATTTTCGAGACCCAGCTGGAAAGACTGGATCTTCCTTTTCCCCTCTTCTTTTTCTTTTCTTTCCTTTTTCTTCTTTCTTTTTTTTCTTTTCCCCCGGTTTTCCCCCGCGTGCCCGACCCCTTCCCTTTCTCTCTCTTCTCTCTCCTCTCTCCACCGTTGTTTCGGGTTCACTGTCGCCGCGCCGCCTCCCGGCCGCCGTGTGCTACACCGCCGGCACCATTCCCTTCCCCGTGCGCCGGCGACCTCACCCCTAGAATTTCAGACCACCCCGAGCCACCGTTAGCCGCCGTGAACCAATCGAACCCGCGGTGGGTTTTTCCCCATTCCGCCGCCGTTCGGCCACCTCCGGCCACCATTTCTTCACCACATCTTCACCGGCCCAATACCGAGCTTTTCCACCCAAACCCGGCCCCGATCCATCGCCGGAGCCGCCCGTGCGAGCTCCACTTCCGATTCGAACATTCCGGCCTAAAACCGCCTGTTTCCGCCACTATTCTCGGCCAACTACCACCATTAGATTCACCACCTTCCATAGGCCCTACCCTATCAATTTCGAGTCTCCGTTTGAAACCGTGAAAAATTCCAATTTCATTGCATTTCGGCCAGTGTTTTTACACTGTGCGAATTTGCTGTTTTGGCGATTTCCTGTGCCTCGGAACCTTCGTAAAATTTTTTTAAAGCGCTGTAAGTATTCCCTAAACAATTCTTTGAGATTTAATTATATTTTTGCAATTAACTGCTATATTTTATATATATGTATCCTGGTTGGTTTCCGGACTGAGTCCGAGGAGTTCGGGGGTGGTTGGATTGATCGGAGTAATTGTTGTGTGTGATTATTGTGATCTGGTTGTGAATTGGAGATTGGATTATTTGTGGATTTATTAATTGTTGGAAATTGAATTATTTGTGGATTGATCAATTGTTGGATATTCTGGATTTGGTTGTATTGTGATTTTGGGAGTTGATCATTGATTATGTTGTTTCATTTCATGTTGCACACATGGCATGTTTGTAAATTGAAAACTGAGTTTTCGTGTATTGCATTCATGTTCATGTGATTATTTTGAAAACTGGGTTTTCATGATAATTGGATTTATGGGTGCGTGTGTATCACAACCCCAAGTCGAGATGGGGCATTATCTCGGTGGAGCTCCTCTGGTCACTCGGGAGCGTAAGATACTGAGTGACATCTCCTGGGTTGTCGTCGGGCGACAACGGGATCGGACGTTGGACGTGCCGACTCCGTGGCCCTTCTGCTAGCGGGGGCTAGAGGATGACCTGGCCACGAACGCACCGGGTGCGGAACTGGGCATCTCTCGTAAAGTAGCCAGGACGTGCGGATGGTCCATAGGGGAGGCCATGGTGCATATGGTTAATTGGATAAATGGAAAAAGAGCTGTTTTCTGGAAAAATAGCGTGAGTTGTTTTTGTGTATCATTTTCTGGGAAAATGATGGATAATGATTTTTGTGTGCCATTTTCTGGGAAAATGGTAGAAATTGATTTTATTGGAAATGATTTTTGAGCCAATGAGATTTTTGGCGTGCGTTGCACTATTTCATTTGCATCATGGGCATGCATGGTTAGTTGTTTAGATATGGTTATATCTCTGGACTTGGTTAGGTTATAACTTACCTGCGGTACCATTTCATGGTACTGCAGACTTTGTTGATGATGCAGATGCCGAGCCTGAGGATCTGGCTCGCCGGAGGAGTGATCTGGGATCACTCGAGTTGTAGCTTTTAATTTCAGACTTGTATTTTATTTTCTGGGACTTGACTTTGTTTTTAAGGTATTTGGTATTTTGAATTTCTGTATTAATTAAAATTCTGGTACTAGTAGACTTTATTACCTTCCGCTGTGTTTTTATTTGTGCACTGTTTATTTGTTGCACACACTGACACTTGTCGTTGGGATGTGTGACCGGTTGTCATCATCCCGGGTGTCTCGATTTCCATGCTGGTCCGTACATGGAAGTCTGGGGTGCCACAGGTGGTATCAGAGCGGTTTGGCTCTGGGTAAAGCCACATGTCCCTTAGGTGCAGTACCAGAAAGTTTTAAAAGTTGTGATTTAAAATTATTTTGGTTTGAAATATGTTATTTTTAATGGTTTTAATTTATTGTTGATGGTTTTGATTGATTTTATTTTATTTTATTTATTTTATATTGTTTTATTTTATTTTATTTGGATGTTGCTATTACCCTTAATTAAATTTTGTTCGGGACTAAAGTGGGGTTGAGAATTGTGCTTTGACAGAATATGGTGAGGCCAAGGAGGCAGGATAAGGAACCTATGGGGGAATCTTCCAACAATGAGGTGGATAATGCCATTGCTAGGGCATTAAATAGGATGGCTGATCTCTTCCATCAAAATATCAGGCCGCCTCAAGTTGACCAAAATATTGTGGTTCAAGTGGGGTGTTCCTACGAGAGATTTCTTAAATACCGGACCCCGATGTTCTTTGGAGTTGAGGATCCATTTCAAGCTGAAGGGTGGATCAATGGAATAGAGAGGACTTTTGAGATTTGTGGCTGTACAGAAGAGCAACAAGTGCTGTATGCTAGCTATTTGCTGCAAGGTGAAGCAGCCAATTGGTGGAGGATGAAGAGGAATCTTTTGGAAAGGGAGTTTGGAACTCTAGCTGCCGTGTCATGGCATCGTTTTAAGAAGGAGTTTGATGACAGATTCTTCCCACCTGCTGTGAGGAGGCAGAAGGCCCGAGAATTTAGTAACCTGGTTCAGGGTGGTATGACTGTGGAGCAGTACTCCCGTGCTTTCATGGAGCTTGGGCGTTTTGCGCCCCATCTTATTGCTACTGAGGATCTTCAGGTGGAGCGTTTCAGGGAGGGTCTGCGTCCTGAGATACGCAGATTCGTAATATGCCATAGGGTTTCCTCTCTCAGTGAGTTAATTGATTTGGCTACCATGGTTGAGAGGGAAAACAGTTTGGCAGTAGGATCCCCTCCAGGTCAGAAAAGAAGAAGTTTTGCTGGAGAAGGCAGTAGTTCTGGGTCGCCTCAGAAATTTGTGCAAAGGATTGGAGCCCGTCCACAAGCATCGTCTGGAGTGCGCATTGGAGGCCGAGCCCCAGTTTGTAGTCGATGTAATAGAGCTCACGAGGGTGAGTGTCGTCAAAGTGGGGTCACTCATTGCTTTAGATGTGGTCAGACGGGGCACTTTGCTCGAGATTGTCCCAATCAGCCTCAAGCAAGTCGTGGAGGTCGTCGTGGAGGAAGGAATAATCAGAGACAAGTCACGCAGGCTCGAGTGTATGCGGTGACTCCTGGAGACATCGACTATGACACGCCAGAGACCCAGGATGTTGGAGTGATTACTGGTAAGTGTTTAATTATTTGGATTTGATGTTTGGTGTGGTTTGATGTTTCTTCTAGATTTCATTGGTGTGTGTGTTTGGTTCAGGGAGAGTCCGTTTGTATGATTTTTATGCTTGCACCTTGTTTGATTCCGGAGCGTCCAAATCTTTTGTGTCTACCACTTTTGCACGGATGTGCAACTTGGTCACGGAAGCCTTATCGCAACCATTGGTAGTAAGTCTTCCCAATGGAGAGATGGTGTGGTGTTCTAAAATCGCGATGGGGTGTCCTTTGGATTTTAGTGGGAGGACACTAGATGCGGATTTGATTGTATTCAAGTTGCTTGGATTTGATATTATTCTTGGAATGGACTGGCTATACTGGTATTCGGCGTGCATTAATTGTAGAAGTCAAGTTATTGGATTCCAGCTTGCAGAAGGTGATTATTTGGAATATGTGGGGAGTAAGTTGAAGGCGAAGCCTATAGTTATATCTGCAGTTCAAGCAAAGAAAGATATAGCTTGTGGAGCCGACGCATTTTTGGTTCAAGTGGTGTCTTCGCCGTCCGAGAAGAAGTCTATAGCGGATATTTCAGTTGTAGAAGAATTTTCAGATGTTTTTGTTGATGATTTGCCAGGGTTGCCTCCAGTTCGGGAATTGGAGTTTACAATTGATTTGGAACCTGGAGCCGCTCCTGTGCATAAAGCTTCTTATCGTATGGCGCCGGCTGAATTGAAAGAATTAAAGATCCAGTTGCAAGAGCTAGTTGACAAGGGTTTTATTCAACCTAGCACATCACCATGGGGAGCGCCGGTGTTGTTTGTTAAGAAGAAGGATGGCACTCTAAGAATGTGTATCGATTATCGGGAACTTAATAAAGTGACCATCAAGAATAAGTACCCGCTTCCCCGTATAGATGATTTGTTTGATCAGCTACAAGGAGCAGCTGTTTTCTCCAAGATTGACTTGAGATCGGGATATTATCAGTTGAGAATAAGAGATAAAGATATTCCTAAAACTACTTTCAGATCTCGGTATGGTCATTATGAATTTAAGGTGATGCCTTTTGGATTGACCAACGCTCCTGCAGCTTTTATGGATTTGATGAACCGAGTCTTTCAGCCTTTTCTGGATTCTTTTGTGGTGGTCTTCATCGATGATATCATGGTCTATTCTAGAGACGTGGAAGAGCATGCTGATCATCTTCGCTTGGTACTTGGTAAATTGAGAGAGCATCAGTTATATGCCAAGCTTAGCAAGTGTGACTTTTGGCTGGAGGAAGTCAGATTTCTTGGTCATGTGATCTCCCGAGATGGAGTGGCTGTTGATCCTAGTAAGATAGAAGCTGTTTTATCATGGCCACGTCCTTCTACTGTGCGCGAGATTCAAAGTTTCTTGGGACTTGCCGGATATTACCGGAGATTTGTTGAAGGTTTTTCCAGATTATCCGGACGTCTCACAGCGTTGACTAGAAAGAATGTTGAGTTTGTGTGGTCAGATCGTTGCGAGAGAAGCTTCCAAGAATTGAAAAAGAGATTGACGACAGCTCCTGTGTTGGCACTTCCGGAGCCCATAAGCCTTTTGTGGTTTACAGTGATGCATCTAAATTTGGGTTGGGATGTGTTCTTATGCAGGAAGGACGAGTTGTTGCCTATGCATCTCGTCAGTTGAAAGAGCATGAGAAGAATTATCCTACCCATGATTTAGAGTTGGCTGCCGTGGTGTTTGCTCTCAAGATTTGGCGTCATTATCTGTATGGTGAAGTTTGTGAAGTCTTCACGGATCATAAGAGTTTGAAGCATCTGTTTTCTCAGAAGAATCTTAATATGAGACAGAGGCGTTGGTTGGAGTTAATCAACGACTATCAGTGTGAGATCAAGTATCATCCAGGAAAAGCTAATTTAGTTGCTGATGCCTTGAGTAGGAAATCTCAGTTAGTGGATGAAGCAGAGTCTTCTGGTATGGACTCTCTCCTTTATGGAATGAGGAGATTGCTTATTGAGAGTTCGCAGCAGGAAGAATTGATCTCTTCAGTTTTGGATGTACGGGTTGTGGATTTTGAGGAATTGAAGACTCTCCAGAGAAAGGATCCTAAGTTGTTAAATATCAGGAAAAGAGTCAGGAAGTTTAAAGGACCCGTGCACTATAGTTTGGACAATGATGGTGTGCTTCGTTTTCGGGATCGAAGAGTGATACCTCGAGATTCCGAATTTAAAGAGCGAATCTTGGCAGAAGCTCATACATCTCCGTACTCAGTTCATCCTGGAAGTACGAAGATGTATCGAAACTTAAAGAAGAATTTTTGGTGGGAAGGTATGAAGTTGGACATTGCTTCGTTTGTTGAGAAATGTGATACTTGTCGTCAAGTTAAGGCTGAGCATCAGAGACCTGCTGGTAATCTTCAACCTCTCCCTATTCCTGAGTGGAAATGGGATGACATCACTATGGATTTTGTAGTAGGCCTTCCAAGAACTCCTAGTGGAAAGAATTCAGTTTGGGTGATTGTGGATCGTTTGACCAAGAGTGTCCACTTCTTGCCTGTGAATAATGCTGACTCTTTGGGTAAGTTAGCGCGGTTGTATGTTAAAGAGATTGTGAGATTGCATGGAGTACCCAAGAGCGTTGTGTCAGATAGGGACCCGCGGTTTAAGTCGCGTTTTTGGAGGAGTTTGCAAGCAGCTTTAGGCACCAATTTGAAGTTCAGTACAGCTTATCATCCCCAGACTGATGGCCAATCTGAGCGTACAATTCAGACTTTGAAAGATATGCTGAGGGCTTGTGTTTTGGAATTTCAAGGAAGTTGGGAAAATCATTTGCCGCTCATAGAATTCTCCTATAATAACAGTTTTCATGCTTCTATTCAGATGGCTCCTTATGAAGCTTTGTATGGAAGGAAGTGCAGATCGCCGTTATGTTGGGATGAAGTTGGCGAGAGAAAAATTGTTGGGCCTGAATTGATTGAAGAAATGCAAGGGCAGATTTGAGTTATAAGAGCTAAGATGGCGGACGCGCAAAGTCGCCAGAAAAGTTATGCTGACACGAGGAGAAGAGACTTATCTTTTGAGGAAGGCGATTGGGTTTATTTTAAAGTCTCTTCGATGAAGGGTGTTAAGCGCTTCGGTAAGAAAGGTAAACTCAGCCCGAGGTATGTTGGTCCTTTTCAGATTGTGGAGAAGGTTGGGCTTGTTGCTTATAGAGTTGCATTGCCGGAGTATTTCGGGGATGTGCATGATGTGTTCCATGTTTCGTCGTTGAAGAAGACTTTTGGTCAACAAGAGCCGCGTTTTGTTGACCCGGAGCACATTCAACTTCAGCCTAATCTTACTTATGAAGTTGTTCCGACTCAGATTGTGGATTGGAAAGTGCAGAAGCTGAGATCCAAGACGATACCTTTGGTGAAGGTGTCATGGGGTGATCCTGTAGCTCAAGATTTCTCTTGGGAGCGAGAGGCCGATATGAGGGAGCAGTATCCGTATTTGTTTGGTTGACCCTCCTGGTATGCTTCTTAAGCCTACTCTTAGTTGAACCTTATCTTTGTCTTAGTCTTAATGATTGACCTTACCAATTTCGAGGACAAAATTTTATTTAAGGGTGAGAGATTGTAACATCCCGGATTTTAGTGTATTTTTAATGGAGGTTTTATTTAATTTATTTTGTGATTATTTGTCTTGTTTTAAATTTTGGGAGTTTTAAAATATTATTTCTTAATATTTTATGTGGTGAAAATTATTTTTATGTGATTTTTTAGATTTTATTTACTGTTTTAGCTTTTAAAATGAATTTTAATTTTAATTGATTTATTTTTAGGTTTTTAATTTTTATTGTTGCATTTAAATTATTTCACTGTGTTTGGAATATTTTAATTAGCTTCCGGTTTTAATTTCATCTCCGTTAGATTTTTTCGGGACCCAGCTGGAAAGACTGGATCTTCCTTTTTCCCCTCTTCTTTTTCTTTTCTTTCCTTTTTCTTCTTTCTTTTTTTTCTTTTCCCCCGGTTTTCCCCCGCGTGCCCGACCCCTTCCCTTTCTCTCTCTTCTCTCTCCTCTCTCCACCGTTGTTTCGGGTTCATTGTCGCCGCGCCGCCTCCCGGCCGCCGTGTGCTACACCGCCGGCACCATTCCCTTCCCCATGCGCCGGCGACCTCACCCCTAGAATTTCAGACCGCCCCGAGCCACCGTTAGCCGCCGTGAACCGATCGAACCCGTGGTGGATTTTTCCCCATTCAGCCGCCGTCCGGCCACCATTTTTTCACCACATCTTCACCGGCCCAATACCAAGCTTTTCCACCCAAACCCGGCCCCGATCCATCGCCGGAGCCGCCCGTGCGAGCTCCACTTCCGATTCGAACATTCTGGCCTAAAACCGCCTGTTTCCGCCACTATTCTCGGCCAACTACCTCCACCATTAGATTCACCACCTTCCATAGGCCCTACCCTATCAATTTCAAGTTTCCGTTTGAAACCGTGAAAAATTCCAATTTCACTGCATTTCGGCCAGTGTTTTTACACTGTGCGAATTTGCTGTTTTGGCGATTTCCTGTGCCTCGGAACCTTCGTAAAATTGTTTTAAAGCGTTGTAAGTATTCCCTAAACAATTATTTGAGATTTAATTATATTTTTACAATTAACTGCTATATTTTATATATATGTATCCTGGTTGGTTTCCGGACTGAGTCCGAGGAGTTCGGGGGTGGTTGGATTGATCGGAATAATTGTTGTGTGTGATTATTGTGATCTGGTTGTGAATTGGAGATTGGATTATTTGTGAATTTATTAATTGTTGGAAATTGAATTATTTGTGGATTGATCAATTGTTGGATATTCTGGATTTGGTTGTATTGTGATTTTGGGAGTTGATCATTGATTATGTTGTTTCATTTCATGTTGCACACATGGCATGTTTGTAAATTGAAAACTGGGTTTTCGTGTATTGCATTCATGTTCATGTGATTATTTTGAAAACTGGGTTTTCATGAGAATTAGATTTATGGGTGCGTGTGTATCACGACCCTAAGCCGAGATAGGACATTATCTTGGTGGAGCTCCTCTGGTCACTCGGGAGCGTAAGATACTGAGTGACGTCCCCTGGGTTGTCGCCGGGCGACAACGGGATCGGACGTTGGACGTGCCGACTCCGTGGCCCTTCTGCTGGCGGGGGCTAGAGGATGACCTGGCCATGAACGCACCGGGTGCGGAACTGGGCATCTCTCGTAAAGTAGCCAGGACGTGCGGATGGTCCATAGGGGAGGCCATGATGCATATGGTTAATTGGATAAATGGAAAAAGAGTTGTTTTCTGGGAAAATAGCGTGAGTTGTTTTTGTGTATCATTTTCTGGGAAAATGATGGATAATGATTTTTGTGTGCCATTTTCTGGGAAAATGGTGGAAATTGATTTTATTGGAAATGATTTTTGAGCCAATGAGATTTTTGGCGTGCGTTGCACTATTTCATTTGCATCATGGGCATGCATGGTTAGTTGTTTAGATATGGTTATATCTCTGGACTTGGTTAGGTTATAACTTACCTGCGGTACCATTTCATGGTACTGCAGACTTTGTTGATGATGCAGATGCCGAGCCTGAGGATCTGGCTCCGCCGGAGGAGTGATCTGGGATCACTCGAGTTGTAGCTTTTAATTTCAGACTTGTATTTTATTTTCTGGGACTTGGCTTTGTTTTTAAGGTATTTGGTATTTTAGATTTCTGTATTAATTAAAATTCTGGTACTAGTAGACTTTATTACCTTCCGCTGTGTTTTTATTTGTGCACTGTTTATTTGTTGCACACACTGACACTTGTCGTTGGGATGCGTGACCGGTTGTCATCATCCCGGGTGTCTCGATTTCCATGCTGGTCCGTACATGGAAGTTGGGGGCGCCACAAAAGAAATGAAAGGCATGCTCATGCAAATGAAATGAATGAAAGCTGCAACTCTCTAGAGCTGCCATGAATGAATGAACGTAAGAAAAAATGAAAGAAATGCATTAGCATGTATGAATGTATGAAGCTACGTAACGGCCATATAAAATAAATGAATGGGGTACCCAAATGAATGAATGGGCAGATTGCAGTGCCGGGCGGTAGTATCTGGTAGTGCACCCAGTGCTGCATCCCTGAAGGAATGGATTCCAACCCGTGGCCACAGGCGAATCCATTGGCCATAGGGCCGCTAACCCTAGCACGCGGGGCGTAACAGTGTGCACTGGCCTATGAAAGTGAAAAGAAAAGAATGTATGAATGTATGAATGCATGGCATTCTTTAAGAAATGAAGGTAGTGACGGGGGAAATGTTTTACGAAAGAAAAGCACGTTTAAAGATGAAAACCCTCGTCTACTGATGTTTACGAACGGAAGCATGTATGCATGTACGTATAGTATGTATAGAATGATGAATGCATGACTGAAAACCTATGTTGTTATATTTTAACCGTATGAAGTAATGCTTACTAAGTATTCGACTCATTTTAGTTTTTATGTATGCCCCTCCCCCACAGGAACTAAATGACCAGTATGCTCAGGAGGGACACGGCCAAAGGAGAAGGGCACGAAAGTCTAGGCATAAGGGTTTTAAATGTAAGAAAAGCTTTTTTATTTTAAAGATTTATATTTTCCACTCTTTTAACCCGCAAACCTCTTTTATTATAAAAGCATATTCTGTTTTATAACGTAGAGTCTTGCACCCTGAGAAGAACAGTAAAAGGTTTTAAATTGAAAGGTAATTCCCGTCATATTTTCTAAAATATTTTGTAAAAAGTCTCACCACAAGGACATGCGTTACATATACTCACACCAAATAGCAATATTACTTGTGTGATAAAAAAAACTAGGTCCACATAAAAGTTTAACTTCACAAGCAGCCAAACCCTAAGTTGCACATTACAAACATATAATTTCCAATTACAAAGCAACTTACATAGGCAGTTCATACATTTAGATAAATGTAGAATTGCATGGTGGATAGTCTACTTTACTGGTGAAACATAGTTGTAGTGGAAGCTAAAAAATGCACCTCCTCCAATGGACTTGTTTGTCTCAGCGGGCAGCATTGTGTCTTTAGCACTAGTCCCATGCAGTCCCCTTGCTACCAGCTACAGACCTGCAAAAGCATAAGATTAAGAAAACATTAACCATTACATAAAATTTTATCAGCAAAAGTTCCACACTATAAACATCATCCAACAACCTCAAACATGATGTATCTCATCACTGACAAAAAAAACCAGGCCTTACCTCTAAGAGACTTGACCACTTGGATGATTCCTATTATGTTTTCAATGCAAATAATCTAAAACAAAAGTCTCTACTTTATCAGTTCATCTCCAATAACCAAACATTTGGGCATTTGTCACATAATTCGCATTCAAGGAGATGTACATATATGGTAAGACATTAAGCAGATAATATAGGAAAGATAACTGCATATACGAACCCAAATTTATTTCAGTAATGCGTACCTCTCAATGTGCATGTGTTGTATGATCTTCCTAACACTTCCAACCAGGCCACATCATAAGTTACTCAACAAAATTTTTTTGAATACCATCATCCCATACAACTGGCTACTCAAGTTTCAAAAAATCCTTCCAAAAAATCAAAACCAGGAGTGATTTATCAAGAGATTCACATAGATGCCTATGCATCAATGTGAATCTCTTGACTGAGACTCCCTTTGACACGCCAGATTGGTCATGCAAGTATTTATCAAGCCTTGGTAGTCTTGAAATTGGTTCTTGAATTCTTGTAAATCAGCTCTCAATGCCTCTAACTGGTTCTTGTACAATGTTGCATCATTCTTGTTCTTCTCGTTCTCTTCCAGAATGTGTTGATAATCCCTATTGTCGCGCAATGAAGGAGATGGCTCAGGTATAACAAAGTGGCCTAGTTTTGTTGCATAACCTAATTGATGTCCTAAAACCTCCCTAAACATTGCATTACTAGCTTCATCAATGTTCCCTGTATCCACCTCAGTCTCTTCCAACCGCTTAAGCATAAGATTCTACATCCATATATAAGCATGAATATCAGTCATCTTCCCATTTAAGAAGATTAATCCAATTAAAAAAAAAAAACTACTTACGTAATTGTGTTCTGTTGTGTCAGTGATAAATCTACCTCTTTTTTTTTTACCAATGCACCTCTTTATAAAAAACTATCAAATTCGGGCCTCATTCATTCTTTATCATGTCAAAACAATTTGTTATGTACTAAAAAATATAAACACAAGAAATAACTCAGTAGACCATGTCTTTCCATGTCGCCAACCACATTTTACCATTTCCTCCATAATCCTAACAAAGGGCTTTCTGCCACTCATATGGTTGACTCGTTGTTTCATCCTATTTTTTCTATTTCTCTTTGACATTTTCTGTGAGTTAACATATGCAAACATTAATGAGTCTTCAAATAAATTGATCCCTACTGCACTATTAATAACCATATGGTCATGTCTATGTAACTTGTAAAAAAAAAAGACTTATATAAATCTATACATTTACCTAGAAATCTTCACTCAACCACATTGCACATAAGTGTTCCCATACGGGCTTCTCCACCTAGATTGTCCCACTAGAAAGTGCCGCTTCATGCATCCCATACCCTAAGTATTGTTTGCGTAGTACGTAGTGGAATGCATTGTATTTTCGGGCAACTACGTTTGTCACACACTCAAGATGAGAACTTTGTGTCCAGTCCAATATAAAGTCAGCCTATGAAAAATTAGTGTAAATAGTTATGTATGCATTTATTTTAATATTAACTTTTGAAATTTAGTAAAAAGGTTTCTGATGCAAACCATTATAAACATGCATTACCCGAACACGATCTATGAGTTCATCTTTCTCCTCCTTGGGCACTGTTTTTCAACTAGCATGTCGTGTGTTTGCATGAAGTCTCACAATCGTTGTCATTCGTCCAGAAAATATGGTGTAATTCTCACATAATGGGCCTCTTTGTCCATGCTTAATATTCAAAGGTATCTTACCAATTTTATGAAGACGTTCAAATAGCATGTCTTTTGCTGGTCCCCGGCCGCATTTTCGATTAGGCAAATATGTTGAATCTGTGTCCATATATCATTAACTCCATTAGCTTCATATCGACCAAATGAAGCAGTGGAATAAACATTGTTGAGGGGTATAGGGGTCAATTTTCATCTTACTCCCATTAGTAACAACCCTATGCGCCTCATTAGCATCTTCCCTGGCCTCCTTTACACCCACATTTGATGGTTGAGTTGAATCTTCTGATGTTGTGTCCTGTTCCGTATCTCCTACATCACATAATAGTGGTCGCTGATGAAGAAACCTTATGAGGATTAAAGCTGAACCGCGTCCACCTTGTCCAGGGAGTCTTCTCTAACCCATCTTACCATTGTCAATACAGATTATTGGTTGTCCTACTAAATAATAAGTAGACCACCGATGGATATGTTATTTTCTTCCGTTGTCATCATGACCAATTGTAGTGTATCATGAATAGAACTGAGTTACGATTGCAAAGATGCTTAAATAAAATGCTTATGTGAGACTGCGTAAAATGTATATCAATCTTTGATCATCTAATATAGGTGAAGCATGCAAATAATTCTAACATATAATGTTCCCACATCGACATTAGAGTAAGTTCTAGCATTTTCAGACATTCAAGATGTTTTAGAAGCAAACTAACAACATGGACATATCTTATATATATACAAGTCTGGCAGAACAAATCACCAATCCCTTTGATAAACTTGACACTAATGGTTTCTCACTGTAAATCAAGCTGACTGATGTTGCACACGAGTTATGTCAAGCTTGACATCTAAGAGACTCAATTTTGCATGCATGGCTGAGTAGGTAAACAAAAATTGTAATAATTGGCTAGAAAAAAAAAATAACACCGCATCTTACACAACATGCAGCCTATACTTATATGAATACAGGTAGGCCACAAATGATAAAAAAAAAAAAATGATAGCTCTAGATGATGGTCAGGCCATCCAGTATGTAGCATGCGTTACTTCCATAAAGCCTTGCATTAAAGAAACTAGAAAGATTAATAACGTACTAATTTTTACCTAAACACATGGACATTAGAGGAATTTCCAGCATACATACCACTCAATATTTAATTATAGCAAGCTATCAACATGGAAATTTTCCACAACTTACAAACTACCACAACAAATTATTATGCACTTCAAACTACCACAACTTACAAACCAAAATATCATTTCCTGGTGACTTAGGACTAGGTATTAGACATATCAGCATAAAGTATGGGTCTTTCATGCAAGACCAAGAGGGCAAGTTGTAAGGCAGAAGTATTACTGGCCATATGCTATAGGGTTTGCTCATGTTATTAAACGGGTTGAACCCATCACTTGCAAGTCTGAGCCGCACATTACGAGCATCATTGGCAAACCAATCATGCTTCTTATCAAAAGCTTTCCAAACCCTAGAATCAGCCGAATATCGCATACAACTCGGATCATCGATACGTTCTTCTTTATGCCATCGCATGGCTCGTGCCGTCTTTTTTGACATATAAAGATATTGTAACCTTTTCTTCAAAGGAAAATAGCACATTACTTTCTAAGGTACTTGTTGTTTACCTATCCTTGAAACCCACCTAGATGCACCACATTTAGGGCACTCATCTTTGTCGACATAGTCTTTCCAGAATAAGACACAATCATTTGGGCATACATGTATCTTGGTGTAGCTAAATCCCAATTCACGCTCTAAGCAACGAGCATCATTATAGTCTTCAGGTAAGAGAGCATTCAGGAATGCGGATTTCAACAGTTGTATCACCATATTAAAGGACCTAACGGTCCAACCCCCAACTATCTTGATGTGGAGCAACTTCACCATAAATGATAGCTTCGAGTAGTTTGTACATGATGGATAGAGTGGACGTCATGAATACTCTAAACACTGATCAAAGGTCTGGTGTGTTGGAGTGTCAAAGTTGTGTTGTGCAGTTTCACCTTCAGTACCACCAACATTTAACCCAACTATACTATCCATAAAGGATCCCGCTTGAATGTCATCTAATATCTCATCTACGTCATCAATGTATAGTCACCGAACTTGGGTCCATCATCCTCCTCATATGAACGCATCTTCTCCATGGAATATCCATCGAGTATAATTAGTATCAATCCCCCCAAAAAACAGATGATCTTTCACGACATTAGTCGGATGGAAGAAGTTATTATGGCATCTTCGACAAGGACACCTTATGGAGTCGCTTGTAGGGGAATTGGCTTGAGCCATGTATATGAATTGATTAACTCTTTCAATGTATTCATTGGACCGCAATCTATCTTCAATATGCATCCACTCTTTATCAATTTAAACCTTAAATCAATAACAAGGTTGGTATTGTCAGCATAGTAAAATAACATAGACCTCATATGGAATAATGCAATATATACAAATGGATTGGAGAATTTTGATCAACTTAGATAATGGCTAAAGTTGAGGAAATGTTCTATGAAGAAACAAGGTAGCTGAAATGCATTGCTATACTACTTCAGGCCCCACATACACCCATGTTGTTATGCATGGGTAAGCATAATGAAATGGACATGCTTGGTCAAATGATTTCAGGGTACATCAAATATGTATCATGAAAAGTTATGGCAACGTAGTGAAATCGGATAAAAGTTGTAACCCTCAAAATTATATTAAAGATGCAATTGCAAACCATATCCATAGATTAATATGTCAATACACGAGGAAAAATCACCACAAAAAACATATGCAACATTATAACTTTCAAACATAAGCTTGAATGTCAATTCCATAAGCATATAGGCGGGAGTGCACTGACTAGGGGAAAGAAGAATGTACCTTTAATACTTAACACAAACAATAACGAAAAAAAAACTTAAGAGTGGCCACTAGAAGCAGAGAGTTTTGGTCTAGAATTTAAAAAATGTTGTGATGAGCATGGATAACAGGTAGAAGTTTGCCCTTGAAATGCTTATTGATTTATTACCATTGGTTCCTTAGAGTAATCATCACTACTTTTCATTTTAAAAAAATGAAAAAAGAAGATTAATCCAAACTATAAATCAAGCTATCACAACCAGTTCACACATGCATGTCCAGCTTCTACTATCTACCATCAGTAGAAGCTGGTGTTGAATCATATCAGTATGTCTCAATAATTCATCATGTGTAATAAGCAAATTAGCAAGACAAATAGTAGGCAACACAAAACTTGTAAAAAAAAGACTACTTCATAAGGTTGCACATAGGCAAAGAAGATATAGAACCCTACATACATCCTGTAAATACTGTGTGTAAAGTGAGACTAGGAGGCATAATGACCAAGTGTTAAAATTGAATGAGTAAGTTGCTTAAGTGAGCCAATTGTAATAAATTGCAAATGAATTACAGACTTGATTATGCAGCAGATTAATGTAGTTGAGTATATGCAATAATATCTTATATTTCCTCTCTAAAAGGAGTTACAACAACGACTGGTTGTAACAAAATTGTAGTGCTTAAGGTTAATGTCCCAGCTTTGCCCTATAGTGATGAGAGTTTGTGACAATGTTAGTGCATTGCTACCTAGTTCAGGCAACATGTTATTGAGTGAGCTTGCATTGTGATTTGCAAACTCACTCTATATGCATAGCAGAGTAAGAGGAGGTGAGTCTATGGTCCCAAAGGGGAGAACTGGTTATGAGCAAGGCAAAATGCAAGGAGCATAAAGGAAAAAGAAGCTAACAATATTCTTTACCATTTCATATATTCATCCTGGAAGGAAAAAGAGTCAACAGCTGCATGTAATAACAGAGTTGATAGCATCATATCGTTTTCAAGCTTTTTGGATGTTCTTTAGCTTTATTTTTATGGGAGAAATGAAAAAATAATGAGTGACTAGTGATGTAACTAGGATTCGGCATAGGTGGTAAATCCTTGTGGTTTGTTTAAATTGATGTTTCCTTGGTCCCAGTTCATCATCCTATCAAGTTACAAAGCAGTCATATTAGAAACAGCAAGCAGTTCAGATGATTATGTCAAATTGTTGTTGGTCACTATGAGGCACAATAGAAGCTTGGGTCTAGCAAGAAGGATCCATTTGGCATTTATATATTCTGAAATTGTTTACCAAGTGTAGTAGGTAATTTTGTGACAAAACATGTATTAGATTGGGAAGGATTTGTTGAATTAAATGAACAACTTGTCTCTTGACAAAGTTAGTATTTTAAAGGAAAAGGGTTTAGGGTTTACTTAGAACACAATCCATGCATAGCTGAGTGCATTTGACATAAACTGTTTGGTATTTTACCACTTAGAGCAAAAGTTTACAGAGGGACTCTATCTAATTTTCTGCTTATACTAAGGTTTGTTAAGACTCAACCATTTTTTTGTTTGCAAGATTCGTTACATGTCAAGCTGTGGGGCAAAAATTGTCATCATCATCAAATCAGTCTAGACTGTAATATATATATGCTCACAGCTTTCTATTACAATTAGAAAAAAAAAAGATATCCTTTCATTCACTCTGTGTTTATGATCTTCATAACAAGTCCATGGAGATTATACACCACATACATACCAAATTTTCGTTGTCTATGTACAATCAAAATGTACATAGTACTACCGAGATTGTTTTCATAATCTGTTGTTCCCATCTAATACATTCCTATGCATGTGTTATTGAAACAACCTGACACTTCTACACGTGGAAGAACACATTCGGAACCACATCACATACATCCTTATGTCAAGGCAAGTATGGCAAGTATTACCCCAAGTAATAACAAAGAAAAACACCCTAGGATTAATCTGCTAAAGGTCATGTCCAAAGAGGTTGCAACATCACAAGTTAACCTTTAGAACATTTCAAAATCAGGATCAATTTGTCTAAACATAAAGTTGATAAAGGAAGAATAAGAATGTAAAACTAGGGGAAAAAAATTTTAAAAAAAAAAAGCAAAAAGGCAAGTCACAAAACACATCATAAAGCATGAAGGCAAGGTTGTGATCTCTAACATATAGACGATAAACTACGTCTCATATGTAATGATACCTAACCCCAGATTAGTGTAAATTGGGACGTCAATCTACCTTCTTGGGAATGCAAATAGCTAGGTAGGAGTATGCATGATATTTATGATACCCATATATATGTCGACGTTAAGATTTCCGGCATGCATCAACATAATGCTAAACATAGAAAAAAATAGAAAGCCTTAGTTCATTAGTACAAATCGAATGGAATTTATTTAAATAGAAATGGACCAAATGGGATCCACTCGGACATATAAGCCTGTAAACACACACAAGATTGGTTCCAGCAGATAACAATGTTCAAATGTCATTGCTATCAGTTGAGTGAGCAACACTCAAACAAACCCATTGCTAGGGATTTCAAGTTAGTGAGCGTAAATAGTCGAGCCATATGACATTCTAAAATGAGCTCTTGGGTGTATGAAACTTGCAAAATATTACAAAGATAGAGAAGCTACAACTTTATCAATGTGCATAGTGGAGGGAAGCAATGGAGTATCGGTTTTTTCATTAAGGGAAGCAACATGTGAAATTATAGTGAGTGAGGAACTTAGCTCAAGATAATGTTTAAGATTATATGTACATAGAAGATTGTGGTGTAAGGTGCTGGTTGTTATCAAGCATTTAAACCCTAATTCACAAAAGAGTCCTAAAAGCTTAAAATTCTATCGTGTCCCCGAAATTTATTGCCTGTAGAGATCTCATACATGCATAAATGTTTAATGCAATTTTAATTTGCATTAGACACAGCAGCAGAAACCCATATAGCCTTATCCTCGCATCATAAATTTCAACAAAAGTGAGACAAACTATGAAATATGGGAAAACAGGGGCGGCAATGGAAAATAACGAAGCTACAATTTTTACCTTGTTGTAGCTTCCAACTACTCCACTTGCTAGCTCACATTAAATGCAGCCAAAAACTGCTGATTTTTATAAAATCAGTCAAGGGATGGGAATTGGAGGAATGAGCGATGACACTTGGTAGATGGATTCTCCCGACACTACCACGAATTGAGCAGTACACCGTCGGCAACGATTCAGTGGGTGGTGGTTCAAAACAAGATCACGAAATCCCTCTTTCTCGATATGTGATATGTTGGAATCTTAGCTAACCGACTGTGGGTTTCACCCAAAATGTTTTAGTATACCTAATCGAAGCTCGACTGATGAGAAGGGAGGGGAAAAGTCCCGTGGGAAGCATGTGGAAAGCTATTTATATAAACCAGCTATAACGACAACTTCTACTTGTCACAAAACGACGTAGACATCAATAATAAGTTCCAATCATAGTAGCGGTGACTATATGTCGCCATAATAAATATAGAACATTCCGAAAAACCATTTTTAATGTCAAAATTATTTGCGGCGACATTATGTTGCTGCAAGAGAATAGATTTATCGACAAGTTCATCTCCTGTTTTTGTAGACTTCAATATTGTGAATAAAAGCGACTATTTGCAGCAAGATATTATCCGCCAGAAAATAGAATCTTAAAAAAAAACAAAAATAAAATAAAAAAACCCTCCATAAGTTGGGAAGTCTATTTTGTGATCTCTAATATATACTTTAAACTACGTCTCATTAATTCTATAATACTTCACCTCTTTATTGGCAGTAATTTTGGAACATTAAATTACCTTATTGAAAATAGGCAACTAGATAGCTAGGAGTGTGCAACTTGAAACGAACCCCAGATATATAAAGTTAGATTCCCGTCATGCTTCAAGAATTCTAACAATATAATAAAATAGAAAGTCTTTGTTCATTACTACAAATCCAATAGAATTAATTTAAATGGTAATGGAATAAATGGGATCCACACTAACTAATGAGCCAGAGAAGTTTTATAGAGGTACCTAACTACCAGCTAACATAAAAAATATCATTACTATCAACAAAGTGAGCAAAACTCAAACAAACCCGAGTTATTTCATCTTAGTCAACATAGTTGAATCTATTATACAATAATACACTGCATTTGCTTGATGGAAGGAGGAGAATATTAAAATGATCTAGAAGCTATAACTTTATGTATGGCAACATGGTGAAGGGAAGGAGGAGAATCAGCTTTTTCATAAGGGAAGCAACATGTGAATATTGGGGGACTGAGAAACTTGGCCTTATATTCTTTAAGAAATATTGTATTAATTGATTTTTGTGTAAGGTGTTGAAGGGAACATTATATGCATTTAAACCCTAACTGTTAAAAGAGTTCTAAATGCTACACAATCTTGGTATCCCAAACTTTTGGCTTGTATTGTAGAGTTTTGTCCAGATATAAGATGCCATTAGCAATTTTCCTGGGATTTCATATCTAAAGCCGCAATACATCTTATCCCTTCATTATCCAATGCCAAAAAAATTTCCAGAAACAGAGAAATGCTACAAAACAGGGGAGGCTCAATATAATTTGAGGGAGATTTACCTGACCGTAGCTTCCAATTACTCCCCTTGCTAGCTCACATTAAAGGCAGGAGAAACTGTTGATTTTTAAAAGATTAGTCAAGGGATGGGGAGGACTGAGCAGTCGATGCTAGGGATAGAGAATCTTCATCGAAGACGATTCAGTGGTTGCTAGTTCCGTTGGTGCTAGCAATCGACCAGAAAACTGCATCGCAAACCATGATTAATCATCGATCGATCACCGTCGAAGAAAATTTAGTGGTTGCGGGTTCAAAACAAGAAAGGGGCAGCTATGATTTCTGATCTGTAGTTGTATAGATGTTTCTCAAGCCACCTTATCAGTTTTGCCCAAATGAGAAAGTATGCAGTGAAATAGAGAGATTGATGAAAAAATAGGGGAAAAGTCCGGCGGGTTCCAGTAATAGTTTCATTTGTATAACCCATTTATTGCGATGATTTTAATTCTTCATAGAAGCTTAAGTCATCACCAAAATAGAAACCACATGAGTAGCGGCAATAAAATGTCTTTATAATACACTAAAGACTCATCAAAAGTGACTTCTAATGTCAATAATATCTGCGTCGATATTATGTTGCCGAAAATAGTGGTTTTTAGTGACAAATTCATCCCTTCTTTCTGGGGACGTCACTTTTGTGGATAAAAGTAAGTATTTTGCAATAAGTTTTGGTCCATTGGAAAAAAAGTGGTGGCAAAAGCCCAAAAATGTTGTAGTGAGAGTTTCAATAGTTTATGATGAAAGATTATGAGTTGATGCATTCCAATGTTGTATATCAACTTCTTAAAGGTTGTTGTTGGTGAAGCTTTAGTGAATAAATCCATCAAATTACCATTTGATCATATTTGCTTGACTTCAATATCACTACTTTTCTGAAGCTCATGCGTATAAAACAATTTTGATGAAATATACTAAGTTCTATCACGTTTAATATAATCTCCCTTGTTTTGTGTGATACAAGTAACATTATCTTCATATAATGTTGTCAGACTTTCTTTGATTATGGATAAACAACACTTTTATCGAATGCGATGAATTACTGATCTTAATCAAATGCATTCCTAACTTGCTTCATGAATTGCAATAATCTCTAGGTGATTGTAAAAAGTAGCAACTAATGTTTGCTTGATAGATCTCCATGAAATAAAAATACCACCACAAGTGAATAGGTATTTTATTCGTAATCTTTCTTTATGGGGATCTGAAAGTGTGTCCATATTGTGGCACCCCAGACCCCCGCTTGTGGTTTGACGATAGCCACATAGAACCACAATTAGAATTACAAGTCAACCCCAACACTTCACATAATTACACATATCACAACAACAAAGCCCAAGTCAAGATTTAACAATTCCAACGACAAATATTTCAAAGTTAGTTCGAGGACTACTTCAGTGCGGAGGTGAACTTTTTGGATGATCGAATCGTCCCAAGTTCTGTTGCTGGACGTGGGCATTCTTGTTAGCGGGTCACACGGAGGTCTCTAGGGTGGTGGTGTGGGTGACTTGGGCAGAGGTTGAGACCATGTGTGCATGGTTGTGTGTGTTGCTAAACAGTGGAACAGAGAGCAGGAGAGAGGGACAGAGGCCACGAGAGAAGTAAAAAGAGAGCACAAAAAGATAAAGGGTGCAAGGGAGAGAAAATAGTGGAGATTGGGTGGCCAATGGCCTAAAAATTTCAAGGAGGTAGTAGCTGGCAAAGAAAGCGAGGGAAAAATAGAGGGTGCGCGTAAGGGGGAGTGTGGGGTAGATAGAGTCAGAACGTTGAGTAGGGAGGGTTATGTTGGGGGGTGGCGGCAACTAAGGCTAGGGTTTCGAGTCCAAAGCTTTAGGCTTCAAGATTGAGAAAGGGAGGAAGAATAAAGGCAGATCATGGAGGCAAAGAGGTGGTCCACACACGTACCACATGCACGTAGGTGATGATGGTTGTAGCGAAGTGATGTTGGACCTGGGTGGTAGTGGCACACGGCATATGCGAAATAAATGGTGAGATGAGGAAAGACCAATATGGCAGCAGAGTGAAAGTAAGAAGTCGAGAAGGGAGAGGACAACTAACTGGTGCTGTGGAGCACGGTGGCGACATGACTTAGGGGCTGGACAACACTACTTGCAAGTGTTGAGAGAGTGAGAGAGAGAGAGAAATCGGAGGGGGTGCTCAACACAAGGATGTTGGGCCTGGTCGGACGGTGTTGGAAAGGGCGGTTAGTGTAACGAACGTAAAAGTGGAAAAGAAAATAGAGAAACAGGGAGACGGTTGGGAGAGAGATGGACGGGGGTGTTCAATGTAGAAGGGAGGGAGGGAGAGAGAGAGAAGGGCAAAGGGAAGGGGATAAATTTAATAGGGTTTGGGGTTTTTTGGGATCCAAAACGACATCATTTTGGTGGGGCCTGGCCTTTGCCTCTCCTATGGATTTTGGGTTGAAACAGGCTAGGCTTCACATTCTCCCCCTTTATTAAAATTTCATCCTTAAAATTTGCTTCTTGTAACTATATCTAATCCCCAAGGACTGATGAAGTCAATAGTATCTACCCCTACCTCCATAAGTTCCTCCATTATGACCATAACTAGTTCTCCCAATAGCACATCACGTCTAAAATCCCAAGGTAGACCATGTAGTCCAAAATCTCTAGTTCCACAAAGGCATATTGTAATGCCCCAGTCCCGAAAGGGTTGGAAAGTTATTTCCTATCACTTAAACTCACATTTTACAATGCAGATATAGACTCCAATTTCTCAATTACACATAGATCTCATTTTTTCAAATCAACTACTCCAATATGAATAATCTAAAACATCACAAAATCTCAAAAATAAATGCCAATCTTCTAAAATACCAAGTCATCAGAACACGATAAAATTACTAGATAAAATTGTAATACCCAAACCTATTAGGAAAAATCCTATGTCATTAATTTATTTAAATCTACTTCCTTCTCCATGTATTTTAATTGAAGGGTCTTCATTATTATGATTTTTAAAATTTGTTCTTTAATTTATAAAATGATTTTATACGACATTGAAAGTTATTTAAAAAAAATAAAAACTCCAAAAATATATTTTCCATGTTTAAATGAGACTTAGTAAGGAAAAGAAGAAGAAGAAGAAGGATATATATATATATATATATATATATATATATATGTATTTTGTATTACCGATTGACCCTCTAGTATTATTATTTTGTGTCTTATAATTTTGCTCCTTCTAATCTCATCCATAGATAGAGTGTTTTTCTTTTTTTTGATAATAGCGAATCTCATTCCATTCATTATAAAGGACATACAAGTTGACTTAAAACTAAGTCAATTATAAGCGTTAGTAGTTTCCCAGTACACTTCCATGACTGGCATGATCTAATCCAAACAGCACATCTCAATAGACCTAAAACTAAGAGATAGCACACGTCTCTCCATGACAGAGGTAATAGTAACCCACTAAACAAAACTCCATACCCGACTAATCGGGATATGGAGGAGGAAAACCTGCCAATTTCGCCTACGCGAAGGGGGAAGAAACTCCATTCAGACCTAGTCCGAATGGCACAACATTTTTGGGGTTTTGCTTTTTCTAGAAAATAAAGACAAGCCATAAAGAAAATTACAGTGAAAAACTGTAAATGTAAAATCAGTTCACAAAATGTTGGAGGGAAACCGATGATCGAGCTATGAAGATCCAAAGACGCCGGTTCTGGAACAGCCGTGTGTTGCAGCGTCAGAGGGTTCCTTAGTGATGCATGAGGTCCACGCGCCGACAAGCTCTGAACTCTTTGACCCGCGCATACGGGCTACGCGCCGCTCCGGTGGAGGCCGCATTAAGAGGTTTAACAGATCGGCGGCAGGGAAGACTCCTGGTAGGGTGCGTGTAGGAAGATGGGCACCAGAGAAGCTCGGATCCACTAGCACCTTTATTCGGCCGAAAACCTGAAATAAAACAAAAGCCAAAAGAAACCGTCAGATACACAGGATCGACGTTAGAGAGGAAGGATAGGAGAGGGAGCTCCCTCCTCCCTCCCTAATGCTGTGATCGGACGAGAGAGCTTCTAGAGAGAGAGGGCCTGGTTTTAGAGAGAGAGCCGAGATTCAACTCCATTGCTCGCCCATAGATAAAGTGTTAGAAGTAGAGTAATATCTACTTATTTTACATCCTAGCCACTCATTTTTATGAGTACAATAGATAATTCAGCCCCATCACCCGTGACCCTTACTTCAGACAAAAGCGGGTCATTTCTTCTTCCTTGCTTCAGGCATTAATATCTTCTTGCTCCTCTTCAGCTCACGTTTCAGCTCTTGGAGTGGAAACCTAGCTTAGATCTCCTCAAGAAGAAGACTAAAGTCATGTAAGTACCCATTTTCGATTCATTTTTCCTTAGAGATTTTGCTCTACACACAAAATAGCAACCAAGATTTTTATTATCTGAAATTTCTGCAAGTTCTAGCCAAGAACCTCCTTCCTCCATTTCTTTCAGCAAGTTCCAAGTTGTGCAGTTCTGCAAAAAAATTACACGTGTTTATTAATTATGATGATATTATTGTGATAAAATAAGAGAAATTAAATGTTGGAAGTTGGAGGTATTTTAGAGTTTAATCACATGATCATTTGGAGAAATTTTGTGATAATCAAGTATTTTGGGGAGTGACGATATTTTAGGGTTTCGATGATTTTTAGGCAATAGGAAAATATAGATTTTTTATAACTCGGGTGTTAACTACGAAGTATGTGTTCAATTGAAAATTAAATATTACAGGTAAACGAGATTCTTATGCTAGACTTTGTATAAAACGAATGGACTGAGGTTGATTCTATGAAAAATATGCATGTTTTGTTATGACAAGAAAACTTAAAAACAACATCGGTCATTTTATCTGCATCACTCATGGAATCCATATATGATAAAAGTATTTTTTTCAAGACTGGTATAGATATGAGCTTATTTTGACATTTTATTCTAAACTATGCAAAACGAGCAAATAAGAAATCTGAAAATTTTTGCAAGATTAAGTGAAGATGATCTGAATTTGTTTTTGATTATGTGAAAATGATATGAATCTGTGCAATACTTGTATGTTCTTTATGAAATGAGCTTACACATCATTATATGAGCTTACACATAATGATATGAGCTTATTGGACAGGGTTTTGGCTAGGGTTTAATGAATTATGTGTTTTTGTTTCGTATACTTGTATGTTATTTATGCAATCATCTGTTCTTACACTTAAATCCTTTACAAGTTGAAAGTGTAAGTTCTCTAAGTTAGCCCCATTGTGACTAGATAATTCATTGCACTTCCATTCAAATAGTAATTTCATATAGTCAATATTAATGGCTCTATAATTATATTCTTAATAGTAAGTTTCCAAGGTCATCTCCCTTGCACTTATAAGTCATCAAACAATTCACCATAACTCTGATGAACATCTCTACAGACTATAAACAAATTATAATCATAAACAAAATATACAACATCAAACACAAGTTAAAAGTCATCAACAGATTCTATGTCATCAAACACAAATTGTAATTCATCAAACAATTCTCCATTCTCAACAAATTATAAGTCATTAAACACAAATAAACTTTTTGGTATATTTTCCCCATGTAGAAATATCACACTTCCAGCACATATGCTTGTTGTTGTACTTCCTAAGTCTAGCAATTCACCATAACCCTCAAGTCTAGCAGTTCACCATACATCCATACTAATCTCATTCATATTCATGAAATCCATTAAACATAGTTAATATTGTTGTTTACATACCCCAAGAAAGAAAAAATTAGACTATCGCAAAATGAGGAGTGAGCTCGGTATGCATTTTAGTGTCAAAGTTGACAACCATAAATGAGTTGTGAGCTCGGGAAGCAGTTTTGGAGTCCACCCAGTTTATAAAAAAAAAAACAACACAATTTGCTCTTATTTTTGTACTTACTATGCATTCACAGTAGATTCCAGATGTATGTTGTGTTCTTTACAAAACAATGTTCAAAATATAACTACCTATCTACTTCTACAACTCATGCCCTTCACCATAACCAAGGTTTTGTAGACCTTTGCTTCTCAAGTATTTTCAATTCGATGCAATGGAAATACACTAGCTACGTTGGAGGCAAAATTGAGATGTCCATCCTCGTAATTTCCTTTTCCTCCCTTTTTTGGTCCAGCTCAAGCCTCTCTTTTGTGAGGCGGACAATCTCTTTTTGATATTTTATTTTCTCAACATTTGCTCTCTTATTCTTCTCTTTCATCTCATTTAGCAAGTAAATAAGATTGGAATTTGCGAGATCTTGCCTCTTTTGCTTTTTCTCTCACTTTTTTTCAGCTTTCTTTCCAATGGGTCTCTCCAAATCTAAATGTATAGATAGAGACATGGTGTTTTTATCTACACATATAATCTTTGACGCATGAGCTTCTTCGGTTACTGATTTTCTTCCAGCCTCCATTTGTTTCCATTTAGGTAGTATCTTAGAATAGTCCAACAATGAAGGCAATTAAATGTGGCAAAGTTATTATTTTGGTAAACTTCCTTTCCTTGCTCAATCTAAAAAATAATCAATGAAATTAATTAAAATATCTAATATAATGTAATTGGAAGTAGATATAGATGGTATTTTTTAACCTTATGATGCTCGTTAACTTCACTTTTCAACCTTCCTTCGTTTTGGGCTAAGGCCCCACAAAAGTTGTTTGTGACATGTTGGATGGTTGACCACCTATGTGACACCCTTATACGTTGCTTGGGATTTGATGGAGAATAAACTGTCAGTAAATGCAACACAAGATTACATACTATAACATCTAAAAATAAATTCAATAGACGAATTTTTTTAGAGTTTAGAAACATCGTGAAATCCTTTCGAGATTTCACGAATCGAGCAAGTGATTAGGTCTTAGTCCATTAGTATATTCAGATCTTGATCCACTATGGTGACGAAATTTTCTTTTTATTTAATTAAAGCATTTAGGAACATAATCTTAGGAAATGAATTACATTATTAAACTCGTATGAATATTTAGAATTTTATGGTACAATAAAAAAATTCCATATTTTTCAAGTTGATAGTAACCCTTTGGGAGAGTGTCATGTGACATCTATTTTAAATAGTTGCCAAATCACCATGTAGAATATCCAAACACACTTAGGATTACTAGAAAAATTTTTAATTTGACACATGGTATAATCCTACCATGTTATACCTAGGATAACCAAAACTCTAGGATACTTGGGAAGAGGAGGACAAAGTGTGTAAGAGATTGAGTATGAATCAAGGTTGTCACCATACTCTCTTACATAAGTCTCTATTCCATCCAACCAAGTACTATTTGGCCAACCAAAAGAGGGTTTCAACCATGATAAAATCCCAAATCATTGAAGGCCAACCAAAACCCCAAACCCTTTAGGGTAACCAAAACCCTAAATGGTTCCCAAACCCTAAACATACTTGGTTTGTAACTAACTGTTTACTCACTTTGTTTAGTCACTTCCATAAGTAACCAACCACTTAAGTAAAGACTCTTGCCCCCTTATCCACTCTCTTACATCTTGGTAATTGCATTTGACTAAGAAAAGTTGCAATTGGACCAAACCTTAACCGAAACCCTAACTATACCCCAAATGAAACCCCATTCAATTAGCCTCTTTTTGGTCCAGCCGAAACCACCATTTTTCCCAAGCTTATTCAATAGGTTTCCTCCCCCTTACAAGTACATAACATGGCTGTCTTGCCACCTTATTTGCTGCCACAAATAGTGCTCTTGATGGCAATCAAATAAGACAACACTCAAGCCTCACCCACTCAGCCAATAGCAGCAGCAGGAAGTCAGCCCCTTCCTTCAGCTTTTGCCTCTCTTTTCACAAGTTAAACTCACATCAATTCATCACTCACTCAAGCACCAAGTCAGCCCCTTCCTATTTCCTCACGCCCTCATCTATTTGCCTCCTACATTTGCATCATTTTTTGACCTTTTCCAAGGGCAAAATTGAAAAAGAGCTTGAGAGAAATTTTTGGCAACTTGTGTCTCCTTCATTCCAAGCTTTTGTAAGTTATTTCCTATAACACCACACCTAAAAAACTTCTTAGGCCTTGACCTTAGTAGCCTTAATCCTATTTAATTAGGAGTTAGGCTATTTGAGAATAAGAACAAATTTGGATACTTGAGTTGGCAAAAGGGTATACTTTGGGTTTAGTAAAATTATTAGAAGACTCTAGTGTAATAATGATTTTTAGGAAAAGAAAATTTTTGGAGCTTGATTGGTTTAGTAATATTATTTTGGAGAATTTTTAGTGCTTTACTAAGTTTGAGGATAAGAAGCCAAGAGGCCAATAAGGAAATGACACATGGCATGTTGATGGGCTAAGCAATTAGATTAAATGTTTAATTGATTTAGAGAAGACGCAAGAGTGGTTTAATAAGGGCCCTAGTTTACCAAGATGATATGGGCTAAGGATAGACACAAAGACCTTAGGTCTAACTTGGGAGAAATAAGACTTTAGGCCCTACTTGATGGACATAAGACTTTAGGCCTTACATGATAGACATAAAACTTTAGGGCTCTAATTCACTAAGGATGTGATAGGCTAAGAACAAGATATTAAAAAGCCTTAGACCCAACTTGGGAGATATAAAGTTTTAAACCTTTCTTGGAGGACCTAGAAAATAGGCCCAATGTAAAGGACATAAAGCCATTGGGCCTAACTTAGTAAAAGTGAAGGCCTTTGACCCAACCTAAGAAAGACCTAAGATTAAGACCCAAACATGTAGGCCTTTGAGTCCATGGATAGTCCTCACAAATCCGGACATAAGGTCCATATAATAACTCACTTCAATTCTCACAACTAAGGCTTGCACATTTTGCCCAACAAAAGCCCAACCCTTCAAAGCCTTGTCTTTTATTTCATTCTTCCAATTGGAGTCCACATACACCATACCATGGATTTTCCTTAAACCCAAGATGAATCACACGCCTCTAGAGTTCCCTCCCAACCATGGTTAAGCTTCTAACTTAAGTTAAGAAGCACTATTCATCTCACACATGAATAGTAACCCACACCATGATTTTTGCATAGTTTTCTTTAAATTATTTTCTTCCCATTTATGATCTAAAGATTTTGGATTTTTTAATTGTTTTGAATCACTCTTAGGCAACTATTGAAGGTTAGAATTAACCCAACCCATGTCACTTGAGTCAAAGACATGCCATTGCCACCACAACCCACCAATCGGCTACTTGGTGCAAAACCAAGCAACCCCTTCAACAAGCCACCAAAGCCACGCCTCCTCCACCACTTTTTCAAGATGATTTCTGCACCATTCAAATCTCATGATATCACCTAGAATTATACCTAGCAAGGGGAGAAATAGTTCCAAGAAACCAAAGACAAAAACCCAACTATTCACCTAGGAAGCTAGTTGAATTCCAACCGTCTGCATCTTGTTTCTTCAAAGAATTTTTGCACCTAATTACCCCACTTCCCCAAGTAACCTCCCTTGTCATTTTGTCCCTTATAAGTGCTTCAAATCACTCAAGTGAAAGCTTACTCAATTACCTCTCCAAGGCAGCCCAACTGATTGGCTCAAAGAGAGGCACTCACATGAACCACTAGATTGAACCACCCCTTTTTTCATCTCTTCTATTTTCAGCTCGTGCATGATCACTTGGCAGACACTCATGCCTCTCTTCCTCATCTGAAAAAGGTTTCAAATGATGGTCATAATGCCCCCAATTCAGACCAAGGACAAGAGACAAGAAGGCAATCAAAATCTAGATAGTTTTTATTCAAAACCGTTGGCCTCCATTGTGTATTTCTCATTTGGATTTTTTTTTTCTGAACCAACACAGCCCTGCACCTATGGATTTCCTCTAGCTCCTTTCCATGGTTTAATCATGAAGATTTAGGTCACAATTCAACTGAGAAAGTCATGACACAAAGCTGAAAATGCAATCAACAGACCACCTCCCATACACACCAATCACATTCACTTCCTTGTAGCCAAAACCAACGCCCCCTTGCCTCTCACCCTCCATTGAGTCCTATAAATACCTCCCCTCATCCCTAACTTGTTCACACAACTCTCTCTAGCTTTTCTTTGATGTTCTTGAGAGCAAAGCATTCAAATTGTGAAAAAAAAAGTTGAAACCGAGTAGCTTGAGGGACGTTCTTGGAGTGAGTTGAGTTTTGAGAGGTCAAAAGCCACGAGTTTTGGTAAGTCATCTTGTCTTATATCTTGTTGGGTGTTAGATTAACATGTTAAGCTTTGAACCATGGCATGAGAATGAAATTTGGATTGAGTTACATGAGGTTTTACTCAAGGTGTTGCATATCGGTTCAAATTTGGAGTTTTTCTTGAATAAATTGTTTTGGGATAAAAGTTTAGCCATGACATGTCTTAATATGATCTTATATGTTTTACTAATGTGTTGGAAGATTTATTGAATGTTTAAATTTGAGGAAAAAAACATGTCATGAAAGGTTTATAATCCAATATCTTGTGTTGATCATCTAAATATTCAGCTTGCACTTGTTTGAGAATGACCTTGGCATATCACGTTCTATTTCCTCAAGGATGGCCGTATAAACCTTTAGGAACCAATTATCATCATGTCAGGCATTGCAATTCATGATTTCTTTAGGCTTTAAAGCTTACATTGGCAAAGAGAAGCTAGAAACATCATCCATACACACGATTTGAAGGTTTTTTTGATGATTTGGTGTTATTCAATGCCCAATTGTTGGGATGTGTTATACTGAAAATATCTGTAAGTGCATAAAATCGTAACAAGTAGTAAAGTGATTTAAAGAAAATGGATGTCGAACCCACAGAGATTAGCTTTGTTATTGAGTACTGAAATTTACTAAATTAATTATTATGTGGAAAACTGAATTTCAAAGAATATATTGTCTAAATTAAACTGAAGAAAAGAGTATTAAAATTAAGATTTTAAAGATAAAAAGAATAGATTTAGAACGTTTGATTTCACCTAGCAAATCCCACACAATTTATTCTTCTTTATTATAAAATTTCAATTATTCCAAGTTGATGATAAAAATCCTTTAACTATTCAATATTTTTTCTCAAGTAATATTAAAAATATCTCCAATTAATAATTCCATATCTCTATGTAAATTTAACTAATTGAAGACTCATTAAGTTCTTTTGATTTTTATTGAAAATCATACTAATTGTTGTAAAGTATTTTTATTTTCGCTCAACTAATGGTGAACTTCCTGATAAAATGACTTCTCAAATAAAATAAACTCTCCAAATAAAATGAATCCTAAAATAGCTTGAACTCTCAATTAAATTGAACTTTCAAATAAAATACACATTCAAATTGAAATTGAACTCTCAATAAAATAAACACTCAAGGAAATTATTAATAGAGGAACTTAAAGAAACTGACATTACAGAGCGACTGGAAACTGGCTTCTAACAACTCTCGCTTGAAGAAAACTAAAACTAACTACTTCTCTCGTCCATTTCATGCCTTTATATAGGATTCAAAAATCACTGTTGTTTTCGGCTGGTTATATCCGTTTCCGCATAGTGATGCATTTTATTGTGTTTTTCCCCTGGGTTTTTCCCGCATCCTTTTGCTTTTTCTTTCTTTCTTTTCTTTTTAGTTCGTCTTCTTCCGTTTGTCGCTGGCTACTCATTCCAAACGAAATTCGCTCTTTCACTTGCGTGAGTTTCTTTCCACCAAAAGCAGAATTTCTTTATTTTCTTTATTTTCATTTCTTGGTTCAGCTTTCCTGCGTGATTTCCGTAACATGCACTATAATGCCGGGACATGTAATGGAAGTGAGAGAGAGAGAGCGAGCCGAGAGGTGGAGAGAGAGTGCGACCGTGGTGGCTGAGATAGAGGAGGTTCCTACGGCGTCGGTTGTTTCCTGGACGTGGAGTTGCAGTCGTTGCTCTTGGTGTTGCTGTCTTGCCCGCATGGAGTTGGTGGCTGCGGACGGTGGAGCTTATGGACAACTGGGTGGTTCTTGATTCAGCGACGTCGTCACCGACGTATCACGGGGCAGAAGGTGCAGCGGCTCACGGAAGAACATGAAATGCTCTGTTTTAGTGTGGAAAAACAGAGGAGGAGCTTACGGTCGTGCTGCTGTGTATGCGGTAGTGGAGGGTGGCTGAGTTGCAGAAGGTGGAGGAACTGGCGTGCGGAAGAGGAGCAGTGCAGTTGCGCAGGAGGAGGTTGCTGCGGAGGAGATGCAACTGGGCAGAGGTGCAGTGGAGTCTTCACGTGAAGGTGCTGCTTGAAGGGACGCTAAAGCGGGAGGAGGTGCACTGTGGTTGAGCTGGGCAGAGGAAGGAGTGGTGGCTCTGCTGCAGACTAACAGCTTGATGCCGTGTTTGGGTGGTGCAATGCAGCGTGGATGCCGTGAAGGGGAGGCCATGGTGATGCTGCTGTGTGTGAACGGTGGTCCATGCATGGAGTGTTGTTGTGCGGAGGTGCATGTATGGAGCTGGGCGGCAGCGGCTGCATGGAGGTGGAGGCGCTGCTGCGGGTGGTGCATGCAAGGTGGTGGCGTGGATGGAGGCTGCAAAATAAACAAGAACAAGCATACAAAATAAATAAATAAATAAGTAAAAATAAAAATAAAACTAGAGAAAGAAAATAAATAAATAATTAAAGAAACAAAAATAATAATAGACAAAGAAAATAAATAAATAATTAAAGACAAAAATAAAACTAGACAAAAATTGAAGAATAAAATATTAAAAGTATATTGTGCATGTGAAGAAATATTATGAAATCACAAGTATTAATCAATTTAAATCACAACTTAAATTTATGCCTCATACCTATTTTTTCATCTAAAAGTAATAATAAAATTAAAAAAAAAAATATATTAATTTTAAATATATAAAATATTCAATAATACAGCTCAATCAATTACTTCTTGTAACATCCAATATAAGATATTATTTCCATCAGTCTGCTGGACTTACATCCTTAGAATCAACAAAAATCGGCTCCTAGTGCTTGCATCACCTACCATTAAAATCTATTAAGAATCACGGCCTAAAGTCTGTCAACCCAAGAATCTCAAGTCGATAATAACCATTTCAAAAATTTGCAAAATCAAGACTTCTAGATCTCATAGAGAAAATCCACTTTTTAAAGTCTCGAAATTTATAACTTGAATTTGATCCAAACTCACTTGCTAATGGTTGTTGACTAAATAACTCCTGGTTTACTCCACCTCGTATGCTAAGTTTGTAGAACTCACAACATCACCTAATATAAATCCCTTTCAGAAAGTTCACAAATTCCAAACCTTAAAGGGCTAGTTTGGATAGTGGAGTATTATTTATTATTTTATTATTATTTTTCACATACTTTTCACTATTATTCAATATTCTATCGTTACTAGTTCACTACTATTCACAGAATATCTAAGATCGGCTTTGAAAACCAATGTGTTTCCTGATGATCACCTCGCTATCCAAACGCAACCTAAATCTCCATGGGTGATCTGGAACTATTATATACCTCAGTTCATGACTTCCGCTTTTGTCTTGCAATCAAAACGGCTAGACCAAACCATCTCCTCTATGTACTGGATGCTGACACGCTTTCCTACATCAATTTTCCTTTAAGCTTAAGGATATCTTAGGTTCAAGCCTAATTACACATATAATTCAAACCTATAAGAACACTAAGATTCAAATCCTATATTTTGATACCAATTCCTAAGGACTTGTGGATTTACCCAGAGATGAACCAAACTTGAGATTTAATGGAGAATGAAGCATCAGGACATGCAATATAAGGTCACATACTCTATTCATGACATATAAGATGTAATGTCATAGCACTCTTTTAACAATTTGCAATAAACACGATAGATAAAAAAATTTTATCAACAACATTGTACCATAATACTAATCCCAAAACGTTCTTACACTTCATTCATATATAACAAATCATCATTCATCCAAAATATTAAGTTAAACCATCCATATAACAAAAATAGGGTCCCAAACATGGACCCTCTTTGGGACCCTCATCATGTATCTCTCAAAATATCTACAATCTCGTCCAATAATTTCAAATTGACTTCTATAAAATGGTTGGCTAGAACAAAAAGATTCTCAATGTGAGAAGCTCTTCACATATTGGTATCCACTAGGGCTCTAGATTCCCCTCCAGAACTCATTCAATACCTCTAACCAGTCGCATAATAATCTTTATATAGAACTCTAGCTGGAAACGATTTCCGACCGTGAACTCACTTTCAATCAACTCAAGCCATTCAGTCAATGCCAATTTCACTCTTGTCCAGTCTGGTTCCATTGGTCCCTATTATAGCTTCTATCATTCCGGACAAAATAGTAGTTGGGACTACCATAGTGAGATTTTTGAAAATCTCAACAAGTTATGCTCTTAAACTACCAACGGTATAATTAAACATGCATTACAATAAATATGACATGTATGCAAGACACACATGTACTTACTTATGTAAAAACATGACTTAATGACATCAGAGTTTTTCGTAGTTCATAACATGCTTGCTTACATAAAATAGACTCATATATGATATATTGTCTCATGGAGTTATCATAATGTCTTATCTCATGAGGTTGTCACAATGTCTTATCTCATGGGATTACCATAATAGTTTAGTCTTATCTCATGGGATTACCATGATAGTTTAGTCTTATCCCATGGGATTGCCATGATGTCTTATCTCATGGGTTAACATGATAGCTTATCAATGCCTGCTTGACTCAGAAAAAGATTTCATGATAGACTTGTATGCTTCATGGCATAGCAATCATGACATATGACATATATTCATGATCAATGCTTATCATGATATGGAATGGCATAAATATTTCAAATAAACAGGAATAAAATATAACATGGATTTATTGCATGGATCTTACAATCCCACATACAAAAGTACACTTACAAGTAAGTTAGAAGCTAACTTACAATATCTATGAAAAATGAAAGCATAGAATTGGATGAAATGAGAGACGTTCTAGGGTTAGAAATTCTCACTTAACCACATAAGAACAGAATTTACTAAACTTAATTTGCAAAATTACTCATTAACTCTTGGAAAATTGTATATTAACTCCTAAACTTTCAAAAATTACAAACAGGGCCCAAAATTTACCAAAATTTGCATATTTCATATAAATTTTGGACTTAGAATTTACAAAAATTCACATCTACTACAAGGAAACCACCATGGCCAAAACTACCTTAGCCTTAAAATCATACTTTGCTTGCTTTTTGGCCCTTAAACACATCATCAAGCCTAATCCGAATTTAATAACTTATTCACATCAAACCCCCAGTTCTAATAATATGCCAAGATACTCAAAACATGCATTTCTCAAATCCATAAACTTGAAAATTCAAAGAATCACAAAAAACATCAAGATTTGGTCCCACTGAACCTAATCTTGGTGTCTTTGGCCTTTCACTTGCATTTTGACACCAAGGACTTAGAAAGTTCACACATCCTAAACTCTAACACGCTAATCACTCAAACTTAGTGGATAACAAGCATGACTTAGCAACAACATCAATTTGTTCATGAATAACAATCGGCTTGCACAAAAATCCTTGAACCTGAAACTTAAACATGCTTGACCTTGAACAAAATGGCTAAATCCCTAAGTTTCAGGCATATATTCTTGAAACAACACATCCATACATATCTTATGGATGCCTTAACTTGATCTAAGCACCATATTCAACATATCTTAGCAAATCACAACATCAAAGAAACCAAATAATCAAGATCCTACACTATGCATAAAAACATACATCTTTGCATGTTCATCAAAATCCAACAAAGACCTTAGTCATAAAGTTTTAAAAATCAAAGCTTTAAGTTTCTAAAGCTACAATGACAAACAAGTCCTAACAGTCTCTTGCTTGAAATGTCTCAATTCTAACACTTCGAGGATCATGCAAATATATTCTTTTAAAACCTTATATGCCATAAATCCTACCAAAAATTGTATAAACATCAAACACTACACCATAGAACCGAAATAGTTAGGATAAATCATCATTTCATCACAAATGCCCAAGGCATACCAAACTTGCTCAAACCAAGAAGCTTATCACCAAACTAATAACCTCCAACCTTCAAACTATGAATAAAAGTTACCAATATACTACCAACAAACTCAAGACTCAAAGGATCAAAACATAAAAGGGATTTAAGTTAGGAAAATAACACTTACAAGCTTGAATGTCCAAAAGAACCAAGCACCAAGCTCTCTCCCAAAACTCACTATCAGTTTTGTTCTCAAGAAAACAAAATGAAAAGCTCAAGTGTGGGAGGAATAAGAGAGGCATGAAGCTATAGGGGAAGAGGTAAGGGGCTGACTTGAGTGGTTGGAGGTGTGACAATTGATGGGAAGGTTGCTTTAAGAAATAGTACAGCTTTGATCAATTTTGATCTTGTTTTTGTTGAGTGTGAGGGTGTGTGAGATTTCGTGTTTGACTTGTGTTTTCAATTACACTATTGGGCTGAACACAAGGTACAAGCTTGTTCAAGAGAGTGGTCATCAATGTGAGGGTTGCTTGTGAAAGGAGCCAAGGGGAACGGGGGTCTCTAGGCTGGAACTTTTTTCTCAAAATCAAGTGGGCATAAGTTGGGGTTTGGATAGGGTTTCATTTGGGGTTTCTCGTCCAATTCAAAATGGGTTAGTTAAATAAGTGTACCTTAGTGAAAGGGAGTGGATGAGGGTGTAAGGGATAGTACATGAGGTGATAGTTGCTTGTGGGATTAGTTTAAACGAACGAGAGAAGCCTGCCTAGTCAAACCAGGTACCATCACTTTTGGGGTTTCATCTACTCCACAAAGGTTTGGGGTTTATTTAGAGGGTTGGATTTCCAACCCTCTTTGGTGGCTGGTCATGGTTGTACTTGGGTGGTTGGAATAATGTGATGGGTGTAAGAGAGCATGGTCTTGTAAGAAATTAGGTAGGTTGCTTGATTTTCACTTCATCCACCTTACACATTTGTACTCCACTTTGAAAAGTGTAAAATGTGCTCCAAATGAAGGGTTGTGATGGTTCCATGTTTCCAAAAACGTTTCCTATTAATCCTAGGCTGATTTGGGCATCCTACATGGTGAGGTGATGGCTATTTGGTCTTAGGTACCAAGTGGCAATCTCCAGTTGGCCTATTATTCACCCGAAAAACTCGAAATTTTTTATTGCACCATAAATCCTAAAAATTCATACGAGTCTAATGGTGTAATTATTTTCACCAAATTATGTTTCTAAGTGCTTCAAATAAATAAAAAAAAGGTAATCAATTCCCTTAACAGATCGTAAATCGTATACGCTAACAGACAAAAACCTAATCAATTGCTCGACTAATTTTCATGGGAGAATTGGAGCTATGTTCACAAAAAGTGGATTTCTTGTTTTCCTCATAGTATCCATGTACTATTGCCCAAAATAAATGTTTACATTGATTATCATACAGGTTTTTTGCCGTCTTCGATGGTAGAAAATCTAGATGTTCTATGTCAACATTTGTCCTTATCAGAGAAAGAGAAAAATGTTGTTCCTGTTGATTCTTTGTTTCTAGAATCTAATATTGCACGTGGAGAATGTTATTTGATTATGTCTCTGGTAACTGATCGATATTTTAACAGATAGGCACTCAAGAATACAATGAAGCGGGTATGGCAGACTTCTCAAAAGATTGTTTTCAAGGAATTGTGTGCAAAAATGTTGCTGGTAGAATTTGATGATGTTAGAGATAAACAGAAGGTTCTTTGAGGAGGCCCATGGTCCTTTGATCATAATTTGGTTTTGTTAAAACAACTAGAGGGTGCGTTGCATGTAGCAAAGATTCGTTTATTTGAAGCTTTGTTCTGGATAAGGGATTATAATATGTCCTTCAATGCGATGAATGAAAAGGTAGGAAGGCTTGTAGGGGAACAGACTAGCATAGTAGAGGAGGTTGAGGGTGTTCTAGATGGTGTAGTTTGGGGGGAGTTTTTGCCTATTAGGGTGAAGATAGATATACGCAACCTTTGATGAGGGGTACCCATGTAGATCTTGGTCCATTGGGAGTGTTCTGGGTTCGATTTGTGTATGAACGGCTACCCAATTTCTACAATGGGAGCGGAAAAGTGGGTCATCAGTACAAGGATTGTGTCACTATGAATAATCCAAACTCAATGGATGTTAACGATGAAACAATGTTGCCTTTCGGTCCCTAGTTGCGTGTCAGTGTGTCCATGGAGGGCTTTCATAAAACGACAAGATCGAATGAGGCCATACAATGTAGCTCTTGGCCATCTTCATCCTTGACGAAGAAGAACCCTATTCCAATGGAAGATCCAGGAATTGATTCTCCGGCGGGGAAAGTGGTGGATAATTAGGTAACAATTGATCATGAAGCTGCAAATCAAGACACCGAAGATCTTACTATGGTAAAACAGTTATGCAAGATTCTCAGGAAGAGATTATAAAAGGAGGAGATTCTATTTTAAATGATATCAATATGGGGATAGGTGTAACGGATTTGAGGAAGGTCACTAAGGGAAGGAGTATAACGGCTAGCACAACAGATTCAAATGTAGTTAATGCAGACGTCCACATGACAAGTGGTGGGCTTAAATTAGTGGATGAATTGGACCCAGTTGATCCAACTTCCCGGCCCAAATGAGGGAGACCAAGGAGGAAATGGACTCATGTATGTCCATCCTCTCTTGAAAGCCCAATAATAGATCCCATGTTGAAAGACACTCAAGGAAAGAGAAAGGCCATATCACTGACCTCGTCCCAATCTAAGCATTTAAAGAATGAGGGTCACAGGGAAATGTAGTTGAGTTTGATGAAAGACAAAGGGTGGAGGCTGCTAAGTAGTCCCGTC
Source organism: Cyclocarya paliurus (assembly GCA_029856935.1). NCBI lineage: Eukaryota > Viridiplantae > Streptophyta > Magnoliopsida > Fagales > Juglandaceae > Cyclocarya > Cyclocarya paliurus. The sequence goes on along the minus strand of CM056945.1, from coordinate 14,910,897 downwards.
GAAATCAATGAAAATTATTAGTTGGAACTCCCGTGGACTTGGGAACCCACGAGGAGTTCGAGTTGTTCATGATCTCATCATGAGGGAAGTTCCCACGGTAGTGTTTCTTCTTGAAACAAAGTTGGCTGCTACTGTTATGGAAAGAATTCGATTAAGAGTCGGTTTTGACGGTTGTTTTGTTGTACCGAGTGAAGGGAGGAGTGGAGGTTTGTCTCTTATGTGGAAGAATGAGTTTAGTTTGAGTATCAAAAGCTACTCTTTCTTTCATATTGACGCAAAGCTAGAGGACCCAAGTAAAGGAATTAAGTGGAAGTTTACTTGATTATATGGACATCCAGAAACTGAAAGAAGAAGAAAGTCTTGGGATTTAATTCGACTTTTAAGGGAGCCTGAAGATATCCCATGCTTGGTCTGTGGCGATTTCAATGAGGTGTTGAGCAACCATGAGAAGCTGGGTGGAAGGCCAAGGCAAGAGAGGTTGATGCATGCCTTTAAAGGTGCTCTTGATGACTGTCATCTACTAGACTTGGGGTTTCAAGGCACTAAATACACGTGGTCTAGTAGAAGACATAACCAACAGGTGATAATTGAAAGGCTTGACCATTTTGTTGCTAATATGAAATGGCAAGAATGCTTTCCACAAGCTCAAGTATTTCACTATTCTGCTTCATATTCTGATCACCTGCCGATATCACTTTCTCTAAGTGATGTATCGGCTAGAAGCAGAACTAAGCTATTCAAGTTCGAGACCATGTGGATAGAAGATGATGAGTGTGAAGAAGTTATTTCAAGACATTGGCAAGAAGCTGATGGAGGCAATAATTTAATGGCCATATCCCAAAAGATCAAGGGTTGTAGCAGAGGTCTAGAAGTCTGGAATGAGAAGAAATTTGGCAAAGTGCATCAGAATTTGAGAAGAGCATGAGCTACTCTTCATAGATTACAAATGATAGATCCTAGACAAGTCTCAAAGGAGGAATTGACACAAGCAAGGAATAATTTGCAAGTTTGGTTAGAAAGAGAGGAAATCCTTTGGCACCAAAGAGCTAAAGTTTTGTGGCTTAAGTGGGGTGATATGAACTCAAAATTTTTCCATCATAAGGCTTTGCAAAGGAAGCAAAAGAACTATATTAAAGGACTAAAGGATGAGCAGGGCATATGGAGATTTGAAGAGGAGAGAGACCATCTTATTGTAAGCTATTTCCAGTCCTTGTTTCACTCTGATATTAGTAATAGTAATTTAGACTTTTTGGAAGGATTAAGTGGTCAGGTGTCTGAAAAAATGAATGCTAAATTATTGAAAGAATTTCATCGTGATGAGGTCAAGGCAGCTTTGGATCAAATGGCCCCAACAAAATCTCCTGTACTTGATGGAATGGTGCCTGTCTTCAACAATATTGGCATATTGTGGGTAATGAGGTTACAAATGGAATGACGTCCTCCCTCAAAACTGGTACTCTTCCTTCCTCTCTTGATCATACTTTCATAATTTTGATTCCAAAGAAGAATAAGCCTGAGAAACTTTCTAAATTTAGACCTATTAGTTTATGCAATGTTTTGTATAAATTAATGGCTAAAGTTCTTGCAAATAGGCTTAAGAGTGTGCTTGATGTAATTATCTCAAAAACTCAATGTGCTTTTGTACCGGGAAGGGATCATTACTGATAATATTCTAGTGGCATATGAGGTTATGCATTTTCTGAGAAATAAGAGACAAGGCAAGAATGGTTCTATGTCCATTAAGTTAGATATTAGCAAAGCTTATGACCGTGTTGAATGGCCATATTTACAAGCGGTTATGGAGGCAATGGGATTTAATGCTCAATGGATCCATCTCATTATGATGTGTGTCAAAACTGTTTCATTTTCAGTTTTGATTAATGGTGAGCCAAAAGGTCCATTTGCTCATTCTATAGCTTTGAGACAAGGTGACCCTCTTTCCCCTTACTTATTCTTACTATGTACTGAAGATTTGATTTCATTGATCAAACATGCCGAGAGAAGAGGGGAAATTTCAGCTATGAAGATTTGTAAAGGTGCTCCCAAGATCTCTCATCTACTTTTTGTAGATGATAGTCTTTTAGTTTGTAAGGCTAATATGCAAGAAAATCAGAAAATTCAATCCATTCTCAACTGCTACAAAGCATCTTCTGGTCAAATGATAAACAGAAGCAAAACAGGCCTTCTGTTCAAATGTGCAACCACCAACTAAGGATGCAATTATGGAATTTTGGGGAGTGCAACAAAGTCAGGAGTATGAAAAGTATTTAGGACTCCCATCATTTGTTGGGAGGTCTAAATCTAGAGCTTTTCCTGAAATAAAACATCGAGTGTGGAGAAAGTTACAAGGATGGAAAGAAAAGGTACGCTCAGCTGGTGGAAAGGAAGTTTTGATTAAAGCTATAGCCCAAGCTATTCCTACCTATTATATGAGCTATTTCAAGCTTCCATCTTCCTTGTGTCATGATCTTGAACAAATGATGGCAAAATTCTGGTGAGGGCAAAAAAATGAAGAGAAAAAAATTCATTGGATGAGTTGGCCAAAGATGTGTACAACAAAAAAGGAAGGTGGGATGGGTTTCAAGGATTTGAGGATCTTTAATGATGCTCTTTTGGCAAAACAGGGATGGCAAATAATGTCAAATACAAACTCGTTGCATGGAAGGCTGTCAAAGGAGTTTTACCTACTAAGCATAACCTTCGGAAGAAACATGTTAATATTGCAGAAAATTGTGTTTTCTGTGATGATAGTAGAGAAGATACTTTGCATGTATTACTCTCTTGCCCATCAATTAGAGAAGTCTGGATTAAAAACTTCCCAAAGAAGTTACAGATTAATGCATCCAGCTTGTTTATTGATGTTGCTCTTAAACTGCTACATTATAATTGTGTTTGTTGGAGTTGTTCTTTTTAATATGCTGGATCTGCTAGTATAGAAGAAACATGAAGATTTTTGAGGAAAAAGATGTACATGCTGATGCTATATTGGGAAATGCCTTGGCTATGCAGAAAGGTTTTCATGAATTGAGGAACAAACCTCTATCTGTAATTAGGCATCATTGCAGATGGGAATCCTCACCACCTGGCATTTTCAAATTGAATGTAGATGGAGCCTTTTCTCAAGATGGATCTGTGGCAGGTATAGGCGCTATATTGAGAGATTCAAAGGGTGAAGTTATAATGGCGGCATCAATTAGAGAAAGGGCAAGTCTAAATGTAATTGAGCTTGAAGGCCTTGCAATCCCTAGGGGGCTATAGCTATGTCTTCATCTTGGTATCCATCATATGTCAATTGAATTAGATTCTCTCTTGGTTGTAAATGAGTTCAATCGAAATGGACAGTCTATGGCCACCATGGGGAACATTGTCAATGAAGTCAGGAAGTTAATGCCTCGATTTCAAACATATGTTCTAAAACATGCAAACAGAGGCTGCAATACAGTAGCTCATACTCTTGCCAAGCTTGGTTTGAGTGTCTCGAAAATTAGTTTATGGTGGGGTTCTTACCCGGATGTAATTGTTAATTTCCTTTGGATTGATTCTTCTTTGTAATCTGTTTATTATATGAATGAAGATTGGTTTTCCCCATCAAAAAAAAAAAAATGTTTAGATTGATTAATCCCATGAATTGGATCCAAACTAGTATTGAGTCAAGCCAATACTAAGAAATTGTCCTCTTTTACACTAAAAGATTCCTTGTCTTGATTTTTTTGTGGTATTGGCTTATTTTGGTTTGGGAGGAGTAACTTGAGATTCTAAGTTATCATTCAATGATGTCATGAGGTAGTCATTATAGTTTTCTTCCCCCACTTGTAAGAGGGTAGTAAAGAAAGGAACTCCATAGAATTATTAATCAATCCTTCAAAGCAAAAAAAGTTGGGATCATGCAACTCAATCAAACTCAATTAAAAACTTTGTAAAATTATGTTTTGATAAGTACCATCTGTTTTAATAAAAAATCAATCAAACTCAAATATTTTGATGTCTTTTATAATTTAACAATAAAAGAGATGATTCAAATACAAACAAGGAAATGTAAACGTGATATGACAACTAGCTACTGCAAAAATGTTAAAAAGTGATATGGTTTCTACAGTATTTTCAGCTACTATAATAATAATAAAAAAAAAAACAGAGGCAATATGGAGTTTAAATAATCTACAATATCTATAATATCTACAAAATCAGCTACTATAATATCTGCACGCAGCAATATGGTTTCTATAATATCTACAATACGGTTTCTATAATAAAAAAACAAAAAAAACAAAGGCAATATGGTGAAGGAAAAGAAAGCCCTATAGGATACCCTTTTAGTTTTTGACATGGAATAGTTTCTAACACCCTAAAGCTCTTCTTCCTTGGATAGAGCTCTTATATGGTTCCTAACACCCTAAAGCTCTTATAGGTGATATGTTGTGCTCAGGTTTTTTTTTCTTCTGTAGTAGTTACAACTTTGCAATTGTAGCTTGTTAATTTCAATATTACAGAAAATATTTAGTTCTTGAGCAACTTTATGCCATCAAACATATCAACTTGAACCTTATCATGAAAGTTGTTTCTACAAACAATATAAAAACTTTCTATAGCTTCCTATGCTCTCTACACAACTTTCGATGGAAAAAACTATCTATGCTTTCTAGACAGCTTCTAATACTGCTATAACCTTTCTAGATGCAATATGCTTATCGAGCATTGCAATTTTAAAAAGGGGCATCTCATGCAGGAAAAACTAAATTGCCATATATTAGCTAATTGCCATCCTTGCTGAGAATGGTGGGATCAAAACTTCATATGCCATTTGGGGCACAAATGGAAAATGTAGACTTCATAATCATACTCAAACTAGAAAAACCCCACACTCAAAAGTAGCAACACTCATATCGTCTTCCTTTAGTTCATTGGGAAGACGACAACAACGGACTCAAATTAGTTTTTGAAATCATATATGCAATTAGTGGATTTTTTTAATTGAGACATTGCATCTCAAGACTTTAAACAGACTTAAATCCAGCAAATACATATATGCAATCAGACCAACAAGTGCTGCGAGGTTGAAGAGGTAGAAGCTGCTGAACCAAGGAAGATAAGACAAAAATCTCTAAATATGCGACCATCCCCAAATTTGCACAAGAAATCTCTCCAAAAACATACCAAGACGCTCGAAAATCTCAGATTTGGTCAACTAAAAAATTTTACATGGCTAAAGAGTTGGAGAACAGAGATTGAGAGAGAAGAGCTTGAAGCATACACAAAACCCATTCAGAAAAGGAGGAGCGACGAGAAGTTTTCAGAATGTTTCTTCAGTCGGACAACGGAATGCTTAAACCGGAGAGAGCAAAATTGAAGCACAATAGTGCAAACCTATGAGTGATGGAGTCGACGAGCAACAAATAAACTCGAAGGAAGATGAGGCCAAATAAATCAGGGATTTGTTACACAACTTCTTACTATTCATTCACACTCAACACTCCATACTTTTTAATATTTTTTAATATTTTTTTAAATTTATTTTTCGAATTTATTTTCTTTTAAATATTTCAAATTTTTTATTCACTATTCATATAAAAAATATTTAATAAAAAAAATTAAAAAAAAAGGTAGAGTGTGGAGTGTGGTAAATAGTAGGAGGTTGGAAAGATTATTTCATAAACCAGAGGGGGGTTTTGCTATACAACTTCCTACTATTCACCCACACTCCACACTCTATATTTTTTAATATATTTTTAAAATTTTCTTTTAATTTATTTTTTTAAACTATCTCAAATTTTTTATTCACTAATTAAAATTATTCACACATATGCACAGTGCACTCCAAAAGTATAAAAAATATAGATAAAATATAACAACCGTTGGATGACCTTTTTGATCTAACTTCTTCATATTTTACAGATAATTAGGTTTTACATCATCCATTTGATTTGAAGATGCTCTAAGAATGACTCTAAGGTTGCATTTGGTTACCAAACTAAACTCATCTCATCTCACTCATCATTACAACTTTTTTAAATTTCAATACAAAATATAATAAACAATTCAACTTTTTCAAATCTCAAAATAATAATAATATTAAAAAATAATATTTTAATAATATTTTATCATCTAAACTTAACTCAACTCATTTCAATTTAACATCTAAACGCACCCTAAAACTTAGGAATAAACTTGAAGCCATTGCCAAGCCTTATCTTATCAGATCGATTTTTTTTTTACTTTATTGGACAGTAAGATTTATACAGAAAAACTCAATAAAATAGAAGTTGGAAAAAATTTTCTCATCTAAAAACATATTAATAGTGATGGGAAAAAGGGTCCAGCGCATAAAGGGAGTAAAGGGTTATGGTAAAAATGGGCCTATGCCTAGGCCCAACGTCCCTACAAAGGAGGCTCATCGAATCAATGTGACCCATTGTCAGTTCGGACTTAAAGGGGTCCCAACAATCGTCCCCTCAATAATAATGGCAGGAGTTGCCAACAGTCCAGTACACATTCAATGAGGTTCGTGCCGACTCAGAAATGACCCGAACTCATATGACTCCGTACAATACGAACTAATTAACAGCCCTAATTAATTTTTAATTGTTTTTGTTTTGCCAAGAACAAATTTGGAGGCAAAAGCTCAACGTTTCAACTGTCTTTTATTCCCAGTATTTCTTGCCTCTCAATCTCTTGTTAGCCCGTATCGAAATTCTTTTCACACTGTTTTGAACATCTCTCGATCTATGCGTGTGGGGACTCAAGTTGTTAAGTCAAAGAGAAGCGCGTGGAAGGGTGTCCAATAGGTGAAGCAATGGAAAGAATCATCTCAATTCTCACCAACTTTCATACATAATAAACACAGGTACAAGTGAAGGAAATATGGCAGAACCTCACGCCAAGCTTGTTTTCACTCTTCTATAATAAAAAACAAAAAAAAAAAAATTCCCACTTAAGATATACATATAAACAGACTAGATATAAACATATATAATGCACAAAGAATTAACAAAATCTCCTATTCCTTTTGGCCTAACTTAGCACCGGACGTTTCCCACGAGGGTCTAATCTAGGGGTAGCCGAACTGGTTGCCGTTGCGCTGTTGGTATTAGTGGTGGAATCAGAAGTATGTGTATCTGATTCCCCAGAAGTTCCAGCGGAGGAAGACATTCCAGGAGGCCTTCGGGATCTTCGGTATCGGGATCCCGGCACTCCTGGTCTTGACGGTTCTTCCATATTGCCATGTTTCTTCGATAGTATCACCACCACACGACGCATGGTGGGTCGTAGTTGCGGATCGCCTTGTGTGCATAGCAGCCCTAGTTGAATGCACATTGCTACTTGCTCTGTTGCAGCAGATGATGCTAACGTGGGGTCCATGAGCTCCAAGCTCCTACCTTTTTTATAAAGCTTGTATGCCTGCAGCAATAACAATTAACAAACAGCGATGGATCTCAGAAATTAAATAATTAAAAAAAGTTATTATTACCATCATTATTATTATTATTATTATTATTATTATTATTATTATTATTATTTGGATAAGCTTCAAAGAAAATGTTAAGTAAATTAATGGTTAACTAATTTTGAATGATTTTCTCAGAACTTGCGTAACCAGAATGAGAAAATCAAAGCTCCCCAACGAGCTTTCTCCGAGAAGATTCCTCTGCAGGAAAAGTTTAATTTTTTCCTCAAAGAAAAGTACGAAAGACAGCTTACGCAGGATGTGGACAGGACTGCAATGTAAAAAGGTCGCCCGCCAAGTTTTAACCAACAACTACCTTTTCCTTGTTCGTCATAAATGAAAAAGTCACCTCTTTAATACTTAAATCTTACTTACCCAGTCAAGGAGATTCTGTGCATCCACATTTAAGTTGAGCGAGGAGTTCCTCTGCCCGCTGATTAGCTCTAAAACCAGAACCCCGAAACTGAATACATCGGCCTTTACCGACAGATTTCCATGCATGACATATTCTGGAGCCATATATCCGCTATTTTCATGAATCGGAAGTAAAGAGTTAAAATTATAAAATAAAAAAATTAAATAAAAAACTTGAAGTTTCATAGTACTTCTCGAGAAATAACAAGAGAAAGTGTTATTAGATGAATCTCACAAAATAAACTCATAAACTGACATATTACATTAAGTTACGTAAGCTTATGAGTTTATTTTTATAAAATCATTTTTTTTTGTAGATTCACAAAGAATTTTTCAAATAATAATATATGCTGAGTTGCATAACAACATACTTGGTACCGGCCACACGGGTGTTGACATGCGTTTCATCTTCTGGGAAGAGGCGGGCCATGCCAAAATCAGCAATTTTAGGAACCCACTTATCGTCAAGTAAAACGTTGCTGGCCTTGATGTCTCGGTGGATGATGCAATTATGCGAGTCTTCATGAAGGTAAAGCAAGCCCCGTGCAATGCCTGCAATTATGTCGAGCCTCCGCTTCCAATCAAGTTCCTCTCTTTTGTTGGATTCTGTATTTAGACATAACAATCACAATCAATATGAGTACAAAGCACTTTGGCCCGTTATTCAAGCATAGGAAAAATAAACTAAAGAACGATCACCATCGTATCAAAATTTTTATTGTTTAATCAACTAAGTGATTTGAACCCTATGGATTTAAAAATGGCGGGGTCTCTCTTCTGAGTCACCACCTTTTTGCAACAAAGATTGGTCAAGAGAGAGCTGTACAATTCAGAAAATTTGGTGGCTTTGAACAGAAAAATTCAAATTCAAGGTCGCAAGAGCCGTCTCCTTCAGAAGATTTAGAGCAAGATGAAAAAATCAAATTCAAGGCATGAAAGAAGTGCAAATATATAATTTTTTTTTTATCAGCATTCATACGGGGAAGGAACAAACTTCTTGAAACCAACATAAGAATATTTGACTGGTCATCATCTCAAAATATTAAAACGCCATAAAAGAGGGGTGCCACACTCTTTAGGACTTGCGCTTCATGAACACAACCATTATTTCAGAAAGATATATATTTTCTATCAAGAAAATCAGAGACACCCATATCATATGTTTACATTATTTCACAAACGGAAGTATTGTCAAATTACTGCCATTCAAACATAATTTTGAAGATATAGTTACTTCTTTTAAAGAAAGTACAAGCTTTTTTCTTCCCTAACGGTTGATGCAGAAACCTGTTATAAGTATTTAAATCACAAATAAATAAGCTAAAAATGACTAAGCTAATAGGTTTTTTAAGTAATAAATGGTGTTTTAAAGAAAGCATGGCTATTTCTTTGAAAAACATTGACGCATAGACCAGTTAAATGTAACACTTTTGTAAGAGATGGTATCACAGCATTACCAACCCAAGAAAAAAGGCTATACTACAACATTATTTCTGTTCTACATTACAGGATCTTCAACATTTTGAGCATGTCTCATCATGAACAGATGTATTTCGTTTCTTACATCAAACACTACTTATTGCCCAATTGGCACTGGAAATCCCCTTCTTAGTAGTATCCTCTTGTCCGACTTAGAACATGCCTTTATAAAGCTATATCAGAAAAAGAAAAGCATTTTGTAGCCTCATGCTTGCCTGTAGCTTTCCATTTAATTAGAGGCTGCTATCATTTTTCTGCATTTCCATTTAATTAAAGACATCGTTATCATTTTTCTTACGGATTAAAAATTGATACTGACTTTTCTAATAAGGTTGAACATCTTGGATGATTATTATTGTTCTGTTTGTTGTTTCCGGTAGCTGATACAACATAGCTTGGATAATTTTGAACAGATAAGTTATGCCTCCAGTCGTCATCAAATATGTTTTTCTTTTTACTTAGTTGTGCCAAGAAATGTCTGGAGTTTTTTGCTCTAAAACTGGCTTACTGTTCAAGAAAAGTTGGATTATTCTGTGTAGTATACCTGACAGGATTACGTTGACATGATACTTTGTAACACTCGTCCTATATTCAAATCATATATAGTGGGTAAATTCAAAAGGTAGTCATGAGTGCTAAGTCTCTCATTGTAGGTGAACTGGCTTTATAAACGATCATAGGGAAGCTTCAAATTGACTAGACTTTCAGAAGTTATAGTGCAGATAAGATTAGCGTTTTCCCTAAGTCGTTAAATATGGCATGTAGCCACCCAATAAGGCCAACCATGTAATAATACTAGAGCACTGTGTATCATGACCTTAATGAGGACATTTAGGAATTTAAAGGGGGAGTTTGTAACACCCCAGTTCTGCATTGGAAAAAAGGGCTAACTCACAGAGGGTGGTTAAGTTATAAAGGTAGTCCTAGATGCTGTCTCATATTGGCTAATTAATGGGTGAGACCGAGCTTTATATGTGATTTTAAGGGAACTTCAAATTGACTAGTCTTTTTGGAGTTATAGTGCAGATATGACTGGCATTTTCTCTAGGTTGTTACATACTTGAATAGACATGAGTTAAGTTAAACATGATTAGTCACTTTATTTCTAAATTTTGTTAAGTAATATGGGCAAGTTTTACAAGGAATCTAACCAAAATATTAAGCAAATACTTCCATGACCTACATAAAAAACTGTTCATCCTCAGATTCAGTTCCTGTAATTTAGACTTATTGCAGGCTACAGAGAGTAAAGCATTACACATAGAAGCAATATTGTGCAGCATAAATTTAGTATGTGTGGAAAAAAGGTACAATACTTCATAAAGATTTTATCTTGGATCAAAGACCAGAAAAGTATCAAGCAATATAATTGGCAGAACAATAAATTACTATTACTATGCAGCTGTATTACCAGCAATGAACTTAGAACCTAAACAGATGACATTTTTCATTGTGTTCACTCTGTTACTAGATAGAAATCTCCTTGGTGAGAAAAAAAGAAAGAAGAAGAAGAAGAAAAAGAAATCCAAGACAGGAAAGCAGCTCAGAGTAACAGAGAACTTACTGAATATAAATTTGTCAAGGCTCTCATTAGAGACATACTCATAAACGAGTAGCTTCTCCTCCCCATGAACGCAATACCCCAACAAATTCACAACATTCCGATGTTGAACACGTGCCAACAACTTAGCTTCATTCATAAATTCTTTCATCCCTTGGTTTGAGCTGTGTGAGAGCTTCTTCACAGCAATCTCCCTTCCATCATTCAACTTCCCCTATTCGAAAAACACCCCATTACTTGGAAGAATTTTCAATTACTCTTTTAGGTTACCAAGATACTAAAGAAACTTTCTTCCTTTGGAAAAACAGTCAAGCCAAAAACACGGTAAAGCTTGGTAAATTATTATCTCTTGGAATGGAAACTCGAAAATGAAAAAATTATGATTGAAGATTTAACAACTTAGCACACTATAGAAATACACCAATGAGGTTAGTGGCTTTAACAACTTAAAGTATGCATTACTTCATACCTGTAGATGATATTAGTGGTTCATATTATCGTCAGAATGTGGTTCTAAAATGTTCATTTACATGTATGATACTAGTGGTTGTATATACTATTCAAATTTCCCATATAATTTTTTCAGTCAACACCACTAATCCACTATTTATAGAGACTCACTCAACCGTGGAATTAGCTGCTCAGGAAATAGTGAAACACCAATTCGATTGTGTGGTACCCAACTAATTGACCAAGTTGCATTTATCTCAATTTCCAAAACTATTTCTCTTTCATTATCAGAAAAAGTTTGTTTCACAATTTCTTTTTTAGAACATATGTGCGTCATTAATTTTGTAAAAAAATTCTTATACGCACCCAACAACTTGCTGAACGAAATGTAACAATGACAAAAATGAAAAGATGAAACATCATTAAGCATTTTCCAATATATTAAACTTCAGATATTCATGTTTCCAGTAACAAAAAGAAAGGGGGGAAAATGAGCAAGACGCCAAACAAAACCTGTAAGAACAGTAAATCTGACTTTGCCCTTAAACTTTCTCATAAACCAAACAGACTTCAAACTTTCCCGGGAAGCTCAAATCACACATGGATCATAATCAAACCTTGTAAACGGGTCCAAATCCACCTTGGCCGAGCTTGTGAGTTGGGTGAAAATCTTTAGTGGCTGCAACTAAGGTCTCATATGGAAATAGCTTCTGCTCCTGTCGAGCAATCTTCTCCAAATCTTCTTCATTTTTTCTGTCTAATAGATCACAACAGAAGAAGAACATACATCATTTCGTGATCAGGAACGTAGCAAATCAGAAACATATGCAAAAATAGGAACTGGGTTTTGCTATGTTGCCTTTGCTTGAATTGAATTTGAAGGGCTTGATGAGATGCTGAATGAAACTCTTCGACTTGTCCATGGCTTTCTGTGGTTTCAAATTCTAGGCCATAGAAGATAATGAAAAAAAATGCAAAAAACAAGAAAACTTCCTCGAGTGTATATCTGAAAAGTGGTTTATTTTCCTTTGGAACAGGTTCTTCGGATTTTGATAATTCGTGGGAATCTTCGTTCGTAAACAGGGTGGGGATGAATGATGATGAACGATTGGTTTATGGCTCTCAACAATGAATATTGAATTATGGTGTAGAAGCAGAGCAAAATCTGAAACGAAATGGCCGTGTTGACTCAGTAACACCCAATCTTGACCTTCGGTTTCTAATTCGAAACTCTTTTTTTTTTTTTTTTTTTCCTTTTGCTAAACAGCCATCTCTTTTCATCAGCAGCCGTTGTAATATTTCCACGTGCTTCGCTTTCTAAACCCAACAATTACGGCTCAGACGCCAAGCAAAACCACCTGCTTTTAAATTATAAGAATTATTATATAAAATAAAAGTTTAGTATTTTAAATGAAATTGAGAGAATTTTTTTTTTTTTTTTTTTAAGTTGTTCGGATTTTGTCAATCCAAGTAATATCAACTTTTTTACTTTCCTACATTTGCGGGGTTACGCTTAAACGACCGATTTTTTATTTTTTTTATTTTTTTGGGTTCCTACTTGGAGCCCATTGCTTTTTCGTCTAATAAATTTGCTTTTTAACCCTCCTTTTCTGGATTTGTCATGATTGTGTCATATCCGTTTCTCACACGATTCTTAGGGATGTTTGAAATTTGAGGATTATATGGGTCAGTTATTATTTATTATTATATTTTATATTTATGATTTTTTATAAAATATAGAGATATTTTTTTATAAAATATAGAGTAATGAATAGTAATTAATGTGAAGAATTTTTCTTAAAATTTATCTACTGTCTCATTTCATTCTATCTTATTTTTTTTTAAGTATCTTTCAAACAAAAACACTTTCAAATTAATTATTATAATTTTTTTAAATTTAAGAAAAATAAAAAATAAATTAACTTTTTTAAATAAAAAAATAAAAATTATATTAAAAAATTATATTCTAATAATATGTAACTTTATAGTATTTTTTATTTAATATTTTCTCTCTCATTTTTTAAAATTTAATAAATATTTAACTTAAATTGTCTCATTATTATTCATAAATAATTTTATTACTATTTACAAAATTCTTATCTTATCTTATTTATAAACATTCACTTAGATAAGATGGCGGAAAATAAGAGATAAGGTATTATTAAGAATATCTCAAGTAATTTATAAATAGTAATAAATAGTAATGCATAATTTATAAATAATATAAAATCTAAAACCAATTGTATTTCCAAACAGATACTAAACATATAAATAAAGTAAATATGAGCAACGAGAAGAATTTTACGGCAAGAAAGTTTCATACAGAATTGTTTTCCTATTTTCTCACAAAAACTAAAGAAAGAAAGAAGAAGAAGAAGAAGAATCAAGTCGCTCTTTTTAATTTTTTATTTTTTTTAAAGTCTCACAAATTATTATTATTATTATTATTATTATTATTATTATTATTATTATTATTATTATTATTATTATTATTATTATTATTATTATTATTATTATTATTATTATTATTATTATTATTATTATTATTATTTATTCAAGCATTTCACGAGGGTTGAGTTTTCTGGCAAATACTCCATTGTAATTCATCCAACGCTTGAAAGGATTCAATGAGGGCCGTCTCATATGTGGCAAGTTGTAAATAGCCAAACTATGGAGCCACCATTTGAGATGGTGACAAGTTGTATTGCGTTGTAGTTTAAAGAGAGTTCTGCGTTGTAATGATTCGATACAATAATTATAAAGTTAAAATATTAATAATTTTTATTATACTTAAATTATATTTAATAGATTATATTAAATAAGCCCATAAGTTTTAAATGATTGGGATTGATTAAAATTTTTAATTTGGGTCAATAATTAGATTAAAATTAACATATATTTATTGGATGAATTAGACTCATTTTAAAATTTAAGATCAATCATTAGAATTTTTGTCATTATAATCATCATTAATTGAAGTCCTCTACACAGTCTCGATTACTCTTAATCCCACGTTAAATGAAGAACTAATTAATTGTTAAAGTATGTTATTTTTCAAACTCTGCTGAGCACTATCCGAGTCCAAATTGAAATAGGAGAAATATATTCATCATCTTAATTTTTATCATCTTTCAATTATCTCATGATGTAGCATTACATGATTGATTCACAAGTGAAATATAATAAATAATCTCCAATCATATAATGACACATCATAAGATGATGAAAAAATGATAAAAATTAAGATGACGAGCAGCATTTCTCGTTGAAATATATGCAACCCTCTCCCAACTTTTCTATATATCTCTTTCCTTCCCTCTGGTAATTCCCCAAGCCGCAGCTCACTTTCTCACGTTGCCTGTGAGACCCTCCACCTTGATTTTTCTTCTTCCACGGCATAAACCATAACCACCAGCAAGCATCAAGCTGCAACTCACTTTCTCAGAATCTCACGTTGCCTGTAAGTCCCTCCCCCAACCTTGATTTTTCTTCTTCCACAACATAAATCGTAACCCCCAGCAAGCATCAAGCCGCAACACCGAGCTCCGTCCCTTCTCACGGCAAACGGCATCCCACGTCCACTACACCATCTCTTTGTTCCTCCACCGCTGGTCCCTTCTCCATTGTCTTCATGTAAACCAGAGCAACAAACTAACCCATGGAGACCCGCCCTACGTGGCCAACATAAGCCAGACTAGCGTCGCAGCCACGGGAAAGCAGCCCACGTCTCTTTCCTCCGCCACCATTACACACTCCATGTTCAATCACCGTTAGTCACAGCCCGTCCGTGTCCTCAAATGCAAACCAACCTCTGCTTTTATACAACAAAAACAGAGCAAGTTTTCTTGGTCAACCCTCCACCGTGCACTACTGCAGCACCACCATCGAAAGGTTCCCACGTTGCTGAGCGTGTCATGGATACACAAAGACGAACCACCGTAGCCCCTCACCTCCACGTATCACATGTGGTAGCCACACAGACTGGCCGACATCAAGCTCCCTCCCTCACATTATTTTCTCTTAACTCTCTCTACGTTACTTCTCTGTGCCCCCTCCCTCCCTAAAATAGTTAGGCTGCGTCTTAACGTCGAATTGAATTGAGATTATAAAATATTATTAAAAAGTTATTTTTTAATATTATTATTATTTTAAAATTTAAAAAATTAAATTATTTATTATATTTTATATTAAAATTTAAAAAAATTATAATGATTAATTTGAGATGAGTTAAGTTGTGTTTAATTAAAAAAATCTATGCCAATTAGTTTGATGGTAAGGTTTAGTGCTAGTTGAGATAAAAGTTAAAAATTAAATAAAATATTGTTATAATATATTTTTTTAATATTATTTTTATTTTAAGATTTGAAAATTTTGAATTATTTATTTTATTTTGTGTAGAAATTTAAAAAATTATAATAATTAGATAAAATGATATTAGAATGATTGTGAAAATAAACGAGACCTGATTTAAAATATTTTTGGGTTTATTAATTTAGTGTTTATAATTTAGGCTGAGATTTTCGATGATGAAGTCGGGAGAAAATATAAGTTCGGGCTTGATACTGTTTTGGAGGTCAATCAAATGATTAATTAGAGAGATTATATAAAATTCAGAGTATTTGGAGCATTACGGTATTTTAGTGTTTCGAGAATTTTAAATTTTAGAAAAATATAGATTATTTAAATATTTCAAGTTAATTATAAATATGTGATAAATTAGAAATTTATGTGAATTGTGTATTTTATAAGTAATCAGTTGCGCCCTAAAAATATTTGATCAGCGTTACAAGATAAGTAACTTGATCTTTAATTAAGATTAATATACGTTAGCTAGTTATATATATTATTATTAAAATTATTTTTTTAGAAGCCAATATTTATGTACAATGCATGTCATGATATTTGCATGCATGTCATTATTATGTTTCATTTCGTTTATTATAATTATGTATATATTATGCATCTCACGTGCATAAGATACGTAAACTACCTTAAGTTCAAGTGTAAGATAAGATCAGAATAATTTAATCAGATGATCATTCAGATGCATGGTATCAATACAATTTCAAGGTAGATGTGTAAGTCATGGACTCAAACGTGGTCTACCGTAGCTCCCCTTACAGCAGCAGAATATGGAGCCAGTACACAACTTTGCACACAGGGTTAAGTGTGTTGTCCAGTTAGATCAGTAAGATGAATCAGATCATTCAGTTAATTCAGATAAATCAGTTATACATAGCATAAATATCAGTATGAGAAATCATGATTTTAAGTTTTTAGTATGAAATATTTTATGAAAAAATTTATGTTAAGGATGTTTACACATGATGTATTTTTTACTGAGTCATTAACTCATTTTAATTTATTTTTATGTTTTTAAACCACCTCAGGTCAGAATACTTATGAAAATAGAGTTGTAGGATAAGACTCAGTCTAGGGAGACGTGACAATAGCCTAGATCATGTACAAAAATTTTAAGATGTGATTTTTTTTATGGTGCAGACTTTGAGAAATTTTAATAAGTGCTTCTGGGCACTCTCTCATTTAAGATTTTAGTATTTTATTATAAAACGACTCTATTTATTATAATGAATTTTTGTACTTGGCGCTTCTTTTAGAATAAGTCAAGTTCAGGAGTAATACTTTAGCTCTCGTGATTTTCAAAAAGAAAAAAAAAATTTGACATCTTTCTTAACTGTGGGGAGTGGGATGTTACATACGTGTTGTCGAAACTCAGCTCGCATGATGGCCACACGTACACTGAAGGTGTTGCAGCCTCTAGTGATCACATTAAGAGCCCATATGAAATTTGGAAGATATTGAGATCAACTTAAAATTTCTTTATATGTGAGATTTATAATCTTTTTTGACTTTCTATAAATACATCTAAACTCATCTTAACTTTCAAACACATCTAAACTTATTTTAAGTAAGCTCCACAAAGTTTATTCCACCATCTCAACTGATTATTATTTATAAAGAACTCAACTTATTTAAACTCAGTTCAACATCTAAACAAAATCTAACATTGAGATAACGAGTAGATCCCACGCAAAGACTATGTCGCACGGGAGTCTCACATATATATATATATATATATATATATTGATCGTTTGCAGCAATTATGCTTTGTATGGATTGACCGACAATTGGAAAAGAAAAATGCTAGAGTTATCGACATTTGGATCCTGAGTGGGTCTCGATAACTTTTTTTTATTTAATGATTAAGGAAGTATTTTTTAATGATATTGTGAATTTTTTTAAATATATATATATATTTAAGAATATAAAAAGAATGAATGAAAAAATATATAAAACAAATATATATATATATTCTTTTCAGGGTCGGTTCTGGCACTGCTCATTGGAAAATGACCCAGAAAGGCGCATGTGGGTGTTTGATCACCGGAAAGCAACAAACCGAGCCTACACCGAGATTGAAGAGATAAGGTAAAATAAAACCATAAAAGAATATATGGACATGGTACAGACATCATGGAAAAGTGAAAGGAAGTGTGTGGCGTGTTGGGGGTTTAATTAATCTGAAGCTAGAGAGAGCTCGATCTCTTAAAATTTTTTTTGTAGAATTTTCTTTTATTGGGTGGTGTGCTCCATAAATAATGATCATTGATTATAATATTGAGATTATTTTAGCCTTGTAAATAGGCTTGTTTGAATATATCTCCAACGTTAAATATTATTGCTAAGCTCTCGTTAATGGCCAAACTAGAGTCGAAAGTCCTCTACTTGCATGCGTTTGATGGATCAAGATACTTTAGAATTTTTGTCCTGAGTTTAATGTAAAACTAATTTCATTGCATCTTCTAATGATAAAACGTAGTTTAATTAAGTTGTAGTTTAGTATCAAATTATGAGAACAAAAGGTCTAATTATTGTGTGCGGCTAAACTCTTGGCCGGAGGAACTGGCTTGGGACACGTGTTTAAGCAAGCCTAGTCACTAGACATTCATAGAACATCTTACAGAATGCAATGTGACAAAATAAAATGCAATCTAGTTCTGCATAAGAAAAGTAGACAAAGCATACTTGAAATACACTGCAGCACTCAAGAAATGAATAAAGCTGATAAAGCATGCTGCAGTACAAGAGAAGAAAAAGATAGCAGCAGCAGCAAAAAGAAGAAAAGAAATGGTAGAGAAAAGAGGAACCTCAGCTAAGGAAATACATGGCTGCACACAAAGAAGCATGAGGGACATGATGCATAAAGCTGGCTCGACCATACTGCCCATAAAAGTTTTGAATTGATTGTGTATATGATCAGAAACTAACTTTACAGTAGTTCTTTACTTTTCTGCTTTTCCTAAGATGTATATATATGTG
The DNA here is from genome assembly GCA_029856935.1 of Cyclocarya paliurus. Lineage (NCBI taxonomy): Eukaryota > Viridiplantae > Streptophyta > Magnoliopsida > Fagales > Juglandaceae > Cyclocarya > Cyclocarya paliurus. The sequence goes on along the minus strand of CM056945.1, from coordinate 14,892,211 downwards.
ACCTTTGTATAATCGAAAGTTCTATCAATGAGAATCAGTTTTCTTCCCATCTTCATTTGCTGTTCTCAACAGTTTTTAACATGGTATCAGAGCAAGAGTAATTTCCTACAAATACCTTCTTTTTAATCACCTTTCATTGAACCTATGGCCTCCTCATCTTCCTCCTCTTCTTCTCCAACAGAAGATCCAAATAGCCCTTATTTCTTGCATCACAGTGACAATGCAAACATTGTCATTGTTTCACCACCCTTGACTGGTTCCAACTACATTTCTTGGAGCAGATCTTTTCTTCTCTCCATTTCAATCAAGAATAAGTCAGGATTCTTAGATGGCACCATCCCCACTCCTGACCTTGCAGATGCTTCTTATGTATCTTGGTTACGATGCAACAATATCCTGCTTGCTTGGATTTTAAATTCAGTTTCCAAGGACATAGCCTCTAATGTGTTCTTTATGACTTCAGCTAAACAGGTATGGGATAAACTCAAAGAGCATTTTGCACAACCTGATGAAGCTAGGATATATCACCTTCAACACAAACTCAGTGGCATAGTTCAAGGGCATCTTTCTATAAGTGACTATTTCACCCAACTTAATGCCATTTGGGAAGAGCTGCACAGCTATAGACCACTTCCCTGTTGCACTTGTGGTTTATGTACATGTAATGCTTTAAAGAATGTTGGTGAAGTTCAGTAAAGGGACTATGTTTTCAAATTTTTAATGGGTTTAAATGATAGCTATGATGCTGTTAGAGGGCAAATTATCTTGTTGAGCCCTTTGCCTTCTCTAGATAAGACCTTCTCACTTATTTTACAAGAAGAAAGGCAAAGACAAGCAAGAAACATAGCTGCTCCTACTTCAGAACCATTTGCCTTGCTTGCTTATCAAAATTTTTCAAAGAAAAAGGAGAAGATAGATTTGGTTTGTGGACATTGTGGGAAGGTGGGACACACAAAGGAGAAATGCTACAAACTAATAGGATTTCCACCCACTTTCAAATTTACCAAATCTAAGTTTGGAAATGGTTTTGGAAAACCTACTACTCACTCTGCAAATCAGATTGCTCTCGATGGTTCCATTGTGGATCAAGCTATTGCTGCAGGTCATGCATCTCCTGCACCAAGCACTTCTCAGTTGACCCTTTCTCAAGCACAAGCATAGCACCTCGTGGCTCTTGTCAATGCTCAATTCCCTCAACTGACATTAGGACACAATAAACCACTCCTGCCACCACTTGTGCAACCCTCACTTGTTATCTCAGAACCTGCCCATTCAACAACATCTCACTCCAATCTAGCAGGAAATCATCATTATTTTTCCTATCCTAGCATCTCTCATAACCCCTCTATTTTCAATGTCACAAATCATGATAAACTCACTACTCTTTCACAAGATCAGCATGATACCTTTCATAATACACCATGAATCATGGACACAGGAGCCACTGATCACATGGTGTGCTCCACCTCATTTTTTACTGATTCTTCCTGCTGCATTCAAGCTTTTGTACAACTTCCAAATGGTACAAAAGCTTGAGTCACACACATAGACATTGTTAAACTTTCAGACTCTCTTCTTCTTGCTAATGTCCTGTGTGTTCCCTCTTTTGCTTTCAATCTCATCTCAGTCAGTAAGCTTACTCAAAAGCCAGACACTTGTCTGTTTTTCTTAACTAATCTCTGTTTCATTCAGGTCCTCTCTTCATGGATGACGATTGGACTTGCTAAAGTCCATGCTAGTCTCTATTACCTGCTGTCTTCACCTATAGACAACACCAATATTTCATCTTCAAGCCCATCTAGTCTAACTCGAGTCAACCAAGCTGATGTACATCACGATTTTGACTTATGGCACTACAGATTAGGACATTTATCCTCTCAAAGAATGAATTTAATTCATTCTAATGTACCTAATGTAAAGTCCAAAGAAAAATCTCATTGTACAGTTTGTCATTTGGCTAAACAAAAACAACTCTCATTCCCTTCGAGTGTTTCAAGTAGTTCATTTCCTTTTGATTTAATCCATTGTGATATATGGGGTCCATACTCCCATGCTTCCCTTCAAGGATTTCATTATTCATTGTGGATGATTATTCTAGAGTTACTTGGGTTTTCCTAATGAGACTGAAATCAGACACAAGATCCCTCCTACAATCTTTCTTCCATCTCATACAAACCCAATTCAACAAAAACATTAAGTAAATCAGAACTGACAATGGACTTGAATTTGCTATGACTGATTTTTACAAGAAATATGGCATCATTCACCAAACATCATGTGTGTATACCCCTCAACAAAATGGTGTTGTTGAGAGAAAACACCAACATCTATTGAATGTTGCCCGAGCCCTTCTCTTTCAAGCATCATTGCCAATCCAATTTTGGGGAGATGCTGTCTTGACAGCACCTATATTATTAATAGAATCCCCACACCTCTCCTCTCCAATAAATCCCCATATGAGATGCTTTTCTTATCACCACCTTCATATTCTCACTTTAGGGTCTTTGGCTGTCTAACTTATACTAGTACTGTCAAATAAAACAGAACCAAATTTGAACATAGAGCTAAACCTTGCATTTTTTTAGGATATCCTGCTAATGTCAAAGGTTATAAGCTGTATGACATTGAATCTCACTCTACCTTCATCTCTCGAAATGTGATTTTTCATAAATCCATTTTCCCCTTCAAATCTGGTTCTCCTTCAAACAATGACCTATCCTCCTTCCCAAATAATCTAGTCCTTCCTCCTACACCACCAGATGACATCTTCTCCTTTCCTCAAAGTTCTCAAACTCCCACCCAATCACACATTTGTGAAGAACCCTCTTCATCAGCTAATGAAGAGCCTTCTTCACTAGATGACACATCTGCTCTTCCCTCACCTACTGCTCCCACACTCCCTTCACCCGCCCCCTCCTCTCATCCTGACCCTTTCCCTCTTCGAAGGTCCACAAGAAATAGGAACCAACCTGCTTATCTTCATCAATATCATTGCCAGCTTACAGCATCTCAATCCTTCCTTCCATCCTCCACAATCCATCCCCTTCATGATTACATAACTTACAAAAATCTCTCTCCCTCTCACCAGTCATTCTATTTCACTTTCATTACTCCATGAACCTCAGTCCTATAATGAAGCTGTCAGGTTTGAGCATTGGCAAGATGCCATGAAAGCTGAACTCCATGCTTTAGAAGAAAACAATACATGGACTATCACCACCTTACCCCCCAACAAGACTGCAATTGGCTGCAGATATGTTTATAAAACCAAGCTGACATCAAATGGATCTTTGGAAAGACATAAAGCAAGACTTGTGGCCAAAGGATACACTCAAAAAGAAAGTTTTGACTTCCAAGAGACCTTCAGTCCAATTGCAAAACTCACCACAGTTCGAGTTTTCCTTGCCATAGTAGCTATTAAAAACTGGTCACTCACTCAAATAGATGTTCACAATGCCTTTCTATATGGAGATCTCGATGAGGACATTTATATGCAATAACCTCCAGGCTATCACATCAAGGGTAAGCAGATTGAGGGGGAGAACTTGGTATGCAAATTAAATAAGTCTCTTTATGGACTTAAGCAAGCATCTAGGCAATGGTTCTCAAAGTTTTCAAATTCACTCATTGCCATTGGATTTCATCAATCAAAATCTGATTACTCTTTGTTCACTAAGGTCAGTCCCAATGGATTTATAGCACTCTTAGTTTATGTGGATGACATCATAGTTGGAAGTAACTCTCAAGAAGAAGTTGATTCACTCAAATCTTATCTTCACAGCAAGTTCAAGATTAAGGACCTTGGATCCCTCAAGTATTTCTTAGGATTGGAAGTTGCTAGATCCTCAATTGGAATTAACCTTTGTCAAAGGAAGTATACTCTCGAGATATTAGAAGATTCGGGTCTACTTGGCACAAAGACAGTTTCCACACCCATTGAACTGAACCATAAATTAAGCCACACCACAGAAGAAATCCTCCAAGACCCTACAACTTATAGAAGACTCATTGGAAGGTTAATTTACTTAACTATCACTAGACCCGACATCACCTATGTTGTAAGTGTTCTAAGTCAGTTCATGGACAGACCCTCACAATCTCATTTGCACTCAGCCTATAGGATTCTCAAGTACCTCAAAGGATCCATAGGTCAAGGCATTCTCTTGTCATCTAAATCAGCTTTACATTTAAGGGCCTATAGTGATTCTGATTGGGCTGCCTGCCCCGAGACAAGAAGATATGTCACAGGGTTCTGCATATTCATTGGAGACTCACTAATAAGCTAGAAATCTAAGAAGCAAGCAACCATTTCTAGATCTTCTGCTGAGGTAGAGTATAGGGCACTAGCATCTACAAGTTGTGAGATCATGTGGCTTCTCGATTTGCTAAAAGAATTTAATGTTGATCATGCCCAATCTGCTTCCCTCTTATGTGATAATCAGGCTGTCATTCACATTACAAAGAATTCAAATTTTCATGAAAGGACCAAGCATATAGAACTAGATTGTCATTTTGTTAGAGAAAAAGTCATGGCTGGTATTATCACACCAATGCATGTGTCTTCGAAATTTCAGTTGGCAGATATATTCCCTAAAGCCTTGCCAACTTCTACATTTCAGTTCTTATTGTCCAAGATGTGTATTGCTAATATCTATGCCCATATTGAGGGGGAGTCTTACAGAATGCAATGTGACAAAACAAAATGCAATCTAGTTCTGCATAAGAAAAGCAGCCAAAGCATACTTGAAATACACTGCAGCACTCAAGACATGAATGAAGTTGATAAAGCATGCTGCAGTACAAGAAAAGAAAAAGATAGCAGCAGCAACAAAAAGAAGAAAAGAAATGGCACAGAAAAGAGGAACCTCAGCCAATGAAATACATGGCTGCACACAAAGAAGCCTGAGGGACATGATGCATAAAGCTGGCTCGACCATACTGCCCATAAAAGTTTTGAATTGATTGTGTAGATGATCAGAAACTAACTTTACAGTAGTTCTTTACTTTTCTGCTTTTCCTGAGATGTATATATATGTGACCTTTGTATAATTGAAAGTTCTATCAATGAGAATCAGTTTTCTTCCCATCTTCATTTGCTGTTCTCAACAGTTTTTAATAGAACACGGGATCGATCGAGAAACATGAAACTGTTTCGGAACAAAGTATTTGCACAATGGCGGTGACAAAAATCAATAACCTAGCCTACCTTATAAATACTTAATAAAGCACCGAAGAGAGTACGTGAACTTGGAGCCGCAATTTTTAAAGCTGGGCGGTAACTGTTGGGCGTTGTTAAAAGAAAAAGAAGAATTTATGAAGAACTTCTCTAATTCTCATTGAAGGAATTGGGTGTATTTATACACTGATGTAAGAGATAAAAAAAAATAGAATTAATTTACAATAACTTGAGACAAAATCCTAACAAATTCTTCTACTGTTATTCTCTAGAAGATGCTCTGTTGTTGGTTGTAACGGCACTGGTGAGTGGCCTCGCTGACCTATTTTGGTAGTGCTACATGTCCTGCCTTCCAGCTATTTGTCTAAAGGTGAATTTGAGTCTATTATTCTGATATGCCCCCTCGAGTCCAATGGAGTTTCTACTACATTGAGACTCATTCGAAGCCGTTGAAAATTATCCACAACCAGCGGTTTTGTCAAAACATCCGTTATTTGATCGTGAGAATTGCAAAAAGAGACCTGTAAGGACTTGGCTGCTACACAGTCCCTAACGAAATGGAAATCGATGTCCATATGCTTCGTTTTGGAGTGAAAATGTGGGTTGACTGAAAGGTAAGTGGCTTCTAAGTTGTCGCACCACAGAGTAGGAGCTTGTGAAAGGGAAACACCAAAATCTCGAAGCATGGTCTGAAGCCAAATAGTTTCGGCAGCTGCAGAAGCAAGAGACTTGTTCTCGACTTCAGTAGAGGATCGTGCAATCGTGCTTTTCTTTTTGGAGCTCCACGAGATTAGATGAGAACCCAGATAAATACAAAATCCACCAGTTGATCTCCTGTCATCAGGACAGCCTCCCCAGTCGGCATCTCTATAAGTTTGAAGGTGTAGACCACGTTGAGGCTTAAACAGCAACCCGAAATTGATAGTTCCTTTGAGATATCAAAGCACTCTTTTGACAGCACTCCAGTGAGAATTTTTTGGTGAATGCATGAATTGACAACACTTATTCACTGCAAAGGAGATATCTAGTCTCGTTAGAGATAAATACTGAAGGCCACCAACGATACTACGGTATAGAGTTGCATCTTCAAAATCAATAGAATCATGTTTTGACAGCTTAAGGGAGGCAACCATTGGAGATGAAATAGGTTTAGCAAATAGCATGTGACTTCTGGAGAGTAAGGCCTTGATGTACTGCCATTGAGACAAAATTAACCCAGTCTGAGTATGATCAACTTCAACACCAAGGAAATAGGAAAGACGTCCTAAGTCCTTTACGGGAAAAGCACAACCCAAGTCATGGATGAGGCTGTCAATGGCAGATTGTTGAGAAGCAGTGATGACTATGTCATCTACATACACTAGAAAATAAATGTGTATGTTAGAATGCTGTAAAACAAAAAGTGAAGGATTTGCTTTTGAGGAGGTGAAGCCATAGTCTAGTAACCATGAAGATAATTGCGCAAACCATGCCCTTGGGGCTTGTTTGAGCCTGTAGATGGCTTTGTGTAATTTATAAATGTAGTTTGGATGCACGGGATCCACAAAACCCTGAGTTTGTTACATATAAACTTCATCAGACAAATTTCCATGTAAAAAAGCATTTTGAATATCAAGTTGCCTTAATGGCCAAGCACGGCAATGGAGATTATTAGTCTGATGGTAGAGGGCTTTACAACTAGACTAAAAGTCTTATTGTAATCCAACCCATGTTGCTGATGATAATCCTTTGCAACTAATCTCGCTTTCCTCCTTTCAAATGACCCATCAGCTCGTGTTTTGGTTCGGCACACCCAACGACAGCCAAGGATGTTGGCCGTGGGTGTAGGAGAAACTAGACTCCAAGTCTTATTTTGTTGCAAAGCTGTAAATTCATGTTGCATAGCCTCCCACCATTCAGGAAAGTTAGCAACTGCAGAAAGAAGGCTCATTAGGGACTGTAAGAGAAGCAGTGAAACAATACCGTAAGGAGTAAGGTAGGGTACCATCTGTAAATATTCGGGCCTTGTGGAATTTGTTTGTGTACGTGTTATAATGGGAGAGCGAGGAGGAATAAGAGATGAGGGAGTAGCTGGGTTTGAAGAGGGAGTATTTGATGGGAGAGAAGTTGCAAAGGAAGAAGACAGGGGTGATGTAGATGATGGAATTGAAGGAAAATGGGCTGAAGGAGAATGGGTGGAGGTAGATAGGTTCGGTTCAGGACCAGGCCCAAGAATAAAATGTTGAAAAAGGGACAACGGAACTATTGGATTTATGAGAGGAGATAATGATGAATTGGATCGTGGTTTGGAAAAAGGGAAGGAAGACTCGTTAAAGACAACATCTAGGGAAATGTAGAGTCTGTTAGATATTAAGTCAAGGCACTTGTAGCCTTTGTGAGATGAGCTGTAGCCCAGAAACACGCATTAGACAGATTTGAAGGCAAATTTATGTGAGAGATAAGGTCTAATATTTGGCCAGCACTCACAACCAAACACTTTTAGGAATTTATAATCAGGTTCACAATTATAAACAAGAAAATGTGGGGTTTGATTGTTGATGGTAGGTGATGGTAAAATATTAATTAGATAAACAACAGTTTCAAAGGCTTCGGCCCAATAAGTAAATGGTGAGGACGAGTGTGCCAACAAGGCAAGACCCGTTTCAACAATGTGACAATGTTTTCTTTCAATAAGTCCATTTTGTTGATGAGTGTGAGAGGACATGACAAACGATGTATGATTCTAAATTTTTTACATATTTGAGTTAGAGGTTTAAATTCACCCCCACCATCAGTTTGGAGAATAAGAAGTTTTGAATTAAAAAGGCGTTCAATATATGGCAAAAAGATGCTAAAAATCGAGACAACATCAGATTTGAATTTCAGTGAAAATAGCCAAGTAGAGCGTCTGTATTGATCCACAAAAGAGAGATAGTATTTAAAACCCATTTGAGAAACATGAGGTGTTGGACCCCAAATATCAGAGCACAGTAGTTGAAGAGGACGAGAATAAGTAGTTTGACTATTACAAAATGGTAATTGATGGGCCTTAGCAAGAGGACATTCAAGACTAAAAAACTTTGAATCAAAAGAAGAAACTGGTAGACACTTTTCTTGTAAAACCCGTGAGACAAGATTTAGTGAGGGATGACCAAGCCTTCGGTGCCATTGAGCTAATGTTGTTCTTTCACCAAAATGAATAGCTGGACTGTGGGGCTGTGTTGGCTTGAAAGGAAAAATATAGAGGCCATTACATGTTGGCCAGGTGAGGAGCACTTTCTTTGTCTTGTTGTCCTTCACAGTAAAATGAGAGGAGTGAAATTCAAAATAGCATGAGTTGTCAGTGCAAAAACGCATAATAGAGACAAGGTTATTGGTAATATCTAGAACATGCAATAAATTGTAAAGAAAAAAGAAGAGGAAGAAGAGGAGAGACAAGAGTCACCGAAGTTTTGAATATGTATCCCAGAACCATCTCCAATGCGAATTGAATCACTGCCACTATACTGCTCAGATGAAAGGAAGTCATTTGTAATATGATGGGTTGTAGCAGAATTAGGATACCAAGATGAATCCGTCAGAGTCTTGAGCTATGTAATTTTCTGAGAAGGATCTTGGAGTCTTGTATTGATAAGCATGATCAAAGTGATAACGACACTGCAAAGCCAAATGTCCTGACTTGTTACACACTTGACAGGTAGGGCGATTAGAGGTGTACTGTTGTTGTGGAGAGCCATTTTGAAAGGAGAAACGACCACCTCGATTGTTATAGAAGGAGCGACCCCGACCACGTCTTTGACGCCCAGTACGGTAAGAACCTCGTCCACGATGATCTCGGTTGGTAGCAACACTGAGATTAATAGATGGCTCAAGAGAGGAGGTTGTACCTCCCTATTGATGAGTTGTGCGAATTTCATGAATTAACAGTAATTGATACAATTCATGAGAGGAGATGGGCTCTACCCGTGTGGTTATGAAAGTTATAAAGGCTTCATAAAAGGAGCCAAGACCATTGAGAAGGTACGCAACTACTTCTTTATCAGGGAGAGAGTTACCTGTAGCAGCCAAGGAGTCTACAAGTGAACGCACCTTCCCGAAATAGTCAGTGATGGTCTGATCTACTTTTGATAGATTGGTAAGTTGGAATCGTATTTAAAATTCCTTAGCCTGAGAGTGAGAGGCGAACATAGATGCCAAGGAGACCCAGAGGGCACGAGCAGTTTTAGAGGACAAAACATGGCCAAGCAGAGAGTTCGAAAGAGAGGAGAAAAGAACACTTAAGATTAAGACTAATTGATCAGTGCGTTGCCATGAGGTAAAAGCTGGGTTGGGTTTGGGCGTTGAGGTTGAGGTTGAGGATTCAGTTATAAATTGAGGAGGAGGACGACTAGTGCCATCAATGTAGGAGTAGAGGTATTGACCTCGTAAATAAGTAGAGATTTACACTTTCCATAGGAGATAATTGTCATTAGTTAATTTGGTGGTGGTGATATGCAAGAAGGGAGGGAGGAGGGAGAAGATGAGGCAACCATGGTGAATGACGATTAGTCGAAGGCTCTTGATACCATGCTAAAAGAAGAAGAAGAAGAAGAATTTATGAAGAACTTCTCTAATTCTCATTGAAGGAATTGGGTGTATTTATACACGGATGTAAGAGATAAAAAAAATAGAATTAATTTACAATAACTTGAGACAAAATCCTAACAAATTCTTTTGCTGTTATTCTCTAGAAGATGCTCTGTTGTTGGTTGTAACGACACTGGTGAGTGGCCTCGCTGACTTGTTTTGAAAGTGCTACACGTCCTGCCTTCCAGTTGTTTGTCTAAAGGTGAATTTGAGTCTGTTATTCTAATAGGCGTTGTTCCATACCCATCCAGAGAGTTCTCCCATGTCCATGGTCAAGATCAGCTCCTGCCACCATCCATTCATGTTCGCTGCTAGTCAACACTTTCTGTTGGAACCTCCCTCATTATCAAGATTTCTGGTTGCTTGTTCTCGGAAGCCTCACCAATAAAAGGAGGTCATTTGCAGTGCAATGGTGAGAGCCAGAACACAAGAAGAGCTCGATGAAGAAGTGCTAAGGCACAGAGAGAGAGAGAGAGAGAGAGAGAGAGAGAGAGAGAATGTGTGTTTTGTGTAGCTTCTAGACCATCACAATTCTGAATAAGTGGCATCAAAGCTTTTTTTAATATTATTTTTGTTTTGAGATTGGAAAAGTTGATTTTTTTTTTTGTGTGTTTTGTTTAAAAATTTGATAAAGTTGTAATAATTAGATGAAAAAGTTAAAATTTTGAAATTGAACAATATTTGTGTTTGAATGGTGTTTGGATGTTGAGATAAGATAAAATGAGATGAGATGAAATGGTTTGAAATGTTTGTGAAACCAAACCAAGCCTAAGTCCATGGAGGATTCAACATCTGATGTCGTGATAAAGTTGACTGCATCAAACTACAATCTTTGGAGACCTTGAATGAAGGATCTCCTGAACTATAATAATCTGTCTGATCCCTTGAAAAATGAAAGGATGAAGCCCCAAGAGATGGATGCATATGCCTTCTAGAAGAATCTGGAGGATATGTATCAAGCCAAAACTACTTGAAACAAGGCCCTCTTGATGAGACAACCTATTAACCGAAAGTTAAGGAGTGACACCTCTATTGTCGAGCACACTAGTGAGTTTTAGAACCTAGTTAACCAACTCAGATCAGTCAATTTGAAGCTTGGTGATGAAGAACAAGCCCTACTAGTCTTAGCTCATTACTAGATAATTGGGAAACGATGGTAGTCTCCTTAAGTAACTCTACTCCAAATGGCAAACTTACCATGACGATGGTCAAGGATGCCCTATCCAATGAGGAGGCCGGAAGGAAGGAAAATGGTATGAATCAATCTCATGCCCTCGTCACCGAGAGTAGAGATAGGCCTCAAGGTAAAGGTAGAGGCAGAAGTGGAGGCAAAAACAAAAGTGACAGGGCTATGATAGCTACTTTAGCAATGGCACTTGAAAGTTGTCACAAGGTGTCATTGTTTTTGCTCAAGGGCACATTTGTGGTATGTTGTACAAAACCCATGTGCAGATCAGTTATGATAGCCTCAACACAGTGGAAGCCGAGACATCACCGAATCTGTGGCAAAAGAGACTCAGACATATGGGTGAGAAAGGTTTAGGTATGCTTGCAAGTAAAAAAGGCACTCATTAAAATTGCCAAAGGTATTGCATTGAACCCTTGTGATTATTGTTTGTTTGGAAAATAACAGAGTCTCATTTAATTCCTCTGCCAAGAGAAGATAAGAGTTAATTAAGCAAGCGAGTGAGATTGAGCAAGAAAGAAAATATTTAGACTAATGGCTTGAGTGAAATTAAGAAGAAGTGAGAGAGATTAATTGCCACCTAAGTTATTAGTGTGCGGAAGTTTTAGTGAAGCGGACAAGGTTCATTCGTGAGTGCTACTACAAAAGATGTCAAAGTTTCATAGTTTCAAGTTAAGTTTAGAGTCAACAAATTAATGTTCTGTGTGTGCTTAAAATTGCTTATAATAATTTACTTCTATAGCATATTTATAGGTAGTGGTTGCATTTGGAGTAGTTTTAGATTTTAAAGAAATTCTTCAAACAAGTTTTCACTTCGTCAACAAATATATGGAATTACTTATTTTCTTGCTTTATTTGTTTTGATATTTATTAGTCTGTGATTGCTCGACAATATTTCTGTTTATTTTTGGTTAAATTTTAAATTCCTTTGTATTCAAATAAAATACCTATTCATCCTCTCTTGGGTGCAATCGGGATCCATAACATTTGTCTTTTTCAAAACTTAAAGTGTTTATTCGAGTTTGAAGGTCTAGTAAGAAAGATACTCAAAATCTGTTTCATAGAATTTATTGATATTCTTATAGATCTCTCATATAGTATTAAATATCTAATAATTATTAAGAAATCCATTTTATATATCTATCTTTTCGCCAGTATAGATTCTAATAAAAAATCAAATGATCAAAATTAATGTATGATCACAAACCAACCATAGCGAATGGGATTTCTACTAGAACAATGAGCACATCTTGGTATTTTGAGCAAAGGTTTTAATGATGGGTTTGGCCTATGTTTCCCCTTCAACTCAAGTCCTAAAACGATAACCTATTTTCAAAGCTTTTGAGCAATTCTAACTCTTAATGCCAAAAATTGCACAACATGCCAGAATGGAAGAAAGGATCATTTACAACCTGCAGCGGTGGTTTAGGTTTCAATGAAGCAATCTGAAGCCCTTGGTGGCGGTTTAGGATTTCGATATAATGTCTACACATACATCCAAAACAGCAAATAGAAAAATAATACTGAAAATATAAATAGAGATGGAGTCATATAGACTTACATGGTTCAGCATAGGGCCTACGTTCACAGGTCGTTTGGAGGGCAAGTCCATTATAATAGGAGTACTTTACAGTATCTCATAATCTCTCATTTCTCTTTATACAATAGAGGTTGGAGATCCATTTTCTGGGAAAGATAATATCTCTAGAGCTCTTGTTCTGTGGTTGAAGATGATCCCTCATTCTAGTCGAAGCCTCCTCTTTCATCCAATTAGATCCCCTTTTATTGAGGTCCCCTGAGTAGTTGGTCAGAAGTTCAACTCTATGTCAGTTCTTTCTTTACATGTCTGACTTGCTTTTCTCTTCTATTTCGTTTTTCCCTTCAGTTCTCTCTTTTTCTTTGACACCCTAGTTTTCTTTTTTGTCTTGTCCTCTTCTTCCATTTTCCCACTTCTGACTAGCCATATCACATATCACATATGTATTATACATATATTTTAAATAAGTTGATGGAGATCACTTAACTAGTATTTGACCATTTTGCATTTATACGATATGTAAACTACCTAAATCATTGGTTAATGTTTTAGTGACTTTAGGGCGTGTTTGGGTTGAGTTAGTGCATTTTTGGGATTGCGGTGAAAAATATAACTTATAATTTTAGGAGTTATAGCTTATAGATTAAGTAAAAAGTTTTACTATTAAAAGTTATTTACTATTTGGCAACTATATATAGGGGTGAGACTCGGCCTGTCTGGACAAGAGAAACCAATTGGACCGCCCATTTTGGTCTAGATCCGACCAATTCGGGACTGGGTCTGGTCAGTCGCGGTCAAAATGTTATAGGACCAAAAGTTTTCAGTTCGGTCTTGGTCCAGGGGTTTTTCACCCTGGACCAGACTGAATTGAATGAAAAAAAAATTATATATTTTTTTATTATTTATATATATTATTTATACTAATACTAATAGTCTTGATAGTTTGGCATTATAACCACAAAAAAGAGCTTTCATATTTTTATTCTTTCGTATTTTTAGAGAAAGATTGAATCATAGTATTAAAGAAGTTTCAAACTTTTTATTCCACATATCCGTTATAGCCAGTATTTGGGTACTAAGGTACACTTAACACCAGACCAATCTCGATGGTATAAAAAAATATCAATAGTCTAATATAGACTATAGTTATACTTATACTAATATAGTTATACTAAATCACTATAACTAATATTACTAATATATAGCTATACTAATAGTCTAATATTAATACTATAATATAGTTATACTAATCATAATAACTAAATCACTATAAATCTATAACTATATATATATATATATTTAGTATCAGTGTATTATTAAATTATTTAATGTATAACTATAATATATAGTACTTGATATATTAATATATTAACATATTATAAGATATTAAGAGTTTTAGTATAAATTATAATATATGTATAAATTTATATTAGTATGGATAATTAAATAATTTATGCTTATTTATAATAGTATGTTAAGTTTGTATCTTTCTCAATTATGGATGTAATATGTATGGATAATTAAATTATTTATATTTATTGCTTTATATACAAAATTTAAAAAGTTGTATATAGCTCATTATGCATTAACTTAGAACTATCATAATACATTGACATACTCTAAGCTAGTAACAAAGTAACAATTAACATTATCAATATAATTATAACTAAACTAAATCACTATAAGTCTATAACTATAAGTCTACGATCTATATATAGTATTAATATCACTATGAGTCTATGACCATATATTATTATATAGTATTAATATCACTACTAGTATAGTATATATAGTATTAGTAATAATTTAGTATCAATGTATTATTATATAATATATAATATATAATTTATAATGTAAAACATATAGTATTAGTATCACTATATCATTATAATATATATATATATATACACTATAATATGTAGCATTAGTATATATCAATATATTATAGGAGTTATAGGCTTATAGCATAATATATGTATAATATTATAATATCAATATCAGTATTAGTATAGTATATAGTATTAGTATTGGTATAGTCTATACTTATTTAGTATTATAATATATATTAATTTTGATAAATACATTTCTATACATTTTTATTAGAGAAATTTTTGTAAAATACCTAAGTTGCAACTTGCAAGTGAGTATAAAGCAATTACAAATATTAGTGTAATTAACTAATGCATGATATGAATATCAATTAACTAACCTATCACCAATTCACCATTAACTAATTACTAACGTTTACATCTAATTAAAGTTCTAATTTATTAGATAAATTTTTGTAAAATACCTAATAAAATGATTTATTAATCATATATAAAATGTAAAAACTTAAAAGTTAGATATATTGACAATTATCATAGATTCATAATACATTGACATTCTCTAAGCTAGTAACAAATTAGCAATTAACATTTAACATCATAAATATAATTATCATTAATTATTTTTTTAATGAGTTAATTAAATAATCCACATTAAATAGTTTACTTAATTTTAATTTTACTAATTCAAATAATTTTTTAATTAATTTATATGCCAAAAAGATAAAAGAATCACAAGTGGAAAACACACCTAATCTGCCAAACAATAAACAGTGCCGTTTAGTATAAAATTGGACCTAAATGGCGTCGTTTAATCCCTGCTGGATGAATTTTGAAACTGGATTTTCTCACAACCCAGTTATTTTTTTTTAATTAACATCTTTAAAACGGCGTCGTTTGGGTCCAATTTCAATCCAAACGGTGTCGTTTCGTTCCACCCCCAAGTTTTGTGTCCCCCCTTGAATCCCCAAAATCATTTCCCAATTCCCCCCTTCCTGTAAGAAAACCCTAGGTCCCTAGCGCATCCCCCCTCTCTTCTTCGTCACAGCATCGCATCCCCACCCCTCTCTAGCCCCTTCATTGCAACATTGTCACATGGTACTCTCTCTCTCTCTCTTACAATTCATGTCTTGATTTTGTTGGCATTTATTATTTAGCTTCTATGAGTTTATGCCTTTCGAAATGTATTTATTGGTGCTAATGCTGAACTCGTTTTGTATACAATGTATTTTGTGAGATCTTGTGATTAGTGTGTAATTTTGTTTCATGTCTGTCTTTGTTGGTTGCAATTATTGTGCTCTCAATGGTAGAGTGTAATCTGTTGTTGGATTTTAACATGTTTTTGTGTTTCAATTATTGTGTGCTCAATAGTTGGGTGTATTTGTGCCTAATGAGACTTTGTAAAGAGCCAGCAATAGTTTCCAGAGTTGGTTACTATTAAAGATGCCATTAACATGGAGTGTGAAGAAGGAAGCTCCGTGATGAAATTAATGGCCACAAATATGAAGAGAAAATTTGAAAAATATTAGGAGAACTTGGATAATCAGAATATGTTGTTGTATATTGGGATTCTTCTTGATTCTCGCTATAAGATGCGATATCTTGAGTTTGGATTGGGACAAATGCATGCACATGATTATACAAAAACCATTGATTTGAGTTGGAAGGTGAAAAATGCATTTATCTACATGTATGAGGCATATATGGAAAATGAAGAAGGGAGTTCTCCTCAGCGTGCAAGTTCCTCACATGAATATATAAGTCCTTTAGTTGGTAAGATTGCGTGTAAAAAGGCATAGTTGATGGCCCGATTTAAGCAATAGTTACAGTCATAAGACAGTTTGGAAAGCAAGTCAGAGGTTTATAGATATTTAGCTGAAAGATGTGAGCAACAAGATGATAATTTTGACCTTCTAAATTGGTGGAAGGTGAATTCAGTTAGATATCGCGTACTTTCAAAGGTTGCATGCAACGTACTTTCAATACCGATATCTACTGCGGCCTCTGAATCTACATTTAGCACTGTAAGTCATGTACTTGACCCTTTCCGAAATAGTTTGAATCCGATAATGGTTGTGGTTCTCATATGTGCACAAAATTGGTTTCGTTCTTCTTCTACTCCAATAAACCTTAGGACTTTAATGGATGAAGTTGAGGAATTTGAGAAGCAGTCGGAAATGAATATGTAATAAATTTACTTTTGATATCTTTTATAGTTTATTTTGTTTTATCTTCTATATTATGTAACTTTATTCAACTTATTTTGTTTTAAATTTTTATGGATAGAACTTGTTGGAGACTTTGCTGATTTTGTGGAGGTGTCAAATTCAATGCTTACTGGCCACCCAATGCTGATTAAAGACTAAAGAGGCAAGAAGATTGTTAGTTATGGTTTCTAATATTGTTGGTTTTTTAATCCATTATAATTACCTATATACCCGGTTTTAAAACTCTAATGATATGTGTTGAATCATCATTATTTATATAGCTTATAGATTTATTTTGCTTTTACTCGTTGAATCTGACTTGGCTTGGTATTCAGCATTTTGCATATAGGTTGCTAAGGACTTGGCTTTTGGCATTTTGAGTTTGCTTGGATCATCCTATAATTGTATTTTTTTTAGTTGTTAGTTATGTTAATTTGTTAACTCATCTTATTTAATATTAGTATCTACATGTGGACACTGCAGTATCTTAGAGAGAGTGTTTTGGATTGTAATTTGTAATAAATTTTGTATTATTATTATTATTATTTTGGTTTTGTAACTTCTTTTTTCTTTTATTTGGACTATTGAAATCTACTCTTGTAAACTGTACTATTTTTTTTTTTTTGGTTTTTCTACTTCTTTTTTATAGGGGTGATACCCGCATGGTGCGGGGCGGGGGGTACCCTCCCCCGCACCCCGCCCCGCACCATGCGGGTGATGGGGGTTTTCCCCCCGTCCCCCGCCCCCGTGAGGCGGGGGCGGGGTCCCCCGCTCCGCTAGCGGGGGGCAGGGGAAAACCCCCCATCCGCCCCGCCCCCCGCCTAGCCCAACACTTGTGTTTAAAAAAAAAAATTAGTCTAAAAATATTTTTTTAGACTCAAATTATAATATAATTTAAATAATAAATTAAAATTTATAAATATAAAAAAATCTTAAACTCATTAGAGTTAGATTTTGGATTGTCTTGGCCTCCTAGGCCAACCTTTATATAGGAGGCCAAGGCAATACAATAGCCATCCTTGAGCAATGTGGGACTTAGTAGTAAGTCCCACATTGCTCAAGGATGACTATTGTATTGCCTTGGCCTCCTATATAAAGGTTGGCCTAGGAGGCCAAGGCAATCCAATGACTTGAATACAATTTTAAGTCTTTAATAAATTGTATATATCTATATACAATATATTTATTTATATATATAAATATATAAAAAAAAATTTATATATGCAGTGCGGAGCGGGGGGCGGGGCGGGGCGGGGCCCCGCTGGGGTCATCCCGCCCCCACCCCCGTTGATCCTTCTCCATGCGGGGCGGGGGACCCCGCCTCCGCATGTGCGGAGCGGGGTAGCCCACCCGCCCGAGCGGGGGCGGGGCGAAAGCCGGGCGGGGCAATGGGGGCGGGGCCCCGCTGCCCACCCCTACTTTTTTATATAAATTATTTTTCTTTTATCATTTTTTTTTCAAGAGCAAGTTTTTTTAGTATCTTTTAGCTTAAAAATGTACAAAATGTGAATTCGGATGAAAATAATTGAAATTGGGCAAAAAATAAACCAAATTTGGATTGGGCTGAGTGGCCCATTTTGGGCATGGTCCAGACTAAGTGGACTGACCAGACTGAAAGGGACCGGTCTGGTCCGGTCCTATGTAGTACTCGGTCTGGTCTAGGGGTGGAAAAATTCTAGACCAAATAGGTCCAGTTTGGTCCACAAAACCGACCGGACTGAACTGAGATCATCCTTACTATATGTTTAACGTTAACTATATGTTTAAAGCACTTTCAAACAGTTACATTTGTTTGAAAAAAAAATTAAAAAAAAGTACTTTCTAAGGTAGAAATGACGATTATTTATTTTTTAATGATTATAACTACATTATTAAAAGTTTGAAAGTTGTAATTATCTAAAAGTTGTATAAGTATTTTTGCTATTTGATAGTCTTTTTAAAATTCATTTGATACTTTTCCTCAAATGTAGTTTTTAGCTTATTTGAGATTTAAAACTACATTAATTTGTAATACCCAAACAACCTAATTTTTTCTATTAGAGAGCTTTTAATGCTATTTTAATACTTTTTAGGACTCTTTAACGCAACTCCAAACAAGCCCTTAGGGATCTTAAATAGTGCTTATGAAGCTTTAAAAGTTCTCTAATGATAAAATTAGGTTGTTTTAGGGTCATATATTAAATTATATTTTAATCTCAAATAATCTAAAAAGCATGTTTGAGGAAAAACATCCATCAAACTTTATTTTCCGAATAATTCAAAACATAGTTACAATTTTAAAAAATATTGTCAATAGATGAAAATATTCATATAACTTTCAAATAATTACAGCTTTGCCCTTTGATCTTATCAAATGCACGATACTGTAATTTTCAAATGATCTTTTATGTAATTTCTACCTCAAAAAGATTTTTTCTATATTGTTTCTTTACAAATGTAATATGTTCGAAAGTGCTTCAAACATATAATTACCAAACAGTAAATAACTTTTTAATAATACAGCTTATTACTTAAACTTTACAACAATAAAGCCTTAACCTAAAAGCTATATTGCCCACTGCAATTCTAAACATGCACTTAGTACAAGAGAAATGTTTTAGCCACAAGATAATTTAATAAAAATAATCTTACAAACTGATGTGACTTGATGCGACGCGACATATTATACTTTTATTATAAAATAGAATTAATGTATTAAATGAAGTCAATTTATGAGTTTATTTTTATAAAATTTCTTTGTAACTATAGCGTTTCTCTTAATATAAACGTAATCGAATAAAGATTAATTACAAGAACAAGTTATAAGAAGAATAAAAAGATGATGAAAAGAAAAGGAGATCGACTTTTAAACATTACAGTATTTGGTAAGCAGCTGGTATGCATCATGCTTTTACAAGAATGATGCAATTAGTTTAATTATTATAATTATTTTTGTTTTGCTAAAGGAATAGAATGATATCACTTTCGTTATAGAAAAGTATAAAAGGCCAAAAATAGTATTTGGCCGCCAAACACTCATGATAAGTTAATCGCATAAATCAAGTTGTAGAAACATTCAACTCAGTCATTTTTCTCTCCTATTCCATCATTTCAATGTCTTAATCCTAGGCGTTGGTGGGAAAATCTCTCCCTCAGTTTTACTTGTACAGTTGCGTAGAATAAAAGTTTACTTTGGATATGTAAATTTGTTAAAATTGGTCTGTTTGAGATATATATATATATATATATATATATATATATATATATATATATATATATATATTTGTGTGTGTGGTGATTTTATATTATATTAGAATTTAAGTGCGGATCTTGATTCTATACACTATACTACAAGAAAACTATTTATTTATAACCAGTTAATTCCAACAAAATAATTATTTACAGTTAAAATAAATCTATTATAATTATAAATAATCTTTTCGTCTCAAACAAATGGTCATAAAAGTCTATTTTTCTTATAATGAGTAATTTATTTAATTAAATATTATAGATATTTAGTCTATTTATTGAAGGAGAGTTTGATACACATATGAGTAGAGTTTTAAAAAAAAATATAAATAATTAAAATCTATTTCTTCCTATTAATTTAAACAACTAGGTCAAAGTAGTAATTATTAATAATGAATTCCTCGTAAACATCGTTTGAGTACTGATAATGAATTCCTCGTAAACTTCTGGGTCGAAGTTATTTATATAGTTTCCCAGAGTTAAAAACAAACTTTAGAAAGGAAAAAAGAAAACACAAGAAAAACTTAAAAAATTCTTAGTTTTAAATCAAAATTTAGTAATTAATTGTATATATTATTTTTATATTTTTGGTTTAACTTAATCATAACCATATTTAATTTTCATTTAATAATAGCAAGAGTAGGAAGCAGAATAGTTGATGACGTGGTTTCATATGAAGAAAATTTAAGGACAAAACTACTATTTCCGTTAATGGGGCTACCTTTGGTGGCCCTCGATGAGATTTTTTATTTAATATATATTTTTATTTTTTTAAAATATTTTAAAATATTAAATATATATAAATAATAAATAAAAATATAAAATATACTAGCAGGTGCCTCCAACGGGAGTTGTAGGGCCACCCAAAATTTAATGCTTTGAAAATCAAGTAATATATTGATATAGATTCCCGATCAAAGAAATCCAAAATTTCGACATGTGTAACTTAAGTTTTCATTATGTACATCCTAGCTTCTGTCTTTTCATTTCTGTAGTCCACCACTTGTCTAGTCTCCTTTCATGCCAGGAAACAACGATTATCGCACTTGTTTATCATAGTGAAATGACCAATTATTGTTAAATTAATGAGAAAATATAGATTTTATTATTTATTTTATATCTTAATAATTTTTTTTAATGTGAGTCAGACTTTTTTTAATGAATAGTTTAACATGTGAAATATTTAATTAAATAAGTTAAAATATAGAATCTGAATTTGAACTCATGATCTCTATTATGATATTTTGTAAAATTATTATTTATTTCAAAAATTTAAATTGATGAAAAAAAATATATTTTATTATTTATTTTATATTTTAATAATCATATAAATAGATCGGATTCGTGATGTGTCTTGTGATAGGCCCATTTGGTTAAACGAGTCAAATTCATTCATTCTTACCTGGCTTGTTAAATATTTTTTATTTTTCAATTTTTTTAGCAAAATACAAGGTAAATATTATTAACAATAAATCTTTTCAACCTTCCAACACTCCACACTCCATCTTTTTTTAAAATTTTATTTTAATTTTTTTTATTAAATAATTTTTATATGAATAGTAAATAAAAAATTTGAAATATTTTTAAAAAAATAAATTCAAAAAAAATTTAAAAAAAATATTAAAAAATATGAAGTGTGGAGTGTGAATGAATAATAGAAGGTTGTGTAGGAAAACCTATTATTAATCACTAAAATCAGTCTTACAAAACTTTTCTATCTAAACAAAATTCAAAGACTTGCATTGTACCTTCTTCCATCCGCACCTTTATTTCTGAAAAAGAAAGAGCTAACTTTTTTTTTTTTTTTTGAAGGAAAAAGAAAGAAAGAAAGAGCTAACTTAGCCAGCTGGTGAGCTAACCATATTGACTTCTGTGCAGCTGAATATGACACTCCAAGTTGGTCTTCCTATTTGCAATCTTGTACTATTATCGATCAAATGTACATAATCTGTTGGTGTGAATTTAATAGAATGGACGTGTAGGACATGTCAGTTTAGCCTTTAATTGCATGCCGTGTCGAAGAGGAAATAAAAAGCGTTGACGGCTTCCCCAGGTACGTGCCGCCCAAGACTTCTTCAAGCTTCATGAGCCAAGAGAGGTGGGCCGTACCGCCAACAAAGAGTATGAAAGTCGTGTTGCCAGGTATGGCTAGAGTAATGCTAGGTTCAACCTTTCCTCGTCAGTTTCAAATTGAGAAATCTTAGGTTTCGTTTGAATGATAGTTGAATCGAGGTGAGTAGAATTTTTTATAAATAATAGGTTGAGAGGGTAAATTGAGTTTTGTAGAGTTCATTTAAAATGAGTTTAAATATATTTAAATATTAAGATAAATTTAAATATATTAATTAAAAGTTATAAAATATTATGAATCTTATATGAAAAGAGATATTGAGTTGAAAAATATTGTAAGCCCTCCTTATGTGTAAAAAGATTTTGAATTAATATGAATTTATTGATTTAAGAGTTTGATATTTAAATATTAAACTTAGTTTAAAAAAGGTTGACAAATGTCTATAATCTTTTATTTATTAAAATTTCTTTTCTTATAAAAAAAAAAATAAAAATTGTACGTATCATTTCTCCCGATGGTAAGGGTTGTCCTGTGACATCAACATGTTCGCCCAAGGCCATTGGGCCGAGCTGACCGATCCCTTATTTTGAACCCGTCTTCAAACCTTATTTTTGAAGTCATAGATCCACAAAAGATTTTTACTATAAGTTGTATGATATATTAAATTATTTTATATTTATAATATAAGTTATTTTATAAATCTAGTTATAGTCTATTGATGTAATTATAAATGAAAATTTGCATTAAGTTATTTTATAAATTTAGTTTTAGCCTATTTATATAATTATAAATGACTGAATAAACGCAAGTTTGCTTGAAATAGTTACCAATATTTTTTTCCTTAATTTATCAAATGGCACTTACAACTGATAACATATTAAAAACGTATACTTTTCTTATACCCAGTACTTTGTATCCTTTTGCAGCACATACGCACCATTGTGATATTATATGTAAATAAAAGTTATAAGGAATAGCTATAGCCTATAAATTGCAATATGTGTTATCGAAAGAATGATCTAAAATTGAAAATGAAAAGGCAGGTTGAAAATATGATCAGATGCTTGAATCTCTTGGATGTTCTTTTCGGGAGCAATTTGGTCCCCTCTCTTGGTAGCTAGGTGGGATTGTCTCTCTGATCTATGTCTTCCTGTGAAACATAGAGTTCAGTCTCTTGGATCTTTCGTCTATAGAGCTTTAGTCCGATTTCCTTTGACGTTTTAAACAATGGAGGAAGAGCTTGTGAATCTGTGCAAGGGCGTGAAGTTAACGGTGGATGAACAGCTGGATATTAATCTCTTGGAGGAAGATGTGATGCTTTCTAAGGAAGGAAGCAAGCAAGTTGAGTCTTGCTGCCTTGGTGGCTGCTGATAAAGAAGTAAACAAAGGAGCCTTTAAAGCCACAATGGCTAGAATCTGGAGAACAGGAGGAAGCTTGACCTTCAAGGATATTGGTAGGAACAAGTTCCTTATTGAGTTTCAAACAATATCCGTGAAGAATAGAGTCCTCTTAGGCCGCTCGTGGTCTTTCGATAGAAACTTGGTGTGTTTATAGGAGTGTGAAGGCAGCATTGCTGTAAGAGACGTTGACTTCTCTTGAAAATCCTTTTGGATCCAGTTTCATGATCTCCCCTTTGCTGGCATGAACCAGAGCATGGGTGAAAGTGTTGGAACCTCATCAAAAACCGCCATAGGACAAGGTCCTAGGCATGCATAGACAACAAAGACCGGGTTACTTCCAAGATCAAGGCTAGCCAAGGCCAACCAAGGGCCAAGACATATCACAAGCCACATTGGCCATGCAAGACCATATCATTTATTTATCCTTATTTATTTTATTTAATTATATTTCAAGGGACCTATTGGGGGTTTCCACTTTGTAATCTCTATAAATATGACCCTTAGACATTTCATTTGATATCTTTTGACAATTTGGTAAATCCCTAAGTGGGTGGATTATTGTTCTTGAGATCACCTTTCGGTGCTTAGCACTTGGGCTACTTGGGTGAAATTCGTGAATCTCTTGTAGAGGATCATCACCTTGAAATTCGTGAATAGGTGTGATTCAATCTATCTTATTTCATCATCGTGAAATTCGTGAATCGATGGTGAATTATCTATCAATCTTATGAGTATTGCTTTTGTTTAATTCAATTGGTCAATCTCTTGTCTATGTTTTCCATTCTATATTCAAAAATCCAAAAATACATTGTTCTTATCTTTGCTAGTTGTTCTTATGTTTTCCATCTTGTTCATCTTTACTTTGTTGCAAATCAAAGATATCCTAAGCCTCAATTTTAGTATTCTTTGGTTTCACAAAATATCCATAAAAACCATAAAGAGAGTCTTCATATTCTTTTGTCGAGTCTACTCATCTTTTGTTCATAACTTTTCCATTGTCCATACATTGTCTTGCATCCTTCCATATCACAAACACAATCCACTCACACATTTAATCTTTCCCACTCACATATCTCGACCAACATATTGTTTACCCTACTTTCCATACACATCACTACCATAAGACCTAGCCTCCATCATATCCATTAACCCTAGCCGAATCCACTAAGCCTCCATCTTGCCAAACACAAATTTTGCCTCATTTGGAAACCCTAGCCTAACCTTCCATAAGGATCTCCTAAACTTTAGGAATCCTAACCCTAGCCACCCTTCATCCAACTTAACCCTAGACTTCCACAAGGTAATTCCTACCACTTAGGAGTCCTTATTCCATCTTCCAATTAATCCAAATTCGAAATCCATCCCTTGCCTTAGTCAAACACCAACTTCCCAACAACTCCCATGCTTCTTACCATTTAGGATCAACTCTAGCCACCTTACCCATCATCCCAAACCTATTTTCCAAATCCATATCCATTGATTTAAGGAATTGCCAACTCATTGTCAATCCCTTAAATCTCTCCATCCCTACAATATCTCTAGCCAACCAAGACTTCCCTCAATAGCCAAAACCGAATCCCAATCCCTCCAATCACTCAACTTTCCTAGAATCACTCCATTCCTAGAATCCCTCAAGTCAACCAAAGACTTCCCTCCTCTTGCCATATTCAAATCATACATTCCATATCTTACAATAATCAAATCTTATCTTCCAAATCCAACCCCTCAACCATTCATTCCCTAGAACCATTCAAACCAACCAAAAGACTATCATCCTATCTTGCCATATTCAAATCCCATCTTACATCTCCAAATCCCTAAACTCAAGGAACAACCCTAGACCCATTCAAACTCAACTCATCTTCATCCTTAACCTAATTTCCATCTTTCCCAAAGTGACTCATCAATCAAGGAGTCCTAACCTCAACCAACCACATCCTTCCAACCCTAACATCTCATCCTACATTCCAACCCTAAGCCAACTCTTCCAAATCTCGAAATTCCCCTTAGCCACCATCCAAACCCTAGCCCATCTTCATCCTATCAACCCTAAACATCATCCAAAAGGGCCTAACATCAAGGGCAACCCATAAGCCGTTCCACATTGCATCAAACACGCATATTCGCTACTTAGATCACCCGAACTCATCATCATCATCATTTCCATCACTAAACACTATACCTTCATCACCCTAGGAACCCATCATTGCCATTATACGTGCAAGACCAAGCAAGAAGGCTTGACACTCGGTCACCATTATCACCAAGGCAAGCTCGCAGACTTAATGTTTAGGGACAAGACCGGGGTCCCTAACAGAAAGGATGGGAGGGTCGGTAGGCAGGGTCCTGTTGGTAGATGTGGATAACAAAGGGAGAGCAAGAGGTAGCTTCCTTAGAGCAAAGGTGATGGTAGAAATAACCAAGCCATTGGCAAGGGGAAGAGTTCTCAATATGGGAGGCGCCCGCCTCTGGATTCCTTTCAAATACGAACGTCTTCCCAACTTTTGCTACCACTGTGGTGCAGTTCTGCATGTCAAGGCAAGCTGCTCTAGATTCGGCTCAGATGGTAGAACACGTGAGGATCATCAGCTCCAATACGGCTCAGAGCAGGTCCTCTGTCAAAATTGGAGATTTGCATACTCAGTCCAGCAACTTAGACAAGGTGGTGGAATCCGGCTACCAGCAGTGGAGCTCCGAGGGCAAGAGGTTTGAAGTTGGCGGGAAAACCATTTCTCCAAAAGGAGCTCAAGGCTTGGGATCAAGACCCTTTGACTCAGCAGAAGCAAGCCATAATCAGGGTTTTAGCTCTGGAATTGGTGGCTTTAGGTAATCGAGGTGACTCCTTTATTCCAAATGAGGAAACCTCAGCTTAATTCGAGGTCCAGCAAACAAGGTAGATGGAGACGTGCCTACAAACATGTCTGCAGTCCCACAGAACCTCGATCATACAGGTCCCTTTTAGAATTCAGAAACCAGGTTAGTCTATCCCACTCCTTTACACCTCATAAGACAGTTAGGCAAAACAATATGCAACTTTTGTCTAGCTGGAAAAGGAGAGCTAGGGGCAAACTGGGTATCGCCCCTGTGGATAACATGAGAATTCTCTCTATGCCTGTTACCAGAAGCAACAGCAAGAAAAGAAGCTAGGGCCCTGATGGTAAATCTCCTAAGGTTACCAAGAGGGCAAAGACATTTAAAATGGCAGAGGCTGTTCAACAGCCCTGCTAGTAAAACACTATGCTAGAACTGCTGAGAGCTTGGGAACTTTCGGACAATTCCTAAGCTCCACCTATTGGTGCGAGAGAAGGTCCCAAACCTGGTTTTTCTTATTAAAACAAAATCTTACAGAAGTAAAGTGGAGGTTATCTGCAACAAGTTAGGCTTTGATAACAATTTCATAGTTGATTGTGTTGGTAGGAGTGGAGGCCTAGCAGTTTTCTAGGAAAAGGACATTACTGTTGAGTTAGTCTCCTACTACTTAAGTCACATTTCCCTACAAATCATGTCTGAGAACATGGATAAAAAATGGATCTTCACTGGCTTTTATGGCCAACCTGTGGCAGCCAAGAGAAAGGAAAGTTGGAGTCTTCTTAGGCTCTTAAAACTTGCTCATGATATACCTTGGATATGCATGAGAGACTTTAATGAAATAATATCCTAAGGGGTGTCCATATCTGATAGTCATGCCGCCAAATCTGGCAGTAAGGGGTATCCGATCTAGTAAAAACAAAGCTAGAGTTTCCTTTTTATTTTCCTTTTAATAATTAGAATATTTTCTTTTAATTAAGAACATTACAAGTTCTACAAAAATTTTTAAGTAACCTAACTATTCAAAGAAACAGTTTTCATAAAAAATATTTTTTACTAGAAATTATAGATAAATGTTTTTGAATTTAAATTTATAAAAGATAATGTATGAGAAAACTAAAATAGATATATCTCTTCCTCTTCTTCTTCTTCTTCTTCTTCTTCTTCTTCTTCTTCTTCTTCTTCTTCTTTTCAAATTTTTGGGATATCTTCAAATCGGTCTTGGAGTAAAGCCTAAATTGTTAAGGTGAGAATTTACACAACGGACTAAGACGGAAGAAAGAGTCATTCCCAACTCACGATGGTGATTTGGGCCGTGATGATATAAGCAAATAGCTCACGATAGCGGTTTTGGCGCCGATACTTGTACATACATCCTTGAGAACAAACGGAAAATAAATAGAGGAAATTTAAATAGAGAGTGTAACACACAGGTTTACGTGATTCCTTTTACGTCTGAATCAACTTAGCTTATCTTAGGGCTTGATTCTTGGTCTTATCCTTGGGCTTAATTTTTTATGGTTGACTTTATCCTTAACAGATGTCTGCGACTCTTAAGGTCGATTTTTTCAACAAGAAGGCCTTGAGAATCTTCCAGTCAACCTTGATAGAGATAGTTAATAGAAAAAAATCTTGGGAAGTTTGTTTGCGTGAACGTTTTCTAGATAATTGAGCATTCAAATGTCTCATATGACTATTAATTGTGAGCAATGAGTGCTTATTTCTCTTGATAGTAATTTTTTTTTTTTTTTTATGGGGCTAAGCTTGTTTTTTTCCCCTTAAGATGATTTTCTATTGGTATTGATGTTAGAGTTTGTTTGTTATAACATGCGCTAACGCTAAGTGGTTAGGGAGCCCATTGACCCTTGGATCCATCTTAGGCAGTTGCCAAGTCCATCGACTTATTCTTAAAGGTAACTCGTGCTAGGCGGTTGTGGAGATCAGTGGCTCGTTCCCAGAGGTAACTCGCTGGTGGCGGTTGTGGCACGAGTGTTGAAACTCGAAATTTGTTGAAGTGGCTTTTGTATGTTGATAGCTAGGTGCAAGTCCAAGGGCACGTGGCTTTAAGGGTGAGGATTGATGCACTCAAGGGAGCATCATCATCTTTTGATTGCCAAGTGTGAATACAAGGGAACGTGGCTTGATTACGCCCAAAGAATAACACGGTAGTTGTAGCACAGCTTTGGGGTGTTGATTCCTCAGGGAGACGGATTCAAGAAAACACAACAAATAATAAAAAGAACTAAAGAAAAATATTTAATGATGAATAAGGAAGAACTGGTTTTGAATGCAATTTAACATATAAAATTTACAAGGATAAAAATAGGGATCATTCAAATTATAAATAGTAAAGCATCAGGAATTCCTTGCACAAATTGGGCATTTATGTTTATTCTTGATTCAGTGAATTACTCAATTGTGGATTCATCTCTAGAGTCCTAATTGGAAGATATAGAACTATAAACCATTTCAATCGAAAGATAACTCTTTGGTAAATCATTCACTACTTTTTAAAACTCTGTGAATTATCATCCTTATTGACAAAACCTAGTAATGACAATATACCCAGGGGCAATACCGCAGTAAAGAATTAAATCAATAAAGATAATGAATTAATCCAAACATAATCAAGGTGTGACGCCCCCAACTTCCATGTACGGACACGCACGAAAATCAAGGCATCGGGATGATGACAACACGGGTCACGCATCCCAATGACAAGTGACATATGTGCGCTACAAGCAAACAGTGCACAAAAAAAATGCGCAGCGGATAATATAAATAAGTCACTAGTACCAGAATTTTAGTTAAATACAAATATCCAAATACAAGCGTTTAAAAATATAACCAAATGTCCCACAAAATACAAAGCTGAAATAGAACATAAGCCGAGTGATCCCAAATCACTCCTCCGGCGGACCCATATTCTCAGGCTCGGCATCTGCATCATCATCAACAAAATCTGTAGTACCATTAAATAGTACCACAGGTAAGTTATAACCCAACCAATCCTGAGATAAAAACACATTTAAGCAACTAACCATGCATGCAAATGATGCAATATGCCTGAAATCCAACACACGCCAAAAATCCCATTTGACCTAAAATATTTCCATCAAAACAATTCCAGAATTTTTCCAGAAAATGGCCTAAAACAAATATTCATCATTTTCCCAGAAAATGACTCACACAAAACATATCCAATACACGCTATTTTCCTAGAAAACAACCATTTTTTCATTAACCCATATGCACTATGATCTCCCCTAGGGACCATCCGCATGTCCTGACTGCGTAACGAGCGATGTCAGTTCCGCACCTAGTGCGTTCATGGCCAGGCATCCTCTAGCCCCTCCAGCAAAAGAGCCACGGAGTCGGCACGTAACTCGTCTGATCCCATTGTTACCTGGCGACAACCCAGGGGACGTCACTCAGTACATTCCGCTCCCGAATGACCAGAGCAGCTCCACCGAGATAATGCCCCATCTCGGCTTGGGGTCGTGATACACACACACCCACAAATTTAATCCACACATGAAAACTCAGTTTTCAAAATAGCCACATGATCATGAATGCAATACAAGAAAACCCAATTTTTCATTTACAAACATGAACATGCGTGCACATGCAATGAACCAGACATAACCTCAATATCCATCAATCAACCAAATCACAACAACAATTTTCAACAAACAACCAATCACAATATAACCAACACAACAAATACTCCGTCCTCAATTCATCCACCCCGAACTCCTCGGACTCAGTCCGGAACCAACCAGAACACAATGAAATCAATTAGTGCAAAAATATATTTAAATCTCAAAGAGTGTTTGGAAAAATACTTACAGCGCTATAAAGTAATTTTAGGAGGATCACGGAGGTGCAAAAGACGGCTGGAAGGCAAAGTAACAATGTAAAAACACTGTGGCCGAAATACACAGTAAACCCAAATTCAAACGGGGTCAAACGAAAACTAGAAAACGGTAGGGTAGGGCCTATGGAAGGTGGTGAAACTAGTGGTAGCGACAGTTGGCCGTGGGTGGCGGCTGAAATGGTGGTGGAAGGCCAAAAAGAGTAAAACGGAGATTAGCTCGTGGAGGTAGCTCCGATGACGGATCGGAGCCGAAAATGGGTGGGTTAGGACGGCAAGAGGCCGGTGAAGAAGTGGTGAAAATATAGCGGCCAATGGTGGCCGGACGGCGGCGGAATGGGAGGAGGAAGGTCGCAGGTTTGGACTGCTCGCGGAGGCTAACGCCGGTGCTAGCCAGCCTGAGATTTGAGGGGGTTGGTCACCGGCGGCCGAGGAAGACGATGGTGCCGGCGGTGAGGGCCAACGACTTTTGGGTCACAACTAATTCTCAAAATAACTATTTTTAAAACAGTAAATTAAATAAATCAATATAAACTCAAAACTAGTTAAAGTAAAATATTAAACTCCAATAATAACATTCTTTTAAAATAAAAAGCAATTTAATTGCATAACACTAATTAAAATTATGAAAGCACAGTAAAATAATTTCTGATTTAAAAATCGTAAAATAATCTCGCGTAAACACATTAAATTAAATTAAAAGGCTCAAAATTAAATATTTAATTAAAAAGCCCTTCAATAAAAAGCACGTAAAAAATCGGGGTGTCACAACCTCCCGGCTTAAAATAAATTTCGTTCCCGAAATTGTAGGGTCAAACATTAATGCTAAAGACAGGCATGAGATGCGACTAAAAGTAGGCTTAAGAGACATACTGCCATTCATTCAAACAAATACGAGTATTGCTCCATCATGTCTACTTCTCTTTCCCAAGAGAAATCTTGAGCCAATGGATCACCCCAAGCTACCTTCACCAAAGGTATCGATTTAGATCTCAACCTTTGCTCCTTCCAATCTACAATCTGCGTTGGGGCAATCACATAAGTAAGGTCAGGCTGAAGTTGAATGCGTTCTGGGTCGACAAAACGCGGCTCTTGCTGACCAAAACTTTTCTTCAACGATGACACATGGAACACATCAAGAACTTTTTCAAAATACTCTGGCAAGGCAATTCTGTAAGCAACAGCCCCAACCTTTTCCAAAATCTGAAAATGTCCAACATACCTTGGGCTAAACTTTCCCTTCTTACCAAAGCGCTTAACGCCTTTCATAGGAGAGACTTTCAGATAAACCCAATCACCTTCCTCAAAGGATAAGTCCCTTCTCCTCGTGTCAGCATAACTTTTCTGACGATTTTGCGCTTCTGCCATTTTATCCCTTATAACCTGAACTTGATCTTTCATTTCCTGAATCAACTCTGGCCCAATCAATCTACTCTCACCCACTTCATCCCAACATAAAAGTGATCTACACTTTCTTCCATACAACGCTTCATACGGAGCCATCTGAATGGAGGCATGAAAACTTTTATTATAAGCAAACTCTATCAGTGGCAAATGATTTTTCCAATTTTCCTGAAATTCCATGACACACGCTCTCAGCCTATCCTCCAAGGTCTGAATAGTACGCTTAGATTGATCATCAGTCTGAAGGTGATAAGCAGTACTGAACTTCAAATTAGTGCCTAGCGCTGCCTGCAAACTCTTCCAAAAATGCGACGTGAACCGTGGGTTCCTATCCGGCACAATACTCTTGGGTACTCCATGCAACCTCACAATCTCCTTAACATACAACCGCGCTAATTTACCCAAAAAGTCAGCATTATTTACAAGCAAGAAATGAGCACTTTTGGTCAACTTGTCCACAATCACCCAAATTGAATTCTTTCCTCTTGGAGTCCTTGGCAAACCCATAGAAATGTCATCCCATTTCCACTCAGGAATAGGGAGAAGTTGAAGTTTACCAACGGTTCTCTGATGCTCAGCCTTAACTTGCCGGCACGTGTCACATTTATCAATAAACATGGCAATATCCAACCTACTCGCACTAGTCTCCCAATGGCACATCATGACTATTACTCCTAGAGCGGCCATGTAATCCAAAATCTCTATATCCACAAAACCTTAATACAACACCCAAGAAATCACAATGATTAATAGCTCCATTTGGTAATCTGAACTAACCTCTATTGACTCCTACGGTAAAACTTCCAAACTTTCATTGTATATTACACTTTGGTAACCTAATGGTCACTTCCAAAGTTAACCATCAATAACGAAATTGCATAAACAAATGATTAATCTCCAATTACAGGTATTTTCTCAAAATTTCAAGTCATCACTAGTTCCTCAAAATCAGCACAAAATTTGAACTCCTAATTACAACAAAAAATATCATGCTCCTACTGCACACTCTGATATTCGCCACATGCCTAAAATTTATGTCCTCATAAAAATTAATACCATCGAGTACAAGGTGGTTCCATACCTACTAACCAAAAACTCTTACCATACTTTGGTAGAAAATACTCTATTTTCCAAAACCATGAGTTATCACTCATTCCTCAATTAACTCCTGATGTCTTAATTAAAATTAATATTCCGCAAAATACAACCAGGATCATTGATAGAAAACCAATATCAACCAACCTCAACATCCCAAATTGAAAAAAAATAGCATCATCACAAAATACACCCGTCTCAACTAAGATAAGGAACATACCCTAAAAGTCTCGAATCCAACCCGGCCAACCAATAAGAACACCTTTCAACTTCTACCCGACAACCTAAACCCGAAAGCTTAACACCTAAATTCTGAATATCATCTAATCTAGCGGTGACTAAACTCACTATGAATTACCATTGAGTTTACCAAAACCTTACCAAAACTTTCTTGGTAACTTGCCCACCTACTTCTACTCCTATAAGCTAGTATTTGCATGACTAGTTCCTTCAATAGCACATCACTATTAAACCTCAAGGCACACCAAACTGCTCAAACCTTCAATCCACCAAAAACTATTGCACAACACCCAAAGATCTTAATGTTTTATTAACTCACATACTTGATTATGCTATCACCGCCGATGCATAAGCTTCAACTTCTAAGATTTTATCATACACCATACATGGCGACCCATTAATCTCTCTTCAAGTTAAATAACAATGTCCTTAACTTACCCAACTTGACGCTCTATTTCCAAGGGAAAGTATAGTCTCAAAAATTTAAATTCCTATGTGACCTCAAGTCACAATTAATTCCTAAAAGTAATCACAACAATTATTGCCAATCGTCATTTCATTGCATAACCCACTTTGATTGTACACTTCAATCAACTCCTCAAAAACTCAAAGCCAAGGTCTCTTGAACCTAATATTGTCATCTCCTTTTCAACACCTACCAAAGCCACTTCTTCCAACAAAAATGCGATTAGGACATGTACTCTCCGAAATCCATACACACTCATCACTACTGCGCATTGATCTTATGCACCCTTAGCCGAAACAAAAAAAAATCCTCCAAACATGCAAGTGGTTCATCATTATCATTTCTATCATTTGGACCTATATCCTAAAAAAAAAAACAAGAATCTTTTGCTAGGTCCACACCATCTATTATTCTTAAACTTGATACGGATCAATCCTAAAACTTGGCACTAAAACCTCGCACTAATAACAATCATTTTCCGAACTAGATTGACATCTTCAATCCTTAGAAAATACATGCACTAGATCATTATCTTCCATCTTCAAAGAAATTTTCTCTTGAAATAAATTTTCTCATATGAGTAACCCAACTCTAATCAACCTCATTTTAATGGATGTAGACTAATCAATCTCCAAAGTAAATCAAGCTGGCACACTAAGCCTGCGGAATTAAAAACTTAAATCTCTTTACAAATCAATCCCTTAAGTGTGTAGCATACTTATATCATATGCTTGTAAAAAGCATATAAATATATATCCATCAATGTATGCTACAATATATTAATAATTTATATTTAATATTAATATGTTATTCAACTATAAATTTTGAATTGGTATACTATATTAAATGGTTTATTTTATTCTATTTATCTTATGGATTACTTTTTAAATCTACAATTTAATTTATTTTATAAAAAGTTATATCAAAAGGATTTTTAATAAAAACTATTTGGTTGAATGATTAAATGGTTAGATTTTTTTTCTAAAATTTCAAATACTTTATATTAATAAAAAAAATAAGAACAAGATTTTTCAAAAAAAAAATCAAATTCAACTCAAGCTACTCGAGCTCGACTCATTCATTTATTTTTAGTCGAGGTTGAGCCGAGTTCAAAAAACATTAATGGTTAGTGAGCTGATTTCGATTAAGGATATTCAAGTTCAAACCGAGTTTGAATGAGTATCTATGCTAATCGAACTTGAGCACCCTTATTCAAATTCCGCTTGACTCAATTCACGTGTAGTGGGTGCAAGATCCAATTTTCTATCTTCTTTTTTCATTAAATGGCATGACATGACTCAGTGCATCTTGGTTTATTTGTAAAAAAAAAATTGGAGGTTGATGTGTCAGTCTTAAATGGTGTAAACTCAAATTTCACAGCACATCCGATTCTAATGGTCTCTTTTTTTTTTCAATCCAATTATCCAACCATATAGTATATGGATGTTAGGATAAATTAAAATTATAGTAGATATCCACTATTTATAAAAGTATTATAATAAGAAAAAAATTTAAAATTAGGATTTGGTGTAAACCAAGTCTTTTATACCCAACAATGGAGAGCTTATCATTGGAGCTTATGATGAGTGCATCTACACTAGATTAAAATCATAAAACTTAAAATTGAAAAAGAAAAAGGGACATTGCAGGCCAAGAGCCACCTACAGTGCTGAGGAGGGCACATGATCGGCCATGTTCAGTGTTTCATCAAACATTCTCATGGTATCAAGAGCATACATGGATTAGCATCCCTCGATCCTTAATGGCCTCTGACTCCTCTCCCACCCTTCTTCCCTTCAACACCATGATACACATGGTCACCATCAAGCTCTCCTCCTCCAACTATCTCCTATGGAAGAGTCAACTTCTTCCTCTTCTCGAGAGTCAAGGATTGCTGGGTCATGTGGATGGCACCCTTGTGTTGCCACCCCCATTCGACCCTTCCACCTCATAGACAACAAATGACAAACACCTGGCATGGAAAGCAATCGACCAACGCCTGCTTAGCCTTCTCCTTTCCTCCCTCACTGAGGAAGCCATGGCTGAAGTCGTCGGTCTCTCCACATCCCGTGAGGTCTAGACCGCCCTAGGAAACACCTTCAGCCACCGATCTAAAGTTTGTGAAATTCGCCTCAAAGATGACCTCCAATTGATGAAGCGCGGCACCTACCCAGTCACTAAATATGCCCGTGCTTTCAATGCTCTCTGTGATCAGCTTCATCAATCGGTCTCCCAGTTGATGGAACTGACAAAGTCCATTGGTTTCTTTGTGGCCTAGGGCTCGATTTCTCCAGTTTTTCTACTTCCCAAATGGCTCAGACACCCCTCCCCTGCTCCACGAATCTTGTGTCCAAAGATGAGAGTTTTGAACTCTTTCAAAAATCCCTAAAGACTCCGACGTCCTCAGCTGTGGCGTTCACTACTAATCGGAGCTCCTCTCATTGAGGTGGTGGCCCTTCTTGCAACATACGTGGCTGCACAAATGGCTCTAGCAGCAGCACCTCTTTCAGTCACAGACAGGATTGTGCCAACAACAACCAAGGTCGCTGTCCACCACGGTGCCAAATTTGCCACTTGGAAGGTCACTATGCAGACTGGTGCAAGCAACACTATGATCGCCACCACCATGAACCTTCAACCCAACTTACAGAGGCCTTCACTTCCTCGTGTTCTGTTTCTAGAAATGAGGCCGCAGACTGGTACTTGGACACAGGGGCTTTGGCCCATATGACTCCAGCCCAATCAACCTTGGATCATTCCACTACTTACACGGGTAAGAATTGTGTGATTGTAGGGAATGGTGTGTCCCTACCCATTACCCACACTGGTAAAATTTCACCTTCCCCAAATCTTCAACTGTTAGATGTTTTGGTTGTCCCTTACCTCACTAAAAGTATTTTGTCCATTAGTAAATTAAAGACTGATTTTCCTTTATCCGTTACATTTACTAATAATTTTTCACTATTTAGAGTCGCCAAACGAGAAGGGTGGTGGCAACCAATAAACGAGATGGAGGCTTATATGTGCTAGAGTACAACAATCCCGCCTTTATTTCTGTCCTTAAAAATAATTCTCTTCATGCTTCATATGATTTATGGCATACTTGCCTTGGACATGTAAATCATTCTATTATCTCTCATTTAAATAAAAAATGACAACTTTATCTTACCTCTTTATTGCCCTCTCCTGCATTATGTAGTACATGCCAACTTGCAAAGAATCATCGTTTGCCTTATTCTTGTAATGAACATAGACCGTCTAATGTGTTAGATCTTATTCATTACGACATATGGGGTCCTTCACCCGTAAAATCAAATTTGCCTACTATGTTTTATTCTTTGATGATTACTCTCATTTCACTTGGCTTTGTCCATTGAAATTGAAATCTAGCTTCTATGATACTTTTTTCCAATTTCAAAATTTTGTGGAAAATCAACATTCTTCCCCTATCAAAATTTTTCAAAGTGACGGTGGTGTAGAACTTACTAGCAACTGCTTTAAAGCTCACATTCTTACCTCTGGCATTCATCATCAACTCTCTTGTCCATATAAACCTGCCCAAAACGGTTGTGCTGAAAGAAAACACTGTCATGTGACTGAGAGTGGCTTGGCCCACCTCTTCCATTCCCACACTTCTCCTTTCTTCTGGGTTGATGCTTTTAGAACTGCAGCTTACATCATCAACCGTTTGCCCACACCACTTCTTGGAGGTAAGTCACCTTTTGAGCTTCTATATGGTTTCCCTCCAAATTATGAAAATTGTCATCCTTTTGGTTGTCATGTTTATCCTTGTTTACGTGATTATACGCCTAATAAAATTTCCCCCCATAGTATTCCTTGTATTTTTTTGGGTTACAGTTCTTCCTATAAAGGGTTTCGTTGTCTTGATCCCACCACATCTAGGTTATATATCACCCGACATGCTCAATTTGATGAGAATCATTTTCCCTTCCTAGGTCCAGGCTCAACCCCTATCATCCCTCTATTATTCAAATTTTTTGGAACCAAGTCTTACCCATACAGAAATGTCATCCTCTTCCCCGCACCAAATTCTTGGCACATTCCCCAATCCAAATCTAGCTCGTGTTATTTGTATTGATCCAGTAGATTAGTCTTTGCAGGCAGATGATTCTCTTACAGGTCCATCTTTATAGCACTCGAATCCTAGCTTGGCTCCTCTTGAACCCACGACTAAGCCGCCTACCGCTGCTCTTACTCCTGCTGTAGCTTTTCCAATGGGTTCTCATCCTATGCTCACACGAGTTAAAGCTGGTATTTTCAAAACTCGCCACTCGGCTCATCTTGCATCCACTGAGCCTAAAGGATCCAAATTTGCTACTAAGAATCCTGCTTGGCAGCCACCGTGGATGAAGAAGTTCAAGCCCTGCAACATAATCGTACTTGGATTTTGGTTCCTCGACCTGCCAACACCAATATTATGGGCTCCAAATGGATGTTTTGGACCAAATACTTGCCCGATGGTCTCGACTACACTAACACTTTTAGCCCTGTCATCAAGGCTACCACTGTTCGTGTTGTCATTTCTCTTGCTGTGACCAATAAATGACCCCTTCGTCAACTTGATGTTAAGAATGCATTTCTCAATGGTCATTTTACTGAACATATTTATAAGGAATAGCCCCTTGGGTACATTGACCCTCACTTCCCTAATCATGTTTGTCAGTTGAAGAAAGCTCTCTATGGCCTAAAGCAAGCCTCTCGTGCTTGGTTTCAGCGATTCAGCTTTTTTCTCATTCAGCTTGGTTTTTATTACACTCGTACAAACACATCACTCTTTGTATTTTCACAAGCATACTGACATTATTTATTTAATTCTTTATGTTGTTGACATCATTATTATAGGCAACAACTCCTCTCTTCTTGACAGCTTTACTTGCAGGCTCAATTCTGAGCTCGCTACTAAGGATTTGGTTTCTCTCAGTTACTTCCTTGGTCTTGAAGCTACATCTATCACTGATGGTCTTTTTATCAGTCAGTTGAAATATTCACGGGACATTCTCACGCGAGCTGAGTTACTTGACAGCAAACCTGTTCACACCCCCATGGTTGTTTCCTAGCACTTGTCTGCTGATGGTCCTCTGTTCTCAGATCCCACTCTTTACAGATCTCTCGTTGGTGCTCTCCAATATTTGACTATCACGCGTCCCGATATTGCTCATGTTCTCAATTCTGTTAGTCAATTTCTACACTCTCTGACTGAAGACCACTTCCTTGCTGTCAAGCGCATTCTTTGCTATGTTAAGGACACACTCCATTTTGGCCTCACTTTTCATCCATTTGCTGCTCTTGTTGAGCTAGTTGCTTACTCTGATGCTAACTAGGCAGGTTTTCCTAATACTCGTCGCTCTCCCTCTAGTTATTCTATTTACCTTGGTGACAATTTGATTTCCTAGAGTGCCAAAAAGTAACCTACTGTTTCTCGTTCAAGCTGTGAGTCTGAGTATCGTGCCTTGCTCTCACTGCTACTGAAATTCTTTGCCTCACACATCTCCTTTGTGACCTTAAAGTTTCTCTTCCACAACGGCCTCTTCTATTATGTGACAATAAAAGTGCAATTTTTTTGAGCTCCAATCCCATTTCTCACAAGCGGGTCAAGCATGTTGAATTAGACTACCACTTTATTCGAAACTTGTTGTCGCTGGCAAACCTCGCACACAGTATGTGCATTCTCACTTACAGGTTGCATATATATTCACCAAAAGTGTGCTTAGACCTCTCTTTGAATTTTTTCGTTCCAAGCTCCACATCCGTTCAAATCCAACGCTCAGCTTGCCGCCGGGGGGGGGGGGGGTGTAGAGGATCTTTTGCCTTAATCTAAGGCATTCCATATGTGTACTCATTGACCCTTAATTATAAGAGCTAGATTAGCTGATTCTCTCCATTTATTTTGTAATCAACATTTATGTGTAATTTCCTTATACAACATTCTGTATATGAATATATATGAAAATCTCTCACCACTCAAACGTGTGGTGGTTTCATCAAACATTCTCATTCAGGACCTTCCTAGCACCAGTAACAAGGACACTAGTGCCAAAAAATGTTTCAACTCTAAAAAATGACTCCAATGATTTTTACAACCCCCACTCATGGTGGCAACCATCATCCCCTCGGATTAATTGTATTTCTGACGATTGTTTCTCAAAATAAATGGGCAACTTTAAAAACTGCACAAAAACATATTTCAAAGGACATTTTTGTCCATTCAAATGTTAAGAAAAATACAGTAATTATATATTTTCAATAAACAATAGACGTGTACGTAAAGCTTTTGTCAATAGTAGTGTAAAATATAAAACTATTTCCCATTCCATGTTATATATGCATAGTTAATCATGACTTTAGATCATAGATCATATTGTTAAGGCATGTTTTGTAACCACTAACTCCGACCGCTCATCGGGTGCTTGTAAAGAAGGGAATATGGTGGTTGGGTGTGTCCAAGACACCCCCGATACTAAAATCAGCATGTATCTTGTATGGAGAAAAGAGATAAAAGACTTAAGAGCTCATTCAAAGTTATTAACCATCTTTTGTTACCTTCTTCTTCGTATTTATACTCAGCCCCTTGAGGGATCCCTGACTCCTTAGTCGCTATAATCATCACCCTCTGTTCCAGACGACATGGCACTACACTTAGTACGGTTGTCCCTGTCAGTGACAGGAGTTTAACCTTGGTGCTAGCCATTCGACATTGCATTTAATGCCGCCAATTATGTGAGGGACAGGATCCTGACCAGTCTTCCCCTCATTAATGCGCTAAGTCTGAGAGTGTGCTACTTGCTTCCCCCTTCTTGAGCCGTCCTAGGCCTCTCCCCTGTCACTCCCTAGCCTGTCATGCCACGGGTTGTGTGCTTTGGTGAAGTGGTCCGACCCGGCTTGGCTGGATGCAAAAACCCCTTTCCACATATTCTTGGATGTTATAGGACTCTTTATATTGAACTGAGCACTTTTTTCTTAAAGAAAATGATGATCTAGGGGTGAGGGGGCGAAGATTTGCATGTAAAAAGAATATTTGTAAAATGAAAAAGCTTTTATGGATATTGTCGATTTATGGGAAATTTTGGAAAGATCCATGTTGAGTATGGGTGTAATCAGTACCAAAAATTTCAGCTCATCATTTTTGCCGGATTGGACCGTTAGCTATCGGTCCATTTGGTCTAATTTGGTTCATGAACATTTTTTCTCTTTTTTCTTTTTTTTGACAGAAAAATTAATACAAAAAAGTAATTAAATTAGTAAAATTAAAATTAAGTGATCTCTTTAACATTTTATGTATGGTTTATGAATATTAAATAATATTGTATATATAGTCAATAGTGATTCTTTGGATAAAAATTACATAATTAACTTATACAACTACTATATAAAATAATACTTTTTATATATATAATATTTAAAATATATATACATTCGATCGATCTCAATCCGATCCGGTCCAAAAGAACTACACTCCGAGACTGACCAATAAGACTCTCGGTCCGGTTTGATCCGAACTAATAGTTTATAGCCCTAATATTAAGTAAGGTTGAAATGCTTTATCACCAACTATATCAAGTGGGGTCAAATACTTGGGCACGAGCCATGTCGAGTACGGATAAAGTACTCGACTATGACCCTTGTTCAGTGGGGTTGAAACAATGTCTTAATCATGTTTACCATTAAAGTTCAAATTAGATTAATTCTCTGCTTATAAAGTGTTTTGAGTTGTTTATTGCTTTCTAAGTTTCATTGTTGTCACTTGCTGAGCCATGGACTCGCATCTCCATTGTAAATTTTAGAGTTCTACGTACTTAAGTTGGGGACATTGAGATGGAGCTATTTTGAGGCCACTACATTATTTCATTTGTGTAAATTCCTCCATCTATTTCACAGTCTTCAGCTACTCTACCGAGAGCTTTAAAGAGCCACTAGACTATGGAAATAAAGTATTCCCTCCCTGCTGTCCCCAAAACCCACCCCCTTAAAGCTGCTCCCCTGCCAATTTTCATATCCATCTAGTGAACCCACTTTCTTCTTTATCTAACCCATGCCCCACCAATCTCTTACCAAACCTTCAACCTAAAATATTGACAAATCCCAACTCCCTCGAGTCCACTCTTTAAAAGAACCCATGAGTCCTTCTGTCAAGCTCCATTTTCACCCCCAAAGCCCATCTCATCCTCTTCAGCCGCTCAATTCCATACCCACACTTCCATTCCAAGCCCACCAATTCCATACCCCTGAGCCCAATCCCTACCACATTTAGATGACCATAACCATGTCCAAGTAATAAGCAAAGCAATAACTTTCAGAATGTCTCATCAGATTTGGGCCTTGAGATTTAAATATTAAAATACAAATGAAAGACTGAGCGGTTGTTAATTGAAGATGTTTAAGTCATCGAACTACTCTTTTTGATATCTTAACTCAGTGGAAGCTTAATTCCACCAAATTTTCAGTTTTTCCTCAAGTAGCATAGGATGAATTGGATATTGTGTGACCATAATTTCATCTTAATTGGCAATTAACCTTTGGCTGAGGTCTTCACAAGTTGGTTTGGATGGTGTTGACAATGCTGAGGGCCATTGGCTTGAGTTGGGTAATGCTACTAAACCAAATTTTTTGACATTTTGTGATTTTAATGATCATATTAATGTCTTCTTGCCGATGTCTTGGAAAGAGTTGTCTTGCGCCCCTAGTATTCTCTCTACCCATTTGTGTCTGTTTTGATCAGTACAAGTATCCTTTCATTGGAGGTAGTTCGAGTATAGATACATTTTCATACTTTGTATAAGAGTACTTCACTTAATTTCCTTTGGAGTATTTGGTGGGCTGTGTTTGGATGTTTAGCTGAGTTGAGTTATTTATGAATAGTAGTGAGTTGAGATGATAGAGTAAATTTTGTGGGGTCCACCTAAGATGAGTTTACATATGTTTAGATGTTAAGATGAATTTAGATGTATTTATGAGAGTTAAAAAAGATTGTAGGTCCTACGAGTAAAGAGATTTTGAGTTAAGATGAATTTAGTAATTTGAGAGTTGGGTGTTTGGATTTTAGACTTAACTTAAAATTAGACTGAATTGAGTTGAACTCAGATGAGTTCAACAACCAAACTGGGTCTTAAAGAAGCTTTTCCATTATTTGGTTATGTATGAAAAGATACATCTACAATTTTGGATATTCACTTAATTTTGTTAGGTACAAGTGCTTTTCAAGAAATTTTTTTATATTTTCTCTAATGGTACGGATTTATAAAGAGGACCGAGAGTTTAGGTTTTGCTTTTG
This sequence comes from Cyclocarya paliurus, assembly GCA_029856935.1. Classification (NCBI taxonomy): domain Eukaryota; kingdom Viridiplantae; phylum Streptophyta; class Magnoliopsida; order Fagales; family Juglandaceae; genus Cyclocarya; species Cyclocarya paliurus. The sequence goes on along the minus strand of CM056945.1, from coordinate 14,849,798 downwards.
GAGCTTGGTGAGGTCATTTTGTGGTTAAAAGCTGCTCAATACTCTTCGTTTCTGATTTATTTAACCTTAAGATTATATATATATATTAAGTTCATTCTTTTGCTGTTTAATGTAAGAAACATTATTGTTTTAATTGTAAAACTATTGTTCATAATTTAAACTAATTTGGTTATCTTTTGGTGTGGTTTGAGTTGTAGTTTTGTACAACTACATATTTTACATTTTGTTTGTTTGTTTTGATTTGTGTCGTTACATGGTTGTAATTTGGTTTGTACTAAAAAGTTGGGGAGTTAGTTGATGTTGGTTGTCTTTCCATAGATGGAAGTATGGAAGCCATAATTAATTAATTTTAATGCTGTGTTTGGTTGTAATATGGGTGGCTATTATGCTATGTGGTTGATTTGTTTAATGTGGTTGGTTGGTACCGATATGATAATTGTGTTGCTATCTATCTATATATATATATGGTCTTGCCGTGGTTGCAATGTGTATGCGGTTGCTTTGTATTGGTATATAATAATGTGTTGCCTCTTTCTTAGTGGTTACTTTTAAGATCAAGAGGCTATGCATTTGCCTTTTGAATTAGGGATGTGAAATGGACAGTTCAGCATTTTCATATGGATGTATATGTGCTACCAAGAGTTGTTTTTGCTTAAAGCAAAATGCATTGTGAAAGCAGACTTTGCTTCTTATTCTCAATACATTATTATAATATGTATGTTTTGTCAGTGTCTTACATCCAACTCAGATATACAGATGGAAAAAATTAAAAAAATAAAAATCAAGAAAAAGTTGATGATACCTCTCCATTATAAACAAACATTGGCTTTAGATGCTGTGGGAAAATAAAAATACACTCAGCTTTATATACATACAAGGTAACTCAGCTATGCCCCTCGATGATGATAAACAAGCCTCATATGATGGAAAGATGAGGGAGAATAAAGGGGTTGCTTACTCCTTTCCCTTCTCCCAAAAGATTTGAAGAAAAAAAAAATAATGAGAAAAATAGTGGCCTAACTCTAAACTGTCTAGATAAACTAATGCTATGTACCTGGCACTGACATCTTTTGTTGGATCTTTTCAGCTTTGCTAGCCAAGCCTTTCCTCACAACATACAAATGACAGGGTGGATTTTAACATCAGTAGCCTACACACAAACAAGTACCCATCACCATCCTTTCCCTCAAAAGGTGGTGATGGGCACTCCCCACAAAAATTTGGGTCTACTTTCGACACAAAAACTGGGAAAAGATAAAAAAGAAAAGAGGCAGACTTAAGAGTTGTAGTCCACCTACGACACCATGTATACCATACCAGGAACCTCCCTTCTTGGGAGACTTGCCCTGAATTTTGGTTGGAAATGCTAAGTTGCATTAATGCCATGTATCATTAAGCAGCCCGAGGATGGCGCTTCTTTGTCCTGATTTGCAGGTGTCGATGAACTCCGAAAAGGGAAAGCTGTATTTACCTAGTGCACAAAATTATCAACAACTGATGTTCCAAAATTGATTTTTGGAGGAAACGAGCAAAAGTCACAGCATAGTACCTGTAATCTTTATGGTGTATAGTTAAGCTCAAAGTCAATACAAAGCACCATCTCCCGTCTTCTTGAAGCGGAGTTCCACACTCCTAAGGTCTCGAAGATGTTCTAGAATATCTTGGAGAAGAACTAGCCCCTTATCTCCTTTGCTCAAGGAGCCGACACAATGCTTTAGAAACTCCCTATCTGCCTCAAGCGCTTGTAGCCTCTCATACACATGATCTACCTCCTCTTCAATAGCAAGCTTCTTCTCCAATTCAAACTTGCTGTCCAATGATTTTTGCGATGCAACGGGACTAAACCCTTGTTCATGTCCGTTTGCCAAAGCATCTTCACCATCTGTAACAATTGAATCAAAAAGGGGAAGAAGCCTCTTTGGCTTTGACCATTTGATTCTTGTCTCTGGATGATGCTTTCCATTCATTTCTTTTGAATGACCATTTTCAACAACATTTGCTTCACTGTCAGAACCTGAGTTACTATGGTATCCATTTCCATTCTCTTGGAAGGCATGCTCATACGGTTTGACATCCTCAAAATGTTGTTCCTCCTCATCACTCAATATGAAAAGCTTATCTTCCAATTCCTTGAGCTGCTGTAGAATTGATAGCCTCTCTTCCTCAAAGTTCAACAGGGACTCCTCCAAGTATAGAACCGCATCGGTAGGAGTGTTTAGGCTGCTACTTTCTTGATTTCCATAGAAACTATCTTCTTCCTTTGCTTCGTGGTTCAAATCAACAGATAGTGCATCACTATCATCCACATTACTACAAGAAGCAGAGCTTCTTGTACTACTATCTCTTCTCCTTGACATAATCATTTTTTCTCTGGCCTCATAATCCTGGACCTTTTTACGATATATTTCCAGCTCCTTTTCCAGCTCTTGCTTCTCCTTTTCCCTTTTCATCATAAGATCATTCAAAAGGTGCAAAGCTTCCTGGTCATACTCAGATTGCTCATCCATCATTCTCTGATATTGCAATGCTTCCATTTGCATTGCTGCCTTCTCTTCCTGGAGCCTATTTATCATTGCCATTGTCTGGTTGGCTGCCACTGCAGAAGAACTTCTTTCTTCTTCTAGTTCCCCATATAAAGCATACAAAGCCTTCCTTTCAGCTTGCAACGCTGATTTTAATTTCTCAATGGTCAGTTCACCACCTTCTATCTCACTAATGACACTTCCATCGAATGACTCTTCTGTTCCCGATTCTTTACTCCCAAGCATTAATAATCTATGGTGCAAGTGATGCAAACTATCCACAGAAGTAGGCGTATCAGGAACTTTTTCTTCCTCAATCTCATTAAGCTTCGAACATAAAGATACATCAATGTTTATCTCTTGCTTAGTAGTTTCAACTGAGCAGGTTTTGAAGTCGAAAATCACTTCTTCAGCTGACTGGGAACCTAACGCAAGAATACCACATTATCAAATACAAACCGTAACTATTCCAATTTCTAAAGTTGATTCTACAAGAAATTTAAGCTTTACCATTATCATCATCGCCATGATATATGACTGAGCTGGTGGAAAGATCTGCTACTTGTCCAGGTTCATATGATGGAAGAACTTCTTGGGGTAAAGCCTCATCAAGTGGTTCCTGATCAGGAATCTCTGTTCCTATTGAGATCTCTGCATCGAATTCGCTGCTCTGCACTTGAAGTCCTTCTTCAGAAGCTACATGTGATGGAAACCATTAGAACTATCTCTATACACTGAAAACAGATAATTAAATAGCAGTTAAAATGAAATTAAACAAATAGGAGTACCTAGATGAACATCTGAATCCATTTCTCTTGCAGTTTCTGTTGTTGGTTGATCCTCATGATCGTCATCACCTGATGGCGTTTGAGTTGCTTGAGTAATAGCAACTTGTTCATACTCTTCCCCCCAAAAATCCAGTAAATTTCCTTGTGTACACAATACGGAGTTACTCTCAGACTTAACCATAACTACGGATTCGAGTGCTGCAAACTTAGGCTCCTCCATGCTCTTATGGGCTGAAAGTAATGCCACAGTCTCTCCTGCACTGTGCCAATTCTCCACCACCGGTTCAGAGTGTTCCTCAACATGCATATCAAAATCCAAAATAACATCTTGATTCTCACAATTTCCTTGATCTTCCACCTGATATATGGGTTGACATTCGTCTTCGGTGGCAGCAGAGTCAATCAATTCAACCGGAATCAATCTACAATCTTCACGATCAATGAAAAACTCGAGATGCCGAGGCCGAATTTCATTGGACGTGTCGGTGTCCTTACTGAAAGTGACATGAGCCGCGGTCTGATCACAAGAACGATCATCCATGGAAACCTTAAAATTCTCTTCATTTATGGGTTCTCGCTCTTTTTCTATAAACATGTCCGATTTGTCGTCTGCGTCTGCTCCCGATTCCTTGCACCCAAAGTCACATACAGAACATTTATCCTCAGCCTCCTCTTCTCTTTTTTCGGAACCACCATCAGTGATAACTTCAGAAATTATCTGAATTTCCCTCTTTTCACCAATACTCTGATCATGTTCACAAATATTAGTTCCGGAGTCTGATCTGCTTCGATCCGAAGGATCGCCTTCATTAGTTTGAGAATCAATGGGTGTTTCCGCAATCATGTTCTGTTTCTTGGAGTAATCGAAATCCTCCCAAGAAGGCTTAATCAATATACAAGGAGAGTAGAATTTGCTGCCCAAGCTCACATCACAGCAAGAGCACTTCAAATTCTCCTCCCCATTTTCGCCACCACTCTGAATGAAACCAATCTTATTCATCCATGGAAAGAAAGCAAACCTCTTCGAAAATTCTGGACAGTCAGGTTGCGATGGGGATGAGCAACCCTCGCACATATCTTGCGATTGGACAAGTTTCCGGTGATTCGAGCAGTAACCCAGTTTGGAAATCTCGGAGGCATGAGCTTCACAAACAAGATCTCTATAAGAAGTTTTACTCTTTCCAGGCTCCAATATATGATCAAGCCTAGAACACCATAAGCAGGGCCTCTTAAGGCCAAAGTAATCGGCGAATTTCAGGATCAGGTAAGAGAAAAGAGAATTAAGGAGAAGAAGGACGATCAGAATCCATTCTAGGATGGCATAGATGAGAACAATTGTGATTCTGTTGGTATTTCTGTGCAACATGGTTGCAAACTTGTTGGTTGCCATTGATGTTGCTCTGTTCTTGGAATGTACGGAGAGATGAGAATATCAGAAGGGGGTTTTAGGCTGGTATTAGAGAGAGAGAGAGAATAAGATAAAAAAGAGAAGCGTTTGAAGCAAGATTTGGAACAGTTCTAACAGAGAGAGAGAGAGAGAGAGAGTAGAATAAATGTAGATTAGGGAGTGGTTTTATTTAGACGGATAAAGTGGAAGACCAGAGGAGACTATAATCGTTTATGGTGCTGCCGAGGAACCGGGGGACCTTGTCGACAGTCGATCAGGGGGATAGAGTTAACATTGTATCCAAACACCCAGTCTCGGGTTCTCCTCCTGCCATGCCAGCTCCCAACAAAAAAAATGGGGGTGGGGTGGCCTACCATTACCATATATCAATGAGTCTGTGGGCCATTCTCAAAGTAAAATGTAGGCCCCCTTTTAAAAGATACAGATACATAGATGCTTGAGATAATGATGCAAGTTTATATTCCATGTTGGACTGCTCATGTGTTCGCATTAAAAACTCTTTATTTCAAACTTTTTTGCCACACCCCTCCTTCGCAAGAAGATTATACAATAGCCATTTTGATGGCATGGGAAGGTTACATTTTGAAGGTTGACGTTTGCTCATGAATGAAATGGTTTCAGGTTGTTCACATGTGATGGCAATGCCTATTTAGTATTAAGGAAAACACTACTAAAGAAAGCCCTCAATTGATAGAAGAAAAATTCTTTTAATTAGTCGCTATTTACCATCTCACCCTATAAAAAATATCCTCACATCTTATGAAAAAGTTATAGGTATGGAGTGTATGAATAAATAGTAATTAATGTATAACATTTCTTATTGATGAAATTTCTTTTTTTTTTTTTTAATTTTTGTATATATTTTTTACTAAAGAAAACTAACTATATATATATATATATAGAAAAGAAAAAAAAATGGTTCAATCCTCAATCAAATGAGGCTCCACCCTAGTATGAAATACACATAGGGTTGGATTTAGGGCAGGGGCTGCGCCGACCCATTGCCTTTGCACTTGTCATTTTTCAAATTTCAAATATCCTAATTATTGTTTTCACGAATGAAGTCCAACAATTTCTTCTACCAAATAGAGTTTAGCTTTCGAAATTTGAAAATATATATATTATATAGTACGTGTACTAACCTTATATATGTAATTGAGTGTCACCATATTTATGTAGCCCCCATCCCATCCTTTATAGAGGAATCTTGCTTTTGCTTTTCTCAAGTTTGTAGATTTATAAATTTTTCATATTTGTCCCACCAGTTTTTAACTCCGATTCCATTCCGAGTTACTAATTCATTTAATATATATATATATATTTAAAAGAAGAGACGATAGTCGAAGTTTATTCATAACCTTCATTTTTAACAGAGAAGTACCTTTTACAAAAAGAAAAAAACCTTAGAAATTACAAAAACTCCAAAACCAAGCTTAAAACAAAACTCTATCTCAATGTGGGTTTGAATAGACAGTTCAGATGAGATGAAATAAAATATTTTAAATAGTAGTGAGAGTTTTTGAATTAACGTGAGATGATATAATTTGTAAAAAAATATATGTTTGGATAGTGAAATGAGATGAGATAGTTTTGACCTTTTAGGATTTGTTTGAGATGAGTTTGAAAATTTATAGATGAAATAAAGATGAAATACTAACTGTTTGGATGTCCAAAACCCTTTCATCTGTACAAATCAGATGAGATACTTTTATCTCATTTGGCCATCCAAACCGAGCCAATATATTTATTTAGGTTTTGTTATACATCAACTACTATTCACCTCCACACTTTATAATTTTTTTTATAAGATGTGAAGTGTGTGGTAGTTAATAGTGATTGATAAGAATATTTATTCTACTTATTTTCGCCTCTTTTCCTCTCTTCTACTCTTGCTATGGTAACCAACGAAGAGATTTTTGAACAACTTTTTTTTTTACTGTAATTTTGTATGATTAAATGGCACCAAGATTCCTTTAAAAAAAATAATAATAAGGAACCTTTCGAACAATGGGATGAAAGCTTTTAAGGGCTAAAAACCCGAATTTAATTTAAAGCAACACTATCTTTAGTGATGGACATGAAAGCTTAGCCTTCTTTGAAAAGCTTATTTAGAATTTATGTCACGTTTTGGCTTTCACTTTATGTTTCTTTAAGCTTGAAAATTGTTGACCAAAAGAATAATCTCCTTCACACAAAAAGAAAAAGAAAATGGCCCTTAGATATCTAATTTATCTTTCAATTTTGCAAACCATTAATTTTTTAGAATTTTTTGAAGGTAAAATGAACTAGATATTGGCACAATCCCAATTATTGAAGGTCTAAAGGTCTTTTTTTTTTCGCCCCACATTAGCTCCTAATTTCCAAGCTTGACAATTTCAAATTTGACGCCTATGATCATACACATCATAAATTGATTTTCTTTTCTTTTCTTTTATTTAAAAAAAGAAAAGAAAAAAGTATTATTGTTTGTGCCTTCCTTCTACTCAATTAGACGGGCCACAATTATGCATTAAAAAAAATAAGGGTGAAAAAAAAAAACAATGTGGACAGGGCATGGCGTGGTTACAAAGACATGATCATCCTACAAAACCAACTATAAATTAAACATAAAATATATTTGCCTAATCGTGTACAATAATCATACCATGGACCCTATTTTCATTTTCAATGATAACCATTGAAACCTTGATTTTAAGCATCCATTTAAGTGCCACAAAAATAGGAAAAATAAAGAGAATTAAAGAAATGGACCATATTTGTTCTCTCAATTTGTGTGTGTCTGTGTGTGTGTGTGTGTTTTTTTTTTTTTAATGTGTATTTTTAAGGGCGGCCGTTAAATGTAATGGCTAAATTCTCCATTTAAAGATACCATATTATATATATATAAAAGAAGGAGTGTAGGGATAAAGCATCAAATCAGATCTTATTTCAGTTGGGATAAGCTTGAGATAGTTGAACAGTCCACATCTATGGAGATCAACCATCCGTACCGCCAAAGAAAGGATAAAATAGACTATCTAAATCACCATTGTCGAAGTTTTAACTTTTCCTTCCGAAACTATCTCACTCAAAAAAAAAAAAAAAAAAAACCTCTAGATCTGAGTTTCGCTGGAGGAGGAGGCCTTGTACTTCCCCCTCTCCTTCTCTCATTTCTCCTTTCTCCTCCTTCTCCTGCTCTTTCCCTCTTTTCTCTTTTCTCATCCTCCTTCTCCCTCTCATTTCCTTATTTCTTAGTTTATCTTTTTCCTTTAAGACATGAAAAGTTAGATCTATAGTTTTCCGACAAGAGTCATGTGTAGCGCAAGAAGACTCTCAGGCTGCAAATCATTTGGAGGATAATGACAGTTTTGCGAAAATCACCATGCGCGGTCCCCACGCGCTGCTCACAACTACATATAGTGCTCACACACCACCCCTTCAGGCAGCTCTTCTTACCACACGAACTAGATCACTGGAATCGCCACACCAGATCTTTCAGATCTAACTTTTGTGGCTGAAAAGAGACAAGCTCGTTACCTTCACGTTCAATTTATCCGTAAAGGTTGACTCTTCTATTTTTATGAATGGTGAGGTTGAGTCTCTGTTTAGGCATGGTGTTGTCTCTTGGACGTTTGTCTGTAGAGAGTATCAGCAACAGTAAAGTCCAATATGAAGATATCTCTATATGTATCCAGTCATGAATGTAAGTTTTTTTTTATGAATTAATGAATAAATAATGACATTTCCCTTTTAAAAAAAAAAATCGCCATTGTCTTCTCTAATATTGTATCTCCATGAGATTCATTTGAATATGGAATAATTTTTGTTTTCTTTTTAATTAGTTTGTGTTAATCTGCCACCAAAAAAAAAAAAAAAGCTTGCAATAATCCTATGAATTTTTTGTTTTTGCAAGATTATTTTTTGGTGCTCGAATGAGAGTGAAGCCTACATAAATTTGACGATAAAGCATCAAGTAAGAAGTCTGATGTGTAAAAAAAAAGCGATCGAGAACAAATGCAATTGGATACTAACCGAAATATTATTATTCTTCATATTGACATAATTAATTATATCAATTAATGTGTTTCATTTTAAGTGATTTTTTGTTTAAATTAATAACTCATAACATGATTTAAAAATATTTGTCGTATCATTAAAAATAATAAAATCTATAATGTTGAATAATGGGGTTGGACATGTGCAAGGCTTTGTAACACGTATGGTAAAACATCATGGATGTCTCTGGCAACACTTCTTCCATTCCCATTATTTTTCTCTACATCTCCAGCTCCAACTCACTTACAAAACAGACATGTGCACTACTTGATGTTCATCTGTTTTATTGAATTTAAAATTTAGTGATTTAGGGAATGTACTTTTACAAGTTTTTGTTAAGAAAACCTTATCATGATTTATGGTTTTTTTATACAATTTTTTTTTACTGGGCAAGATATATTTTATTAAAAAATTAGTGGACGAGTGTGAAGAGTCCAAATAATTATAATTAAAAAAAAATTTATTCATCATCCCATACACCACACACCATACTTTTTTTTTTCTCTTAATAAATGTGTGGTATATAGATGATGAATAAAAAAATTCAATAAATTTAAGAAGAATAAAATAAAAAATATCAAAATTAAAAAATATATATATATAATATATAGTGTGTGGGATGATGAGTAGTAAAATCTTATAATTAATAGTATCTAATATGAACTGAAAATGGATGAAATACTCCTAACAGAAGGTACCATAAACAAACCTAAAACTAATGATTTAAAGATTACCAAATATATATATGATAAATACTTTAGCATAAAAATTAACTCAAGTCTATATATTAAATTGTAAAGTTATTTTTATTATAAAATAATTATAACAGATAAGATGAAATTATATTATTTTATAAATTTACTTTTATAAAAAAATTTTGAAGCCGACTTACGTTAACAAATGTTGAAAAATGATGGTATACGACGAACCTAGTAGAAATCATAAAGCTAGTAGTAAATATAACATATAATAGGGTAGGGAAAAGGGGGAAAAAAAAACAACCCTAAGTGGGTGTGCGCTAGTAATGATGTGATTTGAGAGCCTTTTCTCTTTTCTGCCTCCCTGTTTCATGCTCTCATCAACCTTCCCTCTCCTTCCCTTTTTTTTTGCCTGATGCTCTACCCTCTCTAGCTGTCTTCACCTGATCTTGGGGCTTACTAATTTTACCTTTTTTTTTTTTGTACGATTCACGTCCTTTTTTTTTTTTGTTTATTTACTTTGGCAACCACTTGCAGAGACGAAGCATGGAGAGGTAGGGCCCTTTACTTTAGCCCCCCCACTCCCCAAGCTATGAAAAATGTATGGAAACATACAGTGTTTTTGACAAATTTTCATCGATGTATGGTCCTTAAGTTCTTTTAAACGAAATATGGTCCCTAGCAAGTATGGCTGGCTTCGTCTTTGTCGGCATGTACTATTATATTGCTAGTGCTGCTATGCCATTGCGGCCACAAATCCTTTCAACTCTTTTTTTTTTTTTTTTTTTAAGGTAGAATAAATTCATTCATTCGTAATTAGATATTACAATTTTAACTTGAGACATACAGAATACAAGTCAACTACTATTTTTAAAACTTCCAATATATAATTTTTTTTGTGACTAACATGATTTAGTCCATTGCTGTAACTCTTTACAAACAAACCTTATGAGAGACAACACTCTATACTAAAACAGATTTAACAAATCCCACATTTCTATCCTAAGATAGAATTAAACAACTCTACATTCTATCTAAAACGAAGTAGACGACACACTTTATAAACAAAAATTGAAGAGACTATGTATTTTGTTTTAATCTAAAACAAAGGAAATAACAGAAAATGTAAAATATACATAGAAAAATAATGAATTATAACTTGAAAAGTTGTAGATTCGCATTTTCAACTTTAGAGAAAATAAAAAATGCAAACATCGAGACTGTGGTGGCAACCTGAAAGTACGGTGGAACATCAAATCTGAATAAGCCAATAGCCCTGGTCTTAGAAAAACTGCGTGTGGCAACGATATAGCTCCCCTTGTAGCGGTGGGTGGATGTCACACACACACTTTGGGCTACGCGAGTGGCTCATGCGTCGTTCTATTCGGTGAGATTTTTCGTCCATCTGAAGGATTGGCGTTTTGAAAATCTTGCAGTAGGGCACGTGGTGATCGTCTAGCTTCAAAGAACAACAGATGTGCATTTCACCCTACTGTCAATGAAAAAACAAACAAAATCAGAAAAATAAAAGAAAAACTAGAGAAGAGGGAGGAGGGATGAGGGAGGAAAGGAGGAGGGAGGGAGAAGCCAAAGCTCCAACCTCCCTCCTTTGAACTGAGTTTTTTGAAGGGGAGAGGGGGCTGGTGTGTAGAGAGAAAGGGAGAAAGGGTTCGGTTTTTTCAAATGATACAAATCTTTTCAACTCGAATGCAAAGTTGGTATGCGAAAAATAGAGCAACTATCTTTACTCACATTCATTTAAATTATCACTTATGTTTAAGTAAGTATTGATAAAAATTGATCAATTTTAATTATTTATATAGGAGAATAAGTTGTTTAATAATATTTTAAATAAATTTAGAAGAGTTAGAGAGAGAAAAATAGTCCTTTATTAATGCCTTCACTGCACACTCTATTACTTTTGCTTAACTCGTTTGTTTTTACAACTCCTCTCAATTTATCTAATCTAATCATTACAATTTTTTTAAATTTTTAAACAAAATAAAATAAACAATTAATTTTTTTAAATTTCAAAATAATAACATTAAAAAATATATTCTAAAAATATTTTATTCAACTTTTTAATTTTAATTTTAACTTATTTTATCTTATTTGTTAAAATAAACGAAACACATTTGGATTTGGGTGTGCACAAGCGCTTATAGAATACCTCGCACCGCGCGCAGTTGTAGGGTGCTAGTCTGCTAGATGCGTTTGTTGGTGCACTTGACACTTGGCACAAAGATGAGATTTCGGAGTGAACTTGACTATTATTTTTTAAATGGTTAGGATTCAAGATCTAATTACCATATCATACAAACACACTTAAGGAGAAAAAGTTTTTACACTTTTCTTCTCAATTTTACGTTCTCCTCCATTGTTCTCTATTAGTGATCATTATAATTCTTTGCCAAAACCATAAATCTTTTGCTATTCTGATTTGATTTCGTTAAGTGCAATTCATCAACATAATTTTTTGGTTGATCCACTTTTACCAGTTAATCCAAATTGGTGTTTGGGGGGGGGGGTGTAAAACTGTCTTAAAGAAATTTATATGATTGAAGCAAATGTCTAATTTCACTTCCTTTCAATTTTCCTAACACGTAATGTATTATTACCTATGTTTTTATGTTAAATAAACACTTTATTATAAGAGGGGCACATTAAATTAATTTCTTACTTTAGGAGAGATGCCTTGCAACTAATTCTAGCTACCAAATAGATGATCTGTATGACTGCATTGTTATTTGTTGGGTTAATGTGGAGAAGCCACTTGCTAGCGAGCATTAAAAGAAAAATGATAAACACACATCACTTTTCACAACACATTACACAATCATGTTTTAAAATGAAGAATAGTTTAGTAAAATACTTTATAAAAAAAACGTAAAAAATGCCTTATTTTATATATATAAAAATAATAATTATAATAATAAAAAAGAATTTTGTTTTTTTGTCCAATCTTTGCTAAATTTTCACAATTATTATTAAGACCTCACGAGTTTTTTCTATCGGGTGGTTTTGTAAATTCAATCTAGCCCCCACATTCGTTATGCCGTTGTTCTTTATCTACTTTTAGTTCTGCTAATTCCTTTTCTGTGAATCCTATGGCAGATGTTATAGCAATTGATTTAGCAAAGCGGGCCAATGCACTGAAAGACCAATTCCAAGATAAGAAATGAATGAGTGGGCCTTCTTGTCCCCTGAATTTGATTACGACAAAGGGGGATTTTCCCTGGTCAGATGCCAACAACTTCTATTGAATTCCATATCTATAGTGCTCCAATGCATTAAACAAAAGCTTCACTAATGCAAAATGTATTTTCACGACCCTCTGAACAATCAGATAAACGAATTCGCTCTATAAGAAACTTCAGTTGATTAGATATGTTAGATTGAAAAATGGGACACCTGAGGGATTGAGTGCTGAGGCGTATGAGGAATCATGAAATGCACCAAAAGCATGCAAACAAACATTGCTCAAGACTGAGGATAAGGAAGCTTTCAGCTCATGGATATCTCTATCTCTTTGATTCCTGTATTAATTAAAGAAAAAGGAATTCGCTTTAAATTTCAAATATTAAAAAAAGAGTTAAAGCAACTCCAAAGTAAATCATAAAATCTCAGTCGTATCAACTAATTATTACAACATATTCGGCTATTCACTCGCTCACTTTTACAACCCATACACGTAGCTTCTTGCCCAAAACCCTCTCCTGTGGTTCAAACATCCTACCCAAACTGCTGCACTCATTTCCAAATGCAAAAAAAATCAACTTCACCGACTACATTACAATTTTGGGAAGTTCAAAAACATTGTTTTTACAGCAGACCAGTTGTTCCAAAGGGGTTATTAGTTGGTGGGTGAGCAACTGGATTCACAGGAAATGCACCAAATGTAGCATCACCAAAAGGATTAGTTGGGGCCATCATCAAGTGTTGTTGTGGCTGTGGCTGTGGCTGGAAGGTAGGTTGGTATGGACCAAAGGGGTTGGCCTGCTGTTGAGCCATCGCTGCCATCTGAACTGCAGGGGGTGGAGCAACACTACTTGACATAGCAAAGGGGTCTTGTACCTCAAATGGATTTGGAGCTGGTGCTCCATAAACAGGCTGCTGCGCAGCTCTATATGCTCCTTCATCATACAAACTGTTCAAAGTGAGGGAGTCCAATCCACCAGCCTGACATTCATTGACCAAACTTAAATAATTAAATCCATATACCAAAAAAACAAACCTTTCTTCCATGAGATTTGGTCTCAGATGCATAAAATTGAAGAATTGCCTACCCACTAGTGAGATTATATTGCGATTAATCTGACTTGAAGATGATAGGAAATGCTTAAACTAGTGGCGCCTCGTGGAAATGTGCTCCTCCACCAAATGTCATGTGCAAGCACTTTCATCAACTTACATTCTCCTAAATCCTCACTAACTAAAAACAACTAAGAAACATATCCAGTGTCTTATGATCACAAATAAGCAAATAAAAGACCATGAAGGTGAGTCCAAATCCTTTTACCATGTCCAATTTGCATAACTATACCTGAATGCACACATGCATGACACAGACACAGACGCGTGCGCGCGCGCACACACACACACACAAATCTTACTTTCAAATATGTGCTGCTCATTCTATATGAAAAGCAGATGCATTTGGCCAATAGTATCATACAACGCATATAATGCCTATACTTTCATATATGGTGTAAATGGCTAAAATGACCACAAAACGTGTAGAGAACAAATAAGGACAGTGAATAAGGGCCTACCAATTGGCTTTCATTAACTGATGAAATGTTACTACTTGGAGTGCTGACCAGGGCAAGTTCCCATCCAGTAGCATCAAAATCTTTTGCTTGTACGGCATTAGAATCAAATGTTGGGGCAGCACCTGCAAATATGAGAACACTCACTAGGTAAACAAAAGTCCATCTAAAATGGCTTAAGTAGCATTACTGGAAAGCAACAAAAGAAGAAAACGTGACCAGAATCTGATGGAACTATTGCTAGAGCCAAAGCATTTCTATCTTCAATTGCAGATGCATCAGCAGTGTTATAACCCAATCCCTGAGTCAACCAAAAAAGAAAAAAGGCGCGGGGAGGGGGGGGGGGTTGGTGGTTAAGAAATTAAATAAATTCTGTTAAAAACAAGAACTGAGTTTATGAAACTCAGAACATAATGATTTACCAGTAGATCACCAGTTTCCAGGGTGTTTTGAGGAGGAGGAGGAGGAGGAGGAGGAGGAGCAGTAATCTCAACATTAGGTACAGCACCATTATCTGAAGGTGGTGGCTCAGGTTCATCATTGGACATTTTTGTCTCTTCAGAAGGGCCTTCATCTGGTCTGTATGTCAATTGAAGCTGACCATAATGACCACATATTAGTTCAGTAGCACAGCTTCACAAAAGCATTATTCCATCTCTAGGTTGATTAGTGCCAATAAACCGGTAAAAAGATCCAAAGGAACAAAACAGAGACTGGTTTACAGATTTCATAAATGAGTACACTAATCAATAAAAAAAATCATTTCACTTAACTAAGCAATGGATATATGTTCTTGCTCATTATAAAACAATGACTCACCAAAGGCTCAGTTGGAACAGGAAACACCCGGGGTGCCTCTTTTATGTACTCTTCCATAGTTGTAAGAAAGGATTGCGGAGGCTGGAAAACATAAGCATTAAGCAATTAGGTGGGATAAAAAATTAGACTCGAGGAATAGCCTAAAGTTGACTACACACCAAGATGCTGTAAAAGCATCAATACCTCTCTAAGAACAGGAAACTGGAAATTCCTAGCAAGTTCCAATCCTTTGCAAACTTCGTAGAACTCAGAAAGGCCGAGCGCCTGCAATAACCAAGGTCTGTTAAGTGAAACATCATAAAAGTGAACTGTAGGACCTTTTTTTTTAATTTTTTTATTGGCACCAGGTGTCCAGAACAGTGTCCCGACTAATCCCAGGGGTGCACAGGCCGTCGGCAATGAGTTTTCCGCAAGTGCACCTCGGGTAATTCAAGGGGAACATCCCCCAGTCTGATAGCCCCTAGAGATTGTTTGCACCCAAGGAGATTTGAACTTTAGACCTAGGGGGAGCATACCTCCAAGCCCAAGGCCTTTACCACTTGAGCATACCCCCAAGTCCGATGGCCCCTGTAGGACCTTTTTTTTATTGGTTAAAAGTGAACTGTAAGACCTTATAGCGTTCATATCTAGTGATTGTATGAAAACATAGAGCAGTAAATAGCTATCAACCAATAATTAATACTTGGCATCATGTTTGGAAATGGATAATGTCACCTGCTGGCCAGCTCGTTTATAAACATCAAGGGCTTTGATAGCTTCGTGTCTTGGCATCTCAAAAAACTGCAATGAGATCAGATTATTGGCAGTATGGAAAATATAGACAACAAATGACATTTTTTCCAAACTAGTAAGACTCCCATAAATAATAATCAATTCACCTTATCAACAAGATTGATGATCCCATCATTGATAGCACAGTAAATTTTAAAACTCTCTTTCAGTACCTGATTATAGCACATATAAAAATTGTAAAGAACAAGTTCAAATAAAGTTCTTTATGAGTTAAGCACTTGAAATGATATTATTCTTTTCTTGACAGGAAAAAATGGTAGATCAGAGGACAAGGGACAGGAAGTGAAATATGGGAGTCAGCTTTTAGTTTCCTTATGTCGTCCATGCCAATTTGCTGACCAAAGCACACTACAGGATCCCTGCCCCCACAACAAAAAAGAAAGAAAAAAACAAAAAAATTGACAAAGGTAGAGAGAAACAAAAAGGGAGGACATTCAAAGCATCTCAACAAGTCATTTGAATTTATGTATTATCACCTGAAAAAACTTGAACTGCTGAATCATTTTTGGTCGTCATGCATAACACCATTCAGCAAACTCAACATAATGAAATGGGTCAACTATTTATAAGGAGACTCCTTTAAGATCTCTAAAATAATTTCACCATTCATGACTCAAAATATTCAAAAGAAGAAACATAGAAATATTCTTTAATTTAAATGCACAACTAATTGACGTAATAAATTACAGAAAACAGCAATGCCACACATACCAGAGCCAGAGCATATTGTATAACATAATTGACAACAGCTGCTCCTTCTGGCTGTAAAAGTGGAAAATAAGTCAATTTTTTGCCCATATTAATATGCTATGCGTAGAAACATATGGGAAAGATCATATCTATTTCATTGATGTACAAACATATATATACACTACATGCAATTGACACTTATACCCTTACACACTTGTACTAATTACAAACAAGTCCTCTAATACTCCCCCTTAAGCTCGGGCATATTATATCATATAAACCTAGCTTGAAACAAATAAGTTTTAACCGACCCCAACACAAAGACTTACTAAACACATCTGCGAGTTGATCGGCAGACTTCACAAAACTTATCTCGAATGAATTGACAATCAATCTCTATATGTTTAATCCTCTCATAGAACACAGGATTAGAGGCAATATGCACTACGGCTTGATTATCACAAAATAACCGAAGATGGGTAGGAACTGGAAACGCAATCTCTTGAAGGAAGTGTTGCAACCATGTCAGCTCACTAGTAGTGTGAGCAATTGCCCTATATTCAGCTTTTGCACTAGACCGAGCTACTACTGCTTGTTTCTTACCCTTCTATGTAACCAAGTTACCTCCTACAAAGGTACACTATCCAATAGTAGATATTTTATTTGAAGGAGATCCTGCCCAATCAACATCTAAAAGGCTTCAACCCTAAGATGTCCATTTGGTCGATACAGTAATCCAAGGCCAAGTGCTCGCTTAAGATAACGAAGAATATGAATTACAGCATCCTAATGTGAGACCCTAGGCGTTTGTAAAAATTAATTCAGTACACTCACTGCATAAAAGATGCCTAGTCTAGTGATAGTGAGATAATTCAATTTCCCAGCAAGTCTTTGATACCTACCTGGATCTCCAAACAACTCCCCTTCCTTTTTCAAGAATTTAATATTTGGGTCCATACGGGTGTCAACAAGTCATGCACCCAACATCACAGTTTCTTCCAGAAGATCAAGTACATATTTCCTCTGAGATAGGTTAATACCCTCTTTAGATCTACTGACTTCAATTCCAATGAACTATCTAAGCTTGCCCAAGTCTTGTGTATAAAACTGATCATGTAAACACTGTTTCAGCCTCGCAATTCCAGCAAAGTCACTCCCAGTAATTACAATGTCATCCACATATACAACCAACAAAATGTGACCTGCATCACTATGTATGTGAAATACCAAATGATCTATTTGGCATCTACGGAGACCAAATGCCAATACAATATTAGAAAACTTCCCAAACCATACTCGAGGAAATTGTTTCAAACCATATAATACCTTTTTTAACTTGCATACAGTACCTCGATACTCCCTTTGAGCAACAAACCCAGGTGGTTGCTCCATATAAACTTCTTCGTGCAAATCGCCATGCAAAAATGCATTCTTAACATCCAGCTGAAATAAGAGTTAGTCTAAATTAGTAGCAAGAGAGATCAACACTCGAACAGAGGAGATTTTGGTAACTGGGGAGAAAGTCTCCTCGTAATGAATGCCGTATGTTTGAGTATAACTCTTAGCAACCAAGCGGGCTTTCAAATGTTCTACCGAACTATCAGGATGAAATTTGATTGTATATACCCATTTACAGCCAACAGGTTGCTTACCAGTGGTAGTGGAACAAGATCCCATGTCTCATTATGGTGAAGGGCATCCATTTTATTTTTCATAGTTGTCCTCCATCCCGGATCAGATAAAGCATTTTGAACTGTCTTAAGAACAAAACGTTTTGAAAGTTGAGAGGTAAAACATGAGAATGAAGGAGATAAGGCATGATATGAGACAAATTGACTAATCGGCTGTTGAGTAACACAAGATCAAGCACCTTTGCGAAGAGCAATAGGTGGAGAGTCTGAAGTGCTAGCTAACTCAGGATCCGAAGATGGAGACACAGTTGGTGAAGGCATGGAAGCCGGTAGCTACGAGCGACGCAAGTAAACCTGTAAAGGAACTGGGGGAGGGGGAGGACCGGCGACAGGAGGAAAAAGTGTAAGAGTAGGAAGTGGTAGAGGATCACACTCAACACCCAAAGTTGTGTCAGAGAAGTAGGGTATGGACTCAAAAAAAATAACATCAGCACTCGTAAAGTAGCGTCTAAGAGGAGGACTATAACAACGATATCCTTTTTGAGTCCGAGAATAACCAACAAAAAAACACTTGGTAGAATGTGGATCAAACTTTCAAAACCTGGGCCAAGGTGATGAACATAGCAACTACACTCGAAAATTTTTAGAAGAAGGGTAAATGGTGGAGATGAAGGGAACAAGATGGAGAAAGGAGAGGAACTATCGAGAACTGATGAAGACATATGGTTAATAAGGTGACAAGCAGTAAGAACACCATCACTCCAAAATTTAGGAACATGCATGTGTAGTAAAAGTGCTCGGGTTATATCTAATAAATGACGATTTTTGCGTTCAGCCACCCTATTCTGTTGGGGTGTATAAGAACATGAAATTTAATGAACAATGCCATTCATAAGCAAACGATGTGGATGTAAGGGCTCGAGTGGGTGACTGTATAACATCAAGATAATACAGGCCACCAGCTTCATGCCCCATACCAATCTTGTTTCCCGTCTTGCAATTCTGAAAGACACATTAAGAGAGATAAAAGGTTACTGAACATTGAAGATTTTGAGTAATTTTACTGATGGGCAGCAAACTAAAAGGACAACTAGGAGCATATAGAGCAGATGACAAGGATATAGAGTCAGTGAGCTTAGTGGATCCAATGCCTGTAACTTTAGCAAGAGAACCATTAGTGAGAGCAATACTTTTTGGAGATGTCACAATATCATCTTAGATAAGACAGAGTACAAACCAATCAGATGTTCATTAGCTCCAGAATCAATGATCCATGGATCTTGAGTGGATGAGGCAAGACATGCAGATGCTATACATGAGTGGGTAAGAGTAGCTATGGAGGATAAAGCCTGTGTGTGAACCAAAACCCGCTCATACTCATCCTTCGATATACTAAACATACCTGAGTTGGAGCTAGTTGACTGTGATATAGCATCTTGGCAAATGGTCTGATTAGCAAACCCAGATGGTCTATCATGTAGATCCAAACAATAGTCCACCGAATGGTTAGTGCGACCACAATGGATGCACTTACAAGGCTCTCGACCTTGAGTACGATTACCTTTGGCATCAAGTCCTCCACGTGCACCTCTACCACCTCGGCCTCCATGCCCACCAAGAGCAACATAAGAGGTAACCGCATCATATAACTATGACTCAAATTTAGTTGTCATATCTGAGAAACTCCACACAATATCAAATATCACAACTGAATTTGGAGATTGAAACTCCATACAATATCTGAGAAAAATCACAATTCAACTTGAAAAATCTGAGAAATGCAATCTAGAAATGATAGTTAGCCCAAGTACCCGAAAAATAACTCAAATACCAAAATTTCGGTCCAGTATTGGTTTGTATCGGCCGATATTCGGTCTGTAACAGCCTGAACCGGGCTGTATCAGCTGTGTTCGGGTCTGGACCGGTACCGGTTTAAAAACTAAGCTAAAACAAGAATAAGCTATCCTAAACGAGGATAAGAATACTGTATACGTGTCACCAAACAAGTGTTATTCTGGATAGGAATACACTCTTACTCCAAGTTTTGGCTATTCAAACTCAAGGATTGGATAGCTTATACCTGCAACCGAACACTCTGGGGCTTCAACCTTTTGCCGACAATGGAGGCCCTTTCCGGTAGCAATGACGATGCCGGTAACCACAGACAAGGCCGGAGAGTCCACCCCTAGTGCCCAGTACCAGAGAAGAAGCCGGAGAGTGGCCGGAAACCACTTCAAACACCTTCGGTCACCGATGACAAAGGGAAAATCGATTTGGGCGTGAACCACCGTACACTACTTAGATCTATCCAACGTACACTACTCTCTGATACTATGTAGAAACATATGGGAAAGATCATATCTATTTGATTGATGTACAAACATATATATACACTACATACAATTGACACTTATACCCTCACACACTTATACTAATTACAAATATGTCCTCTAACACTATGGAAAATTAAAAATATTGAAGGAAAAGTGTGTAAAAAATATGAAAACAGAACATCAACAGGGTGTAAAAAGTACCCGGCAACCAATAAGACGATACAGCAGCTGCTGCAAAGCTGGCAATTGCCCCAACAGTTCTTCACTGTCCAAATCCCTGGTTCTGCTGTAGCCCTGCTGGTAAAAGAAGAGGAAAAGGAGGGAGGAAGAGGGGTGGGTTTGGGTGGGGTGAGAATTTCATGAATCTGAAGCAATGAGAGATCCACACCCATGTGGTTTGAGAAAACAAATATAATGGCAAGACTATTAAATATCTATTAAATATCAATCAAGACACTGGACATCCAACAGAACTCTCTATAGCAATTCTGGTAGGCATCTATGGCATAGAATGTCTCTATCAGTTGAATATAATCCTTAGAGGCTTCATTCACATAATTTCTTTCAGGGTTGAAAAAACTAGGGGTACAAATTACAATGTGCCAAACAAAGTTTCTTCAGCTTGGATTTTTAGGAAACAAACCCTATAAGGTCCAGAAGCATGAATAAAAAACAAGATTTTGTAAAAACAAGATGAGCTTATTAGCCTTAGCAACTATCATAAAAAACTAATAAATTATTGGGAGTTCAAATAACCTAACAGATATATTAGAGGTACAGACATTAAGAAAAAGGGAAAAAAAAAAAAGGAAAGAAAAGAATTCCAGAGTTAGGAACTTCAAATCCAATATCATCTTTAACTTTATTTGCATCCTTGTCTGTTCTTTCAAGGCAAGCAATGATATTAGGACTGCTTTTATTTTATTCTAAATTCCACAACTTAGAAAAAGGGAAATAAGTAAAATACCTTGTCCTGCCCTTGGGAAGGTCTTGGTAGACGCTCAGCTTCAATATCATACTTAATAACCCTGAAACATTCAAGTCGTTCCTCCAAAAACAACGCATATGTTCGTACCCAGCCCGAGCAATCCCAAGCTGAGAGAAGAGATAAAAGAGATATTAGTAGTAGTGAACTAAAGCAACGATAGTTCAAGTACATCGGTTAGAGCCTCAAATCTAAGAGGCATGCAACAGATTAAAGCTGTCTGGAAAATGATCCCTATATGCATTATGTGTGGCAGGAACGTAATGACAGGACATTTGAAGACAAGGAGAGATTGTAGGAGGAGCTGAAACATTTATTCTTCGGAACACTTTGTACTTGGTCCATTGCTGTTGACTTAAATGGCATGGACCTACATGATTTTCTTATCTATAATGTGCTTACGTAGCTTAGGGCATGCCTTTGTTTTTACTGTTTAGAACTCTGTATATGGCTCTGCCCTATTCTTTGATCAATAAAATTTGTTTACTTATAAAAAAAAAAAAAAAGTACATCGGTTAGAGCCAGTATTAACAACCAATTTTTTTTTTTAAATCTGCAAACCAATGTTAAGAACCAATAGAGAGAATAAAAGAGCAAGAGATAAGGGTGAAGGACTAACCAATAGGGCTTGAATCATCCTTGAAATTAGAAATCTGGAGTATGCGCCCTCTCTGTGAAAAATTCAGAAGTTCTTCTCTGAAAGTAGGATCACCCTCCCTTAATAGCCTATGGATGACTACCAGTGTTTTTAATGCCACCTGTTAAGAATTCAATGTATTCAAAAATGTTAAAAGAACATTATACAAATTGGACACAAGACACCACAATACATGAACAGCGTACCACGCTTATAAAAATCTATTACATCAGTATTCAACACCATCAAAACAGTCCAGACCATCTGATATGAACCATTTAATAACAATATAAAGATGCAAAGAAACATTTTCCAGTAATAATGACTCTCCATGTCCTTCAATACATAGTATGCATTAACCCATAAATACTAGCTTTTCGTACATCGAATTGCAACACATCTCTGACACACCCAGATGTGCAGTAACTTAATCCTAGAAGAGCCAAAATATGACATACATGTAGAAGCCCATGCCATTAGGAAAACATTGGATGTATGGAAGAAGATGAAAAGGCAATATAGCTGCAAGTTTTTTATTCTATTTGTCATTCAAAAAATCCTACTTAAGAATGAAAGGCCATACAATGTCTTCTAATAAGCTTTAAAAAACTTCGTTGGAATGAAGATTATTGAAGAAAGAAAGGCAAATATCAACAAAGCCCACGTGTTTGCAGCAACACATTGGGATTGGGAACACAGAACAAAAGGGACTAGATCTGTATTACCTTGATCGAGCATAGGAGCGAGGGCAGTAAATGAGGTCTAAGGGAACATTTCCATGCTAGTGACTAAGGATTGCCTCTTAAACCTTTTGTAATGACCTAAGGAAATTATAAACCACATATGCGCTAATATTCCAAATGGGCTAGTTAGGGTTCTAGTTATCAATTGCAATAACTTCTTACCCTCAATACCCACCACATTAGTGCATATAGATGTAAAATGTGGCCAGAAACAACATAAAAATCATTATGACAATCCAGTTCAAAAGGTTTACCTAGCTTTATTGGAAACATGGTCCAGAGGAAAATAATGAAAACAATAGCATAACTTCTTGGGTTCCTAATGGCCTTGAAGTAGACTCCACAGATGTAAGTTAAGAAGAAACTGGAAGTTTGCACAATCCTATTTAGATGAAGACAACTTCGATCTAAATA
The DNA here is from genome assembly GCA_029856935.1 of Cyclocarya paliurus. NCBI lineage: Eukaryota > Viridiplantae > Streptophyta > Magnoliopsida > Fagales > Juglandaceae > Cyclocarya > Cyclocarya paliurus. The sequence goes on along the minus strand of CM056945.1, from coordinate 14,826,534 downwards.
AATGTAAATGAGAGATAAAAACACATAATTTCTAAGCAACTTAGAGGCAGCAATGTAAAACGACAGATATACAACCAATAACAAGCATGTCACACACATAGGCAAAAAACACTGGATGAAAAGGTAAACAACAATGTATGGATCAAACCACCAAACTCAGTAAATATTAAAAACGCATCAAAACCGTATTTAATAAAATAAAAAAAACTGGAATAACTAAACAAGTCGGCATAGCAATGGAAAACCACAAGCAGTAAAATCGACACATATATACCGTCCAGTTACGAGTCTTCGCCAATCGCCGGGAAAGCGCACGAATGCAGTAAGCAACATCGGCACGGGGCCGAATCGCCGAAGTGGCAACGAAAATCTCTGAAACAGAAGAGAAAATGACAATCACGTATTGTCCCCCAAAATTGAAAACTCCGCTGAGAAATAATAAAAATGGGATCTATGAAGGGAAGTCGGAACGATTACTCACTCCTGAGGTGTCTATCTTTGGGTGGGCACTCCACGTGGTTCGTAGCTTTGACTATGGCCACATCCAACTCCTAAATTTTAGGGAAAATTTTTTAATATTCGAAAACTCAAAATAAACGAATCGAATCGATGAAGGATTGTGGTAGAAAATGAAGTAATTAATAATAGAAAGAAGAAGAACAAGAAAAAGACCGCGTAATCGCTGTTAACATGGGCGAGGCCGACTTTGGTGGAGTCTTTGATTGCGCCATAGGCTTTTCTCCAAGTCTGTAGCGTCCCCATTTTTACCGCTCAGATCTCTCCCTCTCTCTCTCTCCAAGAATTGCGTTACGTGGTTTCCACACCTTGATTCTCTCTCTCTCTCTCTCTCTTTCTTAAAAGAGAGGAATTGATCAAAGGGACAGCCTGCAAGCAAAATGGATTGGCTATGGCTATTCTTCTCTCTCCTCTCTGTATTCTCTATTTTCTTTCTGATGGTTGAGACAGAATCATTTCCAACCATTTTGACGTTCGCTTCTCTCTTCCCTCTTTGACGGCTTTTTTTTTTTCGCCTAATTAACGTATGATTGCGTATTTTAGTTATAATAATAAATTATTTTCGATACTAATTAAAGAGTTATTACTTAAAGAATGATATTAGTTTTGTAAATTATTTTATAAAAATATTCATCATTTAAAATATAATTATATAAAAAAAACTATAAAAAGATTATTTCTCTATATTTTATTATTCTCTGTCAATGTCACATTTCTTGACATCTTGTACAAAAAGCTGTATGGTAGTCTGTGACGGTTTTCCGATGCTTCTTGGGGGCTCTGTTTAGTTTGGCATCGGACAAATCACGTTTTATAAATATAATTAAAAATGATAAAAAGATATTATTACTTTATTATCTTTTGTTTAATAGCTCCCTTCATTTCCAGCAAATAAATGGGAGGTGAAATATTTTTTAGTATGCAATTTATAATTTGAAGAAAAATGATTTAATTATATTTTTTTTATAAAAATAAATTTATAAATTGACGTAATTTAATATAATACATTATATTATAAAACTATTTTTATTATAAAATAAATATAATATATTACATGAAGTATGTTATTTTGTAAAAATATTTCATTTCATTTCATCTCATTATTATAATTTTTTTAAATTTTTATATAAAATATAGTAAATAATTCAATTTTTTTAAATTTAAAATATAATAATATTAAAAAATAATCTTCTAATAATATTTTATTTAACTTTCATGTCAATTCACTATCCAAAAGGCGCCTAAGTTCAACCTCGCTTTGAGTGGAAATATATGTATCCACTACCTTAGCTATTCGTTATGGGACATGCATGCCTCTTATAATGAGTTGAAGTTGATCCAAATCAAACCCATAACATTAGGTTAAAAATTCTATGATTCATTAATATATTAAAAAATTATAATCAAATATGAAACTCCCTTAGAGTGGATATTCTTGAACAGGTAGAATTGTTTTGTTAAACAATGGTGAGAAAAAAAAAATGTGGGAAAAAATGTCCTCATAGTGGTGGGTGGCAATCTACACTCAATCCATGAATCCAGCTTTAATGGGTGAAGTGACAATGCAGACGCTTGCTTGTTGTGCCAATTTAATTTCATGGCACCCACCAAAGAGACGGACTTGCAACTTGGTATATATATTCTGTCTCTTTCATATCTCTACCCATAAGAGTGGTATACTTCAAGAATGTTGTACAATGATAGGATCGGTACCTTGAAAAAAAGGTATGTGTTTTGGAATATTTTATAAGTTTGGCTGACTCGGATGGCAGCCTGTCTTTTTTTTTTTTTCTTTTCTTTTAGGTAAAAAGACCCATTTGTATTCATATTAAGAAATCACACATTACAAAGTTTTTCTTTCTCTAAACAACTAAGATAAAAGTAAAGTCTTCCCAAAAATATGAAAATTCAAATACTGATTTTGTAATTGATCCCTATAAAATTCATTCATCCTTGAGCAAAGCACTTTGTCAAGTTAGCCATTTTGTCAAGTTAAAAAAGAAAAAAAAAGGTAGGTTACAAAGTAAAGTTCTCGAGTTTTAGAACCCAAAACTCGTAACCATTTACCAAGGTTAACCATCTTGTCAAAATTGGACTCCAAAATGCCTGATTTGCTGGAGAATTGGGTCCCAATCAAAGCGTGCAAACTAGGAAAGTACTATTTACACAAACGAGAGAGAGGTTATTTCTAATCACCAATCATGCTATAACATGGCTGAATAAATAGTTCTTTTTAGAGACTTCGTATTTAGAACGGACAAGAATTAAAATAATAATAATAATTAAAAAAGAAATCATAACTAATTTAGAAAGCAAAAAAGTGAAGAGCAATCCACGTGAAGAAATGATTTCCATTTCCATTAAAAGTTTGGCACATTTGTATTATGAGATGAAGAATTTATGAATAATAATAAAATAGTTTATTAATAATAGTAAAATAATTTAAATTAAAATATTTTTATGAGATTTTAGAAAAGAGAAATGTTGTTTTTCATTTCCACACCACATATTATGTGATTTATCATTTTTGTCATTTTATATAAATACACATATTTACACATCAATACATATGTATTAAAATAGAATGAAAAAAATAATAAATTTCATGTTGATGTGTGGTTTGGAGATGAAAATTAGCATTTATAAAAAAAAAAAAGGAGAAAAAATTGAATAAAAATATTATAAAGTTAAAATATATATTTTTTTAATATTATGTTTATATTGGAATTTGAAATAATTGAATTAACTTTTTGTGTTTTATTTAGAAATTTTAAAAAATTATAATAAATAAGAAATGATTAGATAAAAAAATTAAAATTAAAAATTAAATAATATTTATATTTAAATAATATTTAAATATATTTTTTTTAGATATAATCTTCGTTTGGTTTCCAAACCAAACTCATCTCATCTCACTCACCATTACAACTTTTTCAAATTTCAATACAAAATATAATAAACAATTCAACTTTTTCAAATTCCAAAATAATAATAATATTAAAAAATAATATTTTAATAATATTTTATCATCTAAACTCAACTCAACTCAATTCACTTCAACATCCAAACGCACCCTAAAAGAACATAAGAATGGATGAGATGAGACCATTGATCTCATCATCTAAACGGGGCCTAGGAAAAGCAACACCAATCTCAAACCCATTCCAACGATTTGGTTTGGGATCGAGACCTTCACAACGAATCATAATTAATTTATATTCTTTTTCTTCTGTTAAGTGCGCAGATCTGTATCTATCATACTTTTGAATTCCGACTTCTGGTACTATGACTAACCGTTCTTTTTTTTCTTCATCGGTTACAAGTTTTGTCTTTATATTTTAAATTTTGAAATTGTATTTTAAAATTAACAGATGATTTTTAAAACAAGTTGAGTATTTTAAAATCCCCAAAAAATAATATAGTTTTAGAAAATTATTTTATTTAAATGATTTTGTTTCTTTGGGAATATTATTTAATATTCATCATTGTATTATATTTAAAAAATCTACTTATTTAGATGATTTTATCTCTCTTAAAAATATGTAGTAAACTTCATCATTTCATTTTATGGTAAAAGATTATATGTTTAGAATCAAAGTTGGATTTTAAATTAATCGTATGGTATTTCTATTTTAATTCCTATTTTTTATTAGTTTATTTGCAGTGTTTAATTCCCACCATTAGATCAATTTGGAAACCCCTAGATGTAGGGCTAAGATTAAATCCTTCTTGGATACAATTTAGCTCTACTCCTGAGTCTATTCCTATTTTTACTTTAGCGTGCCATTTTCGGTAATTCATTTATGTGACTATTCCCAAAAAATTATCTTCTACCTCTGATCTGATGCACAGTGCATGGATCCGGTGTAATACAGTGGTTTTATCATGGCTTCTCAATGCTATGTCAAAGAAGACATCGGCTTCTGCCATCTATATCAATTCTGCCGAGGAGATGTGGAACGATCTGAAGGAAATGTTTGCTCAAAGTAATCGTCCTCGCATTTTTTCAAATTCGAAAGAACATTGCTTCTTTAACTCAAGAAGCTTCATTTGTAAGTTCTTATTTTACCCGTTTAAAAAGTTGCTGGGAAGAGATGGTTCATCATTTCATCTGTAAGCCCTTTGCCTCCATGTTCTTGTGGAGCTATAAAGAAAATTGTTGATTTTCAACAAGAAGATTATGTTCTACAGTTCTTGATGGGCCTCAATGAGTCCTATGCTCATCTGCGAAGTCAAATTTTGCTTTCTAATCCATTTCCCCCAATTAATAAGGTTTTCTCTCTTGTTCTTCAAGAAAAAAAACAGAAAAAAAAATTGTATTTGACTCTGTCTTCTACTGAATCTATTGCTATGTTTTTGAATCGTGATTCTACTCAAGATTATAATCGTGTAGCTGCTGGATCTAATGGATCCAAACATGGCAAGTCTTTTGTTACTTGGAAAGATCGACATATTGTACATATTGTGGTTTATCAGGGCATACTATTAATAAGTGTTACAAGATTTATGGGTATCCTCCCGAATAGAAACTGAAATCTTAAAACCCTAATGTCAATCAAGTATCTGCTAGCCAATCTAATGTTTTTGATTCAATTTTAACCCAATCATTTCCTTTTTCTCAAGAGCAGTGTAAACAACTCATTACATTTCTTCAAAGTCAATCTAATGTTTCCTCTATAAATCAAGTAGGTACAATTTATGCACCTTCTAATTCTTTTGTATCATCCGATCCTTCCTTTTCAGGTATTTCTATTGTTCTTTCTAATAATACTCGTAATTCTATTCCATCTCAATCTTAGATTTTTGATTCGGATGCAACTAATCACATGATTGGTTCTTTGTCCCTTTTTTCCTCTATAAATTCCTTTCTCAACATTTATGTCAAATTACCTAATGGGTCATACACTCAAGTCACATATATGGGCACGGTTAGACTCTCTGATTCCTTTGTTCTAACTAATGTTTTGTATGTTCTAGCCATTACTTTCAATCTTATTTCTGTTAACAAATTAGTTTCACAGCTATCATGTTTTCTTTTGTTCTTACATGATTTATGTTATATTCAAGACCTCTCCAATTGGAGAACGATTGGAGTAGTTAAGCAATCACAAGGATTATATCATCTAATGCAAGTACCAGGCACTACTTTTGTTTCATGTAAATATGTTGATACTGATATTTTTCCTTATTGTAATTCTGTTAGAAACAATTCTTACATATGACATTGTTGCCTTGGACATATTTTTAATTCTCGTTTACATGATATTGCTTTTGATCTTTCTAACTTCACATCTCAACATAATAATCATTGTGATATATGTCCTCTTGCCAAACAAAAAGGATTGTCTTTTCCTTTGAGCACATCTCATTCAACATATGTGTTTGAAGTTGTTCATTGTGATGTATGAGGGCCCTTTTCTATACTCTCTTATAATGGCTTCAAATATTTTTTTAACTATAGTAGATGATTTTAGTTGGTGTACTTGGATATACTTACTTAAATCAAAATCTAAAACTTTATCTTACATACAATCATTTTTCTCTTTTGTTGAAACTCAGTTTAATTCTAAAATCAAAAATGTTCGTACTGATAATGCTTTGAAATTTGACATGAAATCAGTTTTTGCTAATAAAAGAGTTATACATTAACTTAGTTGTGTAAATACTTCTTAACAAAATGCTATTACTGAAAGAAAACATCAATACATATTAAATATTGCTCGGACTCTTAGATTTCAATCTTATATTCCTTTAAATTTTTGGAGTGATTATGTTTTAACTGCTGTTTATCTTATAAATAGAATACCAACTCTTATTCTTTCAAATAAATCACCATATGTGATCTTATTTTCTGTTAAACCTCAATAAAATCATCTTAAATTTTTTTTTTTTTTTTGCCTTTGTTATGCATCCATTCTTGGTGGTTCTCATCACCAAGCTTTCGGTATAAGGAGTTTCTCTTAACTTTAGGATTTTATTGAGCTTTTCTTTTTCTTCCAGAGACATTTGTATTTGGTTTATTTCATCTTGAACTCTGCATTTTTTTTTTTTTTTGTAATGACACGTTTTTTCACATTTATAGCATTTTATTTTGTTTTTATCCTTCTTGTTATTTTTGTAATATTTGTTCTATTGTTATAAGATTTTGTTGATTTATGATTTTTTTTTCTTTTTATAATTAGTCTTGTATTATCTTTTTGATTTTTTGAAATATTTATCCTTGTTTTTTCTTCTAGACGGGGCTACAAAAGGCAATTCATATTGGTTACAGAAAATTTTCATTTCATATTTAGCTTTCATTTTATCTTTCCTAATTTAATTACTGATTTTCATGTATATACATATACACAAATATATATATGATACACATTTACATATACATGTATTAATTATTAGTTTATATATATATAACTATTCTCGAAACGGTACACTAAGATGCACTGATATTAAAATATTCCATTTTAATACTTAAACCGAAATGAGTATCGAAACAGGATTTAAAACATTGATATCTACACACAAACTTTGCATAGTGCTTCACTGCTTTGCATGACAGAGTTCTTAATTTTAATTATAGTAATCCTAAATATAGTCTTAAGATATGTAATTCTCATAAAATTTCTTTAAAAATTGTCTCATCATAAAAAAAAATGAATTTTTCCATGTCAGTCCCAAGTATGTTTCATTTTTTTTAAGAAACTATGCAAAAATGTAATCTTAAGATATGTGATGCTCATGGAAGAAGAGCCGACCCCGCCCTAGCTTTGAAGATGGAAGCTTGTCTCTATTGTAGGAGCCGTGCATTATTTTGAGTTGTACATAGAACTTTCTAAGGGGCAACCAATTATATTCGGTTTGCTGCCCGTTAGATGATAAACATACTACTTGTATGTAACTCTACATTAATACTTACGAGAAATGGCAATAATTATTTCTAAATTGTTTTTAGATTTCTAGTCCTACAAGGTCTAGTTTACCAACTAAACCTATGTCTTTTCCACTGCAATTTTATATATGTATTGAATACGTGCACTTCTACCTAGACAAGGTACGCCTAACCTGAACAAACCTTGGGTGTTGACCACTTGGTTGGCACCCTTGGCACTATGGAACCTCGCCAAGACTATACACGAGGGACGGAGCACCACAACCAAGGTGACTTGCTCTTTCTTATGATTTCCTTTTTTAGGAGTTCTTGAATTTGTTTTGCAGAATTTCATTAGTTCTTCATTCATTTGAAGTGGGCAAGCTTTAATAGGAGTATCTTTCTTATTAAAATCTAATTTTATGTATGGCAATCTTACTACATGTTTCTTTTTGTGCCAAAAGGCATTAGGAGTGTGTGAATACACTTTCTCCTTGATTTTCTCTTGAAATCCTTCAATTTTTTGTTGAAGGATTTTGTCAGTTGCTCTTTAATTCTTTTATATCTAATTTCTTCTCTTAGATAATTTAAGTGTTTCCTCTTGTTTTGTATGAGATTAATCTTTCTTGAAATGGTACTTCCTTTAAGATATGTATTTCTCTAATTTCTGGCTTCTTTGCAAATTTGAATTTTACTTCTTGCTCTAAAGATGGTTGAAATGAGAAAAGCAGACACATAACAAGATTTCCTAATATAACTTTGTGTTCTTGCATATTTGTTATTAAAACAAATGATAACTTAAAGCATGCTTCGTCTTTGCACACGTGCTTTTGATCATTTGTAATCTATATTCATTTTGCTTAATATTGCTATTGTTTTGTTCTTGCAACAAGTATCTAAAGATCCTAATTTAATATCTGGGTTGTTAGATTCTTCTACTTCTCCCAAGCTTTCAGTATAAGAAGTTTCTCTCAACTCTGGGATTTTATTGAGCTTTTCTTTTTCTTCAAGAGGCATTTGTATTTGGTTTATTTCATCTTGAACTCTGCATTCTTTTTTTATTTTCTTTTTTCCTAAGCATTAACTCGGCATTCTTTTTGTAATGACATGTCTTTCCACATTTATAGCATTTTATTTTGTTATTATCCTTCTTGTTATTTTTGCAATATTTGTTTCTTTTGTTATAATATTTTGTTGATTCATAATTCTTTTTCTTTTTGTAATTAGTTTTGTATTATCTTTTTTATTTTCTAAAATATTTATCCTTGTTTTTTTCTCATGGATGGGGCTACAAAAGACAATCCATATTGGCCACATAAATTTTCCATTTCATATTTAGTTTTCTTTTTATCTTTGCTAATTTAATTACTGATTTTCATGTCTTTACACATTTCTTTTTCATGTATATACACATACACAAATACATATATGATACACATTTACATATACATGTATTTCTTTTATTAATTATCAATTTATATATATAACTATTCTCAAAATGGTACATTAGAATGCACCGATATCAAAATATTCCGTTCTAATTAAACCGAAATGAGTATCGAAACAGGATTTAAAACATTGATATCTATACACAAACTTTGCATAGAGCTTTGCATGAATTATTTTCTTATAAATTATTAAAAGAATAAAGAATACATGACGTGACATAATTTTTTTTTCAGCGTTAATTATTAATGAGTGGTGCAAAACGTCTATTATTTTATGATTTAAGAGTGTATTATATTAATTTCTAAAATTAGAGGTCAATTAATACGTAGTGCACATGGTTTGACATGATTTAGAAAACCTCAGTTTTTCATAAATGTTGACGTAGCAAAAAAACTAATCTGTTGAGTTTGGTTTGACGGAAGGAGAGGTCCGTCGTTGTTTATTACCATGTGCCAAACTTTGGTCAACAAAAAATGAGTGTTTTACAGCCGAACAAACCACCCCCCAATTATATAACGTAGGCAAAATTTTCCTGAATCTTTTTCAATTTTTTTATTCATATTTTTATTCATATTTTTAAATATTTTTAAAAAATATAAAAAAAATCTAATACAATAATAATTATTTCTTTAATAAGTAAGTAAAAGATAAATATATAAAAAAATTAAATACATAAATAATCAAAATGAAGAGACAAAATAGAACGATATAATAGCATTATTTATATATAATTATGTTTTATTTAAAACGTTTTTTGTTGTTTGGTGCTAATATCTTTTACGCAAATATAAACTTTTTATCATGTGATAAACGTAATATTAATGAGTCAAGTTTTACTTTTATAATAAATTTTTTTTATATATTAAATTAAATTAAATACAAAAGAATTAATCTTAAAATCAAATTAGTCAACTGATGACGATCAAGATTTTGACATAAGATAGACGAAGGGATTGATTTGAAAATATGCGAAAACATAATTATAAAAATTTAAGAGACGTAAAGTAGAAGTGCCGTTGAGGGAAGAATTTTAACAGACCTATGAGATTTGATCAGATGGGATTAGGAGGTTGGTGGGAAGCATGTGGAGTGGTAGATTAAGTTTGGAATGAAGTCAAAAGACAAAGGCCTGGGTAGTAACACCCTTTTCCTTAGAGTGAGGGATGTCATGTATTTTTATAAAAATAGTTAGATAAGAGATTTGCTTAATTAAATAAAATATTGTTTATCACATAAAAGAATTGATAAAATAAACTGCATCTTAAACAATACATAACCATAATCCCAAACCAAATGAAGTGGAAAAGACAATCATACAATAAAGCCACTAAGTTCATAGCCTGCTCCTTCTAAGCTTGGCCCACCTGCTCGTACCGACCATCATCCTCACATGGGTGATTAAAAACATGAAATAAAATTAAAATGAGTCGAAAACTCAATAAGAGACCAATTACAACGTAACCATAATAAACGTAAGATTTTCATAAATGTTTTCATATTGAGAGTTTAAAATTCCTGATTAATTATGCTAATGCTTATGTTATGCAGGACTTATCTTGATTTATCTAAATTATCAGACTGTTTTGACTTATTTGATTTATCTGACTAATCTAACTCATTTGATTGGCCAACACACTTAATTTTGTGTACAAAATTGTGCACCGGCCCCATATCCCACGGCCACAAGGAGAGCTATTGAGGTAATATTCTAGCATACTACGGTGGATCACGCTTGAGTCCTTGGCTTGTACATCTATCCTAAAACTACATTGGTACCTGCATTCTGAATGGTCATCTGATTAAACTGTTTTGATCTTATCTTGCACTTGAACTTAAACAAACTTACGTGTCTTATACGACGTGAAATGCATGACACACATACTAATATAAATAACAATAAAATGTTGAATATGAACATGATCGTATGCTATAATAAATGACATGCTTGTATATATCATGACATGCGAGATAATTTTGGCTTTCAAAAATTGGCTTCAATAATAATCTATTTGACTAACTAATGTGTTACTCTTAATTTATGACTAAGCTACTTAGCTCGTTTTACTGCTTCCGAAATTTCACTTCATAGTTCATCACCTATACGAAATACTTTACATTACTAAATTTCTAGAAAGACGTGTTACAATACTTAATTTATATGTCAAAATTAATAAATATTAATTTTATCTAAATACACTTTATATATATATATATAAATATTCTAATTATAACTTTAATAACATACTTAGACTTTACTAATTTATTAGGTTTAAAACCAAGCTCATAAAATCAGCCCATCATAGGCTAAGCCCGACTAAATACAATCCACTGTAAAACAGCCTAGCTCACCATGTTAGAAACAACCCAACATAAAATCACTTCCAATAACGTAATAAGGTTTAAAAATATACGTAGGATTTTAAGCTTACAGAATAGAAAATTTCCTCTTGATAAAAGATCACTTGGTTAAAAGATCAGTGGCAATGAATCATGATAGCATGTCAGTTGAGTTAAAAGGAAATCATTTAAAAGCTAATATATTAATAATCCAGTATGCTACACGTACATGGTGAAGGGTATATATATATATATATATATATATATATATATACATATATTTGTTGTAATTCTCACATGCCGTACAGAGGTAGTGTTTTCTTCAAAAAAAGCAACATCATAGGGTTAAAATAAAATCCATGAAAAATATATGAGATTCAGATAGGGGTGGGCAAAACCTCTGGCCACTCCAATTCTATCCGAGCTCTGACATCACTTTTTTTTTTTGAAAGAGAAACTTCAATCTCATTGATTAAAATAACGCCACATACAACCCGCCTAAAACCGTAATAGGGAGGGTAATTACAACATTTGCTGGCATTAATACAAACAGCCCAAAAAAGATAGTGCAGGTACACCATTTCTCTTGCTACAATAGCATAGACACAGGATGGACATGACTCAATGTCATAAATATCTTCGCTGCAACCAAGTGCATCCTTTGCCAGCCTATGTGCTGCCGAGTTTACCTCTCTAGAAGCATGTGATACTCTCCAATTAGCATATGAGTTTAGTACCTGTCGTGCATCTCCAATGAGGCATCCTCCCAAACTCAGATTGATTGAGTGATCCCTTAACAGATCCACAACCTGTTTGGAATCTCCTTCAAGCCATATTTGTTTTAGTCCGAGCTCCTTACAAAAGACAGCAGCCATTAACACTCCATATGCTTTAGCATCAAAAGGCCCCCCTTTCAAGCATCTGTTGGCACGTAAAGCTGCAATAACCAATCCCCTGTGATCTCTGATGAGAATTCCTATGCCAATATTTCCTTTCCCTGCATTAAGAGCCGCATCCCAGTTGACCTTGAGCCATTCTTCTCTCGGGTTTTTCCATTTTTGTAGCTCGGATAAGCCTGTACCCTCGGTCTTGTGTATTACTTTGCTTGCCTCTCTATAAGCTGACCAGTCTATCTTAGCTTGTTGTAGTAGGCTGGTTGGGTGCTTGAAACCTTTACCGTGTAACATTTCGTTCCTCCTCATCCAAATTGCTTTGGTTATGACTGCCACCTCAGCAAGCTCATCAGCATCTAAACCTTCTACCATGCCCAACCAGATGTCAATGAAGTTGTCACTGTGTTGAGACATTTTCTGGACCTTTCTCCCCCCCTGACTCCACACATCTCTGGACGCATTACAGCCCCAAAGTGCATGCCCAGTAGTTTCAGCTTCCTGCATGCAAATAAAACATGTGTTATCCTCCACCACTTTCCTTCTTTTTAGATTAGCCCGTGTAGGTAGGGCCTCATTGCAAGCTCGCCATATGAAAAGTTTAGTGGCAGGGGTCACTTCTAATTTCCAAATAGCTTTCCAGGCCTTCTTGTCTCGGCTTCTGTGAGAAGTCTCCCATTCTAATTTCTTAGCTAGCTCTTTACTGAAGTGATATCCACTCTTGACAGTGTAGACTCCATTTGCACTTGGCTGCCATACCAATCTATCCTCCCTCCCTCCTAGACTAATCGGGATTGCTTTGATATTCTCAATTTCCTGTGTGGTAAAGAGTTCTGAGAGGAGGGATTCATTCCATTGCTGCAGTTGGGGGTCAATGATGTCGCAGACCATATCACACCAGCAGTCCGCCTCTCGGGTGGATTTTATCTTGTAGTCTGGAGAGGAAAGAACCCATCTATCAGTCCAGATGTTTACTTTCTGACCATTACCAACCCTCCACATTAATCCCTCCTTAAGAAGAGTAATTCCTGCATGTATTCCTCTCCAAACCAGTGAGGGCCTAGACCCCAGCTTTGCTTCTAAGAACTCCCCTTGCCGAAAATATTTCTGCTTTAAAACCTTTGCCACTAAGGATGAGGGACTTTGTAGGATCCTCCAGCCTTGCTTTGAAAGGAGGGCTAAATTGAAAGTTCTCAAATCTCTAAAACCAAGACCACCTGCTTCCTTGCTGCAGCTAAGTTTATCCCAGTTCACCCACTGTATTTTTGAGGAAGCTTCATCAAAACCCCACCAAAACTTTCTAAGCATTTGATTTAATTTGTTAGTAATCGACAATGGGAGTAAAAACATCCCCATGGCATAGGCAGGGATGGCTTGAAGGACTGCTTTAAGAAGAACTTCCTTCCCTGCATTTGATAGATGCTTAGTCTTCCAGTTTGACACTCGGGCCCACGTTCTATCTATAAGGGAGTGAAAACTCCTAGCCTTGATTCTCCCCACCATTGCGGGTAACCCCAGATACCTTTCCAGATTTCCAGATGACTTGATTCCAGCCAATGCTAAGCTCTGACAGCACTTTGACTATGATGAAGTTGAAGTTTTTAAAAATCAGAGTCCAGATCCTATGTTGACTCAGAACTCTGACTATTTTTTTCTTTAAAATAAAAAAATTCACATAATCAAAACGATGTCGTTCCACTCCTACAAGGGTTTAAAATGCAACACCCCCTACTGAAGTAACTAAATGAAGTTGTTCTAATAGAACGACATCGTTTCGTAAAGAAGGGGGTCCAACCTTTCTTCCCCCCTTAGTTTCGTTGCTTTGCAATTTGCATAGCCACAACACCTTGCAACCTTTATCTCTCTTCTCTCCACACTGTGTTTCACCTCCCCTGCCGTCTGCCATCGCCTGAGGCTACTGTGAGCCACCTTCTAGAGTTCATCAAACTAAAAATTATTTGTAAGCCACCCACTCACTCATAGTTTTTTTTGTAGAATTTTAGGGTTCCAAAATCATTTAATTGTCAATTGTAGTTTGGAATTTTTTAAATGCGTATGATTTGTTGTTTGCATTTCAATGATTTCAATTTTTAGGTTGTTAACTTTAAGCATTGGGGGATTTAGGTTTTGGAAAAATTGAGATTTTTGGTTCCAAAAGCATTCGCTCAAGTGTAGCTCGAGCAAACTTCACACAAATTGTTTGCTTGAGCCTTCGCTCGAGTGTGGCTCGAGCGTACCTCATACAAATTGTTTGCTTGAGTGTAACTCAGGCCAACTTCATACAGATTGTTTGCTCAAGCCTTCGCTCGAGTGTGGTTCGAGCAGATTTTTAGTTTTTTAGTTTTATTTATTTTTAAAACCACAAACATAACTAAACACATATTTTTGCTTTTCAATGTGTTTCCAATGTGTAGATAATTTTTATAACATGTTAAATGACGGTTGTTTGTTAATTGTTTCAGATAATTTTATACCAAGGCTGAACTAACTATGGATGCTATATCATCTCGTCGTGATTCTCCATAAGAGAATGACGCATAGCCCTTGGCATCACTGACAAGTACTTTGGGTAGTAGACCCCCATCTAGAGCTGCTACCTCCTGTGTAAATAGCTGAGTCCCAATAGATTTATAAGATGTTGATATCGTTAATGAGAATGAGGAGTTGATGAATATTAACGTCAATCAAGTAGCACAACCTAGTAAAAAAATGTTGTGGACATAAGAACATTTCACCAAAATTTTTGGTGATCATGAGAACCTATAGGCTCGATGTCACTACTATGGGCAACTATGCAATTGTCATTTGAAGACGCAAGGCATGTCAATATTAAAAGCACATCTTACAGGCTGCCAATGGTATAAAATACACAAAGGAGTGGTGGCAATTGATCAAACAAAACTGAGTTATGAGACTTCTACAGCCACTAATGACACACAAATTAAGAAGCCTTCAATCTCTCAATACAGTGAGAAGATATTGAGAGATGTTCTTGCGGAGATGATCATCACTAATGAGATGCCTTTTACCACGGGTTAAAAAGCAGGCTTCCGTAAATTTGTGCACACGATTGAGCCAAGATTTTTCATGCCTTCAAGATATACTGTGATGCATGATTGTTAGAAGAGACATATCAAGGAGAAGATAGTGATGAAGGAAATGTTTGTTGCCACTAGCCAGAGAGTGTATTTACGACTGATACATGGACCTCCATAAAGAATGTGGGCTACATGTGTATCACAACCCACTTTATTAACAATGAGTGGATGTTGCAGAAATGAATTTTCGACTCCAAAGAAATTGTTGATCACAAGGGTTCATCCATTGGCAAGGAGATAGATGACTGTATAGAGGATTGGGGGCTCATAAAAGTGCTTTGTATTATGATTGACAATGCCAATGTGAATGACACTGCTATTGATTGGTTCAGGCGGAATAGGACGGTAAATGAGGATATTATTCGTGAGCACCAATTTATCCATGTTCGATGTTGTGCTCATATCATCAGACTCATAGTTTATGAGGGATTGAAGGAGGTTGATGATTCTATTACTAAAGTCTGGAACCTTGTGAGATATGTAAGCACTTCTCCCGAACGGCTCCGTAAGTTTAAGGCAATAGCCGAATAGCTTGAGATCCCATCTTCTAGTATGTTTGAACTAGACGTTCTGATTTGATGGAACTATATATACATGATGTTGGATGTAGCACAGAAGTACCAGAACACATTCCAGCAGATGGAGGTTGAGGATGGGGGAATGAGTCATGCTTTGCTGAAGTCAGTTGGGGGGGAAATGGGGCTCAGTACTTAAGACACATTTGATTGGGCCAATATCAAGTATTTTGTTCAATGTTTTAGGTTATTTTATGACATAACTATGTAGATATCTGGAACCAAATATCCTACCACGAACATGTACTTCGAGGAGTTCTCAAAACTTTATGACCACTTGTAACAAAGTTGTACTGACAGTGTGGGTTTTTTGAATGTTATGGCTATAAGGATGAAATACAAATATAATAAATATTAGGGAGATGCTACGAAAATAAATAAATTATTATTTGTGGCTGTGATCATTGACCCCTGATATAAGTTGCCAATTATACAATTTTGGATTAGGGATGTTCTCGATGATGAGAACGATGATCAGTTTATTAGAGAGCTAAAATATGATATTGATAATTTATATAGCCATTATAATAGCAGTGGCCAGTCTACAACCAAAGGTAGTAACTCCTCACACTTGACCAGCTTGACATATTCCTTAGATGACACACATGAATAAAGTTCAAATATTTTGATGCTACAACGATATCATCAAAATTGTGCATAGAAGAATATTAATAAGTGTAAATTTGTGGTTGAGCATTATTTTATGAAAGATGTCGAGGCAACTAGTGCAATATTCCAGATATTAACTTGGTGAAAGGTGAATTTTGAAAGTTTCAATTCCTTTCTTGAATAGCCAGAGATGTACTAGTCATTTCTATCACTACGATTGCCTTTAAGTCGGTGTATAGCATCGGAGATCTTATCTTGGATGCTTATCGGAGTTCATTGTCTCCAACCACCATTGAGGCCCTCGTTTGCACATAGAACTAGTTGAGTTTAACGTCCATTGGAGTAGATACCCTTCATGCCGAGAGCTACAGGCTTAAATTAGGTAACTTTATAGTTTTAAATGATTATTTACATAATTTTAATGTTTTCATTATTTAATTTATAATTGATATGATTTTATAGACCTAACTGTGAACTCTAGACTAATTGTGGATGATTGAGACGGACGCACCGTAGGATAGAGAACCCCCTGACCCTTTTATTGGCGAGAAACTCAATACCATCATGCAAAACTTATCAGAGTTAGAGGTGGAAATGAGTTCATAATGTGTCAAATTTTATGTCATGTATCATTTGGCTGATGATTTAGAAGTCTTTAGCTAAATGACTAAAGAAAAGACAGTGCATCTGATTAGTAAAACTTAATGAAAAAAATCACTATCGAGTCATCGACTCAAATGCATGGACTGTCAGTACTGATGCGGGAATGTGGCTATTTGAATCAAGTCTATGACATTATTTATATTTTAATGCTGTAAATTTAAATTTATTGCGAATTTGTAATTTTAGATTTAAATTTATCGTTTGCACACATTAAATCACCTATTTTTGTATTTTACGTAATTTAGTCATTGTATTTTAATTTTAATTTTTTAACTTATTTTTTAAAGTATTTTATATTTTATAATTGTTTTTTTACATTATTTTGTTTTTTTTAATATTTTTAAATCAAGGTGGGCCAATCTGAATTTCAGATTGGGCCTTCAATATTGGGCCATGGGCTTAGGCCCAATCTGATTATGGCCCAAAGGATTAAGCCCACCTCAACTCCAATCAGAGTCCTGAGCTTTGACTCCGAGCTCCAAACTCCAATCGGAGACAAATTCTGATTCCGATCGAAGTCAGATTGCATTTTGACCTCCGACTCCAGTCGGAGTGGGAGGTGGGCATTCTGACTCCGTCGGAGTCAAAGGCCACCCCTAGATTTGTTAGAGACTTATCTACATCAGTAACAAACAGATCAGAACAACCAACTACACAAAGACCAGTTCAAACAATTCATAGTGATCTGATAAGATTGTATAGATACATGATAAAGTTTGTTTAAATTCAAAATGTATTTATCTGTTTTATCTTATCATGTTCTGTTGTAACTTAAAATGTATGATGCTATTATAAATACATGCCTATACCTGAGTTAGAGGTAAGGCAGAATTTCATTAAAGATCGGAACCTTTACATGGTATCAAAGAGCCACAGTGACCAACGTTTGAATCCTCATAGCATTCCCAGCTCCCATCTCTACCACTGTTGTCATTCCCTCCCCACCCACATCCCTTGCTCCCCATCTCCATCAAGCTAACCCGTTATAATTATTTGCTCTGGCGTGCACAAATTGTTCCCTACCTCAAAGGTACTCATTTATTCAGCTATGTTAATGGTTCATTTTCCGCACCACCTACTCATATTTCTGCTATAGAAAATGATCAAACATCTACTATCTCAAATCCTGCCTTCCACTCTTGGCGTCTTCAAGATCAACTCATTCTGAGTGCTCTTACTTCCTCTCTTATGGAAATTTATTTTATCTCATGTCATTAAATGCACCACCTCCCCTGACATGTGGCTTGCATTAGAATAAATGTTTGCCTCCACCTCTCATACCCGAATCACTCAATGCACTTTCAGCTAGCCACCCTAAAAAATGCCAACCTCTCAATTGCTGATTATTTTCAGCAATTCACCAATCTCACAGATACCCTTGTTGTTGTTGATCAACCTTTGAACAACTATGAGCTCATCTCACTTCTTGCTAGTCTTGGACTAGATTATGACTCATTTGTCACCTCTGTCACTACTAGAGTTGAACCTCTATCAATTGGAAGACTTTTACTGTCACCTACTTGCTCATGAAAAGAGCTTGGAGCAGCATCAAGCCGCAGTTGATTTAACTATCACCAATGCCAACTTTACATCCTACAACACCACAAATCGCGGTGGCCATGGAAATCATCGCGGCTCTACCAGCCATAATGGACACGGACCCTATTAGAACTCTTACTCTTGGAACAACAGAGGCAGGGGCATGGTCATAGTTCTCTATCCTCCTCCAACAACTCTCGCCCTGTTTGTCAGGTCTGCAACAAAACGGGTCATATGGCATTAGACTACTATCACAAGTATGATGAATCTTACCAGCAAGAATCTTTTCAAGGACAAGCATATCTATCAGCTCCACAAAATTTTTGTTGATACAAACTGGTATCCAGACTCGAGTGTTACACATCACCTCACCTCGGAATTAGTAAATCTGAATGTTAAAGCCGAGGATTACTCTGGTTCTTATATGATTCATGTTGGCAATGGTATTGGCCTTCCTATTCATCATATTGGGACCACCCAAATTTCTACCTCCTTGTTTAAACTTCAACTCAATAATGTGCTGCATGTTCCATGTATTTGCAAAAACTTACTTTCTGTCCAATGCTTCACCAAAGATACTAACACATTTTTTGAATTCCACCTATCTTATTTTCTTTTGAAGGATTGAGCTACGGGGACGCTGCTACTTCAAGGCCCAAGTAAGAATGGACTCTATCAAATTTTCCCTGCCCCAAATAAGTGTGTTCTATTTGCTCTCTCTAGTGAACACTCAACTCTTTCCTTATGGCATGCTCGCATGGGCCATCCTTCAATTCAAATTATTCATCATGTCCTTCGTCAAATGCAAGTTCCAATACATCGAAACTCCATCTCTAAAAAATGCTCTGCTTGCTTGAGTTTCAAGAGTCGTCAATTAAGCTTTTCTACCTCTTTAACTCAAGTTGCGGAACCTTTAGCTTTAATCTATACTGATGTATGGGGCCCTGCTCCTATTTGTTCAAATATTGGCAATAAATATTACATTTCCTTTTTTGATGCATTTAGCAAATATTCATGGTTTTATCCTATTTCACTAAAAAGTGATGTTAGTCGTATCTTTCTCAAATTTCAGTCCTATGTTGAACGATATTTCAATACAAAAATCAAAGCAATACAATCTAATTGGGGCGGTGAATATCGCTCTTTTCACAAAAAATTTTAAGAACAAGGTATCATTGCATTTCATATCCTCATACACACCAACAAAATGGTATTATTGAGTGCAAACATCGTCACATAGTGGAGATTGGTCTTGCCTTATTATCTCAAGCAAATGTGCCTCAACATTTTGGGGACGATGCTTTCATCATGACTTATTATTTGATTAATCGCATGTCTACTCACACTTTTCAAAATTGTAGTCCATATGAAATCCTTTTTAAATATCCACCTGATTATTCCTTTCTCAAAATATTTGGCTGCACTTGTTGGCCCAATCTTCAGCCATACAATACCAACAAGTTTCAGCCTCGTTCTCTTCCTTGTGTCTTCCTTGGATATAGCCATCTACAAAAAGGACATAAATGTCTCCATATTCCCTCTCATCATGTCTATATCTCACGTGGTATGCAATTTGATGAATTTAATTTTCCCTTTAAAGCCATTACAGCTTACCCGACCTCTCCACCTAATTATCATATGGGTTCTATTATGAGTCTAGCGAATACTGGGTCTTCGATAACAACAACAACTCCAAGCACTCCCTCATTGGAAAATACGGATGCCTAATATAATAGCCAGCCTACAAACGAATCAGCCATGCCTAGTCCTGCACCTTGCTCACCCTCACCGAATTCAACCGAACTTGTAGAGCCTTTCTCTTACTACCCGATCTAAAAACAACATCCGAAAACTAAAACAGCTCCCTGACAGCATGACTCGCTATCCAATTCCAAAAGCCCTTATTGCAGAAAATTCAAAACAGCCCACTGAGCCCACTTGCTATACCATAGCCATCAAGGATCAACTTTGGTGGCAAGCAATGAATCTTGAATTTGATGCCTTGTTAAAAAATCAAACGTGGACCCTTGTTCTTCCTAATGCAGCTTCCAACATTATTGGATCTAAATGGGTGTTTCGACTCAAATGACATGCGGATGGCACTATAGAACGATACAATGCACGCCTTGTCGCAAAAGGATACCATCAACAACTTGGCATTGATTTTGGTGAGTCATTTAGCCCTGTCGTTAAGCCTACAACGGTACGTACTGTTCTATTCTTAGCCATTTCTGCTAGTTGGGCTATTCATCAAATTGACATTCAAAATGCATTCTTGCATGGGGACTTAACAGAGGAAGAATATATGTCTTAACCCCCTGGATTTTCTCATCTTCAGTACCCAAACCATGTATATAAATTACAAAAAGTTTTGTATGGGCTCAAACAAGCTCCAACGGCTTGGTTTGCTAGACTCAGTAACAAGCTTCTTGCTCTTGGTTTTAAGGGTGCTCGGTCAGATACTTCCCTATTTATTTATACATCTTCCACAGTCAAGATATTTATGCATATATATGTGGATGATATTCTCATCACAAGCAATAAACAGTTGGCCATTGATGATTTATTATCTGCCTTTCATAATGATTTTGCTGTTAAAACTCTGGGTCCTTTGCATTTTTTTTCTTGGTGTTGAAATACTTCCAAAATTCAAGGGATTCATTTTATCTTAACACCGATACATTATGGATATACTAAAAAGTACCAACATGCTAGAAGCAAAGCCTGTTAGCTCTCCAATGGCTGCATCTACAAAACTTTCGGCATACGAAGGTGAACAATTTTCAGACCCTACACTTTACAAGACCAGATATTACCTTCTTGGCAACAAGTTATCCCAGTTTCTTCACAAGCCAACTACACTTCATTGGCAATCTACAAAACGATTGCTGCTCTACCTCAAGCAAACAATTGATTTCGACCTTCAATTTCACAAGCCACATTCTCTTTCACTTCAAGCTTACTTTGATGCAGATTGGGCTGGTAGCAGTGATGATAGACGTTCCACAGGTGGCTACTGTATTTTTCTTGAAGGTAATCTAATTTCCTAGAGTTGTAAGAAACAAGCTATTGTCGCAAGATCGAGCACAGATGCAGAATATAAAGCTTTAGCAAATACTGCCACTGAGATCACATGGATATGCTCCCTTTTTACTGAACTTGAATCACTTCCCTCTTCACCTCCCATACTTTGGTGTGACAACATTGGTGCAACATATTTATCTTCAAATCTAGTTTCCATGCTAGAACCAAACATGATGAAATCGACTTTCATTTTGTCTGTGACCAGGTAACTGATATTTTCACCAAACTGATATCCTCTTCTCGGTTCCTTCTTCTTTGTGACAAGCTAAACATTGCCATCTGCACAGTTAAGCTTGAGGGGGCGTGTTAGAGACTTATCTACATCAGCAACAAATGGATTAGAACAACTAGTTGCATGAAGACCAGTTCAAACAATTCATAGTGATCAGTGATAAGATTGTTTAGATTCATGATAAAGTTTGTTTAAATTCAAAATGTATTTATCTATTTTATCTTATCACATTCTGTTATAACTTAAAATGTATGAAGCTATTATAAATACATGCCTATACCTGAGTTAAATGTAAGGCAGAATTCCATTAAAGATCAGAACCTTTACAAGATTCGACACCGAGGGAATCATTGAACCCATGCACTTAAGAATAAAGAACAAGAATGTAATTGAAGTTAAAATTCTCCTTGTGCTTTACGAAAGCTAGCTGACACTTTTGACATGAGATTGACAGCAACCCTTACCTTAGTGTGTGATGTTAAAAGAGAACAATAGAGAAGAAATACAATGGTGTTGGGCACTGAGAGAGATTAAAATCTCATCAAGAGGGAAGGGCTGAGCGATGACTAGAATTCAAATTGATGACTCCAATGGGACAGAGGCTCACTAGTCAGACAAAGGGCGACGATCTTAGAAAAGAAAATAAGTTTGCAACCAAATGAAGCCTTCAATCTAGAAATGAGCAAAAATAAACAGAGAGCTTGAGAGAATAGAATCATTGTGCATCGAAAACTTACCAAAAGGAAGTGGCGCAAAATGGTGGGTTAGGGTGGCTAGAATCAAAGTTGGAAATTCTGTAATGGTTTTCGACTACGTAAGGGTCTTGCTTTTGCTGTGATGGCACTGTTGAGGGAGTTGGTTGGTTGTGCAAGGCTTGGTTTGGTGTGCTGAGGGTTGAGGGAGGAATGTCATGGGGGAAAAAGAAAAAAAGAGGATGTATATATATATAGATATATATATTGTCGAGAAATTCCAATGTCTAAGAGCACTAATAGTGAACTCAACAAAGTTATATTTTTGCCAAAGTTTAACTAGATTGCATTAAAACTCACTGTAGTGGACTCAACAAAATTACAGTACTTTTAACTTTGATCATTTTCACTAGCCAAATTTGTTGAGTCCAAGTTGTTAACTAAATATTATTTTGGCATAAAAATTTCCTCTCCTATGTGCTATTTTTTCCGCGCGAGCTCACAACTCTTCATATTCATCTCAAAAGCACGAAGCAACCACATTCTAAGCTCACTACTCTAGAAAATTTCTGCTCATCTCAAAAGCATCATCTTGCTAAAGTGCTCCAAGTTCTAGTTCTGCAATATTATGACTAGTTATGCCAATTTTTTCTTTTAAAATCTAATATCAACGTTATAAAATTAATGTGTACTTTTTTAACAACGAATAAATATTCAAATTACAATTAGAATTAAAATAAATGAAAATTTTAAAATCAATATTTTAATAGAATAGTAATAGATTTGGAGAGTCTGTTATTTGATGTTGTTGAAAAGTGGCTAGCTAAATTTATAAAAGTGAATTCTCTTGCCAAATTTTGGCCTAACATGTTGAGTCCACCACTAATGGTCTAAGTCAATTAAAATTGCCGAAATCTTTCTGACAAAGAAATCAGCTGAAGGTTAGGAGAGGTTTGCATAGTGAGTTGAGATGATATGAAAATTGAAAATTGAATAAAATATTGTTTGAATATTATTTTTTAATATTATTATTATTTTGAGATTTGAAAATGTTGAATTGTTTATTATATTTTGTGTGAGAATTTGAAAAAATTGTAATGATTATATAAGATGAGATGAGATAAATTAAACGACTTTTGTTTTATCCAAAACTCTCCTAAATCTTTTAGACCAAGAAATTGGCTGAAGGCTGAAATCTTTCGAACCAAGCACGGGTGGTTTAAAAGAGTATAAGACTTTCAAATGAATACAATACTTAAAAAATAGTATTTTTTTTAACACAACTAATAATAATAATAGTAATGACAATAAATTTTAAAATGCTTAAATAAAATGTGTTTGGGCAATGAGGCGAGATAACAATTCTGTGAATAATAGTGAAAAATTTTGTGAATAGTAGTGAAATAGTTTGAATTAAATCATTTTATTAAATTTTAGAAAATGAAAGAAAAAGTTGAATAAAAATATTATAAAGTTAAAACATTTGAATATAATTTTTTAATATTTTTTAGAAATTTGAAAAAATTGTATTGTTTTTTGTATTTTTTGTTTGGAAGATTGAGAAAATTATAATGATTAGCTAATGATTAAATAAAAATATTGAGAATTTGAAATCGAAAAATATTTTGTGTTTGAGTAATATTTAGAAAAAAAAATATAATAAGTTTTGAGATGAGATGAAGTGTACAAACATGGCCAAAGAATAGGACAATCACGTGATGTCACTGTAATGTCCCGATCCAATATTATTAGGGATGAAATATGGATAATTTTATTGGGCCTAAACTAAGTTTAATTGGCCATATTACATAAGTCACAAGATTTTATTTGGAGAGTGATGATATTTTAGTGTTACTAGATTTTTGGTTTTAGGGAAACATGGGTTGGTTAATTTATTTAGGGTTTTAATTACCAAGTACATATTTAATTAGGAATTGACGTAAATTATATACCTATTTTATTGGTAACTGACTTTGTTGCGAAAATATTGGAGTAATTATACCAGGTAAGTAGTATGATCATACCCTTATATATATATACGATAGACAATATGTCTTTTATAAAAGTATTATGTATATACACCTTCCATTGAAAATCCTTTTTTACGTACCCAAGTCATAAAGGAAATGATTTTTACTGTCATGATAGAATTATAAATACCATGATTTCATGCGTAAGTTTCATGTTAGTGGCATGACACATGCATCAAGATATTTTATAAAAAGTCATGATTTTATGTGAAGAGTTATGCATCAAAATATTTATAAAAAGTCATGATTTTATATAAAGAATTATGCATCAAAATATTTTATGAAAAACCATGATTTTATGAAAAGAGCTTTGCATCAAAATGTTTATGAAAGATTATGATTTTATGTGTGGAAACATGTATCATGACATTTTAAGAAAGATTACGATTTAATTTGAAATCTATGATCTTGTAAGGCACAAATTCATTTGAAATCTATGACTATGATATGACAAAACAAGAAATGACAAGAAAGTATGCATGTATAATTATGATGAAATATGACTCTTTAGATACATAATGGATATGTTATGATATGAAGACGGTACCTTATGTTTAAAGGAATATTACATTGCTAGGATGTACACATTGGTAGTGCACCCAGTGTGTCTTCCTTATGTGTGGATTTCACAACCTTTGGCCACAAGCAGAATCAAAATCTAATTAAACTCACTAACCCTAACTCACGAGGTTCAATAGTGGGTACCACCCTATCATGAGTGAAAGATAAGTTAATGCATTTCATGCACAAATCAAGTTCATGTTATTTACATATGTAATTATGAGAATGCATGTTTTTCAAGAACACTTATGTTTTTATTATATTTATTGTATGATGTGTTATTTATTGAGTATTCAACTCATTTTTGTATATTTTTATGTTTTAGCCACCTTAAGTGAAGATCTTTCTGAGGATGAAACTGCAGGACAGGACTTGGCCCAAGGAGGCGAGACAGAGGCCTAGACAGTTTATGACATGCTCAATTTTATGATTTTTCAGTTTTAATGAGTATTTTGTTAAGCACATGAGACTTGATTGCTTTTAATAAGTGCTTCTGCAAACTTTCTTTTAGATTTTAAGTACTTTAATAAATATTGACTTTATTTATTTATGGAATCTTTTATACCTAGTGCATTAAGAAGAAAAATTTTAAGTCAATGTTAGCAGCATTTCGAATCTCCAAGATGTCTAATCCTAGCAGCATTAGAGTAGTAGGTGCTTCATACATAGCAGGAAAAAAATCTTATAGTTAAAGCTACTAGTCAATGAGGATCAATGTCTGGCCTTATCCGGGATGACTCTATGTTATGAAAGATTTGTGATATGATGGAGAATTTAGTGATTCTAGGCATATGCATGAATTTTACAACCTCTTATGTTCCAAATCATACACTTGCATGCATCAACTAGAAACTCTCCCATGAGTTCTTCAGAAGACAAATGTTGAAATGAAGATAAATGTTCTTTACTTTATGTTTTTTTCATCTTCAGTTATATTTTTTGAATAGTTTAAAATTCATTAACGAAAAGAAATGAGTTTTTCTCCAAACATATTACCACTCTAGAACACTACTTAGGAAAGTCAAATACATACCAAACCCCACTACACCCCAAAGAAACAATGCTAGGAAAACTAACATTTGACGCAATATATTGACATTCGAGCAACATCACATTTGGCCAGCAGGATATATGGACATCCTAGAAAACATTACTCATCAAACCTCACCACAAACAAGGAAACTGAGGCCCCGTTTGGTTGTTAAATTCATCTGAGTTCAACTCAATTCAATCTAATTTTAAATTAAATCTAACATCCAAACACCCAACTCTCAAATTATTAAACTCATCTCAACTCAAAACTTTTTTACACGTGAAACTCACAACTTTAAGTTTTCAATTCAACGCCTCTTTACACTTGGGACCTACAACTTTTTTCAACTTCTCATAAATACATCTAAATTCATTTTAACATCTAAACACATTTAAACTCATTTTAAGTGGATCCCACAAAACTCACTCTACCATCTTAACTCACTATTATTTATAAAGACCACAACTCAACTCAACTCAACATCCAAATGCATCATGGATACTAGGAAAACCAACATTTGGCACAATACATTGTTATTCGGACAACATCACATTTGTGCATCATGCATGAGCACCAAAATCACATGATTCTGACAACATCGCATTTGGACATCATACACGAGGAGCTAGTTGATGAAGCATCCACAACTGTCAGCTTTTAATTAGCAGAAATATTGGCTACGCACAACAGTGCATTAATCATACATTCACATTCCAAGAAGTTATGATTAGGAACAGAACCATAGTGAACATACAAAGAATATAAGCTCATCCAACACCATAGCAATCCAATATATAATTAAACAAAAACGTGATCAGTAATACTCCAAGTCAGCTTGAAGATATCTCTGTTCTTGTTGGTCAAGGAAAATCTTTTCAAAATGCTTAGCTTGGATTTAACAATGAAGACTATTTCATTAAGAGTTCCCTCCATTGTACCATATTTCTCATTATGAATAAGATTATTCCATTCTTGTCACAGTGTATAAAACGGTTGCTGCAAGTGACAATTTGGCCAAATAGGTACCCAATCCTTTTTGTTTAAGAACTGAGAATCGGTGGATTGTACCTGCCAACTTTTTTAGTCCCATGGAATATGAAATTTGTGACATAAAATAGACTAAATTCTCTTCAAAAATAAACAAGTGAGAATAAACAATCTTGGCTTTTGATAGAAATGCTGCATAAGACGCATTGTGATGTTCGAGCAATGTCATAGGAGGCTAAATGACCCAAGGTGCTCAATCATGTTCCAATGCCTTGCCATAGGAAAAAAGCATTTATAGGAATAAAACAATTGAACTGTAGATGGCAATATAACAAAACTAATTGGCCACTGGAGGCTGGAGCATATACCTCCGAAGCATATTTGATAGAGGGGAAATACTTTAGATAGAAATGGATTACATAAAAATAATCTCACAAACTGATGTGGCATGATGTGATTTGTCAGATTGTAAAGTTACTTTTATTATAAAGTAGATCTAATAGACTACTTGAAACTACGTCAGTTTGTGAGATTACTTTTGTATAATCTCTTTGTGGCTGTAGCATTACTCTTTATATAGAATGCCCCAGATGGGGCCTTGCTCCATATCATTGTCTTCAAGAGTCGCATTATGAGCAAAGTGAGTATTGTGCCTTAGAAGTTCCCATACAGGGCTTGGGTGACATGGCCAGACCCATGAATTTCCATCTATGAGGGTAGAAGCATTCTCGGCTACATACACTTGATTCGAAGATTATGCTTTTTAGAAAGGTGTCTACTAAGGGTCCAATGTTTTGCCAATTGTTGAACCAGAACATGATGGACTAAACATCTCCAACCACATACTGCATGCTTTTATGAGTGGACTACCTTAGTTGCCAGATTTTCCACCATGCCCATGAGCTATCACTCATTATTCTTAAAGATCAGAAGTCTTAATCCTTAATGAGATAACTCCTCACCTAACTCAGATAAATTGATTGGTCACTATTTGTGCAAATATGCCAAAGTAGCTTAAGAATAGACACATGATTTCATACCTCCATTTGCTTCGCACCAAAGCTACTTTCTTTTTGGGAACACATACAATGTTTGAAGAGATTTTTGCCCCTCGGGTTTTGACTCCCTTCCATTTTAGAGGAAAACCTTAAGGATTCGTTCCACATTTCAGATGACTACTTTAGGTACTATGAATAGCCACACAATTTCATACCTCCATTTCCTTCACACCAAAACTACTTCCTTTTTAGGAAAGCATACAATGTCCCAAGAAATTTTTGACCCTCGAGTTTTGACTCACTTCCTTTTACAGAAAAACCTTAAGGATTCGCTCCACATTTTGGATGACTGCTTTAGGTACTAGGAACACATAGGAACAATGACTTGAATAGCAAAATGTATTGAGTTAATAAGGTCCTACAAATCCAACTATTAGCATTTGTCATGATTTTCTATGTAAGAGTGTGATAATATATTTTCCATAGATGGGAGGATATTAATAGCACATCTAGACATTTAACAAGAAGCGCATCCTCCTTGAAGCCTAGGTTATTCACCTTTTGCTCCTTAATTGCCATGATAACTCCACATGTAAATGCAACCTGTATTTCTTTATCATTTAAATTTATCCAATGTTGCCTTTACTATGAGCAGGTCATCCACAAAGCAAAAATAAGAGACCTTTGCTTTCTTACATCTCCAATGGCACTTGGCCCCATTGCCCCTACCTACATTGTTCAGTAGCCTAGAAAAGGCTATTAAAGTGTGATGTTATTTCCAAAGGGACTTTTCATGTTCCTATTTATGCTTTATTAAGTTTCCTTTTATTGTTCTGTTTTTGAAGTTGTATTTCTGCATTAATGTATTTCGTAAGTCTCTATGTAAGTCTTTATAAGCATGATTAATGGAAGATGAATGGTAGAACCTTTAGAATCAATCCGTGAACAATAGGATTGAGGTTTCTCAGAAAATATCTTATATTTCCTCTGTTTTCTTTGTTTTTCTGCTTCTGGTCTACTTTTTTTTTTTTTTTTGCTTTATTGCTTAATCCAACAACTGGCATCAGAGCAAACCAGGTTCATCTGAGGGTTGAAAATGGTTACTTTTGGAGCATCAACACCAGTTCCTGTATTCAGTGGTGAAGAATACGAGTATTGGAGCATTAAAATGAAGACCTACTTTATCTCTCAAGATTTGTGGGATGTAGTTGAGAAGGGGGTGATAGTTCTAGTAGAAGGAGCATTGGCTTCAACTCAATTCAAGCAAGAAACCACTAAGGATGCTAAAGCATTGTTCATCCTTCAACAGGCAGTGTCTAAATCAATCTTTCCAAGATTGATGAGGGCTAAAACTTCAAAGGCAGCATTGGATATTCTTCAGTCAGAGTTTCAAGCAAACACTAAGGTAAAAATCATCAAACTTCAAGGCTTTAGAAGGGAGTTTGAAAACTTGAAAATGAAGGAATCTGAAGTAGTAAAAGAGTATAGTTCCAAATTAATTGATCTAGTAAATCAGATGTGTGCTCTAGGTGAGGAAGTGACTGATCAAAAGATAGTTCAAAAGATTTTGATTAGTCTACCCGAGAAGTATGATTATGTAGTAGTAGCCATTGAAGAGTCAAAAGACATGCAAACACTTTCAGTTATTGAATTAATGGGATCTCTCCAAGCCCATGAACAAAGGTTGGCTAGAAGGAATGATGATACTTTAGAGCATGCATTTCAATCCAAACTCCAAAGTGAATCTGAAGAACAAGAAAGTAAAAGATTATAAAAGAAAGCCTCAAAAGGATTACAAAAATTTGGATCAAGCTCAAAAGGAAAGCAAGTTAAAAGGAAAGATGGGAGAGTTTCCACCGTGTGGTATTTGTAAAAAAACAAACCACTTGGAGAAAAATTGTTACTATGCTGGGAAACCGCAATGCTGAAATGTTTAAAAAATTTAAAGATATAATGGCCAGCTTTGAAATGAGTGATTTGGGAAAAATGAATTATTTTCTTAGCATGGAAGTAAGTCAAGGAAATGATGGGATTTTCTACTCTCAAAAGAAATACACTAAAGATTTGTTGAAAAAATTTAATATGGTTGGCTGTAAATCAATAGCAACAACATTAATTCCAAATGAAAAATTGAGAAAAGATAATGATGGGAAGAAGGTGGATGTATCAACATATAGAAGTTTAGTGGGAAGTTTGCTATACTTATGCAACACCAGACCTGACATACTATATGCCACTAGCTTGCTTTCAAGGTTTATGCAAAGTTCTAGTCAAATTCATTTTGGTACTGCTAAGAGAATTTTGAGGTATTTGCAAGGAACAATCAATTTTGGCATTTGGTATGAGAAAGCTGCAAGAACAAAGCTAGTTGGATTCACTGATAGTGATTGGGCAGGCTCAACTAATGACATGAGGAGTACTTCAGGCTATTGTTTCAGCTTGGGTTCAGCTATGTTTTCATGAAACTCGAGGAAGCAAAGCAATGTGGTACAATCCATTGCAGAAGCCGAATATGTGGCAGCTGCAGGTTGTGCAAATCAAGTTTTTTGGTTGAAAAGAATATTTGAAGATATGGGGGAGAAACAGGAGGAATCTACTGAAATTTTCTGTGATAACAAATCAGCCATTGCAATTGCTAAGAATCCCATTCAGCATAGCAGAACTAAGCACATACCAATCAAATATAATTTCTTGCATGAAGTAGAACTAAGCACATAGCAATCCACTATAGAAGCCGAATATGTGGCAGTTGCAGGTTGTGCGAATCAAGCTCTTTGGTTAAGAAGAATATTTGAAGATATGGGGGAGAAATAGGAGGAATCTACTGAAATTTTCTATGATAACAAATCAGTCATTGCAAGTGCTAAGAATCTCATTCAGCATAGCAGAATTAAGCACATACCAATCAAATATCATTTCTTGCGTGAAGTAGAATCAAGTGGGGAAATTGTTTTGAAGTTTTGCAAGTCAGAGGAGCAGCTAGCTGATATATTTACAAAGGCACTTTCAAGAGACAAGTTTCAGTTTCTTAGATCACAGCTTGGTGTAATTGGAAATCACATCAAGGAGGAGTATTAAAGTGTGATGTTATTTCTAAAAGGACTTTTCATGTTCCTATTTATGCTTTATTAAGTTTCTTTTTGTTGTTATGTTTTGGAAGTTGTATTTCTGCATTAATGTATTTTGTAAGTCTCTATGTAAGTCTTTATAAGCATGATTATTGGAAGATGAATGGTAGAACCTTTAGAATCAATCCGTGAATAGTAGGATTGAGGTTTCTCAGAAAATACCTTATATTTCCTCTATTTTCTTTGTTTTTCTTCTGCTGGTCTGCTTTTTTTTTGCTTTATTGCTTAATCCAACAAAGGCCTCCATAACTAACACAAATAGTTAAGATGATGGAGGGTCACCCTATCTCAAATCCTTTATGGCCTTGAAAGTAACCATTATGGTTGCCATTGATATTGATCGAGAGTTTGAGTGTAGATCAACACTCCACAATCCACGTAACCACTTTCTCAGAGAATCTGATTGTTTTCAACACTGCAAAGAGGAAATGCCAGTAGAGTCATAGACTTTCATCAAGTCCACTTTAGTAGTGCATCAGGGAGAACCTTTGCTTTTATGTTAATTTCAGTGATGCTCATCCACCAAGAGGATGTTGTCCCTAATTCTTCTACTTTTGACAGAAAGTTGTTTGTTGCTTCCCCACCAGCTTTGGTAGCAACGGCTTGACTCTATTGGCCAAGATCTTGGTGATAGATTGGTAGATGGTATTGCAACAAAAAAATAGGCCTATAGTCTTTCATTTGAGATGGGTTTTGCTACCCCAGGGAATCAATATCACAATAGTATAGTCTATTCCTTTAATAGCTTTCCGGAGTAGAAGAAAACTTTAATAGGTTTCACCAATTTCCCCGATCGTACCCGCAAATCTTTTGTAGAATAGGAAGTTATACCCATCAGGTCCTAGGGCTTTGTTGTCCTTCAAGAAGAACATGGTCTCTCCTATCTCAGCATCTGTAACCACATGAGGTAGGTTCTCACTTTGGGAGTTGATAATCTTAAAGGAATGGCCACTTATAGTGTTTCCATATATATAATTAAGCTCTTTTGGAGGCTAACTAAATAGTTTTTGGAAGTACTCAACCACAATGTTCTGTACTTCGCGAGGATTTTCCATTCTAGTTCCATCTTTTCTACACAAACAATTTTACTTCTATCGTGAAGACTTCAATTCATGGCTCGGGTGGGGAAAAAAAAAACAAGATTTAGCCATTGCACTTTAGGTTTTTGCCTAAAAAAGGTCCATTTTGCTCTCCTCAACTCAACATACTCCGTGATGAATTCATGTATCTCCAACCTGTGCACTTTGGGATCATATGGGTGGTTATTACTTATTAGTCATATATTGAGCCACCTGTTGGGACTTGGCTTGTTGAACCTGCAAGGATAAGTTGGAAAAATGCTCCCTATTGAGTTTTCTCAATTCAAGCTCAAACCTTTTGAATTTAGCATGTACTTGGAATATTAGAGATCAACTAGCCGGTACCGCCCGCACATCTTGCACAGAATTGGTCAGCCCATAAATTGAAAGGCTTCTAGGTTTTAGACATCTCTATCATTTTGATTACTGTTGCACAGTGGTTTTAGACACCAGTAATCACGAAAGTAGCTTCTAAGCCAGCAAATTGATCCTCCCAAACAGCATAAACCAATACACAGTCAAGTTTCCTATGGATAAGTCCATCTTCCCTGGTATTTGACTCGATGGAAATTCAACCTCCAAATCTTGGATCATCCAACTTTGCTTACATTATGCTCTCATCAAGATTATTCATTTAAGTATTCTATTTCTCAGTCACACCTACTGATCTTTTACACGGGTTTTGTATGGCATTAAACTCTCTCATAACTGGCCAAGAGAGAATTACTGTAGTAGACGATAAGGATTCAGATTTGCCCATAATGTCTCATGCCTTTAAAGGGAGTTATAACCATATATAATAGTAATCAAACAGGACCATGACCTCGAAATATCAATCATCCTGCAGTGCATCGAGGGGGTTCCAACATACTCAAATCCGACCTTTGGGTGAATTGTCGTAGTTACACAAAAAGATAGATGGTGCTCGTGAATATACTTAATTCCTCACTTCGCTCTATTTGAGTCTATCGTTTAGACCTCTTATGTTCCAAAAACCAACCTTCATGGCAATAAAGTATCATGAGCACAATCGATCAAAATCTATCCCTTCCTAAGAAGTCTTTCTCGTGTTCCTATTTGGTAGGCCCTTCTCCATGGAACCCATAATGGTGCCCCAAAGCCGGTTCAGCTCTGGGTTTGTTGTGCCTGGTTCTTCTTTAGCTTCAAGTGGATTTTTTCCATTCACAAAAGGGGTAGTGAGCCTAGCTCCTATTAGCCAAGTTATCTTGCAACAAAATATTTGGAGTCAAATTTGGGTGGTTCATATTCTCTGAGTTGCTAGCATCTAAATTACTGCTATCTTTGACACTAATATGCTTGTCAAGGGTCTCTTGAGTGATAGTGATCTCATTTTCCACCACTGTATTACTAGGAATCATCTTGCCTTTGCCCTTCTTCCTCCTATTAACTTCGGTCCATTCATCCTTTTGTGGTTCTTGGGGGTAGCCCTTTTGGATGATATCCACTTCTGGGGTATTATTTGAATAAGCAATAATTGAGTGTCAAAAAATATTATAGTGAGAACAAAGAGCAGGTTCCCAACCGTATTCTATCTTGATAGTAGTCCATAACACCATTTTTCACATTGACTTCAAACTCTATAACAAGCTCCTCACTCTCACCCACTTCCACACATGTCCTTGCGTATAAGTTTAGCCTTTGTTTGTTAGTCATCATTTGGTTTGCATACATGAGTGGTTTCCCAATGGCACTAACATTGTGGCTTACTGGGGTTGGAGTCCAAAATTCAACATGAATACCTCTTAGTTTGACCCATAGTGGAACTTTTCTCTAATTCCTTTTTTAGCAATGGTAAGTTAGGTTGTATGCTAGCTAGACAATAGGCCTTTTGGCCATATGTCATGAAGCATTTTCAAGAACTGATATCCATCAACTCCACTTAAGTAAATTTAAACCATTATCTGTGGACATTCAGTCTATAATCTCTGCACATCCTAAAGGCAAGGGCTTCATTCAGTCCATAATCTCTCCACATCCTAAAGGCAAGGGATCTCACCACTGGGTAGAGCAGCTTGCTGCCCACAGTGCCCTACAATGAGCTTTCTCACTCCTTGCAAACCTCACCGTCGAGACCATCAATTATAAGATTGATATTAGAAGGGCTAGACTTTGCCGCTAGGGACATCAAATTGTCCCTTTGAACTCATGTCCCAAGTTTTTGTAATATTAAATGTATTAATATCTAGGGGAAAAAATATATTTATCATCATTTTTCTCATCATCCTCTTATTATTTCTAGGTTTCACAAGTAAAATATCTAGGTTATCCAACACATCAGAATTATTCATGTTCTTTCCATAGGGGCCGAGCCCATGGTTCCCACCATTTCCTCCCCCCTAAGGGAGTTTTTGTTGCCACCAACCGTATTATATAGTAAACACTGGGTTAAGAGTTTTACCCACTGATAGCTCATCTAGGGGCGGAACTAGGATTTGGTGAGTGGGGGGCGATTAGAAAAGTGTGTCATTTGTAGGGGTGAATAGTAACCAACAAGGTAGCAAAATGTGTCACCGACATTTAACATTAACTATATAAGGTTGTTATCTAGAGACAAACTAAATTATTAAAGCCACCCATCTAAACTTCTCACTTGAGCTCGATGGAGCTCAAGTGAAAGATAAAAATTAAGATAGAAATAGCCATATAAGATTTTTTGAAGCAAATGATAAAAATTAAGTAAATAAAGATAAACTTTTTTGTTGAATCTAAGATTGAATATTGTAAAGTCTCTATAATATAGATAAAGATAGTTATGTGAGA
Source organism: Cyclocarya paliurus (assembly GCA_029856935.1). Lineage (NCBI taxonomy): Eukaryota > Viridiplantae > Streptophyta > Magnoliopsida > Fagales > Juglandaceae > Cyclocarya > Cyclocarya paliurus. Next base: position 14,791,388 of record CM056945.1, on the reverse strand, counting down.
TTTGTTGCATTCACTCCTAATTGTTAACTCGATGGTAGTATATATGTACTTACTAACAAAACTAATCCAAACAAGCTAGCTAGTGGAAGACTTAAAAGGAAAAGTGTAAATAAATAGGAAAAATGAGGTTGTAAATTTACCAAATAACTTAAAAAAAGAAAACAAGATATTTTATTGCCTCTTTATGAGATGTAAAAAAAAAAAAAAGAGAATGTGAGATTTTATTAATGACAAAAAATAGGTGTAAGTATGAAAAATTATTAAAAAACTAAAAGAAACCTAGACAACTAAGTACTAGATGAGATTTTTGAAAATGTTTTGGGGAGACAAATTATCTTTATGTTAAGATATCTTTAAGCATATTTTTGAAAATATTGGGGGGGGGGGGGGGGGGCGATAGCCCCCCTAACCACCAATGTAGGTCCGCCCTTGAGCTCATCATTCATTTGATTTTCATCTATAGCTCCTAGAGGTCATTCACGCACAATGGATGGCATGGGAAACACCAAATCTGCAGTTGGACCATCAAGCATTAATGCTATATATATTGGAGTTCACCTCCATTACTGGTTTGATAACTGCTCCTTCTATTGCCAGTAACTCAACGTCTTCGTGAGGAGTGTCGCTTGCTAAAGTCATCATTGGATTCTCTAGGTCTTCCAAAGCCACACTTTTTGACGACTTAGGACTTGTTTGGTTACGCAGTTTAGATGAGATGATATTCAATCAAATGATATTGAGCATGTTTTCCATCTCTTCTAAAAAAACAAGTGGGCTATTTCTTTGCAAAATTGTGCTCAATTTCGTGTGGCAATTTTGCCAAGATCTCTTCTTTCAATTGACTAGAATCTATTACTTGAACGAAACTAGATCTTGTGAAATCATATTTAATACTTGACGATGCATTCTGTACCTTGCTAAAAAGTCGATCCTTGTTTACCAACCACACATTGTCTAACCAAATCCAATTCTCTCTCGATATGTTCATCTAAATTAAATTAAATTTAAATTAATAAGATAAGAGAATGAGAACAGAAATGGAAATTGATGGCTAGGTCAACAATATTATACAAAATACTTGAATGAAAAATGAAATAGGGATTATAAATGTAGTTAGAAATTCTTCTATTACTTATTTAATTATATTACTATGAGATATTTGGAATATTAGTGAAAATTTTTAGTTAAGATATGAGATGGTTTGTAAAAAGTATGTTTGGATAGTGAGATGAGATGGTTTTGACTTTTTGAGAATTTGATAAAGTGATGGATCCCACCAATTATTGAAAAGTATTTTTAATTATTGGGTGGAAAATATTATAATATATTACAAATAGGTAATATCTATTATTAATTAAAAAACTCATAAATATTTTGACTTTCCCAAAATATATTTTTGTAGTTGGTCGTGATTATTTCAATATTTCCAAATATGAACACATTTCTTTGTTAAACAAAATTATTCTAATTATGACCTATTTATTATACTATATTTTTCTAATTATATATTACAATAAAATAAAAAATTCTAATAGATAATTATATATATTAAAAATGTGGTAGTTAGCGTTACTGTAAAGGTACTATAGAGGTAGATGAACCTTTGTATCAGATCAACTGTAGTGGTACTATATCGTTTTTGTAGCATTATTGTAGCGATCGTTGAAAAATCAGAGGAGATAAAATTTTGGATTCTGCCGTTTGGATAGGTAGATGAAAGATAAAGGACAACTCATGATAGTTTATATCTCATCTAGGCATCTAAACCTAGCCTTAATGGTAAGGATTTGAGGGTGTTAGGCGGAGACGCTCGCACTCATCACCAATGGTGTGGGTTATCCAAGGGGTTGATTGCAAAGGAGAAATGTCAAGTGCTTCTTTTTTTTTTTTCTTTTCTTTTGTTTTGATAATAAGCAAATTTGCATTCATAATATCAAATTACAAATGAATTGTATCAACCCAAACAGAATGAGAAATGCAATGAGGGATAGACCACATCCAAAGCTCCACATCAGACACATGCCAAGCATTACATGCTAACTGATGAGTCACTTTGTTCCCTAACCTCAATACATGTTGGACTTTGGACACCTCAAAGCATTTCATCAGATTTTTTACCTCATTAACTAGATTTCCCAGCACTAACATAGAATCTCCACCTGCTTGAATAGCTTCCACTATCAACAAGCCGTCACTCTCAAGAATTAGCTTTGGACACTCCATTTGAACACAAAACTGAAGGCCTCGAGCATTGCTAGAAGCTTTATGGCCTTAGGGTCTGCAACTTCAACCTCAGCTTTGCTCACAGCTAATAGCACATTACCATGTTCATCTCTGACCACAACTCCAATACTAGCTTTATGTAAATTATAGAACATTGCCCCCATCAACATTCAATTTGAAAAACCAGCTGGTAGGGCATACCAGGAACAATCTATTACCAATTTAGTTGTAGTCACTGATCTAGAGGCTTTCTTAAAATACAGAATGTTTAGGGCATAGTTCACCACCTGTGTAGGTTCTAGTATGGTCTGCTCAAAAGACAACTTATTTCGTCCGAACCAGAAAGCCCAAGCAAAGATAAAAAAAAAAAAAAAAAAAAAAACTTGTCAACCAGATCTTGCTCCCCTTTGCTCACCACTAGCTAGACAATATCAGCAACTGACATATCCTCATGCACCTATTTAAACAAAGGCAAGTTCAGTAGCCATGAATCTTTAATAGTAGGATAGTGAAAGAGTACATGTGCCACATCTTCTACAATAGCATTACAGAAATCACAAGAGAGACAAATGTCAACCCTCTTATTATGTAAGTTATGTATTAATGGAAGACCCTCATAGCAAACCCTCCAAGCAAAATTTTTTATCTTATTAGGCACACATATTTTCCACACAGCCTTCCCACAGCTTATGATCATCTTGAGTCCTAGAACACCCTTCAACCCCTTGTGCTGAAAGGGACCTAAAGAATTGATAGGCACTCCTCACAGAATATGAACCATTTTTCTCATGCCTTTAAATCAACTGATCTGTATATATTCCTGAACTCAAAGTAATCTTTAAAATATCTGATGCTACCCTTGGATTAAAAAGGGCTCTAATGGTGTTAACACTCCTCCAACCCATGTTAAGATCAATAAGAGAAGCCATTGTTAAATGCTCATCAACAGTTACTTCCTCAAACAACTCATCCTTTAAAACTGAATTTCCAGGTATCCAAACATCATCACAAACCTTAACTGAATTTTCATCCCAATTCTCCATTGACAACTCTTCATAAGTAACTTTCTTGCTTCCCAAATGCCTCTCCAAGCAAAAGATGGATTAACACCTAGCTTTGCCTCAAAAAATGAAGAATGTGGGAAGTACTTTGCTTTATAAATTTGGAAAAGCAGGGAGTTAGCTTGAGTAAAAATTCTCCATGATTGTTTAGCAAGAAGAGCAAGGTTAAAAATTTTCAAATCTCTAAAACTCATTCCTCCCTTATACTTAGAATCACATAGCTTCTCCCATTTAACCCAATGGATCTTCTTTTCATTAGCTCTTTGGCCTCACCAGAATCTAGCCATCATACTCTCTAGATCCTTGCACAATCTGCTACAACTCATAGCATAGGCAGGTATAGATAATGCCACAGCTTTGATTAAAATCTCCTTGCCCCCTTGAGATAAAATCTTCTCTTTCCAGCACTGAAGTTTTTTCCACACTCTTGACTTAATCTCAGCAAAGGCAGTTGTTTTAGTTTTCCCAAAAATTGAAGGAAGACCCAAATATTTCTCATATTGTTGAATTGTACCCCCACCCCACATAGTTATAATTTCCTGCCTAATAGATTCGGTGACATTAGAGCTAAACATCATTGTTGTTTTACTAATATTTATCTTTTGTCCTGAGGCTAACTCATATTTTCTAAGAATAGCTTGGATAGTCTGAGAAGTGTTTGTATCTGCTTTACAGAACATCATAGAGTCATCTGCAAACAGCATGTGGTTCACTCGAGGAGCACCCTTACATACTTTTATACCTGCCATTGTCTTCCTTATGTCAGCCTCTTTGAGTAGACTTATAAGACTTTCAGTGCATAAGAGGAAAGTGTAAGGAAATAAAGGATTTCCTTGCCTTATCCCTCTAGAGGGCACTAAAGTATCTGTGGGACTTCCATTAACCATAACTGAAAAAGTAATAGTGGTCACACAATTCATAATAAGCTTCACCAAACTGACAGTAAACCCCAACTTTAATAACATCATTTCCAAGAAATCTCACTCGACCCTATTATAGGCTTTAGACATGTCAAGTTTAAGATACAAGAAACCCTTTTTTCCTTGCCTCTTATTTTTTAGAAAATAGACCAACTCATAAGCAATTAAGACATTATTAGTAATGAGTTTTTAGGCACAAATGCACTTTGTGTCTCAGAGATAATGGTAGAGATGACCCATTTTAGTCTATTAGTAATAACTTTAGAAACTAGTTTGTAGATGACATTATATAAACTAATTCGTCTAAAGTCAAATACTAAAATAAGGGAATTCTTCTTACGGATTAAAACAATGTGGGTGTGATTCAAAGCCTGAGGAAACACACCTGAATTTAACACCACAAGCACAGCAATAGTGACTCTATCTCCTATGATATGCCAATATTTTTGAAAAAATATTGGAGACATATCATCAGGGTCCGGAGCTTTGTTAGGATGCATTTGTTGTAAAGCTGAAACATTTCATCTGTAGTAAAGCTTTTGCATAGATCCTCATTCATTGCAATAGTAACTCTAGATTCCACACCCTCAAGAACATCCATAGCACCTTTTTGAGATGATGAAGTGAATAAGGACTGAAAATACCCCTCTGATATAATCGTCTCTCTGAAGACCTTGAAGCCATTGACCCTTTTCATCTTGTATCTTATGAGTATGATTCTTTTTCTACCTATGTGAAGCTTTAGAGTGAAAATATTAAAACATTATATTATTCAAAAGTTGTTGCTTATTTAGTGCATGTTTGGGATTACAGTGAGAAATATAGCTTATATAGGTTTAGAATTTATAACTTATAGCTTAACTAATAAATTCTACTATTAAAAAGTTATTTATTGTTTGATAACCATATGTTTAAAGCACTTTCAAACATATTACATTTGTTTGGAAACAAATTTAAAAAAAATACTTTTTAAGATAGAAATGACGCTCAATCTTTTAAAAATTATGATCACATCTTTAAAAGTTTGAAAATTGTAATTATTTTAAAGTTGTATGGGTATTTTTGTCCATTGATAATCTTTTTTAAATTTGAACTACATTTAGATTATTCGGAAAAGCACATTTGCAGAAAGAGAACTGCTACAAACACAAAGAGATTACATAACATAAACCCACAAACTAATGTGGTTTCCTGAAATCCGTTGGATCTACTTTATAATAAAAATAACTTGACAATCTGACGTATCATATCAAGCCACATCATTTTATGTGTTTACTTTTGTATAATCATTTTATAACTAAAGTATTTTCCTTGCGAAAAAGCATACATCAAATGTACTTTTTAGTTTATTTGAGATTAAAATGTACTTTAATATGTAACACCCAAACAACCTAATTTTTCTATTTAAGAGCTTTTAAAACTATTTAAAAACTTTTTAAAACTCTTAACGCAACCCCAAACATGCCCTTAGTACATTAATTTAAAGTGCTTTTACAGTTAGTTATGGTAGTTTTTAATTTTATCTGTAGGAGTTTTTTTATAAAAGTGGATTTTCACTTTTTTGTTAGATGCTTTTAAATTATTGTTTTCTATAAATTTACCAAACATGCCATTTTTATATAAAAATAGATTCTAAACCGTTAGAAGTACTTTTTAAGTTTCCAAACTCAAAACCAAACAGCCATAAGGGTCTTAGCTTTGTGTTTTAAAATAAACAATTTCATTTTATATGTAAAATATTAATGGCTACCATTTAAGTGATTAACATATAAAACTATTCAAAATATGTCATTTCAACAAATATAATCTGAAGATATATCTATCATGAAGAGTAGCATTAATTTTTCAGCAATTTCTTGAATTCGCGTGGAATTTTAGTCACAGGGACATAAAATGAGGTTCTTAATTTAGCACTTAGTAAATATTTGAAAAATAAGATGAGATGAGAATTTTTTGAATAGTAGTAAGATGATTTATGAATAATAGTGAGATAGTTTGAGTTCAGTATTTATTAGATTTTGAAAAATAAGAGAGAAAAAATTGAATAAAAAATATTATAAAATTATAATATTATTAAAATATAATTTTATAATTATTTTTGTTTTGAAATTTGAAAAACTTGAATTGTTTTTTGTTTTTATTTCAAAGTTTGGTAAAATTGTAATGATTAATTTGAAAGTGTTTATGTTTTAATGATGTTTGGGAAGGAAATGAGATTGAATAAGTTGAGATGAAATAAAAATGATTTCCAAACATACTTGACGGTATTTGGTTAAGAGGGTGTTTAATTAAGAGAAGTTTTAAGAATATTTCAGAATTTTAAAGTCTTTTTAAGATGCAGTATTTATTGGATTTTGTGGAGATAAATAGGAAAATTTGAATATTTAAAAAAAAAAAAAAACATGTTTTGCATTAAAGCTAGTAAAACTACATAGATAGAGTTGAAAAGTTGATTGAATATATTTTTAAGATAGTTTTTAAGAGTTTTTGTATAAATTATTTTGGTTTTTGTATTTATGACTTTTCAGCAAATAAATGAAAAGTTAAAAACGAATTTTAAAATATATAAAAAAAATTAAATTAAAAAAAAAAAAAAAAAGATTGAAAGACATTGGATTTTTGTTTTTTTCAAAAATTTATGAAAGAAAAAACCCTTAACCAAACAGGGCCCAAGTCACTATCGACTATGTAGAGCAGGATTGGGGCCCCTTGGTCCTGCCCCCCATGGGTGAGTGCCCTCGTCTGGATGTTGGGAGGCAAATTAGCCCCCTCATTTTCTTGCCAACCCGTCCAACGCCCAACACACAATTTTTCATAAAACAAATTCCAACAAATCACACAAGTTACAAATCAAATCAGGAAACCAAAACCAACAAAGAATTACAAATCATATAAGATAAAAAATTCTAACATTTTTTATAAAGTTACAAAACTATCTATGCACAAACCCACGAGCCACAACCACAATCAATGGTCATGGGTCATATAGATCTGTGCAAAAATCTTCAGCTATATATGGGTAGATCTATATGTGCCATGGTCACGACCGTGGGTCATTAAACTCGAAAACCGGTCACGTTGTCACCCATGGTCACAACCGCCAACTATTACCCACGACAATGAAGAGAAGTACTCTGCTGACTTACAAGAGGAGAAAAAGAAGGGAAGAGAGAGAAAGAGAAAGGAGAGAGAAGTCGAGGATGGTGGGTCGTGACCATTGGCATTGAGGCCAGCTTGGGCCCCGTCCCTGCATCGCTTCTCTATGCGGGCGAATACCCTGCAACCTGCATTTGACAGGCAGGCGCCCTCGCCCCAGCTAGGTAAGGGCCGGATCGGGGTGATGAACAGACGGGCGGCAGGGTCCCACTGCCCAACCCTAATAATGCCTCTACCGCATTTCTCATATTATTGTCAATCCAGTGAATTGTACAGGAAAAACAACCTTCTAATTCAACAATATCTTATTAGCAAGCCAGTTACTACATTGCCATAGTGAATTCAGCCAAGTATGATGCTTTCACATTAAACTTACATTAACAGAAAAAGGCAAAGGACAACATGTCAACATTTATTCTCAATTAAAATATAATCATCTCATAATACAACTGTATTCATCTCTTCAAAAATCTAGCGGTACTGTCGATGTTAGAAGTAAATATCTTTAAAAAACAAAACAAAACAAAAGGATGTGAAGAGAGATGAAAAGAAACAGGAAGATGAAATCCATTCAAACTGGACCATACCAAATCAGACCATCATGCAGTATTCCTTCAACTACTTCTAGTTCTTTATCCCATTGGGATTCAAAGAAGTATACAACCATCCTTTCTCTACCACTTTATTATGGGGCAAATTGTATTACTTCGCCCATGCTGGATACCAATGGTTGCAACTATGTATAGAATCCTGGTCAGAAAGATTGTTGAGAGCTAAAAACTACATAGAGTTTCCTCCAATCTGAAGACTCCATGTTCGACAGCAGTACCAACAGCAAAGGCACCGACAGTGCAGCGAAGCCCACATGCATGCACCAATGGCCATGAGATACCCTTCCCAACACAGACTTACAATATTTGTCTGCATCCTTGAACAGTGCATGGCGAGCAGCATCTGCCCCACTAGTCAATGCTCTCTCATTCTATAGACAAAACTTAACAATCAAAAAGAGTATAAAAGGTTTCATAATATATCTACATAACTAGGCAAATAAAACAACTACTTCAAAAGGAGGATATATCCATCACAGTATGCTGAGTCATTCATAAATACTCTAAACTACTATTCTTGCACAACTAGTTCTATAATTTGTAAAACATTCGAAACAATGTCAAGGCCGATGATCACCTTATAAAAAAACAATGTCGACAGCGATGAAAAAAAAGAATAATAAGCGTACCTTGTTCCTAAAATTCTTGAGTGTTTCCCTCAAAGGGTCAAGAGGAGATAGTTTGACAGAATGCTCCTTCCATTCCTCAGAAAGTTTTTTCAAAATAGCAACACTTGCTTCTAGGTTTTCCTCATAAACCTCGTCCTATTTACAAGCAAGGTACAATACGAAGACTAGATTAGTAAATCCCCAATTCCAAGTGGTGAAGTAATAAATAAGAAAGAAGAGACCATCATCTATAAAACTAAGAGTACAAAATATTGAATAGTGTGCTCACCCACTGCTTGAAACAATTAGCATTTTGGGTCAAGCACCAAATGAAAATATCAGTCGCTTCCTTGGATAACTCAGGAGTGCCTGTGACAAACAGATTCTATAAGCCCATCTTTTTTTCTTTTATCAGTGATTCTATAAGCCCATCTTTAAATTCAGTTTTTCTGAATTTACACCACAAAACTAATGAAAGGCAGTTCATTGAAGTTTGCATACTTTCCCCTGCCATTTTGACAGCAAAACTCGATATCTGCTGCGACACTTGTTTCATTGCTTTGCTTCCAGGGGAGCCAGCAAGAGCCACCTCTTTTAGGGTGGGATATAAAACCTCAAACCTTTCAGTGCCTACAAGAAACACAAACCAAAAGGGCATTAAGCAATTAATCTGCAATACAATTCAACATCAATAGGCAATGCCGTAAGAGTACCCCACCTTGACTCTAGCTGAAGATGCAGGGAAGGTAACTCGCATGAGTATCTCCAATGCAGAAGGTGGCATCAACCTCTCCCCCTTCCTAACAGCACCATTTACTAGAATAGAGCGAGCTTTTGGGGCAGACAAAATTCTGCTACCAAAAGCCATAATGAAAAATTCAAATCAATAACAGATCAGTAGATAAAGATGCATTCACACATATTTCAGAACTATTCCAGCTTTCATACCTCTCCACCAGCTGCAAAACCAGATCCCTGGACTGTGTATTACAACTTTTTCCACTGACCAAAGGCAAGAGGTTGCATGCCCATGCATTCAATCCTATAGCCAGGTCTCCTTGACAGGACTACACAAAAGTTGTCAATTGACAAGAGAAGCACAATTAAGGGAAAAAGGAAAGAACTAACTGTAATCTTGGTTCTCAAAAAATGTTTTTAGTTGCATTCATGATACGCTATTATTTGCTCACCTGTGCTACCATCCATATGATAACTGGAAGCTTATCCTGCCCCTGATATTTAGTTTCCCTCAAAGTCGGCAATAGATTAACTAATACATCAGGTTTCCTGCGCAAAACCATTGCAACAACTACGAACATCGCAACCTGTCATATAAATTTGATAACAAGCTGATTTAGCAAATATAAAATTCGATGAGACCTAGTGGAAGAATTGAAACACATGCAAATGAACTTTGTGATTGAAAGCAAGTATTTCAAGCCTAACCAATCATCTCGTTCAGTTTGCCAAGTGGTTTATATGATGACATGCTAACTCTCTTTTATCTCACCAAAGTACCACAATATACTAGGCGAGAGATCAAAATCACCAGTCAAGAGAGAAAAAACACAATCTCAACAGACATATTAGATAATGTTGTTAAATCACCAAGTGCCCCAAAGTTCAAGTTAATTGAAAGAGGTAAGTTTCAGAAGAATCGAAGAGGAAGCGAAAAGAGAGAGGAAGAAGAAGAGTCCGGAAGAATTAAAGAGAAAGAGAAAAGAGAGAGGAAGAGGAAGAGTTTGGAAAGATAGAAGAGAGGGAAGCGAGAGAAAATAAGAAATTGAAAATGGGGAGGGGGAGGGGGTCTTTTTTTAATTTATATATTAAAAATAATATATATTATTAATAAAAGAGATGCGGGCAGGGAGTCACCCGCCCCCGCATCTCTCAAAACAAAGAGGCTATTTGCCCGTGATAGCGGGGAGAGGGCAGGGGTGCCGAGCAGGCCAGATATGGGTGCCGGCCCAGCACCCCTAAAAAAGCTCCTCAATACTTTTAGGCATGACCAAACCAATCCAACCCGATTAAAGAAGTCATTCCATAATGCGCTTGCAACATCACAATATAGTTGGAGATGATCAACAGACTCCCCACTACTGTTACAAATGCAGTACCAGTTAATTACAACTACATATCGCTTCCTTAATTGTCTATTGTAGTGGCCTTCCTAGCAAAAAAACTGCTTGGAGGTATACAGTAGTGGCAACTTGCACAGGCTATAGATGACAAGAACTTGCACAGATCTGAAGACATGATCGCATAGTCATGTTTTCTCTATTATCTTTATCGGCGATAAAGGGCATACCTTTTTTCCCCATGCAGGAATCTCTCGGGCAATCAGTATTAAATAGGATGTCTATTAGATGGCAAGAACTTGCACAGATCTAAAGACATGATCATGTTTTCTCTTTTTTCTCTATCCTCTTCTCCATTCCGTATCGGCTTTAAAAAAAAAAAGTGTTATCTCCCAAGTTTATATAATAGACATCCTATTTAATACTGATTGCCCAAAAGATTCTTGCATGGGGAAAATAAAGTACGCCCTTTATTGTCCATATTTTTGTATAAGGTAAACAATCTGTCTAAACCCAATATTATATGCATTTTCTAAAACGATTCTCTTTCATAAAGCCATGCCAAGTTTCTAGACATGCAATATTGGTCATGAGTTTTAATTATCAAAAAATAAAAATATTGGTCATGATTTATCCCAGCTCCTTCTAAACCCATCCTTGTGTTTGAGAATCTTGCTGCTAGAAGTTGAAGATAAAAGTGCTTCTTTCAATCATCCAATAAACCAAAGACTGAGGCCCCGTTTGGTTTCACAGATGTTCTCAACCCATCTCATCTCAACATCCGAACACCATTCAAACACACACTTTCAATTTTTTCATCTAATCATTACAACTTTTCAAAACTTCCAAACAAAACACAAAAAACAATTCAACTTTTTCAAATCCCAAAACAAAAATAATATTAAAAAATTATATTCTAACAATATTTTAACTTTATAATATTTTTATTCAACTTTTTCTCTCTCCTTTCCCTAAACCCATAAACATCTTAAATCAAAACATTTCACCACTATTCACAAACTATCTCACTACTATTCACAAATTTCTCATCTCATCTCGTCTGTATAACCAAACAAGGCTTGAAAATATCCTTCTCCAAATCCCAAAACCCTAAATAAACCAGCTGCCAGAAAATCCTGCAACCCTACTTCCATGTCCCAGCCCAATTTGAACCATAACAGCTCTATGTTTTGCCCAATCCATTATCACATTTTTCTTTATTTTACATTTTATCAAATATTTGTTTGTATCCAATGAAACTCTGTAAAAATTTAATCATGATAATTTACCAAAAATTGCTACAAGCATCATAAACATATAAGATACCACATAAGATTGAGATAATCTGCGTCAAAAAATTATGTTCTGGGCTTTTTCATAAATCATAGTTGTAGGCATTGTAACTGAGAATTCTCTCTCTCTCTCTCTCTCTCTCTCTCTTGTATTGAAAATAATCAATATCTATTAGTATAATTAGTATCAATTTGGATTTTCTTCATATCATGAAAAGATAGTTTCACATTCAAACCTAGAATCATTCATGAATTCAAATTCACAGTCAATAATTAATGGTTCAAATTTCTCCTTTTTTTTTTTTGGTTACAGAATCTGCAATTGGATAATGGAGTCCGCATGGCAAGAGACATGCCATGCTTCAAATTGCAAATGCATGCCAATAATCCAATTGGCTTTAGTCAAAGGTACAAACAAATATATTACAATTCCTTAAGATACTTTCCCAATGAAGTCATCATACACTGTTACAAGACAAACCAGGCCTCTTACTTTTTTCCAGTTAATGGACAGCGCAATTTTGACATGCTTAAATGATAACATTAACATAACGACTTAAAATCATTTTTTGCCTTCCTTCTTGATTCCTATCTTATTTGTCAAATAAAAATATAAAAAAATTTTACAATTAAATTGCTATTATCCTACTTTTCAAGGATTTCACAGATTATGAACTGTCTATCTTGTCATATCTATGGAAAAGCTTCACCACATAAAATATTTACACAAAGTGCATCCATTGTAGATGCAAATCCAACCTAAATAAAGGGTTTGTATGGTTTCTACAATGCAAGAAACAACACCATATCAAGAATGAAACTATGGCATATTTATCACTAAACTAAATGAGCTTAAACAGCAATGCCAACCAAAAGGGAAGCAAGCATAAGACAGAAGGGAAGGAAAAGATAATTTAAAAAAAAAAAAAAAAGCTCAACAGCAAGTTACCTGTGATTTAGATGAAACTTGAGGCCCACCCCTTTTAGAGCCCTTGGCACCAGCTTGCTGGCTTACTAAATCAGCAAAAATGCTGTCTAAAGACCACAATACAAACGAACCAAGCGCCTCAAGCGACCGTTTGTTGATCCAGTCAATTGAGGTCTTGTAAACAGTTTCAGAGATGTGCGAAATAGGAATCTGCTGAAAGTATTCTTTCTGATTAGGTCCACATATATCAAAATAATGAATTCTGATAAATCTACAAATACATAACTATGAATGCCTTGTTTATTATTGAGATTATGTTACAGAGATGTGAACAATTGGATAGTATGATGAGTTAAAAAAAAAAAAAAAAAAAAAGGAAAAATGAACAAACAAGACAGTTTTGCACATGAACAACAAAATTCACTCAAGAAAAGGCAATGATATTAGAGACTAGGGCAAGGTATGTTGGTATACATATATATTTCTTACGATGATTGCAAAATCTTGATCCAATAATTTCCTCTGCAACAGTTACTTAGTTGCCTTAACTGTTAGTTTATTTGTGATCACGATGTGAGTTGTCAAGTTATATTTTTTGAAATGGGTCCTCTTTTTTATGCTAATGTAACTTCATTAACTTTTGGCAATGACATATCAACCAGCCATTAAGAATTAACTGAAAGGAATTTATTAAAAAAAAAAAATTATTTAAGACAATTTTTTTTTAGAAGTAAATATAACTACGACACGCACGTTACACAAGAAAAACAATGGTTTTTTATTATGAGTTGTGATATATACTACACTCACATTCTATATCCATGCCACTTTACAGATGTGACACTGCCCATCAACCCTTGGATTAACTCTTTTTTTTCCTTAAAAAAATCAAGGGTTGATGGAAAATGCCACATTGCCATGGTGGGATGGGGCGTACTATATAGCATTTTCTTTTGGTTTTGGGTAGAAGAAGAAACCTAAGCTCCAAAAAGAGAAGGATGAGAGCAAAACAATTTAAAATTTAGCATGCTGCAATAAAACATAAAAGGAGATTTGAAACAGTATTAAAAAAACTCATCCATTTACTTTGTCTACTTCTTAATGGAAACAAATCAAAAGTGTCTTTCCATTCAAGCACTACTTGCAGGTACCTATCTTTGACCTTATAACATTACCTTATTTGTCATCGCATCTTTGGACATGTGGATAAATATCTTTACTGAATCAGATTTATAAAAGCGATAAATTATTTTCCAAAGAAAAGCGCAACATAACCCAGAGGAGCCTCTAAACGAATACATGCAAAATATACAGGAGAAGATCCTGGCCAAGGAGAAAACAACTAGCCCCTCAATTTCATGCTATCCAAGGAATCCACAAAGATAAAGAACAGGACTTTGCTTGTAATGACATAGAACAATGTACAGAGGGAACTTATGCAAATAATCTAGTGTTTCTTTCTCTCCAAATGTACCACATCAAAATGGGGAAAAACCTTATAAGCTTTAACAGTCTTACTCTTCCAAACTACTTTCCTGTTCCGACTCCAAATAACCCAATTAAAGAATTTGGTACGATCAATGTAATGCCAAAGAAAGGAGAAGGTAGGGCCCCAATTATGAGAAACTGAGTAATTTAGCAACAAATGCGCCATGTTCTCAATTTCCTTTTTACCTCGACGGAAAACCAGCGAGTTACAAATTGGCACCTCCACAATTAATCACGTTACTAGCTCAGATCATAGACCCTATAAAAAACCGCAATCTAACGGGCGAGAAAACTCTTCCATAAAATAGAGCACATATGAATATAACCAACTCTGATCTACGATGATCTCATCCGTGATCGTCACCACTGAGAACAATGTACAAGCAGTACTCACATCGGCGAATTTCGCCACCGTGGACTCCCGAAGCATCTTTACCCACGGAAACTGCGACGCACTCACCGCCGAAAATGCGCGCCCAAAGTAATCCGCAAATCGCATCAGCTGTATCTCCTGCTGCGACTCAAACGACGCCTATCCGCAAAACAAAAAAGCAAACAAACACATCACATCCAATTCCTTCCCAAACCAGCAGATCAAACCACAACGTACACAAACAAAAAGAATAAAAAATCCCGTATATGAAATGAACCAATTAATTGAAGAACCCACCGAGATGTCGGCAATGAAAGCCGAGAGATGGTCCGCGTCGATCTTCGCGGCGGCCTCGGCGACTGTAACCTTGGGCTTCTTTGGCTTCTTCGGCTTGACTTTCTTGGCATCGTCGACCTTCCCGTCCTCCAACACACCCTCGGCCTCGCTATCCTCTGCGTCCTCATCGTCCGTCCGGTGCTTTGATCTGGCCGGAGCGTCTGCAATGGCGGTAGCATACTGAGCCTCGAGAATTCGCCTCCGGCGGTCCTCGGACTGCTGCTCCAGTGATCGGAAGACATTGTCGGCTCCGCCAAGAGCACCGTTGGGGATGGTTTTATCGTGATTGGTGACGGAGTCAGAGGGCTTGGTCTTCCTCAGCCGCTTAGCATAGGTGACCTTTTGCCAGCCGTGGTCGCTGTTGGTGGGCGCTTCGTTGTCGTCCTTGGAGGTCGAATCGAAAGCTACGTGCTTTTCTTCCATGGCTGCTAACGGGCTTAAACTTTTGTCGGGAGAGACAACGAAAGAGAAAAGGACAGAAGTGAGGGCTGAAGCGAATTTAAGTTGTTGACCTTTGTTAATATAATCCCTATTTCTGTACTGAATTACAGGAATGCCACGATGTATTTGTAGTTAAAAGAAGTGACAACTTTTGACGGCTTCGCGGCCGTCTCAAAAAAACACTTTTTAGTTTGCGAGGGAAACCATGATTTTATGCTTAGATACAGTTATCAACGAAGGATTTGCTAAATGAGAAGAGAATGGTAGGAGAAATTATGGGACAGGTTGGGCGGGGGTTGTTGGTGAGTGAAGAACAGATGGTGGTGTCTCATAGTCAACAAAAGCGACCACGGGAACAACGGCATCAGCATGTAAGAGTCCGCCTTGATTTGTTTTTCTCTTTTTGCAAGGGATATGGTTTGAAGTGTGATTGTTTTTTAATATATATAAGAAAAGTAGGAATAAATTTTTCATTTAAAAAATTGGGGTTATCGCTGGTGCTGTCGTTGGAATTTTTTTTTAATTTTTTTATTGAATGATTAAAAACTATTTTTTAATAATATTATGATTTTTTAAAAATATTAAAAAATATATAAAAAATACTAATAAAACTAACATAGCTCCGGAGCTGGGAGGCTGTAGAGCCACCATCATCAAATGCATGCAATTAATGTGGGTCACTTCGACACGTGCATTTAATGCCGGTCTTGCAGAGGCTCGACACTAGGGCTGAGCTCCGACTCCGACGGAGTCGGAGTTGTCGTTTCCGACCTCCGACTCCGACATTAGTCGGAGTCGAATTTATCCTCCGACTCCGACTCCGAACTGGAGTCGGAATTCGACTCCGATCGGAGGTCGGAATCCGACCTCCGATCGGAACTCCGATCGGAGGTCGGAACTCCGACTTCCGATCGGAACTCCGGCTGTTTATTTTGTGTATATAGTATATAAGACGTTGTAGAGACAAATTAAAATGTTTTTGGGGCGCCAATACTACCATATATATCAAAAGATTCAAAACTTTACAAGAATCTGATACTAAATAACATGTGTGATGTAGCCATAAGACTTAACAATCCCATTTATAATGTAATAACAAAACGGATTTCACTCAAATGCTTTATGGTCCATTGGTCATGCCTGAAAATTGAAATGAAAATAGAAAGTTGCAATCAATAAATGAAAAAAATTGATATTCATAATTTGAACACAGGAAAAGTATAATTTGATTCTTACCAAGAAAGGGGATTCTCCCAACTCCTCTCCAACTCTCAAGGGGCGTTCGTCTTTGACTCTCAGTCATCAGCAATTATGTTAGGGTTCACAACTAGATCTTTAAAATCATAAAAAGTAGAAGTTAGAAACATTAAAAATAATTAAATAATCATTTAAAAGCATATAAACTTACCCGACTCAAGTCTATAGCTCTCGGCATCAACGCCAACGGTATCTAGTCCAATAGGCGTTTCACTTATCCAATTCTGTGTGCAAACGAGGGCCTCCACGGTTGACGGTGACAATGAACTCCGATAAGCATCCAACACGCGACCTCCAGTGCTAAATGCCGACTCTGAGGCAACCGTAGTGACAGGAATGGCTAGCACATCTCGGGCTACACGGGAAAGGACTGGATACTTGGTGGAATTAACTTTCCACCAAGTTAATAACTGAAATATATCGCTAGGTGCCTCGACAGCTTCCATAAAATATCGTTCAACCTCAGATGTACAATGCATAATATTCCTTGTTGACATGAGTTGATGATACTGCTGCATAATACGATGTCCTCTAAGCCCTACAGATGGATTAGTATCACCTGAGGAAGCTGTCGACCCTGTCGGCCTCGAATGTGAAGAGGTATCAGCTGCGGATGAAGGCTGACAACTATTGCTGTAGTGATTATATAGATCATCAATATCACTTTTTAACACTTTAATAAACTCTGCAGCCTTCACTGCCCCGAGGACGGAATTTACCCAAAATTCCAGAATGGCCAACTTGTATCGGGGGTCAAGGATCACAGCCACAAATAGCAATCTATTTATCTTCTCAATATTCCCCCAATATTTATCATATTTGGTCTTCATCCTCGTAGCCATAGCAGATAACAATCCACCAGAGTCAGTACAACTATTTTCCAAGTGGAAGTGAAGCTCTGAGAGCTCACTGAAGAATGAGTTCGCAGTCGTATATTTGGATCCAGATAGCCGCATGGTTATGTCATAAAAAATTCTTAAAAATTCAACAAAGTAGCTCACATTGGTCCAATCATGTGCGTCCGGCGCACCGAGCCCCTGTCCTGCTGGCTCCAACAAAGCATACCTCAGGCCTCCATCCTCGACCTCCATCCGCTCGAATGCTTTTTGGTACTTCTGTGCCACATCCAACATCATGTATGTAGAGTTCCATCGAGTCGGAACGTCCAAACACAACATACTAGAACATTCAATCTTAAGATCTTCAGCTATTGCCTTAAACTTGGCAAGCCTTTGAGGGGAACCCCTCACATATCGTACAATGCTGCGGACTCGGGTAATGGAATCATCAACCTCTTTTAACCCCTCAACAACTATGAGGTTGATGATATGAGCACAACATCGAACGTGAATAAACTCGTGGGCCTGAATGACATCATCTCTCACTGTCGTGTTCCGCTTAAACCAATCAATTGCTGTTTCATTGGCACTAGCATTGTCAACTGTAATACACAGCACTTTTCGAATTCCCCAGTCCTTTAAACAATCATCCATCTTCGCCCCAATGGATGCACCTTTATGATCCACAATATCTTTAAAACCAATAATTTTTTTATGCAAAATCCACTCACTGTCAATGTAGTGTGCTGTGATACACATGTAGCAGACGTTCTGTATGGACGTCCATGTGTCAGTCGTAAACGACACTCTCTGGCCAGTGGTAATAAACATCTTCTTCATCTCCGCCTTGTCTTTCGCATGCCTCTTCATACAATCTCGCATCACCGTATACCGTGATGGAATAGGAAATCGTGGCTCAACAAAGTTTAGAAACTTTCTAAAGCCTCTTTTATCGACTGTGGTAAATGGCATCTCATCAGTAATTATCATCTCTGCAAGCATGTCCCTCAACATCTTCTCACTGTATTGAGGGATAACCAATTTCTTAGTCTGTGTACCATCAGTGGCTGTAGAAGTTTGGTAACTGAGGTTGGTCTGATCAGTGGCCGTCAATCCCTTCGCTATCTTATATCGTTGGCAACCAGTTAGATGTGCTATTAACACACTTGTACCTTGCTTCTTTGAATGGCATCCACAAAGTTGGCCACAATAATGGCATCTTGCTACCGGGTTCGCAATATCACCAGGAATTTTAGTGAAATGCTCCCATGTCCACGACCTCTTTTTAGAAGGCCGTGGTGGTTGTGGTTGATCTTGCTCAATGGGCATCTCCTCCTCTTCGTTGAACATATCCTCATCCTCTATATCTACTGGGAGTGGGAGTCGACTACTCGCACAAGATGTAGCTGCTCTAGATGTAGCTCCTCTAGATGTAGCTGCCCTAGATGTGGCTCTAGGGGTGGAAGTACCCACCGGTGTAGGAGTTGTAGCATTGGCATCCGCCACATCCCCTTGTGGACAATCATCTCCACTAGGTCTAGGATCCATATCACAATCAATGAAGCTGAAAAAATAAGTTAGAAGCAAAAAATTAGTTTAAAAATAAACTAGGCTATATTAAAAATTTAAATCAACGCGTTGATATAGGACATATATTATTGTATCATAATAAGCTGTCCACGATAAGCTAAAAATATTCCTTAGCAATAATAAGCTACAAGCCTGCATGCATGATAAGTTACAAATATCCACTAATTATGTTTAAATTTGGTTCTGATCTCGTATATTATATACATTAAGTTTGTTAATAAATAACATTAAAATAGAAGCTATCAAAGAAGCTCAAATAAGCTACGGTCGAGCGCAGGTCAACTCCCAGAAAGTCGCTCGAGCGGAACATCGAGCGAGACACTCTGCCTAGATTCGCTCGAGCGGTGAGTCGAGCGGTGGTCGAGCGTAGCACTCTGCCTAGATTCGCTCGAGCGGTGAGTCGAGCGGTGGTCGAGCGTAGCACTCTGCCTAGATTCGCTCGAGCGGTGAGTCGAGCGGTGGTCGAGCGTAGCACTCTGCCTGACTTCGCTCGAGCGGTGAGTCGAGCGGTGGTCGAGCGTAGCACTCTGCCTGACTTCGCTCGAGCGGTGAGTCGAGCGGTGGTCGAGCGATTTATCAAACACCCAGACGTGCATTTCAATCACAACAAAATTTTCAAAAGGAATTCATTTCAATCACAACAAAATACCCAGACGTGCATGCTATAAGACTATGAATAACGGAATACATAAAATTAAATCAAGCAATTTAATTTTAGGGCTCGGAATCGGGTTCTCACCGTAGGTTGAAGCTCGGATTGAAGTTGCGCACGTAGGAGGAGCAAAGTCTCTCGACGGCAATAGAGAGGGAACGAGGTGGCGAGGTGGCTGGTTTAGAGCTCCGAACAAGACTGGCTGCCGGCTGGTTTAGAGAGAAAGAGGAACTGAGGAAGAGGAAGGATCCGAAGAAGGGAGAAGGGAGAAGGGAAAGAGGAGGGGGTCCTGCGTTTTGGACCCCCCTATGATGAAACGACGCCGTTCCACATTAAGTGGAACGGCGTCGTTTGATTTTTTTTAAAAAAATTCCAGATGTAAAACGACGTCGTTTTACATCTGGAATTTTTTTAAAAAAATCGGAGTCGGAGTTCGGAGCTACTTATAGCTCCGAACTCCGACTCCGACTCCGACTCTTATTCGGAGCCACTCCGCACTCCGACTCCGTTTTCCGAAAACTCCGACTCCGACGGAGTCGGAATCGGAGCGGATGTCGGGCGGAGTCGGAACTTTCGGAATTTTGCACAGCCCTACTCGACACTATATATATTGTATTGGTCACTGGATAAGCTGTGTCCTGCCTTTATTGAGAAGGGTCTTGATACACATTTTCTTTTAACATTTACACATTAGCCGTCTCGTTTGTTTTTAGAGATAAGATGAGATGAGATAAGATTAAAGTTAAAAAGTTAAAAAAAATATTTTTAAAAAATATTTTTTAATATTATAATTATTTTGAGATTTAAAAAAATAAAAGTATTTATTTTATTTTATATAAAGATTTGAAAAAATTATAATGATGAGATGGAAAGTTTTTAAAATTTTTAAAATTTTAGGTTTTAATCTCGAAAAAAAACGAGGATATATATTTTAAAAATTTAAAATTTTTTAATATTTTTAAAATTATTTTTTGAATTTATTTTTTTTATATTATTTTAATTTTTCTATTTATTATTTATATATTAAATATTTGATAAAAAATAATAATAAAAATTAAAAAAAAATGTGATGTGTGGAGATTATGTGAATAGTAAGAGGTTATATAGATTTTTTCATAAAAATATTATATAATTAAATTATTGTTAGAATATTATTTTTTTAAAATTATTTTTATTTTAAAATTTGAAAAAGATTAATTATTTTTTTGTTTTGTTTGAAAGTTTGAAATAAATTATAATAATTAGATAATGATTATATGAAAATTTTAAGAATTTAAAATTAAAAAATATTTATATTTCTTATATTTAAATTTTAAAATGAAATGAAATGAGACGAGATGATATCTCTATCCAAACTAAATTAAATGTAAATCTTGTCAGATGTCTTATCATACCATCCACGGATTCCACAATTATTTACTCTCCCGTATCTATGTCTAACATAAGTAATGCTATATATAATTATGAGTAGTATAAATATTATATACTTATTTTAAAAAGAGTAAAATTTATTATTAAAAAATTAATCTTTTTTAATATAAATATCATATTTACTTATTTTAAAAAAAATAATGTAAAACGCTATCACATTGTGTGACTACGATGCCATTTCCCGTTTGAGATAGCCACCATTCGCCAAATGTAGCATCTCCTCACCCGTTGATTCTATCATTCATCGCTTGTTTTATCTCGCCTCTAAAGTTCAACACTCAGATTGTCCGGATTCCTATTTGTGGGCCTTGGGCCAGGCCCTACACCCAAATTTGTCATTTATGTTTCTTGCCAAAATGAAAAAATTCCTTAATTTTTTTTTTTTTTAATTCGGTTCTTAATACTTGGTCCTTGATTAGTACCAAGTAGATAAGTGACCTTTTTATTCAATTTTCATGCCTCCAAAGTGTGATCTACAATGAATCCTCTCATTCTCAATCAAGAAAAATAAAAAGGAAGAGAGAGTTGTATGTGCATGTTTATGGACTTAGAGCATTTTTAATGGTTTCTACATCTTATCTTTTAAAATACATCATTAAATTTTATTTTTTCTATTTATATCATTTAAATATTATACTTTTTAATATTTTTTATTCATTTCAAATATTTTCTCTAACTATTAATGATATCCTCATATCTTTTGATATTTGTAATATTTTTTCAAATACAATGTCATATAATTATGTTATATTTTAAATTAATCCAAATATAACTAAACCAAAATATAAATTGATTCAAAAATTAATAAAAATATATATTTATGAGAATATTCTCAAAATACTATTACTAGGAGGAAATCTATTTTATTTCTCCGTCGTTTCGAGCAACTTTCCAGCTGAGATAGCATTGAGTTTTCCAAATTTTAATTTCATTTTTTATGTTAAATAATTTCTCTATTTATAGACTTTTTTACGAAGTAGTTTCCTGCTACCGTACTCTACCAGCCATCTCATGAAATGGGTGAAGAAAGTAGCTTTCGATGATGGACTCGACAAGGAACAACTTCACTCTAAGGAAGATATGAGCTGAAATGAAATCAGAAGTACTTGTAAATAAAAGTAGCGGAGAAAAAACGTCTAAATGAGAGAGAAAATAATTAAAAATATTTTAGAGTTGTGAATAATATTCTCTACATTTAAAGAATTATTATAGTAAAATGTAAAATCAAAATCAAAATGCAAAATCCATTAGAAAGGTCTTTTGGTCAACTTTATTTATATTTTATAGAAACATGTATTTTACATGAAACATTGTAAATGCTCTTAGAAAAATTACTCTAACCCATTGAAACCAGTTGAAACTAGTCGATTCTTCTTGAAACTCACTTGATCATATTTCCCAATATACAAAGAAACTGTCAAATCAATTTGACGGTTGGTTTGAGACCCAAGTGCCTTGATTCACTAGGACCGACTATTAATAATATAAAAGAAAAATATTATATACAGTCATTTTTACGTATTCTTTGTACACTTCACTGATATAGATAATTATTTTATATTAAAAAAATTAACGCAGCTAATCATATTAGTGGAGTGCACAAAAAATATGTAAAAGTGACTATACATAAAATTTTTTAATACATAATATCATATATGATTATGAAATTAAAAGAAGAATGTTGTCTCTTGGCTATTAAGTTCTTAGGGTTTCTTTTTTTTTCTTTCAATTAATCCCAGAATAAGATATGGTGTAAAGTGAGCTTTTACAACTAAAAACTGCAAAGAACAATGCTTTCATCGTAAGTAAAATGGACTCACTCACCGTTGATAAAAAAAATTAAAAAAAAAAAAACAAATGGGGGTTGTCCAAGGAAGGGCAAATGACTGGCCAACTGAAAGGTGGTTTGAGCACCATGTGCAAGGTGACGAGGACCACCGCCAACATCGTAGTAGATGCATTTTATAATGTGAAAATAATCTAGTGTGGTCTAGTTTTTTTTAAGGATCTTAGGATCCTTATGTGTTAAGTGGAAATTAGAGGGTGTAAAACTTACACCACATCCTAATTACTTTCATTAGTAGTTTTCACTGAAGAATATTTGAAGAAAAATAATATTATGATAATTAAATAAGACAAACAAGGATAATAATACAAAATTTTCTCCTGAAGGAGCAGGGGAGAGCGACGGTCAATGCAGGACCTACCTTCGTGATAGCAATTAGGAGGCTTAGAGCACTAGTAGTGGGCTCAACAAAGTTAAAATTTGGCCAATATTTGACTAAGAAGCATAAAAAGAGGTTGTAGTGGACTCAACAAAGCTACAGTAATTTTAGCTTTTATCAATTTCACTAGCTAAATTTGTTGAGCCCCAATTGCTAGCTAAATATTATTTTGGCATAAAAAATTCTCACTTCCTCTTGCTTTTTGATTCCTATAATCTTATCTACTGCATTTCTTAGTTTCTATTTCTTAAACATATTTAATCCTTTGTGTAGCTATTTACTTAATTTGCATCTGTACTATACTTGAAAATATATGACTATTGAAAAAAATATCAATTAAAAAAATATGACCGTTATACAAAAAAAGGGGTGAAAATTTTTTATCCGTTTGAATAATATGAACGTTAAAAAATTAATATGAAACGTTTTAATAATGAATAAATATTTAAATTACAATTAAAATTAAAAGAAAAGAAACATCAAAATCAATATTTTAATAGAATGGTGATAGATTTGTTGAGCCTATTATTTGATGTTGTTGCAAAGTGACTAGCTAAATTTGTAAAAGTGAATTTTCTAGCTAAATTTTAGCCAAACTTTATTGAGCCCACTACTAGTGCTCTTAGCGTGCATTGCACATTTGCCCAGTTTAAAGAAAAGATAAACACAAAGTTTTGCTGTAAAATCAAAATATAACAAAAAATATATTGGGACTCCAAAATGAATAATAGACCCCAAAAAAATGGAATAATGTATAGAAACAGAAATCTTGATACCAATAGGAATTAATTCAAATTCAGTAAGGTGCTTAGAAATAGGTGGATGTAGAAACTGGATAAATTAGATAGGATAGCAAAGTAAAGACTCAAAAGTAATTATATTAAAATATAATTATCAATATTTCTAAAATATTATTGAATTATACATTATCAATATAATTTTATTGAATTATGTAATATGTTAAATTATAAAATTTTATTGATAATTTTATTGTTAAGATAGCAATATAATTCAATATAAAATATAATTTTATACTTAATACTTAAAATATTTTAATAAAATTATCAATATAATTCCTATATTTTACTAAATACAACTATTGAAAAACCTTATTCTAGGCAGCTATAATTAAAGAAAGAGGTTTAAATCCATATAGAAGAATTTATCAATTCACTCCCCAATTACTCAAAGATTATTATCATTAAAATATAAACACCAGCCTCAAAACCAGCAAAAGTTATATAGAATATACAAAAACAAAAAGGCCCATGAACATAGTTTGAACTATTTCATTCGAATCTAAAATAATAAGCATAAGGGAGAAGCAATCTCTGCTGTCAAAGTAGCCCATACAGATTTCTGAACCACATTACTCAATAAATCCTTACTGTATGCCAAAAAACATTTTCTCGACATTAAGGTTATGTTTGGGGCAAACATGAGATTTCTCATCTCTACCTCTATCTCATCTCATCACATCATTATAACTTTTTCAAATTTTCATACAAAATATAATAAAAAATTTAACTTTTTCAAATCTCAATTCAACTTTTTCAAATTCTAATATTTTAAATTAATATTTTAAACTTTTATCTTAATACTATTTATAAAATTTTTAAAAATTCTCATCTTATCTCACCTACCAAGCATAATCTAACAGGATTTGGCCTAGGATCTAGAACAGTCATAAGAGCTTTATTCCAAGAAATGGTCATTTGAAAACTCTTCATTTGTTACATATCTTTATGCTTTGAAGGAGCAAAACTATGCATGAAAAATTAAAAAGATTGAGCATGCATTAATAAAGAAAAAGGAGCAATTAAAATTACAAACTCAACAAAAGTGATACTAGTGGAATGGTTGTAGTCTCTTGGTAGCTTCAGGCGATAAACCTGTATTTAAAAAAAAAAAAAAAAAGTTATCCCCATTAGTGCATTTCTTGCAAATGGTAATCCAACTATCCAAGCATCAATAAGAAATAAAATTTCAGAATTATATCAGAGGGATGATCATTGAGCCTTCCACAAACTGATTCAAAAAAGAGTTTGACATCAGCTTGAGAAACCAGTGCAAAATGAACCGATAGGCACGTCAGTCCACATTCAATGATAAAACTAAAAATGATCACCTTCTTGTCAATATTTGTATAATAGATAGTTCTTGCACCAATCAAATCAATACATAACAAAAAAAAATGTAATCTTTATAAGGGGTAGGCTCTCTCACCCTAGGCCAAAAAGTTGGGTTAACCAATGCAATAGCTGTTTTAGCAGGTAGGACCCTCACAGTGTAGAATCCAAGCATCGCCCACGACAGATCTAAAGCAGCCCTCTCACTTTCTGCACAATGAATAGAGCTATTGATTAAGGCTGGGTTTGGATAGCGAGGAGTGTTGTTAATAGTTGTGAGTAGAGATTAAAGTGAATTTGTGGATCTCATTAAAAGTGTTTTGAGTTGTTTGGATGTATGAAATATGTTAAGTTGTTGACTTTTGGATAGGTAGTTGAAAAAAGTGTGGGTCCCATAAATATTATAATAATTTTATTATTGTAATTTTATAATAATGATAAAGTTGATAGTGATTTTATTTAATTTTTATATATAATAGTGATAAATATTATAATGATTTTATTTTTAATTTATATATAAAAATGATAAATATTATAGTGTATTATATATATATATATAATAGTGATAAAAATTATAGTGATTTTATTTTATTTTTATATTATAATAGTGATAAATATTATAGTATTTTTTTTCTTTTTCCTCACTCACTCACTCTCTCTCTCTCTCTCTCTCCCCTCTGCCCGATCCTCTCCAAACGCCCGAAATTGTTTTCAACCCAGTCCGGGCGCCGCCGTGTGCCGCCCAACCTCACTGCTACCACCGGCAACTTGTTAGGGACCCCGGTCAAGTCCCTAAACACTAAGTCCTACTTGGTTATGATCTCCTTTGGTTGACCGAATTCAAGTCCTTCTCTTACTTGGTTCAAGATCAAGGGTGTCTATGGTGGCAATTTGGACAAGGTGAGGTTAAGTGTTTAGGCTAGATGAAGTGTATGGAGTGATGGGAAAATTGACTAAGTGTTTGGGTGGCTAGGTGAAAAGTGGTGCACGGCACTAAGGTGACTTAGGGTTGACGCCACTTTAGGGTTTAGGTTTAGGGTTTGGTTGATGGAAGATAGGTTTAGTGTTTGATTGATGGTTTAGGGTTTAGGAGATGGAAGATAGGTTTAGGGTTTGGAGGTCGGCGGCTAGGGCTTGGCCGAATAGTGGTTGAGTAATTTTAGGAAGTTTCCTAAAATCTTGGAATTTGAATATGGGTAGGATGATGGCTGGCCAAAAGAGTTGATAGAGTCAACTAGGATTTCCAAGTATGGAAACACTAATATAGAAAGAATGGTGGCAGTTAGGGTTAATTCAAATTAGGCAAGAGTGGCCAACTTTGAATTTGAATGAGGAGGGAATATGTGTTTGGTAAGTGGCTAAGTATGGAAAGTATGGGGATTTTGGTTTTGGCTTGTTTAGGCAAGTCAAAAGTTGGCTTGGGCTGTTTTAAGAAAGGGAGATTTAAGAAATTGAATGTGATTGACAATTCCTTAAATCTAGGGATTTGATTTGGAAGAGGTTTGCGATGATGGGTAAGGTGGCTAGGGTTGATCCTAAATGGTAAGAGGCATGGGAGTTGTTGGGAATTGGGAGTTTGACTAGGCCAAAGGATGGATTTCGAATTTTGATTATTTGGAAGATGGGATAAGGATTCCTAAGTGGTAGGAATTACCTTGTGGGAGTCTAAAGTTAATTCAAATAAGGCAAGAGTGCCGAATTTGAATTTGGATGGATAAGGTAAGTGAATTTCTGCTAGGGCTAGGTGGATGG
The DNA here is from genome assembly GCA_029856935.1 of Cyclocarya paliurus. Taxonomy (NCBI): domain Eukaryota; kingdom Viridiplantae; phylum Streptophyta; class Magnoliopsida; order Fagales; family Juglandaceae; genus Cyclocarya; species Cyclocarya paliurus. The sequence continues at coordinate 14,763,998 of CM056945.1, read as the reverse complement.
AGGGAACAATTTATGGAAAGTGGACAAACACTTAGGGTGGCTGAAATTAGTGTTTGGATGGATTGAATGACCAATGTATGGATGAACACCAAGAACACAATGAAGAACACTCAAGAACAAAAAGATGAACTTGAATGAACAATGAAGATAATTCAACAATTGATTCACGAATTGCACAAGTATTGAATAAATCTCATATATTGATAAAATAATATAAACAAAGATAAACACAATTTGGATTTACGAATTGCACCAAGTTGTAAGACAAGATAGTTGAATCACTCCAATTCACAAATTGCATGGAATGATCCTCTCTTTGGGATTCAAGAATTGCACCCAAAAAGCCCAAGTGCTAAGCACCGATGGTGATCTCTCAAACAATAGTTCTCCCTCTAGGGTTTTTGCCAAAAGATCCTAAAGCAAGAAAAAGATGTCCTATTTATAAGCAAAATAAGTTGGAAACCCCAAAAGGTCCATTTGCAATAAAAGAAATAAAAGAAATAACATAAATAAGGATAGTGGCATGGACCACATGGTCGTGGCATGCATGAGCCAATGGTTCGGCTAAGGTGGTGCATGGGGGTCGAACTTTGGCTTGTTCTCATGCTGAAAATGCCATTTTCGAGGGTTGGCTTGACTGTGGCTCGACCCTGGCTCGAGCCAAGGTTCGCTCGACACTCCGCTCGAGCGAAATCAACTAGAGAGCTCCACTCGAAACTCGCTCAACAGTCCACTCGACTCCGTTCGAGCGAATACAACCCGAGAACTCCGCTCGAAACTCGCTCGATAGTCCGCTCAAGCGAATCTGCAACCCGAGAGCTCCGCTCGACATTCGCTCGACACTCCGCTCGAGCGATATGTGTGCATATGGCCAAGGTGCAACTTTATAGGTGATTTTACATGGGGGTCTAAAACAACTCCCTCTCACGCCGGCGACTCCCCCAGCCACCATCAATGTCCCCCACGCGCGGCTCCTTCTCTTCCCTGCGGCAACCTAACCGAAATGGGTTTCGGTGGAAGTCTCTCCATTTGCGCCGCCATACGCGGCCACCTAGCCTCACCTCCACCACCGGCGACTCCCCCTCACGTCGGCGACTAAGCCAGCCACCACTGATCTCCTCCACGCGCAACTCTCTCTCTCCAAACAACCAAAACCCAACCGTAATGGGTTTCGGTTGTTTCTCTTCATTTGTGTCGCCGTACGCGGCCACCGCACCTCCACCACCTCACACCGGCAACCACCTCTCGCAGATCTAGCCACCACGAACCTTCCTCTCCCTCTCCGTCGCACACTGGCATTCACACGAAACCCTCGGCTTGAAACACAGTGGCAAGATAAATTGGAAACTGTCGAGAACTGTTTAACAATTGTGTTTGACATGTAGAGTATTCTCATCCATATGAAAATACTTGAAAACTGCTGAGGAGACTTGGTTACCCAAACATAGCCTAAGTAATCATCACAATTCATCACCACACAAAAGTCCTGATGTAACACAACATTACATTTTTAACATAACATGCTTGCAACAGTGAATATACATTACATGACATTCCATTTTTTTTTCTGATAATATCTTGATGAATTTTTATCGTATAAATGAATAGTACTCACTAAGTAAGTTCCCAGGAAAGATCAATCTTTCCTAAACAGAACTTCTAGATTCCCAGGAAAGATTGGAGGGTCACGATGGACACACTTAGGAATTTTCAATCTCCTTAGACAGAATCTCCTTAGATTGTATGTATCCATACTACTTGCAATATTTAGCAATACGTGATAGAATATCTTATGTAGCAGATGAATAATTCATGACAGAATAAATTATATGTAACATATAAACATGTAATGACTTGGCATAGCACATATAATAACATACATACATATACTGTAATTCATTTACTTATCACCCATACATAGTAAACTGCTAGTAAGTTAAAAGCTAACTTACCTCTGTTTTCGTGTTTCTAGGCAAAACTCAAGTGCGATCACGAGAGACTGAAAGTAGTGATTTTTAAAAGTTATAACTTAGTCACTAACAATTAGAAATATAGAAAAATATCAATTTAAGAGTAAAATTATTAATTCACCCTCTACATGTGGAAAAAGACCATTATATCCCTAACTTAAGGATTTTGTATCCTAACTCCAAAAATCACCAAAATTTATATATCTCATGTAGATTTTATTTTGAACTTAAATATAAATTCAGAAAAATTTAAAACTAAACACAACTATTAAAATTCTATAAAAACTGAAACTTATATAGGCCATTTCCCTTGATTTTTGTTTCTAACTTGTTTTGATCAACCTCTTGATCCATGACTTATAAAGATGTGATCTTCAAACCAAAACATCACATGGTTTAAAAAGGTGTCCTAAAACAGATCTAAGCTTTAAACTCAAGATCACATGGTTAAAAATCAACCAAAACATTAATTTAGCCAAGAACATCATCACTTGGCCCATTCGAATATCTCCTTGCATAAAAATTTCATATCTTTGAAACTAATATCAAATATTTTCAAAGCAACATTATATCATGTACATAAGAAGCTTAGAATCCTCAAATAAACATATCAAAGCCATTGCAATAAGATTAGACCATAAAAGATTTAAACTTTCTCAAAACTGAAATTGTTTTTCCTCTTCCAGATTCGAAGTTTCTAAATCTAAGAAAATCTTTCACCAAAACTTTTAATCATGCAACAAATCCTCAACCCATAATCATATACCTATGTTAAAAATACTCCATAATAATTTCAGACCAAGATCAATCCATTAACTTTGTCAAAAACTCCAAAATATAACATACTCTCTGGTTATCGCCCAGAATGACCTTTCTAGGTTTTAAACAACTTTTGACTGACCAAATGATTTTCAAATAGAACAAATAAGATATCTACGTAAACTAGACTAACAAATAAACAACTTTCATGAAGGAAAGTTTGTGAGAAAATAATTACAAGAGCTTCAAATAAGGCGTGCAAAAGAGTTCATAAAAACTGTCCGAGAGTATTTTTTTTGTATTCTAACAAAGCAAAGTGTAAAGGAGGGATGATTTTCGTTGGAAGGGGCTGGAGGGCTATTTATACAAGTTTTGGAAGATGATAGATCTGAAATGGAGCTTGAGTATTGATCTTTTCTTCCAATAAAATATACAAGATATTATTTTTGAGTCTATAATTGAAAGAGTGGGGTGTCCACTTAGTCATCTACTTTAAGAACATTTTAAGTGCTCTTGAATAAATCTGATAAGGCAAGTGGAGGTTGAAATATTTTAGACAAAATCATTGCTAAGGTGGCTAATTTCGTGGGCCTTAATGGGCTTAAACCGAAATGGCCTAAATTCATGGGTTTTAAGAGGGTTTGGGTTGCTATCAAGCCCAAATCTGATTTCTATTGGCCCAATCAAATATCCAAGGTTAACTAAGTTGGATAATGATGTTCTAACACAAATTTAAAAGATTAATAGCATAAGAAAATAATTTAATTAAACGATTAAACACGATGCTAGAAACTGATTCGATAAGGTTTTGGATAAAACCATATAAGATTTTTGGTTTCTAACATGCTTATGGGTTCTTAGTTGGATTCCAACCATTTAGGATTTATTATGGTTCCTAAAGACAATAGAAATTCCATCATTGAATTTCTAGCGGCTGTTACATTCCTTAAGGGATAAAATAAAAGAGTCAATAGCATCCTGGCTGGAACCAGTGACTAGGATGTCATCAACGTAAACCAGCACATATAATTTTACTACATCAGTATTATAGATGAAAAGTGAGTAATCAGTAGTAGACTCAATAAAACCATACTCCAACAAAGATTGTGATAAACGGCGAAACCAAGCACAGGGTGCTTGTTTGAGCCTGTACAAAGACTTGTGCAAGCGGCAAACATAATCTGGATAATTTTCATCGACAAACCCTTGAGGTTGTTCCATAAACACCTCTTCATCCAAAAACCCATGTAAAAAAGCATTCGAAATGTCTAATTGACGTATATGTCAGTGAAATGAAACTGCCAAAGCAAGAACTATCCGAACGGTTGGGTGTTTCACCACGGGTGAAAAAGTTTCGGCATAGTCTATGCCATACTGTTGATCAAACCCCTTTGCAACTAGACGCGCTTTATAGCGCTCAATACTGCCATCTGAGAGCCTTTTAAGCTTAAAGACCCATTTATTTCGAACAATATGCTTACCTGGTGGTCGCGGACAGAGGGACCAAGTCCCATTCACCATCAATGCGTCAAACTTGGAACCCATTGCAGCACACCATTGAGGAGAAGAGACCGCTTGTGTGTAGGTAGATGGCTCAGCGTCGGTGATCACAATGGAGAGTACCTGCAGGGGATGCCGAGGCGAGTATAGAGAGGTGAAATTAGGAAAGCTTTTGGGTTTTGGGTGTCCGGTCATGGAGCGTGTGATGATTCGGTGGACATTTTGGCTGGTAGAGAAGGGTGAGACTGGTGGATCTGTGATGGGATGAAGCTGTGAAGGAGGGATTGATTGAGGAGGTGAATCGGTGGGATCGGAACGTGGGATTGTTAAATCTGCTGGGGAGTGATCCGAAGATGGAACGGGTGGAATGGGATCTGGGTTTTCTGGGTTGGTGATGGAGGAATCGGTTTCAGGGGTGGGGTTATTTGGGATCGAATATTGTGGGAATGAAAATAGAGAAGGGGACTTACCTGGGGAGACCGTACTCCGTGAGGCAGCAGAAGAAAGAACTCCATCACGTGATGCAGGGAAATCTTGCTCATTAAAAATTACATTGCGCGATACATAGACACGGCCAGTGTTATAATCAAAACACCTATACCCACGTTGTTGACTTGCATAACCGATAAAAATGCATTCTTTACTGCGAAAGGAGAGCTTGTGATTTTCATAGGGTCTTAGTAAGGGAAAACATGCAGATCCAAAGATTTTAAGATGTGAGTATTTGGGAATCGTTTTATGGAGCATGTAGAATGGTGTCAAATGATGTAAGACTCTTGTCGGAAGGCGATTTATGAGATAGACAGATGTTAGGAAGGCATCAGACCAATATGTATTAGGAAGGTAAGACCGAGCTAATAGTGTTAAGCCGGTTTCAACTATGTGACAATTTTTTCTTTCAGCGATCCCATTTTATTGTGATGTATGAGGACATGTTAATCGATGAAATATGCCATTTTCTTGTAAAAAGGTTTTAAAAATAGTGGATGTGAATTCACCACTATTATCGGTTTGTAATTGTTGAATTCTACAAGAGAAGACATTTTCCACAAGATTTTTGAAATTTTGAAAAATTGTCGAAACTTCATTTTTAAATTTAATGGGATAGAGCCAAGTGAAGCGAGAAAAATCGTCAACAAAAATAACATAATATTTTGATCCACCAACCGAATACATAGGAGATGTCCATACATCTGAATGAATAAGAGCTAAAGGACGATTTGTTTGACGAGTTGAGTCACTAAAAGGCAATTGTTTAGATTTCCCTAAAGGACATGACGAACAAAATCCTAATTTATTTGATGTGGAAACATCTAAGTATTTGGAATTGACCAATTTATTGAGGGTAACTTGAGACGGGTGGCCAAGACGATCATGCCATGTGTCGAGTGTGGTTGACACGCCAAGTGAAGCTGCAAAGCAAGAAATTTTATTTGAGCAATAATTATTATCTGCAATTGGATAGAGTCCATTCTTAACTTGCCCTTGGAGTAGTAGTCGCCCCGTGTGGTTCTCCTTCACAGAAAAATCATTTCCAGTGAGTACAAAATAGCAATCATTATCCAAACAAAATCGGTTGATAGAAATTAAATTTGAGGAAGCATTTGGACAATGAAGAACATTGGATAGTGTAAAATTGGAATTATTTGAGGTGAGAGATGTGGTACCCATATTTTGAATCACCAAACCTGAGCCATTTCCAAATGTGATGGTTTCTTCTCCTTCATAGGGCTGTGAGGTGGTGAGATTTGCCGTATTGTTGGTAATGTGGGCATTGGCCCCACTATCTGCATACCACATCTGTTGAGCATGAGAAGTATTTCCTTCAGCAGCCATAGCGGCAAGATCGGACGGTGGTAAGCGGCCTTGATAGGAGAAATTGAACCTGTTATAACAATCAAGAGCCAGATGTCCCTTTTTAGTGCATATCTGACACGTTGGTCTATTGTCACCAGATTGAGGGACGTTTGACTTGTTGATAGGGGGCCCCATGTGAGCTGGAGGGCGAGTATAGGACTTGGGCGAACGGTTTGGGTTTGTAAAACCTGGTCCTTTAGTTCTCTTCGGAGCCGCTGGTTTGGAATGAGTGGCTGCAAACGCAAGATTTGTCTCTGTAGGTACAGAGGAGTTGGAGGCCTCCATTAACATTTCAAAGTTGATTATTTCAGTCTGAAAATCATCTAGAGAGAACTCCTTTTCTCTGGTTGCAAAGGTAAAGGCAGTAACAAACAGCATAAACTGTGGCTTGAGCCCACTCACGAGGTAGGTGATGAGGTCTTGCTCTTCCACAGGTTTGCCTGCAGCAGATAGTTGATCTGAGAAAAGCTTGGCCTCTTCGATGTAAGAGAGGCAGTTGCGGTTCCCTTGTGAGATGGTCTGAAGTTGGCGTTTGAGAAAGGCCACACGAGACCGTGAAGTCGAGGAGAAGCGGGCTTGAAGAGCATCCCAAACCTGCTTGGAAGTCTCTAGATTGAGAACTGTGGAGACGAGTTTTTCAATAATGGAGGCATAGAGCCAACTTAGAACGCTGTTGTCCTTCTTGGACCAGCTGGAAAATGCAGGATTCGGTGATCCATTGGACAAAGTCTTGGCTGGAGCAGGGTTGGTACCATCAACAAGACCAACCATGTCGTGACTCTTTAGAAAAACAAGAAATTGGATCCGCCAGGTGAGATAATTGGGGCCATCCAATTTCGGAAACTGAGGGGTTTGAAGAGAAGAGGCCATTTCTGTTTTGGTGCGGAAGCAAGGATTGCAGGATCGTATTTTAGGCGTAAGCCTTAGTTGGCTGATACCATGTAAGAACTAGAAACACAATAGAGAATTGCAAAAGCAGAGAGTCCAACATGACATCCCTTTCTTCTTCATTAGATTTTAAATAGAGCTATTTACCATATCGGTTTTACAGCTTTACACAGGTAATAAAGAGTTACAGCTTTACAAGAATTAAATATGGAAATATACAAAAAGGAAAGAAGACTTTTAGGATGATACAAGAGAAAGAGAGAATTAAGGAGACATTGATCACGCTGGTTCTGGAGGGAATTGAGCTGTTGCTGCATATTTGGAATGTACTGTAATTGTGGAATCATCTCCAGGAATAGCTGGTCCAACAGCAAGAACAAAATAAGACCAGTATTAAGTAAACAAGAAGAATTACTAATATATTTAATAGAAAATGTAGATGACAATGAATTAAGGCTTTGTTTGTTTTCAAGACCAAAATCTAAAATTTTGAAAATTTTGAAAATCTCTCATCCCATCATTACAATCTTCCCAAATCTCCATACAAAATAAAATAAACAATTCAACTTTTCCAAATCCTAAAACAAATATAATATTAAAAAATATATTCTAATAATATTTTATTCAACTTTTCAACTTTAATCTTATATCATCTTATCTCATCTCATTTCATCTCTGAAAACAAACGAGGCCTAAAAGCTCAATACCTTAAAAAAATTAAAAACTTGCTTAGCAAGGAATAAACAACAAAAAAGACTTTACTAAACCACAAGTAAATTTGAATAAAATATTAGATAAATTTAAGAAAAGGCAAAAACAATTAACCCTTCAGGATCTACACCAATAAATAAGATAGATTAAGAAATAAATAATAGAATTAAAGAAAGAAAAGAAAAAAATTACAACAATAAGTAACAATCCTAAAAATTAACCAAGATTTTTATAAAAAAAAAAAACAAGAAAATCATCCAACAAGATAAAGATGGTATTCCCTAAATGGAACCTATTCCTCAAACTTAGGAGGAAGAAAATTTACTGAGAATAGTCAATAGTCACAAGAATGAATTACCAGAAATTGCATGCTAAAGTGAAAATAGTTATTAATAAGGAGTTTGATTTTGAAGTAATTGCTTTAATAGACTCAGAAGCAGACCTAAACTGTATCCAAGAAGGAATAGCAGTAGTACCAACTACGTATTACAAAAAAAAAAAACCAACTAAAATTAACCACAACAAATGGAACAAATAAAGATGGGGAATGCTTCAAGTTATCATTTTTTTTAATAAAAAAGCATGCAAGAAAACGAAGTTATTTAAGGAAATCCATTCATAAAAGACAGCAATGGGATTTCCACAACCGTCTTAGATCAAAAAGTAAAATTTAAATTCATAAAGAAACCAAAACGGCAAAACCTCATGAAATACATACAAAAGAAGTATAAATTTCAAGACAAATCAATCTTATACAAAAAAAGATGAAACATTTAAATTATCTAAAAGAAGAAATTAAATACAAAAAAATTGAAGAACAACTAATTGATCAAATTCTTCAACAAAAGATTGAAAGATTTCAAAAAAAACTAAAAAGGAAGTTTGTTAAGACATTCCTAATGTTTTTTGGCACAGAAAAAAATTTAGTGAAATTACCATATATAAAATATTTTAATGAGAAAACATTCCTACTAGCCCGCCCAATTTAGATGAATGAAGAACTAATAAAATTCTATAAAATGGAAATTCAAGAACTCCTAAAAAAGGAATCATAAGGAAATGCAAGTCACCGTGGTCATGCTCAGCCTTTCATTCTACAAATACATGCTGAATTAGAAGGTGTACCAAGACTAGTAATAAATTACAAGCCACTAAAAAAAGTATTAGAATAGGTTGGACATTCGATTCGAAATAAAAAAGATTTGATTGATCAAAGACAACAAGCGATTATATTTTTCAAATTTGACATGAAAAGTGGATTTTTGACAAATGCAAATCCATGAGAAAGATAAACATAAGACTGCATTTACAACCCCGTTTGGACATAATGAATTGAATGTAATGCCATTTGGATTAAAAATGTACTGAGTGAATTCAAGAATATAATGAATGAAATTTTTAGCCCATTCTCCCATTTCTCAATAGTGTATATAGATGATGTCCTCATCTATTCAAAATCAATAGAGGAACATTGGAAACATCTAAATGCCTTCTTAGAAGTAATAAAAATAAATGAATTAGTTGTTTTAGCAACAAAAAGTAAGTTCTTGCATACCAAAATAAGATTCTTAGGATATAATATCTATGAAATGATCAACTCTATAGATAGGGCTATCCAATTTGTTGATAAATTCCCAAATCAAATCTTAGAAAAAATCTAGCTCCAAAGATTTTTAGGATCCTTAAATTACGTTTTAGAATTCTAACAAGACCTATAAAAAAAAGTGCAAACCTTTGTTTGATAGACTCAAAAGTAACCTCCACCTTAGACACAAGAACATTTTTCTCCGGTCCAAGAAATAAATAAAAAATGTCAAAACACTATCCTGTCTTGGCATTCCTTCTATAGATTCCTTCAAAGTTGTTGAAATAGACGTCTCTGACATAGGTTATGGCGGCATCCTCAAACAAAAGCTCAAACTTGTGTCTCCAAAATAAATTGTCTAATTTCATTATGGCATATGGAATTTTGCTCAAACTAATTATAATACTATTAAGAAGGAAATTTTATCTATAGTATTATGTGTGTCAAAGTTTCAACAAGATCTTTTAAACCAAATGTTTTTAATAAGAATAGATTGTAAAAGTGAAAAATTTATCATGCATAGAGATAGACGTAAAAAATATAGCATCAAAACAAGTTTTTACAAGATGACAATCCATTTTTAGTATTGATATAGAATATATAAAGAGAGATCAGAAGTCCATTCTTGACTTTCTAACTCATGAATTTTTATAGGGAATAAATTAGTAACAAAAAAATAATCTTCCTCCCAAAGTGAGATTAAAACCAAAATACTCAAAAAATAAGAGTTTGAAAAACTAGTAGTCATCCCTGGACATGGTATAGAACACTAGTCAAGTTTACCCAAGTTACCATTCAGTCAAAACAGATATCATGTCCTCAGACCAAATGCAAGACCAACCCTTTGACCAATTGCCAGACCCACTTATGAGTCTATTTTGCATTCCATGCACCTAGAACAAACCCATATCAATTGTGGATTTCGAAAGTCAACCAAATACTCAGAGAGTGCCTTATGTCCCAAAGTACCAGTCGGTGTATATTCTTAAGTAGTATACTAGTAACCTGTTCAGAATAAAACCTTATCAAAGTCACATAAATGATCCAAGAGACTTCGCCAAAGATTTTTATCTTCTGAAGTGGTACTTTGCCCCATTTCACTTAGCTAAGTCTATCAAGTATTATAAGTCTGTACTTGAACAAATAAATCAGCTGTTTTCAACCCCATCATGGATAAGTTTGGCCCCACTAGTCGAAAAATAACATTTCCAATTTGTACATTTTAAGTATAATTTCCAAGAAAGAACAGGGAACTCATCCATCCGTCCTTAAGAAACTACAAGATCATGAAGAACCGTTTAACTATTGTGACTATATGGAAGCATGGTTCAAAGTCCTTATCAACCAAAATGAGGCCCCCGTTGGAATTGAAAAACCATCTCAACTCATCTTCTATCACCATTACAACTTTCTCAAATTTTCATACAAAATACAATAAACAATTCAACTTTTTTAAATCTCAATTCAACTTTTTCAAATTCTAAAATAATAATAATATTAAAAAATAATATTCTAATAATATTTTATTCAATTTTTAACTTTTATCTAAAATCATCTCATCTCATCTCACTGTCCAAGCGAGGCTAAAGTAAAACTCCAAGTTGGTTTTTAAAATGTTGGACTACCTATGGCCCCATCATGAAAATTATGAAGAATTATTAGAAGTCATATGGTGGTTTTTTACTGTACTCCAAGTTGATAAACATGATTCTTAATTTCATGTTTGTCACGTTTTCACAAGTATAAAGTCTCATGGATGCTAAAATGGAAATTTTTCAGAGAACAATCAAAGAAAACGGCGTCGTTTTTTACACCCCCCCTCGCCACACGGCCTCAAGCCCTCACCCAGTCACTCTCATCTCCCTTCGGCTTCAGCCTTTAAAATTAGCCTCCACAGGACCACTCTCATCTCTCTCTCCCTGTGAGTCACCGCCCGACCTCCCCCTGATCCAGTAACCACCCTCGCAGGCCGCAGTCGACAAGGTAAGCTTCTCTCTCTTCTCCCTTCGTCTTCTCTCTCTTTGTGTAAACTGTGAATCTGTGTAATTTTGCGATGATATGTTGTGTAAAATCTGTGCAATGTTGTGATGATATGATTGTGTAAAATCTGTGTAATGTTGTGATCATATAGTTGTGTAAAATCTATGTAATTTTGTGTTGATGAGTTTGTGTAAAATCTGTGTAATTTTGTGATGATGAGTTTGTATAAAATATGTGTAACTAAAATAGGATGGATGTTACAGACTTGCAGTTGATGAGTTTGAGTTAATATTGGGGTTGTTTTTGTTGGAATGATTTGAATGAATAAATTGTGATTATACTTGTTTTTGGAGCTTTTTTTGTTTGTGTGTTGTGGTTTGGGGCTGTTTTTTCACATTTAGGAATTCAGACGTGACGAAATCGCCTCTTTTTTATAAACTAATTTAGTGCATATATCACATAAGTTGTCATGTTATTCCTTGAAAGTCCTGCTGATGTCTGTTTTGTGGCTGACAATCTTGAAAATCATGAAAAGAAAGATTGGATAACTTATATCACGTTTCTTGGTTGAATTGAGAGGACCATCAACAATGCTTGCATTGGTTTTTTGGAGTTTGTAAGATCATTGAACTGTTAGTGGCTGGAGTTTGTTAGTCTCTTTGAACTGTTATATAGTTCTACTTATTAAAAAAAAAAACTGTTATATAGTTCTAGGAGTTCAGGAACTCCTAAATTTCATGGTATTAATGTTATTCTCTGTGAAATTCATGGAGGATAATGGACATTTGTTGCATAGCAAAATTCACAGTTAATTCTGTTGTCATTATCATTTTCTGGTTGGCATGGCAAAATATTTTCTAACTAAAATCTTTTATATTTTTTTTAAGCACAACTTAGAAGTTGGAATGGCAGTGTGGCACTTGGAACTTTTAATTTGTTGTAACATGTTTGTTTTTGGGAACATTTAATTTGGTTGGCACTTAAAAAAATGTTGCATTTCTCTTTTTTTCAAAATTAGAACTTAAAAAATGTTTGTTGTAATCGTTATAAGAACATATTATTATGATTGATGTGGGTAATGGGTGTGGAAGATTTTGGATGTGGTTGATGGATGATGGGCGTGAATGTTTGTTGTAGACTTGAAGTGATTAGTTGGATGTGGATGATGGATGATGCATTGATGGGAGTGGATGTATATTGCAGTGATTAATTATTTTTATTTATTTATTTTTTGATTTTTTGAAGCATGTTAGTAACTTAGTATGTTACTTGTTTTTATTTAGTTTTATTTTTTGTTATGTTTTTAGCAAAAAGTAAATTATTTACTTTAGATTGTAATTTTTGAAAAAAATTAAATTTTAAAAGTTCACACAAAAATATTCTTTTTTAAAAAGTGTGCCAAATATGAAGTTGAAAATAAAATAAAAAATAAAAAAGTCCAAATCCGACTCCGCTCCGACAAGTCGGAGTCGGAATTGGAGTCGGAGCCGCATCAGTAAAACTTTAGCCAAAGTCACACTCCTAAAACTAAGCTAAATTCACGACTCAGTGAAGTTTTTCAAGAAGCACAAGATCCATATTCTTACCTCTTGAAGACTTTTGACACTGAGAGAAGACAAGGTAAAAATAAAAATGTAAACAGAAAATTGTCACCAACACTATTCATGAAATAGTAAAATCTGATAAAACACTATTTATGAACAATGTGTCGTCCTGTGAAGATTCCCAACTCCTAGCCCTACAAAAGGGAGGATCAATTAGGGGTGTAAATTTAAACCGGTAAACCGGTCCGAATCGGATCGGATCGGACCGATTTTACCGGTTTTGAATCGGTCCGGTCCGGAACCGGTTCTTATAATTCATAAACCGGTTGGAACCGGTCCGGTTCCGGTTTTAGGATTTTTTGGACCGGACCGAACCGGTTGATAAAAAATATAAAAAATAATATTTTATATATAAGTTTTATACAAAATTAAAATTATACAAAATATTTTTTATATATTAAATATATAAATTTAATATATAATGTATAATTATATGTGAAATTTTTATATATAATTATATATCATATATGAAATAATTTCATATTATAATTTATAAAATATAACATTAAATGTTAATTTTAAATATGAACATTTGTAATTTGTTTGATCATATACTATTAATATAATTATATATAAGATAATGTTATTATAAAATAAAAGTTTAATCTTAAAAATGAAAATGTAATTGATCATGTATTATATAGCTATACTAATATATAGTTTATCACTAATACTAATATATACTAATATATAGCTATACTAATATATAAATTTATAACTTGTACTAATAGTCTAATATAGACTCCCTAAAAAAAAAAAAGTAGTCTAATATAGATTATAGTTATAGTTATATTAATAGTCTAATATAGATTAATAAAAGTATAACATATTTTTTTAAAACAGTTTTTTTAAAACATATTTTTAATGACAAAATGTCAAACTTATATTTTAAAAAAACCGGAAAACCAGACCGGACCGGACCGGAAACCGGTAAAACCGAAAATATTGGTTTAGGAGTATAACCAGTGCGTAATCAGTTTTGAAAAATACAAAACCGGTCATACTGGTTCGGTCCAAAATTTTGTCTAAAACCGGACCGAACCGGACCGATTACACCCCTAGGATCAATAAAGGAAGAGGACATGACAAAAAAACCAGTAACCAAAGAGCAAACTGTAAAGAGAGAAAACCAAGAGAGAAACCACTCCCTTATTTTCCCCATGTATCCATATCCGTGTGAACCCAAGTTGGAATCTCAAGTGATGTATTCAAGTAAAGCTGAGGTTGTGAGTAGTCTTTCTACTTTAAATAAAAATAGAATTTCAAAGTATATTTGTTGTTTATATGCTTATTTTTTACTTGTTTTACATATTATGTTGATGCTTATTAAATTACCAAGAGCATCCATGCCTAACCTCCATCATAAATTAAAGTCTACTCCCACAAATTTCAAAGTATCTTCCCTACCCTCTAAGTTATTCAATATCATATACGGACAAGTATCTTCTTATATGACTGAAGATGAATTCCAACGATTCCATTCAAATGCCTCTTGAAGTAAAAGAAAAACTCTATAAAATCTTAGATAAACTTCTGATAGTGAAATCTTGGAAGAAGATGCTAGTTCTATGGATCTGGCAATAGAAGTAGAAGAATATAACAGTCCAGATATTGAATTAGGATGTTTAGATACCTCATATATATATATATATATATATATATATATATATATATATATATATATAAATATATCCTATGACAAATTATATAAATTGGGCATCCTATATCTGAAATTCAACATTCACATTTTTTGGATCATCGGACTTTAAGGAATTTTTCCTTAAATATCAAATGTGCACTTGCGAGAATTTTTTACCGAAAGTTTGTATAAGGTTAGAATTAGTCAGAACTTTGTCTTAAATATCTGGTATCAATAAAAATTATAGAATAAAATATTCAGCAACAGAACTTAAGAAAAGCTCAATAATTATAAGATTGGGGGATAGATTATATATTTGAACAGAAAGCTAAATGTATTTGTTAAATTTCCTGAAAATATGATTATTATAGATTTTTGGGTAGTGAAGGGATTATGTTTAAATTTTGAGGTGCCAATAATATATATATATATATATATATATATATATATATATATATATATATATATATTTTTAAATGTATGTAATATGAAAGAAACAAGGGGATTTTTTGGGGCGGCGGCCTGGGCTCCCCCTCTAAATTCTGCTCTGGATACACACCGTTTTAAATCAGTGATATGAATGTTTTCTGATAACCACTGAACTTTCTCAATATTTTCAGATTGTTGCCAAATCCTGTCCGAGCATCATTCTTAAACTCAAACTTCGGTGAATTTGATTTTGATTTCTCCTCAGTCTTAATTAACACAGATTAACAAGATGCCCCGAAGGCCGACAAGGCATTGCCGCTCATTGAATCCTCAGCCTCTGACCTTCTCCTCTTTTTCACGTTCTGTTGCTCAAGTAGCCTCATCTTTCAAGGCCAAGCGTCGAATGCAACACTCCAAACAACACAGAGAATCTCCCCCAAAATCTGCAGGTATTTACAATTTTATTTTTGGCAAATTCTTCATCTTAATCCAATATGTAGTCTTTATTTATACTTGCTGTCTGCTTGATGCACTTTGTTTTGTGGAAGTATACTTGCTATCTTTTTGCCTGCTTTCTAGTTAATGGGTTTTCGAATAATTCTTTGGAAGAAAGGAGAGAACAGTCCGTGTCTTCTGATGAAGAAGAGTTTGAAGTAAGCATTTTGTTATTTCGTTTGGAATTTTTATCAATATATTACTTTTACGATTCACGAAATTTCGTTAATTTGAAAAATTATATATTCATGTTGATTTAGTATGTATATTTATGGGAATTCGATCTATACCCGTGAAGGGTGTGGTTCAAGCAGATTTTGCATTCTTCGATCCCAAAGCCAACGACTTTCATGGAGTGAAGACCTTGCTGCAAACCTACCTTGATGATAAGCAGTGGGATTTGAGTGGTTTTGTTGACTTAGTATTGGGACAGACCACGGTGGGGACTGTAGTTAAAATAGAGGATGATGAAGATGAAGGAGTTTTTTCTCTTGTGACTGCACTAAACATGCGAAGATACAAGGTATTTTCTACCCGATCTTTCTTCCTGTTTTCACTGGTTTGGCTTATCTACAGAGCTTAACCGTAGTATATAGGTTCCTGGCATAATTATGTAGTATTGATATATTTGCAATGCCCAACATACTGTCAATAACTTTGTGCCCTATCTAAAGCAGGAGTGTACTGCAATATAATTAGACATGAGGAACCATTCATTTTATTTATGTTCAACTTCGCATGGTTTGGGGATGGTAATGTGCTGGTGTTGGATAGTTTGACACCAAGTTGAATCCAATCCACCCTGTGTCCTTGCCCTTTTCTTTCAATGAAGTGCATCTTTACATATAAGTAAATGCCCGACCTTTATCTCTCCTTAAAGAAAATTGGGTTTGATATTATTTTATGACAACTTATGGAAACCTGGTTAGATTCCAAAAGGTGTTTTATTAGGGGCTAGGCAGAGGTGGCTGCCCAACTAACACATTGACTATGCTGTCTATTTTAATGCATTTGCAAACATGTTATCATTTCACATTAACACTATCTGGATGGTTAACTTATACCCAAACTTAGTTCGGGTCTCAAGTCCTTTGCTTCAACCATGGTTATCTTTCTTTTGCATCCGTCCCAATATGGATTTTATGGGGCAGGTTACTTGATTAACCAACTGCTTTCCTTTCATAACTGAGTTTGGTGGCTGTTTTGCATTTTCCAGAATGATGCATATTTTGATCAGACTTTTTTTTTATAGGTAATCAAGAATTTTATTTATAACAAAAGGAGGCATAGCCTAAGTATACAAGAAGTATACATGAGAAGTACCTAACTAGGGTTTACAACCGAAAATAGAAAATTATGGGCATTTATACCCTTAAAATCAAGGATCCCCGCCCTTAAGAACAAGGTTTTAAAGAAGGAACTTTAACCTCATCCACCCTCTTGCGATCCTTGAAGCTTTTATCATTTCGCTCCATCAAATGCACCAACAGATACATATAGGAGCCACCTTCCATATTGCTGACACTTGAGGATTGACTTGGAGTCATCTCTTGCTTGCTAGAAAATCCACCAGCCTACGAGGCATAGCCTAGGATAAAATCCTACTCCCTTAAAAACATCATACCGTAAGGTCCTGGCTGCCTCACAATGTAGAAGCAAGTGATCTACTGATTCCCCATTCTTCTTACACATGCAACACCAATCCAACACCATTACTCAACGTTTCCTCAGATTGTCTGTAGATAGAATCTTGTTTAGGGAGGCTATCCAAACAAAAAAAGCTACATTCAGATGAGCTTTTGTCTTCCATATATTCCTCCATGGAAAATGTGGCTTGCCTTGGTTAGTTAGAACTTGGTAGAACGATCTAACTGTGAATCTACCTTTCTTGGAGGGGCTCCAACTGATCTTATCTATGGTGCCCTCAATCACCCTGGCAAAACATAGTAAAGACAAAACTCGGTGATAGCTTTCAACTCCCAATCTTGTGCTACCCTAATGAAATCTACATTCCACTGAGGGGAGCCATGAGAAAAGACCAAGAGATCAGCTTCTGAAACATCCTATGCTCGTACAAGGTCAAAAACGTCAGAGAATGTTTCTTTGAGGCTTTGTTCACCACACTATTTGTTGTGCCAAAATTTGACTTGAGAACCATCACCTACTTCAATATGTGCATGGCTTAGGAAAGTCTCCCACCCTTTTCTAATGTGTTTCCACAAACCCACCCCATATGATCCACATACCACATTTGAGCACCATCCTCCCCAAGACTTCCCAAACTTCGAATCTGTAATTACTTCCAATCGACACTTTAGACTTTAGGTGGGGGTAGGAACCAGGATTAGATTTTGGAGAGATGTTTGGTGTGGTAATAGTGCCCTACAAGAGTTATTTCCTTCACTTTTCCAGATTGCAAGTGCCAAAGATGTCACAGTGGCGAAAGTTATGGGGATCTAGTGAGGGTATTTCACTAGAATATTAACTTCAATAGGGCGGCACAGGATTGGGAAATGAGCAATTTTGTAGATTTTATAGCCTAATATACTCCATACGACCAAACATGCAGCATGAAGATGGTATGTGGTGGATACCTACAAGGAAAGGCGTCTTTTTTGTTCACTCCTTTTATAAGGCTTTCACATAAGAGCTCAATACTCAGTTTCCTTGGAGAAGGCTCTGGAGGCACAAGGCACCCACTAAAGCTTCTTTTTTTGTGTGTGGACAGCTTCACCAGGCAAGATTCTTACCACTGACAACCTGAGGAAAATGAGGGTAATCATAGCAGATTAGTTTTACATGTGTAGAAGAGGGGGTGAATCGGTGGATCATCTTCTTTTACATTGTGAGATAGCAAAGGAACTCTGGAATGAGGTGTTTAGTAGACTGGATCTAGCATTGGTTATGCCGAAGACCATGGTGGTAGCGATGGCATGTTGGACAACTATCCGAGGCATGCAGCAGATCAAAGCGGTTTGGAAGATGATCTCTATATGCATCATGTGGTGCTTGTGACAGGAGTGAAACGAGCGGACATTCGAGGACAAGGAGAGATAGGTGGAGGAGCTAAAAGTTTTATTTTTTAGAACTCTTTGTACTTGGGCTATTGCTGTGGACTTTAATGGCATGGACTTACATGATTTCCTTGCTTCTAATGTGCCTACTTAGCTAGGGCATAAGAGTTCTGTAATTGGCATTTTGCCCATTCTTTTATTAATAAAATCTGTTTATTTATCAAAATAATAATAATAATTGACTTCCATAGGGCCCCCATTTCTTGTTGGTACTGCCACAACCATTTACCCAACATAGCTTGATTGAACTTCATCAAATTACGGATCCCTAAGCCACCCCCAGATATTGGTGTGCAAACAATTGACCAATTCACCAAATGGAATTTGAACTCATCCCCCATCCCACTCCACAAGAAATCCTATTGTAGCTTCTCAATGCGATTGGCTACCTTTGTAGGGAGCGGGAACAAGGACAGAAAATATGTAGGTAAATTAGAAAGGGTACTTTTGATAAGAGTAAGCCTACCCCATTTAGAGAAGTATAACCTCTTCTAAGAAGCCAAACCACATTCCACCTTTTCAATCACGATGTTCCAAATCCCCTTTGATTTGAATGAAGCACCCAACAGTAAGCCAACCTGAACCCTGTTGGTTTAATGATTCAAAAGTTAATCCATCCACTTTCGGTCTCCATGTGTACTGTTCTAAGAGGAGGTGCTCATAATACTGTACAATGTGGTACAATGTGTATAATATAGGTATTGATCACTGACTGGCTGGTAAATTTTAACATTAGTAGATAACCTGACTATAATTTCATCCTCCTAATCAGACTTCATGGGTTTGGTACTTATTAGGACCATAAATGTATCATGGAACTCAAGGAGTTCCTCCTTAAAGCATGCCAGGAGAAGGATGTACAAGATAACTTGATATCACTCTTGGGAGAGCAAGCACAGTATGTGGGTCTCATGGTCTCTCAGCGCGTGGTGAATCTTCCTCCCCAGCTATTGCCACCTCTTTATGATGCCCTCTTTGATGAAGTCTCGTGGGCTTCAGAAGATGAGGTAAGATGTAGCAGTAATAGATGGATGAGCAAGATAAATTTCTATTTCTTTACCTGCTAGAAGCAACTTCCTGTACTAAATTATCTTCTTGTTTTGCTTCTGAAGCCCACGGAAGAGCTCAAGAATTCCTTCAGATTTAAGTTTTATATACTTGTCAGTAAAATTTACAAGGTACGCTGTCGGAGCATCTTCTCATGGCTTTTTTGGGTTGCAATTGACTTTTAGCTGCGGTACTGTTGGTTGTACCAATTTCTTATCTGCCTCCTTACTATTTCTATATTTATTTGTTTTTGGATGCAAATGACAGAACAAGAATGCAAATAAGAAAAAGAAGTTGAGCAGTGACAGTGACGAGGCAATAATATATACAAAGCCAGAAGATGAAATTTTCCACAGGGTATCAATACCTAGATACACTGCATGCCAAAAATAAATTCATCTTTGTGTTACTCTTTTTTTGAAGTTTACCTATGTCTTGTTGTTCCTGTCACTTGACTAGATTTTTCTCATATGCATTTCAGCTTAGCTTGTGGTCCTTCTGCTTTCCTTTGCAGACTCAGCAGCCTGCAACTCTTGAGGTTAGTGTCTTATGTTTTTTTTTTTTTTTCACGACCTGCCATTTTTTGTTAGGATGGCTTCACTAAATTAAGTAAAACTCATAGCAACTAACGCTTAAGAGCCCCCACCCACCCCCCACAAAATATATATATATATATATATATATATATATATATATATATATATATATATATTAAGAGATTGTTGTGATTGAGTCTGAAAATACACATGGAGTAAGAGGTGATCCGTGTATTCCCCCACTCTTCTCACACGTTGCACCAGTCAATTACTACATGTCTTTTTCTTAGTTTATGCATAGTGAGAAGCTTTCCTAGTGTGGCTGTTCAAGGAAAAATGCAGCTCTCAAAAGTACCTTTAAGGATATGGATTACTATCCTGGGGAATAAAGACCTTAAGGAAAACAAGCATTAAACATCAATTTGTTGAAAGAGGCCCAAAGGAGCTTGTCTTCACCTCCTTGTCTCAAGCTAATGGAGTAGAGCAAACTAAATAGTGCAGTAAATAAAGGCTTCTATTTCTCCATCGTGAGATACTCTGATAAAGCTCAAATTCCATTGATGGGGATTACTGGATATCTCCAGATAGTTTGTCACGGATCATTTTTAACGTTGGCAATGGTATCCACATCGAAGACGATCCCTTCACCACGCATTAATGAAGTTCTAATCCTGACTCTGTATCTTAGTTCAACTATTATATGATTAGAAAACTTCACCCCGATGCTTTCTTACGTTTATCCTTAATCCCCCCAATCTTGGACCTCATAAGAACACCCATACTTAGCCTCTACACCTGACCTCCACAATGTCTTTCTCTCATTTTGATAGTGTCAAAGCCGCTTTCCCAATAGTGCACAACTAAACAAGAGCAGGTTCCAAGCCTTTAAAGCACCCTCGGTGATCAAAGTACATTCTTTGGCTGAGCTGGCCAGGTATTCGCCTAACCTACCCCAAAGGAAGTCTTGCTGTAGCTTCTCTATGCAGTTAGCCACACTAGATGGAAGGGGAAATAGAGAACATAGATTAGGATAGCGTGAATACAGTCTTCCTTTGCACACTCAGCAGCTCGTTGCTTAGGATGCAATATATTAAGTCATGTAGCTGATGGAGGTAGCATACATTATTGCAATTAGTCAGCTACCAATTAGTGGCTTTCTGCAAAATTTTTAGCGTAGGGTTTACGTCAGAAATAAGTGAACTATATTACTGTGCCCGCCTAGGCCTTTCTGTGTATTGGATTTTAGACTTCATTTGTACTTTTCTTGTTTTTGGTTGATGCTTCTAAAGTGGATAGTCATTGGTTGCCCTGCGTGTCTATTATTGAGACTCGTGACCTAATGTTTCGTTTCTATGGTTTTTATTAATCTTTTGCAGCTCAGAAATTATCGATTTATGGGATTAGTCATGGCTATTGAAGCTGACAAAATTTCTACATTTCGCCAAGAGTTGAAATCTTTAATAAATGAATCTTGAGGCCAGCAAAATATGTACAACATTTCTTTTAGTTTAAAAGCTTTCATTTACCTCTTCCCCATTATTTCTGCAAATCTCCTAATTATATACCAAATGTCTGTCTGAGGTGTCAACTGTTATTTTCCTTTCCAAGTTTTTCTTGTAGCATGGGGATTTTGTTCCAGGATTTTCGCCCAATTTTGTAGTCACGGCAAGTAGACCTGATTTACAACACATTATGAGAACTGAGAATTCTTTTATTGTACGGCGTTGGCTTTTGAACTTCAATTGTGTTGTGTGTTCTGTCCCGTTTTCCAGTATGTTTTACCCCAGCTGGTTTGTTTTTACTTGATGACAGTGTCTTGGTTCGTTGTACTGAATAAAAGTAATGGAAAACCCCATCTTTGGCTCGGAAATCATCATCTGGATGAAAAATATTTTTGTTCATACCATTTGGTGGTAGCAATATATCAAGTCATGTCAATTCAAATGATATATGCAGTACTCCTCCGGAGGGATAACATTATCTTGATCCCCAAAACCTGTCATCTGTAAATCTCATGCACAGATATGTTTGAGTTGGCGTGGCTAAGCCAACTTTGAGCCCACCACCTTCTTCTATGTCCCTTAGACACAGTTGAAACACTGCTCTAAGTTGGGAATTGGGACCCCAAACGCAAAAGAAAAAAAAGGAAATAAAAAGCTAAAATGTGTAGGCATGATGCAGGGGGACATAATGCACATGATATGGGACTAGGACTCCCTGTACAGTGGCCCTAAAACTGGTCCCTCAAAAATTTATAACGTACAGAA
Source organism: Cyclocarya paliurus (assembly GCA_029856935.1). Lineage (NCBI taxonomy): Eukaryota > Viridiplantae > Streptophyta > Magnoliopsida > Fagales > Juglandaceae > Cyclocarya > Cyclocarya paliurus. The sequence goes on along the minus strand of CM056945.1, from coordinate 14,741,657 downwards.
AAAAGTGGTTCAAAATCTTGAAAGGTTTCTTAAATTTCTACCTATTTTTTCTGTACTTGTAGTCAAAATGACTCCACGCAATCTATTGATTAATTAAATTATAATCTAAACCTAAAGAATAGTGAAGAAAAAGAAAAGAAAATGAGGCATCACCATCACAGCCATCCTTTTGGTCTGTTGCCATTGTCCACTCGCTATCAATCACCATAGATAGGTCAATAATTTCATTTATTTCTTTCAGTTTTGATTTCCCTTCCTTATCAGTTGGGTAGACAGACTATATTTTTGTGAGAACTCATTAATTGTCAAAAAAGAAGAAGAATTGTTGTTGTGGAAACTAAGAAACCCATCACAAAAAATGTCTATGTTCTTAGGTAAAGTGATTTCTCAAACTAAGAGACTATCAAGTATGAAGGTGACTTTCTTCAGAGAAATAAACTGAACTCAAACCCAAAGTCGAAGGTTCTTCTTCTATACATGATGAGAGTGCCTTCCATTCAGTAGAAATGGAGAAGTCTAAGAAAGAGAAAAAGGGTAAGTGTAAAAAGAGCCATCAGAAAATTTAAATAAGGGATAAAACTATAAAATTTATTTTTTAGGGTATAAAATACTAATTTTTATAAAATTACCTTATGAAAAGATCTTACAATTTGCATCCCAATCCTTGAAACTGGCCACTGGGTCCACCCGTGAACCCAACTATGACCTGTCTACTGCTAACTTTATCAAATGAACAGTATTTCTTCAATTTGTCTATTTGGTGTGTCCTTAATATAAATTGTATTTTTTTTATTTTTATTTCAAATATTTTTTAAATATATTTAAATATTTTTAAAAAATAAAAATATATAAATACACTAATAATCACTTTTTTAACTATTAAAAAAAATTAAATACATAAACGGTTAAAATGAGATGACAAATTGAGGCACAATAGCATTATTCTTATCAAAAATAAAGATTGCATGTTCCAATCACTATTTTTTTTCTCAAAAAAGCAAATATTGATTCAACTTTTTTTTATCAGCAAGTTTCAATATTTCCTAAAAAAATAATTAAATAAAAAAGGAAAATTTAAAATTTTAGAAAAGATATTCGAACTATATATTGAAAAACAAATAGAAGAGTGCTGTTGCTTAGGACAAAAAAAATTAAAAAAATGGAAGAGTACTGTTACAATTAAAGGGCTGACATAAAAACATTTTTCTTGGCCTACCCGCAGAAATTACGATTGAAAAATATAATAAAAATAAAAATGGGAATAGAACGAAAATCTCAGAAAGTATTATGGCTTTCAAGTCTCAAGAAATTCTGCAGAGATCGGAATAATTCTCTCATTAGTTTGAGTTAAAACTATAAAAATATTATGGGAATTTTTTTTATATCAATATAGTGGTTTATTGGCTAAAAATTCATAAGATCGAGATCATAATTTGTTAGCTTCAAATTCTTTTTCCAACCTTTTACAACATGGAATAAAAAATTATCCTCCTTCGAAAGAAGATGACTGTTATAGTTACAAATAAATTATATAAAAATAATTTTATAAACTGATATAATTTAATATGATCTGTTAGATCTATTTTATAATAAAAATAATTTTACAATCTAACGAACTATATAAAACTATTTCAATTTATAAGATTATATTTATATAATTCATTTGTAAATAAAACATTTTTTTCAAAATAATATCAACCTTGAAGCAGATTTGCTGGATGGAACAAAGTCTTCGGTCCAGTACTTGAGCTATTAAAGTGGACAGTGATTAAAAGTTTTAGTTTATCACAATCCAACCCTCTGAAGTCTTTTAGAGCTATACAGCCACAATTATTTATATATATATATATATATATATATATATATAGATTAAATACAGTTTTAAAATGTTTAAATTTTACATATTTTTTTAGATAAAGTAAGTAAATTTAAAATTTATATAAAAGTTTATTTTTTAATAATAAAACTCATTTATTTTTAAAAAAAAATATACGAAACTTATGTAATATAAAACTGTAAAATGTATACAGATATAAAAGAAGAAGGTGCCCTGTAAAATGTATACAGATATAAAAGAAGAAGGTGCCCTGGCCTCATCATTTGTTGTTTGCTGTGTACAATGGTCAAATGGTCCATTAATGATTAACTACAGCTTGGTTTTATCCAAAAGAAAAAGATCACTCCTACATTAAGATGGCACAGTCATGTAAAGGATGTAAACGAGCTGGCATCATGAACATTTCTTTCATCTAATTTAACTTTCTTGGAAGACTTTCTCCCGGCCAGTTGCTTTCCCACGAAAATGATGAAATCTGATGCTCAGTTATCCAAATCCTAAAGTTGATGACTAGAACATAAATAAATTGTTGTTATGGATGGCATTTACAAGTTGTATTCCAGTTACATCTACATCTTATGGGGAAGATGAAAGAGTCGAGAAATGGGGACTCATTTTTGGGTGTTTTCTTATCTCCCTTTTGCTTTATGAGACGTTTGATTGGACACCAACTTCATCCACTTAAACGAACAGTACTGGCAATACTCAATAGCAAAGAGGAAATGGCTCAAAAGAGGGTGCATCCGAAGAGAGACACGGCTATCTTGTAATTTGAATATTGTCAGTAGTACTGTGACCATTTAGGATGAAGATTCAAAGCATTGTTTCCATAAGATGTCAGGATCCTTGGCTATCCCATGTTTGCCATTTAGGGTCTACCCATTTTCAGTGTGCATCCTTCTCCCACAGACAACAGTAAAAAGTTGTTATATTTCAATGGGATTTGGAGGTCCACTAGTTTGTTGCAGCACTCAATGCATTACGGCCTCTATTGAGAGGGGCTATTGTTCTGAGCATCGCTATCATTCTATTTTGTTAAACGGAACATGGGCAGACCCCCCATGTCTGCAGTTTTTTAAAGCCATGCGTTACAAAGGCATGCAGTAACGCATGGCTTTAAGCCATGCGTTACTGTAGATAAAGGCTGGCCTTTAAGGCCATAAATAAATTCTATGAAATTAATCGACTACATTTGTTCTCGTTTTTCTGTGGATTTGTTAAGTGTTACTCTAGTTTTTTAACTACGTAGTACACTTTACCACTAAGAGGAAAAGCTTGGATTTTGTCGATCTGGAGAAACTCGTGGAGCAATTTTATAAGCTGAGCTTGAGGTATTTTTCGCTGCAATTTTTTCTAACATATTTTTATACCGTTATTTAAGATATGACATATTTATCATGATTAAATAATCTTTTATTAGATAATAAGATAATAAATAATAGTGTAGTGTATATCATTACTCGAAAAAAATTCATACTTAGACGAAGAAGAATATGCCAGAGCTTTTCAAATAATTTATTTATTTTTTTAAATAATGCTCCCAAACAAACTAGCTAACATGCTGGTTGTTGATCTTCAATCATAATTATATATAGGGTATTGTTTGTTGATATGCTAAGAACTGAAATTGATGATCTAAATTGGTTGGTGATATTGGTGCAACTCTGTTAGAGAATCATTCATTTGTTTAATCATCTGCGATCTTGATTTGTGGTTATAAATATGGTAACCTACTTGCATGCATCTAGATCTGAAACTGATGTTTATGTATTTAATATGTAACTTGGATTAGTTAATTGTTGCTTGGCTTATAATTTGATATGCTCTCAAATTAATTAGTCAATTTTTTATTCTATTCATCAGCTGTTATGGGACCATAACACGAACCATAAATATAAAAAGATGCCACTATAATCACGTATGTTGAAGCGAAATTAAAATATACATAAGCTGATGTGCTTGACGTGAAATATCATATTATAAATTTCTTTTTTATTATAAAGTAAATCTAACGTCTCATATCAAGTCATATCTAGATGTAAATCTAATTTTTTAACATTTCTATGTAGACCAAACATTTCTTAAAAAAAGTTGAATATCTCATAGTATTGGCAAAATGGAAGCAAATTCTCACTAAAACGTTTGAAGGCCATTGATTTTTGTGTGGAATATTAAATTTTGCATAAAATTGGGTTAAGTTGAGAGAAAGTGAGAAATTTAAAAAAAAAAAAAAAAAAGATAGTAAACAAGAAGGAAGAAGAAATTGGCGTTCAAATAGTGACAGAAGACCATGTGCGTTATTGAGTTGGTAGGGAAGCATAACAGCTGGGACGCCGAAAAGAAGAAAGGCATTTTCTTTGGTCAATGCCAGGGGTTGGCTTTTCTTATTAGGCGTGGTTGTCAAATTGTTTTAGCCTTTTTCCATTTCCTTCAATCTCTAATTTTATAAACCATCAGTCTTCTTAGTTGAGGGCTAATTACATATATCTTCGTGTAAGTGTAAATGAAGATATATTTATTTAGGGTGCATTAGGTTAAATAAGATGCTGAGAATTATAAAGATCTTTTTTTTTTATGGTAAGAAATAGTCATTTTATTATAATTTAAGTGTGAAATTCTTAAACTTAAATTTTCATTTTTTTAAGAGTTTTATTATAAATTAGTTACTATTCACATCACCCACCCCACATATGACGTGGAATTTTTTTTTCATAAGCTGTGGGAGTTTTTTCATAAGGTATGAAAATTTTTTATAGGATAAAGATGTGTTTTTTATAAAATATGAGATGATAAATAATTACTGATGTAAATTTTTTTTTTTTTTTAAACTATAGTGTATTGGTATCCAAGATGGAAAAGCAAGCCATCCCGAGTGGCCACAACATAGGGGTGTGGTTGAACCACCGTCAATAAAAAATCTTCCTTTTTATTTTAGATTCTTTATCTTAAAAATTAGAATAGTTGCATTTTTGTAAAAAAAAATTGTACAATTTGGATATTTTAAAATTTTCACTTTAATTTTATCGAGATCTTCATATTCTCTTGTAAAAAAAAAATATAAATGGACATTCATAAAGAGGAATTGGAATGCCTTTAAAAATAGGTACGTCAATTTTGCGATTTAGACGTATATTTTTAGAATAATTTTATAAGAAAGGTATGTACTTGAAGGAGAATAAATTTGAATTGAATAAAGGCCTATGAGAGAGAGAGAGAGAGAGAGAGAGAGAGAGAGAGGATGCAATACATTTTGTAAGTCGTGCGCTTTGGAGTTTTCACTGCGTGGTGCTTTTGAAGTGTTGCAGGCTGAGTGTTGATGTAAGATCACAAGGGCATATATGCTTGGATTTTGACACGTGACTTTGATAACTTTAGACTATATTAAGAATTCTACTATTATGCATACAACTCAAACTTAGTTTTTATTTTTTGATCAATGGTTAAAACTTAGAAAAATGTATATACCATGTGTATACAGTATACCTTATTAGATCTGACAATATTTAAGATGATGCAATCTCGACACAAATATAACAAGAAGTAATATAACTAGAATTATATATAACGATGCTCAGATTGTCAGAAAAATCCAATAATAATATTCGAGATAAGGTATTATATAAGACCTATGATCTTGAGACGGACCGAACATATATAAGAGGTTACGCGTATGACATGATTACGATCCTAGCGACTTGCGGGTTGACCTGCATGACTCGATTAATTTACCTTATAAAGACATGACACTATGGCTTTCAAGCAAAGGTTAAGCATCTTTAAGCGTGTTAATGTTAATTACTTTCTAATTGGTTTGGCAGCATTTTTTTTATTTAAGTAAAGATAAAGCATCTTCAAAGTCTAGGTTGGGTAGGTTGACTTGACATGTCAAATTTAAAAAGATAGTACAAAGATGAAAGTTTTGCAAATTCACCTCTAGTAGTAACTCCCATGAGCCACAATTAAAACTTCTAATTGATATGTATGTTCTATTATTTTATTTTGGTCCTTTTTTTTTCAAATGCATTATCTCGAGTTAAGTCAACCTAACTTGACTAGATAATTAAACAGATCGAATGGGTTGCGAGTCAATCGATAATATAAGCGAGTCGTGTTAGGTCATGATAATTGACCTATTTAGTTTATCATATTATAATGTTGGCTCATAAATGACTTGAACATAAATAATCTTGTACAAACTCAACACGACATGACCCATTACGACAATAGTACATGATCTTACATATACAAGCTGGTTCACTTAATAATTAACTAAAGGTTAATTACTACATTAGTGTCTACAGGAAGAAAGCAAACAAGCAGGGTTACGTGCGTTCGCTTTATGGGCTTTCTGACTTCCTTATTCATAGTTTTGTTAGATTAGTGCCTAAATAATCATATTTTTATCGTGAATTTATTACTTTTATTCACATTAACACAATTTGGGGTTTGCCCAAAAAATAAAAACACAGTTTAAGTAATTTTTAATACCAATCACTTAAATTAGAAATTACTTAAAATAGGTTACATGAGTTTGTTGTGACAAGAGAGAACATGCAAAATTCAGGTTAAGAACAACACATTATCCATTTTATAATTTCTTAGTAATTTCTTTTGTATTATATGACCTCAAAATTTTTGGTATTTGACACCAATTTCATCCACATTACCAATCAGGATTCCCAAAGGCAGTACTCATAGTACTGGCACTGGCATTGGTTTAGTCAAATATCATTTCATTTTCAAAATTTAAATAAATAGAGATGAAATCAACAGCATTGGAGTAGTTAAATACTAGTAACTTCAACTTTGAGCTACAATATTTTTAAGTGTTTCTTCATATTTGAAAATGTACTATTTATCTTTAAAAGTAATATTTTATTCTAAAATATCAAATCCAACTACTTTAATATTTTTCACAATTTATTCTAAAATGTATTTGTTAGATAATTAGGTTGAGGAAAAAATTTATTTAGAAAATAATAATTTAAGTAAAAATGAAATTATTAATTAACATATTATTAGTGTATATTTTTTTTTAAAATAATATGATTAAAAATTAATATTGTATTATTATTTTAACTAATTCAATATGAAATTATGACTTAAATGATTTTAAATTTATAAGAAATATATATTTTTAGTTAAATTTTAAATATAATTTTGATAGAACGAATGCTAATGCTCAAGGATAAAAGAGGAAAAAGCTCAAACACCATAATGGCTGTCAGGGACACATGCATGGCCATCCTTCGTTCTTGTAATTTGAATGCCAAAACTCATGTGACCAGCTTTTTCGATCGGACGAAGATTCAAGCAATCTTTCCGTAAGATGTCAGGATCTCTGGTTGTCCATGTTTGCCATTTAGGGTCTAACCATTTAGAACGCATCCTTTTCCCACAGACAGAGTCATGAAAGGTGCACATGTTACAATCGAATTTGGAGGTCCACTACTTTCGGCGCTTGAGCCATTTTACCTATCTCGCCAGCGGCAATATTAAGGTAAGTTTTATGGACTTTTCTTTTATAAGTTTTGTAGGGTATATACATTTTCTTAGAGAGGAGAAATATACACCATTTGATTGTAATGGAAAAAGGTTGTTAACAATGCGATTTCAAAAACAAAAACAAAAAGAGAGAGAGAAGAGAAATGCTTTCATCATAAAGAGATTTTATAAAATTTTACAAAATCGACGTGGCTTGATGTGGTATATTAGATTGTAAAGTTAATTTTATTACAAAGTATATATAACGTATTATATAAAACTACGTCAGTTGGGAATTTATTTTTATAAAATCTCTTTATATTTATAGCATTTATCAAAAAGTAATACTATCCATCATCTCTTTTATTATTCTTCCCTCACCCTTCCATGATGTGGTAATTAATGATTATGAACTTTTTGTTGTGTTTCACTAATAGGCTAATAACTTGATACCACATTTAGGAATAATGTTGAGATGACGATAATAAAAATAATTATAAATATAATTTTTATTTCCTAAATTCCCTTCCCTCTCTATCTCTCATATCTGTGGATTGCTTAAAAACTTGTCGCTTGTTTCGATTCTTTAGGACTTGTTTGGATTAAGAGTTTAGATAAGATGAGTTGAAATGAAAGTTAAAAGTTGAATAAAATATTATTTTTAATATTATTATAGTTTTAGAATTTAAAAATTTTAAATTTTTTATTATATTTTGTATAAAAATTTAAAAAAATATAATAATAATGAAATAAAATAAAATAAGATGAATTAAAACCACTTCTCAATCCAATCGAGACTAGTCTTATATTGGTTTGGGTCAAGAATTTGAGTATCTATATGATAGATATAATAAATAGGTCGTACAACATTTATTGTTACCAGCAGAAATATTTTAAACAATTTTAAATAAGTAATAAATAGTATAGTGCCTATTTCATGTGTCTATATCCTCTCACTTAAAACTTCAAAATTTACAATAAATTTGGACAATGACTTGAAGAATATCTTTTCTTAAAATAAGGTGTGATTCACATAAAAAAGATACAAAATAAAAAAGAGAGATTCCACCCATTTATGCTGCACTTTAATAGGTAGAAAGCAAAAGAAGAAAGAAAAAGAAAAGAAAAATAAAGAATATATTTTCCACTAGTTTTATGCTAATTTCAGTGGTTCTCTAACAATCTAGCTAGGCCAAAAAAAAAAGAGTAATGATATTTACAGTTGTAGAGTCTATAAATATTATATAATTATTTTGAAAAAGAGTGTGGTTTATTATTAAAAAATTAATTTTTTATATAGATCTTATATTTACTCATTTTTTTCAAAGAGATTGTACAGCGCTTGTGCAATTCACAACTGCAAATAACATTTCTCGAAGAAAATACTTGAGCTTTCCCATAAACTACAATTGCTTTTTTTTTTTCTTTCTTTTTTCAAGCAAGCAAGCATTTCATTGATAAATTAAGCGGTTACAAGATACAAGATTCAATAGGGTGGGAGCTCTCAACGATCATCCTAAAATAAACAAATACAACACAAGAGAAATCAAATAGAGGGATCTAGAGTCAAATATTTGGCTCCCACCCATTTCCGATAAAGGGGAAACCGCTTGAAATAGGTTTTTACATAGTCTGATAAACAGACTATAAAATTACGACTATAAGTCGTAGTAGATTATTATGTGTTGCATTTTGCTGGTCTAGACTGGCTGAAAGAGACTTTCACAATTGTTTTATCTTGATCCTTGATTAGGGAAAGCGGGAACATAGGGAAGTAGCAACTAGAATATGAGTCAATTCGCTGACAAACGACCGTCACTAGCTATGGAGGCGTATGTAACTCAAGCGCCATTCTTGGAAAGAAGGTAAAAGTCATATCTAAGAGATCCGAAACTGCTGACCCTAATTCGATGGTACCATGCATGATGACGGCAGACTCCCCATGGTGCGACGACGTGTGAGGCTCACGCGTAGTGTGAGCCACGCGTGAAATGTACGCATCGCTCTTTTGGTAGGATTTTTTTTTTCTACAGTCGGATAGATCAGTGGTTGGAGAATTGGTGGTGGTGCACGTGGAGGTCGCAAGAGGCCAGTAGGCAGTAGATTGGCGCATTTTGGTGCTATGGACAGAAAACTAAAGAAAAAAAAAAAAAAAACCAATGGGCAGGTCCGGCATTGGCAAGACAGGGAAAGGGTCGATGGAGCCGAAACTCCACCCCCCTCTGGCTGGAGATGAGAGGGTTATATCGATACGGTGAAGACAAACTAATCGCCTGGAGAGAGAGAGAGAGAGAGTCGTAGCTAACATTGCTTCCAAGCTGCCATTTAATTTGTTTACCATGAAAGGTGACTAGCTACTGATAATGATAGTGCCAATTGATTAAAACAACATACATTTTCCTATACTTTCCATAATGCAAGGGAACAAGAAGTGAAAGTCCAACCTAGAACAAGTAGACTCTTCGGCCTGGCCCACAGGTAGACTCTCCTGGACACAACCTTCATAAAGGAGTATATCAGAGGGAATGAGACTCGCTGACTTGGAGATCCCTCGAACAGTATTTAGCCCTTGAGTACGTATCCACGTAAACGGGCGGGAAGTAAGGGGCACCCTCGATCATCTGATATGGAGACATGGACGAACCACTAAGGACACTAGTGTGGCGAGGCAAATTGGGGAACCATGCCACATTAATGCACTACTACACGAGCTACACGTCACATTAATGACGCCGTCGTAGAACTACACCGCATTAAATGACTCTAACAAAAAGAACAATATGAGGGACACAGATTCAATGGGGGCAGACACGATCTATTCCCTCTAGACTCTCGGTATAAATAATAACTCCCAGGTATGAGAAACATTTCTCTGATCCCTATACTCTCTTACTTATTTACAAACTTCCAAAGACAATACTAACTTTGGCATTGGAAACTTCTCGGCCTCAAGGCCACCCTCTCATAGTTGCATTATTCTCTATTTTTGCAAGTCCTATTCTGAATATCTGAATTATAATTGTACTTACAATATTCATTTTATTAGTTTTCTTTTGAAATTTAAATGTTTTAATTTTCAGCATATCAATAATTGACATGTGGAGAAGTAAGTTTTTTATAAATTTTTCTTAAATATTTAGCATTTTTTTAGAAAAAAAAGGCACAAAAAAAACCAAACTACAAGAAAAAAATACATAAATCCTTTCTTATAAAAAGGAAAAAAGGGGAAAAGAGTAATGCTAGATTATATAGTTTTGAAGTGTGAAATAATATTTTAAATTTAATTTCAGTGATCATTACGATTTAAATATTAGAATATAATATTTCAATACGAGTGTATTCCGGTATTCCATTTCAAGACTAGTTATATATAATCTTATAAAAAGAAAAAAAAAATGTCAAAAACACACACACACACACATATATATATATATATATATATATATATATATATATATTTATATAATGGTACCAACCAAATAAAGGTGGCTAAAATGCTGCTGGTTGTTCCTGAACCAGATGCATGCGTTAGGTTGGCTACAGAAAATTATATACAGTACGGAAGTGTGCAGCATAATGCAGGATTGTTTGTAGATATGCGACATGATGATCAATGATATTGGAAGTTAAATTTAATTTATCTCAATCGTTTGGTATTATAGATTGGGCAGCTTGTCCATATATCCTTAACAGCCGGCGCAAGTCTTCGTGGAATTATAAAAGAATCTTTCATTTGTTTAATCATCTTCGATCGGGATTTGTACCTACAAATAAATAAATGCACCCTCTACGTACCATCTAGATCGGAAACTCACGTTTATTTATTCATAATTAGAGTATCAATCATATTCATCATCTTTTTTATCATCTAATAATACAATATTAAATAATTAAAAACTATTTATTATATTTTATTTATATATCTATATATATAATTACTTGACTAAATTATTATATACCATATAATATAATTTGATTTTTATTTAAATTAATCTATTTATTATTTTTTCTCTTTTACCAATTTAAGACCGTCAAAGCCTACATGAAACCTATAAGAAAATAATAACAATAAGAGTGATATTAATAATAATAACTTACATATATATATATATATATATATATATATATATATATATATATATATTATGTAGGTTTGTGGAGTTTGAAAGATGATTAGCTCAAATCATTCGTTTGGTCATGGGAAACGAGACGAGACTCATATTTATTATTCATGTCTACCAATTTAGAAGTATAGACCTAATTATCTTTGGTGAACTAAGATCATCCGACTACAACTCAACTAGCTAGTCTTGAGAAAAGCATCTGTAGCTCCCCTTCGTTTAGGTATTTTATTTTTACCAGTTTTCCAATATATATTATTAGAGGTTACTATGATCACACTCAATAGAGGGTACTTATGTCAAAAGCCTGATAGCTTGATGGCATATTACTCGATTTCTCAAATGAAAAATTTGGATTTGAAACCCCCCACTCTTGTATAAAATAATAATAATAATAATAAAGGGAACGTACGCATCATTTAATTCGATGTTTCCCTTGCCATGTTTGAATGAAAACAAAGGAAATTAAGATGCATGATTAGCACCCTTGATTATGAAGTTACTAGCTAGACATCATTTAATTATGAGAAATGATTTTATAATTTATACTTGTTCTCGATTCTCAAGTCGTGAAATTTAGCTAGGTTGATTGTTATGATCCCACATCGAGTAAGTATGAGATAGATTCATGGTTTATAAGTCCTTAAGCACCATTCCCTTGTAAACTAATTTTTAAAAGTGAGTTCTATCTAATGGGTAATAATAATAGCACAACAAAATCTATCAAAAATAAATAAATAATAGCACAACAAAATCAATAAAAGCCTAATTTTTCTTAACATTTTTCCTTCAATTTTTATAATTAATTCTTCAATTTATAATATCATAGTACACAATATGTATGTTGGTGTTACAAGAAGGGATATGTATTCAATAGCATTTGGACTTTTTCTAATTTCTCAATATATAGTCATGTAGATCTCACGTACGTACGTGTATATATAAGATCGTTTTTAATGAATAAATTAAGGTATATATACTTATTATAATCTCTCATGCCACCATAGATTAATAGTGGTGTAATAAAAATCGTTCCTATCCATTAATTCCAGAGTTTTTAAATGTGTCGTTTTCATTTTACATAATGCATCACTTATGAGATAGACACATTAGGTTGATCATTCGTATATGCCCAAAAAAGGTTATCTTATTTAATTCATTAATTAGTACATTACGCGTATTTAGACTTTTTCCCCCGAGAATTGTGTAGACCTAGCGTGTATAAAATTACTTAATAAATAAATTAAGGCTAATTACTAATTTAAGTCTATGTGTTTTCACACTACATGAATAGATTCCATCATAAAAATCACTCTGTCTGGTTTGGTTATGTAATTCAGATAAGATGAGATAATATCATATTTTGTTGAAAGTTGAATAAAATATTGTTATAATATTATTTTTAATATATTTTTATTTTGATATTTGAATTTTATTATATTTTTATGTGAAAATTTGATAAAATTGTAATAATTATAGAGAAAAGATATTTACAACTATGAATTGTACAACCACCGCATAATTGTTTTAAAATAAATAAATAAAACATGAGACCCACATGAAAAAAATTAATTTTTTAATAGTGGACTCCATTCTTTTTTAAAATGATTACGCAGCATTTATGCACTTCACGATTATATGTAGAATTATTTAAATTATATGAGATAAGATTGTTTGGTTTTATATAACCAAACCAGCCAACATATATCATTTTTTCTGTTCAAATATTGCATTAATATTTTAAGTGTTAGACACGCCTTTCTTCTCGAACATCTTTTATTTATACAAAACAATACCATTAGCAACAATAGAAAAACAATAAACCATATATTTTCAAGAGACAATAGCCAAAATAGAATTAGGAAACTTTTACGCACCGACACCATTTAATGTGATCTATTATATTGTAAATATTTTTTATTTAAAAAATAGATCTAATGTATTACATTAAGCTACATTAACATGCATATTTCTTTATATAAAATTTGTGTGTAAATCTAACACTTCTCAATAAAATTAGGAGATACTTACTGCAAAGTTTTTAGAGAGATTTGATAATAAAATTTTGATATGGATAATACTATTTAGCTCCATGATTTTGCCATCTCATTTTGATTGTTTGTATATTTTATTTTATTTATTTTAATATATTTTTTTAATGGTTAAGAAAGTAACTACTAGTGAATTTATGTATTATTTTAAATGTTTAAATATGTTTGAAAAAGAAAGAAAAAAAATGCAATTACATTAATAGAAATTTTGAGAAGACAAAATCATCAAACTGAGTAGCCGCAACCTTTTGATATTGCAAAGAATACAACTTATTCAAAATCTTGTGTGGCATTGTTGCAAAAAGTTGAATTAAGATGGGAGAATGACAAAGAAATAAAATAGTAAACGAAAAGGCAGAAGAAATAACGTCTGTCCAAATAGTGAATATTGACCCCGGCAATGCATGTGTTTCACATGACTGAAAGGGAAAGACATTTTGGTCAAACGAAATCATTTATACAAGTTTTAAATAGATAAATTTTATATAAATTTTTATAAAAAATAAATATATTATTTTAAAAAAATATAAAAAGTTATTATTTATTAATAAACTTATTTTTTTATATAAAATTTATTTATTTAAAATTTATACCTAACATTACTGTTAAGCAAAGCAAAGAGAGGCGGGAGTGTGGCTTTTTTCTTGCGTGCAGGTTGTCAATTTTGATGATCTCACGTACTCGTCCCGTGATATAGGGGCAATTTTTCCTTCAATATTATAATAAAGTCTTAATATTTATTGAACACACAATATATTAAGCTTAATATATTCGATTTTAGTGTCTTATTCCACGCGGATAGATTAGTCGTGTAATAAAAATCTCTTTTATTTATTTCAAGGTTTTTAAATGCGTCATTTTCATTTATGAGATACATTAATACGTTAATTCTTTGTATAGACTAAGAAGGTTATTTCATTCAATTTAGTACGCTATAAGTATTTAGACTTTTTATTCTCGAGAGTTGTGCAGATCTAGCGTGTATTAAAGCTCACGTGATGAATATAAAATTAAGGTTAATTACTGGTTTAAGTCTATATATCATGTGCTTTCACACGACCATAGATCTAGTGATAGAGAAATCACTCTTCGCAATGTAAGGGTTTTAAAATCATGTGTGATTTTGATGTTAAAATATGTTGATCCCTAGTTAGAAGATCAAGAGGTACCCCCTACAATTCATTTTATAGGGCACACTTATTTTGACTATTCTCATGTAAAACCAAATGAACGAAGAGCTTAATGATGTGATGGCATATGACTCGGTTCTCTAAATAGAAAATTTGGATTCGAAACCCTCCACCTAGTTATAAAAGAAATATATGAAAAAAAAAAATGAAGGAAGAGCTATGGAGTGAGTGAGAGGCCAACCAAATCACAAGTTTAAGGATTCATGAGATCTAATTAAGAATTTGTTTTTCGAGGTGTAAGTGGCTTTGTTTTCGGATCATGTAATTTGGTTGCTTGTTCGAGCAATTGTCCTTGACAAGGAAGGAAAGGTATTCCCTAGCATATGGGGGACTAGGTCTTGTTTTAATAATTATGAACAATGATATATGTACAGTCTCTTTATATAATTCTCGAAAACTTAAAATTAAGAAAAAAACTTTTATTATGTTTTAGAGAGTTACGCTAGGCCGGGCACTATGCTAATCTGTACTTTTTATACTCGAGGTTGCTTAAGTATTCACCCCACAGTTTGTGAAAGACCATGCATTTTTCTTAAACATGCACTTCATTTAATAATCTTATTAAAATAGGCAATATTGATTATTATATAAAAGTGGGTTGAGGTTTTAATCGATTGATATAGGGGTGTATTCGGTCTATTTTGTACATTTTTTAGAACCGAATAGGTATATACCTGTTTTAAAAATTTAAGAACCGATACCTGACCGATTCATTAATGAAACTGAAACTTTTAATTTTTTAGGTTTCGGTTTGTTCTGATTCGTTTTTTCCAATTTTATGGATTATTTATGTTAATAATAATATTATGTTTATATATACTAAATTATTAGTATATTTATATTATAGTATAAGTACATTATTTTATAATAATTAACACACTAGTATAATATTAAACTTAACTATAGTCTATATAAGTTCTAGATTTTTTATATAAGTAAATATGATCAAATGTTTAAAAATGTATTTTAAAAAATAAAATATATATTATATAATTTATTATGCCAAAAATGTATTTATTATTGATATATATATCAAAAGTAAGTTTATATTAATAACTTAATATTAAAATTTTATGTTATATTAATGTTATATTATTAGATTAAAATTTATATGTTCTATTAAAAATAATAAAATTAATTTTATGTTATATTATATGTTATATTAATTTTATGTTATAAGATCAATAGACTTGAATAATAATATTAGAATTTTGTGTTATATTAATTAGCAATTTAATATATAATATATATAATATAATATAAAAATATATATATACCAATCCGTTCGGTTTAAATCGGTTTTCAAAACATGAAAACTAGTACCTCATCAGACCACTTAATCGCACCAAACCTACCAGTTCAGTCCGATCCGGTCCTGCCCAATTCAACTCTATACTCTACAAACTTTTAGAAGAATGTGATGTGGATGGACCAACCCCTTCCATCAATCATATCCAAGAAATTGTGTTGTCAACTCTAAAAATAGACATTTTTATTTTGTGTTAGCGTTTCCGAATGCAATAATTTTCAAAAATCAGTGAGTAAAACACATGCATCAATGTCCATATCTTGGACTACTTTGCCCATCCAAACCAAAGTATATGCCTTCCACGTGATATTCATCAAATTATGTGTGGTTAAGCCATGATATGCAGAAGAATATGATCAGTATTATCGTTCAATGCAAAGAAAAATTGAAGCAAGAAAAATGAAGCAGGAATAAAACAAAAACCATGTAGCCATGGGATCATAGTCCTCATATTCTTTGCAATATTGCAAAATCATTATATATCTCCTTTACGTATTTGTGCCTTTTAAATCGTCATGTTCCAATATTACCTTCAATAGTTAAATTAGGTTTCTAAATGGAAAATTTAGAAATTGTTTTAGAAAGAAACAAAAAAATATATAAACATTCAAAATATATAAAAGGTTTTATAGTTTTATCCCCATTCTACCCTAAAACTACCAAATTTATGAGCAAATAGCACATATATCGTCCAATTCTAACAGTTAAAGATGAACGAAGAATTCATGATATGACATCATTTTGATAATTGGATTTTTATGAGATAGAGGTGTAAGTTATAACTTTTTAGTATTTGAAGATGCAATGTATCCGCTTCTTCTATCAGTTACTTGCATCTCATACCACGACTGTTTTAATTTTTATTTATTTTTATTCCTGCTAAACTAATTCAGTCTTTTTACTCATTATTCTTATACCACATACTTGTTAAGTGAAAAACATAAAAAGATCACAAATAAAAATAGATGTGTGGTATAGAAATGATAAGTAGAATTATTCTTAAAAGTTTAATGAACAAATTAGAGCATGTCTTTTTATAATTCTAAAGTACAATATATCTATCATATATTATTTTATGTTCACGTGATTGTCACATGTCTATATTACTTTATTTGTACATACTATAAATACTGTACTTCACTTCACTTTTATACAACACAAATACACGAAATTCCTTTAATAACACAAAGGTTTTAATCCAAGAGGTTCTAGACCCTTCGACTGCTTCTCTCTGCTAGGATTTCATTCCTTTCTCTGCTAGGGTTTGATCTTTATATGGTATCAAATGTTTTTTTCCTTACATGGCGCCATCTCACAAATCTATTTCAGAGGATGCTACCTCTCCCTTCTTTCTTCACCCTAGAGATAGTCCCGGTGTCCTTTTAGTCATTCAGCCTCTCATCAGCGATAAATATCATGCCTGGTCTCGTTAGATGGCGATGGCTCTTTTGGTGAAGAATAAACTCTGTTTCGTCGATGGATCTATCTCTATGCCTTCAGATTCAAAAGATCATCTTCTTTCTCCATGGCTCCAATGCAATAATATGGTGATATCTTGGATCTTAAGCTTTGTTTCTTCTGAATTTTCTTCTAGTATTTTGTACATTACTACTGCTTATGAGATATGGTCAAAACTTAAGGAACGTTTTTCTCAAAAAAATGGTCCTCGCATTTTTCAGTTGCAGAAATCGATTTTTAGTATTTCTCAAGGTAAACTTTCGGTGAGTAATTATTTTACTCTCCTTAAGGGCCTTTGGGATGAACTAACTAATTACAAGCCTGTTCCTACTTGTTCTTTTGGAGCAGTATGTGCCTTGAACTCCTATGTTCAACAAGAGCATGTTTTACAGTTTCTGATTAGCTTGAATGAGTGTTTTGTAGCTGCTCGTGCATAGATCTTGCTTATGGAGCCTTTGTTTTACAAGAGGAACAACAAAGAGAAACTTTCGCTGTTTCTCTGCCTTCTGTTGATTTGCATGTATTTGTTTCTCAAACGGATGGAACCAGATCTATTAAATCCTTTTCTAATAATGATAGACCAGTGTGTAAACATTATGGAATCACTGTCACGTGATTGAAAAATGTTATAAATTGCATGGTTTTTCCCTGGCTACAAACCTAAGCAGAAGCAACAGTCCGTGGCCAATCATGTTGTCTTTAATGATAACAATTCCTCGACTGCTTCTCACTTTTCTTTAACTGAGTCTCAGTATTGACAGCTTTTGTACATGCTTCATCCTCCAAACAATGTTGATGAGGCTCCTCCTACTGTAAAAGCAGTTGTTTCGAATTCCTCATTTTCTGGGATTATTTTTTTTCATAATATACTTACTCTGTTTTTTTTTTTTTGCTATTTAGTCTACTGATTTTGATTCAAATCTTTGGATCTTAGATACAGGAGCTTGTGATTATATGGTTCCTTCTATTGATTATTTTTCTTCCATTACTAGTTCTGTTAATGCTTCTGTTAAGCTTCTTAATGGTCAATCTGTGTCTATTACACATTGGCTCTGTTAACGTTTCTGAACACCTTTCTTTACATGGTGTTCTATCTGTTCCTTCTTTCTAATTCAAATTGGTTTCAATCAGCAAGTTAACTCATTCACTAACTTGTTTCTTTTTGTTTTCTTCTCAATTTTATTTAATTCAGGACCTGATTTGTTGAAGGCTAATTGGAGTGGTAGACATAATGGAGGTCTTTATATACTGCAACAATCAGGCTTTTCTGTCTCTAAACCTAATTTTTTTCCAATACATATACTGCTTGCTTCCCTGGTTATTTGCAGAATTTTCACTATAATTCTTCTTCTTTTGCATACTCCACATTAGATCCTTTAACAAATTCTTCTTTATCAGGTTCTTCTTCGTCTCTGTCTTCACATCCTAAAGATATTTTCAACTTTCTTTCTTATGCTCATCTTTCTCCTTCACATAAATCTTTTGTCATGTTCATTTCTGTTGACATTGAATTTGTGTTCTATCACCAAGCTGTCAATTACTCTTATTGGAGAGATGCCATGTCAACTAAGATTGCAACCTTGGAAAACAATAACACATGGACTATTACTTCTATACCTCCTGATAAGAAGCCCATAGGCTGCAAATGGGTCTATAAATTAAGTATCGTGTTGATGGCTCTATTGAACATTACAAGGCAAGATTGTTTGCGAAGGATTATACCCAAACAGAAGATTTGGATTATTTTGAAATCTTCTCTTTTGTTGCTAAAATGACTACTGTTCAAACTCTTTTAGCTATTGTTGTTGTGAAAAATTGACATCTCACATAACTTGATGCCAATAATGCTTTCTTACATGAGGATTCATTTGAGGAAGTCTACATGGTTTTACCTCCTAGTTTTCATATTAAAAGTTTGCAAGTTGAATAAATCACTTTATGGTTTGAAACAGGCCTTACGACAATAGTTTTCAAAGTTTTCAGCTTCTATTCTCAATATGGGTTTTCAACAATCCAAAGCTGATTACTCTCTTTTTATTGGACTCCTTGTTTATGTTGATGATATTCTCATAGCTAATAATGACATTAAGTCTTTTGAGCTCTTGAAGTCTTTACTTGATGACAAGTTTAAGCTTAAGGATCTTGGTAAGCTCAAATATTTTCTTAATTTAGAGTGGCTCGGTCTCTTGTTGATATTTCTTTGTGTCAAAGAAAATACTCTTTGAAAATTCTTCAAGATGTTGGGTTTCTTGCCTCTAAACCTTTTTCCTTTCCTATGGAGCAAAATATCAAGTTGAGTAATGAGGCAGGAGATTTATTGCCTGATCCCACTGTCTATTGTAAACTTGTAGGTACACTTCTTTACCTTACATTGACATGGCTAGACTTGTCCTATTCTACCCATAGGCTCAGTCAATACATGGCTTAGCCAAGACAGCCTCATTTACAAGCAGCCTACAGAATTTTACAATACATAAAGGGTACTCCTGGTCATGGCATTTTCTTTCCAAATACCACTTCTCTAGCCCTTAAAGGCTTTTGCTGATTTTGATTGGGGCTCTTGCCTTGACAATCGTCGATCTACCAGTGGCTATTGTATTTTTCTTGGGACTCTTTGGTTTCTTGGAAGACAAAGAAACAATTTACTGTTTCTAGATCATTAGCAGAAGCTGAGTACAGATCCATGGCTTTTACTACTTGTGAAATTATCTGGTTTCTCATTCTTTTATCTGATTTTGGTGTTTCACATACTAATAGTGCTCAATTTTTTTTGTGATAGTCAGGCTGCATTACACATTGCTACCAACCCAATTTTTCATTAAAGAACAAATCACATCGAATTAGATTGCCATTTCATTCGAGACAAAATTCAAACTGAAATTATTAAGACTTTTCATTTGGCTTACCATCATCAACTTGTTGATGTGCTGACTAAACATCTTGGCCATCAACAATTTCATCATTTAATAACCAAGATGGGAGTACATTCTATTTACTCTCCATCTTGAAGGGGGGTATGATGAATTGTTTTATGTTCATGTGATTGTCACATGTCTATATTACTTTATTTGTACATACTATAAATATTGTACTTCACTTCACTTTTGTACAACACAAATATGCAAAATTGATCATTGAATAAAACAAAGGTTTTATTCCAAGATGTTCCAGACCCTTCGACTGCTTCTCTCTGCTAGAGTTTCATCCCCTTCTCTGCTAGGGTTTAATCTTTACAATATCCCTTCAAGAAAAGAGATAAATGAAACCCTAAAGGAAAGAGATCGGTAAAACCCTAAAAGCAATGGTTGGTATGCTTGAATAATAGAGATATTCTACTAATTTATAGGGCCAAAAATGCTTTAGCAATAGAGTTGGAACTTGGTACATCCTTTTTGTCCTTCAACATTAATGTTTTAGGGGATATTAGTGTCTCCAATTCTACGCTAGGGCAACCTTTGTGTGGTATATGTAATTGGATTTAAATATTCTATGAGTCTAGAGTTTTCTAAGGCCTAGAGATGTAGCTATAAAGTTGGAGTCCACATCATTTAACTTTGTCTAACAAATTTGCTTGAGCAACTATAAATGATTTGGAATCCATTTTAAATGTCTATATCTCTCTTACTTTACAATTTTAAGTATGAAAAATGACATTTAGTCATAAAATATACAAGCACTGCACACTTCTTTTGAAAAAAGTAAGTAAATATGAGATCAACATGAAAAAATTAATTTTTTTAATGATAGACTTCACATTTTATTAAAATGAGTACGAGACGCTTGCACAATCAATTACTGTATCTAGCATTACTCCAATTGCATTGTCATACCTAGGAGGCTAGTTACATACAATGTAATTGTAGCCTATTAAGCTCTACACTCAATGAAGACCAAATAGAGGGGGAAAACAGGCAGTATGGCACTAAAGCTTGATATGTTCAAGGCCTATGATCGCATTGAATGAATTTTTTTGGAAGCAATAATAAAGAAGTTTGGATTTGGAGGAAGATGGATATCACTGCTCATGAGTTGTGTTACAACTGCAACCTATTTTGCCATAGTAAATGAGCAACCTGGTGGTATGTTTAAATCAGAAAGAGGAATAAGGCAAGGAGGTCCAATATCTCCTTACCTTTTTATATTGTATGCAGAAGGTTTAAGTTCGCTACTGAATCATGCAAAGGAAGTTGGTGATATGAAAGGGGTTGCTGTCTTGAGAGGGACTTTAAAAATAAACCACCTTGTTTTTGTTGATGATAGTGTCTTATTCTATAAAGCAAAAATTGAAGAGTGGAATAAGACACAAGAGTTGCTTCGGAAATATGAGAAGGCATCGGGTCAATATTTAAATAGAGATAAAATTGCTGTGTTTTTTAGTTCTAATACTACAGATGTAGTTAAACAACAGATTGAGAGAGCTACTGGGGTATCTATTAGTAATAATTATGAAAGAAATGATACTTTAGAAATGGTAATCTATTGGAGGCACAACTTGGCTATAATACATCTCTGATTTGGAAGAGTATCTAGTCATCCCTGAATTTGGTCAAAGTAGGAATTATGTGAAGGGTTGGAAATGGAAGGAGTATTAGAATCTGGCATAACAAATGGATCCCTAGGCCTATTTCATTTAAAGTACAGTCCCCCATACAATTATTGCATTGTGATGCAACAATGTCAGAACTTCTAGAGGGTAATGGAGCCTGTTGGAACAAAGAATTGATCTCTCAGATTTTTCAACCAAAAGATGGGGACATGATATGTAGAATACCAGTAAGTACAAGGGTTGCTGAAGATAAAATGATATGAGGTTACACTGCTAATGGGAAATTTTCTGTTAGAAGTGCATGACATTTGCATTACACAATCAAACATCAGGAGAGTGAGGAATCTTCTTGAGTAATAGGAGGTAGATTTGATTGGCAACAAATACGGAAACTCCAAGTGCCAGGGAAGATCAAACACTTTTTATGGGAAGTAGCACAAGAGTTGTTACTAACTATGTAGAATCTGTTTAAGAAGAAGGTGGTTGAAAATGACCTCTGCCCAATTTGTCAAAGGGAAGCTAAATCAATTCTTCATGCTATATGGAGTTGTCTTGCAGCTAGTGATGTGTTGACTGAAAGTTTAAGTCTAGTTACTAAATGGTCAAATTTAGTATTACATTTTAAAAATGTATGGTTGGACTTAAATTCATTACTGTCTGTTGAAGCTACATAATTTACTATTTTTATAATGAGAAGAATATGGATCAGAAGGAACTATGTTGGATTTGGATAAAATTTTGAGAGCCCACAACAGGTGATAAAGGTTGCTAGTGCAGATAGTGACATCTTCCTTCAATCACAGGTTCAAGATTGTAACCAACAATTTGGAGAAGCTACAGTTAGAAGTACAACAAAATGGCAAAAATCAATTGATATATATGTGACAGCTAACTGAGATGCGGTTGTGGATGATCGGCAAAAATAGACTGGGTTGGGAATTATTATCAGGGATGAGTCAGGTGATATCATAACAAGTGTTTGTACAAATATTGAAACTTATTATAGTTGAAGGCATGGCTTTAAAAAAGGTAATGGAGATATGTGCAGATTTGGGCTTTGCTAGAGTAATATTTGAAGGGGACTTTCAAGTTATTGTAAAGGCGACAAACAACAATGGAGATTTTATTACAGAGTAGTGTATGATACTTAGTCAATGCTAAAAGAATGGCCTGGCTGGAAGTTAAGATTCAACTACAGAGAAGCAAATGAAGTAGCTCATCTATTAGCAAAATTGGCTCTGGTGCAAACAGATGAAAGAATTTGGTTAAAAGATGGGCCTTTACAGATTATGCATACTATCTTGAAGGAACAATCTTGTAATGACGAAGGGCTTGTTTGAGGAGTGAAATGAGATGAAAATTTTGTGAGTAGTAGTAAAATAGTTTATGAATAGTAGTGAGATAGTTTGAGTTGAGTATTTTTGGGTGTTGGGAAAAGAGAGAGAAAATATTGAATAAAAAATATTATAAAATTAAAATATTGTAAGAATATAATTTTATAATATAATTTTTGTTTTGAGATTTGAAAAAGTTAGAATTATTTTTTATTTAAAAATTTGAAAAAATTGTAATGATTAATTTAAAAATTTTATATTTAAATTATTTTTGAGAATAAGATAAGATGAGATCAAATGAAAATTTTGTGTCTCATTCGAGAATCAAACCTGTCCTAAGATGTTGGTGTTGCAATAAAGTTCATTGATGTTTCTTGATTAAAAAAAATATGAATAACCCTAATATATTTGGGTAAAAAATAAATAAATAAATTTCATCACTTTGTTCAACACCATTCGATTAAAATCATAATTATGCAGGATTATAACTGTATGGCTGGTTAGAGGGAATGGCTGGTCAGATCTGGTCCTCCACACAGCAAAAGGATAAACCAATAATGCTTCTTTTTTATGGGAAATGGGGACAGATCGAAACAGGTGCTGGCAATGTGACACTGTACAATCCCTTGCATGGTTGCATTATAAAAACGAAAAAAAGTAATAATAATAAATAATAATAAAACAGCATACACGGGAACAGAGGCAAAGCCCACCAACAGCCTCCGATGTGTGGGGGTGGACCCAGTACAGCTACTGCTGCTTGTACTAACTTTTTTGAAACGATCATACAGACTCTAGAATTGACGGGATTTCTATTTAATTTTAAGACTACTTCTGATATATTATATTGAAAAAAACTTGCTTTTTGTTTTTTTATTAATATTAAAAAAAATAATTATTAATAAATGAATGTATTTTTTTAAAAAATATATTTAAAAAAATTAAAAATACGCCATTCATGCGCGGCAACCCCTAGTATTGTCCTATTTATTATGTATATATATTCTTATAAATAGAAGAAAATGCTAGTTTGTTCATAAATTTGCCTCTTAGATTTAACTCTTAGGGCTGGTTTGGAAGTTAGAAATTTTTAAAATTTTACATCTCATTTCAATTCATACAAAATATAATAAACAATTTTTTTAAAATTTTCATAATAATTTAATAAACAATTTAATTTTTTAAAATTTCAATACAACTTTTTTAAATTCCAATTCAACTTTTTCAAATTTTAAAATTAAAAAATAATATTTTAAATTTTAACAAAACACAAAATTCTCATCTCAACTCCCAAACCTCCCATAAATGTATTATTTTTAAAAAAAATATCACTAGTGATTTGTGTGTTTTTTTAAATATTTGAAAAAAAAACAGTGATTGTATTAGTGAGCATGTCCAGAAAATTAGACGGCATAATAACATCAACCTACAAATAAATTTTATGAATAATATTAAATATCAAATAAATAAATTTTTATTTAATTTTTATCTTATATATAAAATACGAGAAAAGTCTTTTCCTTACTGAAGGACTTCATAGCTGGTGGGTGGGTAAGAGATGGTGGTGGTATTACATTGAGACATTGGATTGATAATTCTTAACACGACGAACTTGACCCAGTTTACAGCAGAATTTTGCCAACAATGCATAATTGGTATTCTCTTAATTCTCTTGTCCAATCTAAATTAAATATACATCACACATTAAATGTTTACATTAGATTCGTGTGAACAGAATTGGAAAGCCTACATCCTGTTAAAAACTTACTCCATGTATTCTGTTTAAAAATTATTTTGAATGAAAATTAAGTTGACTTTTTTTCTTTTCCAATCTTTCAGTCTCGTGTGACTAGTCAATTTTTAATGGGATGTAAACCAATTCTTAATTTTTTAAAAAAAAAAATAGTTTATTTTCCAATGATTAGTGATGTAGACCATAATAACGCCTTATTGGTTCGTACACAATGTGTAATGTTTGATTACCCCTCGGTTTAAATTAGAAATTCATCCCATCTTATCATTATAATTTTTTTAAATTTTTATATAAAATATAATAAATAATTTAATTTTTTTAAATCTTAAAATAATAATATTATTAAAATAATATTAAAATAATATTTTATTCAATTTATTTAAAACTATCTTAATTTATCTCTAAATTTAAACAAGGCCGTTTGGATTTAAAAAATATTTTATCTCATCTAATCTCATTATTATAACTTTTCTAAATTTTTACATATCATATAATAAATAATTTAATTTTTTCAAATTTCAAAACAATAATAATATTCTAATATTATTTTTTTTAATTTTTATCTTTTATCTTTCATCTAAAACTATCTCATCTTATTTCTATATTCAAACCAATCCTAAAATAAATGCGCATTACTGTAGACATGGATTTAGGACAACCTACGCATAATAATGGCGTCTCTTGATGCTTTTTGTCAATAGATTTGTAGAATTTATGAGTATTAATGTATCTTTGATCTCACCTATAATAATTATTTCAAAATGGCGTATTTATGAAGTGGCTTATTCCCAGCATAACTAAGCGGTAAGCCGAGCAAGCCGAATGGCCGATTCATACCTTGGCTTACAAAACATAAATAAAATACAAGGAAGTTTCCTTTCTTTTTGTGGTGTTGAAAACAGTGCCCTTGGTACTTTAGAGTAAACCTAGACCTAGTAACTCCCAACACCTCTGCTCAAACTATTCTTAACTATAATTAACTCACAAACCCAAATCATGTGCAGCATAAAGCAAGTCTGTCCTAGAAAACAGGATTAAAATAAGGGCATTCCATTGGAGCCCTTCCTCCATTTTTATCTGCTCGAGCTTTTTTGTAGACTGTAGCAGCAGTAGTGATAGTTGTTGTTGTTGTAGCCTTTAGGACATTGGAGCTCGAGCCTCATCACGAGCTCTGTGTTTTTTTTTTTTTTCATAATTATCTTTTAAGAAAAAAAAGGAGAAAACATTTTAATATGGTTTTTATTTTTTATTTTCTCTCTCTGACGATGAAGTGGTAGTAGGAGTGAAAAACCAAGCAGAACCCCCCAATCCCCAATGCCCAAGATTCTTCACGCATTCATAGCTCTACTCTCCCCATATCCGGACCCTTTCGGAAACTCTTCTCGCCATCGCCTCCATCACTCACTCTTCTCAAAGATAGAAGAAGGGAGAAAACCATGAAAAGAGAGCTGGATCCTAATCTCCATTCTCTGACCGATTCTTCCATCACAGCTAGTGCCAGCTCCGGTAGCAGTACTGGTAAAGCCAAGATGTGTTGGGAAGATGAGGTCCAACCAGACGGTGGCATGGACGAGCTCTTGGCTGTGTTGGGTTACCAGGTGAGGTCCTCTGACATGGCAGAGGTTGCCCAGAAGCTGGAACTTCTTGAGGATTTGATGGGTAATGCTCAGGGTGACGGTCTCTCTCAACTCGCAACCGATACCGTCCATTACAACCCCTCCGATCTCTCGACATGGCTCCAGAGCATGCTCTCCGAGTTGAACGCTCCTTGCAATGATTTCGACCCCATCGTGCCGCCTGCTGCCGGTGCCCCGCCCGCTCCACTCGATGATTCTTTGCTGGCTCTGGCTGAATCTCCCACCATCACCTCCATCGACTTCGATAAACAAAACAATAACAGTCACAACCGAGTCTTTGAGGAATCCTCTTCTTCGGATTACGATCTCAAAGCTATTCCTGGCAAGGCAATGTATAGCCAACCTCAAAGACAGATCGAATATTCTCCATCCTCAAGAGACTCCAAACGTTTGAAATCCTCATCGCCCTCTGGGTCAAACCCTGATATCTCGTTTTCTGGTTCTTCTACTACTGTAGGCGGTGGTTTCACTGTTTCCGCCGAGTCAACTCGCCCGGTCGTACTCATCGACTCGCAAGAGAACGGAATTCGCCTCGTCCACGCTTTGATGGCCTGCGCCGAGGCCGTACAACAGAATAACCTCGGCCTAGCAGAAGCCCTTGTCAAGCAGATCGGATACTTAGCCGTGTCCCAAGCCGGTGCCATGAGGAAGGTCGCCACGTACTTCGCCGAGGCCCTGGCACGGAGAATCTACAAGCTTTACCCTAAGAACCCTCTCGACCACTCGCTCTCCGACATACTCCAGATGCATTTCTACGAGACCTGTCCCTACCTCAAATTCGCTCACTTCACTGCCAATCAAGCCATCCTCGAAGCCTTCGAGGGCAAAAAGCGCGTCCACGTTATCGACTTCTCAATGAACCAAGGGATGCAGTGGCCGGCTCTGATGCAAGCTCTCGCTCTTCGCCCCGGCGGCCCACCCGCTTTTCGCTTGACTGGTATTGGCCCTCCAGCCCCGGACAATTCCGATCATCTCCAGGAAGTGGGTTGGAAGCTGGCCCAGTTGGCTGAGACGATTCACGTCGAGTTTGAGTACAGAGGGTTCGTCGCCAACAGCCTAGCGGATCTCAACGCCTCCATGCTCGATCTGCGGCCCAGAGAGGTCGAGTCGGTCGCGGTTAACTCTGTGTTCGAGTTGCACAAGTTATTGGCTCGGTCCGGAGCGATCGAGAAAGTGTTATCAGTGGTAAAGCAAATGAAGCCGGATATCGTGACGGTGGTCGAGCAGGAAGCGAACCACAACGGGCCAGTTTTCTTGGACCGGTTCACCGAGTCGCTGCACTATTACTCCACCATGTTCGACTCGCTGGAGGGATCCGTGGGCAATCAGGACAAGGTGATGTCGGAGGTCTACTTGGGGAAGCAGATATGCAACGTGGTGTCGTGTGAGGGTGTGGACAGAGTCGAACGGCACGAGACGTCGGTTCAGTGGCGGGCTCGGCTGGGATCTGCCGGGTTCGCGCCGGTTCATCTCGGGTCAAACGCGTTCAAGCAAGCCAGCATGTTGCTTGCCCTGTTCGCCGGTGGCGAAGGCTACAGAGTGGAAGAAAACAATGGGTGTCTGATGCTGGGTTGGCACACTCGTCCACTCATTGCTACCTCAGCGTGGCAACTCGCCGGTAAAGCTACATTAGCCCATTGAGTCAACTCAGCGAGTCTGTTAAACTCGTTTCCGATTTCAGCCTCCACCCACCATGACTTTAGTGGACTGGGTCTCTGTCAATGTGTTCTGCTGAGCTGGGTGGCTCACCCCTGACACAGACCGAGTGAGACCCACCACTCCGGACCTCAAGTCCCTGTCTCCTCCGTCTTTTCTTTTCCAATCCCCCCCTCTCTCTCTCTTGCCTCCTCATTAGGTATTTTTCTTAGCTATTTGATTTCTCCATTTGTTTTGTTTGGTTTTTCTTTTTTGGGTGAAATCTTTTTTGTAATTTTCAGGTTGAATCAAAAGTTATCGTCTGTTAATGTTTGTAAGTTTAAATATATACATAACAGCTTAGCTTTGTGATGATCTAAAGTTTAGAGCTTTAATGAGTGATTGGTGTTGGGCAAGAGCCAACTAGCTTCATTCATTTTGAGAATGATGATGAGGGTGAAAAAAGAAAGAAAAAAAGAAAAGAGAAGAGAAGAGAAGAGGTTCTGCCAGGTTCTGCACTTGGTGTAAGTTGCAGCTTTGCTGCTATTGGTAGTACTGAAGTTTATGTGAAAAATGAGTGTGTTGCTATGTGCATAGTTGCATTAATTCAAAATAGATCACTCATAACAAAAAAATAACAAGAAGTTGGTCGGAAATCTGCTATGTTCACAGAGAACTATGGTTACAGAATCCTTTTTTATGTCAGGAAATCATAATCAAATATGAAACTGAAAAAAAAAAAGGCTCACTTATGTCGAGTTTTTTCTTGTGATTTTCCACTTTCTTAGAAAGGTTCACTTTTGCTCTGCCCTTTTATGTGAGATATCAGTATCACTCACTCCTCCACACAGCTGGCTTTGTGAGTTGAATCATAATTCTTTGTCCAGATTTTTTTTTACCTCTTTTACTTTTTGAGAAAATCCATCCATTGAGAGCAATGTGTTGCACTATGTTCTTGTTTGACCAGAAACCTCATCCATTAAGATTCATGTGTTGCATGATGTTCTGGTTTGATCCATTCATTGCCAATATAACTTTTAACTGTAAAGTTACAATACTATAAATAAACAGGTGAAGGTTGTGTAAAAATTATTAAGTTCTTTATTGTTTTAGGTTGCTTGAGTTGAAATTAAAGTTAAAAATTGAATAAAATATTATTAGAATATATTTTTTTAATATTATTTTTATTTTAGGATTTGAAAAAGTTAAATTGTTTATTTTATTTTGTGTGAAAATTATAATGATTAGATGAGATAAGATGAGATGAATTGAGAGGAATTGCAAAAACAAACTAGATTTTAATGGTTGAAAGGACCCAAAAAATTAACATATGAATAACATTTATATCATATTGTGATGCATATAGAAATATAGAAAAAAATCTTAAATATTCAGAGAATTACTGGGTAAGTTCTGGTTCACATAGAAATTAATATAGAAACAATCTTAAACATTCATGTCCTTTATGAAGCTTATAACTTTTAACCTTTCAATGGATGAGAGAATTGCCCAGCAAAGTTGAAATTTTCTTGCAAAATCATTCCGGTTAGCTAGATGAGTCCAAATTCTAAGGATTTAAGCTGGTATACAAAGCTAAAATGTTAACCGAAGTAGTGTTCTTGCTTTAGCCTTGAATGTAGATTGGCTCAGAGATGATGGTCAGGTCAGGGTTTCCACTTGCCTCGCACAGGAATGAAAGCAAGGAAGAGATTGTATATTAATTATTATATATCCCCGTTAAGATGATCTCACTGCTGACCTCCTTTGCAACAGAAGGGAGGAAAAAAAAAAGGTGTTATCTGAGTGCAGATCTTGAGAAATAAATAAATAAAAAGGTTCGTGGTCCTTTCATTACCTTTTAACATTCATGCATTCCCCTTATAGTTGTACTTTAAGTACATACAGCTCAAAGGACTTTGGGGGTCTTTTGAAGAGGAAAAATATTTATAGGCTATATTTGTATATAACCAATACTTGAATCTCTCTTTCCACTTCAAACAAATCATCTGATGGCCGCATTGGCCGGCAAAGGTTCACCAGTTGAATCATCTCTCTCTCTCTCTCTGGACTTGGCCTTGGGTCACAAATTTTCAAACATGGTAATAAGCCTCTAGAGTAATACTAGTTAGAAATTCTATTTATCAGTTACTATACACTTTCAAATTCCACATCTACAGTTTTTTATAGGATGTAGGAGTGTTTTTCAGAGTATGTGAGTATTTTTCATAAAGTGTAAAATGGTAAATAGTGACTGACGAGAAGAATTTTCCAATAGTAATAGATTTAGTCCTAAAGTAAACAAATCCTGCTCTACAAACTCTCTTTTAAAAAGGATAAAATTGGGATTTATCATTTTAAAATAGATTTTTCATGTAGGTCACAGATTTACCTAATCTTTTCAAAGGAAATACAACGAGTTTGTACATCTTAGGAGTATACAAATAATTTCTCCAAGGTTGTATATATTGAAAAACTTCGTTCTTTCTCAATAATTATAACAACTTAATAGATGGAACATCAGGCAGAGATATTTGCAAAGGATAACATTAATCTTATAGGCTATATTGTGTAAGTGCAACTGGGGATTCTTTTACTGGGTTGAGTCTATGTGCACTTTTTCGTCTATGATCAGAAGGGCAAAAACCATGGGATACAGTTCATATATAAAAGCAAAAGTAATAAATGTCTCTCCTGGCACGCATATGTGCGTTAAAGTATACCCACTTAATTAGTTTCCCTAAAGAAATATTGAACTTGGCTAATCACTTCAATGAAACACTACCATATAATAAACTATATATTATAAAAGTATTAACTCAGTCAAATTTGTTATTTTGTTTAGATATGATCGATGTGTTGAATGGTTAATTTTAAGTTATTATGTCACGAAGGAGCTGGATTGCCCCCACCCATCTTTTAGAAAAACTTTGGAATTAAGCTCTCAGCAAAACAGGGGAAAAAAAAAAGGGGAAAGAACTTTTGGACAACTACCCCAAAAAATTAATCTTTTCAGTGCAAAAAAAGAAAAGAAAAAAAAACACCCAACTACTTATAATTTTTATGATATCCTATAGAGACAGATAAGTGTAGATGATGTATGAGGTCTCACATTATTTAAAATAAAGTTATTTCTTTTTATAATAGTTTCAATTATATAATTTACTAGTTTTTTTAAAAGTATACTATTACTCTCAAATGTGACTATGGCACCTAAGTTTGCCCCCTCGGTGTTCCCTCTAGTGTAAATTACATTTTTTTTTCAAACATTTTTTAAACATGTTTAAATATTTTTAAAAATAAAAGAAAAACACAAATACATTACTAGTCACTTCTTTAATTATTAAGTAAAAAATATTAAAAATTAAAATAATATATACGAGCAGTCAAATTGAAGGGACAAACTTATAGAGTATAATATCATTTTCCTACAATTTTCATATGACTCTATGACTCAATAAAATGTATTACATGGGCCATATTTGTTTAATCATGTTATATAGGTCTAGAGACAGATCTTGTATAATTTACATTCTAAGGATATGTTTGGGAGGTGAGATGAGAATTTTATGTTTTGTTTTAAAGTTTAAAATATTATTTTTTAGTTTTAAGATTTGAAAAAGTTAAATTAGAATTTGAAAAAGTTGAATTATTTATTATATTTTATATAGAAATTTGAAAAGGTTGTAATGATGAGATGAGATGAGATAAAAATTTTAAGAAAGATAAAACATCCAAACATAACCTAAATCTGTATAGATCGTTTTTAGATTTATTTATTTTTTCTTTTTTAGGGCCCACATCTTCTTTGCAAAGAAGATAGTGATTTCCTAGCTAGGGTTTGTCATCAACTTGGCTGCAGAGGGTTATATATTATTTATGATTTTGCAGACCAGTAGATAAGCTGAGTGAATAGAAGCAAGCACCTTCCCATATTAGCCTACTAGTATTGGAAGATCTTTCATTATTTTTCACTAGTGTGTGAATTAAAGGAGTAATAATTTGGACTACACGTAAGCGATATATATTATATGCACAAACACACACATTATTACATTATTTTAATCGAAGATCGAGAATGACATGAAAATTGTTTAGTGCCCACTTGAAACTTGGCAACTTGTACGATATATGTTGGTAGTTCCCTATCCAATAGAATATCCACATCTCACCGCATTTTAAACCTTACTTGTACATCTTATTAATTTCAGCTGTTAATGAAACCTTAATTATTGGTCCCGTTTGGAATTTGGATTGAACTGAAATTAGTTTAATATAATTTTAAGCTAAGTCTAACATCTAACTTTCAAATAATTAAACTTATTTCAACTTAAAATCTCTTTACACGTGAGATCCACGATTTTTTTCAACTCAACACCTATTTACATATGAGATCCACGATCTTTTTTAACTCAACACTTCTTTATACGTGGGATCTATAATTTTTTTTTAACTTTTTATAAATATATCTAAATTTATCTTAAATAGATTCTACAAAACTCACTTTCCCATCTCAATTTATTATTATTTATAAAAAATTTAATTCATCTAATTTCATTTCAACTCAACATACAAAGTGAACTGTATTTAGTCGTACGTACGGGGTCCTTGCATGTTTAATGGAGCAAGAAAGCTAAAGTCAAACTCAAACTTCATGCTGATTTATGTAGTTTTGGCTTCACAAGCTATATATAGTGTAACGAGCACTGAGATGTGGATTGGGTCAAAACTGTTCAACTTTTTTTTTCTGTATTCAACATTCACTGTGCTGGTTTTGAAACATTCTAGTGTTGATGGGTCTGTATCACTCGTGAGGTTGGAATAGTTTTGCATGTCGGGCTAGTGAATATGACCTACTGTCCTAATCCTGCCGATGCTACTACAACCTTCGAGCCTCTGACCCTAAATCCTCTACAAAATCTCTTCACGTTTTCTTCATTAAGCAGAAAAAAGATAAAAATAAAAAGGAATCTGATAGATGATAATAATAATAAAAAATCGTAGCAATCTGGAAACTTAAAAGTTAGGATTTTTGGGTGAATGTACGTATTGATAGATGACAAATCATTCCTATGCTCTTAATTTAAAAAATTGATAAATATAATATTTACGTATAATTTTGATTTTTAATAATATATCTTGTTACTTTTTTTAAAAGATAATGTGCATAATTTATCAGTACTCTAAAATTATATCAAATATTATTCTTAATTAGATAATATTAAGCTGCCGCTAGTAATGACCACTAGTTTTGTCGTCTAGGCAAAACTCATCTATTTTATTTTATTTTTATTTTTTATTTTCATATTTTTTTAACATCTTTAAATATTTTTTTAAAAAAATATCAATACATTAATAATCAGTAAATAAACTATATATATATATATATACACGAGGGATCAAAATGAGAAAATAAAATAACATTATTCTTCTTTATTAATAGATGTATGTCATGCTGGAGTTTAAAATAATTTAATTTTCATGATACTAAATGACTGGAAAGGAGAAATATAAGGATATCCATTGTTTTTTTTTTTAGAGAAAAAACTAACTAGTTGATTAAAACACAGATCAATAACGTAGGAATTAATTGGAACGAATCAGTTTTTGTGATTTTTCGAAAGATATGGGGATCTTAAAAAAAATGGTAATAATAAAATGGGGAGGTTCGTCAATGTTCAAAGAATAGTACGCCATATGTTAATAGTTTTAGTCAGCGAAGACTGCTATAAATGCTGCAGAATCTTTATTGCAATTTCGGTTTTGACTTAAATAGACAACTCCTTGACAGCAACATCACATTCAAAGGGTTCCCCATCTGTCTCTTAAATTTCAATGGGCTCGTTTTCTGCACAACTTTGTGGGCTCCGCAGCAGCAGCAGCAGCAGCTAGCCCATATATCTGAAGTTCGGCTAAAACGAAAGGATAGACACGTACGAGAGCGAGGTAATCGCGGGGCCCCCTCATGCGTAGTACTTCGAATTATCGTGGTTGGTTTTGAGTCATATACCCTTGGCGATGCTTGTGGACCACATTCAACAATGATATATACAATGACATCTCAATAAAACAGCTTTAATGCATTTTTTTAATGATATATGCAATGCTATTAGTTGACAGAACTCTTATTTTGGTACATAAAAAGAAAAAACAATTATTTTCTATTAGGCGAAATTATGGAATTTTTTTTTTTATATAAATGTTGGTTCTCAAGACTCGAGTTCTTAGGATTACAATTTTTATTTTTTATTTTTTTTAATGTAGGATATTCTTATTATTTTGGACGTGTTTCACCACTGATCTTGACTACTCTCCTCTTTCTTTTTTGCTGGGAGTTCTACTGTATCTAGGTACATCAACTCTTCTCATGCCCACTTTGACTCTCTTGGTCCTATCTTAGTGACCTTGGTCCCAAGAGCGGGGACTTCTATCACTCTACTTTCGACTTCTCATGATAGGGCTGATTCCTCCATTCCCGAAGCTGTTCATGCTAGTTTGTTTGCTGTGTTGTTGCTTCACCTTGGTATTTGTTCGATGCTGAAGTGACAAAATTGGTCACGCTTCTCCCATGCCAACTATAAGTACTTTTTTCAATTTTTTGCCTTTTGCCACGTACACTCCTGATACTTGATTAATAACTACTTGAGAATCTGCCTTTACCTCGATCTCGGTAGCTCCTAGCGCTTTAGCAACAACCCTACTATCAATACTTCGTACTTGGTTTTGTTGTTGGTAGTTTTGAAAGTGAGTTTCTCCATGCAATGGTGTTCATGCCCAATGTCACTTATTATGTGGACCCTACTCCCTTGCCTATGCGGCAAGATGACTTGCTAGGGCTTCCCAATTGGTGCGGTCACCGCTTCTTTAGGAAAGTTGTTAAACTCGATGATAAAGTTTGCTAGGGGGGGTTGTCCCTTCATCCCTTGTCTTGGTAGGTAATCGATGTAGAACTCGCTTAACTCAATTCACCAGCTCACCAAACGCTCAGATGCATCTGATTTTTGCAATATCTTCTTTAGATGAGTTTCTGTCAGGACTTTGATGGAGTGAGCTTGAAAATATGGTTGCAGTCACCTAGCGGTTGTTACTAATGCGATAGCTAGCATCTCCATTCAGGGATATCTTGACTCGACGCCATATAGGGTGTGTCTTGTGTAATACATTGGTTTCTGAACTGCTCCCTCTTCTTTGACCAAGGCCGTGGACACAACATGGGGTAAGATCACCAGATATATGTAGAGCTTGTCCCTTTGCTCGGGCTGCTTAGCATCGGTGGGTTGGACAGACCCACTACTCTAATGCCTGAAATGCCCAATCACAGTCGTCATTCCAAGAGTGTACATTGCGCAAGATCTTGAAAAATGACAGGCACTTGTCTGTGATTTGGATGCAAACTTGTTCAGCGCTGCTACTCTGCCGGTCAATCTTTGGGTCTCACTGATGTTACGAGGGGGCTTCACATCCATGATCACTTTGATCTTCTCCATGTTAGCTTCTATTCCTCATTTAGACACTATGAAACCCATAAATTTTCCTGAGTCGACACCAAAGACACACTTTGCAGGGTTCAACTTCATTTTGTACTAGCGTAACATAGCAAAGGTTTCCCTCAAATCCTTCGAATGCTGGGATGGCTCTCTACTTTTAACCAGCAGGACCTTGACATAGACCTCCATATTTCGCCCAATCCGTTTCTTGAACATACGACTTACGAGCATTTGATATGTTGCCCCAACATTCTTCAAACCCAAGGGCATGACTCGATAACAGTACAATTCTAGGTTTGTTATAAAAGAGGTCTTCTCCTCATCTAGGATTTATTCGGATCTGGTTGTATCCCAAATAGGCATCCATGAATCTCAACATCTGAAGTCCCATTGTGGCGTCAATAATTAAGTTTATCCATGGTAGTGGAAATCTGTCC
Organism: Cyclocarya paliurus; assembly: GCA_029856935.1. Taxonomy (NCBI): domain Eukaryota; kingdom Viridiplantae; phylum Streptophyta; class Magnoliopsida; order Fagales; family Juglandaceae; genus Cyclocarya; species Cyclocarya paliurus. The sequence continues at coordinate 14,705,381 of CM056945.1, read as the reverse complement.
TTTAGGCATGCCTTATTGAGATCAACGAAGTCCATAAAAATTCTCTACTTACCATTGGGTTTTTTTTTTTTTTACCAGTACTACATTGGACAACCATTCGGGGTAGTGAGACTCTCTAATAAATCCTGTGGTGAGTAGTCGATCAACTTTTTCAGTTGTGGTTGTATACTTCTCCACGTTGAATGACCTCCTCTTCTGTCAAACTTTCTTATTGTCAAGGTCGATGCAAAGGCAATGCTCAATGGTCACATTGGCTATCTTGGGCATGTCTTTGTGGCTTCACGCAAACACATCTTTATGCTCCACTAGGAGTTGCTTCAGTGTTTCTCAAAACTCGGGCTGAAGCCTGGTGCCAATCCATGTTGTAGTCTTTAGTCGTTTTGGGGGTAGCATTACCAGCTCAAGTGGTTCATTCGTTTTGCTTGCTGCAAATTTTCTTTATCCCGTGTTTCTACGTAACAGTCGAGGAGGACTGGTGACGGGACTTCACCCTTACTCTGGTTTTTTGTTGTGCAGACATTTGCTCCCCCTGACTTGAGCTCTTGCAATAACACTCTCGAGCTAAAGCTTACTCGCCTCGGACCTCTCCTACCCCTACCTCAATTGAAAACTTCATCTTCAAATGGTAGGTAGAGGTAACGGCTCTGAGGTTGTTTTAGAACAGGCGCCCTAGTATGGCATTGTAGGAAGAGGGAGCCTTGATCACTAAGAAGTCGGCCATCGTGGTTGCTGCTTGCAACCCCTTCTCAGTTGTGACCGATAGGGTTATTGCACCTAGGGGTTGTATTGCCTACCTAGAGAATCCCTTTAATGGCGTTTGTGATGGCCATAGTCTACTAGGATCAATGCCCATATTGACGAATGCATCCCAAAATAGGATATCTGTTGAGCTTCCATTGTTTATCAAAATCCTCCTGTTAGTGTAGTTGGCGACTAACAACGTTACCACTAATGCATCATCATGTGGATATAGGACCCCTTCATAGTCCTTTTCCCCAAAAGAGACACTCTTTAAGCCCTTTCGCCTTTGTTGCTTAGGCGGTCTATCTGTCATGTAAACATCCTTGTATCTTGCCCTATGAGCGTGTGCTTTCCTGCTAGATGTAGAGATTCCTCCTCCAATGAGCCCTCTTGCTATTGTGAGGACCTCACCTAGGGGTGCCTTACAATGACTTGGGTTCTAGCGATGATCATCTCAATCATCCTCCATTGTCGGATGCGGCCTTTTTAGGCTCCTACTTCGTCAGTCATTTCAGGCCTCGTTTGTTTTCGGAAAACATCTCATCTCATCTCATCTCAATTTCATCATTACACTTTTCCCAATTTCAATACAAAATAAAATAAACAATTTAACTTTTTCAAATTCATCTCATCTTCTCTCACCTAATCATTACAACTTTTTCAAATTTCAATACAAAATAAAATAAACAATTCAACTCAACTCAACTCATATCTGAAAACAAACGAGACCTCAGTCTCACTCCTTTTTCTGCCTAGACATCTTCTTCGAGGGTATCGAATATTTCACGACTAATTGTTCCTACTCACCTCTTCCCTATAATTCCTCGACACTCCTTTTCATCGTATAGTAATCTTCCATCTAATGGGTGTGATTCTGATGATAGGTGTAGAAGTGTCGTCCTTTCCTCCTTTGATTGCCTTCTTTTTGGTTTGACGACCTTTCCACTGACTGTACATTGAGGTTCACCTTTCCCGCCTTTATTGTGTTGGCTTTAGCTAGTTTTCTCTGAGGCTCTTCTTTCGCTCGACCGTTGACTTCCCTTATTCTTTCATCTTCACCTTCCTTGGTGCAATTAGGGCCTACAGTGTGTCTTAGGTATTGACAAAGTCAATGGCTCTATCCATGACCTCTCTCAAGGTTGAAGGAGTTCTCTGTGCTAGCTCTGCCATGAATGGGCTTCGAGGCCATATGCTTCCCAAAAGGGCCGTCAATGTAATCTTCTTATATTGATCATAGTAGTTAAACGTTCCTTGTTGAATCGGGTGAGGTAGGCCTTCAAGGTTTCTTCTCCCTTCTGTTTGATGGGCGGGAGGTATGCCGCGGGTCACCTTCACCTCCTGGTGGCCATGAATTGTGTTAGGAATTGCTTGGCCAATTCTTCAAAACTATTAATCGATCCTGGTTGCAATGATCCAAACCAACCACTGGCCCTACCTTTCAACGTCAATGGAAAATCTCATTATGCCACCTCCTCCGAAATTCATGGAGGGTCATGTGTGCTTTAAAATTCTCTAGGTGATCCACTGGATCTCGGGATGCGTTGTACAGTTCTATCTGAGGAACCTTGAATTTTGGCAGGAGCAACACAACCATCACCTCTACGCTATAGGGTAAATCTGTGCGACTGAGGAGTTGATCGACCGATGATGACCCTTCCATCTTCCTGGCCATCTCCTCATATTTATCAATGAGACTGTGAATTTTGTCATGTAGCATTTCTTTTCTACTTCGCCGGTGCAGCACCCTTGCTGTAGTTTTGGTCTCTCTGTTTAAGGCTCTCATTTTCTCATTGGAGAGCCTCCATTGCTACGCCAATGCTCATTTGTTCTTCCATCTCTAAAAGTCGCGCTTCCCTGTGTGCGGAAGTGGTTTATTGGTCACGGGTTGTGTGGGAAAGTGTCGAAGTAGGCATGTGAAAACCATGTTGAAATGTCTTTAGGAATTTATATAGATCACATAGAAGGCACCATTGTTTTGGATGTGTTTCACCGTGCACTAATCTCGACTGCTTGCTTGTAACAAGAAAAGATGGTGGCCCAGTGTACCTGAAACACCTTCAATGCTTAAGTTAGAAATATATATGAATGTATTGCTTTGCAATCATAGATCAAAAATTACCTTGGATTGTTGACACTAGTCCTTTATATAAGGGTAAATCATTATTGATAAGGTTGTCCAATCTCTTGCCCAAATCTAAGGGTCTTGATTACTGAGTTTTCAGGATATATCTTAATAAGGAGAGAATTATCGTACATATGATAAGCACTTCGAATATCCCGCTAGCTCCTTAGGGGTAGATATCTTTGACTGGTGATAGTTACCATAATAATCCTGCTGGACGACATGATCTCCTAGAGGCGAGCGTATGGTGTGCATCTGGCCATCTAACCCATTTGGGCCTTTTATCTGGGCTTCTTACTCGGTATATTTGTGCCCATCAATGAAGGGAAAAAGCCTCTCCACTTACAAAATAATGGTACACCTACAACTAATTTATAGTTTGTTTCATAAAAATACTCTTTTTCTAAAAGAGGTGATAAAAGAAATTATAAGATGATGAGAGAGAGAGAGAGAGCACGCATTAACCACGACCATCCATCTCGAGAGATTCTAAAATCTTCTTAATTTGTGGTTTTTTCTCTTTCTTCTTAGTCATATCTAGTATAGCTCAAGTCAATAAATAGGAAAATTACTTGTAAGCAGTGTGGAAATTAATGCATTTTTTGTGTTTATGTTATGACAATATTTGATTTGCAAGATATATGTTTTTTTTAAATCAAATATTGGCATAGTGATAGATATTCATCACACTAAATTACAACTTAATTGTTCCAAAAGTTAAAAAGCATTGAATATCGAAATAGAGCTAATTTTTTCCATTTGGTAACATTGCATTTGTGCGACATATACAAATTCACATTTTCAAGAAAAGGCTGAGTATGCTATTGACATGGGTTGTCCAACTCAGACATAAAAGGATAATGATACCCCTACTACCCATTACTATTCCTCAGCCCACTTGGCTTACTTTTTTTTTTCTTTATTTCTACCATGATTCAAACATAAGCTTCTCTCTCTCTCTCTCTCTCCATAGTTTATAATCACATTTAGTATTTTCTACTTGTTTATAGGAATACTGCAAAAAAACTTTATGCTGTAAGCATTTTCTTTGAGATTCTATATCAATTGGGCACCCTTCAACCTGATGTGAGTTTTCTGATCATGTTATTTTTTGCTGCGTTGATTCTTATTTATTGTGCAGAAGCTCTTAGAGCTTAGAGGATCTGATGTTAGCAATTTTACTAAACTTGACTTATCAGTTTGTAATTATTTGTGGTATGAGGAATAGACAAGAAGCTTTTGTAGTTTACAAGTGATGCCTCTCTTTGTAGCTTCAAGAGCAACAAAAGTATGCAGTTTGGAAAGTAGCTAATATAAGGAAAGCTTTGAAAGAAGGACGGCAACTTAGTATGGAGAGAAGGGGAGAGGAGTAGGGGCGGTTGCGAAAATGTTTTGATTGTCTGAGCTTTTGAATTTCCAAAATTAAAATGTAAAACCTTAGTCTGACATGAAGAGAAAAAAAAGTAAGCCATGTGAATTTTGGATAGTAGAGGAGTAGTAATGGTTAGTAAGGTATCATTACCTGACATGGGTGCTACGAAAAGTATAATGGATAAGGATATTTCACCCACCACTTTACAACTTCTTTACCTCTCACGTGTTTTTATTTATTTATTTATTTATTATTATTATTTTAATAAAAGTAAATGTACTCTTAGGCTTAAAATTATTTCATAAAAAACTTTTAGCGTACATTATCCCACACTCTCCTTTCCCCCGCGCCGTTTGACTCATCTCTATGTCATCTCCGCCCACCACTACCCTTTGGCACCATTTTAGGTGAGTTTATCTTCTTCCCTCTGTCCTCTACCTCACACCATGATTCTCTCTCTCACTCTCACTCTCCCTCTCTATTTCTCTCTCTACATGGATTTTGAGAGAAAATGGTTTCGTGTACAGTTACAGTTACCGTTGTCGCCACCATCTCAACTCCAGCATTTCTATACACAACCTCTATGAGCCTCTAGTAAGCCCCCAAAAACCTTCATCTCTCTTCACTCTTTCATGTGCCCTAACTTGTCTTTGTGCAAAATTCCTAAATTATTGTCCAGTAAGAATTCCTTCAAACATAAAAACTTACTTGAACTGTACTTAACAAATCAATTTCTGCCATCTAAAACCCCAAGGACCAAATATCTCTTTGCAAATTTTGATGGTATATTCTGAAAGTAAGAAGAAAACTTAAAAAGGTTAACAAAATCCTCGTTGAATACAAAATTGGATTTGGGTAGTGTTGTTGCTCATAAACAAAGCATCTCTGCACAAATTTGTTTATCTTTTAGTAGTAAATCATCTAGAATTTGAAGGTGGTAGAACTTGTGATGATGAAGTGGATTTCAAATTGAAAGCTTACCAAACACCATTCAAATTGCACTTATGATGGTTGCATGACAACCATAAAATATGGGTTTTCTCTGTTTTAGCATTTGGATTCATTCTCTTTCATCTTTTGAGGCCTTGGATCACATGGTAACTTCTCCCTTCTTTTGGGGTTTGTTGGAAAGCTATATACTAATATCTTAACAGAACTATTATTTTCAATTTCTTATATCAGTGAAACTGGAGTGTTTCACCAAAATTTTCCTCCTTAACTTGGGAGCTACGGGTGGGATAATCTATTTCTGTTGCACTCTCATCAAATAGAACTACATAAAAGCGAGAATTTCCTTCATTTCTAAAAACTAGAAAGTGCCATGGCTTCACAGAGTAATACTCCAAGAATTCTTGCCAACCCTTATGTCTTTCTCTATTTTTGCTAATAATCTGCAAATATATATATATATTTATATATATATATATATAAATGAAAATAAGGTATTATATTCAAGATGGTAAATTGGTCCAACATAAAAAAGCTAAAAGAACTGAAGGACCCACGATTTTTTTCCCAAGCTAAAGGTATTAATTAAATGCAAATTGTCAGAAACCTAATTCAAGTACTGAATGATAATTAAAATACAGCCTAAAGGTGCATTTCAATGAAAAATTAAATTTGAGGACCCAAGATTTTGTTCCCATTCTTGGATCTACAATATCCAATTCTCTTAACTCTCAATGGCAAATCATTCACTCACTACTAAACAACCCAAAGTCAAACTCCCTCCCACAATCAAATGAGTTATAAGCGAACAACTGTCCAAAAAACATTCCAAGAATTTACAAGTTGCAGAAATAGCCCAAAGTTATACCAAAACCAACCACAAGAGAATAGGGACAGCATATAAAAATGCAAACTAACTGTAAATAATCAAAACGCATGTAAATTAAGAACAACCCATTATTCAAAAGCAAGCAAAATTCACAAAGTAGCGTAAGAAACAACAAAAACTAATACCTATTGAAGATTCAAGAGCTAAAAACTCATAATTGCAGCACTTGAAAGTTAGAAAACACTTAAGAAGATGGAAAACCCAAACTATTATTATTTATTAGTGCCTGAAGCTTCCTACGTGGTGGTGATAGTGCCAACTTATCATTGGAAATGAAAGGTGGGACTTTTAAATCTTATCTTATGATAGTGTCTAATCTTGCTCATGGATATATAAAAATTTCAAGATGAAGTTGTTCAATCGGCTCTAGGTTGGTTTGATTTGGAGCTAGCAAACCACTTCGAAAGGGTAGTGTGTGCACTTTGTTTGTGGACCGAGAAGAATGGGTTTCAACTACAGGTGGATTAATTTAGGGATTTTTGCACAAGTGGAGTTAAGGCACATCAAGAGTATGAGGGAGAGAGAGGCACAATTGTGGCACTTACCTTGAGGAGTGTCTTAGGCTGCGGTTCGAGTCTAGACAGCAGCAGAGCCGACTGTAATAGTGAAATTTAATTTTGCAGAGAGAGAGAGAGAGTCGAGGTGAGATGCAGAGAAAAGTAACCCACCTAAAATGGTTCCGTCTAACGGTGGTGGTGGGCAGAGATGATAGAGACAAGATGGGGGAGGGGGAGAACGTGGGTGGGGGTATCTGATTTTTGTATGGGAGGATGGCTTAGTTTGTTTTCACAACCATTCTCATTTCATCTCATTTAATCATTGTAATTTTTTTAAGTTTTCACTCAAAATAAAATAAATAATTTAATTTGTTTAAATTCCTAAATAAAAATAATATTAAAAAAATACATTATAACAATATTTTATTTAACTTTCAATTTTTGTCTTAACTCATTTTATGTCATCTTATCTACAAAAACCATCTAGGCTGAAAAGTAATTCAATGCTTTTGGTTTTATTAAAAAAAAAAAGTCACATGAGAGAGGTAAAGAAGTTGTAGTGTAGTGGGTGAAGTATCATTATCCAAGTATAATTTGGCTGTGAGTAATCAAGGACACGTGGGAAACCAAATTAGTATGAGTGAACCCCAAGAGGTTGGCCCAAGTGGTGAAGGCTTTGGTCTCTGGATATTACTACTTTCAAGGTCTAAAGTTCAACATTCATGGATGCAAACAATCCTTCGAGGCTGTGTATCCTAGTGAAAAACTGGCGATTTAATCAGTTTTGTATAAGGAACTTTTGAGAATGTGGTGCATAGGATCGAGATTTATTTTGCAGGGGTGGGTCTGAAGGACCCTACCTCGGAGAGGTTCCCAATATAAAAAAAAAAAAAAAAAAAAAAAGGGAGATATGAGTGCAAGAGATTCACCTGCCTCCTTTGCTGAAGAACTTACTAGTAGAAGCTGAACTAATGGGCTGGACGGTTGCACAATTAGTTTGTTAGGAGTCCATTGGTTGGGTTGTTAACTGGTATAATAAAGAGCCCATGTGCTTTCTGTTACAAATAGCCGCCATTTATTTTATATCAGAGTAATTATTATTGTTTTTTAGTATAAACACATGGTATTTTTTTTTCTTTTACTACTAGTATGTCGTTTTCATTAAAATTAATCTTTATAGAAATAATTTTAATTATATAACATGTTCTGATTGGATGAAAGAATACTTCTTCCGTTGTTATCAAAGCATCTTGGAGATTGATGGAGTATATTTGGAGAGGTGGTTTGGTTTCACAAACCTTTCATCTTATCTTATCTCATCTTATCTTAACATCTAAACACCATTTAAATATAAATATTTTTCAATTTTAAATTTTTAACTTTTTCATCTAATCAATAGTCATTACCTAATTGCTACAACTTTTCCAAATTTCAAAACAAAATGCAAAAAATAATTCAACTTTTCAAATTTCAAAACAAAAATTATATTAAAAAATTTATATTCTAACTCTATTTTAACTTTATAATTTTTTTATTTAAATTTTTCTCTTTCATTTTCCAAAATCTCATAAAATATTTTAAATCAAACCATTTCACTATTTTTCACAAATTATCTCACTACTGTTTACAGATTTTTTATCTTATCTCATATGTGTAACCAAACAAGGAGTAAGGCTACCTTGATTGTCCTATTCAATTTGGTTGTTTTTTCAAAATTTTTATTTCTTTTTCTTGATCCTATTTCTTATTTCCAATCAAAATTACATTAAAGAATACAATTTGCTGTATAAATACAAGCTTCATCCCACAAAGGCTCAATAGATAAGGTGTGTTTGATAATTGATGTTTCTTTTTTGTTATCTGGATAATAAACTATCAAATATTAGTTAGTTAGGGGTGTAATCGGTTTGGTTTGATCTGATTCAGTCAGGGGGAGTCACAGACCGGAATTTCGGTTAATCGTTTTTGCCAGACTGGACCATTAGTTATCGATCCGGTTAGTCCGATTCGGTCAATGAAGATTATTTTCATTGTATATATATGGTTAATGAATATTAATAATTTCATTATATATATGGTCAATGGTGATATCCATTGGATGAAAATTAAATAATTAACTTATACAACTACTAAATAAAATAATATATTATATATAAAAAATATTTAAATATATATATATACACATTCGGTCGGTCTCAGTCCAAAAAAATCACACTCCAAAAATGATCAATTAGACTATCAGTTCAATCGGGACCGAACTATTTCATCCGGTTGACTTTTCGGGTCCGATATAGTCCTCTTAAAGCACTGGTATTGGCTTAGTCAAATGCAAGTTTATCTTAGCTTCAACTATGAGCTACAATATTTCTAAGTATTTCTTCATATTTGAAGATGTGCTTACTATTCATATTCAAAAGTAATATTTTATTCTAAAATATCATACCCAATTACTTTAATATTTTTCATGTTTTATTCTAAAATGTATTTGTTGGATAATTAGGTTGAAGAAAAAAATTAGCTGGGGAACAATAGTATAAGTAAAAATGAAATTATTAATTTACATATAGTTAGTGTAGGAAGAAATTTTTTTAAATAATATTATTAAAAAAATAATCTTATATTATTATTTTGATTAATCCAATTGGAGTTATGGCTTAAATGATTTTAAATTTATAAAAATATTTATTTTTAACTAAATTTTAGAGATAACTTTAATAAAACTAATGCTAACGCTAACGTTCTCTTACTGCCTTAGAGCCGGTCAAAGAACTCGTTTGGCCCAATAAGTTTCAACGGTAAACGGAAAGAGAATACTGTGTCAACAAAAAAACTTTATAAAATAAAAATGATTTGTAAAATCTCATACAAAAATAGTACAGTTTTTTAAAGAAATTGCCCAGCAAGCAGCGCAATTTACATATCATTTTCCTTGCAATAAGAGGGAGATTCATGCTTTTGCGTTGGTGGCTTCGCGCAAAGAAAGGTAATGTACATTATATATTTAGAGAGAGAGAGAGAGAGAGAGAGAGGATATGCGTGATGGAAAAGTTGGTTTGTTTTTGTGTAGGAAAATGACAGACTTGCGTAATCCCCGCAGAAAGATTCTTTTGATTAGTCACTTTCAGCACCGCTCCAAACTCAAGCTTGTTTTTCGAGCTTCAATGAAAAAGACCATTCAAAGAAAAGATTCTTCAAAAACAAAACAAAAAATATGCAGAAGGCAAAGGTGAAATAGCATTGCAACTGCAGAGATGATGGATGTACATTATCTATCGTTTTGATTCTTTTATGCTGCATCTACTAATATTCGTATTGAAGCGGAAAACCAAGCGCAGCATGGAATTTTTCAATATTATATATTATATATCAAAAGAGAAGCACATGGGCCGAAAATCCCTGGCAGTGGACCTTTTCCCTGCCATTTCATAACAATTTCCAATATATATATATATATTTATATAATATATTATATAGTCCAATTGCACATAATTTCGCAGACAACCCTAATCAGAACTCAAAAAATTCACGCCATGTTTGTTAATTTTTGTCACAGAAATCGAGTTTGGAATTTGAAGTTGCCATATGGATGATTTTTCCTTTTTGCAACTATTATTAAATAAAAAAATAGTTGGTGAAGCGGATATTCCACCGAATGAGAAACATGGCTCTCGGAACGGACTCAACAACATTGACAAAGCATCTTCGATAGGGAATCACTCACATGCTATACTTGGAAAACCCATCATCTGTAGTTAAGCAAAACTGCCACCCCCCACCAAATCTCTCTGAACTCCCAAAAAAAAAAAAAAAAAAACTAGCAGCAGCAGATGCAACAGAATTCTCACTCTCCCATGATAAAATTAAACTCCATGGGGCATATCGAGCCTTCCAATTTTGATCATTCAAACAAAGAAAAGAGTATTCAGTGGCAAGAAAGAAAGCATTAAACACGTTAGAAATAGAACAAACGCAAACATATACTCAGAAATAGCTGATAACATCGAAAAAAAAAAAACTCTATTTTCAAACAAAAGTTCGGGTACTTATATTTATAAAACTATTGCAAAGTTCTCCAACGCAAACAAGAACGAAAAAATTACAAACAATGACAGTAGTCTGACCATCCAGCATTGACGTAATTTATTCAGACCATAAATCAAATGCCCAAGAAAAGAAAAACTAACAAAAACAACGATAAATCTTCCATTAACTGAGAAAGAATTAATGGGAAGAAATCTTAAGATTGAGAGACTTATTGATCCATGCCCTCCAACTCCCATTCCCCTTACGAGCCATTGCAGGAATCGAACTTCCATCGTCTGCAATTTTCACCGGCTGGGGCTTCTTGCACAGCATGAAATTCCGAACCCCTTGAGATCCAATTGTGTCCCAAGGACTCAAAGCTGCAACCATATTCATATGCCCAAGAACAATTAGAGAAAAAAATTTAAACCAATTATAATAGATTTCCATCAAAACGACGCACAAAAACGTCAAAACGTTTGGTAGCAGTTAGTTTACCTAAAAAAAAAAAAAAAGTGAACCAAATCCAAATAAGTAAAAAATTCCAGAAATCTAAAACACAATATCTGGGATCGGGTCTTCCATTTAACAAAAATAACACATATACAATGGAACAGATGGGCTTTAACCTTTAAGCATCAAAAGAGAAGAACAAATTATTAACTAAGAAGACAATTAACGAAAATTTGACGAGACGGGCTTTACAAAATATAGAATTTTTTTGGGTAGGTAAATACTTAGAGAAAATCGTATTAAAAATTGCAATGAAATTTCAATTGAAGATAGGAAACAGAACTAAACAATAATACATTCAAGAACGACGCAATTCATCGAATTCGTCGAAAACTGAAATGGGTTAGGTTTCGGATTTGCTTACCATCTGGTCCAGCATTGGGGCAGTACAGAAAGAAATTATCGAGATTCGTTCCAAGAACCGGAAGCCGACCCTCCCGGGCGTAGGATTTGAGGGCGGTGTCGATCACCGAGCCGACAAGCTCGTGCTCATTGACCACGAAACGGATCGGACCGGCGCTACCCAGCACAGTGATACTAATCAAGAGCCTGTTGCCCTTGGCGTTCTGATTCTTCTTCGTCTTGTACAACAACATCGTCGCAAACCCGAAAGACAAAAACAAAATCGTAAATGATCCAAAAGAAAATCTTCAAGAACCGAGAGAGCGATGAGTGGGAGCGGAATGTCTATGGAGGTCGGGCTGGAGAACAAGGAATAACACAGCAAAAGAAAAAAAATCTCAAAAGCTGGGTACTGAGGGTCGGAGAGATTCAAGGGTCCAGGCCGATGCAGCGGTAGTACCAGCCTTCCTTGCAAGATCCGAAAGCGAAAGAGAAAGCAAAAGCAGCGCTCGCCCTTGAATGCAAAAGGGAGCGCATGAAAGTGCTAGTGCTCAAAATTTCCACCATTCACAAAAACCGGTGCTTGAATCGTTGATGATGGTTTTGAAGGAGACCCCCAGAAGAGGAGAAAAGAGAGAGAAAGAACAACGAAAGGGAAGCGAGATTAGGTCCGAAACTGGAGAGCACAGAGCGAGAGGGCGAGACAGGGAGTATTAATATATTGCTTTCTAGGGTTAGGGATTTATTTTCCGTTCACATTCTTTGTGTGTCGTTTTTGGGAGTCGGTAAATTAAGCGCCGACTCCCCAATATTCGGCCTCCCCTAACTGTTCAAACGAGTCAAATCTCTCTCTTATTTGTTTTTCCTTTTCCTTTCCTTTGATTTCTTCCTTGCGTTCTTTCCTCTCATCTTCCAAATTTAAATTATTTGATATCGTTGAAATATGAATACTTAGTACCGTCGTAATTTCATAAAATTTTAATATATAATTAGAGGAGTTAATATTGACCTAATCCAAACTAGAGACATGAGACTTATTATCTATAAAAGATAGCTACTCAAAGGAGTCTCGTGGATCGAATGCAGACCCTAACCACATTGTTTATTAGGGCGGATAAACCCTCATGTTATGGTTATTAATAACGTGGTGATTATATAATTTCAATAAGTCAGGAATAAGCCTTATAATGGTTAAGCATTGTGTAAATTTGATCAATTTATGATACTCATCTAATATTCTTTGCGCCTATATATAGGGACAATAGGTAACTCTCGAATCATCTGATAAAATATTTTTGAGTTATCATCTCTCATTTATTGCTGACTTATGCATCAGAGGTGTTACAGGAACACCATGCCACCTAAGTAACGATTTGCAAGTTAACGGTCATGACTGGTGGTGGGACACATCTTTTACAGTGGCGCCGTATATGAGATTCTCTAATCTGTGATTTCAATTTTTCACTGGACTCCAACGTGGTTGCCTCATGCAGATCGTGACACACTCTCAAGCAACTCGTGAACTAGAAGTAATGCCTACAGACATGGAAACACGGTTAGCAGTGACAAAAGATAAGTTGAAGATGGCGTTAGACGCCATGGAAAACCTGAGAAAAGAAGACGAGGAACTAAAGCACTGCAATATCAAGCTCAGTGATGCTACCATGCCAAGCCAAAGAGAACAGGGAGAAGGAGAAGCACATAGCAATGGGAGAGTGAACTCGAAAGATGTGGAAAATAAGAAGCTGCATAATGAGATACGTAGCCTCACCGGCAAGTATGAGGAGATGGTGTAGAAGATGGGAGGATTTTCCTCGGTGGAACAACTGTTAAGCCATAGGGATCTGCCTTATAGCGCGGAAGTAATGGCCGTGCCGCTATCGCTGAAGTTTAAAGTGCCACAGATAGAGATGTTTGATGGGTCCAAAGTCGAGTAGATCACTTGGAGAACTTCAAGGCACATATCACACTCCATGATTTCTCAGGAGAAATTGCCTGTCGATCTTTTCCCCTACGCCTAAGAGGAATAGCGAGAGGATGGTTTGGAACACTTCGATAGCTTTGAAGAGCTAGCCAGACAGTTCTTAACACAATTTATGCCCAGCAGGAGGCATAGGCACCCGGCAACATACCTTCTGACTGTCAAACAAAGGATAGAGGAAAGCCTAAAGACATACCTCGCCTGTTTTAATAAAGAGAGGTTAATGACAGATGATCAAGACGAGAAGATTACTCTAGCCGCGTAGCCTATTCATGGCTGAGTTGGCTAGAAAGACCCTCTCTACCTTGAGAGAGTTTATGGATAGGGCGAATGACTTCGTCAACGTCGAAGATACATTACAAGCTTTTGTGGAACCAAGGAAAGGGAAGCCAAAGGCAGAAAGCAAAAGCAGTTTGGGGGACAAGAAAGCTACATCGAACCACCAATACAGGAGACACGAAAGGCGACAAGAGCATAACACTTGACTCATTCATAATAATCTGAACATATAGGAAAATGAAGAATTAGAAAGAGTAATCATCAAACAGGTTCACATTGGACAGATGATTGCATGACCATGAAGAAAAGGGTTACTGAATTGGCGGGCATCAGAGAGCTCGAATGGATGGTCATATAATGAGCAAAGCCAAAATGATGATTTGAGAGAAGAAACAACCCATAGAGAAGAAGCAACTCAGATAGGTAGCATCGGTCGAGGGAAGACCCTCGTAGTAATGACAGGGACAAGGTGCTCTAAAATAACTATAAGGACAGGGCGCCCCAAGGAGAAATCAAGACAATAGCAGACATATATCCTAGGGGCAGCGTATCCTTGTCTAGTAGAAGGGCACACACCCGAAGGTCGAGATATAAAGAAATTTATGTAGCAAACAAGTCGCCCAAGCACCAAAAACTTGACGCCTCCGTAGCTATCTCTCTAGGGAAGAAGATTGTGAAGAAGTATTGTACCCTCATGATGATGCGCTGGTAGTAACCCTCTTGGTCACTAATTACACTACCAGGCGCATCCTCATTTGACAGTGGAAGCTGAGTAGAAATATTATTTTGGGAGGCTTTCGTAAAGATGGGCATAGACGCCACTAAGCTGAGACCCTCTCCAATGTCGCTGAAAGGCTTCTCTGGAGATTTGATCCAACCGGTGGGCACCATTACCCTTCCAGTCACGACAAGAAGAGGGATGCACACCATGACCACCATGACCCATTTTTTGGTCATGAAGGTGCGTCCTCGTATAATGCTATACTAGGGCAACCAACATTGAACAATCTTAGGGCAGTTATGTCCATGTATCACCTGAAGATAAAATTCCCAACTGAAGGCAGAGTGGGAGAAGCACGAGGCAATCAAACCCTAGAACAAGAATGTTATGTGCAAGAACTGAGGAGTAAAAGGGAAGAAGAATGCACTATCACAAGCAACGACGACCAGGCCACCCCCCATAGTGCTTTTGGACAGGGGCGTGGAGGTAAAGGACGAGCAAAACTTAAAGCAAGCAGAGGCGAATGAGCCTTTTGAGATCGTAACATTATTGCTAGATTGCCCCAATGCAACAACGCGGATTGGAACTCAAATTCCCTAGATAACTGAAAGGCCTTAAAACAACTGTTTGTAGAGCACCGAGATGTATTCGCCTGGAGTCACAAAGATATGCTCGGGATTGACAACAACATTATCAAACACCAATTGTGCGTGGACCCCATGTACAAGAAGGTGCGTCAAAAGAGAAGATCATTTAGCACAAAGAAATGTATAGCCATCGCTGAAGAAGTAGAATGCGTGCTCTCGCAGGGTTCATCATGGAAGCCCATTACCCCAAATGGCTATCCAATGTTGTCTTGGTGAAAAAGGCAAACGGAAAGTGGAGAATGTGCGTGGACTTCATTGATCTAAACAAAGCCTACCCAAAGGAAAGCTTCCCCTGCCATGAACCGATGTCATCATAGACGCCACTGTGGGGCACAAGATGTTGAGCTTTATTGATGCGTACTCAGGCTATAACCAAATCCGAATGTACCCAACAGACGAAGAGAAAATCTCATTTATCATAGACCGTGTATTGTATTGCTACCAAGTCATGCCATTTGGCCTGAAGAACGCAAGGGCAACCTACTAGAGGCTGGTCAACCGGATGTTTGAAAACCAAATAGAACCGAATATGAAAGTTTATGTGGATGACCTATTAGTCAAAAGCAACGAGCCCGCCCAATGTTTGGCTGACCTAAGAGAAGCGTTCACAGTGCTACGACAGTACAAGATGAATTTGAACCCATCGAAGTGTGCCTTCGGAGTAGGTTCAAGTAATTTCCTGGGGTTCATCGTGTTAGAAAGATGAATTGAAGTCTGTCCAAAAAAAAAAAATTGAAGCAATCATGAACATGAAGTTGCCAAAAAATCTAACGACACACAAACGACTTGCAGGAAGAGTAGCAACCTTGAACAGGTTCGTATCGAGATCCATAGACAAATGCCTCCCCTTCTTTAGGGTATTACCGAAGATACACCCCTGGAACGAGGAGTGTGACAAAACTTTCCAAAAGCTAAAGAAGCATTTGACCAATCCCTCACTCTTAAGGCAACTTATAGAAGGAGACACGCTTTATACACATATAGCGGTATCCCCCAAAGCTGTTTCAATCGTCCTTGTCAAGGAAGAAAGGGTGGCGCAACTGCTCATGTATTACACAAGTCGTGCCTTAAGGGGAGCAGTCTTCTCAATATCCCTTTCCCTCATAATGACCTTGGTGAGTCTTGAATGCAGTCTTCTCAATATCCCCTTTCCTCACATGAATCTAGTGGTACCTAGAGGAGGATTTCGGCTAAAGAGAAGACCCACAGGTCACCCAAGCCTTTTTACCTTCCCAATGCAATCTAATGATGTGGAACACTAGGGGTCATTTTCGGCTAAGAGAAGAAGAAGAGGGAAATGCCACTTGTCTTGCATGCAATGGACTTCAAGCAACCAATGAGGGATTGAGGAAAGTTTTATAAGAAGGGGAGAGAGCCACATGCCCAAGACTTTTCTTCTTGGCAATTTTTGAGTTTTGCTTGTGTTCTCATTTTCTCCACATTCTTCTGACACATTCACTTGAAGATTCTCATACTTTCTCTCACTTTCTTTCCGACCAAACAAGAGAATTCATTTTCAAGAGGGGATTTCGCCACCATCAAGACTAGACAAGATAAGGACCAATTTTCTCTAGTCTCATACACACACTTCTACCCATTCTTGTAGAAAAAGGTTTTAGGGTTTTCAAGGAACCCTTGAAGTTGAATGGTGGGGGATGTATATCTTCCATGTTTTCATTCACCACATGTGTATTCATCTTGTTTCAAGTTTTGCCTTATTACGTAAGTGCAATGAAGGGGTTTTTGACCTAAAAACCCTAAAGGCCGAATAGTTTAAGATCAAGTGATGCCCTAGAAATCCTCACACACTCAAGAACATGAAATATGACTTTTCTAGACATTTTCTAATGAAGCATATTCAGATTTTCAGCTTGCTAATATTTCCTTGGATATTTTTGTAAGTAAACACTCAACTTACTCTTGGTTAATACTTATATATATATATATTTGTATAAATCCTTTCATTGTTATGTTTGCTTCGTTTGCTATTTTTTGTTTGTTTATTTGAATATGCATATATGATCTTCGAAAATGAATATTACATAAATGGTATGATTCAGTTTTAAGATGAAAATGGCAAGAATGTCCTTAGCATGTTTCGGTTCTAAGGAAAACTTTGTTGTTAAATGGTGATGTTTGATGACTCGGCTATGCCATGTCTTGGAAGTTTCGGATCTTGGCCAACTACCATGATTTTATGTCTTGTTTCATTATGTTTTGATTTCTAAACAATATGTTTGAAGTTAAAAGCATGTTCAAGTGATGATTTTTCATGTTTGTGCACCTACATGTTTCAGCCAAGGCCCTTTTTCATAGTTCCATATATGTGTTTTGATATCTCATGTGATCTATGTTATCATGCCATGAATTGAATATGTCATGCTTGGTTATTTCTTGCACGATATTTCATATGTCATATGTCAAGTGTAAGTACGTATGTCTTAAGTCTCATGTCACTTGCATTTGGGGAAAAGTGTTTCCAAAAAAGTGTTTTCAAAGAAAAGAGTTAAAGAGTTTTATCACGACCCTAAGTGCTAGGACGAGAGATTGTCCTAGTATAACTTCTCTGTCCACTTTGGAGTGCTTAAAAATGGAGTGGTAACCCTTGGGTGGACAATGAACAATTGATGAGCCTTGAATGGATTCTTTTCAAAGAATGCTGGAGCGAGGAAGCATCTAACGCTAGTGGGTGCATAAAGCATGTAACTTGACAAAGTAAGGTCGAGTTATTATGAAATCTCTGTTTATGACGTATTCATCACGGTGTAAGGATCGTTGATGGTGCGGTAACTAGCAGGAACACGAGGTGCAAAAGGGAACCGTGTTGTGTCTACCCTATGAATAAGAATAAGAGCTCATAAGATAAGGATCACTTGATGCAAATCTCATTATATGATAAGGATCACTTGATGAAAATCTTGTGATATGTTTTGATGAAAATCTTGTGATATGTTTTGATAAGGAAAGTTCTGATTAAGATCAACATGAAAAATAAAGTCAAAAAAGTTTTCTGAAAATGTTTGAGTCTTTGTTATAAGTCCTTTTGAAAGTGGTCAAGTCATGTGTCAAGTACATGTCCATGCATGCATTTGATGATATACATCTTGTATGCTTGCATTAACTATTGTATGTAGTGTGATTACTTGCTGAGATTTCTCAAAATCTAATTGTGGTAGTTTCCACTACCATTCCGGTTAGGAATGGTAGAAATTGTTATAGATACCCCAAATTCCCAAGAATCATGAATCTAGATGGTTCCATAATAGAGGACGAGTATTCTGTACAAGCTCGATCCGAATTTTTGAAGTTCGCTTGGTACATGGACCAGTTTTCCGTTAGCTTGAGCAAAGCTCGAAGCCCTCAACTGATGCAAGGGTAGCAGCAAAGGAATTAGAACTGCCACCACTTGGACCTTAGAAATTTCATGGAGTTTTTTGGTGTCTGACTCCCGATGGGACATTAGTGATAAAGAGAATGGGAACCTAGTTATTTTGAGAAGAATGAAAAAAGAATAAGAGAGAACTTATGGTTTAGATCTCGATTTTTGAGGAACAATGTTCTGAGGAGGTCCCGTGTTTTGGGAGATTAAACTTTACTCTATGCTTTTGGGATGCTATGTAACGCCCATCCATGTGGTGGGTGTTTTTACAAAATATTTTAGAAAGGACGACGGGAATTACCGTTCGATTTAAAACATTTTACTGTCCTTCTCAGGGTGCAAGACTTTAAGTTATAAAATAAAATGTGCTTTTGGAATAAAAGAGGTTTATGGATTAAGAGAGTGGAAAATATAAATCTTAAAATAAAAAGGCCCTTCATACATTTAAAACCCTCATGCCTAGACCTTATTGCTCTTTCCCTTTGGTCATGTCCGTTCTGAAGCGTATTGCTCATTCAGTTCCTGTGGGGGAAGGGACACACATAAAAACTAAAATGAGTCGAATACTCAGTAAGCATTACTTCATACCGTTAAAATATAGCAGCGTAGGTTTTCAGTCATGCATTCATCATTCTATACATACTATACGTACATGCATACACGCTTTCCTTCGTAAACATCAGTAGACGGAGGTTTTCTTTTCTTAACATACTTTTCTTTTCGTAAAACGTTTCCTCCGTTACTGCCTTCATTTCTTAAAGAATGCCATGTATTCATACATTATTTTCTTTTCACTTTCATAGGCCAGTGCACACTGTTACGCCCCGCGTGCTAGGGTTAGCGGCCCTATGGCCAATGGATTCGCCCTTGGCCACTGGTTGGAATCCCATTCCGTCAGAGATGCAGTACTGGGTGCACTACCAGATACTACTACCCAGCATTGCAATCTGCCCATTCATTCATTTGGGTACCCCTTTTCATTCATATGGCCGTTATGTAGCTTCATACATTCATTTATGCCACATGCCTTTCTTTCATTCATTCTTTTATTCATTCATTCATGTTAGCTCTAAAGAGCTGAGACTTTCATTCATTCATTTGCATGGGCATGAGCTTTCATTTTTTTTTTCTTTTCTTTAATTCATTTCATACTTTCATGAGAAAACGTCATTTTGTGATAAAACGTTCAGTTCGTGAGAAAACGTCGTTTGGAGTGAGAGCTTGAAAACATCTTTTCATGCCATGTCTTTTATTTGAAAATACATACAATAGATATAGCGTATAGTCATCCATTCACATGCGTACAATTAATACTTTTGGGTGCGTGAACAGGGACTGCCAAAGAGGGCCGTACATACTTATACTTTAAAAACGTTATTCGTGCCTTTCTTCTTTTTCGTAAAACGTCTGCCCTTAAAAGGGAGAGCATTTCTTTTCTTCGTTTTCAAAAGGGAAAGTTTTTCTTTTTCTTATCTTTAGAAAACTCTAGAAGAGTATGAACATAATACTTACCTGGACTCCATGCTACTTTCATATCATACAGTCCATTCATGCACGTATCAGATGGCAACCTACATGCATATACATAACCTTAACGTTATTATCTATCTAGTACATAAGCAACTGAACTAGAAATAGAGCTATATTTTACTTAGAACACCCTCCTTCTATCCCGTGTTCTTACGTGTCCCGTACTATGATAAAACCTTCGGGGACCCATTTACGGTCACTACTTCTTTCAACCTTACGTTCAACTTCGAGTGCTTACTCGCTAGGGTGAATCCATGATTTACCTTAGAATTAAGACACTAAGACTTTCGCCTTGTTCTTCTTATTAATCACGTTCCGACGTATGACTCAGACCGACTAAGTCACGTATCCCATTCTTAGACAGTATATTCATCATTACCTTTATGTATCTTAGTTCACTCTAAACCTCATGACCATCCATACACATCACACGACTCTAAGCCAACTCTGAGGCTTAAGCACCGTGTAACCGTACATAGGACAGATTACCCATTATATACGGTAAATCCGTCCGGCACATGTGTCTAACTAGATTACACACGTACCTTACCCCTTTATCATCAAAACCAACATATAGTACATTGGTCACGAGCTCGTATGGACAAGCGCCATACTCCGTTACCAACCTTCTCTTACCCGGCTAGCACAACTCTTTGTGCTACCCGTCCTTTTAGATAGTTCATCCCAACACTTGACACGATAGGACTCCATGCATAACTACACTTTATGTCACGCCATATAGCTCGAGACTATTCTCAAGCTACACCGTGACCATGTCACGTCACCTCACATACATCCTAGGTAATCACAGTGCAACTCCATGATTGACCATGTCACTTCATGACGTTGCCTAGTCATGCTTCCGCTGCACTACTCTGATACTTTCTAACCACTTCGTACATACTCCCGGCCATAGGCCGACTATACGGTGACACTCGTCGCCTTGGACTACAACCATATTTCACAGCACAGCCTACAACACTACATAGCACACTTCCCAACTACGCCCAACACTTCATATCACAGTCCACACCACCATACTACACAGCACACTCCACAACCTAGCCAATCAATTAGCATCTAATGTAAATAGCAAGGGATAGAGAGTTATACCATCAACGGGATAACCCGTGTGTTGCTCGTTGACCGTCATAGTTGATAACGCCGGAGGAACGTACAGTGACTGTTTAGGCGTTTGGATAGCTAGGTGTGGCCTTGGAAGGGTTTATGGTGGCCTTGTGATGCTGGCAAGGAGCGTATCACGGCGGATCTAGCTGTGTACAGTGGCGGTTAGCCAAGCTCAGTGGCTGTCCATGACGTGCAGTGACTAACCACCACATAAATTGGTGCTTTGGACCTAGGGCTAGGCTGAGGAAGGTTGCTGGTGAAGCCATGAAGGCTCGATGGTGGTTGTGTGGCGGTCCACAGTGGTGGAGAAGGGCTGGCCGTGCATGAGAGAGAGAGGGAGGCTGTGGGAGAGTGAGAGAGAGCGTGGGAGCACCGGTGATAGATTGGGCTTGTGGATGGTCTGGATAGCTTCGTGGTGGCCTGAGGGTGCCGGAGAAGGTGGTCACCCGTTGTGGGTGGCGGCGTACGACGGTGGACAGTGATAAACCCATGCATGAGAGGGAGGAACATCGGGAGGTGGAGGAGGAGCCTACCGGTCATGGGTCTAAGGGAGGAGGAAGGGGGAGACCAGGGGAGGCTCTTGGTGGTGTTCGGTGGCCAAGGTGGCCGTGCATGATGGCACTAGTGGGCTGCACAGTGAACCTGTACATGGAGGACCCGTGTACGTGCATGTGGAAGGAGGTGGCTGCATGGAGGGGGCTGAGCTCACCGGAGGGTGATGGCCAGTGGCAGAGGAGGCTGCTGTCAGAGTGGTGGCGCCGGAGGACTGTACACGGCGGCATAGTAGCCACTAAGCTCGTTCGGGCAGTGCACTGCCTAGGGAGAGGAGGAGCGAGAGTGCAGGTGAGCTCGCCGGAGGGAGAGGAGGCCGGTGAGAGGGGCGGTGAGGCTTGCTGGCGTACGGCAGCGCCGGGCTATGGGTTGGAGCCGTTTGGGCATGGGTATCATGCAGTGCAAGCCGAGAGGGAGAAAGGGAGGAGAGAGAGAGGTCTGGGGGAAAAGTGAGCGAGAAAGAGAGAGGGCTGGGGTTTTATCTTAAAACCAGACGTCTGGAGATCAATAAAATGATCTAACGGTGACCCTTAAATACTGATTTAATGCGTAAACGCTAACTTAATTAAAAGCACTGAGAGGAATTAAGATAGAATATTATTTAAAATAATATTTCTTCATCATTAATAAAATGATGAAATCTTACTTAAAATATTTAAGAGAATAAAACCATTAAATTAATTAAAGATTCTATCATTATTTAAATCACATAATATTTTAAATAACTGGAATCATTTATATAAAATGATTCCCTACAATTATAATATTTTTGGAGCTCTTCAAAGATATTATAATTGAGTTATTTAAAATATTACGTAGGTAAATAATAATGGGAGTCTTCCATTTAAAATACACATAACTTTAAAACACAAAACTAGTTTTATAAATTACATAGTATCTTTTAAAACACGCCATCGAGATCTGGCACACATAACAAAGCTCTTAGACACTAGAGAGAAATGGACAGGCTATCGCATCAGACGTAATTGCTTACGTCAGAAGGAAAGGAGCAGGGTATTACTTGCTATATGTTATGATACATGTTTATGGTTTTGGACAATGTGGAGATATTTTGTTAGTATGGTGCCATGTGCTTTGCAATTGCTTATCACATTGCTTAGAATACCTGAATTTTACTATTTTTTTCTCTGCTATGTTATTGCATACTACTAGTGTACTTAGGTGCATAGTATATTATTTGTTATGTATGAGGGGTGTGCAGCCTTGTGTTACATGTCTTGGCGTTTCAGTCACCATCCAATCCCAAGCGGGGGTTGAGGGCACTACCAAGAAGGTCCCAGGTGTCCAGTGAATTGCTCAATCGAATTGAGCGAGTTCGATATCGACTATGTCCTTTAAATGATGATCAAAGGGCAAGCCAACTAGGGGCAGCCAGTGGCATATCTACGTCAACGGCTCATCATGCCGAAAAGGCGGGGGAGTAAGGGTATACGTAATCTCTGACAAGGGCAAGGAAATCTATCACCTAATAAGGCTAGAGTTCAAAACCATGAACACTGAAATGGAATATAAGGCTTTGTTGCAGGGCCTCTCCATCTTGAGGGCACTGGATGCGGTAGATGTAAGAGTAAAGGTGGATTTCGAAGTGGTGGTGAACCAGGTCAAAGGTGAGTATGTTGCAAAGAGCGAAAAACTTTAGCTCTATCTACAACGAGTATGGGAAGAACATGACCAATTTTGGAGTTTCGACATTGAATGAATCCCCCAAAAGGAAAATTGGAGGGTGGATTGACTATCTTGGGCCGCATTGGGTATGGATGATGTGGAATTACCATTGGAAACGATCACCATGGTGGTGGAGGTCTCGTTCATGGGGGCCATGATAAGAGAAGCGGGAGACGTCTTACCCAAATGGAGAGTTGTCGACTCAAAAGGAAGAGGCAAGGAGGGTGAAGAACAAGAGCTGCCCGCTTTGTTCTTGTGGACATGAGGTTATTCAAGCGAGGTTTCTCTTCCCTCTCCTCCGTTGTATGTACCAGGAGGAAGCCCAGTACACCATGGCAGAGATACATTAAGAGGTTTGCAGAAACCACTCGAGTGGAAGGACCTTGGAGGGACAAGCATTGTGAATTGGTTACTATTGGGCTCATACCCTTAAAGGCACAAAGGAATTGGTGTGAAAGTGAGAGAAGTGCCAAATACATACACCGGCTCCACATTGCCAGCCCGAGGAGATGACATCCATCACTTCCCCTTGACTATTCACACAATGGGGATTGGACATCATGGGGCCAATGCCGAGGGGGAAAGGAAGCCCAAAATTCATTTTGGTGAAGGTGGATTATTTCACGAAGTAGGCAGAGGTGGAATCCTTAGCTACAATAATTGCCTCTAGTGTAACCCATTTCTTGTGGAAAGTCGTGGTGTGCCGATATGACAAACCTCGGGTCATCATTGTGGACAACAAAAGATAGTTTGATTCTGACCATTACAAGAATTGGTGCGGCAAGCTGGATATAAAGGCTTGGTATTCATCCCCAGGACATCCCCAAGCTAATAGACAAGTTGAGGTGACCAACAAGACCCTAGTGGGAATCCTAAAGAAAAGGCTGACGGCCAAGAAGGGAGTGTGGGCAGAAGAGCATCCAGCTGTCTCCTTCCTCCCTTTGCTCTCTCCTAGAGATTATGACTTGGGCATCAGAGGCGACTTGGTTGCACACGACTACCATTTCGTCCATTCTTGCAAGTACTGGGAGTACCATCTCCGCTGAAGGCTAAAAAACATGCCTAACAAAGACCCCACTCTTTTGGAAGCATCTCTAGAAAGCACCCCTTAATCAACTATGATGTCACAATAAGGATAGGTTATTCCATCTTTGCGGCCTCGTTTTCAAACCTAGTGGGTCAAACAATCACTTAAAGTATGTGCCATGAGTACTAGCCACCTCAGAAGCTCACACACTCCATTTGAACAAGTTCACATTGAAGGAGATAGTTAGTTATCCCAAATGCAATCCAAGAACCCTTATTCTATAGCAATGGACACTCAAGCCTACCATCCCATCTAACACCCCATAATCACCATGATTGGATCTTTATAAAATTTCCATATAGTGTAAACAAAAGTGCACTTGTGATGCCCCAACCTCCACTTGGGATGGAATGAAGACTTAGTGCGTTGGGACATGTAATACAAGATTACATACCCCCGTTCATGATAGTTAATATGCAATGCATTCTATAAATGCATTTAACAGTATGCAATAATGCAACAGAATAAGGGTGACTAAATAAAACTTATACTAGAATAAACTAAAACATCTCAATTTCATTCATAACCATCATTAATTCAAATCATAAGGTAGCATAATCTCAGTACAATTATTCTTGCTAAGAAGTCTTCATGGCTAAATCAACTGCTTCATGCATTCTAAAACAAAAGGGTTAGAGCTATAAACATCAATATGAGGTCCAATCTTTTGTCGAAGTTAGGCTCCTTTTCAATCAATTGGATCTACTGGTCCATCTTTGTCAAGTCCTAACACAACTTCTACCATTTCGAGTGGAATGATAGTGGCTCCACAAAGGGGGAGATTTATTTGAAATCTCAGTAAGTTAGATAACCAACGTGTACAAAGATAAATGAATGATAAATATGAAATGCATGCGATGCAAAAAAATTAGTATACGTCTCCCATCAGATTCCTCAACAATTTTCAAAAAAACTAAGATACATATTTTCTTACAGAAAACATTTTTCACTTCAACTGTCAAAAACATAATTTCATCATAATGTTTCATCTTTATTAGCAATTCTCATTTAATTATATCATTAATATCATAACGTGTGGTATCATCACAGTTTTTCATATGCACTGTGAGTACCTAGTAGTGATCGTAATACAACTCATATTGAAACTACATTGTCTATAGAATCATTTTCAATACATTGGTAACATAACATAACATCATAACATGTACACCCACCAGGCTTAGGTGTCATAACATTTGACTTTGCTCCAACATTCTTTAAAAGAACCCATTTGAAGCACGTTGACTATTCTTTGTCAACTCAGGGGTTTTCACTCCATTTTTCTTACTTAAGAGTAGAAAGAGGAGTTCTCCTATGATAAATCTCCATCCTAACTTTTGGGGTCGTGACAAAAATAGTTTCATGCTATGCTTGAAAAAAAGTAGTTCATGACATGTGTATATGTAGCAAACTTTCATGTAAAAATGACATTTATATGCAATATGCTAAAATGCTAAAAATGTCACAAGTAATGTAGAGAAGTAGTCATGTACTCAATGTATTATATAACATGATAATCATAACATGAACGAGGCATTTATTAATAAATCATAAATAACTTATCAATGTGTAAGTTAGCTGCCAACTTTCAAACTACCTTAATTTCGAAAAATCGTAGTAGTTGTAATAAAGTTGTACTAAGTTAGGATTTCAAAAAATTGAAGATGTTCATAATCAAAATGTTTAAAAAATGAGTATTTACAAAAATACCCTTAAACTTCCAAAAGTTGCCGCTAAGGTCCTAATTTTTCACTGTTTGCAAACAAACTCCAAATTTAACTATTGGAGATGAACTCCATATTCTAAAACTATTTATACTCTTGGAATTTCAAAAATCAAAGTGGAACTAGTCCAAATGTACTCAACCCGAGGTATGCACTCTAGTTGATGCTTAAGTGTAATTTCAACTATTGATTCCTATGAATGTATGCATATTCAATTTTATTTAATTAAAAATAATCACTATAATCCCTAAAGATAAGTTAAAACCTTAAACTTGGGTGAACAAGTTCATCCCAATAGTTAATCATGGCTAAAATCCTAATCTCTATTAAACTAGTCCTTAAGCATGCATGAGATATCTTCATCTTTTCAAAAAAAAAAAAGAGTTTAAAAAATTGGGAATTAAATCATGCATTTCTCTTCTTATCCCAATCAAAAGGTTTTTTAAATGCTCATATTTCAGGTCTAGGTGAGATAAATCAAAACTCCATAAGTTAAGCACGATTTAATTAAACCGTGCATGCTTTGATGATCAACATAATATAGAATTAAAACCTGTCATAGCATGCTTCTAATCTCAAAATAAAACCTTAAAAAAATCATTCTAAGACATTTATACATCATATTAAAATATGCTAAGACATGCCACGGCTATTTTTTTTTTCTTGCAATTTAAACACTTAATTCATCCTTAATGAACACGGTTTTGAATTAAGCATGGTAACCTTTTCTAAACTCATTCAAAACTCACTTCAACACTTAAAAGCAATACATAATATGCAAACTAAGATCTAGGTCAAGAAAACTTACAATTTTCATGGCCCTCTAAAACTCTCAACACAAGAACTCTCAACAATCTTCCCAAGAACGCTCAAGAACACTCAGTTTCCACTCCCTTGCACTCTAAGGAGAGAAGAGCTCTCAAGAATTCAAGAGGAGTTTGAGGAAGATGTATGATGGAAATGAGGGAGTGGAGGGGGGTTTTTATAGTGCTCAAGAGGGGAGGGGACGGCGGCCATGGTTCATGGTGATTGGGTGAAGTGGGCGGTGGGTAA
This sequence comes from Cyclocarya paliurus, assembly GCA_029856935.1. Taxonomy (NCBI): domain Eukaryota; kingdom Viridiplantae; phylum Streptophyta; class Magnoliopsida; order Fagales; family Juglandaceae; genus Cyclocarya; species Cyclocarya paliurus. The sequence goes on along the minus strand of CM056945.1, from coordinate 14,678,167 downwards.
TGTGTACCACCAAGTCGGTTGTGTGCAGTGAATAGTACCCTAGAAACCACCATGATCTCATCAAGTCAAGTGCTGCAAGGAGGCTAGGGGTTGCAGGGCTACCATGGTGCAAAAACAAAAAAAAAAAGAAAAAAAGAAAAAAGAAAACCAAGGCATGATGCGATGCCATGATGTGCTGGGCAGGGGTCCTTTCATGTGTGTGAAATCAGATCACCATGATTTCATGCCACATGAATGGACTGCATGGAATGAATATGGCGTGGAGTCTAGGTAAGTATTATGGTCATACTCTTTTAGAGTTTTCTAATGATATGAAAACGAAAAGAAATATTTCTTTTTATGATGTTTTATGAAAATGAAATGATGTTTTATGAAAATATGCTAAGTATTAATGTTTAAAGGTACACATATGTAAAAGCCTTCTTTGGCAGCCCCTATTTATCACCCAAAGCAATAGTTGTATGCATGTGAATGCATGTTATATATAGTAACTATTGTCTTTATTTTCCATGAAATGAAATTTTGTGGTTTATGCTTGATGCTTTTAAATGATATTTAAATGCTGAGATGAAAGTGTATTTAAATAATGCTATGCAAGTATATTTAAATGAGGCTATGAAATGAGTTTTAAATGATGCTATGAAAGGATGTTTAAAGGATGCGGCGAAATGATGTTTACAGATGATGTTTATGCTTATGCTTTTAAATGATGTTTATGAAATGAAATAGACTGATGACTAAAAAGAATGAAAAGGAAAGGACTGAAAATATTAAATGAATGAAAGGAAAGGAAATGAATAAATGTTTTAATGTATGAAAATATGTAACGTCCATGACTGAATGAATGAATAATAGTATCAATGAACTGGACAGATTGCAATGCCGTGTAAGTAGTACAGGTAGTAAACTGAGTGCTGCCTCCTGACTGGAAGGGATTCCCAACCTGTTGTGAATGCACCCAGTGCACTCAGGATAGAATTTTTATAAGGATGAGAGATTGTGACCAACTGCTCCTTGTTCTCTCGATTGGTCACGAGTCTCGCCTTCGCTTTTTAAATCTCAAATTCGTGTTTTAAAGTTAGCAGGTGGTTTTTCTTAAATGGAGCCCAGTGCTTTAGAGTATTCGAAATATTTTAAATGTCCAAAATTATTTTAAATGGGGTATTTTTAGTATTATTGAACCAAACTTAATTTTCAAGTAAATCTTTTTATATTTTTGTGTCCATAAAATAATATAGTTTTAGAAAATCATTTTATTTAAGTGATTTTAATTCTTTAAGAGTATTATGTAATGTTCGTTATTTCATTTTATGTTAAAAACTCTATTATCTAGATAGATTTATTTCTCTTGAAAATATTTATAAAACTCATCATTTTATTTTATGATGAAAGATTATATTTTTAGAATTTAAGTTGGGTTTTAAATTAGTCCCATTGTATTTCTATTTTACTTTCCTATTTTTAGTTAGTTTATTATCTGTGTTTAATTTCCACCATTAGATAATTTCCACACATTGTACTTTCCTATTGAGATTTAATCCTAAAAACCCTAGCTTTTTCCCACTTTTCCTCTTTATGAATGAATGTACAATGTGTGGGTAACGTTTTAAGAAATGAAAATCCTTTTTAAGAAAACCCTCACCTTGTAATGTTTTTAAAAATAAATGAATGTTTTATGTAAAGTATATAGAGGAATGATGAATGCATGAATGAAAATCTATGTTAGTATATTTTTACAATATGAAGTAATACTTACTGAGTATTCGACTTATTTTAATTTTTATGTATGTCTTTCTCCCTCTCAAGGACAAAACGAGGAAGAATTATCAGGACAGACATGGCCCAAGGGAAGTGACAAAAGCCTAGTCATGTTTTTATGTGATGTATAAAAGTCAATTTTTTGTAAAAAGACTTTTAATTTAAATTAATGGTTTCTGTTGCAAAACTCTCTTTTAGATTTATAGAATAGATTTTAGTTTTAAACTTAAAATCTCTTATATCTTGGGAAGGAAAGAGAAATTTTTTTAAAAAGGACATTAATTCCCATCTCATTTTCAAAAATTATTTTCTAAAGTCCCACCACAAGGACGAGCATACACGTACACAGAAGCCCACACTACCTAAAGAGTCCATCTAGAGTGGGTCTGCATAAAAATTATGGCTCGACATATCATATCATCTGAGCTCAGAGGTATGATCCAACACCACGTGAGAGATCCTCACTTTAAAAGAGACCGAGGATTGGACTTAAGGTATGCCTTAAGGACATGCAACCCATGCCCTACCATTCTGTCTCTATCATCATGTGATGGGACGATCGAGATTAGATGACTCCTATTCAATCACAAATGGGAGTCACAATGATGCATGATGAATAGTAAAAGGTATAAGGTATAATGTAAAAGTTAAAATCTCACTTTTGAAATGGTAGGCACTAGGGAGGAGCAACACAAAACTGAGCCCCCCAACAACTACATCTAGGAGCCATCAAATTCTTCGAAAAGTGAGCTATTTACTCCCTTCATCATCTAGGATTGTCGTCTCGTAGGACTTAGTGGTCTCCTGCCATGGGGTATGCAGCCCCCCAACCACTACATCCTCCATTGGATGTATTGCATTGCTCCACAGTTAGATTTGATACTGATCTCAGGACTTAACTTCTTTAGTTGAGCCTTTTAATTATAACATTGACCAACTTTGTCTCCATAATTCCATTAACTTATTATAGGGACATGCCTAAAGAAACATCACTTGTGCGAGCATGCGCAACTTGACGAGTGATGAAAAAAGAACATAAGTTTGCCAATTTTAATCATTTTCAAACAACAGAATAAATAGTAGATACTGGATAGATGCTGGAATGAAAAGTACGTAGTAACTAATTAAACAACATAGAAGCAAATATTATTTAAACAATTAATTATGAGTACAAAACAAAAATCAATAAATAAATGGTTAGTCAGATCCATAATATAATAATTAATAATGAACAAATAATCCATAAGTTTGTTCATAAAACTGGCACAATTCCCACTTCTACCGATAGATATTATGCTCGCACTCCCGTTCTTTTGTATTTTTCTGTGCTGTCTTCATTTTTCTTACGTCATTTCTTTTTATCCTATTTCATTTTTCTGTTCTATCTTCATTTTTCTATTCTATTGCATTAAGTAAAAAATATAAAAATGAAAAAAAAATAAAAAAACTCAATCGGTGGCTCTGTGGGATAAGCATTTTGATTGCCTCAATTTCATGAACGACTTCTTCAATTGGTTTCAGACGACTGAGTTGCTGAAGAATAAACTAAAAGAGATCACAGTGAAATTTTAACTCAATTCCTTTTTATTATCTCAAAGGAAATCAATCGTCATGAAGATCCCTTAAAAGCTTGCAGCTAAATAGAACATATTTTATGGTTGAAGATATCTCGATTGCTCGACGTTGTAACTTTTGGAATTAATTGTATCCATTTTTTTTTATATAGTTTTTTTTTTGTTAAATCATTTATAATTTTGGAAATTATTCTTTTAAAGTGTTCTCGAAAACGTGTTCTCGATTCTCATGATATAGAGACTTTTCTTGACCTTTTTAGTGACAACAAATTAAGAAGTAGCTTAATAAAACTCAAAAGGTTTTCAAGATTCTCTACAACAATTATCGACACAATTAGAGGTGGTGAATGGAGATCAGGTTGGTTGATCACTTTAAAAGCACTTAAAATTGCCACCGTTACTTTTTTTTACCTTTATTTCAGCTGTCAACCCCAGTGAGTTGCAAAAATTCCGTTACCTTTTTCCTTACTGTTTACTATGAGGTGACATTGCCTATAAACATTTAAATTCTAAAGATGACATAAAGGTAATGAAAATATCACATTTTTAATAGTAAGATAAAATTGTAGGGAGAGTTGTTAGCACAACTGACTATTCTGCACCCTTGCACACCAGTTCACAGCACTCACTTGCTGCCAACGTACTACAACATAATGCTCAATAGAACGCCTCACAACAAAAAGGCAAAACCATGTGAGGCCATCTCAAATGCTACGGAAGAAGATTATAGAAGCATATAGAAATATTATTTAAAATGATTGGATTTGTTTTCCATAGTGAGTGCTTGGATTTGTTCAAGCACTGAGTGCTAGATATGGTTAAACTTTCCCATGACAACTTTCCCCTTTGGAAGGCCCAACTTCTAGCTTTCCTCAAAAGCCATAAACTATATGGCTATATTGATGGTTCATTTCCTCTTCCCCCTCCGACCATCGATGACAAACCCAACCCAGCTCATAACTCATGGCTTCTACAGGATCAGATGATCATTTTGGCCCTCTATTCATCCCTCACGACAATATTCTCTCCCAAGTGGTTGATTGCTCCACCTCTCACGAAATTTGGTCTACTCTTACCAACCTTTACTCTGCTCAATCTACCGCCCACCTTATGCAGACATAGTATCAATTGGCTACTCTAAAAAAAAGCTCAGACACAGTTTCTTCTTACTATCATAAAGCCAAAGCGTTAGCCTCATCCCTCTCCCCTGCTGGTCATCCTCTTTCTCCCCATGAGTTCATCATTTATCTCTTAGTCGGTTTGGGATCTGACTATGAATATGTTGTCTCCTTCATCACCACCAGACCCGAACCATTATCCTCATCTCAAGTCTATAGTTATCTTCTAAACCATGAATCGAGTCTAGCTCATCAGACCCAAACTACTCTATTTGTTGCTTCCTTCTCAGCTAACTTTACACATTTTCGTCCCTTTTCAAATTCTTCCAATCAAGGACGTGGTCGTGGCTATCGCCGTGGTCGAGGTAGTGCCCATAACTCATCTTCGGGACCTCTTAATTTCTTTTCTTCCCAGACTTCAAACAAACCTACTTGTCAAATTTGTAGTCGGGTTGGTCACTCAGTGTTTCAGTGCTATCATCGCTTCACTCACAATTATCAACCATCCCCACCTGCATCCCTTACAGCTCACTATACTTCTGTTCCTGTCTCTCAATCGCCTTCCAACTTATGGTTTCCTGACTCTGCCTCTACAAACCATTTCATGTCTGATTTCTCTAATTTAAATTTGGAATCAACACCATATGCTGGACCTGAACAAGTCTCTATTGGTGATGGATCTTCGCTTCCCATACAGAACACCGGCACTGGCCTTCTTCCAACACCCACTGGCAAATTCCTTCTCCGTCATTTAATTCATGTTCCCTCTATTTCTAAAAATTTATTATCTGTTCAACAGTTTTGTCTTGATAATTATGTTTTCTTTGAATTTAATTCTTCTGGTTTTCTTGTGAAGGATTTGCATATTCAGGAAGTACTTCTTCAGGGCCTCGTTAAGAATAGCTTGTACGTGCTTCCATCACATGATGAGTTCATTTCTGGATCTACTGGTTCCATACAACATCAGGCCCTCATTGGTGAAAGAACAACTCCTCAAATTTGGCATTCTCACTTAGGCCACCCATCTCCCCGTGTCACATCTTTTACTATCCGCCAACATAATCTACCCACTACCTCTATGTCACATTTTCCTTTTTGTAATGCTTGTCTTCAAGCAAAATCTCACACTCTTCCTCATCCACTTTCTCCTTCTAGATCAACTCATGCTTTTCAACTTTTATTTTTAGATGTTTGGGGACTGGCGCCTGTGTTATCCTCTAGTGGTTATAAATTTTACTTATTCATTGTTGATGATTTTACTAAATACATTTGGTGTTTTCCCTTACATGCTAAATCTGAAGTGCCTACTATTTTCTTAGCTTTCATTAAATTTGTGCAAAATACTTTCTCTAAAAATATCATTGTCGTACAAACAGATTGGGGCGGGAAATTTCGCCCCTTTTCTTCTCTTCTTCTCAATTTTGGCATTTCTCATCGCATTACTTGTCCTTATTCTCATACTCAAAATGGAAGCGTAGAGAGATGTCACCATCACATTGTAGAAACTCGGCTATCCCTTCTAGCCCAATCCTCGGGTCCATCCAAATTTTGGGCTGAGGCATTTCAAACGGCTACCTTTTTAATTAATAGGATGCCTACTCCAATTTTAAAAAAATATTTCTCCCTTTCAAACTTTATTCCAACAAAAACCTGATTATAAATTTTTACGAATTTTTGGGTGTGCTTGTTGGTCCAATCTTCGGCCTTTTAATCGTTATAAAATGGACATGAGTTCCCAACTTTGTGTTTTTATTGGATATAGTTTAAATCATAGAGGTTATAATTGTTTACACATTCCTACTGGTCGAATTTATGTCTCACGGGACATCCGTTTTGATGAAAATCGATTTCCTTTCTCTGATTCTACTTCTTCCTTAAACACATCTAATTCTTCATCTCAACCCAGTTGCCTACAACTCCCATTATTCAATTTATCTCCTCAGCCCGTTTCCCCCGAGCCTAGTGCTCTTCCCTCCCCCATCACCTCTTACTCTTCACCAGCTAGTCATCATTCCTCTCCAACCCACTCTTCTACCTTATCCTTGGCCCAATCTCCTACCATTCCTTCGGCCCATACTAGTCCATCTTCTCCAACCCTACCCGATACCACTCTATCGAGTGTCCCTTCTTCATCCTTATCTCATGCGCCGTCCTTACCAAACCCTACCTTCCCTCCATAACAGACTACATCTTCCTCACATCCGATGCTTACACGATCAAAGGCCCATCATTCTCGTCCACTTAACCGCATGGATGGTACCTTGCTTTGGCCTCTTCCTAAACCCTCTGCCTCTCTCACCGAATCGACCTCCATCCCTGAGGAACCATCATCTTATACGGTGGCTTCCAATATCCGGCTTGGCGTGACACCATGGCCAATGAATTTGAAGCCCTCTTACGAAATCACACCTGAGATTTGGTTCCCCCTTCTTCCAATCTCAACATTCTTGGTTCTAAATGGGTTCTTAAAACCAAAAGACATGCTGGTGGAACCCTAGAACGTCGAAAAGCTTGACTTGTTGCTAAAGGGTTCCACCAGCAAGTCAAATTTGATTATTGTAACACCCCGCCAAAATGGGCCCTTAGGCCTTAACCTTGGTAGACTTAATCCTAGTTAATTAGGAGTTGAGCTATTTGAGAATAAGAACATTTTGGATATTTGATTTGGCAAAAAGGAGTTATACTTTGGATTTAGAAGAATTATTAGGAGATTCTAATGCAATATTGATTTTTGAGGAAAATGAAATTCTTGGAGGTTGATTGGAGATTTTTTAGTGATTTTGAGGATAAGAAGCCAAGAGACCCTTAAGAGAATGACACATGGCACATTAGATGGTTGCCACACATAAGCAATTTGGGTAAAATTCTTGATGGATTTAAGAAGGTCCAAGAGATTGGTTTATTAAGGGCCCATGCTTTTTGGGTATAAAGGCTTAGAGAGACACTAAGGCATTAGGCCAAACTTGGTAGAAACTAGGCCTAACTTGATGGATATAAGACTTTAGGCTTCTAATGCACTAAGGATGCGATGAGCGAAGGTTAAGATGTTAAAAAGACCATAAGCCTAACTTGGGAGATATAAAGTTTTAAGCTTTTTTTAGAGGACTCTAGAAAATAGGCTCAATGAAAAGGACATAAGGCTATTGGACCTAACTTAGTAAGAGTGGAGATATTAGGCTCTTAATTATGGGTTAATTACATACATTAAGGTTGATAGTGGGATTAGCGTTGATCATGGTACTTAGTGTTAATGAGTTAAGGATTAGAGAGGCAAGCCTATTAGTCATTTTGGTGAGACCTTTTAGGACTTTAGAACATTCATGGTCCAAGTCCAAGAAAATCTTGAACCAAGCCTTTAGGAGTTCAAGACTAGTTATGGCCTAACTATAGGTAGGCATAAAGCCTTTGGGCCAAACTTGGTATAAAATGGACCCATGGCCCAATTAGGCCAAGTCAAATCTTTTCAAGCCCAATTTAGTGAATTTTGAGGTTTCTTTTTAACCTTACAAATCTATAAAATGAGGCTCTCTCATTCAAAATCCAAGAGCCCCTAAACCATGAGCCCATACATTTGGTCCTTTTAAGCCCACATGACCCAAAACTATATTTGGGCTCATTTCACCATTCAAGACCAAAAGCCCAATGCACCATACCATTGGTTTTCTTAAGCCCAAATCACACTCAAAGTATCCAAATTAAATTTTGAAAATTGGCTAAGGCCATTAATCATCATACTTGAGGTTAGTGCACTTTAAGTCATGCTTTGAAGCTTAATCATGTTTAATCTTTTCTTTAACTTTTTAATTAAAATTTTCTTGAATTAATACTCCCTTAAAACTTTATTAAGATCCTATTAATGATCTAGCTAAACCAACCCACATGTCATTATAAAAAATTACATAACAAGTCCAAACCATGCTTCAATCGGTTTTGTGCATTGCCCTTTGTAATGCTTGAATTGTTTTGCCCTTGGGCCCAATATTTTTGTGGTTTGTCCTCAAGGTTAATATGGTCCTTAAACACCTCATTAGATCCTCCCAAATTCAGTTTGAACCTTGGACAAAATTGGTTGCATCAACCAACTCAAAGAACCAAACCGGGTGCACCTTGGTTTAGTTTGTGTTGTAACCGATTGAGTCAAGTTTAAACCAGCCTCCTGCCATGGTTTTCACCACCAACCCATGCCACCTCCTTCTCCACCCAATCACCAAGAAGTCCCATGGCCATCATGAAGGATTTTGACTCATTTTTGTTGCCCAAAAAAATCCAAAACCGAACTAATTTTCTGCCACTACAAAACCACCTCCATCCACCAGTTTTCAAGGCTTGTTTGATGGTTTTTTGATGCCCCACGATCAGACCTGCCTTCTAGGATCAATGTAGCAACTGTGGAGAGGAAATTATGGTGGTTTTAGGCCACTATTCCCCCTGTACAAGCTGACCTAAGCTCATGCAAGCAAATCTGAAAATTTTCAAGATTTGAGCACCTCCCACTTCACCCAATCACCAAGCACCCAAGCCAACGCCCCTCACCCCTTGGCCTCCTATAAATAATTCCATCCCCTTCTCATTTCACTCACACCATAGCTCCAAGCATCCTCTTGAGCCTTGAGAGCATTTCCCCCTCTTAGAGATCATAAGAGTGCAAACCAAGTGAGTTTTGGTGAGTTATTGAGTATTCTTGTGTAAGGCAGTCTAGAGTGCTTAGAAGACCACGAAATTTGTAAGTTGTCTTCCTTTTGATCTTATCTAGCACTTAAGGCTTTGTTTCCAAGTGTTGGTACGAAATTTGGTTGAGTCTTGAGAAGGTTATGATGCTTAATGCAAAATCGGGTCAATTAAAGGAAGGTTTGAATGATTGAATGTTTTAAATAGAAATTTAGTTATGGCATGTACTAAGCATGATTTTATATGATCTATATTTATCCTAAAACGATTATGGAAGGTTAAATTTGTGGTTAGAAGCATGCCATGATAGGTTTTAAATCTATTTTGTTTTGATCTTCAAGCATGGATCGGTTTTAAGCATATTGGTGATTAAGGATTTCTTAGCTTTGATTAAGTGTTGGGATGAACTTTATTACTCAAGGATTAGACTTAATAATATTCCTAAAGATTTTACTCATCATTAGTGGTTAAATAAAATCTCATATGCATGCATTCATAGGGATCATTAGTTGAAAATATACGTAAGCATCAACTAAGATGCATGCCACGGGTTGGGACTAATTGGACAAGTTCCACTTTGAATTTTGAAAATCTAAGGGCATAAATAATTTTAGAATACCAAAAACATGAAATCCATAAAATTTGGTTAAATTTGGAATTCGTTTGCAATTAGTGAAAATCTAGGGCTTAAATGACAATTTTTGAAAGTTTAGGAATATTATTGTAAATACCCAATTTTTGAAGTTTTTGATTTTGAACCTATCCATAAGAGTATTAACCCTAACTTAGTATACACATGATTTACGCAACTATGACGCTAATTCAAATTTCTCCAGAAGTTTGTAAGTTGGCCTCTAACTTACACCTTGTAGATTATTTATGAATTATTGATAAATGCTCATTTCATACTTCAATTATCATTTTTAGCATAAATTATTATTTTAAATGATACATTGAGTGCATAGTTACATGACATGTGAAATTTTTATCATTTTTGCATATTACATTTAAAAATGTCATTTTTACATGAAATTTACTACATACGCACATGTCATGAAAAATATTTTTTAAAGTATAACATGAAAATCATTTTATCACGACCCCAAAGGCCAAGATATGAAATTATCTTGGTGGAACTCCTCTGTCCACTCAGGAGTGTTTAATAATGGAGTGATAATTGTAACACTCCGTATTTTAGTGTATTTTAATGAATGATTATTTTAATTAATTTAAAAATTGATTCTTTTGTTTTAGAATTTTGGGAGTTTTAGAATATTATTTTAGAATATTTTAAGTTTTGAAAATTATTTTTATTGGGCTTTCTTATTATTAATTATCGTTTAGGATTTAAATTGATCTTTAACTTAAATTGGTTTGTTTATGGGTTTTAAAATTATTATTGTTTTATTAAAATATTTCACTGAGTTTGATTAATTTTAATTAGTGTTCTGTAATTTAATTGCTTTTTATTTTAAAGAATGTTATTGTTGGAGTTTAATATTTTATTTTAACTAATTTTGAGTTTAAATTGATTTATTTAATTTACTATTTTAAAAATAGTTATTTTGAGGATCAGTTGTGACCTAAAAGTTGTGAGGATTAGACCTCATTTCTTTGTCCTATCTTTTCTTTTTCTCTTCTTTTTCTTTTTCTTCTCTTTTTTCTTCCAGATTCCCTCCCTCCCGCGTAGCCTCTCTCTCTCTCCTCCAGCCCGACTCTCTCTCTCCTCTCCCACGTTCATTTCGGCCTTCAGCCCCTAGCGCCGCCGCCTGCCGTCTGTGGCCTTCACCGCCTGCACCACCGGACTCCCCAGTCGCCGGCGACCTAACCTACCAAATTTCAGACCATGCCTCGCCGCCGTTAGCCTCCAGGAGCCGTGTGAAGCCGCGACCTTCCTCCTCCCATTCCGCCGCCGTCCGGCCACCATTGGCCACCATTTCTTCGCCACTTCATCACCGGCCCCTTACCGTTCGAACCCACCCATTTTCGGCTCTGATCCGTCGTCGGTGCCACCTCCGCGAGCTCTTTTCCGTTTCGGCCATTTTAGCCTTCTACCACCGTTTCGGCCGCCACCCACGGCCAACCGTTGTTTCCACTAGCTTCACCACCCTCCATTGGCTCTACCCTATCAATTTCAAGTCTTCGTTTAAACCTGTGTATATTTGGGTATACAATGTATTTCGGCCACAGTGTTTTTACACTGTTACGTTGCCTTCTAGCCGCCTTTTGCACCTCCATGATCCTCCTAAATTATTATCAAGTGCTGTAAGTATTTCTCCAAAAGACTTTTAAGATTTAAGTATATTTTTATACTGACCTGTTTTATATACTGTATTCTGGTTGGTTTCCGGACTGAGTCAGAGGAGTTCGGGGGTGGATGGATTAAGGACAGAGTATTTTGTGTATTGTTTATATTGTGCTCTGTTTGGTAATTGGTTGGTTTCATGGCATTGTGCACGCATGCGTGTGTGTGTATTTTGAAACTGTATTTTTTGTGAAAAGGCTTTTCGGGTGCGTGTGTATCACCCCCAAGTCGAGATGGGGTATTATCTCGGTAGAGCTTGCTGGGCACTCGGGAGCAGAATATACTGAGTATCGTCCCCTGGGGCTGTTGCTCGGGACTTGGACGAGATGGTAGCGCTCTCGATCCGACTCCGTGACCCCTTGTGCTGGCGGGGCTTAGAGGATGCTTGGTTATGTACGCGGTGAGCGCGGAACTGGGCATCACTCGTTTTGCATCACTCGCATGGTCGCTACTTGTGGTGTGACGAAGGGAGCCAAAGTATGTGGATGGTCCCTAGGGGAGGCTATGGTGCATACGGTTAAAATTGGAATTAATTGAATTATTCCTAAATTTGAGTTTTGTGCCAAATGGTGATTTTTGGCATGCGTGGAAAAATTATGATTTTTGAGAAATGGTATTTTCTCGGGTTTTGGCACTTTGGTCATCATGTGCATGCATAGTGTCTGTTGTTTTAATATATTTATGTCTTGGAGCATTTTTTATTTTACTTACCTGTGGTACCATTTATTGGTACTGCAGATTTTGTTGATATTGATGTAGATGCCGAGCCTGAGGATTTGGCTCTGCAGGAGGAGTGATCTAGGATCACTCATGTTTTATTTATTTTCAGCCTTGTATTATTTTTGGGATATTTGGCTGTGTTTTAAACCGCTTTGTATTTGGATATTTGTATTAAACTAAAATTCTGGTACTAGTTGACTTATTTATTTTTTCGTTGCATATTTTATTGTACACTGTTTATTTGTTGCACACACTTGGCACTTGTCGTTGGGATGCGTGACCGTGTTGTCATCATCCTGACGTCACGATTCCTGAGACTTTTTGTATGTGGGAGTCTGGGCGTCACATGAGGTATCAGAGCTGTTCGGCTTTGAGTAAAGCCACATGTCCCATAGGTGCAGTACTAGAAAGTTATAAAGCTGAGATTTGAAATTATTTAATTTAAAGTATGTTGTTCTTATTGGTTTTATTTATTTTAGTGTATACTACTTTGTTGCTTCTTTATTTTATTCTGTTAGTTTATTTTAATAGTTTTATTTTACGGTCTGTTATTTTATTTATTTAATTATTTATTGTGTACTTCTTTATTGTTTTATTCATTTTGTCATATGTTATTTTATTTATGAAATTTTATTTTATTTGTGGGATTTTTGTTTTGTTTTGGTTTTATTTTGTTTGAGGTATGTTACTTTAATTGTCTTAATTTATTGTATGCTGTTATACTTGGTTGGTTTTATTCTATTTTATTTCATGGCATTTTGTTGCATTTTAATTTATTTTTCCATATTTATATTTTAATCTGTTTGATTTGAAAAGTGGGTTTATTTTTCCTGGATTGACGAAGAACAGTCAATAGGTTTTGAATGGGTTCTTTTTAAAGAACGTTGGAGCGAAGTCAACATGTTATGACACCTAACGCTAGTGGGTATACACGTTATGAATTTTATGATGTTATGTTATATTTACCAATGCATTAAGAACAAGTCTATAGACAACGTAGTTTCAATGTGAGTTGTACTACGGTCATCGGCAGGTATGCACAATGCATATGGGGAACTGTGACGTTACTCCACGTTATGTTATTAATTAAGATAATGATGCAAGTCTATGATGATGAAAGTTTATGATGAAATTTTTATGAAGAAGTTATGTTTTCTAAAAAAGGATGATGAAATTACTTACTGAGTAAAAACTTGTGTCTCCATATTTTTAAAAGATGTTAAGTAATCTGGATGGGAGACATGCATACTGATTTTCTGCATCTCATGTATTGCATATTTATCATTTTTCATGATTGATTTATCTTTGTGCCAGTTAGTTGTTTAACTTACTGAGATTTCGAGTAATCTCACCATTTTATGGAACCACTATCATTCTACTCTGAATGATAGAAGTTATGTCAGGAATCGACAAGGACGTGATTGATGGAGCACTGGATTCACATGTTTGCGGAGGAGCCAGATTTTGTGAAGAAGCTAGATTTAATGCTGATGAGTTATAGCCCGAGTCCTTCATGCTATAGATCGCATGAAGAGAATAATATGACTTTGTATATAAGTTTATGCTACATTGGTATTTTGAACATGATGATTTTCTAATGAAGTTGGGATGTTTTTAGTTATTCTGGCATATCTTACATTTTAACATTTTATTTTCTCTGCGATTATTGCATACTGCTAGTTGCATACTAAGATGCATTGCATATTAACTGTCATAAACGGGGGTATGTAACCTTGTGTTACATGTCCCAACGCTCTAAGTCTTCTTTCCATCCCAAGCAGGGATTGGGGGCGTCACAATTATTCTGAGACATTTAGTCCGGTAGTTAAGCCAGTCACAATTTGTTTAATTCTCTCTCTTGCTGTAACTCGATAATGGCCTTTTCATCAACTGGATGTGCAAAACGCGTTCTTACATGGGGATCTGGAGGAGGATGTTTTCATGCATCAGCCGATTGGGTTTGTAAATCCTAACTATCCTCATTTTATTTGTAAGCTTTGAAAATCAATATACGGTTTAAAACAAGCCCCTAGGGCTTGGTTTGCTAAGTTGAGTTCGCGTTTGTTAGATCTAGGATTTCATGCTTCCACATCCGATTCTTCTCTGTTCATCCTTTCCAATGCTTCTGTCTCCATTTATGTTTTAGTCTATGTAGATGATATTGTTGTTACTGCTTTTAATTCTTCTCTGATTAATGATTTTATTGTTGCTTTGCGTCAATCATTTCCTGTTAAAAATCTCGGCATGTTACATTATTTTCTTGGTATTCAAGTTTGTAGAAATTCTTCTGGTTTATTTCTTTCCCAGCTTCGTTATGTTTCTAACCTTCTTCACCGCACCAATATGCACCAGTCCAAAACAGTGACTACTCCAATGGCCTCTTCCACTAAAATCTTTGCTGTGGATGGACCCTCCTTTGAGGATCCACAACTTTATCGAAGCGTAGTTGGAAGTCTTCAATATCTCTCTTTTACTAGACCCGATATCTCGTTTGTAGTTAACAGAGTATGTCAATACATGCATTGTCCCCGTCTCACTCATTGATAGGCTGTTAAACACATTCTCTGCTATCTTTGCCTCACCTCGTCCTTTGACCTGTATCTTTCTCTTACTTCTTCCTTTAAAATAACTGCTTTTTAGGATGCGGATTGGGCTGTTTGCCCTGATGATCGTAAATCTACTAGGGGCTTCTGCATCTATTTTGGTTCACATTTAATTTCTTGGGGTTCAAAGAAACAACGTACTATTGCAAGGTCCTCAAGTAAGGCTGAATACAAGTCTGTGTCAAACACGGCTTATGAAATTTTATGGTTACAATCCTTTTTAATTGAATTAAGAATTGTTATTACTGATATTCCCACTTTATTTTGTGATAATCTTAGTGCTACTTACTTATCTGTTAATGCTGTTATGCACTCACGAATTAAACATGTTGATTTGGACTATCATTTTGTCCGTGATCGTGTTGCTGCCAAATCACTTGATGTCAAGTTTCTCCAAAGCAAAGATCAAATTGCGGATATCCTTACAAAGCCGCTCTCCTTAGCTCGCTTTTCTCTTCTACGATCAAGCCTCACCATCATGGAAGTGCCGCTTGAATCGCGGGGAGATGTTAACACAACTGACTATTTTGCACCCTTGCACACCAACTCACAGCACTCACCTGCTGCCAACGTACCACAACAGAATGCCCAACAGAACGCCTCACAACAGAAAGGCAAAACCATGTGAGGCCACCTCAAATGCTACGGAAGAAGACTATAGAAGCATCTAGAAATATTCTATAAAATGATTGGATTTGGTTTTCCACTGTCTATAAATATTGTACAAGCATTGAGTGCTAGATATGGTGAAAATATACTCTGTAATACCACTCTGAAATAGTTCACGCCTATTGAGGCATTTCAACAAAATAATTGTCTTCATACAGCTTTGCTATTTCTCTTCAAGAGTGTATTACGTAGCATTACTCAAAAGCATTTAATGGAGAACTCATTTAAGTTTTCACACCATCTGTTGGTTTAATCCTTTGATGATGTCAATGCCCTAATCTAATCTTATTATTCTATGGTTGAAACAAGCAAAAGATTAATTATATCTATCACAGGGAGTCAAAAGTGGATACATTAATTATTGTTGGTCATTGATTGTCATCTGTATATTTCCAATGGTTGGTAAGGATGAACGGACCCTATTTATGTATGACCTGTTAAAAGAAAAAACAAATAAATAAATGCAAAACAAAAGAAAGCATTTACAGAAAACGTGCCAATTAGTGGGCTCCAAAACTTAACAAGAAGCAGAAACTAAAGAGAGAAGAATAGCCTTTGCTGAGCACATGGCAGCAGAGATTAGACTTTGAATATATATCATGAGAATCGAGAACACGTTTCCGACTTCTGTAATGAAGTTGATTTTTTTCTACGTAAAAAAATAAAATGTAAAGTATCTTCACACCAACCATTTTGATTTGGAAAGAACACGTTTGTGAATGATAGTAAAAATATAAAATAGTTTAAGTTAAGATGTTTTATTGAGTTTTACGAAAAAAGAGAAAAAAAAAATTATAAAATTATAAAATTATTTGAATATTATTTTTATTTTAAAATATGAAAAAATAGTATTATTTTTTGTATTTTGTTTGAAATTTTAGAAAATTTATAATGAGTAGATAAAAAAATTGAAGATTTGAAATTGAAAATGTTTTGTATTTAATTGATATTTGGTAAAAAAAATATATTAAGAACAATTATATTGCCGCACGGACCCTATTGTACCTAGTGTTAGATCGAGATAATCTTCAGTACTTGACCAAAATGCCACCCATGCATTTGTTTCCTAGAATTTGAAATAAAGCCCTCAAAAGTTGCAGGCCTTATGTTCCAGATTCACAGGCAGAGTTCGGGAAAAAAAGTTGACATGCACCCAATACAGTTAGGAAATTAGAGTCGACTAGAAGATAGGGTAATATTAGCCTTGATATAACATAGATAAATGATCTGCCAAAGTAATAAAGGCTCCAAAGGCAAGACCCAAAACCAAGCATGGGTTCCTCACCATCCCAAGCTAGGCCCAATTTTCAATTAAAAAACTAAGAGATGCACATGCTTATGAGCACGAAGTCTATCCTTGACCACCTTTAACATTTATTAAAGTCATCCTGCCACCTAATATTATGACCATTTAACTAGAATAATTAATACCTAGTTTTGAAGCATATACACGTAACCGATATCTCCATGATAGTAGGATGTCATGTTACTTAAAATTTATATAAATAATTATAATTTATGACATCATGTCGTGATATGATGATAGTGTCAGTATTACCATAGAATCAATATTCTTAGAAAAATTGATATTTTTAGGCTGCGTTTGGATCCTCAACCCAACTCAAATCAACTCAACTCATCATTATAACTTTTTCAAATTCCAATACAAAATATAATAAATAATTCAACTTTTTCAAATCCCAAAATAACTTTAATATTAAAACATAATATTCTAATAATATTTTATCATCTCAACTCAACTCAACTCAACTCAACTCAACTCAACTCAACTCAACATCCAAACTCACCCTTAGTCTAATTATTATATTCTACAAAATATGTACAAAATTTTAATAGGTATAACTAGACAATG
Organism: Cyclocarya paliurus; assembly: GCA_029856935.1. Lineage (NCBI taxonomy): Eukaryota > Viridiplantae > Streptophyta > Magnoliopsida > Fagales > Juglandaceae > Cyclocarya > Cyclocarya paliurus. Next base: position 14,660,879 of record CM056945.1, on the reverse strand, counting down.
TAGATCACCTCCAAGTTTGTGACGCTCGCCCATGTTACCATGCTTGGTTAGGAAGTATTAAAGGATATTCGGTATGGAGAGGGTGATGCACCTAAGTACTGCGTGTTTCGCACCAAATTCCTGCATTGAATTATTGTGGACGTGTTTCGCACCTAATTCCTGCATTGAACCTGCACTAGAAGAACCAAAGAAAGTTTGAAGGATATTAAACGCCTCAATGCCTATGTTAGTCAAATTGTATGTGCGGTATCTCCGTGAATCAAAGGGTCATATCCACTTACCTTAACTGTGGATTTCCTCCAATATATATAGAGCATGGGATAGAGTGATAGGGCTTGTGTAACAACTCGATCCTCTATTTTAAGTTAGGCCAAACATTTTGGACCTTATGTTGCCCCTAGGAGACTTGGATATGACCATATATATGGGCAGGTCTCTTGATTCGGGGTTTGTTACTAATCTGCCTATTGGTGAATTCTTCAATGCTAATGCTAGTTGGTGGGCTTTATTGGGCCCTAGACCTTTAAGGCGCGGGGGTGGCCCTTTAGTGAGGGGAGACTTTTGTCTTTCTAGTTACCTCATGAAATCCTATCATATGAATGTGATAAGACTTTTCTTTTTCTTCCCGCCACTTCGTTACTCGAGTTTTGTCCTTATATTCCATTGTTTGTCAATGCACGTCCCCATGTCAGGGTTGTGCATCATTCCACCTTCATGTCTCTTTAGGTGGCTTGAGGATCTATCTGTATTCTTTCTCTCCCCTTTTTGCATGCGACACATTTCTCTGTTTTATTGGTGAATATTCAAACGAAGCCATATTTCCCACTTGGTTTGCCTATTCATATTGCCACCTTTATCGTTTCATTCCTTTTCCAGCACTAACTCGTCCTTAGTCATTGTGCTTCATCCATTCCTTGTCTTCTTGCTTTCAATTCACCTTTCTTTCTTTTCCAAATCCCATCTTCCTTGATGGCTTCATGCAAGACTTCTCGCTCTAGCACCTGTGGTGCTAGGTCATCTGAACGCCGTAATTCCCTTAATCCACATAGGGAAATTGACTGACACCGTTCTCTCAATTTTGAAGGAAATCAGTGGTCAACTAAAACGTCCTGAGCCAACCCGGGCTTTGTGAGGAATTTCTATGGGATTCTTAATACCATGACGCTAGATTTTCTGGAATCTCTTTGTGGGGCAGTTGATTATGAAGGTTTTACCACCCGAGTAATGTTGTTTTTTATGGGGCTTCGCCTCCCGTTTTGTTGCCCCGTACGTGATGTGCCTGACATTTTGGGGCTTGCTCCATCATAACTTGGGTCATATGTTCTTTTTACTCATGCCAACATCAACGGATTTTTTGTTTCGCCTAGTCAGGTTCATGTTTTTGGTTGCCAATTCCTAGGTGCTCCTTCTTTTTCTTAGGGGCAAAAGAGAGGGTGTTCAACTCCTTCGAGCCAAAGGGGAAAAAATCCTAGCTTGGGATGTAGTCCTATTCGTGTTGAGGTTGACATGTCTGATGAGTCGAGTTCTACAGTGGAAAGGCCCATTTGGGCTTCTTTGGTTCCTGGGGAAGGTAGTTCAGTTTGTCCGATTTCTCTTTTCCAGATTCACTCAAGGAAATTATGGAACAAGCTGAGGTTGACTTTTCACTAGTTTTGAAGGACGAGTCCTTTATGTTGCTCAATCGAGAGGCTGTCCAACCAGCCTCTCCCACCATAGGGAGTCAGGATGGCACTACTAGTTTTGATGAAGGCTTTATTGAAGTGACCCTTCATTCCATAGTTTTAGAGACTGCCCCTATGATCTCGAAAAGCTCTGTTGCCCTTTTTGATGGTGTGGGTGAGGCGTCTTTGGCTCCTAGCGATAATGCCAGCCCTTTTAAGTTGGAAAGTGGTCATTGCTCACCATCTGTTACCCTCACAGTTTGTGGTGGTGAAGAACGACAAGAAAGGATACTATGCAATAAGGCTTAAGTTAAAGAGCACCAATAATAAGGTTGAGTAAGAGGTAGGATTGGCAATATTCACCATAGCAGGGGCCCTAGCGTCATCTGTGGGATCACTATATGTTAACGTGTTTTTTGCATGCTTACAACAACAAGTTCTCACGCAACCCGAGACTAGGAAGCCATTTCGACAAACATGGAGGGAAGACTAGCGGAAATGGAAGAAACACTAAGAAGGATGACAATGGAGATGGAGGCCCTCCAACGCGAGAATGAATCCTTAAAGCGTAGGAGCGCCACTACGGGAGAAGGCACCACGCCAAGCCATGTTGAGTAGGCAGTCAGAGTTGCAGAGCATAGGTGGGCCCCTCGGCGATGATGGGGAAAAGAAAAAGATACATCTCCACAAGTTGAGATGTATGACCAATCTAAAGATCCTATCGAACATCTGGAAGTGTTCAAAGCTAATATGACACTTCATGATTTTCCTGGGAACACTGTGCGCATGGCATTTCCTTTAACCCTGAAGGGATCCGCCTTGGGATGGTTTCAAGTGTTGTAGCCAGGCCTTATAGACTACTTTGAGGAGCTGGTTAGGAAATTCTTGACCCAATTTATGGCCAGTAGTAGAAGGAGACCTGTTGTGTATCTACTTACCATGAAACAAGGGGAGTACAAAAGCATAAAGGCGTACCTCGCCCTTTTAAATAAGGAATGCATGATGGTGGCTAGCTTGCTTTAATAAGGAATGGATGATGGCGGATGAACAAGACAAAAAAATCACGTTAGCAGCATTACTGTGAGGAATCTGACCTAAAAACATGTTCATGACGGAGCTGGAGAGGAAGACCTCAATCACTCTATGCAAATTCATGGACTGGGCAGAACATTGAGGGTACTCTACGAGCCCTGACCGCATTGATAAAGTCACAGACAGAGCAGTTGGAGGACCAAACAAAGAAAGTCGATTAGGGAAGAGACAGAGAAATGGACCTAAAGACAAGAAATAACCAAAGGTGAGAAGAAGGTGCTCCTAGATGAATGTTGAACACCGGGGTCTAATACTCCACCATGAATGTCCATAGGAACAAGGAACCAACTTGGGGTGGCAACAACCACGTTCAGAGGGTCCAACGATTATGCACTTATCACAATGTAGGGGGACACCAAACGGAAGAATGTTAATCCTTAAAACGAAGAATCAAGGAAATGCAAGATAGTGGGTAGCTTGAGTAGCTAGTCGCCCGTAATTCCTTGCCACTAAGGCAATAGAACAAAAGGAGATAGGATTAAGAGTAGAGGCGCCTTAGGATTGAAAGCCCTAGAAGGAGTAAAGCCTCGAGGGAGAACCACACTCGGGCTTCTCGCCAAAGTCAAGATAGAAACAATGCTCCCCTGGTGGAAATCCGCACTATCGCAAGATGGTTCGTTGGAAATGGTTCGACCTCCTCTGGAAGAAAGGGCCTAGGCCCACAAAGCCATATTTGAATAAGTCTTCAGCATCAGAAGATCGGCTAAACAACCAAAGTCATAGCCAACGACCATTATATCCTTAAATGATAATGACTGCAATGGAGTAATCTATTCACACATTGATGCTTTGGTAGTGACAATAATGATAGCTAATTACACCACACGGAGGACATTGATCAATAAAGATAGTTTGATTGCCATCCTTTTTGAGGATGCTTTCATGAAGATGAGGATCGACCAAATTCAACTGCGCCTATCGCCCACCCACTTGAAAGGGTTTTCAAGAGAAGTAGTGTAGCCAGTCGGGTCCATCGCCCTACCGATATCAGTAGGATCTAGCTTACACATAGCCACCACAAGGATTGAATTCTTGGTAGTCAAGACTTGTTCATCTCAAAATACCATTATTGGATGGCCAACCCTGAACGCCCTTAAAGCCATTACCTCTACGTACCACATGAAGATGAAATTTTCCACAGAAACAGGCATTAGGCAGGTATGCAGCGAGCATTATTGGCTAGGGAATATTACATATAAGAGCTCAAAGATAGAGAAAGAGACGTCAGAGTAACTGAGCTACCGACTCTGAGCAAGCAATCCCTGCCCTTTTGAGATCATTGTACACAAAGTAGAGAGCTGGGATGAAGAGACCCTAAAACAAGGTGAAGTTGATGAGTCTCTCAAGTTAATCACTCTAGATCTAGCTCACCTAGAAGCCACAGTGAAGATTGAGACCAAAATGTGAAGCAAAGAAAGGCAACAACTGAAATAGCTACTCGTTGAACATAGGGGTGTCTTTGCCTAGAGGCAGTAGGATCATGCTTGGGATTGATGTGGAAGTTATAGAACATAGATTGTGTGTTAGTTTGTAGATGATGCTGGTCAAGCAAAGAAAAAGTTTCAGTATCGAGAAATATGCAACAATTGCAAAGGAAGTCGACTGCCTCTTGGCGGTAGGGTTCATCGGAGAAACCCACTACCTGGAATGGCTTGCAATCATGGTTCTCGTAAAGAAATCTAATGGAAAGTGGTGAATGTGGGTTGATTTCTCTAATATTAATAAGTCTTGCCCTAAGGATAGCTTCCCGCTATCCAAAATCGACCTAATTGTGGACTCCACAGCAGGACACCGGATGCTAAATTTCATGGATGCCTACTCCAGATATAACCAGATTCAGATGAGCCAAGGGGACCAAGAAAAAGAACATTTATAACCAACCGAGGGTTATACTGCTACCAAGTAATGCCTTTCGGCTTGAAAAATGTCGAAGCAACATACCAGAGTTTAGTGAACCAAATGTTTAAAGAACAAATCGATGGTAGGATGGTGTGAGTAGCAACTAGAAGGGATGAGACAACCCTACGATGGAAGGTGATAACTCGAACAATAGAAGTCCCAGCCATCAGACTCTAAAACTCAAGAATTCCCGGAATGGGCATGTGACATAGGTAAGTTCCTCACTATCGTGTAACTCCCGCATAGTAAGGAAGAAGTAAGGAAAGTTAAGAACAAAGCTACCCGTTTCACCATGATCAATGGCACATTATAGAAATGGGATTTCTCTACTTCCCTTATATGATGCGTGTTGAAAGAGGAGGCATAGTGTGTCATGGAGGAAGTGCACAAGGGAAAATGGAAAAATCATTTAGGGGAAAGAGCTCTAGCGGTTAAGATTATGTAGGCCTGCTATTAATGGCCTCACGCTCTCAAAGATGCCAAACAATTCGCCAGGAGATGCACTCAATGCCAGCAATATGCTCCAGTTCCAAGCTGCCTGCCTGAGGCGCTAATGTCAATCACATCTCTTTGGCCATTTGCCTAATGAGGTATAGATCTAGTTGAACCCATGCCTCCGGGTAAAGGAGGAGTGAAGTCCATAATCGTCATCGTTGATTACTTCAGAAAATGGGTAGAAGCTGAAGCATTGGTGACCATCTCTTCACAAAATGTCCATAGATTTCTAAGGAAAACCATTATATGCCGATTTGGGATACCTCAGAGTATCATTTTTGACAATAGTCAACAATTTGACTTGGATCACCACCAAAACTGGTGTGCCGAGCTTGGAATTAAAGTCAAATATTCCTCCCTTGAACACCGCCAAGCCAACTTACAAGTTAAGACAACAAATAAGACGATAATGAACATACAAAAAAGATGTTAGTAGGAAAGAAAGGCATTTGGACCGAGGTACTTCCCGGGGTATTGTGGGCATATAGGACAACCATCAAGACCCAGACAGGTGAGACACCCTTTACCCTAACTTGGGGTAGTGAAGCTGTTATACCAGTAGAAGTGGATCTGGCCCTTCGATTCATGGAGACATTGCACATACAATCTAACTAACTTAGGCATCAGAGGCGTTTAATACTTTTCAAGCCTTCTTTGGTTCTTCTAGTGTAGGTTCGCTAAGGGAATTTGCAGGGGTGCGAAACATGTCCACTACACAAATATAAACTAAAAATATTATGTCTACAAAATATCTTGTTGACTTGCACTTTGGAGACTCACTCATTGGGCAATCTCTCGAGGTCACATTTTCTTTAAAAGTTTTTTGTTTGGGAGTTGGTTGGGTCTAAACCATCAATAGTCATTGTTTGAGGAACACTTGACATGTGTTGTGACAAAAGATCAGATGGTTCACACTCAGTCCATGATGGAAGTAACTAGCCTCAAAACAAAACCCAACCACAACATATTAAGAACGTCGATATGAACAAAATCTAAAAGACTAATTCCTAAATGGATGAATTGTTACACTCAAGTACTTCAACTTTAGCTACAAACATTAGTTCAAAGCATTGATTTCCTCGCCTAGCAAAACTTGTTTAGTAATGGAGCAGGCCTTCTGAGCTATAGAGGAAGAAAGTTTGAGCATAATGTTCATCAAAAAGGAAAAATATATAATGCCTGGAAAGCTTTGAGATTTTTGATGATATGACTTCCCTACGTTACCAATATATTTTGTTCTTCTTGTCTGAATGTATTGCCATATCAGCTAATATCTCATTAATTCTTCCCAAATCCTACATGTGAAAACCATTTAGCTAAAAATGACTAGCTTTGAGTTTTACGTATAAATGACTTTCATCTTTGACACTACAAGAAATCAGGTCTTTTTCAGCGCGTAAAATCGTCGAAAATACCCTCCAAAATCGCTGGTTTTACTCTTTCTCGGCGATTTTAAAATCGCCGCCCATTCGACGATTTTAAAGGGACGATTCTGAGAATTTTCAGCGATATCAAAAATTCGTTGGGAAAATTCTCATTTTCGGCGATTTTTACTCGCCGCAATAGGCCTAAAAAACGTCGGAAATAGGGGTCCCGGATTCACACTAAATCGCTGATAAAGGTCAATTCTTTCTCAGCGATTTTCTAAAATCGTCGGTATAATTTATTTGCTGCGAATAAATATCGCCGCTAATAGAATTTTTTTCGCCGCAAATACTGTATATTTGCAACGATATTCTTTTTCGCTGGGAAGTACATTATTAGCGGCGACACAAAATCGCCGCAAATAACGTAATTGCAACGTTTTAATATTTTGCAGCGACAATTACTCGCTGCAAATAAGTATTAGCGGCGATTTTGTACCGCCGCTAATAAACTTGTATGTTAAAAAAATTATTTCCGGCGAAATTATTTCGCCGGAAATGATGTTTCAGAAAATTAAAAAAAAAATGCAGAAAACAGAATACTACACATATCCTATTCAAATTCAATCTAAAAAGTACTTCCTCCATTCATTCAAGTTAGCATGGAAATATCCATTCATTCAAGGAAAATTTTACTTAGTATATTAACATGGAAACATCAATACTAAGTAGCTAAAATATTAACATGGAAACATCCATTCATTCAAACCCAAAAATTAATAGTATATTAACATGGAAACATCAATATTAAAAGTAGTATATTAACATGGAAACATCCATTCATTCAAGCCCAAAAATACTAAGTAATATATTAACATGGAAACATCCAATCCATGGCTCTACACATAACTTATTAACTTCAAACTAACTTTAATCACTAAACATCCAATCCATTCATTCAATCCATAAGCCATAAAACTAAACACAATCTGTCCAACATGTGCAATACATTCACATTCAACAAGTGCAAGATTCCATTCCTTGTAACAAAAATAAAGAAAAAGGGAAGGGAGTGGTACCATGAGGAAGAAGGCTAGAGGATGGTCGGTCACTTCTTCACCATCATGCCCTTTCTTTATAACTCTTTTTTTGACATCCAGAAGTTTGATTCCTGCTGCCACTGCACTAAAATGTCATGTGCTGGACAGAGCATGTATAGGTGTATGTGCACATGCATATATGCCACTTCAAGTACTTGAGTAAAATAAATATACATACCCATATAATGGTTTGATGCTCCACGGAAAAAATGCTATCAAAGACACAAACTGGTAGGAAACTTAAGCCTATCTTTCAGTTGGTAGGAAACTGCTGTCCATACATGGTGGGCTAAGCCCTGCATGTAGTGAGTCCACTAGAGATCTTGGAACTCCAATTTTCGCAAAAACTCGTGCATAACCATAAACCTGAAGTTCACATACATCACAGATATACTTTAGAACACTTGCACTTTAGCTTTAGCACGAGACCAATTGAATGCAAAAAGCATGTAACACCCAAAAAAGCAAGCTTGGTTAGTCTAGTATCCGGGATTCCAAAGAACCACAATAAGGGTTCAAAGCCCACTCTCACACAAGTTTACCATTGAGAAAGGATATTTATGTACCTTCAAATATTTTATCGATCAATTTGTTAAGGGCCTACTTCAATGACCCATGGTATTATCGTAGTCAACTGTTTATGTTTTGTCTTGAATGTGGCCAATTCTGGAATGATGCCATTGACAAAACTAATACTAGAAACTTGAAATGGGATGAATTTATTATTATTTTTGTTCTTAACTGCTACTTTGCAGAAGTTGATATAACATGAAAAACTGATAGTCTCATACTTCCAAGTAAAAACTGTGGAGGAGTGATCAAATGGGATATTTATCATACATTGAATTGTCTCTTGGTAAGCTGTGAGAATGTATTTAGCTTATTTCGAATATGGGACCTCTATGATAGATAATTGTAGAGGAAATGATGCTAGAACTAGTTGTGGAGGAGTGATATTTAAACATTCAAACATTCAAAATATTATTTAGTTTTGATAATAGATACTATCATAGACTCATAAGAGAGTAAATACATTAAAAACACATTATTATCATCATTTTAAAAGAGAGGGATCAATGAAAGATCCACATGAGTCCTTGAGTGCAATGGCATGGGACATGTATAATGAACCAACAGCTAGTAAATAGTGCTGAACTAAAGAGCATACATTGAGAGAGAGAGAGAGAGAATACATTGGTGCCATGAACCATATTTAAGACATCATTAGGCAAACCAGCTTCCATTGCCAACTCTGTGAGAATTACAGAAGCCCCTGGAAAAGAAAAGTACACATTACTTTCAAATAGAAGCATAAGAACCAATTGCCTTTCCTTGGATAATATGCGCCCATGCATATTAAAAACTACAAAAACTTTAACTTAGCAAGAGTTAGCTAGGTAAGCTAGCTATATTATATGCATAGAGCCAGAGTATATATATATATATATATATATATATATATATATATATTATATACAAACAATTCATGAATATTATATATAATAAATAATGCTGTTTTGTGATATATATAACATTTGTTGAGGAATAATTAGAAAATATTGCAACTGCCAAAATAAACAGCATAGTTCCAATAAATATCGTTTGCATAAATCACACAGCAGATTTTCTTGTACCAATCTCTCTAATCTAGAAATATTGCCTGAACACAATCATACACCACAAAAATCTGTCAAAAAATACAAAGAATGTGATACCTTTTGACATGTGTCTCGGTGAAACTCCTCCTTGTTAGGTGCCTTGTGGAAGTACAAGTAATATGTTAAATTACTATTAATACAAATAAAAATACAAATAGTACAGAAAAATACAAATAAACTACTATTAATTACAGCTAGCAGAGACTAAGGAGAGGCCTAGAGCTGCAAGGAAGGGGGAGAGGCTTGGGAGAAAGATTTTACACCAGCAGATATATTAATGCTTGTGTAATATGTTAAATTATACTTCAACTTACATACAACGTTATCATTTAATTCTCAAGGGACTATCATATATATATATATATATATATAACCATATATGAACAAACTTGAATAGAGGGTCACAAAGTCCAGCAGTGGAAAACGTAATAGAGGGTCAATGTGATGTTGCTGTAGTCAATGATGAGATTAATATAAAAGCACCCAGTGCAGAGAATGATCCTCCTAGCACATCAAGTGAAGATAAGAAGGTGGGACCCAACCCTGATAAAAATGGCAGTAGAACGAGCTCAGATTTACAACCAGACACTCCTGCCCAGAAAGCTGAACGTTAGTGCCCTTTTTTTCTCTCCTTTTCACTGTTTTCCCCCTCTTTTAAATTTGTGTTCGTTGAAATTCTGATGACAATTCACTTTCCAAAATGGTTGATTGAAACCTAAGATTATTAATTCCTGCTCTTTTGGTTAATCAAACTTTAGGCACTGAAAAATGAGGAATGGTGTCAACAATAAGATTTTAACTTGATGTTTGATTCACATTGCAGTAGAAACCTACTAGAGGTCAACTGTCTCTTCATTTGTTAACACTTATTTATATGCAGCTGCAGCTGCTATATCACCAGCTCTTGTGAAGCAGCTGCGTGAAGAAACAGGAGCTGGAATGATGGATTGCAAGAAAGCTCTCTCAGAGACTGGAGGGGACATTGTTAAAGCTCTGGAGTTCCTAAGAAAGAAAGGCTTAGCAAGTGCAGAAAAGAAAGCAAGCAGAGCCACTGCTGAAGGAAGGATAGGGTCGTACATCCATGATAGCAGGATTGGTGTCTTGGTAGAGGTGAATTGTGAGACAGATTTTGTGTCCCGGGGTGACATTTTTAAGGAGCTGGTTGATGATCTGGCCATGCAAGTGGCTGCATGCCCTCAGGTGCAGTACGTCATTACAGAAGATGTTCCAAAAGAAATTGTGAACAAAGAAAGAGAGATTGAGATGCAGAGGGAGGATCTATTGTCAAAACCAGAGCAAATCAGATCAAAGATAGTTGAAGGGAGAATCACAAAGAGGCTCGAGGAGCTGGCATTGCTTGATCAGCCATACATCAAGAATGACAAGTTGGTGGTCAAGGACTGGGTGAAGCAGACCATCGCAACCATTGGAGAAAATATAAAAGTGAAGAGGTTCGTGCGGTACAATCTTGGAGAGGGCTTGGAGAAAAAAAGCCAAGATTTTGCTGCTGAAGTGGCAGCCCATATATATATCATATATATATCATATATGGTTATATATGATATATATGGTTATATAACCATATAACCATATAACCATATATATATATATATGGTTATATATATATATATAACCATATATATATCATATATATATATATATGATATATATATATATATATATATCATATTTAGCAGTCTTCAAATTATAAGAATGACCTAACATAAATTTCTTAGTTCTAGACAACCATTCACCCATTTTTTAACATAAATTGTTAATAAATACTATATAATCAGCTTTTATTTTCCTTGGGGGGCTTTTACAGAAACATATATACCATTATACTAATTAGAGGACTAATTAACAGTAAACACATGCATGTTTGGACAAAAAGTATTAGGAAATTAAACATGCACACAGTCAAGAGAACAAGAGAACTCTAACACAATTGCAAAGTAAAATCTTCTCAAACCCAAAAAAAAAAATCCAAAAGCAAACAAAACCCTATGTAAGTAAGAAATAAATATTTCATAGAATTTGAAGGGGTAAACACATACAATCATTCAGATCCCTAAGACAAAGGAATTTGTCAAATATTTTGTTCTTTTTTCATAAATAAACAAAAATGTTCTAATCTTCTAACACAGTCAATGAAACACAGGCTCCATTCAAATGTTAGGCACAAAATCTTTGATTTCATTTCCCATTGTATGCAAAGTTGCAAAGTTACACTTTTAGGGGGGAAGGCACAGTAGCTATATTTTGGTGTTGCCGTCAATTTGATGTCTGAAGTTCTAATTTAAGAATTAACGCCCAAAATTAGGTAATCTTATCAACATAGCACTTCATCTAGTTCCATCAAAGATCGGGGGAATCAAGATCCAAACAATTTCTGGTTCTTTTCTTCAACTTATCACCCCCCCCTCTGTACAAAAAATTTCAACCCTACCCATCATACAAAACCCCACGCACACAACCCCAAATCAACCAACATCATTTCCTCACTCAGCCCTCTCTTCTCTAAAGTCTAAACCCTACCCATCATACAAAATAGAGAGATGAGAGAGAGAGAGACGGTGGGGAAGAGATGACCTACCGACGAGGACGAAGTGCATGGTGGAGCAGGACCGAGGAGGCGTAGAGGTCGCGGAGCAGAACAACTCCAGCCCGTCGGCGTTGTGTATTCACACGGAGACTTTAGAGAGAGAAACAGAGAGAGGGAAAGATGCGGACATCGTGAGTGAGAGAGAGAGAGACCCCGGAGAGGAAGAGAGAGAGAGGAAGCCAGTAGTCCCCCGGGGCGGTGGTTTGCGAAACAGAGGGGAAATGAGAGGGAGATTACGGGCGGGAGGGAAAAATGAATTACATCGCGCGAGCCGTAGTCTTAATTTCAAAATCATCTTTCACGGCGATTTTAGTTCGCCATAACATACCTTTTACTTTTTGCAGCGATTTTAAAGTTAAAAACTCGCTACAAAAACTAACTTTTGCAATTTCATCGAAATTTTATTCGCCACAAAAAGTTACTTGACTTTTTACAGCGAATAGTTTCGTTGCAAAAAGTAAAAAGTGTTGCAAAAAGGCATTTTATTATTTGCGGCGATAAAAATTCGCCGCAAATAATAAAAAAATCGCCGGAAAAAGCTATTCAGAAAACTGGACGAAGTTCAATCCCAACGATGTGAAAATCGCCGCAATTAGATCCTTTTTGCAGCGATTTTATTTTCAACGGACATAAAATCGCCGCAAAAAGCGGTTTTTCTTGTAGTGTGAGTTACCAAAATTTTCTATTCTTCTTATCTCTATGTAGTGTCATATCTATTATCTCCATCATGATCAATCACTACAACATAAATGACTTTTTGCAACAATTTTTTTTTTCATTGCTAATAATGCATCATTTGCAATTATTAAAACTATTTTGTTGAAATAATTGCATTTGCAATGAAAAATTCTCGTTGGTGGTAACCACATATATTCTTATTTGCAACGAATTAAAACTCATTGCGAATAACAAATTTTGCCAACAAAAACAAATAAGTGTGTAATTGCAACGAAATAAGTGTCGTTGCCAATGGCAATACAAATATATTCTAAACTCGTTGCAAATAATAAGTTTTCCCAATGAAAGCTTGTATAATTGTAATGAAATAAGTGTCGTTGCAAATGGTAATACATATATATATTCTTACTTGAATTTCTTCTCATGGAAACTTAAATCCTTGTAAATTAGTGTGTAATTACAACGAAATAAGTGTCATTGCAAATGGTAATACATATATATTCTTAGTTGCAACGGGACAAAACTCATTGCAAATAACAAGTTTTCCCAATAAAAGTTAAATCCTTGCAAATATGTGTCTAATTGCAATGAAATAAATGCTATTGCAAATACTGATAATGATACATCATTCCAAAACTTATTTGCAATGGATCAAAACTCATTGCAAATAACAAGTTTTCCCAACAAAAACTTAAATCATTGCAAATCATTGTCTATTTTGTTGTTAATAATGGGTATTTGGAATGATGTTTTCATCCTTGTAAAAGAATCTTCATTTGTGCAAATAACAAGTTTTCCAATGAAAACTTAAATCCTTCCAAATAAGTGTCTAATTGAATGAAATATTTATTTCATTTTTAATAATGAGTATTTACACCGGTTTTTTTCTCATTGCAAAAGAAACTTATTTGCAATGGGTCAAGACTAGTAGCAAATAACAAGTTTTCCCAACGAAAACTTAAATCCTTACAAATAATTTTATTATAGTCCAGATTGAACATCATACTGAAATCCGTTCGGTGCATTCTAATCTCTTCTAGTTTTAAAGCCACTACGTACCCAGCTCTGGTCCAGATGGGAATATGTTTACTTCGCTCTGAATAATAGCTCCTTGCTAGTTTTTGCTTATGTTTTTGTTTTTGTTTTTGGTTTTTGGTTTTTTTTTTTTTTTTTTGTTTTACGAAACCATACCATTGCAAATAATGTTGAAGGAATTTTTTTTTTTGCTGCACTTTTTACTCTTTTGCAACGAGATTAAATCACTGCAAAAGATCATAATCGAAAAAAGCACTTTTCTATTCCCCTTCCGTTTCCCCTCTTATTTTCTTAACCCTTTTGTATTTCCCTCATTTCATATTTCCCTTTGTATTTCTTTTTCTCTCTTGACAGACAACCTAGAAACCCTCATTTTCCCTCTAGCTCGCCTTATCGTTGGCATATTGCATTGCTCTTCACCCAGCGTAAGTATTGGTAAGCTCCTTTCTCTCTCTTTCTCCCTCCTTCACATTGTTCGAACCACAACCCAAGCCTCACACCGGTTACCCCTATGACCATCCATATGGAGAATTTCATAAAATTGTTTCCTACCAAAGAGGAGATGAGACTTCTGAAGGTGTTGCTTTAACCTATTATGATTACCTCCTATGTTTTGTTGGAAATTCGTTTCAGAAATGGTTTGGATTTGCTGCAATGGAAGCTAGAGATTGAGATTGGAAAAATCGCAAACTAAGAGAAACTCTGAGATTAGGGTTTGTTTATAAAAATCAAATAATAATCAAGATTCTTCTGAAGCCCACAAACCGGGCTTAAATAGCTAACGAAAAAGGCAAAATTGTAATAAAGGCCAAACAGTAAAATACAAAATAAGATAACTACCCTAAGAATCTGGAATAAAATTGTTACTAAAAATAAACATTACCATAAAAGAAAATTAAAAAAATAAAAGAATTAACTAAAAGTGACAATTTGGAAGGGAAAATGGCTAATTTTGATGTCGATAAGGGGTCCACCAGGTAGAGCGCGGTGACCACAACGTGCACACCGAAGAAAGCTTTCCGGATTGGGGTCGTGCTACTTCTCCTCGCCCAACCGAGGAATAAGTCTCCTCACCCAGTTGAGGAATCCGTCTCCTTGCCCAACCGAGGAATACTAATTCTGGCCCAAATCTGCCGCTTCTTGTCCAAATCTACTGCTTCTTGTCCAAATTCTAGGAATACTCATCTCTTCCCGCCAGTTTTGCACTGGTCTACCTCTTCGAGGTAGTCCAATACTTTTAACGTCGCATCTATCAATTGAGTCTAATCATTGGACCTAAATTCTCTTGCATCAATTAGATTCCTTGAACCAAGTGATATATAACGTATCCAATCATAGATGATTTCAAAATAAAAAATAATATCGAGTTCCATTTGAGTGGTAATTAATTAGTTGAAAATTGAAATACATTAAAAATACTATTTTATATATTTTCTTTTGTCAATATATCGTTAACATTAAGTGGACAATACATTTTTTTGTTAATATACTAATTAAGTCTAAAACCTTAATGTTTTTTCTTGTTTCCTCAACAATAAAATCTCAATTCCATCTTAGTTAGGGAATCATGTGTTCCAAATAATTTTACGAAGAAGCATTTTTAGTCTCTAATGAATTTGTTTTCTTTCTCTTTCTCGGTATTGCCATTGCATGGGTGTCTCGTGGGCTTGGTTTACCTTTTAGTCTTGAAAAAAAAATTCATTTAATTAAAAGGAGAAATACAAAAGGAGGAGGTAGGTAGCCTAACAATAAAATTGCCACTTTATGACAGCAGCCCATGAAAATAAAATTAAAAAGGAAATGAACCCAGTAAATAATTTGGAACCGTGTTATTTGGTTGAGCCTAGAAGAGAACTAACATAAAGGCTCATCTTTTATAAGATCTCATATTATGATGACCCGGACGTAGCCAAATTCTCGCATGTCTTTTTGTTAATGTAAAGTTTAATCTTTGGGCCAAGAAGAGAGGAAGAGTACATTTGGGATCATGGGTTTTATTTTATTTTGTTCTTAATGTACTGGTCGTTCAAGCCCACGAGAAGGCCCAAAAGGCCCATAGGGTTTTCGACCATTATGAGAGATTAGGGTTTGAAACCCTAGTTGGGGTCTAGGGATTGAGAAGGGAGGCACCACATGGTGGGGAAAGACCTTTTAGTTTTCCTAGAACATTTGAAGATTTAGGGAAGGGGCATCTTGGTTAGCACACAAATGAAACTTGGCCAACATGCACCTAAGGTTCTAGATGAAGGAAATGGATTGGGAGCAGAGAGAATGCACGGCCACACGTAGATACACACCATTCTCACCACCCACATGCCATATAGCAGACCTTAACAACATGGATAACCCAAGTAAAAGAGGTAAGAACAAAGGACCCCATCACAAAGTCAAGCTTGTATTTTGCAAGGCCAAAGTGAGCAATTTTGTTGAGTTTCCAAGTTTCAGAAGCGATAATAAACAACTCAAGCTAATGTCACCAAGGCGCAACTTTTAGTAATAATTATTGACATTAACATGTCCAATTTGTCGAAGGTGGTGGGTAGATTTGGTGCCAATGTGTTTACAATGATATTCAAAATTTATCCTCCCTTTGAAGAAGAGAAAATCATAATCCTTAGTGACTCGAGTAAAACCAAAGATTCCCAAAGTCAATTTCATTACGGTAGATAGAAATAAGTTTGTTATGCTGGCCATAGTATGATGAGATGAACAAGGGAGGGAAATGGATGAGGAAGAAAGTATGATGTTCTGGCCACTGACTAGCAAGGCAACTTTTCCATGCACACTCCGAGTTCATGACCATGCTTTGCTTGGCGGGTATCGTTTTCCCCTTTAAATCCCCATTTAAGATGTTTTTACCTTTCAATGAAGTGTTTCAATTCAGCGGTAATAGTGTAAATATACAAATTTTAGTACCATCCAAGCATCGAACCACCACATCCACATGTATGGGAGCATAATCTAGATATTCCATAAAAGTTTTTTTATTTTATTTTCAAATAGACTTATACATCAAACCCATTTCAACCGGGCCTTGATATTAAAGCTTAAAACCTAAAAACATATCATAGAGTAACAACAGTTTCATTTAGCTCTAAGTTTACATGCCTTCACAACCACTAACATCAATCCACTCAAGTTGGATCGACAACTCCCCGGACTCCACATTTCTCAGTATGAGACTCATATCCTGGACAATTTTCCCATTGTTCCAAACACAATTGCTCTCCTTGGCAAGGCAATTTGTCGAGCTCGGCTGAACTCTCTTAACTACACGGCCATTTGGTTGATTCTTCAATCCCATCTTCAAACACTCAATATATGGTTTTAGGTCTATCTCAGCATCACCCATTTTGTCATCCACAGTAAACGTGTCTTTGTCATATACTGTCTGAAAATATAAAAAGATCATTAACAATTAAATAAAATTATTAGCCCCTGATAATAAGTAAGCCTATTATTATTTTTTTCCTCAGCAATCTTTTTACCGACCAAAGTGCATGAATATAAATGCAAATAACATTAATATATCTCCTAATAGTTTCTGAAGCATTGTTCAGTAGTCACCAGTAAACCGTATTACAGAGATGCAGGCCAGTATGGTTAGGTATCACTTACCAGAGTGATGGGAACATTAAGATCCTTAATAGAAAGAGTCAAATCATCGTTCCACTCAGGATTGCAGTCATTTTTTACCACTCTAGACTTCAATTTCTGCATCAATTTATATTACATTAGGAAAAAGAAAGAATATCAGAAGCCACTATATATAATTTGATCAGATGAGTCATGAAGAAAATAATAAGCAAGCACTAGTAAGATCCTCTTTGGGTGGTAGACCAAAGTTAGCAGCAAGTCAGACTGCAAATACATTTTCTAAACCCAAATACTTGAGGCAGAAGTTGTAAGCTTAAAAAGCTGCCAAGAACAAAAGCAAAAACCAAGTAACACAAGCTTAGAAAGCTTAAATGCCTCCTCGCCTGAGATGAAACGCAAAACTTTGATTCGATTTATCAATGTTTCATACAATTCATGAGTGTCATACCTCAAACTTCCCTATGTAGCATAAAAAGAAAGAAAAAAAAAATCAATCAGCATAGAACAATTCAAACTATGGTGAAACTTCTTTTTTAAGCCTTAAAAAAAGAGGATAAGGAGTAAGACATAAATGGGAAAAGCTTGACCATGAAGTTCTTTTCCGAAACCCTCCATCCAATCCAGATTTTTGACATAGATAATTATTATTTGCAGGGATCTTTCCATGTTGAATTCGTCTACAAAAAATTCCAATTGCTGTTGTAGTCGCCGTTCTCTCTTCAAGTATATTGATTGTTTAAAAATATTAAATATACAACACTTTTTCTGTCTTTGTCACTCTCAAACATACAGGTCCCATGAGGATAAAGAAACAGTTTTATCTTATCTCATCTTATCATTATAATTTTTTTAATTTTTAACACAAAATATAATAAATAATTCAACTTTTTCAAATTTTAAAATAATAATAATATTAAAAAATAATATCCTACTAATATTTTATTCAACTTTTATATAAAACCGTCGCATCTTACATCCATAGTCCGTTGAATGTTAGAGGCAAAAGAGAAAAACATCGGCGGAACTAGGAGGAAAATTGAGCGAATCAAATTAGGATTCATGGTAAGACAAAAACTTTCTAACTTGACATTCACGTCGGATGATGGCATCATGGAGAGACATATTATGAATTGACTGTAACTGAGAAAAATCAGTTATTGTTGCCCTCAGATCAAATATTCCCCAAACGTCTTTGCAGGAAAATTTTCGAAAAATAAGAGCAAAGAAATATAGAAATATTTCATATACAGCCAACGAGTTCAGCATCAGCATCAAGTGAATTGGGAGGTTCAAAGAAGCTTAAAATCAAACTAGCTAAAAAAAAGACAGCCGATCCTAATATACAAAAACAAGAAAAAGATTGTGAGAAATTAGTGAAGAGGAAAGAGACTGGCCTGTTGACCCATGGTTACAACGACATAAGGGTCGCTGCTAAGGCTGTCACGCACAGCAAGATTAGTGCCTTTCCGAAGCCGAATGCGAAGAAGTCCCTTCAGATTTTCCATTAGAACTCAACAAATAAGCAGAAGCCCGAGGAAAAGAGAAGGAACGACGAAATCCTGCAACTGGCTCTAGAAGCCCATCCTATTGAATTATATAAAGCCTAAAAAGGCAACCGACCACTATAAATATCTTGCGATGATAAATTACTTCTAAACTTGCTCATAAGTCTTCTCGATTTAACACCAAATTATTCATAAAAGATTTTTCGATAAATATTAAAACTTTTTTGTAAAATACAATAAATGGAATTTCTCATTGGTCACAAACTAATAGGGTAAATTATTATTTAGCCCCCGTAGTTTGAGCACTTAACATATTGGTATATATAATGTTTAGACTTTTGATGATGAATCGGATTGAGTTTATTATAAATAATAGTGAGTTGAGATGATAGAGTGAGTTTTGTAGGGTCCACTTAAGATGAGTTTAAATGTATTTATGTGTTTAGATGTTAAGATGAATTTAAATGTATTTATGAGAAGTTGAAAAAAATTATAGGTCTCACGTGTAAAGGAGTGTTGAATTGAAAAAAATTGTGGCTTTTATATATAAAGAAGTTTTGAATTGAGATGAATTTAATAATTTGAGAGTTGAGTGTTTGAATGTGAAACTTAATTTAAAATTAGATTGAACTGAGTTAAACTCTGATGAGTTTAACAACCAAACGGGACCTTCATTTTGAATAAGGTTTTGTTTGGTTACATAGATAAGATGATATAAGATAAAAGTTAAATAAAATATTATTAGAATATCAATTTTTAACATTTTTTTTTTTTTTAGATTTGAAAAAGTTGAATTGTTCATTATATTTTATGTGAGAATTTGAAAAAAATTATAATAATTAAATGAGACGAGATGAAATAAAATATTTTATATAACCAAACGAGGCTTTGCTAACTTAATGGTGGAAATTCGGAGAAAGTTGACCCGTACTAGACTGACACGTCATAAAAACTGTAGACATATTGTAATGGTAATTTACTTCAATTTAATCACTTAGTTACTTTAAAAAACATATTAATATGTTTTCTCAGTGTAACATTAAATTATTTATAAAATAAAATAACTAATAAAATTCTAAATTATTTGGTAAATATAATTAAAAATATAACAAATAGCTTTGTGTATATCGCAGGCTCCACCAAAAGAATCTTGTTCCTGTACTCTACAATGTCTACATCTGCCTAAATGTCACGCCTACTGTGGGGCCTTGCATTCATACCCCAGCACCAAAATGACTCTCAAAACCATGTTTAGCATCTAGTGAAATGTTCCTGGTCCTGGCTCCAAGAATCATACAGTCCTGCGCTTTTTAGTTAAAAACATCGTAATTTTTAGAGTTATCCTATACAACCTCTTATTCTTTTTCAACCTCTGCATACCAGCTTACATTTATTTATTTATTTATTATTTTTAATATAAAATGATGCATTTTGTTTGCTGAGATCCAAATTTATTTCCTCCTTGTTCCCCCTTCGTTTTTCTCTCCTCCCAGCCCGTTGTCCTTTCGCACGACCTGACCTCTCTGCCCCCATTCTTGAACTCCACATCACCCAGCCTTTTTGCAATTGGTTGTCTACTTCCGGCGTGCGGCTGACAAAAAAACAACGAATAAGGCCAAAGCAATCAAATAATTTCCTTTTGAACGTCTTGGTGCAAAACTCAGAGTAAAGATGAGGAAAGACCTCTTATTTTCCTTTCAGTTAAATTGTTGGAAACTTTCAAAGTAAATATCTCACATCAGAAGAATATCATTTTTGCTTAAAACTAAAACAAAAAAGTTTCTCAAATATTTTTCCTTTGAAACAAACAGAGAATAAATGATAGAAGTGGTGTACCTTTTCTTCCTTAAGCTTGTTGTAGCTGAAAATGGCCATCCTCTTATGAGTAACCTCTGTTGTGAGAAATCTTTATTGCACCTCAACATTTGAAAGACCTTTTCAATTGGTACGTTCTTTTACAATCCAAGTAATTCCATTAAAAACTCAAGAAATATCTAAAACACCATTTTGAAAGAAAAACCAAAACCCATAATACCAAAAAAAAAAAAAAAAAAAAACTGTCATCACAAACCCAGAAGCCTAAAACACAACTTAGCAACAAAAGCACTGAAACAAAGTTCTAATTCAAAAATAGAAGCCCTTAAAGGAAAAGCAATAGAAAACGTAAGTCCCAGAGTATTGTGTGTCATCTCTCTACGGAGTAGTCTGTTTGGGAGGGAGAGAAAGGGATCTAAGGGAGGGGGAGAAAAGGATGTTGTCGAGTGGGGGAGGGGGTTCGTTGAATGTAGTGGCTCTGCTAAGTGGTGACGGTGTGAGGGGCTGTTTGCTGGGAGGAGTAACTGAGGGGCTTCAAGAGGGGGAGAAAGAGATCTAAAGGAGGGGGAGAAAGGGATGTCGAGTGAGGGAGGGGGCTCGTTGAACTATGACGTGGTTGACCAATCCGGTTAACCAGCTTAGGTGTGTGGTTTGTGTTACTGTAAACCGAAGGTTGAGTAGAATTTTTCTAATTTTTAACGTGAAAAAAGAAAGATGCATGGTGCTTATTTTATTTTATTGTTTTTATGTTTTATTTGTTACCTCTAATTCTTGAAGGGTTCGACTCTAAATTTATAATTCTCAACCAATTGAACCCAAGATTTTTGATAATGACCTTTGAATAAACACATATATTGGTCTCGCTATGTATAAAAAGCAATGGATTGGAGAGGACGTACAAATAAACAAATAGGGATGCTGGGTGGGCATTTGCATCGAGCCGGAAACCCCATAGCATGTTGTACGGACGGGGAGTTTTCCCACACCAAGCGAATGGGCAAACACTTTGAAGAAAAAAAAGGGGGAGCTGCCAGGTGTGGAGACCCACTTGCCACCTGCCTGCCCACATATAATATGTATATATATATATATATATAATATTGTGATGACCCGAGCTTGCCTAAGCATGGTCCATAGATTTTATTCTTAGTTGTCATAACATTTTAGGAACTCTAGTTATTTTGGAAAGTCTTAGAATCTTTGAATTAGCAACTTGAGCCCAAGAGGGGAGTAACTCTAGAATGCCTTGTGAATTTGTGGCCCTATTTAGAAACCCAGACCCAATGGCTTTAGGTCTATGACCCAAATCTTAGTCATTAGTGCCATGTGTCATGCATGTATTGCACTTTGAATCTAGACTTGATAATGGGTTCAGGGAGAGAAAGAAGTGTAGGGAAACACGAAGAGGTGGCTTACACGCATACCCTAGAGGATTTGCCACTTGTCAACATGCTAGAAACAAGAGACAAAAGGAACATAGGAAGACCAAAGAATTTTTGGCTAGCCCATTTTCCCACACGTCTAGACTATTTTTTGGGCTAATTTCGAGTTCAAATGTAGATTTCTTGGAAAGAGAAGTATAGGGAAGAGGAAGGGGGTTTTTCTGGAAAAGATGCATAAGAAACTAAAAGGGGCACATGGGATTTTGAATTTGTTAGACTTTTGCCAAGTGTCAAGCATTAACTAAGCTTCTAGAAGACTAGATGAAAGGACTATTGTATCAAAG
This sequence comes from Cyclocarya paliurus, assembly GCA_029856935.1. NCBI lineage: Eukaryota > Viridiplantae > Streptophyta > Magnoliopsida > Fagales > Juglandaceae > Cyclocarya > Cyclocarya paliurus. The sequence continues at coordinate 14,638,649 of CM056945.1, read as the reverse complement.
GATAAATATGCCTCTAGATTTCGGCTACCACTTTCCCAATGCACCTATTCACTTGCCACTTGTCATTTAACCTACCCTTAGACGAAAGGCACATGACGAGTCACTTAGGGAAGGAGCACTAGGAGATGAACCATCAACTTAGGAAATGAAAGAGGGAATCGATGGCTAGAGTAATGGCACACACCTATGCCATGTGTAACTCATCCTAAGCTTATTTCTTTGGAAAAGGAAGAGACATGTAGTTGTTTTACCTCTTTTCCCTAATGTACAATGCACTTAGTAGAGAATTGGAAGGGGTATAGATGGAAGAGGAGGATTTTGGCCAAAGAGAAGACCCACACGCCACCCAAGCCCTTTTACCTTCCCAATGCAATCCAATGATGGGTAACACCAAGGGTCATTTTTGGCTAAGAGAAGAAGGAAGAGGGAAAGGCCACTTGTCTTACATGCCATGGGCTTCAAGCAACCAATGAGGGATTGAGGAAAGTTCTATAAAAAGGGAAAAGAGCCACACTCCCAAGACTTTTCTTGTTGGCAATTTTCGAGCTTTGCATGTGTTCTTTTCTTCTCCACATTCTTCTCACACCTTCACTTGAAGATTTTGATACTTTCTCTAACTTTCTTTCTAACTAAACAAGATGATTCATTTTCAAGAGGGGATTTTGCCACCATCAAGACTAGATAAGGTAAGGACCAGTTTTCTCTAGTCTCATAAATGCACAAGTCACATTCTCAATTCAAAATAAGGTTCAAATCTCATAAGGATTTTGAGAATTGTAAAAATACATATACTTCTACCCATGCTTGTGGAAAAAGGTTTTAGAGTTTGCAAGGAACTCTTGAAGCTGAATGATGAGGGATGTATATCCTCCATGTTTTCATTTACCACATGTGTATTCATCTTGTTTCAAGTTTTGCCTTCCTACATAAGGCCAAATAGTTTAAGATCAAGTGATGGCCTAAAAATCCTCACACGCTCAAGAACACAAAATAGGATTTTTTCTAGACACTTTCTAATGAAACACATTCGGATTTTCAACTTGCTAATATTTTCTTACGTGGATTTTTGTAAGTATACACTCAACTTACTCTTGGTTAATATTTGTATATATTTGTGTAAATCCTTTCATTATTATGTTTGATTTGTTTGCTATCTCTTGATTGCTTGTTTGAATATGCTTATATCATCCTTGAAAATGAATATTACATGAATGGTATGATTCGATTTTAAGATGAAAATGGCAAGAATATCCTTAGCATGTTTCGGTTCTAAGGATAACTTGTTAATTTGTGATGTTTGATGACTCGGCTATACCATGTCTTGGAAGTTTTGGATCTTGGCCCAATACCATGATTCTATCTCATGTTTCATTATGCTTTGATTCCCAAGCAATATGTTTGTGGTTAGAAGCATGTTCAAGTGATGATTTTTCATGTTTGTGTACCTATATGTTTTGGCCAAGGCCATTTTCCATAGTTCCATGTATGTGTTTTGATATCTCATGTGATTTATGTTATCATGCCATGAATTGAACATGTCATGCTTGGTTATTTCATGCATGGCATTTCGTATGTCATATGTCAAGTGTAAATACGTATGTCTTAAGTCTCATATCACATGCATTTGGAGAAAAGTATGTCCAAAAAGTATTTTCAAATAAAAGAGTTTAAGAGTTTTATCACGACCCCAAGTACTAGGACGGGGGATTGTCCTAGTGTAACTCTTTTGTCTACTCTGGAGTACTTAAGAATGGAGTGGTAACCTGTGACGCCCCGACTCCCAAGTAAAAAAAAATCTCGGGAATCGTGACGTCAGAATGATGACAACCCGGTCACGCATCCCAATGACAAGTGTCAAGTGTGTGCAACAAATAAACAATGCACAATTAAAAACACAGCGGAAGGTAAATAAGTCAACTAGTACCATAATTTTAGTTAATACAGATATCCAAAATACAAATACCTTAAAAACAAGCCAAAGTCCCAAAATAAAATACAAGTCTGATAAAAAGAACTACAACACGAGTGATCCCAGATCACTCCTCCGGCGGAGCCAGATCCTCAGGCTCGGCATCTGCATCATCAATAAAGTCTGCAGTACCATGAAATGGTACCGCAGGTAAGTTATAACCTAACAAAGTCCAGAGATAAAATCATATCTAAACAACTAACCATGCATGCACATGATGCAATATGCAATAATGCGACGCACGCCAAAAATCTCTTTTGGCCCAAAAATCAACTCACGCTATTTTTTCAGAAAACAGCCAATTTCCAATTATTCCAATTAAACCATATGCACCATGGCCTCCCCTATGGACCATCCGCACATCTTGGCTACTTTACGAGCGATGCCCAGTTCCGCACCCGGTGCGTTCGTGGCCAGGTCATCCTCTAGCCCCCGCCAGCAGAAGGGCCACGGAGTCGGCACGTCCAACATCCGATCCCGTTGTCGCCTGGTGACAACTCAGGGGACGTCACTCAGTATATTCTGCTCCCGAGTGACCAGAGGAGTTCCACCGAGATAATGCCCCATCTCGGATTGGGGTCGTGATACACACGCACCCACAAATCCAGTCAACACATGAAAACCTAGTTTTCAAAATAACCACATGAACATGAATGCAATACACGAAAACCCAGTTTTCAATTTACAAACATGATCATGCGTGCATATGTAATGTACCAAACCACAACAATAAACCTCAATAACAAATGATCAACTCCCAAAATCACACATAACCAATTACAACTCACAAGATAATCAATATCCAACAATATTCCAATCACCAAAAATCACACAACAATTATTCCGATCAATCCATCCACCCCCGAACTCCTCGGACTCAGTCCGGAACCAACCAGGATACATATATATAAATATAGCAATTAATTGTAAAAATATAATTAAACCTCAAAAGAATTGTTTAGGAAATACTTACATCGCTTTAAAAATATTTTACGGAGGATCCGAGGCACTGGAAAACACCAAAGCAGTAAAAGTCACAGTGTAAAAATACTGTGGCCGAAACACAGTGAAATTGGAATTTCACACGGGTTCAAACGAAAACTTAGAATTGATAGGGTAGGGCCTATGGGATGTGGTGAATCTAATGGTGGTGGTGGTTGGCCGTGAATGGCGGCGGAAATGGGCGGTTTATGGTCGGAAGTTTCGAATCGGGTTGGAAGCTCGTACGGGCGGCTTCGGCGACGGATCGGGGCCGGGTTTGGGTGGAAAAGCTTGGTATTGGGCCGGTGATGAAGTGGCTAGGAGATGGTGGCCGGAGGTGGCCGGAGGTGGCCCGCGGCTTTCCACGGCTCTCGGAGACAAACGGCGGCTCGGGGTGGTCTGAAATTCTAGGGGTGAGGTCGCCGGTCGGAGGGGAGCTGAACGGCACCGGCGGTGGTCACCACCGCCGACCGGCGGCGGTGCAGGCGGCTGAAGGCCGAAAGAGCAAGGGAGAGGAGAGAGAGAGGGGTGCTGGGTCGCATGGGTATGAAGGAGAAGAAGGAAAGAGAAGAAAAAGAAAAAGAAAAGAGAAAAAGAAAGAGAGAAGGAAGAAAAAGGAGATCCCGTCTTTTTTAACTTGGGTTTCGAAAGTGATCCAACGAAAAAGATTATAAAACCACTAGATAAATAAAATAATTCAAACTCAATGAAATGCTCAATTAAAACAGTAAAAATATTAAAATCCAAAAATAAGTCCATTTAAATAAAACAATAACTATTTTTAAAACAGTTAAATTAAAAATCAATTTAAATCCAAAACAATAATTAACAATAAGAAAGTCCAATAAAATAATTTTCACAATTTAAAATATTCTAATATAATATTATAAAACTCCAAAAATAATAATTAATAAAAATAGGAAAGTCCAATAAAATAATAAAATAAAACCTATAAAATATTAAAACAAGAGAATTACAGAATAAATAATTAAAATAAACCTTCTTTAAAAATACACTAAAATTCGGGATGTTATATAACCTCTGGGTCGACAAAAAACCGTCGACGAGTCTCGAATGGATTCTTTTTAAACAATGCCGGAGCGAGGAAGCACCTAACACTAGTGGGTGCATAAGGCATGTAATCTGACAAAATAAGGTCGAGTTAATATGAATCTCTGTTTATGACATATTCATCACGGTGTACGGACCGTTGATGGTGCGGTAACTAGCAGAAACACGCGGTACAAAAGGAGAATTGTGTTGTGTCCACCCTATGAACAAGAATAAGAGCTCATAAGATAAGGATCATTTGATGAAAATCTCGTGATATGATAAGTATCACTCGATGCAAATCTTGTGATATGTTCTGATAAGACAACTTCTGATTAAGATTAACATGAAAAAGAAAGTCAAAGAAGTTTTTTGAAAATGTTTTAGTCTTTGTTGCAAGTCTTTTGAAAAAGGTCAACTGCATAAGTCAAGTACATGTCCATGCGCACATTTCATGATATACCTCTTGTATACTTGCATTAATTATTGTATATTGTGTAATTACTTGATAAGATTTTTTGAAATCTCATTGTGGTAGTTTTCACTACCATTTTCCAACCGAAATGGTAGAAATTGTTACAAGTACCTCGAATTTTCAAGAATCATGAATCTAGATGGTTCCATAGCAGAGGATGAGTATTCTGTACATGGTCGTTCCGACTTTTTGAAGTTTACTTGGTACATGGACTAGTTGTCCATCTTGAGCAAACCCGCAGCCCTTGTCTGATGCAAGGGCAACAACAAAGGAGTTAAAACAGTCACCACCCAGACCTCGAAAATCCCATGGAGTCTTTTGGTGTCTGACTCTTGATGGGATATTAGTGATGAAGAGAAGAGGAACATAGTTATTTTGTGAAGAAGAAAAAACAGAGAGAGAAAGAATTTATGGTTTAGATCTCAACTTTTTGGAAATAATGTTTTGAGGAGGTCCCGTGTTTTGGAAGATTAAACTTTACTCTATGCTTTTGGGATGCCATATCTTATGATACATGTTTGTGGTTTTGGACAATGTGGGGATATTTTGTTAGTATGGTGCCAAGTGCTTTACAAATGCTTATCGCGTTGCTTAGAATACCTAACTCTTACTATTTTTTCTGTTGCTTTGTTATTGCATATTGCTAATGTACTTAGGTTCATAGTATATTATTTGTCATGTACAAGGGGTGTGTGATCTTGTGTTATATGTCCCAACGTTTTAGTCATTGTCCTATCCTAAGTAGGGGCTAAGGGCACCACATATATTATATTATATTATTTTTAAAAAAATTAAAAAGAAAATATTATAATAAACAATGTCATTTAGGTTAACTCTTTAAATGGCGTCATTCTCCTCTGGATTAAGGTACCCTCCCCCCATGATTTTCCTCCCCTCTCTAGTCTCCCATTCTATCTACTTTGTCTCTGCCTCTTCTCTCTCCGTCCCTCATCTCACTCCACCAGTTTTCATTGTTGTTGTAGACCGCTCTCTCAAGTGTCAACTGTAAGTATCTCAAACATGTTTTTTTTTAATTATTTATTTTAATGTTAGGAATCTTTGATTTGGAGCAAATGTTTTTTAAATTGATGAAAGTTGGGATTGTTTTCAATGGAGGATGGGATTTGTTTGTGTTGTGATTTTGTGAAGTTGGATTTGTTTGACTGGAAGCGTTTGTTTTGTGTATGTTATGTAGGGTTTCAGGAATTTAATTTGGGTATGAGATCCAATATCCTATTTCAGATTTCATCCCCAAATTAAATTAGGGTTTCAATCCAAAACGCCAAGGATTGAAACCTTAATCTAATTTGACGTTTCAATCTAGTATATAACGTAGTTTAAGGTTTCAGATGGAAAGTCTAATAAGTATAGGGTTTCAATCCAAAATCTGAATATAAATTGGGATTTCGAATTGCCTCCTAGCATCATGGAGGTTTTGATTTGCACTCATAATTGTATTAAAAGTAAGCCAATGGAAACTCTAGAGGTGGTGGACTTTACGGATAGCCAATTGATGTAGGGATAAATTCGGAAAAAGAGGCTTAATTTCAATTTATTTCGATCACACATTGACACACTAATGGTTTGCGAATTCATTCATTTTTCTTACCTTATTATTTACTTCTAATTAAAATTCTTTTATTTTTTCAACTCCCCTGTCGAGAAAGCTCACTTTGAAGAAGGAAAAAGCTCTCCCTCTCTAAATCCTGCCCTCTCCCTGGCTCCTCCTATTTCTTTTCATCCTCCTTACATGTTGAAATATTATCCTTTCCACCATTGCTAGCCTTCAACTGCCCCAAATAGCAACCACATTCCACCTTCACATTGTGATCGTTGGCTCATTTTTCGAATTCTATATTATTTTTCTCATTTTTTTTCTTTTTTATCTTCTCTTTTGATGAACAACTAAAACCTTAGATTTATCAGGTGCTCGTCGATCTGTCACTATGTACAGATTTTGCTGCTTTAATAATTTGATGTGCATTATAAACCATTTTGCCTATATGGCAGTTGATGAGTCCTGTGTGCCCAAGAGCATTTTCATGGTTTCACTTTCTCCTCTGAGGGAAAGTCCTTTGTCCTCTTTCTCTGTGGAAATAAGAACTTGTCTATGCTTTAATTAATTTTCAATGATATAAAGAAAGATAGTATGACAGGCATCATCAAATTCTATAAAACAATCCAATTTGATAAATCATCATCTAATGTGGCTTTCAGCCATACTATTATGGTCCCCCAGTTAGATTGCATAAAAAACTACATTTTTAAAATTGATTTCTATACATTGTTATTTATTATTAAGGGTATTTCTTAAAGTCCCTCACCCTTACTTTGTTTCCCTCTCATTTTTATGAATATGATTTTATTAATGTCTAAATCAAGATAGAAAAGAAAATGTGGAGTCCCAATAAAATACTCCCTTACAATCAATATAACATGTACAATTAAAAATAATAAGGAAAAAAGACAATGGAGCCAAAATATTGGTTCGACCCATGTTCCTCAAGCAGGCCAAGGAAATGATTGCCAAAAGGTGATTTGGAATGCATTGTAGTACTACAAGGTGAAGTGGTGTGGGTAAAGGTGCATTGTTGGGTGGCATTTGAGCTCCATGCATTGCAGCATGTGGACTCCACCCGCCGAGTGTATTTATGGGTTGGTGGTAGGGGATGATAGAGTGGAAGACTTCTAGGCAAGAGAGGGGGCATGAGTTGATTGTGGAGTAGTGGATGGCAATAGATCTATTTTTTTTTCTTCCTAGTACAAATGAAGAAAATGGAGGATAAGCAGTGTTGAAAACATAGAAAAAAACCAAAAATCATACTAAGGATCACAACAAAGCATAAAACACAAAAAAAGGTGTTGTTGGCATCGCAAGAAGTTAGCATGTGGTTGGCACTCACTCCAGCAAGCATTTAAGGGCAACAAGTTGGTGAGATGGAGGTCGCAAATATTGTTTGTAGGTGACTTGGAGAAAGGGTTCATTGTGTAAATCTAATGGGTGTGATCACATCAAACAGTGTATCCCTTGGATTGCACCCTCTCCATGGTGATGGTTCCCATGGGGATGATGGTTGAGGAAGTGTCAAGAGATACAACTGTTTGACTGAGTCACTTGCCAATGGTTGTGCCCCTTGCCAACTAATATTTTATGGTCTATAAATAGAGACCATTTGTGCACATTTCGTTCACTTGCAATTTCTCTGTCCATCACCAAGTTGTGGGATAAATACCCTCACGGGAGTGTCATCATTTTGTCAATTTTCGTTCAATATGTTTGTTTAGTACTATCAAAGCCTTGTCATGACAAAGGAGATGTTTTATTGCATAGAGAAAATCATCAATAAGCAAGTGCTTGGTTTGGCAACCAGACTTGTATATTACAATCATCTTAGGAGACTCTTAGATCATGGGAAAAACCTTTTCCAAATCATAGTGGGAGGCATCGAATACACTGGAATCTTGCAAAATTTAGTTTCCAGTTATTACTTTAATGACAACTGCTGGAGAATTTTCTCTCAAAGGTGTAAAAATGGTGAAGCCAAAATAGAGAATAGTAAGAATTTTACAAAAACTGTTCCGGCTGGTCATTGAGGTTTCTTACCATCACATGGATTTGAGAATGTCAGGCACACATTAGATATTGGGTTGTCCTCATCCAACTCATTGGAGGGAAGTGAAGATTCAAGTTTCATTTAGATGGACTCCGTTAAGTGAGAGGAAGAAGGCAATTGTGTTGGTCAAAATGGTGCCGTTTCAACCAACGCTCAGAAGGAATCATACAATTCTTAGCTAAATGACATTTTTTGTTTAGCCGGTTGAGGAGAAAATGACCAAAAGGACAACGTTGTTTTGGCCACATCAGAGGATCCAAAACCTATAGGGAATGATGTTGTTTCACACAAAGTACTGAACGATGCCATTCCAGGAACCTTGGAATAGCGCAACCTCATTTTGAACGCATCGAACAACCTCATTTTCTCTATACCAAAGTGGCACCAAATGGCCCATAAGCAAGTCCTTATTCTGGAGCAATTTGTTGAAGCCCAAAAGCTTATAACAAATTGTACTAAAAAGTAAGCCCAAGCCTAAGTCATTAGCCCAAAAGCCAACCCATCTTCTGAAGCCACATCCTGACCCGTGAGCAGAGAACAAGATCACGCCATTGACTGACTTGGTTTTCTGAACTGGTTCGAACTAGTTTTGGTGTTTTTGGCTGTTATGGGTCATTTCAAGCTTGATGTGGTTAATTCAAAACTGTTACACTACTGATGTTTTTGCCATATCACTAGAGGGCATCTGTTGCTCGAGAAAATCGCCAGAAATTCCTTGAAATAGGAGAAACATCAAGGAGAGTTCATGGCAACTCTTGATCAGGGATAATGTGATGACAATTTCTGAGGACTTAACAACACCAATTCATATGAATTGTGAGGACAATTTCTGTAACACCCTACTCCCCAATAAAGACATTTTAGAATTTTCGGAGAGCCAGTGTGCTACTACTGAACTTGACTCAAACTTTTATTTTTAATAACGAGCCAGATGCGAAAGATTCTATAAATAAAATTTAATTAATACTTAAAATCCAACATAGAGTCTGCGGAAGCACTTATTTAAAAAAATACGAAAGTCTCATGTGCTTATCAAAATAATTTACTTAAATCTTAAACCATAAAACTAAGATAGCAAAATTTGTCTAGGCCTCTGCCTTGCCTCTCGGGGTCAAGTCCTGTCCTGCAGTCTCATCCTCGTAAATGTCATCACCTGGGGTGGTTTAAAAATATGAAAAAAACTAAAATGAGTCGAATACTCAATAAGCACACATCATACAGTAAACGTAATAAACATAAGGTTTCTTGAAAAGCGTGCATACTCATAAATACATACGTAAATAACATGAACATGAACATGAGCTTATCTTTCACTTGTCATAGGCCGATATCCACTGTTGACCCCCGTGAGTTAGGGTTAGTGAATTTAAATAGATTCCGATTCCGCTCGTGGCTGCGGGTTGTGGAATCCATACATAAGGAAGACATACTGGGTGTACTACCAACATGTACGATCTGGCAATGCAATATGCCCATAACATAGGTACCGTCTTCATATCATATCATAGGCCGTTACGTATTTTATCATTCACATTTCATCATACTCATACTTGCATAATTTTCATATCATAGATTTCAAAAGAAATCACATACATACTTGTCATATCTTGTCATATCATATCACATTCTTTCATAACATGTCGTGATGCATGACTTCTCACGTAAAATCCTGATTTTTTCATAAATATTTTAATACATAAATCTTCACATAAAATCATGCATGGCTTTTCATAAATTATTTTAATGCATAATTCTCACATAAAATCATAACTTTTCATAAATCTTCATAAAATTATGAATTTTTATATTTTTATCATGTCTTGGGTACGTAAAAAGGGAATTCCAATAGAAGGCATACATGCATAATATTTTTATAAAAGACATGCTGTTTATCGTAAATACGTATAAGGGTATGATCATGCTACTTACCTTGCAGCGCTAATCCACTATTTTTGACGCTAATTCACTATTTTCGACGCTTATAAAAATAAATATGAATTTGCATAAATTTCTAATTTAAACATATGAATTTATTTAAAACCTAAACTACTAAAGTATCCTCTATTTTCTAAACCTAAAATCTCCCAAAACTAAATTATTACTCAAATTGTAAATCTTAAAGAGTAGGGGAATTTTTTGTAATTAACTAACCAACCTACAAATTTAGTCTACGGATTGCATGCATTAAGAATTGGAATTACGTGAGAGGCGAAGGGCAGTGGGGGCTGACCGAGAGCTAGGCGTGAGGCTGGGTTACACCTCGACGGTGGCACTCCGGCGAGCTGGGCGTTGCACGCAATGAGAGGGGAACGAGGGATAGGGGGTGTCGGAAAGTCCTTGGTGGTGGTTTCTGTGAGGTCTCGACCGTGGAGCTCGGAGGCGAGAGTGAGGTGTCACACCCAGTGAGAGGCCGGCGGAGGGAAGCTCGCTGGACGGCTTGAGCAATAACTTGCTCTGTTTCAGGGAGCTAAAACAGGGGAGGATGGCAGCGGCTCGTTGGCTCTTCCAAGGGCAGTCGCGTAGTGTTTTTAAATAGTTGGGCAACGAGGTGGTCTGAGTAAGGAGCTACGACGTGGGTTGCTTGGTTTTGGCAAGGTGGTGCAGTGGGTTCTCGGTGGTGTGTAGTGGCTAACACACGGTGGCTGAGCGACTGGAAGGGCAACATTATGGAGGGTCTGGCACTTGGTTGCCTTCTGTTTGGGGTTCTTCTGCTGTGCTAAAGGGTTGAGAGTGAGGTTTGCTGTGTGTGGAGAAAACAACTCGACGAGGGCTTCCTTTCGGCTTGAGGAAGAGGCTGGTTTGTGAAGAGCTAAAACGAAGGGTCTCTGCATGCGTGAGTGTGTTTCAACATTAGGCGGCAGTGTATTTATAGACCTAGATGGTTGAGAATCAAAAGGAAAACCCTAGAGGTGCAATGTGCATCATGTGGAGAAAACTTTACGATGGAGCCGTGTATCATGCAGTGATGGCGGCGAACTAAACCGTGCTTGAAGTGAAGTCTACCACGGTGAGGAGTCTAGTGTTAGTTTGATCTAAGGATCCTATTCGAGCTGGGAATCCAACAGTGTAGGAATACATGTGCACGCACGGACTTGGGATAGAGATTCAAAATAATATAAACACTAACAAAAAAACTATCTTAAAATATATCTCTATTTAATAAAATAAAAATTTAATCCTACATCATCTATAAAAATGTCAACAAAAAAAAACCTAATTATCAAACCTAATAAATATCCGTAATTATCTCTAATAATATAAGATCAGGTCGTTACAATTTCAGAGGTAATGCTCATAGAATTAACGTCAAATTCATGGTGGGTTAACCTTTTAGCAACAAGACATATATGCAAGAACAGAGAACAGTTTGTCAAACTTGAAGAGAAACAAACAGGTGAACACAGAGTGCACATGGGCAATAACACATATTGCGATGTCTTGGGCTAAGGTACATGTGAATTTATTATAAAAGATTCTTTTATTATTCTTATTGATATATGTTGTAACGCCTGTCCTTTTGGTAAGATTTTAGAAAATAATTTTAGAAAATGAGACAAGAATTACTAAACTTTTTCTTTCCCTTTCTAGGATATAAAAGATTCCATAGTTAAAGGTTGAAATCATTTTTATAAATCTAAAAAAAACTTTTACAGCGGAATTCATTTAATTAAAAATATAAAGTCCTTTTACAAAATTGGTTTCATACATTACATAAAATACCTAGGCTTTTGTCACCTCTTCGTTGGGCTATGTCTGTCCTGGCTCTTCTTACTCATTTTGTTCTTGAGAGGGGGATGGACATATATAAAAATAAAATAAGTCGAATACTAAGTAAGCATTACTTGATATTGTAAAAATATACTAATATGGGTTTTCATTCATATATTTCTCATTCATATACATACTTTACATAGAATATTTTATTTTCTTTAAAAATATTACTAGGTGGGATTTTTCTTTTAAAAAGATTGTCATTCCTCAAAACATTTTCCAACTTGTACATTCCTTCTTAAAACTAAAACATTTCATACATCCAATTATTCTTATCAGTTTTCCTCTGGTCGGTACACACTGTTACATCCCGTGTGTTGGGTTAGCGGTCTTTTAAACGTGATTTTGTCGTGGCCGCAGGTTGGGAATCACTCAGTCAAGGCGCAGCACTAGGTGCACTACCGGTACTACTTACTCAGCATTGCAATCTGCCCAGTCCATTAATACCATCATTCATTCATTCAGTCATGGTTGTTACGTAACTTCATACATTAAAACATTCATTTCCTTTCAGTCATTTCCTTTCCTTTCATTCATTCTTTTCATTCCTTTCCTTATCATTCATTTCATTTAGTAGTCAATTTACTTTCATAAAACATCATTTCATAACATAAAGCATAAAACCTCATCATTTCATTTCATGGCACATACATACAATATATACTATATATAACATCCATTCACAAGCATACAACTATTCTTTGGGTACATAAAAAGGGGTTGCCAAAGAAGGTCATTACATACATATACTTGAACAATAATATATTAGCATAGATTCATAAAACGTCATTTCATTATGAGAGAAAACATTTCATTTTCTTTCATTTTTAGAAAACTATTTCCTTTTTTCTTCATTTCATAAAAGAACATTTTTCTCATAAAAGCATTTTGTTTCCTTTTACATAAATAAAACTTTCCTTTTCATTTTCATATCTTTAGAAAACTCTAGACGAGTATGAACATAATTCTTACTAGGACTTCGTGCTATTTACATTTCAGGCAGCCCATTCATGTGCGTATCAAATGACAACTTACATGCATACATAACTTTCCGTCATTTCTTTTCTATTTACAATAGAAAATTAAACATAGAATTGACATAATAAAAATATCCTAACTCTTAGTTCCTTCGCTTCCACGGGTCTTAACCTTCGATTGATTCCTTACATAACTTCCTTTCACTTAAACTAGTCATGTCCAAATAACTTCATCAACTACTTACTTGCCTACATCTTCATTACCTTCTTTTTACACCTCTAGGCATTCTTGATACCCTTTAATTGAACTTATAAAAGTCATCATTAATTCCTTAAAGCATAATCATTGCCATAAATCTTAGGCCTAAACTACGAATCTAGAAACCCAACTTCATTTTCTAACTAATAAAGTGAGCTCCCATGCTCACTTAAATCCTCCAACCATCACTCACAAGTCTACAACTCAATCCCACCTCACCATGAATTTCAACTAGAGTTAAAATATCATTCCTCAAACAATACCCTTCCTCCATACACATACAATCCAATCCAACATCAACTTTAAGTTCTAATTCACTTCCTTACCTACAAACATATTGCACAATTCAAACCAAGCATACATATACAATCACCAAACATACACGTGTCATACCTTTTTATCACCTAAGATTAACATATAATCCATTTAAGCACTAATTTGTTTTAACAAGCTCCATCCATACCCAATACATTAAAAAAACACAAATATGTTGTAACTCCCTGTCCTCGTGGTGGGACTTAGGAAATGGTTTTAAGAGAAATAGACAGAAGTTACAGATCTGTTTAAAAATTTTACATTTTCTTTCAAGTATATGAAAGATTTGACGTTTAAAACTAAAATATACTTTATAAATATAGGAGAGAGTCTTGCAGTGGAAATCATTAAGTTCAAATAAAAAGTCATTTTACAAAATACTCTTTTATACGTTACATAAAACTTGCCTAGGCTTTAGTCACTGTTCCCTTGGGCCATGTCTGTCTTGACGCTTCGTCCTCATGTTGTCCCTGAGAGGGAGAGGGACATAGATAAAACCTAGAGTGGGTCAAATACTTAGTAAGTATTACTTCATACAGTTAAAATATACTAACATATATTTTAATCCATGCATTCATCCTTTATCATACATACTTTACATAAGCATTCATTTCATTTAAAAAATTTCAAGGTGGGGTTTTTCTTTTAGAAAGGTTTTCATTTCTTAAAATGTTTACCACACCTTGTACTCCTTCATAAAGAAACTAGAGCATACATGCATTCATTCATTCCTTCATTCATTCTTTTTACTTTTCTTTGGCCGTTACACATTGTTACACCCTGTATGTTAGGGTTAGCAGTCTTCCTTTGGACTTGGATTCCGCCCGTGGCCATAGGTTGGGAATTCCTTTCAGTCAGGGGGTAGTACTGAGTACACCGCCAATACTACTTACTCGACATTGCAATCTGTCAGTCCTTTGGTACCCATTCATTCAGTCATGGCCGTTATGTATTTTCATGCATTAAAACATTCATTTCCTTTTATTCATTCAGTCCTTTCCTTTCATTCATTCCTTTCAATCCTTTCTTTTTCATTCCTTTCATTCATCAGTCCATCATTTTATAAATATCATTTAAAAGCATAAGTTTAAACATCATAATTTAAAACATCTTTTAAAAGCATAAATATCAGCATCATCATAAACATTAGTTCATGGCATCATTTAAAATCGTTTCATAGCCTCGTTTAAAATCTCTTTCATAGCGTCAATTAAAAATACACTTTCATCGTGTCACTTTAAATATCATTTAATAGCATTGAGCATAAACCTAAACATTTTATTTCTTCATTCAATCCTTTCAGTCATTTCCTTTTTATTCATTTCAGTCATCAGTCCATTCATTTCATAAACATCATTTAAAATCATGAGTTTAAACATCATCATTCAAGGCATCTTTTAAAACTTAGTTCATGGCATACTTTAAACATTCTTTCATGGCATCACTTGAAACTCATTTCATAGCCTCATTTAAAACCCCTTTCATCACATCATTTAAAACATCATTCAAAGCATCAAGCATAAACCTCACCAATTCACTTCATTGAAAATACATACAATACATACTACATATAACATCCAGTCACTTCATTGAAAATACAAAAAATACATACTACATATAACATCCATTCACATGCATACAATTATTACTTGTTGCATAAATAAGGGCTGCCAAAGATGGCCATACGTACATAAACCTTTAGACATTTATACTTAACATACTTTCATAAACATCCTTTTATTTCATTTCATTTCATTTCATAAAGCATCACAAAAAGAAACATTTCTTTATCAATTCATATCATTTAGAAAACTCATAAGAGTATGAATGTAATACTTACTTGGACTCCATGCCATACTTATTTAATGTAGTCCATTCATGTGTGTGTCATATGACAACCTACATGCATACATAACCTTAACCTCATTTCCTTTCAAGTGCATAAGTAACTAAACTTAGAAGACATAAACTACACTTCAACTAGACTTTCCTCACTTAGACACACTCTTCCTTCTATCCCTATCTTCTATGTTTTCCTTATCGTATTTCCTCTTTCTGGGACCCTCTATCCTTAATGTGAACCTCTATGATTCACCTTAAAGTTAAGACACACTAACACTTCCTCACATGCTTCCTACCAAACCATTCTATCCCGATGCATAACTTGAACCAACCAAGTTATGCATTCCCATCCTAGTCAATACACACGTCACTTGCTTCATTCACATACCCTAAACCACACTTCATCCTCATTCCCAACCATGCATACCACACAACTTTAAGCCAATCTTGAGGCTCAACTATCGTGTACTCATGCATAAAATAGATTATCCATTACATATGATAAATTTTTCCAGCACATGCGTCCAACCATTTTACACATGTACCATACCCCCTTTATCACCTAAGAGCAACATATAATTCACTAACACCCACTTGTGTTAACAAGCTCCATACTCCGATATTAACCTTCACTTAAACCCCACTAGCATGACCCTTCATACGACCCATCCAACTTCGCAGTTCATCCCAACATTTAACACGACATAACCACATTCACAACTACACATCCCCTCACATCACGTAGCTTAAAACTACTTCCAAGCTATATCGTTATCCATCACTTCACCTGGCATCCTTTAACTTCACTCCTATACCATCTCCTCAATCATCACATGCACGACTCCACATGCATTCCCCATCACTTCATAACATCTCACCATACTCCCTCTTCGTCACCGTTACACCACTCCGTCACTTCACACATACTCCCAGCCACGACCTTACTACATAGTGACGCCATCACTTCCGACTACACGATCACATCACACCTACTCCGAGACATTGCTTCATAGTTCTTGACACTTTACAATAAGGTCCACACTACATCACATCCCATCACTTCACACAACACAGTCCACAACACGACACAACACACTTCACAATACACAACCTCACAAACCACCCCAACTACTCCTTTCACATATCCTAACACAGTGAACTCCACAACACAGCATAGTTCACAACACAATATCCAACTCCACAATAATTAAATTAACGAGGAAAAGGAAGAGGGATTATAACATGGGTCAGGATGACCCATTGCGTTGCTCGTTGGTCCCGCGGTGTCTGAAGCCACTAGCTTGGGTGGTGGACACTATTGTGACCTTACAATGGGACAATCTCGGAGGACCAGATCTAGGGTTTCTTGGCTAGATCTTGGGTTTAGAGGGTTTCGTGGTGGTGGTAGCAGGTGGACTTTGGTATCAGCGTGGTGGTTGGGGCTGGCTTGGCCGGGTACAGTGGTTAAAAGAGTTGTGGGAGGCATTGGCTCGCGGCAGGAGGGAAAGGAGATATGGGAATGGAGAACTAGAGGTGGTCATGGGTGGCCCATGGCGGCTCGAAAAGAGCACAGTGGCGTTGAAAGAGTTGGTGGTCATGGGTTGCAAAGCAGAGCAAGGGAGAGAGGAAGGGCTTGAGCTATTGGGCAATGTTGGATTATGGAGCTCGGCGTGGGAGAAGGCTCATAGTGGTTGTTCATGGTGGCGTCGTTGGAGAGGCATGGCAACGCTTGGCTAGGTGTGTGTGTGTGTGAGTGTGTGAGAGAGAGAGAGATAGAGAGAGAAGAGATAGGAGGCCTTGTGTTGAGCTAAGGGAGGTAGAAGGCACTGGCAAAGGGGCTGGTGGCGTTGCGGCATGGTGCGGTGATGCATAGCAGCAGATCTGGATGGAGACAGTGGGAAGCCCATGAGAGAGAGAGAGCTATGAGGAGGAAGAGAGAGATTAGTGTTTGGGCTAGGGTAGGAGAAATGGTTGGCTGTGAGGAGGAGCCGAGGAGAAGTGATCGGGAGGGAGGGGGGCTGTTGGCTGGGGGGAGGGAGGAGAGAGAGGGAAAGGAAAAGTGAGGGGAAAAGGCTAGGGTTTGGGGCTTTAAATCCCAACCCTTCATTTTGAGTCCGCAGATTTGATCCAATTGTTTAGATTACATTGAAAATAACTAATTAAATAATAGTAATCAAAATAGATATACAATAATACTAATTTAAAAATCAACTTTAAATTCTAAAAATATAATATTTCATCATAAAATAAAATGATGAAGTTTGCTAAATATTTTTAAGAGAAATAACTTCATCTAAATAAGTAGAGTTTTAAACATAAAATGAAATAACGAATATTAAATAATACATTTAAAGAACTAAAATCATTTAAATAAAATAATTTTCTAAAACTATATTATTTTTGAGGCTTCGTAATATAAATATGCTTACTTGAAAATTAGGCTTGGTTCAATAATACCAAAAATACCACTCCTAAAAATAACTTTGGACATTTAAAATATTTCGAAGGCTTTAAAGCACTGGGCTCCATTTAAAAATCATTTGAAATATTTAAAACACAATTATTTGGGATTTAAAACGCAAATGCGCGACTCGTGACCAACCAAGAGAAAAAAGAGCGGGTTCTCACATATGTCTATTTAGAAACCAACATCATCATCATGCTTTTCAACTTCACTACAATTCCATCATATCATCCCAACACATAATGACAATCCATCCAAACTTCATATATTCACCTCCAGAATCTCAATAGAATTCAATTATAAACATAGTCCAACACAAACATAATCATGCATTTAGAAATCATTTCCGTGCTCCAATAAACTCCAATTGAAAATCCCAAATATAAGATTTCTAACATAAGAAAAAAGAAAAAAAAACATGTTTGAGATACTTACAATTGACACTTGAGAGTGCAGTCTACGACAACGACGGCAACGATGAAAATTGGTGGAGTGAGATGAGAGATGAGGGGAGAGAAGAGGCAGAGACATAACAGAGAGAATGGGAGAGTGGAGAGGGGTGGAGAGTCATGGGGGAGGGTACCCTAATCCGGAGGAAAATGATGTCGTTTACGGAGTCTTTTAACACCCTAAATGATGCTATTTATTATAATATTTTCTTTTTACTTTTTTAAATAATATATTTTATATATACATATGTATACATATTGTTCTGTTTAATTTTTTTAAAAATAAAATAAAGAATATATTATGTATATATATACATATTATATGTGGGTAGGTGGGTGGCAAGTTGGTCTCCACACATGACACTGCATCTTTTTTTTCATCAGAGTGTTTGCCCACTCGCTTGGTGTGGGCAGACTCCCCGCCTATACAACATGTTACGGGGTTTTCGATTGGATGCGAGCCCGCCCAGAATCCCAATTTTTTATTGAAAAAAGCTATATGCAGTCTCCTAATGCAAGCGCCGAGCAAACGCGTCACGTGAAAAAATAAAAACACAGCGTTTCACTCAACTCTCCCTCCTTCCATTTCCCCCTCTCAATGTTTCTTTCCTCGTTTCAGCTTCTATTTCCTCCCCTGCAGTTTCACCCATTTCTTCAATTCCCACATCAATGGCGGCTTTCTCCCCAGGTAGTTTAATATTTGTGTGCGCTTCATAGCCATGGGTACTTGTTTTTAATTGCACTCATCGTTGCTTGCACTGCTCTTGCTGCAGGCATTTTGTCTTTGTTGTGCTTGCAACGAAAACCCATTATTTTCAACGAAAACCCATTATTTTCTTGTACTTATTCATTAGTGGCGTTTTAGGTGAATTCGAATCAATTCCGATTACGGTCTGAGGTTCTTTATTTTGTTTTGTCCGGTCTTGTTGGTTTTTGAACTTGAAGATGCTAAGAAGGGACTTGCTTTACCTCCGTTTTTGACTAAATTTAGCTCCGTAACGATTGTTGGCACGAAAGGATCTGTTCCATTGATTGACTATAAGCTTCTAGAAAAGGCAACAGACAATTTCCAGGATAGGAATATCCTGGGAGAGGGCGGATTTGGATGTGTTTACAAGACTCAATTGGATGATACCTTGAATGTTGCCGTCAAGAAGCTTAACTGTGAAAGTAGAATGCCGAAAGGGAATTCGAGGTAATTTTTGTTTCTAATTCTAAACGGGTCCGTGTTTCATGAATTTTTAGCGTTATGACCATATTGTTCTGGTTTTGAACTCTCTTTTTGGATTTGCAGAACGAGGTTAATATTCACAGAGAAGATAGAGAGAGAGTTTGATTGAGAGGAATGCTGTGAGATAAAATAGATTCTGGAGGGAGGGAGAGGGAGAGAGAGAGAGTGAGTGTAGAAGATAAGAGAGTAGGACCCAGCCGCATCAGACATTCATTTATATTAATTTTGAAAGCCGTTTGCACGCCGCTTACAAACGGCGACTGTACGTAGCAGTAGTGTTGTTTATTTGTACGTCCTCTCCAATCCACTGCTTTTTATACATAGAGAGACCGATATATGGGTTTTTTCAAAGGCCATTAACAGAAATCTTGGGATGAATTGGTTGAGAATTATAACTTTAGAGCCGAACCCTTCAAGAATTAGAGGTAACAAATAAAACGTAAAAAAAAAAAAAAAAAAAGCACCATGCATGCTGCATCTTTCTTTTTTCACGTTAAAAATTATGATGTTTTTAGCTAAAAAGCGTAGGGACCTACGTTGGTTTTTTGGGGGGGGGGGGGGGGGATTTTTTCAAAAATATACTTTAGGATATGTTTTTTTAAAGACATCCTAATATAAAGATAACTTCCCCTCCAAAAAATAAATATTTTCAAAAATCTCATTTGGTACTTAGTTGTCTAGGTTTCTTTTAATTTTTTAATAATTTTTTCATAATTACAACTATTTTTTGTCATTAATAAAATCTTATATTCTCATTTTTTTTTTTACATATCATAAGAGGCAATAAAATATCTTAGTCTCTATTTATAAGCTATTTGGTAAATTTATAACCTCATTTTTTTTTATTTATTTACACTTTTCTTTTTAAGTCTTCCACTAGCTAGCTTGTTTGGATTAATTTTGTTAGTAAGTACATATATACTACCATCGAGTTAACAATTAGAAGTGAATGCAACAAATCTTACATAGTTATTTCTATCTATATTATAGAGACTTTACAACATTCAATCTTAGATTCAATAAAAAAATTTATCTTTATTTACTTAATTTTTATCATTTGTTTCAAAAAATGTTGCATGATTATTTCTATCTTAATTTTTATTTTTCACTTGAGTCTGATGGAGCTCAAGTGAGAGGTTTAGATGGGTGGTTTTAATAATTTAATTTGTTTCTAAATAACAATCTTATATAATTAATATTAAATATCGGTGACATACTTTACTACCTTAAATGTCATATATTGTTCACCTCTTATACATATAACACACTTTGATAATCGTCCTCATGCACAATCCTAATTCCGCTTCTGCGTAGGAGTGTATGATTCTTGGCGAAGCCAGGACCAGGAACATTTCGCTAGATGCTAAATATGGTTTTGAGAGACATTTTAGATGCAAGGGCCCCACAGTATGCGTGACATTCAGGCAATGTAGGTAAATATTGTAGAGCACAGGAAAAAGATTCTTTTGGTGGAGCCCGCGATATACAATGTTATTTCTTATATTTTTAAATATTTTTAATTTTTAATTTTTATTTTATTTTATAAATAATTTAATGTTATACTGAGAAAACATATTAATATGTTTTTTAAAGTAACTAAGTGATTAAATTGAAGTAAATTACAAAAATATATCTATAGTTTTTATGACGTGTAGTCTGGTACATGTCAATTTTCTCCGAATCTCCGTCGTTAAGCTATTAAAGTTTCGTTTAGTTATATAAAGAATTTTATTTTATTTTATTTTAAAAAAATTTTATTTTAATAATACTTTATTTAACTTTTATCTCATTTATTTAATAAAATTTTATTCAAAACTTTAAACATATGATATATCAATATGTAAAAGGCTCAAACTATGGGGCTGAATAATAATTTATCCTTTTAGTTTGTGTCCAATGAGAAATTCCATTTGTTGTATTTTATAAAAAAGTTTTAACAAATTTCAAAAAATCTTTTTGTTAAATCGGGAATACTTATGAGTATGTTAAATCGGGAAAATACTATTCTTATCATTTTATTCTACCGTTTAATTTTATTATTGTGATTTATTATTTTATTTTATAATTTTTATAATTAATAATTAAAAATATATAATTTGACAATATTATATATTTTATTTTTTAAAAAAATATTAAAAAATACATATATAAAAAAGTTAAAAAAAAAAGAAATCCTATAAGGTCCCAGCGATAGCTCGGACCGGTGTCTGTAGAGCCTCCTGGAATTCTAGAACCAGTTGCAGGATTTCGTCGTTCCTTCTCTTTTCCTCAGTCTTGTGCTTATTTGTTGAGTTCTAATGGAAAATCTGAAGGGACTTCTTCGTATTCGGCTTCGGAAAGGCACTAATCTCGCTGTGCGTGACAGCCTTAGCAGCGACCCTTATGTCTTTGTAACCATGGGTCAACAGGCCAGTCTCTTTCCTCTTCACTAATTTCTCACAATCTTTTTCTTGTTTTTGTATGTAAGGATCGGCTGTCTTTTTTGTAGCTAGTTTGATTTTAAGCTTCTTTGAACCTTCCAATTCACTTGACGCTGACGCTGAACTGGTTGGCTGTATATGAAATATTTCTATATTTCTTTGCTCTTTTTTTCTTTTCGAAAATTTTCCTGCAAAGACGTTTGGGGAATATTTGATATGAGGGCAACAATATCTGATTTTCTCGGTTACAGTCGACTCATAATTTGTCTCTCCATGATGCCCTCATCCGACATGAATGTCAAGTTAGACAGTTTTTGTCTTACCGTGAATCCTAATTTGATTAGCTCAAGTTTCCTCCAAGTTCCGTCGATGTTTTTCTCTTTTGCCTCTAACATTCAACAGACTATCTCGTTTGGATAGTTGGGTGGTTTTAGACAAATTTTAAAAATAAAATAAAATATTGTTAATTATTTTTTAATATTATTATTATTTTAGAAATTAAAAAAGTACTTGAGTTGTTTATTATAATTTGTGTGAAAATTTAAAAAAGTTGTAATTATGAGATTAGATCAATATACTTGAAGAGAGAACAGGGACTACAACAGCAATTGGAATGTTTCGTAGTCGAATTCAACATGGAAAGATCCCTGCAAATGATAATTATATATGTCTAAAATCTGGATTGAATGGAGGGTTTCGGAAAAGAACTTCATAAGCTTTTCCCATTTATGTCCTACTCCTTATCCTCTTTTTTTAAGGCTTCAGAAAGAAGTTTCACCATACTTTGAATTGTTCTATGATGGTTTGTTTTTTCTTTTTATTCTACATAGGGAAGTTTGAGGTATGACATTCATGAATTGTATGAAACATCGATAAATCGAATCAAAGTTTTGCTTTTCATCTCAGGCGAGGAGGCATTTAAGCTTTCTAAGCTTGTGTTACTTGGTTTTTGCTTTTGTTCTTGGCAGCTTTTTAAGCTTACAACTTCTGCCTTAAGTATTTGGTTTTAGAAAATGTATTTGCAGACTGACTTGCTGCTAACTTTGGCCTACTACCCAAAGAGGATCTTACTAGTGCTTGCTTATTATTTTCTTCATGACTCATGATCTGACCTACTTGTTCCAAATATTATTTTTCCCAACTGATCAAATTATATATAGTGGCTTCTGATATTCTTTCTTTTTCCTAATGAAATATATAAATTGATGCAGAAATTGAAGTCTAATGTGGCAAAAAATGACTGCAATCCTGAGTGGAACGATGAGTTGACTCTTTCTATTAAGGATCTTAATGTTCCCATCACTCTGGTAAGTGAAACCTAACCATACTTGCCTGCATCTCTGTAATACGGTTTACTGGTGACTACTGAACAATGCTTCAGAAACTATTAGGAGATATATTAATGTTGTTTGCATTTATATTCATGCACTTTGGTTGGTAAAAAGATTGCTGAGGAAAAAAATAATAATAGGCTTACTTATTATCAGGGCCTAATAATTTTATTTAAAGTGCTAATGATCTTTTCATATTTTCAGACAGTGTATGACAAAGACACGCTTACTGTGGATGACAAAATGGGTGATGCTGAGATAGACCTAAAACCATATATCGAGTGTTTGAAGATGGGATTGGAGAATCGCCCAAATGGCTGTGTAGTTAAGAAAGTTCAGCCGAGCTTGACTAATTGCCTTGCCAAGGAGAGCACTTGTGTTTGGAACAATGGGAAAATTGTCCAGGATATGAGTCTCAGACTGAGAAATGTGGTGTCCGGGGAGGTGTCAATCCAACTTGAGTGGATTGATATTAGTGGTTGTGAAGGCCTGTAAACTTAGAGCTAACTGAAACTGCTGTTACTCTATGATATATTTTTAGGTTTTAAGCTTTAATATCAAGGGGTTGAAATGTGTTTGATGTATAAGTCTATTTGATAATAAAATAAAGAAACTTTTATGGAATATCTAGAGTATGCTCCCACGCATGTGTATGTGGTGGTTCGATGCTTGGATGGTACTAAAATTTGTATATTTGCATTATTACCTCTGAATTTGGAAATTAAATAATATATTTTATAACAAAATCATGTGAATTTTCATATAGATTTTCTCAAAAAACCCATATAATGAAAAAAAAATATTAGTACTGTACAATAGCAATATAATTAATTTGTTGAAGATATCTCAATTGCCAACCATATGTTTCATTGGATTAATCGCATTTTCCAGCTTGTTTTCTTGGTCCAAAAATCTTCTCCATAAAACCATGAAAAAAAGCAAGTCGCAAACTTTAACAAGACAAAATCACATTGGAAGGTAACGGGAGTTGAGCAATGGACCTAATTATAGTTAATACCATTGATTATGGAAGCAATTGCAGAGAGTTTCAAAGAACCTCTAAACTCCCTTGAAAGAATAAAGAACATGCAACTCTAATATCACTGAAATTATAGGTTGAGAACTAAACCCACATGCAACTCGGGCTTATATCGCTGAAGACCAATTGCGAATACGGATATGTTTCAAAATTGAAAAAATCTAAGATATGGCATAAAATGGGCATTAAAACATGAAGCTTGCAACAATCCAGCAAAAATGAGAACCAAATGTCTAGCAAAATAAGATTTGAAGCACTTCATTGAAAGGTAAAAACATCTTAAATGGGAATTTAACGGGGGAAATGAACGGTTTATCGCCCAAAATGATACCCGCCAAGCAAAGCATGGTCATGGACTCGGAGTGCGCATGGAAAAGTCTTGTTTCATATGCACGTTATTACTGATCTAGTTAAGAAAGATTACACCAATACTTTCCATTCTTGTGTTGGTCTTTTTTGTCATGGTATTCCACGTCTATTAACTCCGAATCTAATAGCTCTGCATTACTACACCCTCCTGCATTAATTTCATGGGGTCAAAAAGAAATTGCCTTGAGTTATCGTTATCCTTGTCTGCATCAACAAAGTAGAGAGTCAAAAGCTTTCACATTGAGCATGCATGTCATAGGCCAACAAAGGACCTGGAACACAAAGGTTGTACATATGTATCTTATGGAAAAAGAGCCAAGTCAAGAAGATTGAGAATCCTTGGTTTTACATTGACTTTGGGAATCCTTGGTTTTACTCGGGTCACTAAGGATTATGATTTTCTCTTCTTCAAAGGGAGGATAAGTTTTGACCAAATCATTATCATTTTAAACACATTGGCACCAAATCTAGTCATCACCTTCAACAAATTGGACATGTTAATGTCTACAATTATTACTAAAAGTTGCGCCTTGGTGACATTTGCTTGAGTTGTTTATTATCGCTTCCGAAACTTGAAAACTCAACAAAATTGCTCACTTTGGCCATGCACAATACAAGCTTGACTTTGTGATGGGGTCCTTGGTTCTTACCTCTTTTACTTGGGTTGTCCATGTTGTGAGGTCTGCTATATTTTCAAAAACAATTTCTTTATTGTTTCATTTGACTGTTTCTTGTACCATGACCTTTGGAGAAGCCACTATTTTTGAAAATTAGATTTACTTTTTTTCTGTAATACTCTTTTCAATCTTGCATCGCCTTCCTCCTCTATGTGGATATACATGATCTGTGTCTTCAAGGATCTCTGTTTTTGCTTCTGGCACATGGATTTTTAAAACTCTATCTATGAAAGTTCCAATTTGTCATTGATGCAACAAACAATTAAATTTCTCCATTCTTAATACCTTTAGATCTAAAGTCTACTATAATCATTTGATAATCTAGCGCTCTGTGCAACAGATTTCCTATCTAGGATATTGAAAAGCATCTAGCTACACATTTATTTGCATCAACGTATTCAGAATCGCATTTGTATAACTTGGTAAAGCTTTACACATTGTTTTTTTCTTGCTCTTTCTTAAGTAATGCTTTCAGAGGACATGTTTGGAATCTCTGCAGTGAGAATATAAGAGATGCTTAGAAAGCATAAATAGAAGAATGGCCTACATGTCCATATCTAAAAACGAGTTATGTTGAAACATAAGGGTTTGTTGAGATCTTCGACAAAGTTAATAGATTTTTCAATTAATGACTTCAATTGAATCTCCTTAGAGCTTTTGGTGAAGTTCATAGTCATGATTAAAATAAACAAGATCTTCATGCCTCG
The DNA here is from genome assembly GCA_029856935.1 of Cyclocarya paliurus. Taxonomy (NCBI): domain Eukaryota; kingdom Viridiplantae; phylum Streptophyta; class Magnoliopsida; order Fagales; family Juglandaceae; genus Cyclocarya; species Cyclocarya paliurus. The sequence continues at coordinate 14,612,709 of CM056945.1, read as the reverse complement.
ATCTGAACTAGTTTTGTTTCAATTTTCACTCTTACTTTAATTGGAGCACCATGGTAGACAAAGTCTTGCCCCCTGGTGAGTACCATGAAGGAGCATGGAGTTCACCTAGCGAGTATCATAGAGAGCAAAAGTTGTCGACACCTTGCCAGGCACGCTAGATGAAGCACAATGATCCTCACCTTAGTGAGCACCATGAAGGGGCATGAAAACCTCACCACCTTGGCTCGTGGAGAGGGAAAGTGTAGCACCGCAGTAGGAAAAGTACTTGCCACCTCGGTGAACACAATGGAAAGGGAAATTTCTCGCTGTGGGGAACCACCTAGCACGAAAGAAGACAAACCATTCTTGGAGTCGAGTGGAAGGCAAAGATAATAAAACTCTAGTGGTTTAAGGGATTAGCAGGCGGTGTTGGTCTAAGGAATTAGCAGTAGGCATTGCAAAGTGTTGTCAACACATGGGCAAGCAAGCACATTGTAAACGCTCGGCTGATGCGTCCAAGGGCAAGATGGAGATAAGTGTGTCGTTTCACTAAAGGCGAGCACGTAAAGGCTACTTACCAAGAAGGCAAAAATGAGGAGCCAAGGAAGCCAATAACTCTGACAAGATAAAGAGTTACCTGCCAAAGTGAGTAGCTGTCTGGAAGAGATTGGGTAAGTGAGGGAGTTTTCTAGAAGTACATGGAAGTGCTTAGCAAAGTGGCAGTACTGCACACAGAACTCCCACTCATACAAAGGTTCACATCCGAAGTGGTTTTGTAATGAAAGGTGAAGGATTGCCGGGTCACATTGTCTAAACATAGTAGTACGACCCAAGCCACGACCGAGACCATCTTTCGAGGAAAGTCAAAGGACCAAACATGCGGATCATGCTTGGCAGTTGGTCTCTATTATCTTGTAGTATGACAGGAAAGAATTAAAGAAAATCCTTACCGCATATCCAGAGTCAGAAAGGACATCTGACAAACCCACCCTATTTAAAGGATCTAGATGTGGAACGAGATCTCACTTTTGAGACTTTATTTACCAAAGAGCTTGTGAAGTCAATTGCTTCATAAAACATGGAGCAGAGCAGCGATGAGAGGATTTTCGACTTATTCACCCCAAATTTATAATAATGTAGAAATTTAAATGTAAGTAAATGGTGAAACTTTTAATGCATATCACACACACCAATGGCTTTCCTTAAATTTTCAAACCTTAACCCATCTAAGGGTTTTGTAAATAAATCAATCAATTGATGTTCAGTAGCCACATGCTCTAGGACAATTTTGTACTCAAACAAGTCTCTAATAAAAGGATGCCTAATACCTATATACTTTTTTTTTTTTGAATAATAAGGGACCACATTCCATTTCATTCATAAAAGAGGACGTACAAAGTTGACTTAAAAAGTCAGTTACAAACGTTAATAGCTCCCCAGTACATTGTCGTGACTGATATGGTCTAGTCCAGACGGCATGACTTTGTCTAAGACAGAGTTACCAAGACCCCATACCCGAATAATCAGAATATGGAGCACCAACCCCACCAAAACACTGCCAAGCGGAGGGGGGGATGACTCCATTCGGACTAAAGTCCGAACGCATTATATTTTTGTGGTTTTTTTATTTTCTAGAAAATAAAGACAGAACATAAATAAATTACATTGTGAAACATTGTAAAAACAGAAAAAACAAAGCACGAAAATGTTGCGAAGGGGAAACCGATGTTCGTTCTTGGGAGATCCATAGTCTCTGGTTTAGGAACAGCCACGCGTTGCAGAGACAAAGGGCTCCTTGGTGGCGTGTGATGGCCACGCTCCGTCGAGCTCCGAAATCTTCGATCCGAGCGTGCGGACTACGCGCCGTTCCGATTGAGGCCGCATTTGGTGGTCGTGCCAATCGACGGCTGGGTAGCCTCCTGGTGGGGTGTGTGTTGGCTAATGGGAATCGGAATTGCTCGAACGGCAATTCTCCCTTTATTTCACTTGAAAAAACACAAAATAAAAACCTAAACACTACTCAAAACGAAAATAGAGAGGGGGAGGGAGTGAGGGAGGGAGGGGGAAGGAGCCTAAGATCCCACCCCTCTTTAGCCGATTCTAAAGTTTGGGAAGTTTAGAGAGAATGGAGAGCGTTTAGAGAGAGAGAGAGGGAAGTTTTTACTATCAAATCGAAATAATGAAATTGATCACAAAACGATAAGACCTAATACCTATATACTTGGTTCTAGAGTGCTGAACATGATTTTTTGAGATACTAATTGCACTAGAATTATCACAATAGATTGCCATATTATCTTGAGAGAACCCATAGTCCTCAAGCATCTTTTTCATCCAAAGAAGTGTTGTGTACAACAGCTTCCTGCTATAATGTACTTGGCTTTAGTAGTAGATAAGGAGATGAAGTTTTGTTTTTTACTCATCCATGCAACCAAATTTTCACCTATATAAAAGCAACCTCTCGATGCGTTTTTTTTGTCATCTGCATTTCCAGCCCAATCAGCATTCGAATATCCAACTAGAGTCAAATTAAAATCTTTAGAATACCAAATCCCATAGTCTACAGTAGCACTTAGATATTTAATGATTCTTTTTACTGTAATGAGATGTGATTCCTTAGGATTAGCTTGAAATCTAGCACACAAATCAACACTAAAAGCTATATCGGGCCTACTTGCTGTAATATAAAGGAAACACTCTATCATGCTTCTACCGAGTGTAGGACCAATGTTCTTACATGTGGGATCCGTGTGATTTTAACTGAAGTGGTCATAGGAGTACGAGCATGAGTCTTTCCTTTCATTCCAAAATTCTTAACAAGATCTTTAGCATACTTAAATTGAGAAATGAAAATTTCCTCTTTTGTTTGTTTAACTTGAATGCCCAAGAAGAAATTTAGCTCACCAATCATACTCATTTCAAACTTAGATTTCATTTCATTAGCAAACTCATAAGAAAGTGAGTCAAGATTTGCTCCAAACACAATGTCATCTGCATAGATTTGAACAATAAGAAGTTGTTTACCTGTTTTTCTTAAGAAAAGAGTTCTATCAGCTTGTCCTCTAGTGAAACCATGCTCAAGTAGATAAGCTATCAACCTTTCATACCAAGCTCGTGGTGCTTGCTTTGCCTTCCAACCTGTAGACATGATCAAGGTAAAGATGATTAATGAATCCTTTAGGTTGTTCAACATATACTTCTTCTTGTAATAGTCCATTTAAAAATGTACTCTTAACATCCATTTGATATAATTTAAAATTTAAATGACAAGCTATAGCAAGCAATATGCAGATAGATTCCAAACATGCAACAAGAGCAAAAGTTTCATCAAAATCAATCCATTATACTTGTGTGTAACCTTGTGTAAAAAGTCTAGCTTTATTTCGAACTATGGTGCCATGCTCATCTGACTTGTTCTTGAAAATTCACTTAATTCCAATGATATTGTAATTCTCAGGTCTAGGAACCAACTCCCATATTTCAATCCTTGTGAATTGATGAAGTTCTTCATGCATGGCATAACACAACTTTCATCACTTAAAGCTTCTTCAATCTTCTTGGGTTCTACCTATGATAAATAGCACACAAAAGAAACTTGATTTAGTACTCTTTTTCTAAGTCTCATTCCTTCATCTAGCTCACCAAGAATGTTTTCTTTTGAATTTATGACTAATTCTTGATGATGGCTCTTTGTCCCGTGATAGAGGAGAATTTGGATGAGTTTCCTCTACACAGCCTGCATCACTTTGTTTTTCAGACTTTTCTTCCATGCCTTGAGCTAACTCACTCATGCTTTCAAGTTCTCTTTTTGTGGTCTTGGTTGAGTCATTATCTATAACCACATTGACTGATTCCATCATAGTTTTTGTACGAAGGCTATAGACTTTATATGCTTTGCTATTTAAGGAATATCCCAAAAATATCCTTTCATCACTCTTATTGTCAAATTTATGTGAATTTTCTCAAATACCAAGATGTATCATCGACTCTCGAAGACTCTAAAATTCTTGACAATGGGCTTTTTGTCTCTCCACAACTCATAGGGGGTGTGTCTTGTACTTGGCCTAAGGACCACTCGATTTAGAATATAGCTTGCTGTGTTGACATCTTCTCCCCAAAAGTATAGATCCATCTTTTTATTGCTCAGCATGGTCCAATCCATCTCTTGAATTGCTCTATTTTTTTTTCTACTACTCTATTTTGTTGAAGTGTAATTGGAGCAAAAAACTCTTGTTGTATACCCTGTTCATCACAAAAAAAGCGAATTAGAATTTTCAAATTCCTTACCATGATCACTACGAATTCTAGAGATAGAACGGTCTTTCCTCCACTAGAATTTTCAACAAAGGAAGGAATGTCTCGGAGGGTGATTCCTTGATATGCATATCCATGTCCGTTCAATATTTTAATGAAAGTATTCATAACATCTTCGGTAGCATTACCTCCCATTAGAATTCTTGTCATAGCCATCTAATCTACCTATGGTTTCATTACTAGGACCACAAATTTTGGTGCAAATCCAAATCCTGGTGTGATGCCTAAGATAGAAGCGTCAAACCTACCCGAGTCCTAAGTATGAAGACCTGTAGCCAATGTAGTTACCTTGTACCTTCTTTTCAAATGTTAAGTCAGGTGATTACTTGTAATTAGTCTGCCACTTTAAGGTGACTAAATTTATGTACATTTGGATGATGTAATATCTCAAGATTTAATGAAGGGCGAAAGGCCCCTTTTGTTGTGAAGATTAGTATTCTTGTATTTAATAGCTAGCATTTTCACCACAACGTATTCTGCATAAATTACACACCTAGTTCAATTCCCTATCGGGTGTTGACCATTGTCTAGCATCCTTGGCACCATGGATCTTTGCTTAGACCTTCATGAGGAACTAGGTGCCACAACTCGGAGATGGTGAGTTGTTGCCCTCCCATAATGCTCATCGAAGTGGCGAGCTTCATGCTTCTGCAAGGTGCTTGCCAAGGTGAGTGGCATTTTGCTTCATCTAGCATACTCACCTAGGTGATGAGCACTTTACCTCCCATTGTGCTCGCTTGGGGGCCAAGTACTTTTTCTCTTCATGTTGTTTACCTAGGGCGAGCACTTTCAATTTGTATGATGCTCTCTAAGGTGGCGAGTAGTTTTGCCCCCATGGTGCTCACTTGAGGATCAAACTTTCCATTTCCTCGATGCTTGCTGAGGTGGAGAGTTTCATGCTCCTTCACTGTGCTCTCTAACATAATGAGAACTTTTGCTCTCGTGGTGCTCTCCCTAGGGGTACTATCCCTTTCCACGATGCACTATGATGCTCGCCTTGGGGCTTGCACTTTACCTCTCCCTAAGCCAAGGAAGGGAGGTTCATGCTCCTTATTGGTGTTTATGCAAGTGAGGAACATTGTACTTCATTCTAGGGTGCTTCATGTTATTTTTATGTGATGACCTAAACTTGCGTAAGCATGGCCCATAGATTTTATGCTTAGTAGTCATGACTTCTTTAAGAGCTTTAGTTATTTTAGAAAGCCCTAAAATTTTTGAAATGATAACATAAGCTCAAAAGAGGATTAAACCTAGAATGCCTTATGAGATTTGGCCTTGTTTAGAAACCTAGGCCCATTGGCTTTAGGCCCATGGCCCAGATTTTTGTCACAAGTGCCATGTGGCATGAAGGTGCAACATTATGAATCTATTCCTGATAATGGGTTAAGGGGGAGAGAGAAGTGTAGAAAAATACTAAGGAAGGGCCTACACACCTACCCTAGAGAAATTGACACTTGTCACTATGTTAGAAACTTTCTAGATGAATCAAGGTAGCACTGTTCATCGGGGTTCCGACCTGGAAACCTGCGTGTACCCGGACCGGAACCCAGATTTGAAATTTGGGCCAGAACCCGACCCGGGTTGATCTGGGTCAAATCCGGGCTGGAGCTCGGGTTGAATCCGGGTTTTTGAAACCCGAAAATTCGGGTTCCGGGTTGTACCCGGGTTTTTTTTTTTTTAATAGAAGCTTTTTTATTATTAATTAGACTTCAAAGGTTTTTATTATTAATTTTCTTGCTGCAAATCCTTGTAACCATACCTCAAGATGCACCGGTACATACCACACTCTTTTGGGTAAACATAGGGAACTTGGACAGATTTTATGCAAACAAATACAAGCACCTGATGGAATGCAGGTAAATTAGTCACAAAGTGTCCAAAAATAGCTGGGATCCTTGTCACTAGATTACTGTATACAAGTCCAATTCCAGGGACTCGAACCATGCCTAGGCTTGGCCCGAAAGACACTATCCTATTCATTGAGACCTTGTTCTCCACATCAAACTGGTGTTTCTTCATTGTTCCATAGTGCCAGACATACATTACAGCCAAACAACAAAAGAAATGAAACAACAGAAATTATCTTTTGCTTCCGCACTATTATTATCACCAATGCCATCAAGCAAGTTGTCACAAACATGACAGTAGTAACTGCAAGCCTTGTATGTTCAGCAGAACAACCAAGTTCATTCATGGACATGAAGGGCCTATAGAAGCATTAGAAATTTGCATGTTTTCTTGGTGGTTTAAGTTTGTACCGTATGCATGATCCATCATGTTTGTGTCCCTCAGTCTGATTGTCACAGCTAAAGACAGGCACATTAACAACCAATTGACCTCAGGTATGTATATTTGCCCATATATTTTACTCGAAGTATGAATGATTCTAACATGGGGAAAGAAATTCAATGCAGAGCACTGGCTGATAATGGAAAAGGTAGTTGATATTACAGCCTGACTTCCTACCACAACTGCAAAAGTGGCCACTATGAACACTGGCCAAAATACAGCTTCTGCACAGAGGACAATGGCATTAACATGAGATTGGGAAGGAATTGTATAAACTAACTGGCACTTCAGTATTTTCTTGCCTGGTATGGCTTTATAGAAGCTTCTCTGAATATCTTCATGATGCTTAGAGAGGTATGCAGCCTCACCCATATATGTAAGAACCAAAGAGGGATAAACCAGAAATGTGAAGGCCATCTGGGATTTGAAAACCAAGTATTATGCACTAGGTTTGATAATAAGAAAAGGCATTGATGTCCTCATTGATGTCCCATACATGCACTGAGTTTCAGATTACCTTAATTGAGAGTGGAGAGAAATGACCCAGATTAGCAAACATTGCCTCCACACCTGAGACAATATTCCAAATAAAACTAATTCCAGTTGCCCTTTAGCCACAAATAAACAGAAAGTCATATTGGAATTGTGAAGGAGTTACCTGTGATTGAAAGAACCACTCCTCCTAATGATAACCATCCTTCAGCCCTCGTGCTTCTAAGGAACTTTAACATGTAAATCGGAGAAAGTGCACGATATACATGAGAATTCCACCAAAATATGTTGTACACCCCAATTCAACAAAATCATCTTGTCCCTGAGATTTTTGAAGCAGCATATATATTGTATATGTAATCAAAACATGATGATTTTGTTGATAAATCTTGCCTTTTAGATTCTAATGATTCAATGAATTAAAGAAGCTAGCTAGCTGGAAGATTTAAAATATCCCATTAGCTGGAAGATTTATGTTTATAATAATATATAATAAAAACTAATCATGAATTAACTTAGTCTTACAAAACAAAAATGAGCTGGGAAACATACTGCATTACAAAACAAAAAAGAAGAAAACACTTACTTTGGATTGTTTTCAGCATGAATGGGAAGAGAGACTCATAGCAGCCTCTGTTGAAGATGAAGCTAGATGATCATCTAAAAAAATATTAAAAATGAGTTAGATAGATAATAAACCGAGATAGATAGATATTAAAAAAATATTTCAAGTTTCAAACTTACCTTCAAGGTCCATCGATTGTACGTATTCTTCTAATTCCTGAATGTCAATAGGTTTGGTCCTTAACCAATTGTGGGTGCAAATGAGGGCTTCGACAGTTTCTGGAGACAATGAACTTCTAAAAGGATCCAATATGCGTCCTTCAGTACTGAATACAGACTCCGAGGCAATAGTAGAAATGGGGGTGGCTAGCACATCACGTGCTACCACAGCAAGGACAGGATAATTGGTGGCATTAACTCTCCACCAATCTAAGACATCAAAACCGAGAGTCATTTACACACGTCTTTGAAAAATATCTCTCTAACTCCAATCTAAACTCCATAACACCCCGCTTCTCAAGGAATTTGGTAAACATGATCTTAAATTTAGTTGGAGGCGGTGTCGGCTCATTAGAACTCCCCCACTAGTAGTGTTTGGCCTCTCTTGAGCCACATTAGAACTCCTTCCACTAGCCACACAAAATGTGTTATACTGCTCGATCAAGCGGCCTAAAAGGAGTTTAACCTTGTCTTCTATCTTATTCGCCAACTTATACCCTTTGCACTTTTGCAACCAAAACTTCATTGCCATCATTTTGTATCGTGGATCAAGCACAAAAGCAACATATATCATCAAGTTGAACCTATTTGTGCTACCCCAATACTTGTCATACTTACTTCTCATATTTATGCCCATAGTACTAGTGATAATATCATTACTCAAGCACATATCATTTAATGTATCTTCAATTGTGCAAAGTTTCTCAAAATATACATTAGCTGTCACATACAAAGAACCAGAAATGCTCAATGTAACATCGTAAAAAATTTTCAGATACTCTATAAAAATCCGTGCATTTTTCCAATCATCACTAGTGGGGTTCACAAATTGTTCATCTACAAAAACATATTGTTTAAATACTTGTTTATGTTTTTCAGTGGTACTCAACATCAAATATGTGGAGTTTCATCTAGTAGGAACATCCAAGCAAATCATTCTCCCACTGATCTTTTCCTTTGCCGTACAAGCCTTGAATTTGGCAAATCTTGACGGTGAAGATTTCACATACCTGACGGCATCCCTAATCTTTGTTACAAATTCATAAACATCCTTCAAGCCGTCCATAACAATCAGATTCAATATATGGGCAGCACACCGTATATGAAGAAATTCACCATCCAATATACTACAATCATTGTCTTTTATTCTCCTCCTCATGTAATCAACAACAACATCATTTGAGGAGGCATTGTCAGCTGTGATGGTCAAATTTTATCAACGCCCCATTCATGCAATCCCAAGTCTAACACCCTTCCAATAGTTTCACCCATATGGTCGAGAATTTGGCAAAACTTAAGTATTTTTTTATGCAATTTCTAATTGCAATCAATAAAATGTGCGGTAATGCACATGTAGTTCATATTTTGTACCGACGTCCAAGTAAGACAAATTCTTTGACCATCCAACAATTTCTTTAATTGTATCTTCTTTTCATTATATAGCTTAATACAATCACTTTTTAAAGTGATTCGGGATGGCAAAGTAAATCGAGACTCTAAATCCTTCATGAACTCAACAAACCCTTCATGCTCTACTAGCCTAAAAGGCAATTCACATCTAATAAAAAACTTAGCGGTTGACACCCTAAGTTTTTCTACATCATATTTCACTATACCTTGTGGGCTACACACTCTTCCCTCCACATTCCTCTTAACACTAGATTGACTCTTTCCAACTCCTTTACGTCTAAGAGGGAAAGTTTCATATGCATTCTGGAGGTGGTGTATCATAGATGAAGTGCCATTCTTGTAATGGCAACTATATAGCTTAGTGCAATAATCGCACTGAGCTTTTGGGTTATCATGGTCAATAGGTTGCACTTTAGTAAAGTGTTCCCAAACTACCGATTGATTACTAGGTATTTTTTTTGATTTCTTGGGTAAAGGTGGGATGGAACAAGTAGGCTGTTGTGTATATGTGGATGAAGGGGTTGGAAGACTCCCATGCTCCTCCACATCCACTGGAATAGACGAGGAGTCACCACCAACCCCTTGAGTTGTATTGACATTACAACTCACAGAATCTTTTTCCATCTGTTATTGAGTAATATAAACTACCAAACACAATATAATAAATAATCAAACACTAATAATCAAATATAACAAAATAAATAAGCAAACACATAGATTATGCAAACATATAAAGAAACACACATATTAAATTGGATAAAAATCCGTCTACGCTACAAATTAAATTGACTTCTAGTCTTCAATTCATAATGAAATTCATGGCAAGGGGAAAAAAGGAGATATTTCCAACACCCAGAACTACAATTTTCAAAACCAATGATCAATTAAGAAAGAAAAGAACAAGAACCCATTCATCATATAATAAATACATGATTGGTTCACAAACACGAGAAACTATAGTCATTCAACATGAACGAACCTTAACTCTTTCGAATGAGAAATAGAAAGCAAAGAAGCATCAATCAGATGAAACAACCAATCGCACATACAAGACAAAAACTGAAACTAGAGGTGGAACTCACAGTTCAGTTGAGGTTTCTCCACCTCACCGAGAAAAGAATTACAAAAAAAAAAAAAAAACTTTATGAAAGATGATAATTGGTATATTATGAGAATCAAGAGAAAAAAAATAATATTAAAGCTGTCAACATGATGATATTTGTACAATTAAGTAAATATTATTAATTAAAGATCCGATCATCTGAATTATCATGATGCTTTAAGCCAGCATTATTTATTTATTTATTTATGATAGCTCTAGCTAGCATTATTAAATCTAGCTCTTAAAACCAATGTCCAGTACGGTTCCTTATAAGGAGTGTTGAGGACAATAAGATAAGGTTTTCATGGTGGAATAAAGTGGATACTTTAGCTACAATTAATTAATTATGAACTAACATGAGAAACGTACTCTCATTATCAAGATATTGGTCTATATATCGGTCGTCGGCTTAAGGAAAGGGTCAAAGAAGGCCAGCAAATGGTTTCATTGGACATTTCTTATTCTCAGTACTCATGTTTCCTATATAATAACATACTGACTTTTCTTCTTTATGAATTACCAACCAAAGAGTATAGAGATTAGAGGATCAATATTTTAAACTCTGGCATTTTATGGTTCATTATATGGCAAAAACAGAACAGTCTCAACTTTGGTCATATCATTTTGGTCAATAACCTTTTAAGTGGGGATTAGGCATATCATTTTGGTCAATAACAGAACAGTCCCATAGTCCATGATATACATAATACCCATGTTTGTTACATAACAGTGGTTTCGTGGCTTGAAATGGTTTTGGTAAATAAAAAAAAAAACCTCAATGTTTTTGTTAAGCTCTTTCTATTCTCATAGGGAAAGGCCCTTTTTTTTCTTCCAAGTTGGGGGAAATAAACAGTGTGTGAAAGGTATTGGTGCTAACAATTAAGGCATTAAAGAAAAATTGAAAGTCAGCATCTCCTTACAGGAACCCAAATCACCGAACCAAACAAGCAAAGCCAAACCCAGAAATCTTCAACAAAATCAAGCTATTTCAGCCACGAAAACAAAAGCAATTGATGAAAGAACTCAAGAAAGTCTTACATGTGATTTTGGACGATGTTACAGACCCTAAACCTCTTGGTACTTCTGTGCCTGAGTGAGACGAGAGAGAGAAATTCCACAGAGAGAGAAGGGCACAGATGAGATGATCGAGAGAGAGGTTGAGAGTTGAGAGTTAAGAAACTGAGAGTTAGAGCTGCGGAGCAAGGGAGAATGGGACTCGGGAGTGAAGACGAAGTCCAGGGGAGAGAAACCTAGAAAAGGTTTCTATTTAACAGTGTCGTTTGATACTTAAACTTTTTTTTTTTTTAAAACCTGGGTTCTGGGTTTCAAATTCGGGTACCGGGAATAAAACCCGGTACCTAGCCCGGGTTGCTGTGGTGAATCTCCCATCTTTCGCAGGTGTCCACACCAGGACATCTTGCCCTGACCTCCCAGCAAAAACTGTTCGCATTAATGCCTCCGATAACTCCTCACCAACTAACTGTGCAAGCATTTCCGCATTCCATCTATCCCCCATCCAGACATCTTTAATCACCATTGACGGCAAAGGAACTAAGGTTATTAGTTACTCTTTCTAATGTAGAATGTTTGGATTTACAGCTTGCTAGTAGTTCTTTACGTGGATTTTTGTTAGTATACACTTAACTTGCTCTTGATTAATACTTGTATATGATTGTGTAAATATTTTCTTTGCATTGGTTGCTTTGCTTGCTATTTCTTGATTGATTGTTTGAATATGTTAATATGATCTTGTATGAATCTATGGAAGGAATTATATGCTTGAAATTTGTGATAAGATGCCATGAAATACTCTCATATGTTTCAGTTTTCACTTGTTTAAGAATGATGCATCATGTATCATGATGTTTTGGCCATACCATGTCTTGAATGATTCGGATCTCAGTCAAATGTTACAATGCTTTGTTTTACTAAGATTTGATTTCTATGTTATATGCTTGAAGATTGGAACATGTTTAAGTGATGAACTTCATGATTTTTACCCCAAAGTGTTTTGTCCTAAGCATGTTCCGATAGTTTAATGAATGTGTTTGGATGTTTCATGTAATCATGCTATAAATTGAACATGTTATACCTGGTTATTTCATGCATAGCATTCCATATGTCACATGTTAAGTATAAGTATGTAAGTCTTAAGTTCCATCTCGCATGCATTTGGGGAAATTGTTTTCAAAGAAAAGTGTTTCTTCTTAAAGAAAAGAGTCAAATGTTTTATCACTACCCCAAGTGCTAGGATGAGGGATTGTCCTAGTGGAACTCCTCTGTCCACTCTGAAGTGCTTAAGAATGGAGTGGTAACCCTTGGATTGATGAAGAATAGTTGATGAGCCTCGAATGGATTCTTTTTAAAGAATGCCGGAGTGAGGAAGTACCTAACGCTAGTGGGTGCATAAGGCATGTAATTTAACGAAGTAAGGTCGAGTTATTATGATTCTCTATGTATCTCGGACTGTAGGAATGGTGGTAGAGTCCCGCCTGTGATTCCTGCCTACAGATCGTTAATGGTACGATGACTAGCGAGAACATGTGGTGCAAGGAGGGGAGCTGTGTTGTGTCCACCCTAAGAATAAGAATAAGAGCTCATGTGATAAGGATCACTTAATGCAAATCTTGTGATATGTTCTCATAAGAAAAGTTCTTATTAAGAATCAACATGAAAAGGAAATTTGAAGAAGTTTTTCTGAAAATGTCAAAGTCTCTATACAAGTCTTTTGAAAATGATCAAATTCATATTTCAAGTTTCTGTTTAGGTCAAGTACATGTCCATGCACGCATTTCTTGATGTACCTCTTGTATGCTTGCGTTAACTTTGGTATGTTGTGTGATTACTTGCTGAGATTTCTTGAAATCTCATTGTGGTAGTTTACACTACCATTCTCCAACCGGAATGGTAGAAGTTGTTACAGGTACCCCGGATTCTCAGGAACAATGAATATAGATGGTTCTACGACGAAGGACAAGTATTCTGTACAGACTTGTTCTGAATTTTTGAAGTTCGATAGGCTTAAAGACTAGATATCCTCCAATCTTGGGCAATCCTTGAAACCCTCACCTCACCCAAGGACAGTGGCTAAGGAATTAGAGTCTTCTCCACCTGTACATCAGAAGTCTTATGGAGTCTTTCGGTGTCTAGCTCCTGATTGAACTTTGACAATGAAGGTGAAAGAAACTTAGTTATTTTGGTGAAAAGAACTTGTGGTTTTTAGATCTCAGCTTTTAAGAAACAATATTTTGAGAAGGTCCCGTATTTTGGGAGACAAAACTTTATTACATTCTAATTTGGGATATTTTATCTTTTGATATAGTTTTATGGTCATGGAAAAAGTGTTAATGTTTTTATTAGTATGGTATCATGTACTTTGCAATTGTTGTTTTCGTTGCTTAGAACTTTTGACCTTTGTTATTTTTTGCTACAATGATATTGCATATTTATAGTGTACTTAGGTGCATAGCATATTATCTGTCATGTACGAGGGGTATGTAGCCTTGTCTTACATGTCCCTAAGTTCTAGCCAACATCCAATCCCAAGCGGGGGCATCACAGACCAAGGTATCATAGCAATTACGTCTCTGGTTAAACCCATACTTTGTCCTAGGAATGCATGGTACCCTCAACTAGGTTTGAGATTTGTAGTGGTAGGCTTGGATGTTATAGCTATAAGCTTGAATCTAGAGGAAGGAAAAGACACGCTTGTAAGATTGCGAGTTCAAAGGAAGAAAGGTGTTCGTCTCTAAGGAAGGGACTGCCCCATGATGGTTTTGTGCGTTTTCAAGAGAAGGAAATCATGGTATGAAACCGATGTGAGAACACATCTCCGAGAGGTGTGGATCAAGAGACTGGAAATCCTCCACTAGGAGGGGGATTGGCTATAGCGGAAGCTATTCACCAGATGACTGAGGTAGTGCGTACTCAGATGGAACAAGGACAGAACGCTAGACAAGTATAGCCTAGAGTAGAGCCCGGATGTACTTGCAAAAAGTTCATGGTGTATAAATACCCGAATTTTGTTGGAATGAAACAACCAATGAAGGCTAACAAATGGCTTATGGACCTGGAAATAACTTTTGAAGTTAGCGGATGTACCGAAGTGCAAAAGGTCCAGTACGCGGGTTACATGCTACAAGGATAAGCTGGAATCTGGTGTGATACTAAGTGATAGCTTTTGGCCCAAGAATGAGGAGATTTGATGGCGCTTACTTGGGATCAATTTAAGACTGAATTCGATAATCGTTTCTTTCCAGAAACGACCAAGCAGTAGAAAGCCTTGGAGTTCCCAAGTTTGACCTAAGGGAATATGACGGTCGATCAGTATGTTGCTCGTTTTATGGAGATGGGAGGTTTGCACCTCATTTGATTAGTACTGAGAGAATGCAAGCAAGGAAATTCCATGTGGCAAAAGCCAACGTTTATGCCATTACGTCAGGAGAAGTAGACCTAGAAGCTGATGAAATGGCAGATGCAGGAGTAATTACTGGCAATATTTCCCAACCTTGCCTTAAGTCATAAATAGCTTGTAAATGGGAATCTTGAGTAATTACTGGTAAAGTTAGAGTGAAGCAGTACGCGGTATGTGCTTTGTTTGATTCTGGAGTATCAAGGTCTTTTATTTCTGGTAGATGTTTACGACAGTGTGAGCTCAAGGCAGAGCCATTGTCTCGAAAGATTTTAGTAGCTATTCCAGACGGGAGAGTAACTGGTTGCACGAGTATAGTGATTGAGCTGCATTATTGCATAATTTATATAGTTAAAATCAATGTATTTTTAATTATTTTATCATATTATCAGTGATTTTAGATAGAAAAATGATCAAGAGGCAATAAATCTAAATTGTGATTTAAATTGATTAAAAGCATAGTTTATGCTTATTTTTATAACTTGTGATTTAATTTGATTTTATTGTTTCACATGCACAACACATTTTTATTTTATATTTTAGTTTAGTTTTCTTAAATTAATTATTTTCTTTTTCTAATTTTATTTTATTTTATTTTATTATTCTATTTGTTCTAGTTTATTTTATTTTATTTTATTTTATTTTATTTTATTTTTTTTTATTTACTGCGCAGGCTGTCGTTTGGCCTGTAAGCCAAACGACATGTCGTTTGACTCGAGGAGACGGCTGTCGTCTGAGCTGAACGACGTGCCGTTTGCTCTGCAAGCCAAACGACGCCGTTTTCCTTCATCTTTAACCTCCAGCCGTGCGGTTTCCAGCTCCAAACAGCTGCTGCCAACGCCACCGTCAACCACCTGCAGCCGCCAGAAACATCAGAAGATGCCGGAGATCACTTCTCCACGGCGTTCGGAAGCAGCACTCCACGGAAACACCGAGCACCGACAACATCACCATTTTCAACTTCCAGCATACGTTCGGACCACCTCAGCCCAGTCGTGCCCAATATCATCCACTGCACGGCGTCTCCTCCACGTGAAGTACACTGTGAGTCATCGTCCGAAGGTCCCATGCACAGCCCGGCAGCACCTCCACGTAAAAACCGAAAGCATGCATACTCTGTTTTCTGAAGAGAAAACAGAGGAAGTTATTTCACAAGGCCTCCACCTTGCGAGCAACAACAGCCTCCAAGCACCTCCACGAAGCCGCAAGCCATGTCAGCCCAGCCACCTCTCGGTCTCTCTCATTTTCATTACACCGAAAAGAAATATAAACAGCAGGTCCCCACTCGGTTTCGGTGCATGTGCTGTGTTCGGTGCGGGCGTTCGGTTAGACAAAGAAAAAAAAAGAAGAAGAAGAAAGCAGTGCATTCGGTCGGCTGGAAAGCAAGAAAGAAAATAAACAAGCATGTGGTTTCGGTGCAAGGAAATAAACAACTAGTGCAGTCTCGGCTGGAAGCAAAGAAAAAAGAAAAGAAAAAGAAAGAAATCAGTGCTCGGCGCAAGAAAGAAGAATAAATAAACAAGTAGGTGCAGCAAAAGAAAACCGGCCGAAAGCAGTCATGCTTGTGCCGTTTCGTGACAACGAAAGATTAAAAAAGAAAAAAAAAGAAAGAAGAGAGGTTTCGGCAGTGGGAAACACATGCATGCAGCAGCGAAAAGAAAGAACAAAAAAAAAAAATGAAATGAAATAAAGTCGGTCGGCTGGAAAGTAAGGAAGAAACAAAAGAAACAAAAGGCAGTGGGAGACAGTAGCTGGCTTCACAGATGGACGAGAGCACGGACGCACGCAACACAGTGCAGTTTGAAGCCTATATAAAGGCCTGTAAGCAGACGAAGAAGGGGTGGTCGATGTTAGACACCCAGTAGCTGTAGAATAGAGTAGTTGTAGTTTTTTCAGTTTAGGAGACAACGCAGATGAAGTGAGGGAGTTCGATGATACAGTTGAGAGCCTAATGGACCAACTGTGTTATCGAGCTGTCCTCTCCTTTATCTGTAGTCTCCACTTTATTTTTATTTTTTTTATTTCAATTTATGTCATTTAATTTTATGCACTTTAAATTACTGTCATTTATTTTTCTGCAATTTAATTTTCTGCACTTTAAATTACTGCACTTTATTTTCCTGCACTTTTAATTTCTGCACTTTAATTTATTGTCATTTATTTTTCTGCATTTTTATTTCCTGTAATTTATTTTTATGTCATTTAATTTTCTTGCTCATTTAAATTTCAGTTATTTAATTTTCAACAATTTAAATTCACTGTCTTGCGCTTTAATTTCTTTACTTTTCATCACTATTTCTCAACACTCAAAGCCAACCAAAAATGAATCTGGTTCACGACCAGTAAATTTTCTTTTTCATTGGACTCTTTCATCCATTGTAAATATCATCAATTTTTATTTTTATTTTCTCATTGTAAATAATTCCATCATTTTACACGAGTTTATTTTTAGCACTTTCCCTGTGGAGACGATTTAGGAATTTATTCCTAATTACTACGCGACACGCTCCTGCACTTGGGATAGCCTTTTGGCTGCTCATTTTCGAACGAGTCATATAGTTAAGAATTGCCCATTGGAGATTGCGAACTTAGTTTTGGCCAGGGATTTGGTTGTTCTCCATTCAATGGAATTCGACCTAATCCTAGGTATAGACTGGTTGTCTTGGCATTATGCCAAGATAGATTGTCGAAAGTGGGAAGTAGTGTATCGATTATAGAGATCTGAATAAGGTGACGAAGGATAAGAAAGTGGACAGTTTTGCAGTGGTATTCATAGATGACATATTGATCTATTCTCGTGATGAGGAAGAACATAAGAAACAACTAAGGATTGTATTGGAAACGTTGCAAGAACATCAACTTTATGCCAAACTTAGTAAATGCGAGTTCTGGCTTAGAGAAGTGAAATTTTTAGGACATGTCATTTCTAGTAAAGGAGTGGCAGTGGATCTTGCAAAGATCAACGCTGTAACAGAATGGCAAAGGCCTACTAATGCCCATGAAATACGTAGTTTCCTCGGCCTAGCAGGTTACTACCGAATGTTCGTAGAAGGGTTTTCTAGACTTTCTAGCCCTTTAATGGCGTTAACGAGAAAGAATGCTAAGTATGCTTGGACGGAACAATGTGAGTAGAGTTTTCAGGAATTAAAGAAGAGGTTAACTTTGGCCACAATATTGGCATTCTCGGAACCTCACAAGCCCTACATAGTCTACAGTGACGCTTTGAAGATGGGTTTGGGATGCGTTCTAATGCAAGAAAGAAGAGTCATCGCTTATGCCTCACGACAACTTAAGAGTCATGAACAGAATTATCCTACCCATGGCCTGGAATTAGCAGCAGTAGTTTTTGTACTAAAATTTTGAAACATTATTTGTATGGGGAAAAATGTGAAGTGTTCACAGATCACAAAAGTCTTAAGTACCTGTTCAGTTAGAAGAATCTGAATATGAGACGACGAAGATGGGTGGAAACCATTAGTGATTATCAGTGTGAGATCAAATATCATCCCAGCAAGGCTAACGTTGTAGTGGATGCACTTAGTCGCAAAGCTCAGGTAGACTTGCTATCTGTCTTAGCAAGATTAAGGAATTTGATGATTGGAGATCCAACGGGGAAGGCTATTTCTATAGTAGTACAAGAGTTTATATCCGTGACCGAAGAAGAAATTCTAGAAAGGCAGCGTAAGGATGACAAACAAGAGAAGGAGAAGGTTCTGAAATTAGAAGGACCACAACATTTCTCTATTGGGAAGAATGAGATGCTATTTTATAAGAAGAGGAAGGTGATTCCTAACATTGCTGAGCTGAAGGAAAAGATACTAAGGGAGGCTCATTGCACCCCTTACACAGCACACCATGGCAATACAAAGATGTATCGAGATCTAAAAGGTTAGTTCTGGTGGAATGGAATTAAGAAGGAAGTTGCTGAATTTGTGGCAACATGTCCTATTTTCCAAGTGACAAAAGCTGAGCATCAGAGGCCAGCGGGTGAATTACAACCTATGCCTATCCCAGAATGGAAATGGGAAGACGTGTCTATGGACTTTGTAATAGGTTTGCCAAGGACGTCATCGGGAAAGAATTCGATATGGGTTATAGTCGACCGATTGACTAAGAGTGCACATATTCTACCCATAGCTAACAAGGATTCTATGGAGAAACTTTCTCGAGTGTATATTAAGGAAATTGTCCGACTGCATGGAGTACCAAAAACCATAGTATCTTACTGAGATACCCGTTTTACATCGCGATTTGGCAAAGCCTACAGAAGATGTTAGCAACGCATATCATCCTCAAACAAATGGATAGATGGATCGTACAATCCAGACTTTGGAAGACATGCTGCGAGCATGCGTTATGGAGCAAAGTGGTGATCGGGAAAGTCATCTACCTTTGGTGGAGTTTACCGACAATAATAGTTTTCAGGCTACCATTTGAATGGCACCCTATGAAGCATTATATGGTAGGAAATGCAGATCCCCGTTTTATTGGGATGAAGTAGGGAAAGGAAAATACTTGGACTTGAGTATCTACAAGAAGTTCAGAAATAAGTGACCATAATTCGAGAAAGAATGAAAGTAGCCTAGAGCAAACAGAAGAGCTATGCGGATAACCGGCGAAGGAAGCTGGAGTTTGCAGTAGGAGACTTGGTATACCTCAAAGTATCGCCTATGAAAGGAGTCATATGTTTTGGTAAAAAGGGGAAGTTGAGTCCCCAATATGTAGGACCCTTCAAGATAATCGAAAGAGTTGGTCCTGTAGCTTACATATTGGATTTACCAACAGAGATGCAAGGAATACACAATGTGTTTCATGTGTCAACTTTGAAGAAAAGCTTTGGAGAAAGATGACTAGTAGTAATGGAGCCCAGCGAGATAAGGCTTCGACCCAACTTGTCTTATAGAGAATGGCCAATGCAGATTGTGGACCATAGGGAGCAAGAATTGAGGAATCGAAAGATACCTCTAATGAAAGTACTATGGAATAATTCAAAATTTGAAGAAGCAACTTTGGAACATGAGGATACACTAAGAAGTGAATACCCTCATTTGTTTGTATCTTAGAACCTTTGAAGAATGTCTAAATTTGTTCTAATATATATATATATATATATATATATGTGTGTGTGTGTGTGAATGTTTTGGTTCTATATAAATGTTTGTTTGTTCCTTAATAGTTAGTTTAAGCGTGGTAATCTTGAGTGCACCTGTCGAACCCTTGGAACAGGGAATGTCTTGAACTAGAAGGACCCCATGAATGTCTATTTCTTTAGTGGCGTAACTGAGAGAACGTCGTATCAGGAATTGTCTCAGGAGAAAGCAATAGTCAATAGCAGAACAATCTAGGCAGCTGGAGATTTTTTAGCATCATTGCACCCATTTGATGGATGCGGATTCATGACGAAGGCTTCACTTTCGATGAGTGTTACCCCATGAGACAGCCGTGGTGTAGCTCAAAGGAAGCAAAAAGAAGAAATATGCACAATTTTGATCCCGAAGCAGAATTAAGATGCACAGCGAAAGAACGTGCAAGTAGATTTTTACCCTGTGAGACCACAGATACTTTTGCGGATCGTATTCGTATCCATGAAGAAGGTCAACCAATCGAGGACATGGAGCTCGAGATAGAGCATATGCTTAATGAGATACGGGTTAATATGTATTTTGATTATGACTTAGATGCAATATTTTACTTTTCACAAGATTCAGTAACAAAAGAGGCAGATGAAGTGCCCTTATCATCCATGTTATTAGAGAAGTCTACAGCCACTTTTGGGAGAGGTAGTAGACAATATTTCCCTCTTGCAAATATTTTTAATTGATGGTTGTGATGCCGATTTTGAGGACAAAATCTTTTTCTAAGGAGGGGAGGATGTGATGACCCAAACTTGCGTAAGCATGGCCCATAGATTTTATACTTAGTAGTCGTGACTTCTTTGGGAGCTTTAGTTATTTTAGAAAGCCCTAGTATTTTTTAAATAATAACTTCAGCCCTAAAGAGGATTAACCCTAGAATGCCTTATGAGATTTGGCCTTGTTTAGAAAGCTAGGCCCATGACTCAGATTTTTTTCACAAGTGCCATGTGGCATGAAGGTGTTACATTGTGCATCTAGTTCTAGTAATGGGTTTAGGGGGAGAGAGAAGTGTAGGAAAATACTAAGGAATGGCCTACATGTCTAACCTAGAGAAATTGACAGTTGTCACTATGTTAGAAACTTTCTAGATGAATCAGGTACGAAAAGAACCTAGGAAGACCAAGGGATTTTCGGCTAGATCATTTTCCCACATGTTTAGATCCTTTGTCTTGCCCAAATTCGAGTTCCACGAAAGATATCTTGAGAAGGGACGCTTAGGGAAGTGAAATGGAGGCTTATGGGATTTCGAATTTTAGTCAGATTTTGCCAAGTGTCAAGCATGCATGGAACTTCTAGAAGGTTATGTGAAGAGACATTTGTATGGGAGGACAAAAATACCCTTAGGAATTCGGCTAGCACACTCCTAAGCACTTTATTCACTTGCCACTTGTCACGTAGACTGTTTGGACCAATGGAACATGAAAGGTCACTTAGGAAAATAGTACTTGGAATATTAAACATCATCTTGGAAAAGGAAGAAGGAAAGGGATGGCTAAGTTATAGCACATGTCAAATGCCACTTGTCATCCATGCCAAAGGTTACTTGTTTGGAAAAATGAAGAGTCATATGATATTTTACCATGTTACCCTTGGAAGAAAAACTCATTTGTTTGAAGAAAGGAAGGGCATAAGGGGAAGAGAAGAGGAATTCGTCTAAGGAAGAGGAACCCTACATGCCAATCCCAAGATGTCCCTTCCCAATGCAATCCAAGTGGAGAATGTTTCTTTTTAAAGAATGTCAGAGCGCGGAAGCACCAAACGTTAGTGGGTGTATAAGGCATGTAATTCAACGAAGTAAGGTCGAGTTATTATGATTCTCTATGTATAACTATAGGTATGGTGGTAAGTAGGGATGGTAGTAGAGTCCCACCTGTGATTCTCGCCTATAGATCATTAATGGTATGATGACTAGCGAGAACACGCGGTGCATGGAGGGGAGCCATGTTGTGTCCACCCTAAGAATAAGAATAAGAGCTTATGTGATAAGGATCACTCGATGCAAATCTTGTGATCTGGTCTAATAAGAGAAGTTCTGATTAAGAATCAACATGAAAAGGAAAGTTGAAGAAGTTTTTCTGAAAATGTCAAAGTCTCTGTACAAGTTTTTTGAAAATGGTCAAATGCATATGTCAAGTTTCTGTTTAAGCCAAGTACATGTCCATGCACGCATTTCATGATGTACCTCTTGTATGCATGTGTTAACTTTGGTATGTTGTTGATTACTTGCTGAGATTTCTCGAAATTTCATTGCGGTAGTTTACACTACCATTCCCCAACCGGAATGGTAGAAGTTGTTACAGGTATCCCGGATTCTCAGGAACAATGAATATAGATAATTCTGCAATGAAGGACGAGTATTTATACAGGCTCGTTCTGAATTTTTGAAGTTCAATAGGCTCATAGACTAGATGTCCACCAATCTTGGGCAATGCTCGAAACCCTCACCTGACCCAAGGACAGTAGCTAAGGAATTAGAGTCTTCTTCGCCTGGACGTCAGAAGTCTCATGCAGTCTTTTAGTGTCTGGCTTCTGATGGAACTTTGATAATGAAGGAAAAAGAAACTTAGTTATTTTGTGAAAAGAACTTGTGGTTTTTAGACCTCAACTTTTGAGAAACAATATTTTGAGAAGGTTCTGTGTTTTGGGAGACAAAACTTTTTTACATGCTAATTTGGGGTATTTTATCTTATGATACAGTTTTATGGTCATGGACAAAGTGTTAATGTTTTTATTAGTATGGTATCATTTACTTTGCAATTGCTGTTTGTGTTGCTTAGAACTTCAGACCTTTGTTATTTTCCGCTGCAACGATATTGAATACTGCTAGTGTACTTAGGTGCATAATATATTATCTGTCATGTACGAGGAGTATGTTGCCTTGTGTTACATGTCCTAGCATTCCAGCCACCGTCCAATCCCAAGTGGAGGCTGGGGGTGCCATATTTTATACGAATAGGAGTAGGTTTTTGTACATGGTCATGAGTGCTTGGTTATAAATACTAGGGCCTGTAGTTTAATTTCAATCATAAGAAAGAATATAAAACTTGTAGTATGTTCTAGCCCTAAGTGGATCACAATTTATAACTTTTCATCGTAGTAAGATCCTAATCCCATCAAGTGCATGGCTATAAATACTAGGGTCTGTAGTTTATTTTGAATGATCAGAAAGAATATAAAACTTGTGGTTTGTTTTCGCCTTAAGTGTTTCGATCAGTGGTATCAGAGAATGGCACCCGTGGTGCTCACCGAGGTGGCGAGCATTTTTGCTCTTGAAGGCCAATATGTGAGCACTCCACTAGTTAATTGGCTATAAATACTATAAAATGAAAAAGAAACTATAGGCTTGATCGAAAAGCAAAACATGGCACATTGTTCTCCTACCACTTTAATATTAATAACCAGCTTCTCCCTCTTTCAACTTTTACACAATTTCAAGTATATTGGAGTTGAAGAAATAGTCAGCTACTTGGAGAAGATAATTGACATACTCAAAGTCTAACCCCAAGGCCCAAGGAACATGTATGGTGTGTGGTGTAAAATGATGTGTAGCATAGCCCTAACAAAAGAGAGACTTGGTCGCACAACACCAAAAGCGAGGGCTTGGTAAAGAGAACACACCTGAAAACTCATCAAATGATAGGATAAGGATAGCAAATATTACAACAAAATTACCACAGAACACTACGAAGACCATTAAAGACCGCAAAAATTACACACTATGAATTTCTACTAAGTAGAGTCTCTTTTATTATAATTATAGATTGGAATCTCAGAAACACTATAGTATTACCCACAATGTTCTCAAATTTGTCTTATTTTACATGAACTTAGTTATTTGTCTCTTTTGGTTTGAACATTAAAGTGCTCATTAATAAACAAATAAATTTATTAACTTAGAAATAAATTAGTCCGTTATATTAATTACTTTAATTTGAAATCTACACTAGTATTCTGTAGGGGTAAAACTCAAGAATGACTCACAAATCTGATCTTCGAGGGATCAATTCCTCCAAATGCACTTTACTCAGTTTTTTTCAATGAATTACATCTTACAAAGCCTCCTTTTTATATACAATCCTATCGTTTATTTTGCCATGAAGGTAAGGGCATTTTGGTACATTATGACAACTAAGTAAGGCTGCTATTGTAATTACTATGTTTTGCTTATCAACTAACTAACAGAACTAATAGAAGCATCCATCGACCGCTTCATCTGCTTTCACTTCCCTTCAAAATTCTTCCTTCTCAATTATTGCTCATAACAACTCACCCCTTCAAAAAACCTTGCCCACAAGGTCTAGATATTGTAACCTCAGCTAATCTATTGAAACCCAAGTAGCATCCTCCTCAGCAGCTCCACTCCATTTGATCAACAATTCAATAAAAGACTTATTATCAATAGCAGACATTCTCCTTTGCAATATTGCTTCAAGTTCACTTCTAAATGCATCATGAGAATCTTGTAATGGTAGTACTATAGAAACAATTGTCAATGGACCTACATGCTTCTTCAATCTAGACACGTGAAAGACTAGGTGTATAGTAGAACCCACTAGTAATTTCAATCTGTATGCAACTGATCCAATGCACTACAGTATCTTAAAGGGGCCACAATACCTTACTACCAGTTTAGGATTGACAATAGCTCTTACTGAATGTTGTTTATATTTATGCAATTTCAAGTAAACCTTATCACCCACTTGGAATTGCATGTGAACATGCTTCCTATCATATTGCTGCTTCATATGATTTTGAGTTGCTGCCAAGTTCTTCCTCAATAATGACAGAATTTCTTCTCTTGATCTTAACTCAGAATCCATTGCTTCATTTGGAGTAGTGCCAGCCACATATTGCAATAAGGTAGGAGGAGTCACACCATTTAAAGCCTCAAATGGTGTAATTTTAGTTGCTGAGTGTATAAAGGTATTATACCACCATTCTACCCAAGGCAACCAATGACTCCATTGTTTAGGCCTATCTGAGACAAAACACCTTAAGTATTGCTATACACACTTGTTGACAATTTCATTCTGCCCATCTGATTGAGGATGGCAGGTAGAACTAAATTGTAACTTTGTACCATGAAGCCTAAAAGGCTCCTTCAAGAAAGTACTTGTAAAGTTAGCATCCTCGCCAGTAACAATTGTTGCAGGCATTCCATGCAACTTAAAAACTTGGGATATAAAAATCTTAGCTATTGAAGCTACATTATGAGGATGAGACATAGGCAAAAAATGAGCATACTTTGTCAAACGATCCACAACTACTAGGATCACAGAAAATCCTTGTGACTTGGGAAGAGAATCAATAAAGTCCATAGAGATATTACTCCATGAATTTATAGGAAACGACAATGGTTGAAGTAAGCCTGTTGGCAATACATTCTCCCCTATACATTTCTGGCAAGCCTCACACTCTTTAATGAACTGTTTAATGCCGTTTCTCATTCCAGTCCAAATAAAGTCTGCTCTGGCCCTGTGCAATGATTTCTGATACCCTAAATGTCCACCAAAGGCACTGCTATGTATAAATTGTAGTACTTGCTGCTTCTAAGAAGACTTAGCTGAAAGAAACAACCTTCCTTTCTTTAACAAAAACCCATTCTTGAATGTAAAAGCTTTATTCACCAACTCTCCTTATTGCAACCTCTTTCAAATGTCAATAATTTCCTCATCTTGCAAATAAGAATCCTTAAATTGTTGCAGCCACATAGGATCCAAGACAGTAATGGTAGCTAACACTGCTTCTTTCTCACTAACTTCATCCATTCTTGAAAGTGCATCAGTAGCTACATTTTCTCATCCTCTTTTATATTCAATTGTGAAATTATAGCCCATCAACTTGCTAAGCCACTTCTGTTGTGATGGTGTGCCTATTTTCTGCTCCAACAAAAACTTCAGACTTTGTTGGTCAATTTTAATGACAAACTTAGTCCCCAAAAGGTAAGGTCACAACTTCTTGACAACCAACACCAAGGCTAAGAATTCTTTCTCATAGGCAGATAAATCCAAAGCTTTCCCTCTTAAAGGTTGGTTGAGGAATGCCAAAGGTCTTCTACCTTGCATCAAGACAGGTCCAACTCCTCTACCTGATGCATCATGTTGTGCTGAAATTATCTGCAAGTACACAGAATGGTAACAAGTAGTAAAGTGTTTTTAAAGAAAACAGATGTTGAACTTACATGGATTACTTATGCTATTTAGTACTTAAATTTACTATATTAATTACTATTTAAAAAACTGCAATTTAAAGAATAGATTATTTAAATTAAACTAAAGAAAAGAACATTAAAATTTAGATTTTGAAAGATAATAATAATAGATCTAGAGCGCTTGATTTCACCTAGCAAATCCCTCACAATTTATTCTTCATTGTTATAGAATTCCAATTATTTCAAGTTGATGATAAAAATTCTTTAACTATTCAATATTTTCTCTCAAACAATGCCAAAAGTATCTCCAACTAATAACTCTATATCTCTATGTGAATTTAAATAATTAGAAACTCCTTAAGTTCTTTGGATTTTTCTTGAAAATCACACTAATTGTGGTAAAGTATCTCTACTTTCGCTCAACTAATGGTGCTTAATCCTAGAGTTTTAATCACAAATCACCTTTCGGTCTCATTGTGAGTCAATAGATCAAACAATAATTAGCTATAAAATTGCAAGCATTAAGAACAAGGAATAAACACTCAATCATAGAAATATTGAAAATAAAATAATTTAGAATATAAATTGTGTGTTCAATGCTAGACTACATCAAAGCTCTAGAAAAGAAAATCAGTTAATAATGAAATTGAATAGAAAATAATAAAACTAGTGTTCATTGGAGTCGGTTGATGAAGTATATGGCTCTCGCCTCTGCCCTCTTGATTTGCCTCCTTGAAAGAAATTTCAAAAATAAACTCCGGAATATTTTTACTCTAAAACTCAGACTCTCCTCCTCTCTATTCATCCCACAAGTCGAGATTAAATAGATGTTGAAATTCAAATCCAGAAACAAGATAAATGCGGCTACAATCTAGTTTAAAGATTTGGAAAATATTTTGTAAAGATAAATGTTAACATAAAGAAATTATCCAAAAATAACAGTATTATCTAAAATGGAAGATTCAGTGATATGCAGCTTGATTTGCGGAGCTCGAGAGGATTTGATGGTTAGCAAATTAATTACGAAACTTGGAAGAGTCCCACCAGGTAGATGTCGTGTGTTCTAAATATAATTGGTCTCCTCGCCTATAGAGTGGAAAGACTCTCGATCGGGATGATAGAACCCTCTTGCCAACCTACCAAGCGGTAAACCTGCTCGCCTTTTCTAGTTGTTGCCCAGGATGTCGTTTAGGTTGGTCTTTTAAGTTGGTCGTTTATTCTTATCATGGTTGTTAAGCTTAACTTTTGTTGCCCAAACTAGTTGTCCTCTCCTCGCCTACAGAGAGGTAAGTCTTCTCGCCTTTGGGAGAGAGAAATCTCTTTACTGCCCACGGGAAAAGGCTCCTCGCCCAAATCTCCTCAGCTCTCTTCAGATCTCATTACCTCTAGACGGTCTGGATCCGTAGTCTCTTCTATTGTATTAGAATGCTTTCCTTTAGCACTATATCTTCTTATTCCTTCAAAGCCAAGAAAATAAAGAAATATATATAGAAATAAAATAAAATCAATAGAATTGAAGGAAAAATTACAATTTTCATAAATAAAAGAGTAATTAAAATCACATAAAAATCACATAAAAATGATACTTATCAAATACCCTCAAACTTAAGTTTTGCTCGCCCTCAAGCAAAGAAGAAAAGAAAGACAATTAAAACAAGCATTAGTTTGATTCATAAAATTTATAATTCAAAGACAAGCATTGTCTAAAGTTTATAATTCAAAGGAATCATTCAAGATCAATCAAGTCCAAAAGTTAATTCAAAACTCAATTCTACTGCATTATCCATCCCTGCATACCCATCATTCTCACTTCATCATTAGCTCCCTGGATAGTTTTATGCAAACAAGTAAATAAATAATGGATCTCTAAATACTCCATAGGCTTGCTTTTCAAATCACTCTCCACTAATGTAGAACAGAAACTATCACCAGGGATCAATAGGGTTTTATTAAGCTTGTAATGTAAGGTTAGGGTGAGGGCTACAAAGAAAAGGTAGGATTCAAACAAAGCAAGAGAACTTAAGTTTGAATACTAACAGAAAAATAGAGCATTCTCACTTCTAACATCTTTTCTCAATCATTTTAAATCTCTTAACATACCTCTCTTTATTGCACTTTCAAGTATCTCTCTCTTTACCCCTCTATTCAGCAGGTCAGACATTTTTTTCTTTTCTTTTCTTTGTCCTTTTTTTTCTTTTCTTTTTTCATCATGGAAATATTCCATACCTTTTCGATTACCTTTGTGGATGACTCTTGTCGGCCTTTTCATGTTGGCCACATAGTAGACGAGTTGACTTTTCACACCCCCAAACTTATGACTTTGATGATATTGCTATAATTAACTTTACTTGTAGACCTTCTACCTCTCTTGTCTTTCATGTTCTTGTGAGTCTGTAACTTTGTATAAATTTAGTTGTATTGAAAGCTAAGGAAATAAGTGTTTAAGCTCAAATAGGGTAGGGAATATGAGATTTACAAGAAAGAAAAATATAAGGCCAAAATATAATTCAATAAAGCTCAAAGGGGTGGTTAGGGATAACGATAATAAACAGGTAAGCTTGAAAGGCTCAATCGGTCCAGAGAATGCCTTAATCATTTTCCCAATAATATTTTGTCTAGCATTTCGCCTCGAGTGTAATCAAACAAGTTCTAGAGTAAGTTGAGATCATACAAATTCACAAAATCCACATAAAATTTCTCTAGGTATGTAAAAAGATTAATGACCATTATAAGCGTTCATTGAACATAGAAAATATCAAATTAAGTAAGATCAAGTAAAGAATTAACAACTAGACTTAAGTAATGAGAATTTTTCCTAAAATTTAAATTCAATTTCAATCATGTTCTTATCATAGGCTTTTTATTCATCAAACCATACTATTTTTATCATCATTATCATCATCATCATCATTATTATTATTATTATTATTTATTATTATTATTATTTTATATTAAATAAAATAATATCCTTTCCCCCCAAACTTAAATATCACATTGTCAAAAACTTAGAGAGGGAATCTCCAACTTCTCTCAAAAACTCCCTCACTCCAAAACTAGCTTGAGGGGGGGTAGGAGCTTTGGCTCCTCCCCCCTCACTTCATTTCCTGCCCTTATTTTTCAGTGTGTGTTTTGTTTTGTTTTTGTTTTATGTGTTTTTTTAAGTCTAATAAAGGAGGAACACTTTCTGGGAATCTCAGTCTCAACAACATTTTCGTCCCTATTCTCCTTCTAGATTTCTGAGGAAATCCTCAAATTCCCTGCTACACAAAACCCCTGACCCACCCTACAACCCACTGATCCAAAAGGACCAAGATGGATGCTTTCTATTTGGGTGGCCGATGTCTTTCTGATGGGTGCTCACGAGTTGGGAATAGTGGTTCGAGTATTGACTTGATGGATCCATGAGGTTTGGTGGTGCTGATGATGCCGCCTAGTGTGCTTTAGTGTGGGTAGAGCCGGTGTTGGGCGAGAGGGACGGTGGAGGATGTAATGGACTTTGCTCAAGGGATTGGTGGTTGGTGCTTGTGCGATGGTGGAGGGGATGCGTATGAGCAGATCTGGCCGCCTGCCATGCGGCAGTGGCGATGTGTGAAAAGTTGGTGGGTGCAAGGGATGGTTATAGTGCGGTGGGCGTGAAGTGCTCGTGCGGTGGCATTTGGTCAGTGGAAGGGAGACTCGCTGGTGCTCTTGCGGAGGTGGGAGACTCACCGGTGCTCGTGCGGAGTGGAGGATGTAGTGGGGGCAGAGGGGGTAACGAGCAGCAAGGGGTGGCAATGCGAGAAGGATAGCAAGAAAAAAAAAGTGGTAGGAAAAAAAGGAAAAAGAAGGAGGAGGGGGCAATGGGACAAGTAAAAGATGAAACCCTAGGGAAAATTTTTTTTTCTTCAGTCCATGTGTCTGCAGTTGTTGTCTTGTTTTTCTATGTATTTACAGATGTTGTCCTGTTTTAATTAAAAATAAAAAGTAATAGGCTATTGGACATTTTTCCATAGTAGGGGAACTCCCTCCTCTTTGGAGGATAGGGGTGGTTTGTTTCCTTCTCCTCCTTTTGGAGGATAGGGGTGGTTTGTTTCCTTCTCATCTTTTTGGAGGATAGGGGTGTTTGGATACCCCTTTCCTCCTAGGAGGTGGGGGATTCTTAGCTCTGTTTTTTACAGAGAATGATATTCTCAATTGAGAGTTTATTAGAAGTTTAGACAATGCCCGTCGCCAACATGTGTGTGCGGGGAAGCATCCAACAAATATGTAGTTTGACTTGTAATCTGAGTTTTTCTTAGTAGTGATCAATCATAGCTATAACTTCCTTCATTAATGAAATGAAGTCTATTTCCCATCGAAAAAAAATATATCACATTGTCCTCAATGGAAAAAAGGAAGAAAAACTAAAGCAAAGAATGAGAGAAGGTAAGAGATGTTTCCTTTTTTTTTTTTTTCCAGTTCTGCCAATTGAATATTTTCCTTGAAGGTGTAGATGTTTACTCCTTGGAGGTCTCCTCTCCTCTTCGTTCCTGCAAGATAAAAGCAAAGGAATAATATTAAGCAAAAGAAATCAAATAAAAACAAAAACTTGGGTTGCCTCCCAAGAGCGCTTTATTTAAAGTCTATTGCTAGACATTATCCTTTTATCATTTATCACTGGCTAGATTGATGGAACACTTTTTCGAGTTAAAGTCTCCATCCACATAGGGTTTTAATCTCGGTCCATTTCCTTTAAATGTCCCTTTTGTCTCGTGATGGACCTCAACCGCCCCATAAGAAAAGACAAGGGTCACCACAAACGGTCTTGTCCACTGAGAGCGCAGCTTTTCTGGAAAGAGTCGAAGTCTTAAGTTAAATAATAGAACTTTCTGCCAGACTTCGAATTCCCTTCTCAGAATATACTATCATGCCATCTTTTAGTTTTATCTTTGTAAATCTGGGCATTCTCATAAGCATCATTGCGAAACTCATCCATCTCGTTTATTTACAATATTCTCTTCTCGCCAACCGATTGTAAATCAAAGTACAGTGTTCTCGTTGCCCAATAGGCTCTGTGTTCTAGCTCCATGGGTAGATGGTAGGCTTTTCCATAAATGAGCCGATAAGGCGACATCCTGATTGGTGTTTTGAATGCTGTCTGATAGGTCCATAGCGTGTCATCTAACCTTCTCACCCAGTCTATTCGAGAGACACTCACAATCTTTTCTAGTATGTGCTTCAGCTCCCGATTAGACACCTCGATTCGGCCGCTTTTTTGAGGATGGTATGGTGTCTCAACATGATGGTAACTCCATACTTAGTTAGTAGCAGTTCAAATTGACGATTGCAAAAATGCTTCCCGCCATCACTGATTATGGCCTTCGGAGTGCCAAATCAGGAAAATATGTTCTTCCACAGGAAATTCACTACGACCCTCGCATCATTGGTTGGCAATATGAGGATGGAAAAGGAACCTTGAAATCTATACCCCAAACATCAAATAATTCAATCACTAAAATATTGTTTAAAGGCATCTCATGTTTCCTAGAAATGTTGCCAACCTTTTGACAATGATCACATAAATTAACAAAATTAAAAGTCTTTAAAAATAGTCGGCCAATAAAAGCCACATTATAAAACTTTTGTTGCTATTTTGCCCCACCAAAGTGGCCGCTCGCTTCCAATGAGTTGCAATGTCTGAATATGCTCTCCATCTTCTCCTCGGGCACACATCTCCTAATTATCTGGTCCGCGCAATGCTGGTATAGGAAAGGTTCCTCTCAAAAATAATATTTCAAGGCGGAGAAAAACTTCTTCTTTTGTTGATATGTCATCCCGGCTGGTAGAATTTTGGACACCAAATAATTTACCATGTCAACATACCATGGAATGACTTCTATAGTCATTAATTGCTTGTCCGAGAAGGTCTCATTAATTAGAAATTTCTCCTTGCCCGCCACCTCTTTAAGCTCAAGATGAGATAAGTGGTCGACCACTACATTCTCAGTACCTTTCTTATCTTTTATTTCTAAATTGAACTCTTGTAGTAGCAAAATCCATCTTAACAGTCTTGGTTTGGCATCCCTCTTTCGACAACAAGTATTTAAGAGCTGAGTGATTGGTGTAGACTACTACCTTTGAACCTATCAAATAAGAACAAAATTTATCAAAGGCAAACACAATTGCTAACAATTTTTTTCAATAGTAGCATAATTAAGTTGAGCTTCTATTAAGGTCCGACTTGCATACTAAATAACACGAAATTTTTTATCTTTTCTCTATTCCAAAATAGCCCCTATAACATAATCGCTAGCATCACACATTAATTCAAAAGGTAAATTCCAATCTGGTGATATAATGATAGATGCTGAAACTAATTTCTTTTTCAATGTTTCAAAAGCATGCAAACATTCAGTAGAAAATTCAAACCGAGTATCTTTAATCAACAGAGTGCAGAGAGGTTTAGTAATTTGGAAAAAATCTTGGATAAACCGACGATAAAACCCGACATGATCCAAAAAACTTCTCACACCCTTCACATTGGTCGGTGGTGGGAGTTTGTCAATAACTTCTATCTTTGCTTGGTCAACCTCAATTTACTTGAATGAAATGCAGTAGCCAAGCACTATTCCCTCCTCAACCATGAAGTGGTATTTTTTCCAATTTAAAACAAGATTTGTCACCTTGCATTTCTGAAAACCAAAGAGAAATTAGATAAACAATTGTCAAAAGAGTGAAAAAGAATTGAGGAGTCATTCATAAAGACTTCTAAAAATGTTTCCACCTTGTCGAAGAAGATGGACATCATGCATATTTGGAAAGTGGCTGGCACATTGCAAAGACCAAAAGCCTTAAGCCTATATGCAAAAGTGCAATAAGGATAGGTGGAAGTAGTATTTTGTAGATTCTCGGTTGCAATGGCTATTTGATTATAACTGGAATATCCATCTAGAAAACAATAATAAGCATGGCCGACAAGCCTTTCTAGCATTTGATCAATAAAAGTTAAGGAAAAATGGTCTTTCCGAGTTGCCATCCCATGACCGTCCTTGTCGGTATGAGTTCATTGTTGTCATTTTCTATCACGATTATCTGTAATACCTGCATCCTAGTACATAGGTTCTTATCTCATTTCTTTAATTTAATTTCTTAAGGTAAATATTTTTGAGATAAATATTTTTATGATTTTAATATCTTCATATTTTATTTTAAGATATGTGTGCTTTTATTTTTATGTGGGTCATTAAAATAGTCTAAGGGAATATTTTTAGATCTTATAATATATTTGCTTTAAGCCCCTGCCTTTTTTTTAATTGAAGAGTGGCCCAAACCTTCTCCACCGTAGGATGAGCATCTGAGAAAAATATCTCCCATGACTTAATCTCCACCGTCCGTTCCTTATCTTCCAAGGGAAGCTTTGACTCACTTTCTTAAGTGATGACCGACCTTTCCATTTAGTCATTCGGGTCTTCCTTCTTCATCTTCTCCTGCACGCCAATTCCGACTTCCAGATTAAGCCAAGAAAAAATCTGCTTCAAGCCCTAAATTACAGCCACTTTAACCGCACGAAAAAGACCCTTTTAGTTTCCTCTAGCACCGATCGACTGCATCTCCTCTTTCTTCAAGCCAATTCTCTACTTTCTCTCATCTTGGGTTTCGGTTGAAGCTCCTTCAAGAGGACAAATTTGTGGCTCGGATCTTCCGATTCCTCTCCTTCTTTCCGTTGTGGTTGCTAAGCTAGGTAATACTCTAATTATTTCTTCTGATTTCTTGTGAAATCTGGAAACATGCTTAGTGGGTTATGCATTGTATTTGGGGGTTTCGGAATTTCTGTGCAAACCGATTACTGTGTAGCATTTTTTGAGTTGATTTCCTCTTTGTTCCTTCTATTTCATGTCTTATCTAAGTGGTAGTTGGATGGAGGGATAATAGTGTTGTGTGTGTGTGTCAAATCATGCTCTGTTTTTCTGGAATTCCAGCCGTGTGTGTGCCCTGTTTCTGGGTTCCAGCCATGTAATTGCAAGGCATCTTGTGGTGGTGTTCTCTTGTATTTTTATCAAGTTAAGCCATGATATAATTTTGTTAAAGTCATGCTTTTAGGTGTTACATTGATGGAGTTAAAGTTACAATTTTTAAACATATCTTTCCTTGAAATTGTGGCCTAAGTAAGCCACTAAAAGTTTTAATCTAAACTAGTAAATTACCTTGGAAACCTTGAGTTTGCCTTGTGCTATACCCATGTTTTATGATCTATTCTTAGAAGATAAGAGGTGTTCTCCTAAGCTTTTTACAACCTAAGTGTGATTTAATTATGTAGTTGAAGTTGGATTAGGAAAAGGATGCTTTAAGAGTATGAAAGTGCAAAGGCTATTGGTTGTTCAAGAGTTTCAGAATTTTTCTTCTATCCTTCTATTGAAGCCTAATCAGCCCATTTAATTCCTTGTTTAAATTACCTTGGCTCAATTAAAGATGGATGTTGCATGAAAAACCCTTGAAAAGAAGTGACAAAAGTTAACCCTTTTTGCAAACATTGGCCCTTTGATGGATTTACCTCCTAAATTGGTGTAGCAAAAACTGTCAAATGCCCTTTCACTGAAAATTTCCAGATTTGAAATACTTCCTTGTTTCATTCCCCTTTTTATTTAAATTCCTACCAATTGTGTGTTTTAACCTATGATTTCAACCCATCCTTTATATGGTAAACAATAACCTTTTTAAAAGGGGCAACCAATGGGTAATGTGCTTTCATGAGTCTCTTTAAGTAGGATGACGATTTTAATGTTGTGATCTAATGCCATGTATGTTGGGTAGATTAACAGGTTAAGTAAACGCTTGATTCCAAGTTGGAATCTAAGTGGGCATGTAAGAGTATCAATTAGCGAAACTTCTAGTAAAGTGGATATTAATGTGTCTATCTCATTTTATTGGATGAGAGTTTATTTGCAAGATCAAAGGAACCTATTAAGTAAAGCTCACAAGTAAGTAGCTATGACCATGCTCCTTACACAAGTTCCTTTATGAAAGAATGTCTCTCTTTCTCTTTTCCAATGTCCTTCTAAAAATAGAGTAAGTATGAAAATATATCATGTATAAGCCCTTCTTGATCGCTCCTGTTAAGCACCCTAATACTTATAATTGTGTGTATGGTATAAGGTAATGCATCATGAGATTTGTATGCATGCTCTCTCTTAAATAGCTAATGTCTTACTTATTTATATAGCATGACATGAAACCTTTTTAATAAATGCATATGCATTGGACTAAGGAAAAACAATGAAAATGAATGGATGCAAAGGAAAAGAAAGAATGAAAGAAATGATCAATGTGTGAAAATACGTAATGGCCACATGAATGAAAGGGGTACCCAATGAATGAATGGGCAGATTATAATGCCGAGTAGTAGTATCTGTCCCGGTGTTTCAAGTCACACATCAAACAAAATATGATGCATCAGGAATTATGTTCTATGCTCAGGGTTGAAAATAAATCTTCATAAAAAAAATAATTCCGTTCATCTACACCACCAAGATGCTCAAATTTCACAAAATGAAAGAATAGAGTGTGTGTCAATTATGTGTATATCAGTGCATATTGCATTAAGACAAAATATCACATGCACACACGCTAAACAATTTTTTTTTTTTTTTTAAAAAAGAAAATTAATGAAACAAAAACAGAAAAGAAATGACTCATTCAAAAGCGGATTTTCTAAGACTCAATATCCCTAAAGTAATACCGCCAAACAAATGGGATAACAGGCAAGATAACTACTCTGTCAAGCGGACACTTGCGATCATTGTGCAATCGCGTGTCGGTATCACTTCATCATGCCAGGAAATCCTGGATGCTGACATTGTATTTTTTTTTTTTTTTTTTTTAGAGCTGCCTAGTGGGGAGACAAATGCAAGTTCGTTTTTAAAGATTTGGTTTAAGCAAAAATTTGGTTTAACTCTTTGAGGCCTAATTCTATTTCCAGCTGGTCTGATATGCAACGTGAATTTTTAAAGAAATTTTTCCCTTTTCAAAGAACTCAATCATTACAAGAGAAAATCAGTCAGTTCAACCAAAAGCCTGACGAAACTTTCCATATCAGCTGGGAAAGGTTTAAAGATTTGATGAACATCTGCCCACATCATGGTTTTGAATCCTGGAGACTGGTGAATTACTTTTACACCGGTCTCTCTCCAGAATGCAAGCAATTTGTCCAAACCATGTGCAACGGAGAGTTCTTTAGCAAAGAACCTGACGAAGCACTATCATTTTTTGACTATCTTGCTGAGAGTGCCCTACAATGGAACACTCGGACTGATCGAGTTTCATTGACACCACAACCACTAAGAACCATTATTGGTGGAGGCAAATATGAGATAAAAGAGGACACTCATGTTCAAGCCCGAATAGCTGCATTAACCAGAAGATTGGAGGTCATGGAGACAGAAAAAGTGAAGGCCGTAAAAGCTGTAGAGGCGTGCTCTTTGTGCGCTGATTCAAACCACAAGACTTAAGACTGCCCAATCATGCCCGTAATTCAAGAGAATGAGCCTGAACAAATGCAATCAGCTAACTGGGTCAACAGCGCACAAAATCAACCTTTCTCAAATACATATAATCCTGGGTGGAGGAATCATCCAAATTTCTCATGGAGAAATGATCAGCCTAGCCGATCCCCTCCCTCTCCTCACCCACCATTTCATCAGATTGTTCCACAGCCCCAGCAGCCACCATATCAGAATCCTCAGAGTTATCCTTTTGCAGCACTTCCAGGATCTCAGCCTCATGTAGCCGCACAAAGTTCTCAGCCACAACCACCTGCAAAAAAGTCTTTAGATGAAAGTATGGCACAGATGGCCAATACACTTCAGCAATTCATGCAGATCCAGGCCACCACAAACAATCAAAACACTCAGGCCATAAATGAATTGCGAGGTACCATGAATAAGATGAACATAACACTGAGCACTCTGGAGAAAGGGAAGTTCCCAGCACAGCCTCAACCCAATCCTCAAGTGTATCGGCAACAACTACAACAGGTACATAATATCTCAGAAGATGCTGTTGAGACAGTAAATGCTGTTCTTACTTTGAGAAGTGGAAAGGAAGTCCCCCAACCGGAGATAACTATGGATAAACCGGAAGTTGCCCCTACACTTGAAGATGTGATGGAACCTGAAGAAGCTGAAAAAGAACCAGAGGTGGAGAGACCGGAGTCAAAAGAGCTTGTGATTACAGAGGCTGAATCAAATAAGGGGTACCAACCTGTGGTTCCCTATCCTCAAAGATTATCATCTGGCCAAAAGAACAAATACCACACTGAGATCTATGAAATCTTCAAGTAAGTGAAGATTAATATTCCATTCTTGGATGCTATACAACAGGTCCCGTCATATGCAAAATTTTTGAAGGACTTATGCACAGTGAAGAGAAAACTGAATGTTAAAAAGAAAGCCTTCCTAACACAACAAGTCAGTGCATTGATAATGAACGAGACTCCTCAAAAGTACGGTGATCCCGGCTCTCCCAATATTTCCATTATGATCGGTGAGTCACGCATTGGGAGAGCTCTACTTGACTTAGGGAGCAGTGTGAACTTGCTTCCGTTCTCATTATATGAGCAGTTGGGACTGGGAGAGCTGAAAAATACATCCATCGTATTACAGTTGGCTGATAGATCAATCAAGGTGCCGAGGGGTATTGTTGAGGATGTGCTAGTCCAGGTGGAAAAATTTTACTACCCGGTGGATTTTGTAGTTCTTGATATGCAGCAGCCGGCATCCACTATTTACCAAGCTCCTGTCATCCTCGGAAGACCATTTCTAGCTACGTCAAATGCTTTGATTAATTGCAGAAGTGGAGTTCTGAAGCTTACTTTTGGGAACATGGCACTTGAATTGAATGTTTTTAATGCTAGCAAGATGCCAGCACATTTTGATAACACAAGTGATTTGAATGCTGTAGAGGATCTGACACCTACAGAATTTATTTGCTCGACTTTTCCCTTCTCTGATGTTAGATCGGTTTGTGATGCTGAACGTAGGCGCAATCCTATCATAGAGGAAGTTGTCAAAGAGGAAGTGCTCAAGCTACTGGCAGTAGGTATCATTTATCCCATCTCAAACAGCGAAGCACTGGTAAGTCCAAAAAAATCTGGTTTAACCGTTGTCAAAAATGAGAAAAATGAGTTAATTCCAACTAGAACGGTCACTGGCTGGAGAATGTGCATTGATCATAGAAAACCCAATTCAGCTAGTAGGAAAAATCATTTTCCTCATGATCCAGGTGAAACTCTTCTTGTACAGACACCTTGTGATTTTTGAGTGCCAATTATTTGTTTATTTATTTATTTATATTTATTTCTTGTGTTGTGTGGTTGTTTATTTACTCATATATTTTTCAAAAACTTGACTCGTTCGAAAATGAGCAGCCAAAAGGCTATCCCAAGTGCAGGAGCGTGTCGCGTAGTAATTAGGAATAAATTCCTAGATCGTCTCCACAGGGAAAGTGCTAAAAATAAACTCGTATAAAATGGTGGAATTATTTACAATGAGAAAATAAAAATAAAAATTGATGATATTTACAATGGATGAAAGAGTGCAATGAAAAAGAAAATTTACTGGTTGTGAACCAGATTCATTTTTGTTGGCTTTGAGCGTTTTGGATGCAATGATTTAAAAGTAAAGAAATTAAAGCGCAAGACAGTGAATTTAAATTGTTGAAAATTAAATAACTGAAATTTAAATGAGCAAGAAAATTAAATGACATAAAAATAAATTGCAGGAAATAAAAATGCAGAAAAATAAATGACAATAAATTAAAGTGCATAAATTAAAAGTGCAGGAAAATAAAGTGCAGTAATTTAAAGTGCAGAAAATTAAATTGCAGAAAAATAAATGACAGTAATTTAAAGTGCATAAATTTAAAGTGCATAAAATTAAATGACATAAATTGAAATAAAAAAAAATAAAAATAAAGTGGAGACTACAGATAAAGGAGAGGACAGCTCGATAACACAGTTGGTCCATTAGGCTCTCAACTGTATCACCGAACTCCCTCATTTCATCTGCGTTGTCTCCTAAACTGAAAAACTACAACTACTCTATTCTACAGCTACTGGGTGTCTAACATCGACCACCTTCTTCGTTTGCTTACAAGCCTTTATATAGGCTTCAAAACTGCACTGTATTTGCTCAGTCCGTGACATCGTCTCCCACTTGTAATTGCGCTGTGCTTAGCTGCTCATGTGTTGTTCCCCACATGTTGCTTTTTCATCCCCTGACCGAGTGGTTTTATTTCATTTCTTTTTCTTCTACTGATCATCTTGTCGCCCAGTGATGCACTTTTCTTTCATTTTATTTCTCTTGTTTTCACTTCCAGCCGAAACCGAATGATCTGCTCTTTTCTTTTTCC
Source organism: Cyclocarya paliurus (assembly GCA_029856935.1). Classification (NCBI taxonomy): domain Eukaryota; kingdom Viridiplantae; phylum Streptophyta; class Magnoliopsida; order Fagales; family Juglandaceae; genus Cyclocarya; species Cyclocarya paliurus. The sequence continues at coordinate 14,573,281 of CM056945.1, read as the reverse complement.
TTTTCTTATTCTAACATCCAGCCGAGACTGCATTTCTTTTCTCTTTTTTTTTTTTTTCTTTCACTGCTTTCCATTGCACCTGCTTTACAGCCGAAGCTGCACCGAACTGTAGTTGTTTATTTCCTTTGCCGAACTGCACCAATGCATCGACCCCACATGCATCTTTCGGCCGAACATGTTTTTCTTTTCTTTTCTTTTTTTTTCTTTGCTGCACCGAATCACAAGCATGCACCGAATGATTTCTGCATGTGTTCAAGCTGCTGCGTGACCCGTGAGCGAGCCGAGTCGACTGCTAGCACCGAACATTATTTTCTTTCTTTCTTTCTTTCTTTTTCTCGGTCGGTTTCCTTTCTCTTTATTTTATTTTCCTTCCAGCCCAGCATGCACCGAATGTATCTTCTTCTTTTTTCTCTCTAACCGAACTTATCACATGCATCGAACATCACATGTGCTCTGTTTCGGACGTGCGAAAACAGAGGGGATGAGCTGGGCATGCACACGTGTTGTGCAGGAGGTTAGGTGGTGCTGGCGAGGCCGAAGAGGCTGGGTACATGCTCGGAACGTATGCATGACGTTTACATGCAGCTGGCGAGAGGTTGACGATGAAGGTCGACGCTGCCGTAGCTCGGTGGTGATCGTGGAGTGCTGCTGCCGTAGCTCCGTGGAGATGGTTGTGCTGCTGGAGGTGGATGAAGTTCTGCAGTAGGCTGAGGAGCTGGTGGCGTCGAACGGTGGCGTGAGAAAGCTGTGATTTTGAACACTGTAGCAGCTGCCGAAGGTTGAAGACGAAGCCAAACGACGTGCAGCTTATCCCAGACGACAGGTCGTTTGGCTTGGACGGCTGAATCAAAGCTTGTAGAAAACGACATGTCGTTTAGCCTGCGCAGTAAATAAAAAAATAAAAATAAAAATAAAATAAAATAAAATAAAATAAAATAAAGTAAAATAAAACAAACAGAATAATAATAAAAAATAAAATAAAAAATTAGAAAAAGAAAATAATTAATTAATTAAAAATTAAATAACAACTAAACTAGAATATTAAAAATGTGTTGTGCATGTGAGACAATAAAATCAAATTAAATTACAAGTTATAAAATATAAGCATAAACTATGCTTTTAATCAATTTAATTCATAACTTGAATTTATTGCCTCTTGATCATTTTTCCATCTAAAATCAATGATAATATGATGAAACAATTAAAATTACATTGATTTTAACTATATAAATTATGCAATAATGCAGCTCAATCAGTAGTGCACCCAATGCTGCACCCTAACGGAATGAGATTCCAACCCGCGGCCACGGGCTAATCCATTGGTCCAAAAGACAGCTAACCCTAGCATACGGGGCGTAACAGTATGCAATGTCCTAAGAAAGTGAAAAGCTAAAAAGTCTAAAAAGCATGTTTATGCATGAAATGTATGATTTATATTCCTATGAATATTTATATATGAAAGCATTGTCAAGAATTTGCAAGTGTTTATGTATGCATGTTTTCAAAGAAAGATATGTGATTAATAAGTTAACAGCATGGTGTACTGCTTACTAAGTATTAGACTCATTCTTGTGTTTATATGTTAAACGTCCAGGTAATGATGAAGAAGCTGTGGAACCCGGTACTGCTAAGGAGGGAGGGACTGATGCTTAGGGTTCCCCGGTTCGTTGTTTGGATGATGATTTTGGTTATAGATTTTAGGATGGGTCCCATGTTGGGGACGTTTTGTGTTATTTCTCTTAAACAATATGGTTCCTTTTTGGGTATGTTGTAAACTCTATGGTGGTGTGACGGTAATGGTGGGTGTAACATCCCAGATTTTAGTGTATTTTTAATGGTGGATTTATTTAATTTATTTTGTGATTATTTATCTTGTTTTAAAATTTTTGGAGTTTTTAAATGTTATTTCTTAATATTTTATGTTGTGAAAATTATTTTTATGCGCTTTCTAGATTTTATTTACTGTTTTGGCTTTTAAAATGATCTTTAAATTAAATTGATTTATTTTTGAGTTTTTAATTTTTATTGTTGCATTTAAATTATTTCACTGCGTTTGGTTTATTTTAATTAGCTTTTGGTTTTAATTTCTTCTCCGTTGGATTTTTCGGGACCCAACTTGAAAGACTGGATCTTCCTTTTTCCCCTCTTCTTTTTCTTTCTTTCCTTTTTCTTCTTTCTTTTTTCTTTTCCCCCCGGTTTTTCCCGTGCGAGCCGACCCTTTCTCTCTCTTCTCTCTCCTCTCTCCACCATTGTTTCGGGTTCACTGTCGCCGCGCCGCCTCCCGGCCGCCATGCACTACACCACCGGCACCAGCAGCTCCCCCTTCCGCCGGCGAGTCTACCCTACCAATATCCGGCCGGCTAACACCTCCGTTAGCCGCCACGAGCCGATCGAATCCGCGGTGGGTTTTTCCCCATTCCGCCGCCGTCCGGCCACCTCCAGCCACCATTACTTCACCACATCTTCACCGGCCCAATACCAAGCTTTTCCATCCAAACCGGGCCCCGATCCCTCGCCGGAGCCGATCATACGAGCATAACTTCCGATTTGTTATTTCCGGCCATAAACCACCCTTTTTCGCCACTATTCTCGGCCAACCACCACCACCATTAGATTCACCACCTTCCATAGGCCCTACCCTATCAATTTCAAGTCTCCGTTTGAACCCGTGCAAAATTCCAATTTCACTGCATTTCGGTCAGTGTTTTTACACTGTGTGAATTTGCTGTTTTGGCGATTTCCTGTGCCTCGGATCCTCCATAAAAATTGTTTTAAAGCGCTGTAAGTATTTCCTAAACAATTCTTTGAGATTTAATTATATTTTTGCAATTAACTGCTATATTTTATATATATGTATCCTGGTTGGTTCCGGACTGAGTCCGAGGAGTTCGGGGGTGGATGGATTGATCGGAGTATTTATTGTGTGTGATTATTGTGATCTGGTTGATTGTTGGAGATTGGATTATTTGTGGTTTGATTATTGTTGGAGATTTGTTATGTTGTGGTTTGGTTTTGCATATTGGATATTTTGGTTATATTGTGATTTTGGGAGTTGATCATTAGTTGTGAGGATTGATCTGGTTCATTGCATATTGCACACATGGCATGTTTGTAAATGGAAAACTGGGTTTTCGTGTATTGCATTCATGTTCATGTGGTTATCTTGAAAACTGGGTTTTCATGTGTTGACTGGATTTGTGGGTGCGTGTGTATCATGACCCCAAGCCGAGATGGGGTATTATCTCGGTGGAGCTCCTCTGGTCACATCGGAGCGGAATATACTGAGTGACGTCCCCTAGGTTGTCGCTGGGCGACAACGGGATCGGACGTTGGACGTGCCGACTCTGTGGCCCTTCTGCTGGCGGGGGCTAGAGGATGACCTGGCCACGAACGCACTGGGTGCGGAACTGGGCATCGCTCGTAAAGTAGCCAGGACGTGCGGATGGTCCATAGGGGAGGCCATGGTGCATATGGTTAATTGGAATAATTGGAAATTGGCTGTTTTCTGGGAAAATAGCGTGAATTGTTTTTGTGTATCATTTTCTGGGAAAATGATGAATAATGATTTTTGTGTGCCATTTTCTGGGAAAATGGTGGAATTGATTTTATTGGAAATGATTTTGTGCCAAAGAGATTTTTGGCGTGCGATGCATTATTGCATATTGCATCATGGGCATGCATGGTTAGTTGTATAGATATGATTTTATTTCTGGACTTGGTTAGGTTATAACTTACCTGTGGTACCATTTAATGGTACTGCAGACTTTGTTGATGATGCAGATGCCGAGCCTGAGGATCTGGCTCCGCTGGAGGAGTGATCTGGGATCACTCATGCTGTAGCTTTTATTTTCAGACTTGTATTTATTTTTGGGACTTGGCTTTGATTTTAAGGTATTTGTATTTTGGATATCTGTATTAACTAAAATTCTGGTACTAGTTGACTTTATTACCTTCCGTTGTGTTTTTAATTGTGCACTGTTTATTTGTTGCACACACTTGATACTTGTCGTTGGGATGCGTGACCGGGTTGTCATCATCCTGACGTCATGATTCCCGAGGCTTTTTAGTACGTGGGAGTCGGGGCGTTATAGTGGGACCTCTATGGAAGGGTGATGGTAATCCCTCATGTGATGGCCCGGCACCCTTTTTGGTTTGTAATCAGGGAACTGAGTTTTCTCTTGTTTAAAACTAATTATGTTGATGTTTGAATGACGGACTCTGAGAGTCTTTTAGAGAATTGTTGAATCAAATGCCTATCAGGTGTTCCATCCCTTTGATTAGAAGCCCATAGTGCAAGCATGTCATGTCTGCGGGTATTCCATGTTAACACCGTAGTGTAGAACAAAAAAAAAAAGACATCTCGTAACCATAATAATATATATATATATATATATACAGATGTAAAAATGGAAGGAAATGAAAGAAGAAGGTAAGTGTCCCACCTCGCTCTATTTATTAGGGCGAGGTGGTCACATTATCTCTCCTTCTTTTGGGATGACTTGAATTAGACTTACGCATGCACTATCTGATATTGGCTAAATGATCCCGGCATCTAAAAGCTTCAATACCTCTTTATGTACCACTTCTTGCATCGATGGATTCAATCTCCTCTGGAGTTTAAAATTTTCCTCCATTAAAATCTTGGGCATGCAAATTTAAAAACTAATTCCTTTGATGTCCAAGATGGTCCAACCCAAGGCCATCTTGTAACATCCCGGATTTTAGTGTATTTTTAATGAAGGATTTATTTAATTTATTTAGTGATTAATTATCTTGTTTTAAAATTTTGAGAGTTTTTAAATATTATTTTATAATATTTTAAGTTGTGAAAATTAATTTTTATGCTGTTTTCTTAATGTTATTTGTTGTTTTGCATTTAAAGTGATTTTTAATTTAAATTGGTTTGTTTTTAGATTTTAAAATAATTATTGTTTTATTTAAATCTTTCATTGCGTTTGGATTATTTTATTTATTTAGTAGTTTTAAAAATCCTATTCGTTGGATTTTTCGGGACCCAAGATGAAAAGACTAGATCTCACTTTTTCCCTCCTCTTTTTCTTTTCTCTTTCCTTTTCTTCTCTTTTTCCTTTCTTGCCCGTGGACCCTCTCTCCCAGCCCGACCCTCTCTCTCTCCTCTCCACCATGCGTTTAGGCCATCCCCACGCAGCGCCGCCTCCGGCCGCCCGTGGTCGACACTGCCGGCACCACTGGCTTCCCCGTGCGCCGGCGAGTCACCCCACCAAAACTCAGGCCGGCTAACGCTACCGTTAGCCGCCGCAAGCCGTGAGCTTCATTTCGCCGTTCCGCCGCCGTCCGGCCACCATCTCTTAGCCACCTCTTCACCGGCCCACTAGCAAACTTTTAGACCCAACCCCGGCCCCGATCCGTCGCCGGAGCTGCCCCATCGAACACCACTTCCGTTTTGCACTATCCGGCCTTAAAACACCCATTTTCGTCGCCACCCACAGCCAAAAGCCACCCCCACTAGCTTCACCACCTCTAATAGACCCTACCCTACCGTTCCCAAGTCTTCGTTTGACCCTGTGTAATTTTGGGTTCACTGTGTATTTCAGCCACAGTGTTTTTACACTGTGGAGTTGCTGTTGTTGGCACTTCCAGCTTCTCCTTGATCCTCCGAAAATATTTTTATAGCACCGTAAGTATTTCCTAAACAATCTTTTGAGATTTAAATATATTTTTTCACTAATTGTTTATACTGTATTCTGGTTGGTTCCGGACTGAGTCCGAGGAGTTCGGAGGTGGATGGATTGAGGACAGAGTATTTTGTTGTATTAGTTATTGTGATTGAGTTGTTGGATAATTTTTATTGTGGTTTGGATTTGGTTATTGGGTATTATGGTTGTGGTTTGGTACACTGCATATTGCACGCATGTCATGTTTGTAAATTGAAAACTGGGTTTTCGTGTAATTGCATTCATGATCATGTGGTTGTTTTAAAAACTGGGTTTTCATGTGTTGACTGGATTTGTGGGTGCATGTGTATCACGACCCCAAGCCGAGATGGGGCATTATCTCGGTGGAGCTCCTCTGGTCACTCGGGAGCGGAATATACTGAGTGACGTCCCCTGGGTTGTTGCCGGGCGACAATGGTATCGAACGAGTTACGTGCCGACTCCGTGGCCCTTCTGCTGGCGGGAGCTAGAGGATGACCTGGCCACAAACGCACTGGGTGCGGAACTGGGCATCGCTCGTAAAGTAGCCAGGACGTACGGATGGTCCCTAGGGGAGACCATGGTGCATATGGATTAATTGGATAAATGGATAAATGGCTGTTTTTTGGAAAAATAGCGTGAGTTGGATTTTGTGTGAGTCATTTTCTGGGAAAATGATGGATTTATGTTCTGGGCCATTTTCTGGGAAAATGGTGGAAATGATTTATTAGAAATGTTTTTGGGCCAAATGTGATTTTTGGCATGTGTTGCATTTCTTGGATACTGCATCATGGGCATGCATGATTAGATGCTTAAATGTGTTTTATTTCTGGATTGGTTAGGTTATAACTTACCTGTGGTACCATTTAATGGTACTGCAGACTATGTTGATGATGATGCAGATGCCGAGCCTGAGGATTTGGCTCCGCTGGAGGAGTGATCTGGGATCACTCGTGCTGTATTTTTTTTATTTCAGACTTGTATTATTATTTATGGGACCTTGGCTTTGTTTTTATGAGATTTGTATTTTGGATATTTGTATTAAACTAAAATTCTGGTACTAGTTGACTTAACTACTTTCCGCTGTGTATTTTATTTGTGCACTGTTTAATTTGTTGCACACACTTGACACTTGTCGTTGGGATGCGTGACCGGGTTGTCATCATCCTGACGTCACGATTCCCGAGACTTTTTGTACGTGGGAGTCGGGGCGTCACAGTTGGTATGAGAGCAGTTTGGCTCTGGGTAAAGCCACATGTCCCATAGCTGCAGTACTAGAAAGTTTTAAAGTTGTGATTTAAAATTGTTTTGTTTAAAGTATGTTATTTTTATTGATTTCATTTATTTTATTGTTTGTCATTTTATTTTAATTGTTTTATTTTATGGTCGGTTATTTTATTTGTTTTAATTATTTATTGTGTACTTCTTCATTGTTTTATTCATTTTGTCGTATGTTATTTTATTTATGAAATTTTATTTTATTTGATAGATTTTTGTTTTGTGTTGGTTTTATTTTGTTTGAGGCATGCTACTTCAATCATTTTAATTTATTGTATGTTGTTATACTTGGTTGGTTTTATTCTATTTTATTTCATGGCATTTGGTTGTATTTTAATTTATTCTGCTATAATTATATTTTAATCGGTTTGAGTTAAAAATGGGGTTAATGGTTACGCTATGGCAGGAAGATGGTACGACCATGAATGTTATTGTTAGGCTTGAACATTTAGTGTAGTAGACCTGAACTCTTAGCAATTGGTTTGTTTTAATATCGAAACTCAAAGGGAACGACGTGGTCTAGGTGAACTCTATGGAGTAGGAACTCAAGTCGTAGCTGAGGTGGGAATAACTTTAGTTCGCTTAGGATACTTGAGGTCTTAAGTACTGTAGAATTATGTGTTGAGCCTATGGAGTAGGAGGTTGTAAGTTCAACGAACCTTAAGGATAGATTTATGAGAAGTTATCTAAGGTTTCGGGCCCTATAGTTCTTAGGAAATAAGTTTATGGGATTGAAGGTGGTAGGTTCAACAAGCAATTGAGGGACTAATTAAATTAGAAGTTTTAAATTTTGTCGATTTGGTTAAGCACTTCGGTATCATTTGTGGTTTTAGAATTTTGTAAGTTTTATAAGGTGAGTGTTTTAGATTTAAGGTCATCGATATTGAGGATTTTGGAAGAATGATTCTTATCTGGTTTAAGGTTTTAGAATTGCAGATTTGAAGGACTGATTTATAATAGGATTTGAGTTCTTAGTTTGGTAGACTTGGTACGCTAGCTCGATCTATTCTGGAGATTGATTAGTCTATAATCATTGAAGTGGGGTTGATTAGAGTTGAGTTACTGATATGAAAAATCTTTTCAAGGGAAAATTTCTTTGAAGATGGAAGGTAAGGATCTAGTTCATGTATTTTCTAAGGATTGAAGATGTCGACCTAGTTCGGTAAATGATTGTTATTAGTTCGAGGTTTTAGTGGCAAGTTTTAGAATTAATCCATATCAATTTTAAGGATAATAGATGGTGTGGACCTAGGAAAAGATTCTTGTTGTTTTTCGAGGATATAGGTCCAGATGATGGAAATGATAATGATGAACTACTTGCACGTTTTGAGGATTTTTGGTTTCAGCTAAGGGTGCATGAGATCAATGCTGAGTAGTGGTGAGTGTGTATGGATTTTGGAGAGTACATGTCCTAATCGCATTTTTGTTGAAAGAAGTGGTTTTGGTAGGTGTTAAAGAGGAGATGTCATGACAGTAGGAAGTTTAAGAGACCTTGGCCTTGAGTTTTTGAGGAGTCGATTGTAGTGTACAATCGAAGCGGGTTACTCAATGAAATGATGATTGTCAATATTTGTTGTGATTACTTTCAGGAATTAATTGTGACTTGAGGTCACATAAGAATTTAAATTTTTGAGACTATACTTCCCCCTGGAAATGGAGCACCAAGTTGGGTGAGTTAAGGCCATTGTTATTTAATTTGAAGAGAGTTGATGGGTTGCCATGTATGGTGTATGATAAAATCTTGGAAGTTGAAGCTTAGGCATTAACGGTGGATAGCATAATCAAGTATGGGAGTTAATAAAGCATTAGGATCCTTGGATGTTGTGCAATAGTTTTTGGTGGATAGAAGGGTTGAGCAGTATGACTTTCCTTGAGGTTTATTAGTGATGTGCTATTGAATGAGCTAGTTGTGCTAGTACTAGTTTTTGGAGTAGAAGTAGGTGGGAGAGTTACCAAGAAGGTTTCGGCGTTGTTTTGGTGAAGTCAAGGGTAGTTCATGATGAGTTAGTCACCGCTAGATTAGATGATATTTAGAATTTAGTTGATAAACTTTCGGGTTTAGGTTGTCGGGTAGAAGTTTATAAGTGCTCTTATTGGTTGACTGGAATGGATTTGAGCCTTTTAAGGTAAGTTCCTTATCTTGAGATGAGCGGGTGTATTTTGGAATATGTGTGATAATTCATGATTTTTGGAAGAGGGTATTTTCTACCGTTTGTAGTAAGAGTTTCTTGGCTAGTAGGTATGGAGCTACCTTGTACTCAATGGTGTTATTTTATGAGGACATAAATTTTCGATATGTGGTGATTATCAGAGTGCGCAGCAGGAGCATGATACTTTGGTTGTAATTAGGAGTTTAAAATTTTGTGTTGATTTTGAGGAATTAGTGGTGACTAGAAATTTTGAGAAGATACGGTATAACCATCAATTTCGTTATTGCTGGTTAACTTTGGAAGTGGCCATTAGGTTACCAAAGTGTAGTATAAAATGAAGGTTTGGAAGTTATACCATAGGAGTCGATTGAGGTTAGTGCAGATTATTGAATGAAGCTTTTAATCATTGAGATTCCTTGAGTGTTGTATTAAGTTTTATGGATATGGAGATCTTGGATTACGTGGCCGCTCTAGGAGTAAGAGACGAGATGTGCCATTGGGAGATTAGTGCGAGTATGATGGAATCGCCTATGGGAGTAGACTTGGAAGAGTGTTACTCATGCTTGTTTGGAAGTTTTGATGGTATGTTTTTCTCAAGCATGTTCTGAGTTGTATCTTGAATCCTGCTTTGGCGCTGATGTTTGACCTTGCCAATTTCGAGGACAAAATTTTATTTAAGGGGGGGAGATTGTAACATCCCGAATTTTAGTGTATTTTTAATGAAGAATATATTTAATTTATTTAGTGATTAATTATCTTGTTTTAAAATTTTGGGAGTTTTTAAATATTATTTTATAATATTTTAAGTTGTGAAAATTAATTTTTATGTTGTTTTCTTAATGTTATTTGCTGTTTTGCATTTAAAGTGATTTTTAATTTAAATTGGTTTGCTTTTGGATTTTAAAATAATTATTGTTTTATTTAAATCTTTCATTGCGTTTGGATTATTTTATTTATTTAGTAGTTTTAAAAATCCTCTTCGTTGGATTTTTCGGGACCCAAGATGAAAAGACTGGATCTCACTTTTTCCCTCCTCTTTTTCTTTTCTCTTTCTTTTTCTTCTCTTTTTCCTTTCTTTCCCGCGGACCTTTTCTCCCAGCCCGACCCTCTCTCTCTCTCCTCTCCACCGTGCGTTTTGGCCATCCCCACGCAGCGCCGCCTCCGGCCGCCCGTGGTCGACACCACCGGCACCACCGGCTTCCCCGTGCGCCGGCGAGTCACCCCACCAAAACTCAGGCCGGCTAACGCCGCCATTAGCCACCGCGAGCCGTGCGAAGCCGTGAGCTTCATTTCGCCGTTCCGCCGCCGTCCGGCCACCATCTCTTAGCCACCTCTTCACCGGCCCACTAGCAAAATTTTAGACCCAACCCCCGCCCCGTTCCGTCGCCGGAGCCACCCCATCGAACACCACTTCCGTTTTGCACTATCCGGCCTTAAAACACCCATTTCCGTCGCCACCCACAGCCAAAAGCCACCACCACTAGCTTCACCACCTCCCATAGACCCTACCCTACCGTTCCCAAGTCTTCGTTTGACCCCGTGTAATTTTGGGTTCACTGTGTATTCCAGCCACAGTGTTTTTACACTGTGGAGTTGCTGTTGTTGGCACTTCCAGCTTCTCCTTGATCCTCCGAAAATATTTTTATAGCACCGTAAGTATTTCTTTTGAGATTTAAATATATTTTTGCACTAATTGTTTATACTGTATTTTGGTTGGTTCAGGACTGAGTCCGAGGAGTTCGGGGGTGGATGGATTGAGGACGGAGTATTTTGTTGTGTTGGTTATTGTGATTGAGTTGTTCGATAATTGTTATTGTGGTTTGGATTTGGTTATTGGGTATTATGGTTGTGGTTTGGTACACTGCATATTGCACGCATGTCATGTGGTTGTTTTGAAAACTGGGTTTTCATGTGTTGACTGGATTTATGGGTGCGTGTGTATCACAACCCCAAGCCGAGATGGGGCATTATCTCGGTGGAGCTCCTCTGGTCACTCGGGAGCGGAATATACTGAGTGACGTCCCCTGGGTTGTCGCCGGGCGACAATGGTATCGGACGAGTTGCGTGCCGACTCCGTAGCCCTTCTGCTGGCGGGAGCTAGAGGATGACCAGGCCACGAACGCACTGGGTGCGGAACTGAGCATCTCTCGTAAAGTAGCCAGGACGTGCGGATGGTCCCTAGGGGAGACCATGGTACAAATGGATTAATTGGATAAATGGATAAATGGCTGTTTTTTGGGAAAATAGCGTGAGTTGGATTTTGTGTGAGTCATTTTCTGGGAAAATGATGGATTTATGTTTTGGGCCATTTTCTGGGAAAATGGTGGAAATGATTTATTGGAAATGTTTTTGGGCCAAATGTGATTTTTGGCGTGTGTTGCATTTCTTGGATACTGCATCATGGGCATGCATGATTAGATGCTTAAATGTGTTTTATTTCTAGATTGGTTAGGTTATAACTTACCTGTGGTACCATTTAATGGTACTACAGACTATGTTGATGATGATGCAGATGCCGAGCCTGAGGATTTGGCTCCGCCGGAGGAGTGATCTGGGATCACTCGTGCTTTTTTTTATTTCAGACTTGTATTTTATTTATGGGACCTTGGCTTTGTTTTTATGAAATTTGTATTTTGGATATTTGTATTAAACTAAAATTCTGGTACTAGTTGACTTAACTACTTTCTACTGTGTATTTTATTTGTGCACTGTTTAATTTGTTGCACACACTTGACACTTGTCGTTGGGATGCATGACCGGGTTGTCATCATCCTGACGTCACGATTCCCGAGGCTTTTTGTACATGAGAGTCGGGGCGTCACACATCTTGTGTTCCCGCAAGACTTTGAGTGGCTTCTCTTCCTCTACATCACTCAAGGAACTATTTATAATAACTGAAAAAGTAGAGTCCTGCCTAAGAAAACATACCTTAAATTTGATGGAAGTGGTTTGAGTTCAAGCTTGGGTGGTTCCTTACTTGGAGATGTCAATCGAGATGAGGTCAACTCTTCCACTTTCAATTTTATTGAAGAAGAAAGGGATGGCGTAGCTTCCAAATATCTCTCACACTCCTTAACCTCTTCATCTTCAAATTCAAGAGATGTAAAGTGAGTTAGACATACCTCAAGTGGTAGTTTTGGAAATTCAGCTCCATAAGTCTCGTTGGCCATGACCACATCTCGGTCAGGCTATTTGAAAACAAGAATGTACCTCGGAACGGAATTCCATACATTTAAATACGTCAAAAGTGAGCTGCTCCTTACCGACCCTCAAAATGAGTTTCCCTTGTTGGACATCAATTAAGGTTCTCCCCATCGCAAGGAAAGGTCGGCCTAGTAATAAAGTGATCTCCTCGTCCTCCTCCATATCGAGTACAATGAAGTTGGTTGGGAAGATGAACTGCTCAATTTTCACCAGTACGTCTTCAATGAGTCCTCTCAGGTATTTAATAGATATGTCCACCAATTGGAGAGAGATGGTGGTCGGCTTTGCTTCTCCAAGACCTAATTTCCTAAAAACAAAGAGAGGCATTAGATTAATACTTGCCTCTGAGTCACATAAAGCTTTATGAAAATATGAATTTCCTATAGTGCAAGCGATCGTGAAATTCCCCAAATCTTTCAACTTAGGCGGTAGCTTCTTTTGTAAAACTACATTACTCTCCTCGGTCAGAATTACAATCTCGTGCTCCTCCAACTTTTCATTGCTTGATAATATATCTTTCAGAATTTTTGCATATCTAGGCATTTGCTCTAACGCTTCAATGAGAGGAATATTAATATACAGTTGCTTAAATATACTCAGAAATTTAGAAAACTGATTTTCAATCTTATTTTTTCTTAATCTTGGCGGAAAAGGAATTGGTGGATCATAAATTGAAGGAGAATAAGTTTCAAATATAAACTCCCTAGATTTCTTGGGTTTTGCAACCCCTTTATTCTACTTTGTCATTTTAGTTCTACTTCTTTCACCTTATACTTGGTTTCCTTTTTCTCGAACTCCACATTTTCGGTAGCTTCTGCATCTCGCTTTGTATTTACTGTTTGTGGCTAGTCATATGTCCGCCCACTTCTCAATGTTATGGCTTTGACATGTGCCTTCGGATTGGTCGCAGTTTTGCTCGGTAAAGTCCCTATTGTCCTCTCGGTAAACATGTTTGAGAGCTAACCGATTTGCACCTCAAGATTGCAGATTGAAGCCGAGTTGTTTTGGATCACCATATGAATCTTTTGCATGTAAACCAAGTTGTTTTGGATCACCATATCAGTGTTTTGTATGTGCTACATAATCATATCATCAAGTGTTGGCTTCGTCTCTTGCTGTGGAAACTGTTGAGGTGGTTTAGCCAGCACTTGGTTATTGCTTAAGGAAAAGTTAGGGTGATTTATCCATCCATGATTGAACGTATTTGAATAAGGATTGTTTTGACGTTGGAAATTGGACATATAATGGGCTTGTTCATAACTTAGCTGGGAGGATTTCCCACTTGGTACTCTACACTTGAATGACTTCCTGTGTAATGTTCACAAACAACATTAATTTAAATAGCATTAACGTTTATCTTACCTAGTTGTTGTGATAGATTTTCCATCTGCGTCGCCAATGTGATAATAGAATCAAGTTCAAAAACTCCAGCCTTCTTTCTTGGCATTACTCTCTTCATAGACCATTGAAAAATGTTGGATGCCAATTTTTCCAGAAGTTCATATTCGACTTCATGGGTCTTACTCATTAATACTCCTCTTGCAACTGCATCAACCATAGATCAATTTGTGGGTCCCAAACCATTGTACAATGTCTGTACTTGAAGCCAGGCGAGGAGGTTGTGATGTGGACACTTGCACAATAAATCCTTCTATCTCTCCCATGCCTCATATAATGGTTTACCCTCAAATTGGGTGAAAGTAGTGATATCATTTCTTAACTTCGCTATCTTGGCCTAAGGAAAATATTTTGCTAAGAATTTTTGTACCACTCCAAGTAGTGGTACAAAAATTCTTAGCAAAGCACAAAAATTGGGTGAAAGTAGTGATATCAATTGCAAAGCATGCGCAAAACCACTCCAAGAATCAAATATACCAGTGGATTCAGCATCTTGAAACCAAATTAAAGCACTCCCTAGCATATAAAAAGATGACATTAGAATCTTTTGCCCATCTGGCATGAGACACACAACAAAATAATGATTTGCTTTATAAACTCACCCGGTCGGATTCTCCCCATCAAACTTTGGAAAGTCGAGTTTAATGGTATGAAATTGCATACGTCTATGATCAAACCCACGCTCAGAATCTTCTTGTCTATTACTGCCATTTGTTGACCTCCTCTTCCACCACTTCCAGCATTAACAGCTTCAATCAAGACATCCATCTTTGAGCTCAATAGTTCCAATGCCCCTTGATGATCTTCAAGATGCTTCCCTTGTTGTTCTTGACTCTGTTGCAATCCACTCACCATTTTCTCCAACTCCTTAAAATGAGTTCCTTCCGCCATTTTCCAAGAAAAAGAAAAAAATATTTTCCCAGAAAACTTGAATTGCTCTAGTACCAATTGTAAGGATAAAACTCAAGAATGACTCACAAATCTAATCTTCGAGAGATCAGTTCCTCCAAATGCACTTTACTCAGCTCTTTTCAATGAATTACATCTTATAGAGCCCTCCCTTTTATAAACAATCCTAGTGTTTATTCTCTTATGAAGGTAAGGGCATTTTGGTACATTATGACAGTTAAGTAAGGCTACTATTGTAATTACAGTGTTTTGCTTATCAACTAACTAACAAAACAAGCATCCCTCGACCACTTCATCTGCTTCCACTTCCCTTTAGAATTCTTCCTTCTCAATTGTTGCTCATAACATATTCATTTCATGTGTTTGAAACTCCCTTCAAATTTGCTATGTTCCAAACATATGTTCAAAAGTGCATCTAAATGCAATCAGATGTGTGGCTTGAGCAATTAAAGTTCATGGACTCAACAAGCTATTTCTTGTGGCGAGAGGTGGAGGCCAGCTGGAAGGTGTCTAGCGTTGGCTAGAAGAGAAATTAAGGATTAGGAAATTTGGGGAAAGTGAAACATTTGCCTTCATGCTCATAGGGAGAGCTGGTGACCGTAAGTTGTGAACAGAGCAAGGGAGAGAGGGAGGGCCTTCGGCTGTTGGGCTAGGCGTGGAGGAGAAGAGGGCTCCGACGGAGGACTGGCGACCGCATTGAGGTGTGGGTGGTGGCGAATGGCGCCCCTAGGGGTGACAATATAGAGAAATTTGAGAGAGAGAGAGAGAGAGAGAGAGAGAGGTGAAGCTAGATTCAGGGAAAATAAAAGAGATCAGTGTGGGGGCTGGGGGAGAAGGAGAGGGTGGCTGTCGACGTGAGGTGGCAGTGGCATGGTGAGGTTGTTGGCGACGAGCTGTGCGTGGCGGAGGCTTAAGAGAGAAAAGGGATTGGGGAGAGAGAGGGTGGAGGGGGGAAGACGGTTGGGAGGGAAAGGAATAAAGGGAAAACACGCGACATTTAATTTTATTAGCTTTTGTGGTGAGTTAAATTCGCCGCAAAAGCTCCAAACATTGCCTCAAAATGTTTGGAACTGCTTATTTTTTACGACTAAAATTCGTTGGAAATAGTATGTTACAGGTTTTTATGAATTTTACTAAAAGCCTATTTGCAGCGCTTCTGATTTGCCACTAATAAACATTAATTGGCCACATATGACTTTTTGCGGCAAACATTGTGTCTGTAAAAAGTATTTATTGTGGCGATTTTTTATCGACGGAAATATGATGACACTACAGTAATAAAATGTTATTGCGATGATGTAAATGGCTGCAATAAGTATAAAAGTCGATGCAAAAAAGTGAAAAGTGAATTCTCCCTTAGCATTTTTGAACTCACATTGGAATTTAGCAGCGAAATTGAAATCGTCGCAAATAAGGACTATTTGTGGTATTTTTTTTTGTGGCGATCTTAAAATCGCTAGAAATAGCCTATTTTCTTATAGTGACATAGCTATATACATTAATTCCAGACCAAAACACATATTTCAACTAAAATACCGGAATTCGGTCGAAATGGACCAAAATAGTTCGTAATAACTTGAATTTGATGCAGAACAAAACTTCTAATTAAGCCGTGCTGATTATTATCTCGAGACAAAAAATTCCAGCCATTAGTATCAGAGCGAAACGAAAATCAAAACTTTGTCTTGTCACTATACTAAAACTTTACAAGGTATCATAGCCAATGGGATATTTTATATACGTTAGAAGGACCATTATAGTTCCCCCCACCGATCGGACACCCTTACTCTTTAAAGGCCTAGGGCCTATCCAAGCCCACCAGCCAATATTAGCTTTAAAGGAGACACCAATGGTTGCATTGGTAATAAACCCCCAATCAAAAGGCCCGTTCATGGGTATGGTCATATCCGAGAGGTGACCTAAACACCAAAAATGGCTTCCCTTTATCCACCCATTACCTAATAGTACACAATTTAAATAATAAATGCTTCGGGCTCTAGCTCAAGGAAAACTCTAAAACCAGGCGATTTGGTGTACCGATTGCGCACCAAATGTTGATGTGGTTGTACTATTAAAACGATGCATTTTAATTTGGGATGGAGATTGCGAGAGTGATTTGTAGTGGAAGTAACTGAGAAAAAAGAAGGTAATTGAGAGCATGTCAGCATCATCTCAACTGCTCCATGATTACGCCCAAAGAATAACGCGGTAGTTGTAGCACAGCTTTGGGGTGTCGATTCCTCAGGGAGACAGATTAAAGAAAACACAACAAATAATAAAAAGAACTAAATGAAAATAATTAATGATCAATAAGAGAAAATTGATTTTAATGTGATTTAGCAAGTAAAATTACAAGGATAAAAATAGTGATCTCTAAAATTATAAATAGTAAAGTATCAGGAATTTCTTGCACAAATCGGGTATTTCTAATTATTCTTGATTCAATAAATTACACAATTGGAGATTTATTCAAAATCCCCAATTGGAAGATATAGAATTAAAAACCATTTTAATTGAAAGATAACTCTTTGATAAATCAAAGTCTCCTCTCGTTTTTCTCTCTAGCTCTGGCTTGAGAGAATAGGGGTGGTGAGTAAGTCCCATGGGGAAACCTTCGACTGAATGAGGAAGAGGATAAAGATATTGCTATAGATGGTGTATCGGAACAGAGCATCCAATGTAAGAGCACTAGAAGTCTGATAGGAAGAATATGGTGTGATCGTTGGGTGGGGAAGAAAATTGTTGAAGAAACAATGGCAAGGATCTGGCGCATCAGCAAACCAGCATCGGTGAAAGAGGTAGGCAGCAATTTATTTGTGTTTGTATTTGCAACTCATGCGGATAAACAAAAAGTAGAGAATGGTAGACCGTGGAACTTTGATAACCATTTAATGGTACTCATACCATTTGATGGAATCACCCCAATACAAGAACTGAAGTTCGATCAAGCATCCTTTTGGGTACAGTTTCATAATTTGCCTCTGTTTGGTATGAATAAGGGGTGTGGAGAACAACTAGGTGGAACATTGGGGACAGTAATGGATGTTGAAGTAGATGAAGATGATGTGGGATGGGGAAGATGTTTGCGGGTTCAAGTGCTTTTAGATCTTAAGAAACCTCTTGCAAGAGTACGAACCATCACTCTTCAGGGGATAAGGCACTGGAGCCCGATAAAATATGAACAACTTCCCAGATTTTGCTTCACATGTGGTCGTCTAATCCATGAAGGAATAAGCTGTAAACCAACGACAGAAACTCATTTCCAGTATGGCCCTTGGTTACGAGCAGATCAGAGGAACAGAAGGGTCTGGTTATGCACTGAGCAAATGTATGAGACAACCTCCACCAAGGTAGTGAATAACTGGAGGAGGGAGACGGAAACAGAAGCAGCTGAAGAAGAGCTAACTCAACAGTATGATCCGCATTCAACACATACAGCTTGTAGGACTGTATCTGGCAGTAGCAATCCTACAACGAGACCAACTAATCGAAGGACTAATGGACAGACGGTGGAGATAGATGATAGAGTTTTGCTGATAGAAAAACAAGTCACGGAAGCTAACAAGCTGGAATCCAGGAAAATAAATCACAACCGGGAGAATGGAGAAGGAGAATTGATGTTCACAGCAGTGGAAGAAATGCAAAGCAGGGAGAAGGAACTCTTGGCAGAAACAGGAAAAGCAAATGAGGATGCCTCGGCTGAAATGCAGCTTGGGCAGAAGAAGAAGAAGAGACTCGACTGGAATAGAGAAAAACGAAACTTGGCCGAGGAACAACAGTTGAAATGCATTGGAGCAGCAGCAGCAGCAGCACAGGCAGAAGAAGAAGAAACTGTAGCAATAGAAACACAGTTGTCTCAAGAGGAGACAATTTCGGGGCTGGAGAGAAGGAGTGGGCCATGCTCAGCTACTATGGAAAGAAAACAAGTGGAAAACAACATCATGAAAGCAAAACCGAATGGTCAAGGAGACCAAATGATGACCAAAAGCAGCACTGCATGCGCACTACCGAATGGGGCGAAATCTCAGAATTTAAATCTTGGTCGACTGGAGCTTTGTGAACCGGCTTGGGCACATAATAATATTCAAGGGTCCCACGCACTTGACCAAGAGATGATTAATCAACCGGATGGCCACAATAGCAGAAGGTGGAAAAGGATATCTCGGCTGGAATCCAAGGCTGACTTGAGGGGATCTTCGACCACAACGAGAAACAAAAAAAGAAAAGGGGAAAATAGAGAAGCAGCAGCAAATGGTCGAAGCACTAAGAGGGGAACTTTAGAAAAAAATGAGTTTTTAGATGATTCAATTAATTACGATAAATCGGTGGTGGCTGCTAGTCAGCCCCGCCGGAAACCATGAAAATCATCAGTTGGAATGCCAGTGGGCTTGGGAACCCACGTGGCATTCGAACCCTCTGCGACTTGGTGAAGAGGGAAGAACCCGACATTTTGTTCCTGCAGGAGACTCGGCTTTTTGTGCGTGAATTTGAAATCTGTAAGTACAAAATGGGTTTTCAAAACTGTTTAGCTGTTGATTGTTCTGGTAGAAAGGGAGGAATTGCTTTGTTATGGGGTAATGATATTAATTTATCTATTATCAATTACTCTTACTGTCATGTTGATGCTATGATTGAAGAGGATAGTAGAAGAGGCTCTTGGTTTTTGACGGGCATATATGGGTAACCAGAGACTGGTTTGAAATATAAAACATGGAATTTAATGCGAACTTTGTGTAGGGTGAATGGGGAGGCTTGGTTGGTTATGGGCGATCTTAACGAAATACTACACCCTCATGAAAAATGGGGAGGTAAAATGAGACCAAACAGACAAATTACGGAGTTTAGAGATGTGGTGGAAGACTGTGGATTGAAAGACTTGGGATTCAGAGGACAGATGTTCACATGGTGTAATAAGAGGGAAGGGAATCAATGTGTTAGTGAAAGACTAGATAGATTTTTAGCAAATGAAGCTTGGGAGAGCAGATATCCCAATACTAGTGTGACTCATGGATTGGCAGCATATTCTGATCACGTACCTATTTGGGCAAACACTAAAGGAGATGAAGATTTTCAAAGAAGAAAAAAACTATTTCGGTTTGAAGCCATGTGGGTTGGTGAGAAGGATTGTGAGGATATTATTAAGATTACTTGGGGTAGAAGTGACACTCCCGGCAATATGGGACATGTGATGAATTTAATAGAGACTTGTGGGAATCAATTAGCGGGATGGAACAAGAGCGTTTTTGGTAATGTACAAAAACAGCTAACTTTGGCGAGACAACGGATGAAGGATTTACATGAGCAAAATCCTATGGGGGCTAATACTGAAGCACAAAGGCTAGCATGCGAAGAGGTTCATAAATGGATGGAAAGAGAGGAGGTTATGTGGAGGCAAAGATCCAAAGCACTGTGGCTAAAGGAAGGGGACCAGAATTCAAGTTACTTTCATATGAAGGCATCTCAAAGAAAAAAAAAGAAAATGTTGGTAAAGATTAAGGATGAAAATGGAATATGGCAGAGGGGAGACCAGAGAGATAGGGTAATTCTCAAGTATTTTGATAAACTATTTGAGAGTCCAAACCGAGTGAGCCTATTGAATTTCTGGGTTCTTTAGCAAATAGGGTGACAAGCTCTATGAATGAGACACTGAGTAAACCTTATTCAGAAGAAGAAGTTGTGGCAGCTTTGAAGCAGATGCACCCATCAAAAGCTCCGGGACCTGACGGGATGTCCCCTATTTTTTTCCAAAAGTACTGGCATGTAGTGGGCAAACAAGTCAGTTCAGCAGTTCTGGAAGCTTTAAATAAAGGTGAATTCCTAACTTCTCTTAATCACACTTTTATCACTCTTATTCCCAAAAAGAAAGTTCCTGAGACAATGGCTGATTATAGACCGATTAGTCTGTGCAATGTGCTCTATAAGTTAATTACCAAAGTTATTTCCAACAGATTGAAATCAGTTTTACCTAGTATTATTGAGGAAAGTCAAAGTGCTTTTGTGCCAGGCCGTTTAATTACGGATAATGTGTTGATTGCTTATGAGTTAGTGCACTTTCTAAAGAATAAGAGAAAAGGAAAAAAGGGATTTATGTATCTGAAGTTGGATATGAGCAAGGCCTATGATAGGGTTGAGTGGGGTTTCATTAAAACTGTGATGGAAGTGATGGGATTTCAAAGGCCTTTGATTGACCTGATCATGCATTGTGTCAAAACTGTCTCATTCTCTGTGTTAATAAATGGGGAACCAAAATGGCCTATTAGACCGAGTAAGGGTTTGAGACAAGGGGACCCTTTGTCCCCTTATCTTTTTCTTTTTTGCACAGAAGGTTTGATAGCTTTACTAAAGGAAGCAGGGGTGAGAAAAGAGATATCTGGTATCCAAATATGTAGAGCTGCTCCAAACATTAACCACATGCTATTCGCAGATGATAGTGTTATTTTTTGCAAGGTAGAAGTGGCGGAAAACAGGCGCGTACAAGCAGTTCTGGACAAGTATGAAAGAGTATCGAGACAGAGAATAAATAAAGAAAAAACAGCTATGGTCTTCAGTGGTAATGTGAGAAGGGAAACCAGAGAAGAGATTGTCCAATTATGGGGCAATAGCGAAATTCAACAATATGAACAATACCTGGGACTTCCTCCAATAGTGGGCAGATCAAAAAATAGAGCATTTCAAGCAATCAAATAGAAAGTGTGGCAAAAACTACAATGCTGGAAAGGAAAGCTTTTGTCACAAGGGGGTAAGGAGATCTTATTAAAAGCTGTTGCTCTTTCCATCCCAACATATTCTATGCAGTGTTTTCTATTCCCCACAAACTTTTGTACAGAACTTGAAAGCTTAATGTCAAACTTCTGGTGGGGCCAAAAAAAGAATGAACGAAGAATTCACTGGATAAGCTGGAAAAAAATGTGTGAGAGGAAATCAAGAGGAGGAATGGGTTTCAGAGAATTGCGGAATTTCAACCTTGCTCTTCTAGCAAAGCAAGGGTGGAGAATTTTGCAAAATGAGAACTCACTGCTGCATAGACTTCTCAAGGTAAAATATTTCTCAAACTCCTCTTTTTTTGAAGCTAAATTGGGTCACAACCCTTCATACACTTGGAGGGGTATTTGGGAAGCAAAGAAATGGTTGAAAGAAGGATGTAGATGGCGAATTGGGGATGGGAAATCAGCTCGTTTATGGTCTGAGAAATGGATTCCAGGTCACAAATCTCTAGAAGATGAAGGAATTTCAACATGGATGGATAATCGAGAACACCTAGTTGTATCTATTATTGATGAAAACACAGGAGGGTGGAATGTGAATAAAATTAGAACACTATTCAATCCACAGGTGGCAGCAGACATCTTGAAGGTTTGTGATACTCCTAGGAGCCAGTGCAGATAAATGGAGTTGGATGCATGAAAGTAATGGTAAATTCACAGTAAGAAGCTGTTACAGAACCATATCAGATCAGAAGACAACCTCAATAGCAGAATCCTCAAATGCAACAAGACAACTAGCTTTATGGAAATCATTATGGAAATTAAAGGTCCCTAATAAAATAAGAGTGTTTGCATGGAGAGCCTGTAAAGAATGTCTTCCAACAAAGGAGAATCTGATGAAAAAGCACGCCATTCCAGAAGGGACGTGTAGTTTCTGTTCCCATCCAGTTGAGAATCTTCACCATGCCCTCATTTCTTGCAAATATCTGGCAGAGGTATGGCAACAACATTTACCTTCTGTAATTCGTACTGAGACTTCTCTAATTGAACTGGCTTTACATATTGTTGAGGGAAGATATAAAGTAAATTTAGCACTATTCTTCTCACTAGCTTGGGGATTCTGGTACAGAAGAAATAAGATGGAATTTGAAAAAGTGCAAGTGAGTCCTAGACAGGCAGCCGAAATGGCTTTAACTCTTATGAGTAGACATCAGGAAGTTAAATCAATCCCAAGGGCAGCTCTTAACCAAGTTTTTCACTGGAAACCACCTCCTTTGGAGTTTCTTAAACTTAATGTAGATGGAGCTACTTTTGGTGGATTGCATAAGACAGGTATAGGAATTATCCTAAGAGATGAGAAGAGCCAAGTGGTTATGGCAGCCAGTATGGCGGAACAGGTAGTGGAAGAACCTGAAACTATCGAGCTACTAGCTATTTTCCGAGGGCTTCAGTTTTGTGCTAGTATGGGGATCTCACAGCTAATAGTTGAAAGTGACTGTTTACGAATTGTTGAAGCTCTACAACAAAATACTATGATAGACTCTATACTTGGTGTGTTATTTGAGGAAATTGCAAAGATCTCAAGTTGTTTTAGATCTTGCTCTTTTACTCACATCTATAGAGAAGGTAATACGGCGGCTCACTGTTTAGCCCGGTATGCCTGGAATGTTGCAAATGTCGAAATGTGGTGGGATTGTATTCCAGATTTTCTTTATCAGGCCATTTGGTTTGAAAAATGTTTGTAATCCCCTTTATTAATGATATTGTTGTTTTCCTATCAAAAAAAAAAAAAAAAACTCTTTGATAAATCATTCACTACTTTTTAAAACTCTGTGAATTATCATCCTTATTGACAAAACCCAACGACGACAATATACCCAGTGGGCAATATTGCAGCAAATAATTGAATCAATAAAGACAATGAATTAATCCAAACATAATCAAGGATCTTAACCATTCCATAGAAAAAGCATGACTGAATCTATGAAGTGAATCAATTCCTAGATTATTTGGAGATAAGAAAATACCATAGATAATTAGTGAATGATAAACAAGAATTTGCATTAATAAAAAACAATCACATGAATTAAAAATAAATTAAAAACACCCTCAATTGTACAAGTTCATCCATAGCTTTACTTAGACTTAGCTGTCCATTTGAACAAGAACAACAAAATTATAAAAGAACCGAACTGTGAGCTCTATTAAAACTCTGAGTCCGAAACTCTTCTCTCAAATTCAATTCTGTTCTCCTTAGTCCGAAAACTCCCTCTCCTTTATATAGAACTAAAAAGGATGAGGTGTTCCTAAAACCCGTGTGAGTGCTCCTTTAAATTATTCAGATCGAATGAAGTGCAAAAGTGTCGGCATGTTTTCGTCCACCACCGAAAGGCTTTTTATTTCTTCACGTCTCTTTTTGCACCCAGCCGAAAGTACCTTCATTTGTTTATTTCATGTGCTGTGTCTTCTGTGTTGCTGTCTAGTGTGCGTCCCAATATTTTTTTTTCTTTTCTCTTCAGCTCGCATCCACCGAAAGCATTGTTCTTCACGTCCGTTTCTTTATTTTGTTCTTCACTTCGGCCACTTCATCTCTTTCTTTCCCACCATCTTACTTTCTTTTCTTTTCTTTTCTTTTTTCTTTCTTTCTCTTGCGTCTTCCTACTGTCGCTGGCCCATGTCTCCCACTCATTTCTTTTATGCCGAAAGCTTCATGTGCATTTGTTTCTCTATTATTCCACCAAGCCGTGTCCTCGTTATTGTCTTCTGTGTTCGTTAACCAATTGGCCTCGGAATGGAGAACTCTGAGAGAGAGATGGAGATGGAGTCATGGGCATCATGCGGCGTGGTGGAGCTTCGAATGCTCTGTTTTGGATGTCTGAAAATAGAGGTGGATGGTAGTGCTGCCTTCGTGGAGTGGTGCTGCCGGGGCTATGCATGGGAGTTTCAGACGGTAGCTGCAATGCACTGCATGATGGAGACGACGTGCGCTGGAGGAGGTAGGGTAGAGGTGTAGTGGAGGGTGGCGGTCCAAACGCATGCATGGAGTATGTGTGCTAGAGGTTGAAGATGACGAAAATAACTTGTCGTCTAAAAAATAAAATTAAAATTAAAAATTAAGACAATTAAATAATACAAATTAGAAAAATAAATAAATAATTAAAGCCTTTAAAATTAAAAATCAAAAAATCAATAATAAAATAGTAAAACAATTAAAAATGTATTAATTTTAACTGTATAAAATATGCAATAATGCAGCTCAATCACTCCACCACCTCTTCCACCCACCTCAATCGTAGCCACCACCTCCTCCATCCTCCTCCTTTTCTCTTTTTCTCAGATTCAAACCCCTCTTTCGCTCAAAGGCCTCCACCATAACCATTACAACCACACTATCCCAATCCCACTCCACAGTACAACTCATTTCACTAATTTTATTCCAACTCTATTCTCTCAATATTTTGCCACTCTCACTCCCTCTTCCTAGTCTTAGTGCATCTTCAGCCTTACAAGAAGGAGAAACAACAGAAGAAGATGATGATGAAGAGAATTTTGACAACGGGATTGAAGAATATGACGATGAGGTTGAGAGTGGAAGTGAAGACCCGAAATTGGGAGGGACTGATGGAGAGACTTCCCAATTGATGATTATGAGTTCTGTCTTTGAAATTGCCGGGTCTCTGTGTGAAGCAGAAGGAGGTAGCCTCGTATGCACACAACTTGGGGAAGAAGCTCAAGTCTCTGTTGGTGGACAAGTCTGGTGTTACTGCTTGCGTTGCCATGTCATTCATTGAGACCCTTGAAGCCAACAAACTTCTAAAGGTACCCATTAATTAAAAAAATTTATTTTCTTTTTCTCGTGGATTGGATGGTAGTTTGGTTATCTAGGTGAAGATAACTTTGAGTTTTCTAGTCCTTATGGTGTTGGAAATCAAAATGAAAGAAGAGTTCGTTTGCTTCAATCTTTCTGTTTGAAATTTTTGGAAATATCTGGGCCTGCCCTTAGCTGCCCAGAAAAATGAACAAAATTGAAAAATGTTTTGAATCTAATGGTTTCTCTGTTGTTTTCGTCTTTGAAAAATAATGTATAGATAATCTTGACTCGGATTTGGGATTCTATTTTCTCTTATTTTCTTGGCAAAACTGCAGCCACCACACACATATGGATTTGGATAATGATATAGCATCTGACAAAAACACAATTGGTACGCGGGTTGGTTTGCCAACCCCCTTGTACCTAGAAGAACTGTTATCTCAAATAGAGGATTGAGTTGTTGTACAAGTCCTATCACTCTATCCTATGCTCTATATATATAAGAGGAAATCCACAATCGAGATAAGTTAAGCTAATTCTGGGTTCACAGAAATACTATACAAACAATCTATGTTAGGAATCGAAGACGTTGGTGAGTTTGGATAAACAAAACATCTCATCTCATCTCATCATTACAATTTTTTCAAATTTTCATATAAAAATATAATAAATAATTCAACTTTTTCAAATCTCAAAATTAAAATAATACGAAAAAATTAGATTTAACAATATTTTATTTAACTTTTAACAAAACATCTCATCTCATCTGAACTGTGCATTTAATACCCTTCAAGCCTTCTTTAGTTCTTTTGATGGAAGTTTGTTGCGGGTGATCAATAGGATGCAAAACACATCCTCAACATACCTCTTTTAACTTTTTTATTTTTTATTTTTAAAAGGAAAGGAGCCTCCTGCACAACTTTATTAGAGCACTCCCAATGGGTTTTGTAAAACCCATTTTTATGTAAAATTTGAAGAAAAATAGCTCAAAAGTGCTTCCAACATATCATCTATTTTCAATTCTATTTTATATTTCGCAACAATGTTCAGCTACATTTAGCATGAACTGTTCACAAATGTAAAAATATTTTATTTATTTATTCTCTTTTCATGTATTTTATCTACCACAATAATTTCTCTCTCATTGTATTTTTTTTTCTAAAAAACTATTAAATAATATAATATAAAAAAAAATAGATAAATAGATATATGATATATTATAAAAATCAATACGTAAAATAGAAGAAGTAAATTTTAATGATTTATTTTAAAGAATAAGATACATAAATTATTAATAAATTATTAAAGTGCTCTAATAGAGATTGACCCCTGACAAACTTTAAATTTTGGCGTTCCCTATCCCGTTCAACTTACTCAACAAAAGGCACGTGGCAGCCTTACAGACTTCAACTGGAAAGTTAATTTTTATTAAAAATTATAAAATAATAAGAATTTTATAAGAATTTGTTAGAAAAAGAAAACTTAAAAATAAATTAATTTATAAGATTTATATTAAAAATAACTTAGTATTTATTCAAATATAAAAAGAATGTAATTTTTAATTATTTAATTTCTTAATATTAAAAATTATTTTTCTTAAGTTTTATATAAATATAAATTTATTTTTTAATTTATATGTAAGACTGACACATGGTTGTATGTAAGACTGCCACGTGGCTATATGTAAGACTACCGCTTAAATAGAGTGGATAGAATACGCAACATAGGTTAAATTCGAAATTTAATTCTGAACGAGGGTCGAATCTCAATTGAGATCAGACTTAAATTTTGTAAAGAAAATCTTACGGTTCTATCTGATAAAAAATTTGAAAAATAAAAAATTTCATTTCAAAAAATATTTTATAGGACAAAATTTTCCCTACCCGTTTGAATATATATAACAGAGGATTAGTCATTCCAAAAAAATTACAATAATCTTAATAAGAGACAAAATACAAGAAATAAACTAGCTAATAGCCAATAATCCCCAGCTATAATACATGATAAAGCTGAGAGCAGTACTTTATTACATAAAATGATCAGTACATACCAGTAGCATAAATAACAAAATCATTAACATCATGACAACATGACCAACACTGGTGCATGCATGCATGGTCTTATTGAAATCCGATTTATAATATTAATGATGTTTTTTTTTTTTGTAGATCAGGTCTTAGCTAGTGGCCGATAAGATTGGCATCCATCTCTTTGGTAAGATCAGCTGCAAAGTGAAGCATTTCTTTTGGATCTGGAACATCCTCCTTCAGTTTCTCATATTCAAGTGTCCAGCGGACCGAACATCCCTTATCCTTTGGAGTGGCTTGAATAATGAACTTGAAACTTTTGAACGCCTCCATCAGTAATCCTCCTATTACTTTGAAAGTGACTGACAATTTTTCATCATCTTTGTGCTCATATATCTCCTTTGAAATTACAGTTTTCCCCTCTGTACGTGGAGCCACACCCACTACAACACATTTGATTTTTAGTGACAGTTAGGAATTTGTGACAGTCCCTAAACCGTCACTAAAAAGTGTTTTCTGTGACGGTTTTTGAAAACCATCACTAAAGACGGATGAGATTTTTTTTACGTTCCAACGAATGAGAAAATTACGTTCGAACATCACACATACGTTCGGACATGTGGCTACGTAAGTTCGAACGTAAAATTTTTTGGTCCAAACGTTCGAACCTTAGTAATTAACGTCCGAACGTGAAATTTTTTGGCGCAAACATTCGAACCTTAGTAAGTAACGTCCGAACGTTACTTATAAATTTAAATTAAATATGTTCTAATTTTAAATTTATGTGGTTTTTATATTGCATAATTTGGATACAAGTCTAAAAAATTGACTTGTATACATTTATACATACAGAATTTGTAAAATATAATTATATATTTATATATATTTTAAATATTTATGTTTATATATATATAAACTTATATTTATATATATATATAAATATGTATATATTTATATATATATATAAATATATACATATGTTTATGTATATTTGAAGTGCAGTGATTTAGTATTGAAGTTGAAAAATATAACATTAAAGAAGATTGAGAATTGTAATTAAAAAACCATAGATATATTAAATAATATTGTTCCTTACAAATATTAAAAACAAAATACATAAAATATGATAAAAGTACGTAAACAACACTCAGATAATATCGCCGTCTGGGAAAGTGATAGCTGCCCGTACCTCCTCAGTTAAGGTATCAATCTTGTCGTTGAGGATATGTACACGGTATGACATCTTAGAGATAGATGCCTCTAGAGGCCCGAGCCGTTCATCGACCTTACGATCGATATGCGCAGTCAGCTGCGAGATCACTTCATCAACCCAAGCAGGCCGCACATCTCCCGCAGATGTACTGGTCGGCTGCTGACCACTACTCCCCACACTGGGCTGGGGCTGCGTAGGAGGAAATAGATCCGCTACAGGGGGTGGCCGACGTCCCCTCGCCTGTCCAATGCTACGTCGTTGAGTGGTCATGTCTAGGGCGCTCATCTGATCTTTGGCCATCTCTAAAGGTTGGGTTGGCACTCCCCGAGCAAGTAGTAGCCGGCTGGGCAGGACACCGTATGGGAGGTTGTTCGTGGAGACGATGCTCGCCTCGTAACGGATCCTATCAAAGATGAGCAGGGGCAAATCTATGGCGTCTCCACGTGCCACCCGTATCAAAAATTGTGCCTGAGTCCGACTAAATGTGGTCTTATGTGCCACAGGATCCACGTTTGTTGCAATTATAAGATGCAACATGTGGAAGAACAGTAGTAAATGATTTTGGTGGAAGGAGTTCGGCCTCTCAAGCTGCATGCAGTCTCTCCCGGTGAGGATGTAGAAATCCTCGTCTCGGTCGTCATCCCTAGCCGAGGGCTCAGCACCCTCGGCCTCTGACTGGTCTGTATCTCTGGCTGATGATGCATCAAGTGAGCCAATAGATGATGCAGAAGTGCCTACTTCTGCCTCAGTCGATGTCTGAACTCCTCAACGAATCCCGAGGTGGTCGGTGATGACATCGGCTGAAAACTCAAATGTCACACCGCGTACAGTCACGGTGTGAGAGGATGCATCATGAGGCATGGAGCACATCTCCATGTATAACTCCTGAACCATAGAGGGATATGCCTTACCCCTCAATGTGCAGATATTTCCCCAACCTCTACTGAGGAAGACATCTCTCAGGTTCGTATGCTCCCAGCTGAGCTCATCGAACTCATTGATCAGGGCCTCTCGCTCGACCATAACAGTACGAGACCCGATCCAAGCAGTATCTTGAGTGGCTCCTTCCCTCTCTCGTTTCCTGGAATGTAAATGATGAGCCATCTCCTGAAAATAGAAAATGAAACAAATTTAATTGTACTATTGATGCATATTTGTCTTAAAATTAAATTGATTTGCATTAACGTTCGAACATTTAAATATACGTCCGAACGTTACTATGAAACAGTCGGACGTTTAACTAAACGTCCAAACATAGAACG
The DNA here is from genome assembly GCA_029856935.1 of Cyclocarya paliurus. Lineage (NCBI taxonomy): Eukaryota > Viridiplantae > Streptophyta > Magnoliopsida > Fagales > Juglandaceae > Cyclocarya > Cyclocarya paliurus. Next base: position 14,543,653 of record CM056945.1, on the reverse strand, counting down.
TATCATAAATTTAATTGTTATACGTTCGAACGTTATAAATATACGTTCGGACGCAAAATTGTTAAAAATATTTAAAAAATTAAAAAAACTTAAGAACGTTCAATTATACTATCAAACGTAAATGTAGTAACGTCTGGATGTATAAAATATACGTTCGGACGTGGAAGGCCACGAAATTGAAAGGGCATACATTCGAACGTATTGTTGTTACGTTTGAACGTTACGAGACGGGATGATTGAGTCAACTCAGCCATTCTCGAAAGCTCCAAATCCTATTTCTACTGGGCTAAATGCCGAAAGGTCACCGTAGAAATGAAGTATACACTTCAAGAAACATTTTCACGGTGACCTTTTGGCCAATGGTAACCCATGGTGGCCGGAAAATCGAGTTGAAAATCCGGCCACCATGGGTTTCGGTTTTAATACAAATCGATCGAAATCGATCAATAAAATATATACTTTTAGATGAAATAGAGATGCATACCTTTTAGTAACGGTTGTGGCAGAGTTTGACAGCGGCGGCGACGGAGGAGTGGCGGCTTGGAAACGGAGGAAAATGGAGAAATGAGTTTCGGGCGTTCGATTTTGAATTTATTTACATATAACGTTCGAACTTTATGATAAATAACGTTCCAACGTTTCAAATATGTTGGAACGTTAATAAATATAACATTCAGACGTTATCTGTATTAACGTTCCAACGTGGAATGAAACGTTGGAACGTTAATAAATATAATGTTCCATATATATATATATTCTAGTAACGTTCTATTTTAGTATAAATCTAATTTTAAACTTTTATTAATGATTTTTGTTTAATGATATAACTATATTGTAAGTATAATATATTATATAACATTAATATAACTATAATATATTCTAACTATAATATATTCTATAACTACAATTGGACAATAGTAACTATATGAATGTTTTAGACTATATAGTAACTATAATAGTAACTATTATAATAGTAAATATATTATAACTATTATAATAGTAACTATAATAGTAACTATTATAACATTAATATATAATAGTAACTACTTATATGTTATAAATAGACTATATAGTAACTATATTATATGTTCTAAATAGACTATATAGTAACTATAATATATTATATAACTATAATATAATCGTAACTATTTATATGTTCTAAATAGACTATATAGTAACTATAAGATATTATATAACTATATATATAATTGTAACTATTTATATGTTTTAAATAATATAGTATATAGTAACTATAATATATTATATAACTATAATATATAATCATAACTATTTTTTTGTTCTAAATAGACTATATAGTAACTATATTATATTACATAACTATAATATATAATAGTAATTATTTATATGTTCTAAATAGACTATATAGTGGTTTTTAAATTTGAGAGAAGCTCTAGAGAGAGAAGCTCTAACTTCTCTCTAAACCTTCCCTACACCGAAACTAGTTAGAGGGGGTGGGGGTGGGAGCTTAGGCTCCCTCCCTCACTCCCTCTCCGCCCTCATTTTCAACCTGCATTCTGTTCCTTTAGTTTTTATGTGTTTTTTCAGTTTCGAATAAAGAGAAAACACTCTTTGGTTGCTTTGTCCTCTTTACTTTTTCCTCTTTGTTTTCCTTCTAAGTCTCTACTTTTCAGATTATCCCTCGCGTTTTCGTTGAGATACACATGCCGGTTGATGAGCCATGGGAGGTGACAAGCCCCTGTTCTACTCTGTCCTCTGGTGTGTGGCGTTCTAAGAATCGCGACCCCTGAGTTAGTGATGAGTCGCGATGGAGAAAGCTGGAGTTCGATGGTGGAGGGGAAACTCAAAACCCAGGAGACACCGATGCTCACGCGGGATGATGGTGAGAAGCTGGGCGAGAGGAAAAGCTGGGCTATGCACATGCGGCTAAAGCTGGGCGTTGCTCATGCGAGAGGGACGGTGGCTGTAGTGGTGGGAGAAGCTGAGAGGGACAGTGGAGGACCGATGCTCGTAGGGGTGGGCGATGGTCGCTGAGGCCAATTTTCATGCGGAAGGAGTACGGGTAAAGGCGGGAGGAGAAAAGATAAGAGGAAAAAGGTGGGGGGCGGCTGCTGTAGTCAGGGATGAAACCCTAAGTGCCTGTTTGCATCGGTCTGGGCTTTTGTTTTGAGCTGGGCTGGGCCGTGTGTTTTAACTATGTTTTGAGCTTTTGTTTTGAGCTAGGCTGGGCTGTGGGCTGGGCCTTGTGTTTTATGTCTTGTCCTTTCTTTCTAGTAAATAAAAATCAAAAAATGTAACGCCATTCAGACCTTGGTCCGAATAGATTTAGTGTCCCCGCTCCACATTGACGGAGAAGATGGGGTTTCAAACTCCATATCCCGTTTAGTCGGGTATGGAGGTTTGTTTTGTTGGGTTACTGTTACCTCTACCTTGGATAGAGGGGTGCTGTTTCTCAGACCTCTGTCTGTAGAGATTGCAGTCTGGACTAGACCATGTTAGCTGCGGAAGTGTGCTGGGAAGTTTTTAACTTTTGTAATTGACTTTTTAAAGTCAACTTTGTATGTCCTCTTTCATGAATGGAACAAGTTCCGCTCTTATAAAGAAAAAAAGACTATATAGTAACTATAATAGATTATATAACTATAATATATAATCGTAACTATTTATATGCTCTAAATAATAGTTATAGTAACTATATGTGATAATATAACTATAATATATAATAGTAACTATTTATATGTTATAAATAGACTATATAGTAACTATAATATATTATATAACTATAATATATAATTGTTATGTTCTAAATAAACTATATAGTAACTATATTATATTACATAACTATAATATATAATAGTAACTATTTATATGTTCTAAATAGACTATATAGTAACTATATTATATTACATAACTATAATATATAATAGTGACTATTTATATGTTCTAAATAGACTATATAGTAACTATATTATATTATATAACTATAATATATGTAGTCGAGAGATCCTTAATGAAATGAAGTCTATTTCCATAAAAAAAAAAAAATTAACTTAAGTTTATGAATTTTTAACGTTCTAACGTTAAGTCATTATGTTTGAACGTTCCAAATTTTTTGGTGGAAAATTTTCCTCTCAATTTTATCGTTCGGATGTTATTACATATACGTTCAAACGTTAATAAATTGTTGGCGAGAGTTTTCCCGCTCGATTATAGTTTTACGTGGTGAGTTTTTTCGTTCGAACGATTCATTTAAACGTTCAAACGAAAATATTGATATTTTACCCGGAAGGAAGTAACATTCGAATGTTTAAATGAACCGTTCGAACGTTAATTAAAATGAAATTTTTTGGTATGAAATCACGCACGGGAGGGAAGTAGAAACCATTTCTACTTCCCGTGCGCGAAATAGAGAGGAGAGATTGTTGAGAGAGTGCTTGAGTGAGATAGAGGGTTAGAGTGAGAGTGAGAGGCCGATTACAACTAGAGTGAGAGAGAGTAGAGTGAGAGAGGGATAGAGTGAGAGAGGGTGATTATTGAGAGTGAAGATTTTGAAAGTATTTTGGTAAGGAAAAACTATTTCTTCCATTATTTCTAATTTAGATTATTTCTCTTGTATTTGTTGTTTTTATATGTATGTATATGTCTCTAACAAGTTAGTATTGTTTTTATTTTTGAAGGATTGGTTATTTTGGCAACTTGAAAGCTTATATTTTGTAAGAGGATATTAAAAAGTGTTAGGTATATTTCTAAAATTTAGTTATATATGTTTATAAATTTTGTGGTGAGAATATTGTGAAAATTGTGGTAATATTGTGAAAATATTATGTTATAGATTAGAAATATCATATATTATTATTTATGAATTTTTGTGAATATATTGTGAGTTTATGGTGTTTGTTGATGAATTAATCTATATAATATATTGTTGTAGGAATATTGTGAGATTTAGATAATTTTGTGGTGATTATATGTTTATTAAGTACAATATTGCATGTTTATGAATATTGTTGTGTCTTGAATTTTAAATGTTGTGATTAAGGTTTATGAAATGGACTTGTGGTAATATTGTGAAAATATATTTGAATTAATATGTATAATATATTGTTGTGAGAATATTGTGAGGTTTAGATACTTAGAGGAATATGGATATATATGAGATGCATGTGGTTAGATGTTTATTAAGTATAATTATAATGGACTTTTGTGAGTTTATTGTGTTTATTGATGAATACAAATGTTTATGAATATTGTTGTTGGAATATTGTGAGGTTTAGAAAATTTTGTTGTGGAAATAATATTGTTGTGAAAATAATATTGTGAAATGTTTATTTGTATTGTTGTTGGAATATTGTGAGGATTTTAAATGTTGTGAAATGTTTATTTGTATTTGTTGAACTTAGAAGGATAACACTACGTATAATAAATAAATACAAAATTTTCTATATAATAAATAAATAAGTCTAACTAGTTATAATATCAACTAGTTAACACTAAGTATAAACTAATTATAATATTATGAAAATTACAACTTAGACTATAATATATAAATATTATAATAGTAACTTAACAAATAAATAAGTATCAACTAGTTATAATATTAGACTTATAACAACTTAGAGGGATAATACTAATTATAATAAATAAATACAAAATTTTCTATATAATAAATAAATAAGTCTAACTAGTTATAATATAAACTAGTTAACACTAAGTATAAACTAGTTATAATATTGTGAAAATTACAACTTAAAGTATAATATATAAATATTATAATAGTAACTTAACAAATAAATAAGTATCAACTAGTTATAATATTAGACTTATAACAACTTAGAGGGATAACACTAATTATAATAAATAAATACAAAATTTTATATATAATAAATAAATAAGTCTAACTAGTTATAATATCAACTAGTTAACACTAAGTATAAACTAGTTATAATATTGTGAAAATTACAACTTAGACTATAATATATAAATATTATAATAGTAACTTAACAAATAAATAAGTATCAACTAGTTATAATATTAGACTTATAACAACTTAGAAGGATAACACTAATTATAATAAATAAATAAGTCTAACTAGTTATAATATCAACTAGTTAACACTAAGTATAAACTTAGTTATAATATTGTGAAAATTACAACTTAGACTATAATATAAGACTTTCGAATGTTTTTAACATTACTAATTCTAACATTTTTAGTATATATAAGATTCATGTGGTTTTTGAATAAATATGTGTGACATTGCATAAATAACCTTAGACCCGTTTAGGAATTAGTGTACATTTAGGTGTGCACTAATTCTTGAATTGTCCAGTGTGGACAGTTTGGGATTATATCATTTGTATTGCACATTCTTGTTACTCATACTGAACATGTTTAGTATGAAGTTTCGGTGTCTTCCTCTATTGTTCTTCGGGTATACTGTTCGTAGGGTCACAATCCCTCTGATTGAGCTGCATTATTGCATATTTTATACATTTAAGACCAATATATTTTTAATTATTTTATTATTTTATCATTGGTTTTAGATGAAAAAATTGATTAAGAGGCATAAATCCAAGTTATGATTTAAATTGATTAAAAACATAATTTATGCTTAATTTTATAACTTGTGATTTAATTGAATAATATTTATTCACTTGCACAACACACTTTTAATATTTTATTTTTTTCCTTCTAGTTTTGTTTTATTTTATTTATGTTTTGTTTTTATTTATTTATTTTTCTGTTGTTGTTTATCTAGTTTCATTTTTTATTTTTTATTTTTTGTTTTACAGCCACTGTCAAACGACATGTAGTTTGTCCAAAACTACATATCGTTGCTTCCATCTTCAACCCACTGCACGTCAACCCGCTGCACGTCCATCGCCATGCACAAAGCCATCTACACCCGTGAATCTCTACCCAACAAAGCAGCACCTTCACGTTTGGCAGCACCACTTCATGCATGCACCATGCACGGCCTCGCCGAAGGCACCCACGGCTTCCACCTGCTGCCTCCTCAGCCACCTACAAATGCCGAAGCACCATCCTCTGTTTTAAGAGGTGAAAACAGAGCACATTGCTCCGCCTAGCAGCACCAAGCTCAACCACCGCATTGCTTTCTGCACCCTGCCTCCACGCTGCACTACATCTGCAGGTTCGGCAACAACACTTCACGGCCAAAAGCCCAGCCAGCACCACCTTTTGAAGCTAGCACCACCTCCGCTAGCCTCCATGCATGCGTTCGGAGCATGCACAGCCGCAGCCCACATGCACAGCTTAGCCGAAACCAGTCCCCTGTTTTGACACCGAAAAACAGAGCAAGTTTCCAGCTCTGCCAAACACTGCCTCCTCAGCCACGCACGTCTCCAGCCTCACCCGAAGCCACCACACTGCCCAGCCATGCCAGACGCACGAAAGAGAAAGAAAAAAAATAAAATAAAAGCTTCAGACGCTGCACAAGAACGACGCACGGAAGAAGAAAAAAAAATAAAAAGAAAAGAGAAAGAGAGAGGAGTGGAACTGAAAATAAAATGGAAGAGGAAAGAAAAAAAAATAATAAGAAAAGAAAGAAAGAGGGAGAAGGAATGAGACGGCACGGGCAGAAGAAAAGAAAAAAAAAAAAGAAGAAGAAAAGAACAGGAAGAAGAACGCAGAAACGGAAGAGGAAGAAGAAGAAGAAAAAAATAAAAAAGAGAAGAGAAAAGAACAGGAAGAAGAATGCAGCAACGGAAGAAGAAGAAGAAAAAAAAATGTGCTTTCGGTGCGAGCAGAATAAATAAATAAACATGCTGGGCAGCAACGGAATGAAAGAGGGACTTTACACATGCAGAAATTGAAAAAGAAAAAGCTGGTCGGCTGACTTATTCTTGAGACTGGACGCACGAGAACAATAATAATATGTGGGGAACATGGCAGCTAAGCACAGCAGTGGGAGAGACAAGGAATCACGGACATAAGCGAACGTAGCGACTTTTCAAGCCTATATAAGGACTGAAGATAGACAGAGGAAGGTGGTCGATGTTAGACACCCAGTAGAATAGCTTAGGATTAGTCTGTAGTTTTTTTATTTTGGAGAAAGCGCAGATGAAGTGAGGGAGTTCGGTGATGCAGTTGAGAGCTTAATGGACCAACTGTGTTATCGAGCTGTCCTCTCCTTTATCTGTAGTCTCCACTTTATTTTTATTTTTTTATTTCAATTTATGTCATTTAATTTTACGCACTTTAAATTTATGCACTTTAAATTTCTGTCATTTATTTTTCTGCAATTTAATTTTCTGCACTTTAAATTACTGCACTTTTAATTTCTTCACTTTAAATTCATGTCATTTATTTTTCTGCATTTTTATTTCCTGCAATTTATTTTTATGTCATTTAATTTTCTTGCTCATTTAAATTTCAGTTATTTAATTTTCAGCAATTTAAATTCACTGTCTTGCGCTTTAATTTCTTTACTTTTCATCACTGCTTCTCAACACTCAAAGCCAACAAAAAATGAATCTGGTTCAAGACCAGTAAAATTTTCTTTTTCATTGCACTCTTTCATCCATTGTACATATCATCACTTTTTATTTTTATTTTCTCATTGTAAATAATTCCACCATTTTACACGAGTTTATTTTTAGCACTTTTCCTGTGGAGACGATTTAGGAATTTATTCCTAATTACTACGCGATACGCTCCTGCACTTGGGATAGCCTTTTGGCTGCTCATTTTTGAACTAGTCACCCTCTTAATGAACATGTATATTTGGAGAACTATGGGGAGGTGCTGCCGAAATTTCTACTGACATGGACAGTAGTAGAGTGATGAAATATGTGCAATATGGATAATATAATCTCGAATGGGATAGGATCAACTACCTTATAAAATTAGCAGTGGCAATTGGAGCATTACATGTATTTGAATTTTCAATATACATTAAGTGCTACTAATAGATAGAACTTTTTAGAAATGGACAAAAGTTGGATGCGTCTAGGCAATAGACTTGGAATGGATTACGCAGCCTATGCGCATGGAGTAAGAACCTTCATTGATTTTGCTCGAGGCTCTGATGATAGTCGTGGTTGCATTAAGTGTCCATGTCAAGGGTGTAAAAATTTGTATACGATAGGATTGGCTGAAGTTGAAAGTCATATATTTGTGAACGGTATGGATCTGGGGTATACCCGATGGGTATTGCATGGTGAGCCGTATGTACAGTCAGCGGATGCATTGTTCGGTCATTCGAATTATTTGCGAGACATGGATGATGATTATGAGCGGGATGAGATGGAGGAGATGTTGGGTGACATTGGAGCTGGAATGTTTACGGATGACGTAGACGACAATGGCTCAAGTGTTCGAGGGAGTGATTCTGAAAACTTTGCTGCAATGTGGGAAGATGCGAAATGCGAGCTTTATCCAGGCTGTACAAAACATTCCAAAATGTCGTTTATTGTGCAGTTGCTTCACATTAAGTCATTGTGTGGGATGTCGACGAAATCAATAAACATGGTAGTGGAATTATTTAACGAGGTGCTTCCAGATGGGTCTGCATTGCCAAAGAACTTTTATGAAGCGAAACAGTTGAGAAAGGGATTAGGGTTTGAGTACAAGTCAATACATGCATGCAAGAATGATTGTGTTTTGTTCTGGAAGGAGAACGAGGGGAAAGAAGCATGTCCTGTATGCAGAGAGTCGAGGTGGAAGGCCAAGAAAAATGTGCCGGTTAAGATGTTGCGATATTTTTCCTTGAGACCTAGGTTGCAAAGACTATATATGTGTAAAAAAACAGTTGTTGATATGAGGTGGCACGAGGAGAAAAGAGTTAAGAATGACGCATACATGAGGCACCCGGCTAACTCACTTGCATGGAAATCTTTCGATGATCAATACCCAGAGTTTGGGATAGAAGCTCGGAACGTGCGTTTGGGACTCACTACCGATGGATTCAACCCTTTTGGGAATATGAGTACAAGTTATAGCACTTGGCCCGTAGTGTTGATTCCGTACAATCTTCCTCCATGGAGATGCATGAAGGCACCGAACTTTTTGTTAAAGTTACTTATTCCCGGCCCGAGATCACCTGGGAATGATATTGATGTATTCATGCAGCCATTGATTGAAAAGTTGAAAGAGTTATGGGAAACAGGCGTCAGAACGTATGATGCATCCACGTCGACAACTTTTCAGATGCATGCTGCAGTATTGTGGACTATAAATGACTTTTCGGCATATGAAAATCTTTCCGGTTGGAGTACTAAAGGGAAGTTAGCATGTCCGACGTGTAATAAAGAAACTGCTAGTGAGTGGTTGACATATTCTCATAAGTTGTGCTTCATGGGTCATCGATGTTATCTACCACCAAATCATGCATGGAGAAGCGAATGTGCTAAGTTTGATGGGAGAGTAGAGGACAGAATTGCACCAAATGAGTTTTCTGGAGAAGAGATAGTGGAATAACTGGTACATATTAGAGCAAACAATTTTGGCAAAAGTCGGGGTAAGAATAAGAGAAAAAGAGGCGAAGCAGAATTGAATTGGACAAAGCGTAGTATTTTTTTGACTTTCCATATTGGTCGTCCTGCATGTTGCGACATAGTTTGGATGTAATGCACATATAGAAGAATATATGTGATAATATACTGGGTACATTGATGAGCATTAATAAAAAAACAAAGGACACGATCAAGACAAGGAAAGATCTTGAGAGAATGGGAATTAAACATAATCTACATTTGTGAGTGGACGGCAATAGGGTGATCATGCCGCATGCATATTTTACGATGACGAGGGAGGAGATGATGGATTTCTGCAAATGGTTGCAAGGTGTGAAGTTGCCAGATGGTTATGCCTCAAATATCGGTAGATGCGTGAGTCCTGTTGATTGGAAAATTAGTGGATTGAAAGGTCATGACAACCACGTTCTTTTGCAGAAGTTATTACCGGTGGGAATTCGTGGGAAGCTGACATCTAATGTACGTCTCGCCATTACTGAACTATGTATGTTTTTTAAAGATTTGTGCGCTCGAGTAGTAAATCGAGATATGTTGCAGAAGATGGAAGAAGATATTGCTACCATACTCTATAAATTTGAGCAGATTTTTCCACCATCATTTTTTGATGTCATGGTCCATTTAGCAATACACTTACCCCATGAGGCATTATTGGGCGGTCCGGTGCAGTTCTGTTGGATGTATCCAGTTGAAAGATATTTGGGTCGTTTAAAGCACACTGTTGGGAATAAAACCAGAACTGAGGGTTCAATAGCAGAAGCCTATAAACACGATGAATGGTTAACTTTTTGCTCTCTATATCTTCGTGGTGTTGAGACACGATTTAATCGTCAAGAGCGAAATGCTGATCTTGAGGCTCCGCCTCCTCGTGAACTATCAGTGTTTTCCCATAATATATGACCCTTGGGTGCACAAACGGGTTACGATTTAATTGATAGAGAGTTGGGTAAAGTTCGTTGGTACGTGTTAAATAATTGCTGAGAGATTGATTGCTATCTCATGTATGTTGTTGCCTCCTCGTGTGTTATAGTGAAATGTCGTTTAATTATAATTTTTGTGCTCAAAATATTAATTTCTTTTGCACATATATACAGTGATCACATGGATAAACTTAGGATGGAATGCGTAGAGAATATAGAGGCAAGACATGAGGAAGAATTTTCCAGATGGTTTGAACAACGTATATGAACTAAAACTACATTGTGATTATTTGATTTATAATGTTTTGAATCTGGGTTACTTTTAATACGTATATATCATTGAAATTGATAGATTTTGGAACAACGTGCTCATGATCCCAGATCAGTTTCTTCTGAATTGTATGCATTGGCTCGTGGTCCCTCTAATAGAGTACTTCGATACACTGCATGCACGGTTCGAGGTTATAGATTCTATACTCTGAACCGTGAACGTAATAGAAAGACTCAAAATTGTGGTGTGTTGGTCGAGGGAAGTCATGGAACAGACGATATTGACTATTATGGTGTCATACGTGATATTATAGGATTGAAATATCTGGGTGGGTCTGTAACATATGTCTTTAAGTGTGATTGGTGGGACTTAAGCAGTGGTCGGGTGTCGATACATAGGGATAATAACTTTACGAGTGTCAATACGGCAACTAAATGGTACGAAGATGATCCATTTGTATTGGCTTGTCAAGCTACCCAAGTCTATTACTTGATTGATCCAATGAAAAGTGTTGATCAAGATAGTGGAGAGATAACTTGGCGAGTAGTATAGAAATTTGTTTCTCAAAATATATATGAAGCAGGAACGAGTGTGGATTACGAGAATAGTGGAGATGAAGATGACACTCCGATAGTAGAGGCCTACCAAGAAGATGGAGAGGGTATTAACTTGTTTGTTGACCTCGGTGCACTCGAGTTGCTCCCCTTGTGTAGAGATGACGTCCCACCCGTCCTTCTCGACCCGTCTGTATTAAATGATCATTCAATTCAAGTTAGTGAATAAGAAGAAGGACAAGAGTCAGAAGAAGAAGATGAAGCAGAATCCGAGAAGGAAGTGGATAAGGAGGACGAAGAAGAGGTTGATGACGACGACGAAGATGCTATTGAGGGAGATTCTGAAACAAGCATGGAAAATATATCTGAAGATGAAGAATAAAAGTGTTAAATATTTTATTCATATAGGTGACTATAAAATATTTAACTTTTCAATAATTTTTTCTAATTAATTTTTTTTATCATATTAATCATGCCTAGTCCAAGTCCCGAACCTATTGAGGACTCCCCATCCGAGTGTTTCCCTCCTGAAGATCAAGTGCAGACGCAAGACAACGACAATCAGTCGACACCTACCAGTAAGAAAATAACAACATAGTTAATTATATTTCAATACTTTTATCTCAATAACGATATATATATAATTATATTATATCTAATAATTGATGCATCTGCTCGTCGCGGTCGTGGTTATACACGTGGCATTTCTCTTAAGAAATGCCGAAGACATGGAAAACTCAAGATCAACATTCCTGATAATTCCACTGGAGGCGTGGATGATAGTGCAGCAGCGCTTTCCTCATATATTGGTACAGTTGTTCGAGCTTATGCTCCATTTTATGTGCAATCATGGCGAGATGTTTCGCTCGGGATTAAGGAGCACATTCAAAGCCGTGTGCTGGTGAGTTTACGTTGAGAGTACATTTGTTGTATACTAGATTAGTATATGGCTGTAGCGAGGATTTGAGAACTATGAATGGGTTGATGGCTACAGCATTCCGACGTCATAAGGGACGATGTCATGATCACTTCAAGAAGTTTGAGACGGTTTTGAGGTTGCGCAATCTCCTTTCCAACAGATGAAGTTAGACGATTGGAGAAAGTGTTGTGATCTTTTCATAACTTCAGATTATCAGGTATTCTAGATTAATAATATCTAATGATTATTTACATATATATTTGGGCTATATATTTTATGTATATATATATCAATTAACATTCTTAATTAATTTTGTAGCATTTAAGTTCTACGAATGCTAATAATAGATCTGCTTTGACTGTCCACCATCATGCTGATTCAAGATCATTCCACCGTCTTGCTAAGAAAATGGTAATTAATAATATTATAGAATATATTTATTTATTTAACTAATATTATTTAAGTACTAATATTATCTTTTTGAAATTGCTAATGTGGCTTTGTTAGAAACGTGATGATCCAAAAAACTTTTTCCTCGTTCATGTCTATGCTGCTGCTCACACTAATGAGAGTAGTGAGTGGATGGATCCTGTCGCTGCAGATAATTATGTAAGTGTTGTTATTTTTGTTAAATAAATTATGCAACATGTGAAAAATTTATTTTTTATTTCTTTTAATACGTTACTTATTGTGTGTTTTCTTTGACATGGCAGGAAAAAATGATGGCGATACAGTCAGTTTCTGGGGAATCCTCTCCGAGTGACATAGACATATTCACGCAAGTGCTCGGTCCTAACTCTAGTATGACAAGAGGTTTGGGATAATCATTCAAGCATTCTGGTTCATCCTCCTCATCCTCTTCGACTTCACAAATTAATAATCTTACCAAAGATTTGGAAGCCGCACGACGCGAGAATGAGTATATGAGGTCGAGGCAGCAAGAGTTGGAATCCCTCTTAGAGCGACAATCTCATTTAGAGACGCGCTTGCAGGACCAATAGAGAGACCAGGAAGAAAGAATGCACAATGAAGTCCAACAGCAAGTGCAGCGGGAGATGGTGCAAATGGAGCATGTTATGTCATTGCAACAGAAGCGGGCTGGGCGAGGAAAGAAGAAATGAATTCTCACTTTAATTCGTGTACTTTTACTATCTAATTTTAGAACTTTTTAAGACATTGTTAGTTGTAGAATATTTATGGTGTGTAATATGATACAATTAGTATGTTTCTTAATTTCTTAATTTTATGAAATTAGTGTATTTCTGATCTGTACGTTTGAATGTAACAAAAAAAGTTCCAACAAGATCTCACGTTCGAAAAAATGTTCGAACGTAAATACAAGATTTGACGATTAACGTTCGATGAAACCTCTGAACGTACCATGTTCGTTCTAACACTTCTTAAACATTCGAACATACGTCCGAACGTTATCCTCGTTACGTTCGGATGGTGTTCCCATAACGTTCAAACAAAAATTTGAACGTTTAATGCGTTCGAACGTATAAATGACAGGACGTAAATATTATACGTTCAAACTATAATCAATCAACGAACGTAAACTTATGACATTCGAACTTAAATTGCTCGGGTTGGCGTTCGAACATAAAAATTTACATCCGAACGTTACTTTCTGTGACAGTTTTCAACCGTCACAAAAAAATATAACGTTCGAACGTTATTTTGAACGGAACAACTCCAACAGTCACTAAAAATACTTTTAGTGATGGTTCAACAGTAAAGTGTCACTAAATGTATTCGGTGACGCACTTTAGGTGACAGTCTTGGTGACGGTTTCAAACCGTCACCAAATGTCTTTAGTGACATTTCTTTGATTTTTGGTGATGGTTTTCTCTGTCATAAAAGGTAAATTATGTTGTAGTGACCCAACAAACAAAAAATAAAATAAAAGTAACAAAAATTAACCTGATCAGATATATAATTAAACATGAAACCAAACAATTATATATGGTTGACGAAATAGTTAACTGATAGTTTTATTTCTAAATAGCTCATATCGCACAAGAATATTTTGTTTTTGTTTTTGTTTTTATTTTTTATTTTTAATTACAGTTGGCAAGTAGTTCATACTTCAAAAAATAAAAATAAAAACTCACAAATTATAAACAAATAAGAAAATCATATTTTGCAGAATCTCATTTTGTAACACAGTTAAAAAACTAAAAATAAAAGGAAAAGTTTATCTATACGTATCATTTTCTGGACATAACCATATATGCTCATGTGTCTGCTATTAAAAATTATAAAAAATTCGAATCAAAAAAGAAAACACTACCACTCAAATACGTATAAAGATTAATTCAGGGTAATCTATCCTTTCATATTATCTTTGGAGAAGATGCTAGTTTGCCCTCTCATTTTGACTGCTTGTATATTTAATTAAAAAAAAATCTTTTACTTTATGATAAAAAAAGTAATTTTTAGTGTATTGGTGTATTTTTTTAAAAGAAATATTTAAATATGTTGAAAAAAAATGAAAAGAAAAATAAGAAAAAAATAAAAATTCGCATTTGGCCTAGCAGTCAAATTGAGCAAGCTACTTTGAGTGGCAGAGTAGCCCAACTCTTATCTTTAAAGACAACATTGAAATTTGGATTTCCAGGTGTGAAGATCGACGGAAATTCGTGCATGCACTACAAGAAAAAGGATCAATTTGGGCGATTTTTATTTTGTTGCAATTAGAATCGCTGGAAATGGTACTTTTTTGCGGCGATTTTAGTTTTTGTCGCTTGAGTAAAGAACAACTTTCCATTTACTGGGAGTGAAACACTGTGCAACTTAATTGCAGCGATTTTCTTCAGTATTACGGCGATTTTTTTCGCTGAAAAGTTGAACAATAATTACAACGGACAAACAATCGCTGCAATTGATGTCTAGGAGCCAAAACTTTTGGATTGTTTTCTTTTCCCCCCGAAACATAAACACATTTCTCTTTTTTTTTTTTTTACTCTGTTCTTCCCTATCCCCGAGTAACCACGATCGCTGTGATACCCACAACCGCTGTGATACCCACCCTCTCATCAGTGGCCATTGTTTCGAGCCCAGAATCAGAGATCACTCCTCCCGTTCCTTCGCACGGAAGCCACTCAAGCCATCTGCTCCCATTTTTCTGCCCTAGAGTAGTGTCTGTTTCCTTCGCACAAAAGCTGTATAGTTCATTTCTCGTCAATGCAACACCACTCAAGGCAGGCAAAGAGAAGCCATTGAAGCAGCTCAGAGATGGAGGCGCCTTAATGCAGCCGAGGCCCAACTGAAGGTCCCTCCTCCTCACCTACCCATCTAATCTGACGAAATCGTGACGCCCTTTGTGTGTTTTAGCTTTTGTTTAGCTTTTTTTTTTTTTTTTTGGATTCTCTAATTGGTTTATGATTAGAGAATCTGAAAACCTCAGATTGATTTTATGGATCAGAAAACTCATTTTCCATCTGGTTTATTAATAAATTATTAGTTAGGCTCTGCTTCTTTCTTGGAAATAAACTCGTCTCATTTCACTTTGAATTTGGGTTTCATCACAGCAGTAGCCCGTAGCCGCAGCAACCCATCGCAGCAGCACCAGCACCGTTTGACGTGAGTTTAGAAAAATAGGTAAGGGCATTTGAAATTTGTTTGTCAATGTTTGTGTTTGATAATAAATGGTAATTATTAATTGAAGATCTTTTAAAGAGGATTGTCTAGCCAATTTTATGGCTTTAAATTGTCACCTTTGCTTCTGCTTTGTTCTTGAGGACCACTGTCCCAATTTCTTAATTTATACATCAAATCTGGTTGGGCTGGTTGATAGCCATTGCTTTCAAAAGAACCATAGGAAAGATGTAAAAATCGAAATATCAAATAGCACTTACTTGACCATTGATTTTAATTCCCTCTGTTGCCATATTTAATAAAATTGATGTGATGGAAATCACTAATATTTCATTGCAGAAAACCTAGCTACGATTTCATGCCTTGCATAAGGCTTCAGACAAAATGTGATTTATGTAATCCACTAGAGCTTAACTAAACTTGATATATATATATATATATATATATATATATATATTACTGTACGTTCATAGAAGTTAAAAAAGAAATTGATATGAATCAGTGGCACTTAACGATCAATGAGAAAACCTGCAGTGTTTTCCATTGTGACAATCTGGTTATTTTGTGGGGTTTTTGTTCTTTTTGTGAAACAAAGCTCCACATGCATATTGTTTTCAAAAACAGCAAAAATCTAAAACTGTCTTTCTGCTCTGTCTAATTTGTCCTCATTGGATATAATCAATAAGTCGTTTCTCTACCATGAAGGGTCTTTCAACTTTTCCTTTCCAACCCGTTCACTGTTGACTCACATCCTCCAACACTCCCCAGGCATAAGGTACAAGGAAATCTTTGAAACAATGTCACCCACAGTAAAACCCTCTATGCATTCATATACTTTTCTGTGCATGTGTTTATATTTTTCTGTGTATATTACCTTGATCAGTATTATATTTATAAATGCATGCATGAATCAAGATATATTTGTCAAAACCAACCAAATTAATTAGGAGCCCACCACAAAAGGGGAATAAATAAATAAAACCTAAAGGTGAGATCATCAGGACCAAAAAAGTGAGCTAAAACAAGTGTAAGGTCGGTTTCTTTTTTCTTTTTTGGATAAATAGGGTTGGGGTTTCATGCATATTACAACTCTAAAAATAGTCAGTGAATGATCAGTAGCATATTCTCTCTTTTCTCTAAGGGAAAAAGGTGGCTACCACACCTCTGAAGCTGTCATTCTATCTCTAAGCTTTAAGATATAGACAAGTATATATGTGATTAGATTGAGCTTGAGAGAGAGAGAGAGAGAGAGAGAGAGAGAGAGATTATCATTATTTTCCACAACTGCCTGTTTTGGTTTTGGAAGAGTTATTTTCTACAACTGTCATATTTTTCATTTCATTCTCTCACTCTCTTATTCATTTATCATAACAATCTATAGCAGTACAAAGCTTTCATCGTCATTAAGCATAGACCAACCCTTCAGTTTCTCCCCTCACTTTGGTCAGTCTCTCTTTCTCTCTCAGTCGACACACAAACTTGCACACGCGCAACAACATATAATTAAATCCCAACGATTTGCAACTGTCCTGTTTCTTTTTCACTCAGAAGGGTGGCTCTCTCGATCTAATTATATGCTGTCCTGTTTCTTTTTCACTCACAATTGTTCTGTTTCTTTTTCACTCACAGCATATAATAAAATCATGCCATGACATGAATTGCCAAACTTAGAAAATTTGGATCACCAAGCGTAGTGATAATTATATATGCATATTTAAGTGCTAAAAAGTTTCAATTAAAGGTTGGTGATGAGGAGCTAGCATGTTTGATGAGGGCACGTGAATATAGGGATTTGGGGAGAAGATTAGATCATATTGTGAGCCATTATATACTTTGAAAAATTGTATGAGTGTGATGGAAATTAATAGCAAATTAATGTGCATATATTATATGGTATATATATGTGGTCTGCATGGAAAGAAAGTGACCCATGCCAGTTTTGTGGATGAGAACTGAACCCATGCAAAAGGGGGACAGGAATAGAAAGAAGATGATGTTCTCCCAATATCCACAATATTTTATATCATGAAATGCATCGCACATCTGATATAACAATGCCCGGCCATCTATTGTTAATTAGCATGAATCCCTTTATGCAGTATATTTTATATTGTTTGATCATGATCATGATCCAATATTCATAGTACTCTATTCTCTGATGAAACATAATATATAATTGTTGGTATATAACTATTATATATATATATCATGATCCAATTGCCATGATTTGCCCTTGTCCTGTTTCTTTTTCACTCACAAGGGTGGCTGATTTGGGTCTGGCAGAAGTTTCCCATTAGTGAGAGTCACGTCTTCAATGTCCTCCAATTCATCGCCTCTCTTTCTCTCTCACTTCCCTCCTCGAGATCACCAAAACCTCTCCTAACTTATTCTTTCTTGGAAAATTTTCTACACAAAATCTAAGCATCTGATCTCCTTCCCCCAAAATATCTACCACAATTTGCAATTTCTTTTAGTTATAAAAAACAAGTAAAGTTAGAGGCTTTTTACTGTTGGGTTCAGAAATTTGAACAGATCTGGGGAATAAGTTAGGCTTTCTGAATAAATTTTATTTCGTGTGTAATTAAGGCTTTTTAAAATGGAAAATGGTTATCACATAATCTTTACAATGAGTGATCACATTTTAGCTGATATTTCTCATCTATATTTATCAATGAATGGTTATATAATTTTATTATGACTACTAGCATTTCATTATCATTTTTTTATAGCTATGACACTGGACATGGATTGAAAGAATCTTGGCTTATGACTTAACTGGCTCCTCCCAATACAATCTTTATTGGTTACAGATTTGCCCCTCAATAATGTGTTGGGTCGACATCTTGTTTTTCTTTCATCTGATCAACGACTATAATTCAATTGGGACATGAAAAGTTCCAGTTTCCCTTGGCCTTGAAGTTGCAATGAGTTTTGATGGTTGAGTATCAAGTATAAAATTAATTACTTGCATAGCTAGCCTAGCATAGCAGCCATTCAGAATAATTCATTATAATGCTATCAAATAATGGATAGGATCAGGAAGTAGAAAGCAGAGAACTTGATTTGCTGCTTTTTTGCTTCTGAAAGTAGAGCTTTTGCCTAGCGTGGTAAACATTCTAGATTGCTTACCTTAAAAGCAAACTAGTAGACTAGGCGAAGTTTGTGGGTTTGTTCAAGCCTAGCTAGCTAGGGAGCT
Organism: Cyclocarya paliurus; assembly: GCA_029856935.1. Taxonomy (NCBI): domain Eukaryota; kingdom Viridiplantae; phylum Streptophyta; class Magnoliopsida; order Fagales; family Juglandaceae; genus Cyclocarya; species Cyclocarya paliurus. Next base: position 14,524,720 of record CM056945.1, on the reverse strand, counting down.
GCAGTACTAACTGGATCATTGCATGCCCTAAAATCAAAATAAAAAAACACAATAGGTCATATGACTCAGAACCTAGCATCACGAACCATTGGCAGAGAGATGACCTAGAATCAAGCTCTTTTTTGTACATATGCTTTCTTCAAGCACACAAAGGTGTAAAGTCATGTACTTTTCCCTTTCAATTATGACAATATGTCCTTCATGCAGTCGTGTTAAATGGACCTTTAAGCAAAAAATGGATGGTTTTTAAGAATTTTATGTGAGCATATTTGAACATTATTTAATGGGATAATGTCAAAAAAAATTTATTCCCCCAAGACAACTTAGAATGTTTCTTCACTAACTCTTTAAAAATGACAAATATTATATACAAGAAGAAGATCTCACATTTAAGGTTGTGGAGAAAAAAAAAAAGAAAAAGAAAAATCACAAGAGTTTTTTCAAACCTTTGTTATACGGTAATCATATAATTAATTCCCTGCATTTTCTTGAAACATACAACTTTATCATAAAAATGTAGCCATTATGGTGTTCTTGGAAGAATATTGCCTAATAGGTTTGTACGTACTGCTAGCTTTGCTTTTGGGCTATATTTTGCGAGTGCATGCATCCGCTCTGATCGCTCTTGAATTATAGTAGAGTCACTCACTCTCTCTCTCTCATTATAAGCACATAAACTGGAGTAGGACTGAAACAACAATATATATACAACTTCTTTTTGTCCATATAGGTGAATCCCATCGCCACACGTGGAGGGTTTTCCGCATTAGATTCCTAAGTTTTCTGCCATCCATTAATTTTCCTCCAAAGCCCATCTTGACTTCGTTTTCCCGTGATGGAGTGTTGAGTGTTAAAATAAAGCAATAGGGACAATTGTCAAAGTGAGATGGCTTTAGTTGTCAGACTAGGGGGATGGTTGACTTTATTTTTTGAGGTAAAAACAAAAAGCTCGACAGCTTTCACTATTGGCAACGTGGCTGGATGATATTGGCCTGATTTAAAATACGTTCCAGCTTGGAAAGTTGGCGACTTATATGTAGACATATGTAAAAGCAGTGACAGTTCATCATCTTTTTCCGATAAAATAAATAAATAAAATTGCTAGAAGTAGAAGAGGAAAGGAAAACTGGCAAAAAAATAGGTCGGGGGAGCCAAAATCTTGCTATTCGATCTTTATCTATAATTTAAGTTTCCAAAAATATATAGAATAAATATAAATTCATACTTTAATTTTCAATTGCATAAAAAAAATTAAACATCAGCTTAATTATTAGTAATTATATTAAAGATATTAATATAAACAATAATAATCACATCATATATTAATTCTCTCGTGTTCACTTGTTATATCTATATATATATTTATATATAAATATATGTATATATATAAATAGAATATATATGAAGGCATAAAAGAAACATTAATTGTCAAACGGATTTCAGAGGTTTGTAACAATAATTATGTGTATTAATCTTATAAAATCTGTGGAGTTTAGAAAAGAACTAATAGCCATTAGTTTCTCATATTAGAATAAGTCACAGATTTTTTTTAGGATATAGTAATTATATATATAGCTATTAATTAGGTACGTAGTCATGGATTCTTATCTTCTTTCAACATATTGGATGTTCTTTCTTTTTTACATAAATAGTTAGACTCATTGTAATAATATATATAACTATTAATTAGTTACGTAGTCATTGGGCTCTATATACATGTTTCTGGTATTAATATATAAATTTTGTTAAATATGTAATGGCATGTTTCATTATCTAGACTATCATTTCTTACAATTAGTTGTTTCCTAAACAGATGCTAATGTGTGTATGAATAGGAACAATTGTCCGGATGAGTTAAAGAAGTTGGAGTTTTCCGTGCAAGCGCCTTCAAATTACACATCATGGGGCCCGTTTGAGGTAATTTAGTGTAGACATAAAAGCCATGACTCCTTTTTTTTTTTTCTTTTTTTAAGAAGAGCGGAAGGCCACATGTCCAATAGTGACCCCCTCCCACATTTATTAATAAAAATCCTCACTTGTGGTGGAAGAATATCGTGGTAACAATACAAGGTCTATGGGTAACCCCAAAAAACCACAAAAACAAAACCCAAAACAAATACAAACCTATAGCTCAAAAAGAAAAGCCACCAAAAATAAACCAGACCTAACTTCGAATCGAAGGGAGGCCTAACAAATCCAAACGAAACAATCCACAAAGGATCCGAGGCATATTACAAGTATTATTAAAAATCAAAGAAGCACTTGAAGCCCCTTCCTTGGCTAACCAATCCGCCACCCTATTACCTTCACGCAGGACATGCTGAAAATGACACTGAATAGTTGTAGATAACTCACTAATTTCCTCCCAAAAATCCTCAAGGTACCACACGCCACATCTTCCTTTGAGCCACCAAGAGATAACCACCATAGAATCCATTTCAACAATCACATTGGAGATGTTTAAAGACTTATAAAGTTTTAAACCTTGAAGGAGAGCTAGGAGTTCAGCTTTATTATTAGAACCAAAACCAATAGGAGAGGCGTAAGCCTGAACCAGCGCACCAGAATCATTACGAATCACCCCTCCAATGCCACAAGAACCTGGATTACCAATGCTACTACCATCCGTATTCAATTTGTACCACCCCATCTACGGCTTTAACCACCTTACCAATTTAGAGACTGGAATTTTTGGGACCACCTGATTAATCCGTAGGGCCTCAAGGAGCATACCATCCCTGCGTGACACGCTCTTGACCTGCTTAGCCATCTGACTAAGAGATCCTAGCTAAAAGCAAATAGAATTCACAATAGTAATATGAGATTCCAAAGTACCTTCCATTCAAGCAAGACACCTCCTCCTCCATAGGCGCCAAGTAACTATGATGGGAATGATGCCAACAATAAACCATCTGGGTGGAAGAGCTAGCCCGCCGAAACTAGGCCCCAACATTCTACTTCCAAGACCTAGCAAGAGGAATACCAAAAAGATTTCCAAAAAATGACTAGACTTTTTGAGGAAAATCACCCTAAAAAAGCACATGGTTAATTCTTCAATATGACCATTGTTACAGCAATCAAATTTAGAAACAATGGGGATCCCAATACGTCGCAATCTATCATCCACACTCAAGGCCATATGCCAAGCCCTCAAAAAATGAATAGACATTTTGAAAGGAATGCTCTTATGCCAGACCCACCCACGACTCCTTATTTTGACTAAACAGTTTATATTTGAGGAACAATAGGCATTTGCTTGAAAAATGTTACATTGCTTGTCTTGGCCGATCCTAGTTCTTGTAGCATATGGCTTCATTTACATATATATGTTATTTTTATGTAACAACTTAGTTTTAAAACTTAGTTTTCTTAATTTCTGGTCAGATGTATACCAAAAATCTAATTCGGTCTTACCACAGTATAGCTAAGTTGTAATGCACATGGGGAACATATAATCAACGATGAGTCATAAATCAAAACTGACAAAATTGTAATCTATAATTGTAATTGTCGCTTGATTCAAGTTAATACATTCTATCATCGTATTATGGTGTGTAAATCTGTTTGTGAATACTTGTTTTAGAGTTTGCATCATGCCTGTTTCATTTGTAAGGTTTTCAAGCATGGTTTCAGCCATATTTCCCATATGCATTGAACCATGCTCAAGTTAGAAATTTCAAATGCATTCTGGGTTTTCTGAAATTGGTTTTGTGATACTCATATTTATATATACTCCAGCCACAATTTAGAGTATGATTACTTAATAGTTTGTGAGGCAAGGTATTTTCTGTGGGTCAAAATGCAACTTCTCAAACATTTATGGGTCTAGAAATAATTATGTGGAAATTGAAGTATATGAGCATATGGGTGTTTGTTGAAGTAATATTGTAGTGGATGATGAGTAGTTCAAAAGAGGGATTTAACGCTTCCTAAAATTGTTATTCGACGAATCATGAACTTCCTTAGTATATGTAACACCCCCTTCCCGTAGGCTAGGTGTGTCACGTGTTTTTCATAAAATAAACCCGGTAAGAGATCTCATATTAAAATAAAAACAATTTAGAATTTAATTTCATAAAAGTTTGTCTGATAAAAATGTCTTCAAATTTTAAATGAATAAACTGAATAGTAGTCATGTCATAAAAGCAATAACATAAATTTATTTCTAGAAGGTCTGAAACTAAAAATATCTGCTCCTTCTAATCCTAGCCTGTCTGCTCGTAATCATCATGATCACCTGGGTGGTTTAAAAAAAAATGAAAACAAACTAAAATGAGTCGAATATTCAGTAAGAAATCCATCACATCGTTAACATACTAAACATAAGGTTTTCATAAAAGTTTTCATGCTGAGGGTTTAAAATTCATGACTAATCATACTGATGTCTATGCTATGCATGACTGATTTATCTGAATTAACTGACTGTTCTGATTTAACTGACTGAACTGACTGGCTAACACACTTAACCCTGTGTGCGAGGTTGTGCACCGGCCCCACATCCCGCGGCCGTGAGGGGAATCGCTGATAGTATTCTAGCATACTATGGTGGACCACGACTGAGTTCTTGGCTTGCACACCACCCTGAACTGAACTGCATTGGTACCATGCATCTGAATGACCATCTGATTAACTGAACTGATCTTATCTTGCACTTGGACTTAAGATAGCTTATGTGTCTTATGACCATGAGATGCATGACATAATACATACATAATTATAATTTCTGAATCTGAACATGATGCAAAATGACATGATCGTATGCTATGCTGGATGACATGTTTGCATATGACATGAGTGGTACGTAAACAAAGGCTATCAATGAATTGGCTTGAATAATACTCAAATATAAGCTGACTGTGATGATCCTAATTTTGTGATCAAACAAAGGCTTCTTCTTGAATCTCAAGTTGTAACTCGTCACCGAGAAGAGTACGCGATGGGGGATTGGCTGGACGAGACGACGGTGGCTCTGGGTGGCTAGGGCAAGCCCGAAAGCTTAAAAGAAGCCGAGATGAACGAGAGAGGTGGGTTCTCGGTCTGCAACGGCTTGCTTCGGTGGTTGTGGTTTCTTATGTTTTCTTTTGGAGGTCTCGGCCAGGGGTGGGTTTTATAGGCAAGGAAAATGGTATTGTGACCATAAGGAGATGGGATAGGATTTGGAGTTGAGAGTTTGGTTTCCTACTAGGATTTGGAGTTGAGAATTTGGTTTCCTAATAGGATTTGGAGTTATTAATTAGAGGATAAGGATGAGGCTTATGGGTGGAGATAGGGAGAATTAATGTTTAAATTCATATAAAACTCTAGGCTATTGTAAAAATCGGGTCATAATAAAATAATAAAAATAAAATGATAATAATCTTATTAAAAGAACAAATGTAAAATCTGATGATAATAATAATAATAATAATAATAATAATATTATAGCTATAAGAAAATACATAAAATGTATCTATAGCCTAATATTAGGGTCGGGTTGTTACAGTATACCATATATCCACGCTCAGGAACCACCCCCTTTCCATATTGAGCATCAGGTCGACATAAAAGTACCTGATGCCATGAAAGGATGATCATTCCAAAACACTAATAATGGTGAAAGCTGTAAAGAAATACAACATATAGTTATTTGATATAAACCCTCCCCCCAATATCACATCATGCTTTGGTATCTCCCCCAAAATTAAAGCCTAGTCTGATGGATATGGCTATTGACTGCCATTTATAAATTCATGATCAAGAAGGGAAAATGGCGTCCATGAAAACATACGACATTCAAAATCCTTTGATCTCCAAGAGTCATTAAACAACACATCGTTAAAGTATGATCAATGTCGAGAACTTTCCAAATTAACAGTTCACAACCTCCCTATTTTTGCCCAATTATTGCGTTCATAAGTGCAGTTTAGATGAGGCTTATGCAATTCATAGATGCCATAATTGTTTTCCTTAGAAGTGATGACAATATTCAAGCATACCATCTACACGCTTCCATAACATCCATAAATCTTCCAACTCTTTTGTAGGTGGACCATCTACTTAGAATCTTTATATGAGCCTTGATCTAGAATATACCAACAATGTTCGCATATATATTACTATGTTTAACATGTTTACATAAATTTTCTACAGCACTTCACTACTCCTGGCATAAACACAATAGGCATTTGTTCAACACTATCTCTTCGTCATGAAACAACGATCTTCATGACAACCCCGGTTAGTATCATTTTCAACATCTTCTCTAGTGCTCCACAGGCAAGTAACTTCGACTCGCCTGTTTAATTTGCTCACCAATGCACTTTCTCAGATTCTTTATTTGTCCTCCATATAGCTAAATTGAAATTATCCGATTAACCAATATGTATATTTCAACCTTCTTAGATGGACAAAAGCTGGATGAACTTGACCAATAGACTTCGTTCGCCTGCATATGCCGAGGGGCTTAACACTTTCCTCACCTTGGCACGAAACCATTCTCGGGGCAGTCATCGCATTCGGTGTCCATGTCGTTCATGCTATAATAATCTCTTCTTGCCTATATTTCATGTGGAAACTCACTTGTTCATTAATGGGATCAATCCAAATTATACCCAGTGGATATTTCATGGAGAGGAGGAAACACGGAGTTTCAATGACAACGATGACGATAATGTTGCTGATTATTCTAATGAGTACATTGATGACATGAACCATATGTTAGATGACATTCAGGCAGGCACATTCATCGATGTTCCCCAAGATCAGACCTGTCCATTGCCAACTCATGGATCAATACCTGATCCCTCCCCAAGTTCATCTTTTTACCAGTTACTAAAGGATGCCCGACGTCCACTTTTTACTGGCTGTACAAAATTTTCAAAACTGTCATTCATTGTAAAGTTGTTACACATTAAGACACTCAGTGGGTGGTCAATAAAATCGTTTGATATGCTACTAAACTTGCTGCGGTCTGCCTTTCCTGATGCTGAATTGCCACATTCATATGAGGAGTCAAGGTCATTGGAGCGGGGTTTGGGTTTCAATTACCACAAAATTCATGCATGCCCCAATGACTGCATCTTGTTTTGGAAGGAAAACGTTGATCTTAATGTGGGTGCCTAATACACACAAGGCATTTTCCTTTGAAGTCAAGATTGCAACGTCTCTTCGTGTCTGCAAAGATAGCAAGTGATATGAGATGGCATAAAGAGCAACGGCTGACCGATGATGCTAGCTTGAGACATCCTGCAGACTCAGAGTCCTAGAAGAGATTTGATGAAGAACATAGTTGGTTCGCTCAGGATGCTCGCAATGTTCAGCTTGGGATGGCAAGCGACAGTTCCAATCCTTTCAACAATATGGCTAAACCGTATAGCATTTGGTCAGTAATCCTAGTCCCGTATAACTTGCCACCGTGGTTGTGCATGAAAGACCAATTCTATATGACATCCCTCATTATTCCTGGGCCAAAATCTCTTGGTAATGACATCAATGTTTACTTGCAATCGTTAATCGATGAACTGCTTGAATTGTGGGAACATGGGGTCCCTACGTATGATGCCTCCACAAAGGAAACATTCATGTTGCATGCTACTTTAATGTGGAAAATTAATGATTTTCCAGCATATGGGAATCTCTCTGGCTGGTCAAAAAAGGAAAAATTAGCATGTCCATCCTGTAATGTGGGCATAGATTCCATCTGGTTGAAGTATGGCCGAAAACATTGTTATATGGGACATCGTCGCTTCTTGCCGCTAGATCACATGTGGAGAACGAGAAAACATTTGTTCAACGGTAGAGAAGATCAACGCCTACCACCAAGGGTTTTAGAAGGAGCTGATGTTTTAGCCCAATTATAGATGCTTGGGGATGTGTAATTTGGTAAATCTCGTCGAAAGAGAAAACGCACTGCTGAAGAGTTGAACTGGACAAAGTATAGCATTTTCTTCAAGCTACCGTATTGAGTAACTCTGCGTCTTCGACATAATCTAGATGTCATGCATATTGAGAAAAATATTTGCGACAATATCTTGTGCACTTTAATGAACATTTCTGGTAAAACTAAGGATAATATCAATTCTCGACGTGATTTGAAGATTTTATGTTTCAGAAAAGAATTACATTTGAAGTATGAAGGTGAACGTGTTACAATGCCACATGCATTGTACACATTACACGGTGATGAAAGGAATAAATTTTGTGAATGGTTGGCCGATGTGAAATTTCCAGATGGATTCGCTTCCAATATCTCGCATTGTGTTTCTGTACGTGATTGCAAAATCTCAGAATTGAAAAGCCATGATTGCCATGTTTTCCTGCAAAGATTACTTCCTATTGCTGTTGGGGGGTACTTACGAACTGATATTGCCTTGGCCTTGACTGAACTTAGCACTTTCTTTAAGGAGTTGTGTGCCCGAACCTTGGATGTTAACCGTCTATCTTAACTCCAAATTGATATCATCACAATTCTATGCAAATTGGAGATGATATTCCCCCCTTCCTTTTTCGATATAATGGTCCACCAGCTATCCACTTACCCCGTGAGGCCATACTTGGGGGTCCAGTACAATACAGGTGGATGTATCCATTTGAGAGGTATCTCGGGAAGTCCAAGCGGTATGTTAAGAATAAAGCCCGCCCAGAAGGCTCAATAGCCGAAGCCTACATTCACATCGAATGCTTGAATTTTTGCTCAATGTATCTCCAAGATATTGAGACGAAGTTTACTCGAATGGACCGCAACATTGATGGTGGGGAAGCAGAGAATATAGATGGATTCAAGATTTTCAACCAGAAAGTTCGTCCCATGGGTATGGCTTCCAACTTGCAATTATCAGATAAACTCCTTAAGGAAGCCATCTGGTATGTCCTCAACAACTGCGCTGAGATTGAACCTTACCTAGAGTAAGCATCCATTATCTCTCAAGTTCCAACTTATTTCCATTCTTATGGCTATTCTTGGACAACCCATTTATGTTGTATGTCCCTTAAGTAACGTATTTATATTGCTTGGACATGTTTTGTGCTCTCCAAATGTAGGGAGTACTACGAGAAATGTAAGGTGCATAGCCCAAGTTGTATCGATCAAACACATCAAACTGAGTTTCCAACTTAGTTGAAGAAACGTGTAAGTTAGCTTGCTCCCTCCCTAGTTATATGAGCTCGATCCTTTTGAACTAAGTTTAACAAACTATAAGTGATGACCTCCCAACAATATTGTTGTAGGTTCAGGACCAACGTATCACCAACCCACTTGATGTGACAGATGATTTGTATGCTTTAGCTTGCGGTCCTGAACCTAAGGTTGCATCCTATGCTGCTTGCATCATAAATGGCAAAAGATTCCATACAAAACAGCGTGAACTTCGGCGGCGTACACAAAATTCTGGAGTGTTGGTAACTGGTGACGAAAGTACAAATAATGTTGACTTCTATGGTGTTATTAATGATATTGTGGAGTTACGCTATATGGGTTGGCGTCGGGTGTACTTGTTCATGTGTGATTGGTTTGACGTTGGTGATCCAAGACGAGGGATACGCGTTGATAACCATATGACCAGTATCAACATAGACAGGACTTGGTATAAGGATGAACCATTTGTGTTGGCATGTCAGGCTTCTCAGTGTTTTTACATCAGAGATATAAGGGCGAAAGGGAGATGGTTTGTGGTGCAGAAGTACACGAATAGGAATGTATATGACATTCCACCGGTGCCGAGGGTGTTAGAAGATATTGATGGCGAATCAAGTGATGATGATGCCTATCAAGAAAATGATTCATTTCCATATTATGCACCATTGCAGGGTGATGGATGTCCAGTGCCAACTCCATTGAATCGCTGTGATATCGAACCTATTCAGATTGATGCACGAGAAATCATTGGTTTGGCTGGTCAAAACATAAATTCAGCAGATTTTATTGACGATGGCATGGTTGCTTCTGGTTCAGGAGATGCTTATGGCGATGGAGAATATTCAGATGAGGATGACTTATCCATAGACAATGAGTCTGTGTTAGAATAGATAGCTAGTCGAAAAGTTGATGTATTCCTATTCCATAGTTTACCTTTTTTGTAATGGGTATGTGGCAAATATAAATTACACAGGTTTACATGTATGTTCCTTTCAACTAAGTTATCATTTGGCCAGTTACCTTCACAATTCACAATTTAGGTCAAGTAATGTATCTTTTCATAATCAACACAATTTTGTTCAAGCTATGGATCCCGAATGCGAACTTACTATGAATAAAGCTATAATGATAGCTACATCCAGTTCCAAATTGGAGGTAGCCATTTATAAGTATGGACTCACATATTGGTTGGGAAGATTTCACAATTAGACATTGTTCAATTACGATTTAAAACTGAGTTTCACGTGTGAGAAATATGAACAAACTATGAGTTCATCAATGAATTATAACTAATAATGTTGTGCTGCAAATAAATTGAACATATCGCATGAATATTGTCTGCAACTGGCAAAACATAAAAAAATTAATTATTTGACCTATGCAATACCAGGATTGATTTATTTTTTAATAACCATGAATTACAATAATTGATGAGGGAAGTATAACAATAATTAATTGAATATTGTGTGTTTCATAGTTTATCTTATGACATCAAATATTTGTTGGGATCGATTTGTTATTATGTTACTTATCTATTGATATTATTGCATCTTAGGTGGGGGGAAAGAGGACGGCGTTGCAGTCAAGTAGGTGCTATATTGTAACTAGCAGAGAAAATTCCCAACTTCAGTCTTCAAGAAATGACGAGTAGGCACATTCAAGGTAGATATTGTGACGATTAAGTACTTTCTTATAATAGATTGTGTGATCTTTTTCATGCATGTTAGTTCATTGCATCCATAATTGCAACAAAACAAAAACCTTGTAGGTTTGCTTTTATTCTCAATCATGGTAAAGTTCCACCTTAAAGAGATTGCTATATATATATGTGTATTAAACAAAATAAATTATAAAATCTGTGATTTGTAGATATTAGTTGTATAAAAAATGGGTATTAGAGTCATGTTTCAATTAAGCTGGATAATATGATTTATGAAATGGATTGTAAACACTTGTAACTCACATGGAATGTCGTACAAATGCAGGTGATGCGATGGGAGAAAGTTCTCGAGGAAGAGTGGCTACGCGAGGTATTCGTGTGAAACGATTTGTACCGTATACATGTAGAGCCCGCCGACCACGAGGTGTTCGAATCGCTTCATACCACAACACTAGCTTAGAGGCAGATCAATCAGGATCAGATGACTCAACGCAGCCTCCCGTCATCCATGGGACCCAGCAGGTCCAATTCCAATGCCCCCACCCGAGCCGAATAGGGAGCCATCACCCGTAAGAGAACCCCCACCTATTGAAGACAATATCGGTATGGTTGTCATTTCTATTCTTTTTTCAACACAAAACCCATAGGACATATATGTGTAAACAACACAAGATTAAATGATGAAGACTGATTGACATAATTTTTTTTTTATCTTCAAATACAGATGCGACTGCCCTGACGATGCCTGAAGCAAATCAGGAACAGCCCAAATGTAAACATGGGCCTGCTAAATGTATTGAGTTTGAGAAAGTGAGAAAGCACGGAAAAGTGCTTTTGAAGATTAATGATGGCGAAACAGCCCCGTGCTGCGAGAATGCATCCATGTTCACGACAAGGGTAACACAGCTAGTAAAACAACATTGTGACATGAGTTATGCAAGGTGGACCGATGTGCCGCATGTAGAAAAAAATGAGTTGATTGACCGTGTGAGGGTAAAACAATCATGTTATTTTTAATTGAGGGTAAGGAAGTGGCCGTATAATATTTGATGACGTTAACGTGATGTTCATCAATGTAGGGTGACTTCGTGTTAGATTGGGATCGGGAGAATCATAGATTGACCGTTTTGAAGCAGTTGCGTAAGCGGTTCAATGCATTCCATCACGAATTACACAAAAAATATTTATTTTATGGAAGTCGCGAAAAAGCATTGGCTTCTGGGTGTACCATGGTCAACGACAACATTTGGGCTAAGTTGTGTGAGAGGTGGAGAACTGACAAATTCAAGGTATACATTGTTTATTCAAAATAAAAAATATGCGGAATTTAACAAGTCAATGGCTAGTTTGTTTTATTATGCAACTTGTGTGTAAGCTGACATTGTGTGTTAATGGCAGAAAATCTCAACACAAAATCGGAAAAATAGAAAGAGGCTAACAGTTAACCATACAGCGGGCCGCAAATCTTTTGTTCCGATGTTGGAGGAGAAGGTATAATCTTTAATATGAGTTTTGTATTGATGTGTTTGTGTGGTTGTACCATATGGGTTTTTTTATATGATTGGTCCCTCATTTCAACAAATTTTCCATATAATAATGTTTATAATTCCACACACTTGCAGCGGGCTACGAATGCAAATTTGGTGGAGTTCTATAAGGAGACTTGATGGTCCAAAAAGGCCGGTAAATTTGTCACCTCAGCTACTGAAGACACTTATGTGAGTACGACCTTTATTCAACACTATTTCTTGCATGAAAGGATTGTTCAATTACTTTATATTTGTGATGGCTTATTCATGAGCCATCACAAGACTTAAGAATAACCATATAATTAATTTCATGTCTAGAAAGAGATGGTTGATAAGATGGATGGTCTAGAGCCTGAACAACGCACTGATGAGGTAGCTGCGAGTGTATTTAGGGAGGTACTTGGTCAGAGATCAGGATACGCAAAGGGGTTGGGCGAAACGGTCATCCCGGAGTCGACAAGACAACAGGACCGTGAACGAGAAAGAGAGTATCTTGCATTAATTGAAAGACACAAGAAGGATGACGATAATTACAAGAAGGATGCCGATAATTACAAGAGGGAGCTTGCTAACGTGAGGGATGAATTGCGAGAACTTCGTGAGAGGCAAAATGAAACTGATAAGATGATAAGGATGTTCTTCACAAATTTCCCTTCTTCCACTGGGTCTCTCCATTCTAGTGGAGAGACTTAGTGAGCCACCTTATAAAAAACGAGGGAAGGGTGTTTTTTGTGTATTTTGGGCAATTTTTGATACGTGAGAGATCATGGGTGACCAATATATATAAGTATGAAGAGGAAGGTTGTCTACTTTTGTATTGTGGGAGACTTTGGACAGTTGATGACTAGTTCCAATTATTGAGACGGTTGTTGGGTAAGGATTTGAGTGGCGTGGGCTTGAGGGAATTGCAGCAAATTGAACATCAATTTATAAGAAGGGTTATTGTCAGTGCAGCTCAATGACCCACCTATTGAAGTTATGTAATCCTTTGATTCCTTCTAATATGAATTTATTTTATTAATGATATTTTTGTCAAATACCAAAGTTGTGGTTATAAGTAGTATTGCATTTTTCTGAGAATCTAACAGGCCTTGACAAACTGTTCATTCAATTCAGGAGCAATCATTGATGGAGCAGTTGGACTGCAATCTAGAATGCAATTCTAGGTATGTGTGTGCCACTTTTCTTTCTCCAATACTTCTAAACTACAGCTCAACCAACTCACAATTTCTTTATATATAATTCTTATCCTGAATTCTACAGATAGATGGACATATATAATGCTCAAACTTTCAATAGTTTAACCAACTATTTAATCTCATTCATAATGTATACACACACACACACTCTATAATAACAATCAATTATATCACTCATGGCTATCTCTCTTTCTAACTTGATCGATGCCTAAAGTCCAAAGCTTTGATCATTTGTCTTTATCAAAGCTAAATTATTTAGTAGCTAGCTAGAACCCTTGTGTAATGTATGAGCTGAATGTACGGCACAAAAGTGTAATTAACTTAATGCAACAAGATCGAAAACTGTCAACAACATTAAATTAACAGGAACCTTTATTGACCAGAAAAGTAAAGGAAGTTGTAGCCAATATTAAAAAGCTTAATTATTTTTCTTCTACGTTCTTCTCTTTTCCTGATGTTGTGATGTTGGTTGTTTTAAGATCCTTGCTATGCATCACCCAAGGAGACTTGTCTTGTTCGGTTGTCTCTCATCTTTGATTGTAAGTGGGTTTTTTGCATGTCTCACTTTTGTTTTTATGTGGTTTTAGTTCTGATATTTGACTAAGCTTTTTAATGCCCCAATGTGCTGGAAACATTTCTTGTTTCGTAGGTGATGACTGTTCTTTCTGCTCTTGTTGGCTGGGCTGCTCCAAATCTTGTAAGAGTCATACTTTCCTTCTAAAAATAACTTGTCCTTGTTGATTTTTTTATGCTTGAAGAAGCAGTTCCGATCTCTAATAAGTTTTTTTATGCTTATATAATTGATATGTTTTGTGTCTTATGCTGAATGTCAATCAATATTAGATAATTAGTTAGTTTCGCATATGTTATGTTTGTTTGAAAATTGTATATTTTGGAACATAATGAAAGAATATCAGGCACATGGCACTTATATATAAAAAAAAATGTATATCAGGCATATGGGAATGGTCTAAAGCTGAAAACTTTCATTGCTGATTTTCTTTGTTGTGCATCCAATATTTTTTGCCGGTTCGGAAAAATACAAATGAACTTGATTTTTCTTCAGTTAAGTAAGTTTCCATAGAATTTCTTCCGATTGGACATGTCTTGTTCATGATTAATAAGGATCATAGGTAACAGTAGCCGGCTGCTCATAGGGTAAATGTATTTCAAGCATTGGGTTTATCTTTCTAAACTTTGTCAAAAATACTAAAGGAAATAGGTGTGTAAAATTGGCTGAAACCTTGGCGAGCATCATCAACACCTCTTCATGCTCAAGGTGCTGTTTGGTGATTAAGTGATAATACTAGCATAATCAACAAGCTGGCTGAAATGGTGTTGCTGATAAACAGCCCAACAGTTCTGCAGTTGTTACTGAAAACATAAGGTGGCATTAGGTTAGTTTTCTCCGTGACTCCTTTAGGCCAATAATGCTCTAATGTACGCGAACCATAGCACTTGATGTTAGATAGTGCAACCTCAAAGGTCGGCATATAACAACAATCAGTGTTGTTATATGCCATCATCATACTTGTGAAGTTTTGACTCTTTGTTTGTATTTGTCTAACATTTGAGGTAGAAAAGAGATTTACATTCGATTGTCTTTGAGTCTTGGTTGGTACTTGTTGGGTATATTGAGGACCTCTTTAATCACATACTTTGCAGCTTCTAATCAAGTGCATGTATCTTCTAAAGTAATCTGAAACAGATCTTCATCCTTGTGTAACTTTTGTGTTCTAAACTCAAAAGCTTTCTCATCGTAAAATATAATGATCTCTCGTAAATGGACTCATCACATCACAACGTTGTTGTTCTTTGGGTTTGGGTTGTGGTCTTTATGGGATGGATTTACCGAGGAAGGGTAATGATTATTTATTTCATTCTTTCACTTGTCTGCTGCTTTTCTCATGAAAACGGTTTCTCATCTCAAATATATTTATACTAGAGTCTAATCCTGGTTCACCCCCTAATTTTTAAATGTATTTTTTTCCAATTGGAAACAGGGAGGCTGAAGAGTTGGCTGAGGTCGAAGTAAAATTGGTGGGTTTTCTTCTATTAATTAATCTCTAATATTTAACTCAAGGCCTCTTTTGACCTTACCATTATGATTAGGGTACTGATTGGAAGGCTGACACAGAGACCACGAAAAAGAATAAAAAGGTATGGCTTATTACAATCTTTTATATTTCAGTGGCCTAAAATGATCTCCCCTCTCTTGCTTTCTCCATGTTTTCATTTTAGTGACTGTTGCTATTGCTATCTGTTATTTCACTAAAAAATGGAAACAATCTGTTGGAAATGTTCAGAAGATTCTGTACTCTTTACATGTGTGTTTAGACTTGAGACATCTTTAATTTTGACATGATGGAGACTGACTAGAGCATTATGCGTTAGATGCCTTTTGAACTTATAAGTTAGCAGATACATCATGAGTCATGTTTGGATAATTTATAAGCATTTTTTCTTCTTTCCATTAGCTACTTGGGAAGCAAATTATATATCTCCTTCATTATTGATCTATATGTATAGCCTTTCATATCACTATAATCCGATGCCTTTTTTTATATTGTTTTTAAGGAGCTGTTAGTATTATTAGAGAGAGAATGAAAATAGACCTTTCTTCTCTTTTTAAGTATAAATCACTATTCATTCATATATGAGAAAATGATTTAAATCTTAAATAGACAAGTTCTATATAAGTATTTGTAAAAAAAAAGTGAATCCCATTTGAAAAAATTATAAAAAAAAATTACTTTTTATTAGTAAGACTCATTTTTTATAGATGATTTGCCTGAGAGTTATTTATTTGACACTGGTATCTTGCCTATATTCTTAATATATCATCAACAATACTATGCACATGATGGGAGGTTCTAAATAATCATGTCAAAGGGGAAAACTACGTAGGGGAGGTTCTGAAATAGTGTCAAACACATGGCAGAAAATCTGAAAAATGGTCAAATCTGAAAAATGAGCAGTTAGAATGTTGAAAGAAAATCAAAATTTTCAAAACAAATAGCAGAAAATACAACCAAAAAGTAAAGGAAGAGCAAAGAATATGGAGGAAATATAGTGCAGATCATAAATCAAGAAGACCAAACCAGCTATTGGTGGTCTGTCTATTGCCTTATCTGGTTGCAGGCTGCTGCAATGGGATGGCATCTATACTATTGTTATATTTATCACTAAACTCTAGGAAGTGTTAAGGAAACTGTTTCTTTGGTTCTCCCTTTATCTCTAATAATTAAGTAGATGCCCACAGATGAATCAGATCACTCTCAACATATAATCTCTCTTAGGCTTTTTTTAAGAAGCTTTCTCAACTTTCCTTTATATTGTCCAATCAAGATTGTTTGTCAATGTAAGGTTTGTTCTCCCTTCCATTTTCTATGAGCCATTGGTGGGTTTAACACTTAGTACATTATGTACTTGCCAATACATATATGCATGTATCATGCATGGCTCCCAGATTTTTGTTAATTAATAGTACAAGAAAAAGCATGGTTTCAGTTTATGCTTATATTTCCTTAAATTCATGTATGTGACCCATATTTCTTGTCAATTATTCAAATAAAATCCTGACATACAGATAATTAATTAATTAAATGTGAAACTGCATGCTGTAAGTCTATCATAGTACTAGTAGTGCCGATTGAGTCAGCTGAAACTCAGACCAGTTTCAAAGAAAACTTAACATCAACCAAGAAGAGTTGCACAGATGGAAATTCACAAGAGTCTAACTTACTTCTGGATGGTAAGAAAGATGAACCCTGGGCTGAGATGTCCAAGGAAGAAGACCATACATTTAATAGGACTGAGAATCAAACCAGTGTAGCTTAGCTTTTATAGATTCCCCTCAAATGGACTGTGTTGCAATCCATAATCAAAACTATGCTAATGTCGGTTATTCTTGTGATCATGTGTGTGGGTATTACTACTTTTTTTGTGATTGTTCAATATGAAGAGAGATGATGTCATTGAGACTCTTGAAACTGTTTCCAAGATAGTTTCAAGTATAAATGGTAAATTTATGATTTTCATTCTCTTTCAAATGTGAGGATTCCTAACCATAATGTACAATCCATGATGGTTGTACGTGTAACAATAGGCTGAAGCTCATGAGGTTGAAAGAAATTTATGATGATACTAAATAGAGTTGCTTGTGAAAAGTTCATTGCTCTGGTATTTTTATAACAATACATAGTAGTGAAATTTAACAATTGTTGTAACGGTTTTTTTTGTGTATCATTGCCAGATTGGAGTTGGAGAGATCAAAATGTCAAATATGCAGAAATTTTATTTATAAGGGCATTGATGTCATCGTGTTGAAGCTATTCTACCCATCCCTCATGCCCAGGTGCATATTGAAATAGCTGACTAGATATAATTTTTAAAGATAGAGCAGGACAATTGATAAATATTGCCTGAATGTGCACATTTTATGATAATGTTTAGAAGCATAATGTGTTGTAAATATTTAGTAGTTGAGTTATAGATTTTGGATCCCAATTGGTCCCCCCTAGCGTATAGCCCATAATTACATTATGGAAATTCTATGTAACTTTGACTTTGGATGAATGAATGTATTTGATTAGGAGCTCATCCTATTTCTTTTTATTAATTTGTGGTGTAAACTTTTTTTAACTAAGATAAATTATCTTATTTGAGGTTAATCACTAAATATATATTTAGTGATTGACCTGAAATAAGATAAATTATCTTAGTATACTAAGATAAATTAATTGTGACAATCACAAACGGCCAACAGAGAGAAGGGAAAAAAAAAATGAACGAAAGCTAGTTTGCGGTGAATTCAAACTCGCTGCAGTTAACCATATATATCTATTGTAGCGATTTATTATCACCACTATTATCCAATTGCAGCGACTAATGTGCGCTTCAAATATGCACCATTTCGGCTCAATCACTATAGTGACAAAAAACTAAATCGATGTGATTAATCTTGCGGTGATATAGTGTCTGTTGCAAATAACTCCATTGCGACGAAAATGAAAATCGTTGAAAATGTAGGTGTTTTTCCAGCGATATTATTCTCCACAATTGATCATATTATTGACGATTTTTAAATTCGCTGGAAAAAAACTGAACCAATTGCGGCGATTTTTGTAGCATTTGCGACGATTTTAGTCATTGCTGTAATCTTTCCCAACGATTTTGAACCAAACCGCCAAGGTCTTTTCCGGCATTTTTAAACTCATTTGTGGCAAAAATTTATCGCCGAAAATAAGCATCTATTCTAGCGATTTTTTGGTTTCGCTGCTTTTAATCAAAAATATCATTTTTATTTCGGCGAAACTGTAGCGATTTTAAAATCGTCGAAATAGATCAAAAGCAGTGATTTTAGGGTGTTTTTGTGACGATTTCTAGTGCTAGAAAAGCCCTTTTTTTCTTGTTGTGATGGGTCTCCTCTTGAGGATGTGAAAGAGACCTCCCCAATCTCTTCTTTGAGTAAGCTGTTAGACCACCCAATAGAAAATCTCCACGCCATCCGTCAACTTCTTAGGTTTTGGTGACGAAACAAGAATCTTAAGTTGAAGTATGTATCAAATATTATAATATTATGATTTTTAGAATATATTATTAAGAGTACTGTTATTCTAAGAACATACTGATGAAATGACATTATTTGATTTGAAAGGTAAATTCTTTAAAATTTGAATATGAAAACAGCCATTGTTCGTAAAAACTATATCATGAACCCCAATATGATATAAAATATATACCCTTTGAGAGCTCTGAGTTTTATTATACAAGAAAGTTTTTTAAGTACTGGCATGTGGCTTAATATCATTAAACCACATCAATGGGTAATCGCAATAAAAAAATAAAAAAATCAATTTGTTAATTAAATCTATTTAAACCACGTCGTGAGTGGGAACCAAGCTCACTACAAGAAAAAGTGGCATTTCCGGCTATATTTATTTCCGACGACATACATATAGCCGTAAATAACCTAGTTTACTGTTACGGTAAATTATTTGTGTCGATCAGTAAAATCGCTAGAATATATGGTTATTTTTGGCGATTTCATGTCGCCGCAAATGAGGTTGCCGCGAATCACTTTAATATCAATTCATCTGTTGTCATTTATTATTTTCGACAACTTAATGTCACTGCAAATGAGGTTGTCGCGAATCACTTTCATAAGAATTCAGCTATTGTCATATATTATTTCCGGCGACATATATATCGCCGGAAATTACTTATTTACTATTACAGTAAATTGTTTGTGTTGATCAGTAAAATCGCCGGAATATATGATTATTTTTGGCGATTTCATGTCGCCGTAAATAAGGTTGCCGCGAATGACTTTTATAACAATTTAGCTGTTGTCATTTAAAAAGAATCACTGCTACAAATTATTTTTTGCGGCGATCTAATGTCGCCGCTAATAATATTGTCGCAAAATCATAAATGCCTATCTTATCTTGGTTATGAAGGCGACATCTATGTCGCCGTAATAAGTTCTACACAGTGACAAAAACCTAAATTTACCCTCCCGCGCCTAATTTCCCTATTATTCCCCCCCCCCCGCGAGTTTTTGTCCCTCTCTCTCTCTCTGTGGCTCGAGGCTTCGCACGGTTGTTCCCAGTTGCCGTCTCGCCGCCTTCTCGCCGCCTTCTTGGTCAGTATTTTAGGCTCCACTGATCTATCTGTCTCTCTGTCTAACTGCCGCTCGGTTTCCTAGGTATAATATCGTTTTCATAGAACCGAATGACTGCATTTTATCTTGAAGTACTTAACCTTGAGTCCATAGAACCGAATGACTCCATTTCATATGGAGTCCATGCATGTATATGAGTTCCCATCTCTGTACTTGAGCCCCAAAAAACAGAACGAAAAGAAAAGTCATTAAAATCTCTATCATTCATGTGTGGCTTTTATTTTCAGCACATGAGCCTTTGTTTGGCGTTGAAACTGCTACGAAATTTGTCATCTGCATGCTCAACCACTACCAGACTTAGTTCAGAGAGTTCATCACAATTTCTCCAAAAATTCCAGACGTTTTGGTGTTCACATTGACATAAGTTTACTGCACGTTTATTAATATTGCAATTGGAGATTATCTTCCACCTAACGTACGCTTTCTCAACCAAATTTCATTATTTCTGTGATGGTACTAGAAGTTGGCCCAAATTATCAAACACACCTTTGATCTATGTATCCAACCCATTTATATATATACATATATATATATATATATATATAAGATGATCATGATCAGCCATTTTTAATGCAGTGCATGCATGCTTGTCCCCACCATGAAAATCTCTTCTATATATTTACCTGGAAGGACTAGTACTCTAGCTATATATATATAAATGCAGGTGAGACACTATTCATATATATATATATACATTTTGGTTTTTGCTTAATTATATGGTGCATATATATGTGTGTGTGTGTGCGCGTGTGCGTATGCTAAGTGCATGGTTTGGCCGCATTGATCTTGATTAATTAAGTTGAAAGCAATTGTCTAGTGGCCAATTGGGGTAATTGATAGTTTTTGTATGGTGTGTATCAAATGTGTTTGTTGTTAGACAAAGACACTTAAAGTTAATTATTGGACCGACCGATAATCATATAATTAAGTGCTATGGATGTGGGGTCAAGTGGAGACCACAATGATTTCAGTACTATTACATTAATTTGCACATTTGACATAAAGTTAGGTGAAATATATAATGAGCCTCATGACTCAAAGCAACCTTAGCACAATCCCATGAACTTAGACATCTCTTTTATGATAAATATTAATGTGTCAGTTGGTGGTACTCTATTTTTTTTTTTTTGGGGGGGGGTCCTCTTCCTTTTTCATCTATTATTGTTCATGGACTTATAAGTTAAACCTAGCTTTCAAGGGCACACGTAGGAAGCATTCTTCTTCTTCTACTTTTTTAACTGGTTTGTCTTTTATATATATATATATCCTACTAATTAGCACGACTAAGGCTAGCTTGGAACTGAAAGTTCATGATTGTAGGAATATGATTATTTAACAAAAATGCCACTTATCATTTAAAAAGAGAGTACTTATAAAAAGATTGTGTCTATAGGGCCACTTCTCTCTAACTACTCTTTGCACAAAAGTAATGCTATAGCCTATAGGTTATAGACGTTCCCAAGGCGCATGGGCAGCATGTTCATATTAGAGCCAAGAAAATGATGACTTGCATGCACTAATTAAAATATATATGCAGGTGAAAGGTGCATGCTTGCTAGCTAGTTAGCTGCATATATAATAACAGTAGATTATGCATGCATGCATGAGACTCGTGGATAGGCACACCTTTCACATGAAACTACGTGGATATGCGCACCTTTCACAAACTACGTGCCTGTTGGCTGTTGACGATGCCCAAAATCTGTTTGATCATATTCCCTAGCTATAACTTCTAATTAATTCCATTGATTACTTCTTTTCTTGCCACTTCCTCCTTTAAATAATTCCATCATTTGAATTGAATTAAAAAGGTGGTTTTGTTTTTTAATTTCTATTTTTATAAAAAGCTGCCTTTTAGTGTTATATACTTTAAGGGTATTTAGGGGCGACATCAGCCTTTTATTAATTTTTAATCAAAATCAAATTAGGAATTATTTGATTCAGAGAGTGATGAAAAAAAGACTGAATTTAGAAGGTGAGTTGCATTAATGAATTAAAGTTTGAGTAATGATATATCCTAAATTTTTTTTATCTTCAGTCATACAAAGAGCTTGTAATGTGACATGTTTTTAAAAGATGTCATTTAAATGGTTGATTGAAAAGTTATTTGAAATGTGCCGAGTCAACAAGTGTGATTGAATATAACTTGCTGTTTAAAATGAAAAATATTAACATTACTCTTAAAATTTATTGTTTGGAAGAGTTTGGAGCTTGGTTTACAAAAATCATCCAAAATGAATACTCGACACAGGCCTACTCGTGCTCTATGTTCTTCGTCCTTGGTAAGGATGGCGATGAGGATCTCCAGATCAAGGTGGTTCTCTTTCTTAAGAAGAGTATTAATCCACTACCACAATGGATCAAGATCTGAGCTTGCCTCTAATCCTTTCAATTCAAACACCTGGATGCTGATGGAATTTATAGTTTTGGTGGTTCAAATAAGCATCATAACATTTACGATAGCCATTTCCAAGGAGAAGCCTGTTTGGCCAATTCAAATATGGATTGTTGGTTATAATATTGGTTGTGTTCTTAGTCTACTGCTACTCTATGGCAGCTACCAGCATCATCTCAGTCATGGATATGGTTTAGGCCTTTCTGATGTGGAACAGCAGAGGGGCAGCCAAGAATCCAGGTATGCTAGCTTTACATACAGTTCGCCCCTTCACCTTCTATGATTCATTTATATTTTTCTCTTAAACAAAATCATCAGTTTCCATGCGTTGTACTAATAGTGACAGCGCGTCTGTTGGGATCATTACAAAGAGAGATATTAAATTTCGTGGTAGAAATATTTAAAGCTAGCACTTTCTAACTATCTTCAGGTCTTCATTATAAAATTTGCAATTTTTTTATTTTATTTTTGTAAATGGGATGTGATAAGATAAAAATTAAAAGTTGAATAAAATATTATTAGAATATATTTTTTTTAAATATTATTTTTACTTTAAAATTTCAAAAAGTTAAATTATTTACTTTATTTTGTGTAAAAATTTAAAATAATTATAATTATTAAATGAGATTAGTTGAAAAGAGTTATAAAAATAAATGAAGAGGCACATATACAAAATTCAATCTTCAGCTAGCTAGAGCTTTTATTCTTTAAACAAACAAAAGTTAGCCAATTGCTCATACTATTTTCTACTTCAGTAAGTACTTATGTGTGACAATTCCATTGGCCAAAATATTATTTAATATGTAAAGTTGGCCTCCAGCTTTAACTATAAAGTAGTAATTATTCTATCAAACCCTAGAAAGAGTTAAAAGTTCATGTAAATAAAAACACCAAGTTGGTTAGCCTTTTAAATCCCTTGTCATTAAATAAAGATCATCAGATACTGAGGCAATTAATTTATATATGACTTGATTGATTTTTTTAAAAGTAGTGTCAAGTATCATCACGATGGAGGAGTTCAAGATGCGCAAATGACTCATTTATATTTTTCTAACTAATTTTTTTCATACACAAACAAGTTTCCATAAATTTAGTGGAAGTGGTACAGAGAGTTTTTGACAACTCAAGAGCATTTCGAAGCCTTTTAATTGATTGCTGCAATGGATACAGGATCTCAGATCTAATGAACAAATGCCAAACTTCACGGGAATTGTTCTTTGCTATATGGTTTGTGATGGGTACTATTTGGGTATTTGACTCTCGATTTGGGTCATTTCATCGAGCCCCAAAATTGCACGTGCTTTGCATCTCCTTGCTAGCTTGGAATGCAATCTACTATTCATTTCCACTCCTACTATATTTGCTACTATGCTGTTGCATGCCGTTGATTAGCAGTCTTGTCGGATACAATATGAACACTGGGTCAACTGATAGAGGAGCATCTGATGATCAAATTTTGCAGCTTCCCAATTGGTGTCATACTCATTGCAATCCCGACCTTGGAAATGAAGACCCAGTAAGTTTCATTTCAACTTATACTTACAGAT
This sequence comes from Cyclocarya paliurus, assembly GCA_029856935.1. Classification (NCBI taxonomy): domain Eukaryota; kingdom Viridiplantae; phylum Streptophyta; class Magnoliopsida; order Fagales; family Juglandaceae; genus Cyclocarya; species Cyclocarya paliurus. Next base: position 14,500,593 of record CM056945.1, on the reverse strand, counting down.
AAGTTGATATCTTTCAGAGTATAGAACAAATTTAGTAGATTCTAAGTCAAAAGATATATTGACGTGTTGAAGGTTGAAGTGCTGATGAGATTGTTGTGTTTTCTTTGTGTTTGTGGTGGGAATGACAGGATTGTTGTATTTGCCTAGCCAAGTATGAGGACAATCAAGAATTGAGGCAGTTGCCATGTTCCCATGTGTTCCACCTCAATTGTGTAGATAAATGGCTCCAAATTAGATCTTTTTGTCCTCTTTGTAAACAAGAACTAGAGAGGTAGAAAGCAACATCATCACCTCAAGTGGCGTATTTTATGTTGTGGGGTAGTACATATGTTTTGAAGAGTTTCCATTGATTTGGAGTTGCTCACGAGACAGCCTTCACTAGTTGCTTTCACTTTTGTCGTGTTAAGTTTATGTGGTGTCAAGGATTTTGATCTGGAAGGCCTTAACAAACACTTTCCATTGTGTTCCTTCTTCTACCTCAGGATGCTTGGTATGGTGTTAAGGTCAGAAAAATACAGTTAAGGGATTATATTTGTTTGCCATTTATGCTTTACAAAATGATTGTATTAACATATAGATGATGTGGACAGATATTGCCCGGTGTTCCATGGTACAAAGAACGCCTCCTTCATCAGAAATCTCTTGGTTCCCTGATGGTCATTATTCTCATAAGGACTGTGCAATATAATCTCTCTAAGCTGAGGGTAAACTTCACTAATCCATATTGCTAATTTTCTTTTGTTCTATATTTGTGATGACTTTGATGCAATTGCTAGACATGAATTGCTTTACTTGCACCTAGAGGCTGAGATAGGATGTGTTACCCTTTCTTTTGGTGATTAGATGAGTTGCCCAATTAACTGCATTAGAGGTGGGTATATTTAATTTGCTTAGGAATCATATATATTTAATGCAATCATATATTTAATGTTGTTTCACTTAATGTAATCAACTTGCTTGTACCTTTATTTAATGCGGCCATTATAACATTAATAAAGTGAATGTACATTGTGGAAATGATGAATGTATATGGAAATGATGGAAATGATAAATGTGCATTCTGGTTGACTTTGAGAACTAAAGAAAAATGTATATGTTTGCAGCAATTTTATCCTTTTGAAGAAGTCATCAAGTTTTCAGAAGAAGAGTTGAAGAAGACAGTTTTGAGATGAAGGCAATTTTGAGATCATGAAGAAGGCCAGTAGCTTCCAAGGGATGATCAAGGCTTGCTTAGGAAACTTTAGTTACCCTATATTGAAGATGAGAGGACACCTGTAAAACAATATTGATATATTGTGGGGTGTTAAGTAGTACTTAGACTAAACTATCATCAATTACAACTTTCGACCAATTTTCATTAATGTATGATGTTGGGGATGTTTAAACCATCTATATATATTTTTTCCTTTTTTCAATGATGATCAATTCATGATATTGTATGCTTATTAGGAAATATAATTCATCAGATGGTTTAATAGATTAAACTGATGTTGAAAGTCAGTTGAATTGTACACTAGAAAAAATTTCAATTCATTCCGGTGAGTTAAAGCTAAAATATTTTAGTAGAAAACATTCATTCTCGACGATTATATCTTGCCAGAATTACCAATTATCGACAATAAGGTTTGATGGGAAATACTTTTTTCCAGTGACACTATCTATAGGCCATAGCTCTAGTTCGACCATTTTTTAAGGCGCCGCAAAAAGTTAAAGTTATAAAATTGCAATTTCGGGGACAAATAGCCGCCGCAAATATGTTTTCCAATATGGAATATTGCTTTGGTATAACAGACATTTGTGGCATATTTAATTTATATTTGCGTCGCAAAACAAGTATCCTCTCAATGCTTTGGTTTTGCACCGCGAATTTCTTTTTCTCACTCAACAATTGCGACGCCATTCTAGCAATCCTTAATGAGCGGGAAATATCTATTTGAGGTGATTTTTCTACTTTAAACGGTGAGTTAAAGGAAGATCGCGATCTTCTTTTCGATATTGTCTTATGGCAAACAATGAAAATATATTAATTAGATATTAGTAATGAAAAAGCCATAAAATACAAAAAATAGTGTGATCATTAAGCTCCTCTAACATACTATTTGTTCAAAGTCAGACTTTTGATAGGGATAACAATCCACCTCTCAATGATTCAAATGAAATAGACAATATCCATTTAATTTAAACATAAGATATATTTTTAATCATTTCATTTGCGATATAAAATTTAATTAAGTATAGTATAAATCAATCTTCATCAATTAAAACATCTATCCATGATCACCCAAAGGCTTGCAAAGAAATTTTATATATATAAGTGCCCATCAACTCCTTCCTTACAGAACAAGCTGTTCTATATATAGTCCCAATGAATCACGTCACTCAAAACCCTGAGATTTAAGTTGTCTTGAACATTGGCTCGAGCGAGGTGTCAAGCAAGAGTCGAGCGGAGGTTAACTTTCAGAAATTCGCTCGAGCTCTGAGTCAAGCGACCATCGAGCGGACCTCTCTGTCTGATTTCGCTCGAGCTTTGAGTCGAGCGACCATCAAGCGGACCAATCTGTCTGAGTTCGCTCGAGCTCTTAGTCGAGCGACTATCGAGCGGACCTCTCTGTCTAAATTCGCTCGAGCTCTGGGTCGAGCGACCATCGAGCGGACCTCTTTGGATGAGTCCGCTCGAGCGCCAGTTGTGTCTACTCGAGCCGTGTTGAGCCCACTTCAATACATTCCATGTGACATGCTTCAACACTTGTTTACAACACCATTTTACATAGGTTTTCACAAGAATATGCCAACCAACTAATTTTTCCCTCAACAATCTCCCTTTGACATTTCTGTGACAAAACCTCTAACCTATGCATAGGACCTAAGCCTAGCACACCCCACATAGAATTCCCAGATACAAGAACATTGAACACATTGAAATGTTTCTTTCTACACATACTTAACAAACGATTAAACGTACCAACACAAATATGCAAGAAATTTATTCATAAGTATAATCAATGTCAGCTTGCAAATCACAAATCACAAGTACAACCAATTTTTCATAAGAAAGACATTTCATTAAAGCAATTAGTCATACATTGAGTTCAATAAGGCAAATAATAGCAGCTCAAGCAGCATGATATAAAAACAAAAGCTGCTTCATGAAATACAAAACAAAAGCTACTGCTCCACAAGAAATTGTGCTACCCTAAATCTCCCTCTAAATCTATACCACTCCCCCTACATATATTGTAACGACCCGATCCTATATTATTAGGGATTAATTACGGATATTTTATTGGGCTCGATAATTAGACTATTATTTTTTCCAGTTAATATTTTTTATAGATGATGTAGGATTAACTTTTTTTTTATTTATTAAATAGAGCTATATTTTAAGATAGGTTTCTTGTTAGTGTTTATATTATTTTGAACCTCTATCTCAAGTCCGGGCGTGCACATGCTTTCCTACACTATTGGATTCCCAGCTCGAATAGGATCCTTAGATCAAGCCAACACCAGACTCCTCACCGTGGTAGACTTCACTCATGCACGGCTCCAATACACTTCCATTCACGTTCGGCCAGCCACCCCATGCACGCTGCCTTCCATTAATCACTCATGCACATCACGTACGGCCCTTCCCCTCCGTTGTTTATCGATCCACTTAGTGTTTGTATCCTCGTAGGATTAGGTCTTCTATGTGCAGCCAACTTCCTCCTCTCCCTTGCCTATAAAAAAAAAAAAACCGAAACCTCCTGTAAAAGACACACAAAACTCACACCGAAACCAGTTTCTGGAGTGTAAACCGAGAGGCCAATAGCAGTGCAATCCCAATCCTCTTGTTGCCAACCCGTGAGCTCCATTCATCACCATCACCGCTGCCCATCAAGCCATGACCACCACCTTGCTGAAGCCGTCGCCCAACCGCCAAAGCCACACCAGAAATTGCTCTGTTTTACTGCACCGAAACAGGGGAGGTGTTTTTCCCGTAAGCCTCTCTCGGCCCAGCCATTACCGACCACACTGGGTCACCGGACCACCACCACGAAGCCAGAAACCGCCGACCAACCCAACCCTGGCGTCGCCACTTCATCCCGGTAAACCAAGACCGTCGCTGCCCTCCTCCTCTCTCTCGGTCGTTCCCAGCTTCACCGAACTCTCCCTCCCCTCTCGGCTTCGCACCACAGAAGTGAAGTCTCCAGCTGCACCAACTCCACTTCCAGCCACCTTGAGCCACAGTCCAGCCCATCCCCCGTTGCACACACCTCCTTCGGTGAGCCTCCGTTCCCTCGCACAACACTCGGTTCTCTTCAAATGCAGTACGTAGGCTGGTTAGATTAATTGCATGCATAAGTGTTTGTTTACTAAAATGCCCTTGGCCTCCTCTAGCACTTGCCGTGTAGCCTGCTCTTAATTTTGCACTGTAAATCACTTGGTATAATATGTTTGGGTCGGCTCGATACACTGCTTATGATAGCTATGTATTATTGACATTTTAACCGAGCCCTCTATAGGTTATGAACCCCTCATAAGTTTTTAAATGAACTTGTATTTTAAATTGGATTTGATCTTATATTATTGTTTTAGTAATTTTTGATTGGCTTAAGTAAATGATGATGGGTTGAACTTAATATTTTAAATTGTGTTTAATCTTATAAGTATTAATCATAGACTTTTTCTTTATAATAAGGTGTTGAAGGTAACTGAAAATATTTTAAATATACTATCAAGCTCAATATTTTGTTAACATTCTTTTAAAAGCTTAATAATAATTTATTGTGCTATACTTTAAATAAAATAAAGAAATATGTTAAGAGTATTTAAATAATATTGATAATTAATATATTTCTTATAAGATTAAATAATTATGTTAAGAAAGTAAATCTATTTTAAGAATTTAGATTTTTATGACTTATTTTAAAATAGCCCAAGTGTTTTACTAAGTTATAATATGTTATTAGTACTTTCTAAGTAATTTAAGATATTAAGATTTATTGTTATTAGCGATAAGCAGAATATTTATTTAACTATTTTCTAGATTATGAATTTTAATTAAGTAGGATATTAGGATACGGGTTCCTAGACAAGTTTAGTGACTTTTAAATACGGCTTCGATTGGAATATTTACGGATATTACACGCTCATTGTATAGGTGATCGATTACGTGCGGAAAATAGTGGATTAGCGCTGCAAGGTAAGTAGCATGATCATATCCTTACACGTATGTGCGGTAAACGACATGTCTTTTATAAAAATTTTATGCATGAATAACCTTTATTGGAAGCCCCTTTTTACGTACCCAAGACATGATAAAAATATGAAAATCCATGATTTTATGTAAATAATTATGCATCAAGATATTTATGAAAACTCATGATTTTATGAAAGAAATTATGCATCAAAAGATTTATGAAAAATTATGATTTTATGTGAGAGTTATGCATTAAAATAATTTATGAAAAACCATGCATGATTTTATGTGAAGATTTAAGCAATAAAGTATTCATGAAAAATCATAATTTTATGTGAGAAGTCATGCATCACGACATGTTATGAAAGAATGTGATTTCTTTGGAAATCTATGATATGACAAGTATGCAAGTATGATTATGATGAAATATAAATGATAAGATACGTAACGGCCTATGTTATGATATGAAGACGGTACCTATGTTATGGGCATATTGCATTGCCAAGTCGTACATGCTGGTAGTGCACCCAGTATGTCTTCTTTATGTATGGATTCCACAACCTACGGCCACAGGCAGAATCGGAATCTATTTAGATTTGCTAACCCTAACTCACGAGGGTCAATAGTGGGTAACGGCCTATGACAAGTGAAAGATAAGCTCATGTTCATGTTATTTACGTATGTATTTATAAGTAAGCACGTTTTTCAAGAAACCTTATGTTTATTATGTTTACTATATGATGTGTGCTTATTGAGTATTCGACTCATTTTAGTTTGTTTTCATGTTTTTAAACCACCCCAGGTGATGAAATTTATGAAGATGAGACTGCAGGACAGGACTTGACCTCGGGAGGCGAGACAGAGGCCTAGACAGATTATGATATGATTAAGTTTTATGGTTTAAGATTTAAGTAAATTATTTTGATAAGCACACGAGACTTCCATATTTTTGTTAGATAAGTGCTTCCGCAGACTCTATGTTGGATTTTAAGTATTAATTAAATTATATTTTATTTATGGAATCTTTTGCATCTGGCTCGTTATTTAAAAGAAAAAGTTTTGGTCAAGTTCAGTAGTAGCACACTGGCTCTCCGAAAAATTTTAAAATGTCTTTATTGGGGAGCGGGGTGTTACATATATACCACTCCCCCTTTTTGTCACAAAGGGCCAAGGGCCTCAATCATTAGCATCACTCTGACTGCCATCCTCATCATCAAGACGCTCCTCAATATCATTGAAGTGTTGAGTCACAAACTGCTGTAGGCCATCAACCTTAGCTTCAAGTCGGGCAAGGTACTCAATAACCTGCTGAAGGCTAGGCTCGGTCGTCCCTGGTGCTGATGTAGACGGAACCGAAGTGGATGGATCCAAGCTAGAGGGCTGTGAACTGGAAGGTCGAGAGCTCGAAGGCTGAAATGAGGGTGCCGGAGGGTGCTCAACGAATAATGGGTGAGGTGTAATGTGAGCACGACTCAGCTGCATGGTCCTCCGACCAATTGGAGCCTTAAGTGGTATTCTAGGCTCACTGGGAGGTAATGCAACTGACTGAGATAGGGCTAGCAGAGTGATAAGACAGGCAAATGGCAAACCAGTCCGTGTTTTGCCGGACTGAAAGACCTCAAGAATGACTCGGCATAGATGGCTCCCTAGATCAATGGTGACACCATTAATCAGTGCATACAAAAGAGTGGCGCGGTCAAGCTCTACATCACTCTGATGACCCGTATGATACAAATTTGTAAGTACTATCCTACTAAGAATGAGATAATCAGGAGAAAATCTCATCGTCAGAAGTGGTGACTTACCTTCCCACTCACTGGTCTCACCATAGAGACATCCAGTAATGATAGACGGACTAGGAGGAGAAGTCTGTGAATAAGGATATTCTGGATTTGACACACGTGGGGCATTTAGCAAGCCCGCTAGCATGCCTGGAGTCACCCGGAAGGAGATGTTCTGGAGACTAACCTTAAAAGAACCATCATTAGAGATGGCATGAATATTAGAATAGAACTCCATAACCAACTCCATAAAAGGAGTGGGAAGACCAGTGAACAAAGCCTGCCACTGGCGAGACTCAAATATACGAGGAATAATGGTCTCACTAAGCTCACCTAGGGAGACTTCTCGCTCGACAATAAGATTGCGTTTAGAGAAGTTCTCAGTGTAAAGCTGTTGTGCCCGAGCATTATGAAAATGAGCTTGAGCGTGGGCAGGAGGATTTTGGCGTGGACGAACTCGTCGAGACATGACTAGGCTGTTAAAACAATTAGAGACCGTTAGAAGGCTAAGGGTATTGTGAGAAACCGATGTAACATGCCTAAAATGCACATGCCTATGCATATGTGTAATATACATAGCAATGTACATGCTCAAACTTGGGTTTTAGAAACCCATTTATGCAAGATGCCCAAATCCAATGTACATTTCAAGTTCAAATAAGTCAAAGTTGGATTTTAAACCAATGAAAGTCCCATGGCCCTCCCATATACAAACCATCTTCATGCCACATAAAATTTATGCCAAACACTTTCCCAACACTAGTCTTAGACAAGAAATGAGCAAGAGAATAATGCTATGTCAATGCATGATGAAAAAGTGAAGCCAAAGACCATTGAGGCATTTTACCGAGCACTTGGAAAGGATCCAAGCAAAACCAAGTTCAAGAAATCCTTGGGAGTTCAAAGAACTTCCTAAATACAATAGGGAGAGAGATTCAATCTCTATACCCAAAAACAAAGACAAAACAACTCCATGCCAAACAACCACACAATGCCCTAATCTCGGTGGCCATTATCCATTCAACCCAAAAGGAAAAACCCCAACACCGAAAACCCAATACTCATGGAGATGGGAAAAAAAAAATTAAAGAGAAGGGAAAAGGAGAGACTTACCGTGAGGATGAGAGCAAAAGGGAGAGAGATGCACACAGAGAGGGAAGGTGAAATGGCGCAGGAGAGAGAGAAACAAAATGAAACTGTTTTGGGAAAGAAAAGAGAGCGCGGGGAATTTTAAAATCGTATTCACTCGAGCGGCAGTAAGTTTCGCTATAGCGGATACCACAGATTGGTCCGCTCGAGCTCTGAGTCGAGCGAACATCGAGCGGACCAATCTGTCTGAGTTCGCTCAAGCTCTTAGTCGAGCGACTATCGAGCGGACCTCTCTGGATGAGTCCGCTCGAGCACTGATTCGAGCGATCATCGAGCGGACCTCTCTGGATGAGTCTGCTCGAGCGCTTATTCGAGCAACCATCGAGCGGACCTCTCTGGATGAGTCCGCTCGAGCTCTGGTTCGAGCGACACTCAAGCGGACCTCTCTGGATGAGTCCGCTCAAGCGCTTATTCAAGCGATCGTCGAGCGGACCTTTCTGGATGAGTCCGCTCGAGTGCTTGTTCGAGCGACCATCGAGCGGACCTCTCTGGATGAGTCCGCTCGAGCAGCAGTTGTGTCTGCTCGAGCCGTGTTGAGTCCACTTCAATACATTCCACGTGACATGCTTCAACACTTGTTTACAACACCATTTTACATAGGTTTTCATAAGAATATGCCAACTAACTAATTTTTCCCTCAACAGTGAAGATAATTAATAAAATTACTATTCATATAAAAAATATTTGATAAAAAAAATAATTAAAAAAATATGAAATGTGAAATATAGATGAATAGTAAAGAATTGTGAAGATTTATTTCTTTACCAAAATCCCTTATTTCCTTCCCCCCCAAAATCCCATTTTACCAAAAGCGCTTATTCCATCTCCTTTCCTTTTATTTTTCCATCTCCTTCTCCTTCCCCCCAAAAGTAAAATTACCGTCTCTTTCTTCTCCCTCCCAAAATCCCATTTTAACAAAAACCCTTATTTTTCCATCGGATCCTTCTCCTTCCCCCCAAAATCCCATTTTACCAAAAGCCCTTATTTCCATCTCCTTCTCCTCTACACGCTGTCCAGCTCCTCTGCTACTCACGAACCCGGTAAGGCTTTAAATCCTCGTCTATCTCTGTCTGTGTATTCGGTTCCAACTCTCCCTCTCAATAACTATCTCTTCATACTAAGCCAGTCACCGTGACTAGTGGAGGCCGCAGCCTATCCAGCCATGTTGCCTTGCTCCGTCGAATCCTTGCTACAGTGCCACCTCGCCCTCGAAAATCCAGCCGACTCCCACTCCTATTTGGGTAAGATACTCTCTTGCTTTACCCATGTAATCGTCCTCTATTTTCATCATTATTCTTCTGGAACCGGAGTTGTCTATGATTGTGTCTTTGTTTTGGAGTCAGGTGACTCGATGGCTTGGTTGAGGTATATGGAAATTAATTTTTGATTGATTATAATCTCATGGTCGGAAGAGGGAATGGGTGTGACTCGTTCGAAAATGAGCAGCCAAAAGGCTATCCCAAGTGCAGGAGCGTGTCGCGTAGTAATTAGGAATAAATTCCTAGATCGTCTCCACAGGGAAAGTGCTAAAAATAAACTCGTGTAAAATAATGGAATTATTTACAATGAGAAAATAAAAATAAAAAGTGATGATATTTACAATGGATGAAAGAGTGCAATGAAAAAGAAAATTTACTGGTCGTGAACCAGATTCATTTTTGTTGGCTTTGAGCATTTTGGATGCAGTGATTAAAAGTAAAGAAATTAACGTGCAAGACAGTGAATTAAAATTGCCAGGAATTTAAATGACTGAAATTTAAAAGAACAAGAAAATTAAATGACATAAAAATAAATTGCAGAAAATAAAAGTGCAGAAAAATAAATGACAGAAATTTAAATGACAATAAATTAAAGTGCAGAAAAATAAATGACATAAATTTAAAGTGCAGAAATTAAAAGTGCGGAAAAATAAATGACAGAAATTTAAAGTCCATAAATTTAAAGTGCGTAAAATTAAATGACATAAATTGAAATAAAAAAAATAAAAATAAAATGGGGACTACAGATAAAGGAGAGGACAGCTCGATAACACAGTTGGTCCATTAGGCTCTCAACTGTATAACCGAACTCCCTCACTTCATCTGCGTTGTCTCCTAAACTGAAAAACTACAACTACTCTATTCTACAGCTACTGGGCGTCTAACATCTGCCCAGACTCTACTGGGCGTCTAACATCTGCCACACTCTTCATTTGCTTACAAGCCTTTATATAGGCTTCAAAACTGCACTGTGCTGCTCAGTCCGTGACATCGTCTCCCACTTGTAATTGCTGTGCTTAGCTGCTCATGTGTTGTTCCCCACATGTTGCTTTTTCATCCCCTGACCGAGTGGTTTTATTTCATTTCTTTTTCTTCTACTGATCATCTTGTCGCCCAGTGATGCACTTTTCTTTCATTTTATTTCTCTTGTTTTCACTTCCAGCCGAAACCGAATGATCTGCTCTTTTCTTTTTCCTTTTCTTATTCTAACATCCAGCCGAGACTGCATTTCTTTTCTTTTTTTTTTCTTTCACTGCTTTCCATTGCACCTGCTTTACAGCCGAAGCTGCACAGAACTGTAGTTGTTTATTTCCTTTGCCGAACTGCACCGATGCATCGACCCCACATGCATCTTTCGGACCACATGCATGTTTTTCTTTTCTTTCTTTTTTTTCTTTGCTGCACCGAATCACAAGCATGCACCGAATGATTTCTGCATGTGTTCAAGCTACTGCGTGACCCGTGAGCGAGCCGAGTCGACTGCTAGCTTTTTTTTTTTTTCTTTTTCTTCTCGCAGCACTCACCTGCTGCGTTTCGTCCGAAGCTTTCCCTCTCTTTTTTTTTTTTTTCTTCTTTCCTCTTCCCAGCTTCCTTTCTATCCGCATGAGTGTTTTAGATGATGGTGCGCCGTGGGCTGCGGGTGCATGATCGTACGCGAGAGGTGGAAGTGTTCTGTTTCGGAGATGTAAAACAGAGCTTCTCGGTGAAAACTGATTCGCATGGCTGTGCATGCTGGGCAGTGGCACACGGGTGTATGCACGTAGTAGATGTGTGGAGATGCTGTTCATGCAGGAAGAGGTCCTGCCATGGATGTGCAGCTACGGTGGCAGTGTGCTGCGGGTGCATGGAAGTGGAGAGGTGCTGCATGCACGTGTTTGAAGATGGTTTATGGTTAGTGAAGCGCTGGGAATGCTTGATGGAGGAACACGAGGTGTGGAGGAGTGCTGTTGGATGTGGAGGGATGTTGCATGCAAAGTCGAAGGTTGAAGATGACTTCAACTACGCTGCCGTAGCTTTGGACAGTTCTTGGCCGTGCGTGGGGTGGAGGAGTGATCGCCGGCGTCGTCTGGTATTTCTGGTGGCTTCAGGTGGGCGGAGGACGGCTCACGGTGGCATTGGCAGCAGCTGTTTGGAGCTGGAAACCACACGGCTGGAGGTTGAAGATGAAGGAAATGGCGTCGTTTGGAGGTGTGGAAGAAACGGCACGTCGTTCAGCTCGGACAACAGCCGATTCTCCGAGTCAAACGACATGTCGTTTGGCTTACAGGCCAAACGACATGTCGTTTAGCCTGTGCAGTAAATAAAAAAATAAAAATAAAAATAAAATAAAATAAAATAAAATAAAATAAAGTAAAATAAAACAAACAGAATAATAATAAAAATAAATAAAATTAGAAAAAGAAAATAATTAATTAATTAAAAATTAAATAACAACTAAACTAGAATATTAAAAATTTGTTGTGCATGTGAGACAATAAAATCAAATTAAATTACAAGTTATAAAATATAAGCATAAACTATGCTTTTAATCAATTTAATTCATAACTTGAATTTATTGCCTCTTGATCATTTTTTCATCTAAAATCAATGATAATATGATGAAACAATTAAAATTACATTGATTTTAACTATATAAATTATGCAATAATGCAGCTCAATCAGGGTGTAACCGGTGGGCTGGTGTTCCAAATATGGATTTGTGAGTCTGTTTGTAATGCTGAAGTTGTAACTGAGTTAAGCAAACTTTAAAAAGGTTGGGTTGAATATTGGGGTAGTAGTATTTTGGGGTAGACTGTGCTATATAGCTAGGGCCTGATTGCCAAAAATTAGCCTTTTTATGGTAACTACGTACTATATATATATATATATAGCTATATATACATTAGCCTTTTTATGGTATCTAGCTAGCTAGGTAGGTTTTAGTCTCTTAGTTTTAGCAATAATAACAAGAAAAAAGGATAATTGTTACGGGTCCAACTTATGATAAAGAAAAGGCACAATCCACACACGGCATATATAGATCAAGGCCCTAATGTCTGTCTTTAGGACAAGTGGGTACATTAAGAGATGCCCAACATAGGTTCTAGTCTCTCTAGTGTTGAGGCACCTACAAGTACCTTAGCCATTGCCTATTATTCCTTATTAAACAACTTTCCCTCCTCTACTTGTTTCTAGATGGACAAGAGTTGGATGCAAATCACTGATAGATTTGGATCTAGGGAATATGCTAAAGGAGTTAAGGAGTTCATTACCTTGGCTCGATCTCATGCTACCAGTGATGAAATTCGTTGCCCATGTGTCCGGTGTTCAAATAATTACTTCCTACCTATAAGCCAGGTAGAGAGACACATGTTCATTAAAGGTATTGAGAAGAATTACACGACGTGGATTTTCCATGGCGAGGAGGAAGATTTAATCATAAGTGATGATGATGATGATGATCTACATGATCCCCAAGAAGTGGATGATTACATCGATGACATCAATGTTATGTTACGAGATTTTCGAGCTGGGACATTTCCTGATGTTCCCATAACTGAGTCATTCTATGCTGAGGGTCCGCCATCGGTCGATCCTGAATCATCGCCAACTTTTGACCAGTTGTTGGCTGATTCCCGACATCCTCTTTATGAAGGTTGTACAAAGTATTCTAAACTATCATTCACCGTCAAGTTGCTGCATATCAAAACACTTGGTGGTTGGAGTGTAAAGTCTTTCGACATGCTTTGCCACTTGCTAAAGTCAGCTTTTCCCAATGCCCTTTTGCCAAACTCATATCAAGAGTGACGTAACTTGGAAAAAGGCTTGGGCTTTACTTACACCAAGATACATGCTTGTTCGAATGATTGCATACTTTATTGGAAGGAAAATGTAGATAAAGATAAGTGCCCAAAATGTAAACTCTCAAGGTGGAAATTCAACGAAAGTAAGCAAAGAAGAATTCCTTAAAAGGTTTTAAGACATTTCCCATTGAAGCCAAGGTTGCAGAGATTGTTTATGTCATAGAAAACAGAAGCTGATATGCGATGGCGCAAGGATCAGCGTGTCATTCAGCAGGGTATTCTAAGTCATCCAGCTGACTTTGAGGTGTGGACAACATTTCATCAAGAGCATGTTTGGTTCACAGAAGACCCAAGAAATATCAGGCTTGGTTTAGCTAGCGATGGTTTCAACCCATTTAATAATTTGGCTAAGCCTTATAGCGTATGGCCAGTGATTCTTGTCCCTTACAACTTGCCTCCATGGTTATGCATGAAAGATCCATTTTTTATCACTTTACTCTTGATTCCTGGACCAAGATCACCAGGAAATGAAATCGATGTTTATCTTTAGCCTCTGATAGATGAATTGATTAATCTATGAGATAATGGTGTTGATACATACGATGCAAAGGCCAAAGAGACTTTCCGATTGCATGCAACATTACTGTGGACAATCAATGACTTTCCTGCTTATGGAAACCTCTCTGGGTGGAGCACTAAGGGGAAGATGGCATGTCCATCATGCAAGGAAGAAACAGATTCTATGCGGTTGACATATAGTTGAAAGCATTGTTATATGAGTCATCGTCGATTCTTGTCACCGGGCCACATTTGGAGAAAGAAAAAAACGATTTTTAATGGCTATGCAGAGCATCGCGACCCGCCTACAGTGTATTCTAGAGAAGATATACTAATTCAACTTCAAGATATTCCGGATGCAAATTTTGGCAAAGGCATAAAGAAAAGAAAGCGTACCATAGACGAGTTTAATTGGACCAAAAAAAGTATCTTCTTTCAATTGCCGTATTGGTCGACTATAAAGATTAGACATAATCTAGATGTAATGCACATTGAGAAGAATATTTGTGACAACATCTTAGGAACTTTGATGAATATCTCCGGAAAAACTAAAGATCATCCTAATGCACGCCGTGATCTTTCCAATCTCAATATAAGGAAGGAGTTGCACCTTATTCAGGATGGTACATGCATTAGTATGCTGCATGTTATACGTTGTATGGAGCTGAGCGTACTGGTTTCTGTAATTGGTTGTGTAGTATGAAATTCCCAGATGGATTTTCTTCAAACATCGCTAGATGTGTTAGTGTACCTAATTGTAAAATCTCGGGGATGAAAAGTCATGATTGCCATATTTTCATACAAAGGTTACTTCCTGTTGCAATTTCTGGATACTTACGTCAAGATGTTCGATTGGCACTAACTGAGTTAAGCACTTTTTTCAAAGAATTGTGTGCTAGAACATGTAAGGTTGATGTCTTAGAGTGGCTTCAAGTTGATATTGTCGTCATTCTCTGCAAGTTTGAGATGATTTTTCCGCCTACCTTATTTGATGTAATGGTGCATTTAGCCTATCATTTGCCACGTGAGGCTCTGCTTGTAGGGCCAGTTCAATATAGGTGGATGTATCCTTTCGAGAGATATCTTGAAAAAGTCAAGAGATATATTAAGAATAAGGCCTGCCCGGAAGGTTCAATAGCCGAGGCCTATATCCATGTAGAATGTTTGAATTTTTGTTCCATGTACCTCCATGATGTCGAGACTAAATTCAATCCCCGTGAACGTAACGTTGATGAAGGAGATGGGGGTGTACGAGAGGGACTACGTGTTTTTTCACAGAAGGTGTGCCCCATGGGTTATGCTTCACGTCACTGATTAGACGATAACATCTTCATAAAAGCCAGATGGTATGTTTCTAATAATTGCACAGAGATTGATCTATACCTTAAGTAAGTAACCAAACTATTCACTAACTTAGTAATTTTCAGTTCTAAAGATATTGATTTGCGTTGCATCTCCTACACATACTTATTAATCGCTCGAGTTCTTTTGTCTAGTGAGCAATACATGCTAGTCAGTGAAGAGTATCCTGATGATGTCAATAGTATGCATGCTGCAAAATTCCCAGAATGGTTCAAGTCACACGTAGGGAAATTTATTTGGAAGTTCATCCCTATATGAGTTTTGAATATGTTTCGCTTTACTTTATGCGGTTCCTTGTTTCAACTTGTGATAGATTCAAAGTCTGCGTGCTGATAATCCTGGAGAAGTTTCAGAGGATCTATATGCCCTAGCATGTGGTCCTAATCTTTGGGGTGCGTCCTATTCAAGTTGCATAACCAATGGTATAAGATTTCACACAAAAAATCGTGAAGAACATCGTCGCACCCAAAACTCAGGTGTCATGGTGATTAGTAAACAACAAGGATCTGAAAAGCTTTAGTTCTTTGGTAGACTAACAGACATTTTGGAAATCCGTTATATGGGTTGGCGTCGTGTTTACTTATTCAAATGTGAATAGTTTGACATCTCTGATTCTAAACGAGGGATAAGTGTGGAATAACATTTTACCAGTGTGAATATGTCTCGGATAGCTTATAAGGACGATCCTTTTGTTTTGGCGTGCCAAGCATCGCAAGTGTTTTACCTAAAAAATCACAGCATTCGTGGTGATTGGTATATAGTGCAAAAGGTCAAAGGTCAAAATGTCTATGACCTTCCACAAGAATCCCTAATTGAAGATGATGCATCTGATTCTAGTGACGTTGATGCATACCAAGAGGATAATTCTGGCGATGCTTACGTGAATGTCCATGTTGATGACATTCCACTGCAAACAAACATGCACAGGCCTAATGTTGAGCCGGAGCAGATTGAAGTTGACATACCGGTAATGCAAAGATCAAATTGCAACTAGTTTGAGAGGGGGTTTATCAATGAAGATACAAGTGAAGACAGTTCTTCTCACAGCACCGAAGTGGAGGGTAGCATAGAAGAAGATAGTCTCTCAGAGGATGAGATGAACTAGCCACTTCAAAGCTGGTAATAACATTGTGTCTCCATACAACCCATTTTGTTTGGCTTATCCTAAATATCATTTTTCAAAGTAAAGACTCGTCTTTTTTATTTCTCACAGGAACATCAAAGTCGTTACCAGTGTCCAATTTACTTCAAGAATAGGAGATCTTCCATTGAATGGACGTGTAATTTGCTTGAGAATTATTTAGTGTGTTATCTTTTGCCAATTTAGCCAAGTTTGTAATGACAGCACACTAGGGGGCACTACTTCCTAAATGTCCTTGTTAATTTGGACCATTCCCTTAAACAAATAGTAGTATGATGATGAGCTAATTGTAATATTCTAAACTAAAGTATAATCATATATAAATAATTGTATCCTTTTAGTGTGATTGCAGGAATAATATTGGTTGTCCAGTTTTTTTGGCAAACACATCGCCTAGAAGTTTAAATACATATTACATGTTGGATATGCCGATAACTGGAAGAGGTACAGGTCGATCACACTCTGTGAGCTATGGTCGAGGGAGATCTCAGACCAATGATGAAATTCAGAATAAAGTACCCATTGCTGTCATGGGTCTTAGAGATGACGCATCCTCAAGTACAGATGACTCTACTGAGCTACCTAATGTTGTCCCAAGCACAGAACCAAATGACATGTCAGCAGTTGATTCGTCGCTAAGCACAAATCCACCTGGTATTAATCTAATTTATATTTATATTGTTTTACATTTTGGATACTATTTTACATTTTGTTTTACATTATATGTTTAACATGTTGATTAGTTTAATTATTGAACTGTTCTGACATTTTCACTCTTGGAAACAATTTAGTACCACTTAGCCAGAAGCGTGGGAGAGGAGCAGCAAAAAGTACAGAGTTTGAAAAGGTGCGAAAGTATGGAAAGATATCCTTGAGGATAAAGGACGGTGAAACTACACCTTGTTGTGAAAACGCTACCTTGTTTACTACAAGGGTTACTTGGTTAATCAAGCACCATGTGGACTTGAGTCATGCTAGCTGGCATGACATACCAGCTAATGAAAAGGAAGAATTGATTACACGCATTCAGGTAAAAGTAGGAGAATGCAATACGTGTTCAAATAGAGTAGATGGAAGCCTAATGTTGGAAATGTAAAACTCGAGGCTGAGAGATTATAATTAATACTCTTGATATTTGTCTATAGGGTGATTTCATCCTCGATTGGACCAAGAAGAACCAACGCGATACAGTTACGAAGACACTATGCAAGTAGTTTAATCATATTTGCTATGATTTACATAGAACCTACAAGCAATACGAGAGCAATGAAGAAGCACTTGCGAATAAGCCATCGTTCGTGACACCAACCACTTGGGTAAAGTTATGTGCTCGATATTCAAGTGAGGTCTTTAAGGTAAGTTGGTAGTTGTATACTTAATTAACATGTTGTGGAATTTTTTGGTAAAATAGTCACCTGTATTAAATGTTAGTTAAGACTGTTAGTTTTTGTTAAAATAGTCAACTATATCCACTTATATATAATCCTCTTGACACTCTACATTCAATGGATGAATATCATGTCCTACGTGACTGCAGCGGATGTCTGAACGAAATAAAAGTAATAGGGAGAAGAAACAAAATAATCACACGGCTGGACGAAGGTCATTTGTGTGGCTAATGGAGATGAGGGTAATGATTGAGCTGCATTATTGCATATTTTATACATTTAAAATCAATGTATTCTTAATTATTTTATTATTTTATCGTTGATTTTAGATGAAAAAATGATCAAGAGGAAATAAATCTAAGTTATGAATTAAATTGATTAAAAGCATAGTTTATGCTTATATTTTATAACTTGTGATTTAATTTGATTTTATTGTCTCACATGCACAATACATTTTTAATATTCTAGTTTAGTTTTTGTTTAATTTTTAATTAATTAATTATTTTATTTTTCTAATTTTATTTTTTTATTATTATTCTGTTTGTTTTAGTTTATTTTATTTTATTTTATTTTTATTTTATTTTTATTTTTTTATTTTTTTATTTTTCTGCGCAGGTCATAAACGACATGTCGTTTAGTGAAAACGACATGTCGTTTTGCACGTTGGTCGTTTCTGTCGTCTGAGGCAAACGACATGTCGTTTTCACTAAACGACATGTCGTTTTGCATGAAAGAATTCCCTGCCGTTTGAAGCCGACGACGTGCCGTTTCGGCACGAACGACACGTCGTTCGGATCGTCGTCTACCTCCGAATCTGCAGCTCGAGCTACAGTACCGCCGTGCACAGCAGCTTCGAGCTGCCACCGTGAGCGGTCCTCCGCCCACCTACAGCCACCAGCAACACCAGACGACGCCGGTGATCACTCAGCCACCCCATGCACGGCCAAGAACCGTCCAACGCCACGGCCAGCATCACCGCATGCTTACGGCAACACCAACCTCCATTTCTGAAACCGTCGTGCACAGCAGCACTTCCGTCGACCACTAGCAACGCCAGACGACGCCGGTGATCAGCCCCGACGCCATACAGCACCACTCCAACCATCCCACAGCGCCATTGCATTCACCGAGAGGTCTCTGTTCAAAAACAGAGTAACCATGCACACGGCAGCCTCGTAGCCATGCACGCTGCAACATCCACCACCTGCATACCACCTCAAGCCATCCTGCACGCCGTAGCCGTCTCTTGCACAGCCCAGCAGTCCGAAGACCGAGCGGATGGAAAACAAAAAAAAAAGAAGAAGAAGAAGAAGAGAGGTTAGCATCGGTGCAGAAGGAAAGCAAGAAAGAAAAAAAAGGTTCGGCCGAAAAGAAAGAAGCAACAAAGAAAAGAAAAGAAAAGAAAAAAAAAGAGGGAAGCGGTGCATGAGGTTAGGCCGAAAGAAGAACATGCATGTGACGCATGTGGGGGCGATGCAAGCTCGGTGCAGTTCGGCCAAGGAACAAAGAACAAGCAGTGCATGTGCAGTTTTGTTCGGCTGTAAAGCAGGTGCAATGGGAATTCACGGATTAAATTAAATACAGTGATTTTGAAGCCTATATAAAGGCTTGTCAAACGAAGAGTTAGGGGAGTTAGAGAGGGAGAGTCGGAAGTTAGAGTTAGGGAGTTAGAGAGTCAGCGAGTCTAGAGTTAGAGTGTCAGTGAGTTGTCAGATGTAATATTTTTAGTGTGAATTTAGAGTTAAAATTCAGAAAAAAATAGTGAGTGAATTTTTGCAGTCAGTTTTTATTTTCTTCTGAGTTCAATTTTTAGTTTCATGTGATTTATTCATCAGTTAATTTTAATCTATGGCTCAGTTAATTTTATTTTTGTAAGTCTTTATTTTCAGTTTTCAGTTTATTTAGTGAGTAAAATTTTAGTCCTTTTTTTTATAAATGTTGAGAGTCCATTTTATTTTTGAGAGGTTATATTAATTGGAAGTTCAGATTTTTGGGTTGGAGAACACAGTCTCCATTTCCAAATATCGAGTTTATTCCGTACAATTTTTATTTTTATTTTTATTTAATTTCGAATTATGTCATTTAATTTTCTCGCACTTTTAATTTCCTGCAATTTAAATTACTGTCATTTACATTCCTCACAATTTTAATTTCTTGCAATTTAAATTACTGTCATTTACATTCCTCGCAATTTTAATTTCTTGCAATTTAAATTACCGTCATTTAATTTTCTCGCAATTTTAATTTCCTGCAATTTAAATTGCTGTCATTTAATTTTCTCGCAATTTTAATTTCTTGCAATTTAAATTACTGTCATTTATTTTCCTCGCACTTTTAATTTCCTGCAATTTTAATTACTGTCATTTAATTTTTCTGCACCTTTAATTTTTTGCAATTTACTTTTATGTCATTTAAATTTTATTGTCCATTTACATTTCAGTTATTTAATTTCCAGCAATTTTAATTTTCTATCTTGTATTTTAATATTTTTTTTTTTCACTTTTCATCATCCACTCAAAATCAACAAACATGAATCTAGTCCATGACTAGTAAATTTTCATTTCCGTTGCATTCCCACATTCATTGCACATATCATCATTTTTATTTTTATTCTCTCATTGTAACTATTTCCACCATTTTACACGAGTTTGATTTTTAAGCACTTTCCCTGTGGAGACGATCTAGGAATTTATTCCTAATTACTACGCGACACGCTCCTGCACTTGGGATAGCCTTTGGGCTGCTCATTTTCGAACGAGTCAAGTTTTTGGCGCCGTTGCCGGGGAAAGATGCTTGTCGTAAATTTAAACTCGTGATTTTCATCTTTAATTTTATTTATTATTATTTTTCTTCTTTTTCTTCTAAAAATAAAAATAAAAAATAAAAAAATTTAAAAAAAAAAAAAAAAAAAGGGCATTTTTCACCTACTATAAAGTTGCTTGGATCTTCTCTTTTCTATTTTGGACTGATGTTTCATGTTTTGGGTGAGAGACAGTTCAAATAGATTGTGTAGAGTTGCATCAAGTACCAATAGTAGTTCACACTGCTTAGAGACAGACACCCTTTTTGTCTCCTCTACAAGCGACAACTCTGAAACCGAGCAAGCAATGGCTGCGCCTGCACCACGCACTCTTAAAGAATATTTGCAACCCACTCGCACCACTACACCTTCATGCATTTTGTTGCCAAATGATGCACCTAATTTTTCCATAAAGCATGGCATGATGTCAGTAATACCTCAGTTCCATGGGATGGATTCTGAAAGTCCCTACCAACATCTGACAGATTTTGAGTTGGCTTGCACCACGTTCATCAACAGGACCAATACTGATGAATACATTAGACTTCGATTATTTCCTTTCTCTCTAAAGGACAAAGCAAAAATTTGGTTTAATTCTTTGAAGTCTAATTCTATTTCCAGCTGGTCTGATATGCAACGTGAATTTTTAAAGAAATTTTTCCCTTTTCAAAGAACTCAATCATTACAAGAAAAAATCAGTCAGTTCAACCAAAAGCCTGATGAAACTTTCCATATCAGCTGGGAAAGATTTAAAGATTTGATGAACATCTGCCCACATCATGGTTTTGAATCCTGGAGACTGGTGAATTACTTTTACACCGGTCTCTCTCCAGAATGCAATCAATTTGTCCAAACCATGTGCAACGGAGAGTTCTTTAGCAAAGAACCTGACGAAGCACTATCATTTTTTGACTATCTTGCTGAGAGTGCCCTACAATGGAACACTCGGACTGATCGAGTTTCATTGACACCACAACCACTAAGAGCCATTACTGGTGGAGGCAAATATGACATAAAGGAGGACACTGATGTTCAGGCCCGAATAGCTGCATTAGCCAGAAGATTGGAGGTCATGGAGACGGAAAAAGTGAAGGCCGTAAAAGCTGTAGAGGCATGCTCTTTGTGCGCTGATTCAAACCACAAAACTCAAGACTGCCCAATCATGCCCGTAATTCAGGAGAATGAACCAGAACAGATGCAATCAGCTAACTGGGTCAACAGAACACAAAGTCAACCTTTCTCAAATACATATAATCCTGGGTGGAGGAATCATCCAAATTTCTCCTGGAGAAATGATCAGCCTGGCCGATCCCCTTCCTCTTCCCACCAACCATTTCATCAAGTTGTTCCTCAGCCTCAGCAACCATTTCATCAGATTGTTCCTCAATCCCAGCAATCATTTCATCAGATTGTACCCCAGTCTCAGCAGCAACCATATCAGAATCCTCAAAGCTATCCTTTTGCAGCACTTCCAGGATCTCAGCCTCATGTAGCTGCACAAAATTCTCAGCCACAACCCCCTGCAAAAAAATCTTTAGATGAAAGTATGGCACAGATGACCAATACACTTCAGCAATTCATGCAGATCCAGGCCACCACGAACAATCAAAACACTCAGGCCATAAATGAATTGCGAGGCACCATGAATAAAATGAACATAGCACTGAGCACTCTGGAGAAAGGGAAGTTCCCAGCACAGCCCAACCCAATCCTCAAGTGTACCGGCAACAATCACATCAGGTACATAGTGTCTCAGAAGATGCTATTGAGACAGCAAAGGCCGTCCTTACTCTGAGAAGTGGAAAAGAAGTTCCCCAACCGGAGATGACCATGGATAAACAAGAAGCTGCTCCTACTCCTAAAGATGTATCAAAGCCTGAAGAAACTGAAAAAGAACCAAAGATGGTGAGACCAGAATCTAAAGAGCCTGTAATTGCAGAGGTTGAATCAAGTAAAGGGTACCAACCTGTGGTTCCCTACCCTCAGAGACTAGCAGCTAGCCAAAAAAATAAATATCACACTGAGATCCAAGAAATCTTCAAGCAAGTGAAGATTAATATTCCACTCTTGGATGCTATACAACAGGTTCCTTCATACGCAAAATTTCTGAAGGACTTGTGCACAATGAAGAGGAAGCTGAATATAAAGAAGAAAGCTTTCCTAACGGAGCAAGTCAGCGCACTAATAATGAACGAGACTCCGCAAAAGTACGGTGATCCCAGCTCCCCCAACATTTCCATCATGATTGGCGAGTCACGCATTGGGAGAGCTCTACTTGACTTAGGGAGCAGTGTGAACTTGCTGCCATTCTCATTATATGAGCAGCTGGGATTGGGAGAGATGAAAAAGACCTCCATCATGCTACAGTTGGCTGATAGACCTCCATCATGCTACAGTTGGCTGATAGATCAGTCAAAGTACCAAAGGGTATTGTGGAAGATGTGTTGGTTCAGGTAGACAAATTTTACTACCCAGTAGATTTTGTAGTACTTGACATGCAGCAACCAACCTCCACCATTTACCATGCACCTGTCATCCTTGGGCGTCCATTTCTTGCCACCTCCAGTGCACTAATTAATTGTCGAAGTGGAGTACTGAAGCTCACATTCGGCAATATGACATTGGAAATGAATGTGTTCAACGCCTGCAAAATGCCTAGTGGGTGCGATGATTCAGAAGTACATGCAGTTGATATGGTATATGATTTCGATATTTCAGAACTGTTATCAGCATTTGATTCTGAAAATATATTTGGAGATGACCCACAAGAGCAATCTGAGACTCTTGAGACAATTCCTTTGTCATTAGAGTTGGCAGATTCAGAGGAACGATTAACAGAAGAAGACAGGCCTTCTCAGATGTCAAATATGAGTTACATGAGCAATTGGCGTAGGCCAGTCTTTGAGGCTCTAAATCTACCAGAAGTCATGAAGACATCAAAGGAAGAAGTCCCCACATTGGAGTTGAAACCACTACCCAAGGACTTGAAATACATTTTTTTGGGCCCAGCTGAGGGCACATTTTCGGTAGTCATTTCTTCTCAACTCACTTCAAAGCAGGAAACGGAGTTACTGGTAGTGCTGAGACAACATCGAGGAGCGATAGGGTGGACTATCGCAGACATCAAGGGCATTGATCCTTCAATATGCACCCATAACATTTTTCTGGAAGAAGATGCGAGACCAACTCGTGATGCACAACGAAGGTTGAATCCCACCATGAAGGAGGTGGTGAAGCAAGAGGTACTAAAATTGCTAGCTGTGGGCATCATCTATCCTATCTCCGATAGCAAGTGGGTAAGTCCAACACAGGTAGTCCAAAAAAAATCTGGTTTAACTGTTATTGAAAATGCCAATGGTGAATTGATTCCAACTAGGAAGGTAACGGGATGGAGAATGTGTATCGACTACCGAAAATTAAATTTGGTTAGTCGAAAAGATCATTTCCCATTACCTTTCCTAGATCAAATTTTAGAAAAAGTGGCTGGTAATTCTTTTTATTGCTTTCTGGATGGATTTTCTGGCTATTATCAAATTGCCATAGCACCAGAGGATCAAGAGAAGACAACCTTCACTTGCCCTTTTGGTACTTTTGCCTTTAGAAGAATGCCATTTGGTTTATGCAATGCACCTGCCACTTTTCAACGCTGTATGATGAGCATTTTTTCTGACATGCTTGATGACATGTGTGAAGTTTTCATGGATGATTTTTCTGTGTTTGGAAAATCTTTTGATATCTGTTTAAAAAATCTTGCTGCTGTTTTAAAAAGATGTGAGGAGAAAAATCTGTTGTTAAATTGGGAAAAATGCCAGTTTATGGTAACTAGTGGTTTGGTACTCGGACATTTGGTTTCTAAACACGGCATAGAAGTTGACAAAGCCAAGATAGAATTGATATCTCAACTGCCTATTCCTAAGACAGTGAGAGACATTCGTTCTTTTCTTGGCCACGCTGGCTTCTATCGGCGTTTCATTCAGGGCTTTAGTACCATTGCAAAACCACTATGTACCTTATTGCAAAATGATACTGCTTTTGTTTGGACTAATGAGTGTCAACAAGCCTTTGAGACTTTGAAGGAACACTTAACAGTTGCCCCAATCATGCAATCTCCTCGGTGGGACTTGCCATTTGAAATTATGACCGATGCTAGTGACTTTGCTCTTGGTGCCGTTCTTGGCCAAAGAGTAGACAACAAGCCTTCGGTCATTTATTATGCAAGTCGGACTTTAAATGATGCACAAAAAAATTATACCACCACAGAGAAGGAGTTGCTAGCTGTTGTGTTTGCCTTAGATAAATTTCGTTCTTACATTATTGGGTCTCCTGTTGTCATTTTTACTGACCATTCTGCTCTCAAGTATTTGTTGGCAAAGAAGGATGCCAAGCCCAGGTTAATTCGTTGGATTCTTTTGCTCCAAGAGTTCAATATCACCATAAAAGACAAGAAAGGAGTCGAAAATGTGGTGGCTGACCATCTCTCCAGATTACCACCATCCTCCACTTCAAAAGTCATCATTCCTCTTGATGATAGTTTCCCGGATGAGCAGTTGTTTGCAATTCAAACAGCTCCCTGGTTTGCTGACATAGTCAACTATTTGGTGACTGAACAAATGCCTTTTGAATGGTCCATCCAAGATAAGCGCCGATTCCTCTCAGAGGTAAGACATTTTTACTTTGATGACCCATACCTCTTTAAATATTGTTCAGACCAACTGATTCGAAGATGCATTCCTGATAATGAGTTTTCTTCTGTACTGAGATTTTGTCATATGGGTGCATGCGGTGGTCATTTTTCAGCAAAGAAAACTGTTGCTAAAATTTTGCAAAATGGTTTCTACTGGCCTTCCATGTTTAAAGATGCTTACAATTTTTGTAAAGCTTGTGAGCCTTGTCAAAAATTGGGATCCATTAGTAAAAGAAATATGATGCCTCTTTCCCCTATTCTCACTTTAGAAATTTTTGATTGTTGGGGAATAGACTTCATGGGACCTTTCCCGGTTTCTTTTGGAAACACATATATTTTACTGGCTGTGGATTATGTTTCAAAATGGGTAGAAGCCGTCGCTTGCAAAACTAATGATCATCGTGTTGTCCTAAAATTTTTGCAATCTCTATTTGCTCGCTTTGGCATGCCCAAAGTTATCATTAGTGATGGGGGTTCTCATTTTTGCAACAAACCATTTTCCACACTCATGAAGAAATATGGTATCACACACCGAGTTTCTACCCCCTATCACCCCCAAACAAATGGGCAAGCTGAATTGGCAAATAGAGAAATCAAAATAATTTTGGAGAAAACTGTCAATCCTAACAGGAAAGACTGGTCAGTCAAACTTCTTGATGCTTTGTGGGCTTATAGGACAGCTTTCAAAACTAATTTAGGGATGTCCCCTTATCGATTAGTCTATGGTAAAGCTTGTCATTTACCTGTTGATATTCAGCATCGAGCTCTTTGGGCAATAAAACATGTTAACATGTCACTTGATGAAGCTTCAGGGTTGAGAAAATTGCAGATCAGCGAATTGGATGAGGCTCGTCGAGATGCTTATGATAATGCCCAAATAGCAAAAGAAAGAATGAAAAATGTGCATGATAAGAAAATTCATTCCAAGCAATTCACAATCGGCCAGGAAGTACTTCTTTACAACTCTCGTTTACATATTTTTCCTGGTAAATTGAAATCTCGTTGGAATGGTCCTTATGTGGTAACAAAAATTCATTCTCATGGGGCGGTGGACATCAAAAATCCTAATAATGAAGGTACCCCTTTCACTGTGAATGGTCAGCGCCTTAAACCTTTTATTCCAATGTATGACCCAGGTGAAACTCTTCTTGTCCAGACACCTTGTGATTTTTGAGTGCTTTTTATTTGTTTATTTATTTATTTATGTTTATTTCTTGTGTTGCATGATTGTTTAATTATTCATTTCTCTCTTCCGTTTTGCATTATTTTCTCTTTGCATTGATTTTCTTTTTCATTAAACAGTGAGGACACTGCATTGTTTAGTTGGGGGGAGGAAATTGCATTCTAAAAAAAAAAAAAAAATACCATGTCAGCGTTCAGGATTTCCTGGCATGATGAAGTGATACCGACACGCGATAGCACAATGATCGCAAGTGTCCGCTTTGGCAGAGTAGTTATCTTGCCAGTTATCCCATTTGTTTGACGGTATTTCTTTAGGGATATTGAGTCTTAGAAAACCCGTTTTGAATGAGTCTTTTCTTTTTCTGATTTTGTTTCATATAAAATTAAAAAAAAAAAAAAAAGACCTTAATGCTCAAGACTAATTTTATAGAGTTGGAAATAAAGAACAAAACAAGCTCTATAATAAGCAAGCAAAGATTAAACAGCAGACTGACTTCCTGTTTCTTTCAAACGTTAGACCTCTGCTGTTAATTGCTGATGTTGGCTGAGTATTTGTTCCTTCTCTCGTTCCAGCTCCGTTATTCGTGGTTGCAGGTTTTGAGCATACCAGTCCGCACATTTTTTTAATTGCTTATTTTCTTGTCTTAATATTTTATTTTTTCTGCGTTTATTAACAATTTTTTGCTGCAATTTAGAAATTTGAGATTTAAGTTGATCAGTTTCACTCACTCGTAACAGTAACCTCCGGGATATGGTTGCAATAGAAGCAGCATATTGGGCACCGAGCATTCTCGATCCTGAAACAACTTCGGCATCGGACCGGGTAGAGAAATATACCTCTGCCCCAACCATGGTGTTGACGGCATCAGGACAGAAGTGCAATTGTTGAGGCGTAATTGGTACCTGATTCAAATCGGGGATATTATTGACAGAATGCTGCTCAGCCATTTGAAGAAAATGAGAGAAGCTGTGAGAGGTATGAGAAAGAAAAAAAAAAAAATTACGAGAGATGCAGAGATTGTTATGTGTTTCAAGAGGGTGGAGATGGTCCTTTATATAGAGGCCCGAAGCATTCAAAGGCTCAGCAAAGATTGATTCAGGCAGAACCCGGAGCACAACTCGAGGCCATAAAGCAATTGTCCGTTTGCAATTTACAGCACGATATGGACCTAGGACGGAGCTCGAGGCTTAAAGTGTTTGTCATAACGGTTCCATTGCATGAGATCCAAGGCTCCGTGACTTATGGCAACTGTCGGATCTTGGGATTTATGACACTTGTTAAATTCCAAGTTTACTACAATTGGATGAACACTCATTTGACTCAGTTGGCAGATCATCTTTGTTTCAAACTTGATCCAACTCGAGTGTTTCATTGCTGAGAATATTTAAACACTGGAATGGAGTGCATGAAGAAATTTCTGCAAGAAAAGTTTTCACCCCAAAGCATTTCCCACTGATCGAGGGAGTTTTCTCTACTCTCATACTTACTTAAATACTGTTTCTGTTATTGCATCTTGTTGTTTATTTTGTGCTTTTTTTTTTGTTCTATGTTGTTTGTTTAAATTTTACGTGTGTATGATGGATTACATAATTGCTTATTTTCTAAGTTATTGTTTGTTGATTGTTTCTCTTTCTTTATTTTCTGTGTTAATTTTTCTTTTATTGCTCATTTTTTCTTTGTTAGTATGTGTGCATTGGATTACATAATTTTTGCCTTAATGCAATATGCACTGAGATACACATGATTGACACATACTCTATTCTATTATTTTGTGAAATTTGAGCGCCTTGGTGGTGTAGTTGAGCGGAATCATTTTATGAAGATTTATTTTCAACCCTGAGCATAGAACATGATTCCTGATGCATCATATTTTGCTTGATGTATGACTTGAAACACCAGGATGCTATATTCATTGAGATAGACTTGGCATGATTTATATAATGAAGGGAAAATCTTGAATAACGGTCTACACATGCTTACACTTGTAGTGTTCTTCATTACTATTCGTTGATTTAACACTGGAGAAGTAAACTGCAGGACTACCGAGCCTTTCGAAAAAAAAAAAAAAAAAAAGAGAATAAGCATGGATCTGTCTTAGCGGTAAGGGCGAACTTGGGAATGTGTGGATTAGGCGCACGGTCCTGGGTTCGATTCCCCACTGATCGAATCCGTTTGAAAAAAAAAAAAAAAAAAAAAAAAATTAAAGGATGAAGCAGTGAGCTTTCCTAAGAAAAGGGCTAGAAACAGTTACCCAAACTTTGGGGGTTGAGTGTTCAATTTTTAAACAGAGTTTGCGTGAAAACTGCTAGTCCCTTAGGCTTTGAGGTAGTCAGAATCAGAAATGATTAATCTTAAGGTTGAAAAATCCTATGACGAATCATGGTTAGTAATGAAGAACAATTTAGCTACACACACATCTGAGTTCTGAGATTTTTCCCCAATTCTTAATGAAAGATTGTTGAGACAGTCTTTGTGAATATAGCCCCTGGGAGTTGATAGTCACGTGTCGCATTTTGTGAGAATTCGTTGTTGTGTTTGATTGCTTTTGTTTGGATTTCGAGCTTTATGCAATATTCATCTCAATTAATTTTCACTATTTTGCTCAGAGACTAGCAAAAGGTTAGTTGGAGGGTGTGATTGAGCTGCATTATTGCATATTTTATAAATTTAAAATCAATGTATTCTTAATTATTTTATTATTTTATCGTTGATTTTAGATGAAAAAATGATCAAGAGGAAATAAATCTAACTTATGAATTAAATTGATTAAAAGCATAGTTTATGCTTATATTTTATAACTTGTGATTTAATTTGATTTTATTGTCTCACATGCACAATACATTTTTAATATTCTAGTTTAGTTTTTGTTTAATTTTTAATTAATTAATTATTTTATTTTTCTAATTTTATTTTTTTATTATTATTCTGTTTGTTTTAGTTTGTTTTAGTTTATTTTATTTTATTTTATTTTTATTTTATTTATTTTTTATTTATTTTTTTATTTTTCTGCGCAGGTCATAAACGACATGTCGTTTAGTGAAAACGACATGTCGTTTTGCACGTTGGTCGTTTCTGTCGTCTGAGGCAAACGACATGTCGTTCTGCAGCTCGAGCTATACAGTACCGCCGTGCACAGCAGCTTCGAGCTGCCACCGTGAGCGGTCCTCCGCCCACCTACAGCCACCAGCAACACCAGACGACGCCGGTGATCACTCAGCCACCCCATGCACGGCCAAGAACCGTCCAACGCCACGGCCAGCATCACCGCATGCTTACGGCAACACCAACCTCCATTTCTGAAACCGTCGTGCACAGCAGCACTTCCGTCGACCACTAGCAACGCCAGACGACGCCGGTGATCAGCCCCGACGCCATACAGCACCACTCCAACCATCCCACAGCGCCATTGCATTCACCGAGAGGTCTCTGTTCAAAAACAGAGTAACCATGCACACGGTAGCCTCGTAGCCATGCACGCTGCAACATCCACCACCTGCATACCACCTCAAGCCATCCTGCACGCCGTAGCCGTCTCTTGCGCAGCCCAGCAGTCCGAAGACCGAGCGGATGGAAAAGAAAAAAAAAAGAAGAAGAAGAAGAAGAGAGGTTAGCATCGGTGCAGAAGGAAAGCAAGAAAGAAAAAAAAGGTTCGGCCGAAAAGAAAGAAGCAACAAAGAAAAGAAAAGAAAAGAAAAAAAAAAAAGAGAAGCGGTGCATGAGGTTAGGCCGAAAGAAGAACATGCATGTGACGCATGTGGGGGCGATGCAAGCTCGGTGCAGTTCGGCCAAGGAACAAAGAACAAGCAGTGCATGTGCAGTTTTATTCGGCTGTAAAGCAGGTGCAATGGGAATTCACGGATTAAATTAAATACAGTGATTTTGAAGCCTATATAAAGGCTTGTCAAACGAAGAGTTAGGGGAGTTAGAGAGGGAGAGTCGGAAGTTAGAGTTAGGGAGTTAGAGAGTCAGTGAGTCTAGAGTTAGAGTGTCAGTGAGTTGTCAGATGTAATATTTTTAGTGTGAATTTAGAGTTAAAATTCAGAAAAAAATAGTGAGTGAATTTTTGCAGTCAGTTTTTATTTTCTTCTAAGTTCAATTTTTAGTTTCATGTGATTTATTCATCAGTTAATTTTAATGTATGGCTCAGTTAATTTTATTTTTGTAAGTCTTTATTTTCAGTTTTCAGTTTATTTAGTGAGTAAAATTTTAGTCATTTTTTTTATAAATGTTGAGAGTCCATTTTATTTTTGAGAGGTTATATTAATTGGAAGTTCAGATTTTTGGGTTGGAGAACACAGTCTCCATTTCCAAATATCGAGTTTATTCCGTACAATTTTTATTTTTATTTTTATTTAATTTCGAATTATGTCATTTAATTTTCTCGCACTTTTAATTTCCTGCAATTTAAATTACTGTCATTTACATTCCTCGCAATTTTAATTTCTTGCAATTTAAATTACTGTCATTTACATTCCTCGCAATTTTAATTTCTTGCAATTTAAATTACCGTCATTTAATTTTCTCACAATTTTAATTTCCTGCAATTTAAATTGCTGTCATTTAATTTTCTCGCAATTTTAATTTCTTGCAATTTAAATTACTGTCATTTATTTTCCTCGCACTTTTAATTTCCTGCAATTTTAATTACTGTCATTTAATTTTTCTGCACCTTTAATTTTTTGCAATTTACTTTTATGTCATTTAAATTTTATTGTTCATTTACATTTCAGTTATTTAATTTCCAGCAATTTTAATTTTCTATCTTGTATTTTAATATTTTTTTTTTTCACTTTTCATCATCCACTCAAAATCAACAAACATGAATCTAGTCCATGACTAGTAAATTTTCATTTCCGTTGCATTCCCACATTCATTGCACATATCATCATTTTTATTTTTATTCTCTCATTGTAACTATTTCCACCATTTTACATGAGTTTGATTTTTAAGCACTTTCCCTGTGGAGACGATCTAGGAATTTATTCCTAATTACTACGCGACACGCTCCTGCACTTGGGATAGCCTTTGGGCTGCTCATTTTCGAACGAGTCAGGTAAGTCTCCATTTTGGTTGCAAGATGCACATCGACTGTATGTAGATTATTATTTCTTTGTTCCCATGATATGTTAGGCTTCTTCCAAGTTTGTGTATTTCCTTTATGT
This sequence comes from Cyclocarya paliurus, assembly GCA_029856935.1. NCBI lineage: Eukaryota > Viridiplantae > Streptophyta > Magnoliopsida > Fagales > Juglandaceae > Cyclocarya > Cyclocarya paliurus. Next base: position 14,469,165 of record CM056945.1, on the reverse strand, counting down.
TCTCTATATATCAATGACTAATATAATTACTTGCACATTTAGTTTAGAAAAAACACTCAACAATCGTTATTTTTTGTACTTTGTAAGTCTAATCCCAACAATTAATTTGATAGCTTGAATGAGAGATTTCATGCAGATTTGAGTTCTTCATTATGAACGCTAGCTACTTGTATTCCTTTAATTTGTACTCCATAATAGTGTTCATATATTCAATCTAAGCTAGTGTGTAATTTACTTTATTTGTAGTCTGGGAATGAGGAGAATTTGGTTGATTTCTTTAAAGAAGTCAGGTGGTCAAAGAAGAATGACAAATTTGTGACTCCCATGACAGAAGAGAAATATGTGAGTGTTAAAGTAAAATCTTGTGATGTTTGAGATAAACCGATGTCCATATTTTTAGTGCTAAGTACATATTATGAGCACCTAACTTATCTTTGCTGCTAATGGTTGATAGAATGAGATGACAGCAAAGATGGCAGAGTTGGAGCCTGAGAAGTGGACTAAAGAGGCTACAGTAGCAATATTTAAGGAAGTTTTGGGCCATAGGTCAAGGTATGTACGGGGTCTTGGTGAGATGGTTATTCCCGAGTCATCTAGACAATCAACTAATGCCCGAATAGTAGAATTAACTGAACGTGCAGAAAGAAGTGAGAGAGAAGCTGCACATTATAAGGTTTTACATGATGACTTACGAGCGAATGTCATGCTATTAATGGAGAAACAAGGCAAGTACGACAAGTTTATGGAGATATATGAGTTAGAGAGACAGACCCAGGGAGAGTCTCATAGAGAGACTCAGGGACCTGTATAGTTGGTTACTAAATTTGAGGGTAATAATTTTTTGTGAATTTTGGTAAGGAGATGAAAGTTAAAGTTATATAGCAACAAAATGTCTCCCATATCTCTAAAACCTCCTCTTTTGTACATCAGTTATTGGTGTGGGGTAGGTAGTATATTTTTTGGTTGTAAGGATATTTTGTTCCTTTTGTTTGGCGATGTAGGTTGCTTTTGCCACCAACATGCACATTGGAAGTTCTTGTTCATCAATGTACAATGAAACTACTACAGCAAGGTAAGTTATCAGTAATTTTCATTTATTCTTGTTTTGACATTGTTGCTTTTTATGTATCTTTCAACATCTATATGACCAAGAAAAAATAACTTGTTTCATTATTATTCTGGAATTTTTTTTTGTTTTGTCAATGAAGTTGCTGAATGTGAGATATCATAGAGGACATCACCTTGGGTGAGTGTAGTGGACTTGGTATTTACCAGTTCATAAGTGCATATGGTTTTTTACTTGTATAATCCTCATCTTTTTAGTGCTTACTTTGTTTGGCAGGATCAAATTGCCAAGTGTTGGATTTTGATCATATTGGATACTGTGATTTTGGAAGCTAGCTTTATACCAGACTAAAGAGCTAGCGTACATAGAGACTTTTCGAAATGGCCTTGTTAGTCTTCTGAATCATGTAAAAGGTAGCTCCAATTTCAGGTGAGACCCTTGTATTAATTGTCGGAGAGTTTCTAGGTGTTCTATATATGTACATAATATATATATAGTTTGTTATTTTATTTAGAGATGCAAAGAAAAAAGAAGAGATGTTATCTTTTAATGCAGATAAAAATAAAACGGTACAAATATATCATTGGGTACTGTTGTGTGGGCAAATAGCTTTTTTTCTTGTAGTGGTAACAATAGATTATAAGTGATCAGTAGATTAATCTGGCATCTTTGTTGCGCATACACATGATATGTACCATTCATTTTTACTATGATCGATGTAGCTAGTACTTATCTATACATGTTTTCGTCCATTTCTTCATAATATCTATAGGATACATTATTATATACATACTCCATTTGAACGCATAAAGCTCTCAATATAGCCCATGATCGACCTAGGTTTAGATATTGCTTTGATAAATAAGTGATTATGATTTCTCAAAGGAATGAAGTATATATGCAATGAGAAGCTGGGAAATTAGCTATCTAGGCAATGATTGTGATTCGAGAATTAGTGGTGCTAGCTGGCTAAGGATAGCCAGCTAGCACACGTTGGTAAGGCAAGTTGCATGCAAAAACTTCCATTTCATGACACAGTAATCATGATTTCATATGCTTTGCCACGCATACTCTTTTATAAGTTTCTATATATATCTAGCTATATATATAGTAGTACTGTATGTTTTCAATGCAATTCTAATTTGTCCAATGGCTGATTTTGTACTGTTTTGTTCGAATGAAGTAGTACTCCTGACCTCCTGTTTAAAACTCTTGAATATATCAAGCTCTAATTATAAGTACTCCATGCAGTTAAGGTCACTCGATCTAGTAGCTATTACTAATTATCTTCAGCGAAGTATATCAATCATGAGCTAGCTAGCTTATTAATTAGTCGATATATATATATATAAATATGTTCGTGAAATATTGCATGGAAGAAATTAGAGACTGCATGCATGCTACTTGAATTGTGGATCCAGGTCGTACAGAAAACTTGAAAAATAAGTGTTTTTCTGCTTTACGGAGGTTATAACTAGTATTAATGTAAGCAGGGCAAATTTTTTAAGAGGATAAGTAGTACTAGTACTAGTTGTATTGACGTGAGTACTTATAATATGAATTGATGATCAATTAATGTGGGATTCTGTTTCTTTATAATTGATCTAGGATATCTTCGTCTACGTGTATGTTCCAGCACTCTATAATGTATATGGTCTTTGCAAGCTAGCATTATTAGTCTAATTATGCAAGTTAGCATTAGTCTAGAATTTTTTAATTGGGAGCCATAGTTATAATATAAGATATATTTTGTTTAATTAATGCTTGTAATATTATAGAGTACTTATATATCAGGTTTTGATTAGTAGGTTTCATTTCTATCCATGAAGACCAAGAAGAATGTGAACATAATTAATGTGCAATGAAGTGAGAAAATACATGAATGCACACTAGGATCGATTTGATCATGAAGCTAGGTGATCAGTCTCTCATGATGATAATACTGTCTTATTCTGTATAGTATAGATCTGCATTTTATGTACATTTTGAACACTATGGAAGGAAAAATAATGCAAGAGTTTTGAGCCCGATGTTTATATATAGCTGATTATGAATTGAATGTCTTGTAACTTTGGTCTTGAATATTATGTTTTTGCAGAAATATATTGCATTTCTTTACAGTTGTGTTGAAGCACTTGAAGAAAATTCCAGATGAACCAAATTCAGACGTTCTTCCCATACTCGTTGGAATATGGTGGTTAGAAAGAAAAGCACTTGTAATGAAGAAGTTGGTGCATTTATGAAGACAACTTGCTGTTAGTCATTTATAGTTTGAACAAAACACTTGTAAATTTATATTCCATTGTGATATGTTGGATGGTATTGCATAAAACTTAGTCTTAAATCTTGGTGAATTTCAAATATGTATGTCGAGGTTATTTGAATGATGTTGACATATAATTTATATGTGCAATCAGTTGGAATTTATCCAAATCTAGTGTTTTTAATTTATTAGCAAGCAATTAACTGTTATGAAAGAAACAAATATCAGGGAAAATAATGCCATGACAAAATACAACAAAACTGAACAGGTTATGAAAAAAACAAATATATATATATATATATATATTTTCGGCGAAAAGAACTCGCCGGAAATAAATCAAAGAAAATAGGACGCGAAAGAGTACTGCTCAATAAGACATTATTCGCTGCGACTAGATACTCACCGCAAATAATGACTTAGTATTTCCGGCGAAATTCAACTATCGACACTAATGTATATTTGGTTTATTTCCGGCGAATTTAGGTCACCGGAAATATACTTTAGTCACTGAAGGTCTATACTGAATAATCTTTTACTGGCGACTAGATAATCGCCGCAAATAATGACTTAGTATTTCCGGCGAAATTCAACTATCGACACTAATGTATATTTGGTTTATTTCCGGGAATTTAGGTAGCCGGAAATATACTTTTAGTCACTAAAGGTCTATTCTGAATAATCTTTTACTGGCGATATGTGGCCTATTTCCGGCGGATGTATATCGCCGAAAATATATGTTTCTGTCCGTTTCTGAAAATCGGCACAAATTTGTTAACTTGACTCTATAGAAGCGGCGAGATTGGGGCAAAGATATTTAGCCGGAAATAAGTAATTCCGGCGAAATTGGGTAGTATTTGTGGCAATATGAGTCACCGGAAATGGATGAATTTCTTGTAGTGGCTGCATGCATGCACAAGAGATAAATATATAATAACATGTTTGATCGATAATTTAATATTACCCCAGAGGAGATACCAGTCCATACAGAACCAACATCTCTCCATCCACCTTCAACTAAATCAACCCTTGGAATATAGTGAGGGCAAAGTTTTGGTGAGTCATATAATCTTTCGGTGTGAACCTCGTAAAATGCACGAGCAGATGCCTTAATCTCTACTTCAATATCTACCTTCCCAACCAAAGACATCTCTCCTTTCAAGTTTGGTATTCTAAATGTGAAGGAGACAAGCAGCTATAAGTTGGTGAAGAGAATCGGGCCAGAGGAGAGAGAGAGAGTTGTGCGTGGGGGAGATCGGTAGTGGCTGGGGGAGTCACCGGTGGTGGCGATGTGGTTGGGTGGCGCCGGGCTGGGCAAAAACCCATTTAAGCTTGGGAGAGAATCGGGCTAGAGGAGAGAGAGAGGGAGAGAAAGTGAGGAAAGAAAAAAAATACTAAAATATTTATCATTATTATATATATAAATAAAATCACTATAATATTTATCACTATTATATATAAAAATAAAATAAAATCACTATAATATTTATTACTATTATATATAAAAATAAAATAAAATCATTATAATATTTATGGCCCACACTTTTTTCAACTACCTATCCAAAAGTCAACAACTCAACATACTTCATATATCCAAACAACTCAAACTACTCTCAATGGAACCTACAAACTCACTCCAATCTCTACTCACAATACTTCTTAACACTTCTCGGTATCCAAACTAGTCCTAAGTTACTTACTTTTGACATCTAACTATAAAAATTTTAATACTAAGAAAAATAATTTAAATTTGTAAATATTTTCTGCTAGATAAACTTTTAGACTAATTTAAAATAAGATGGAACCCACTTAAAATAATCCCATAGTTTCTGCAATAAGGCAAAACATGCCTATTAAAAATAGGTCCAAAATTACGATCAGAGTATAAACTTTGTAAATTCCAAAATATGATCTCTGCTATGGGATAACACTAAGGGTATAAACGTAACTAAGGGCATTTTATTTTTATTAGGCATGCATGGGCTTTACGCAAAAGCCACACTTTTTGAATTTGTAACTGGAAAACAGGGGCTGCTACGGAGGACTCAGGCGGAGGGCGGTGAAAGGGTGGCTGGGCTAAGGTCTAAAGTGGTGAGCCTGCGGTAGAGCACTAAGAGAGAAAGTGATGAGAGAGAGAGAGAGAGAAAGCGGAGAGTGAGTGAGCAAGAGAAAAGGGAGCAGCGTGAGAGGGACTTACCGTGTGGGCAACGACGAAGCAACGAAAAAGTGGCTGGGAGCGGCGGAAGTGTCGTCCTTAGCGGCAGAGGCAACCGGCGTGGGCGGTGGCTTAAGGGCGGTGGGTTGGTTGAGCCAAGACTGCTCTGTTTCTGGAAGCAAAAACAGAGGTCCTTCGGCGTTGGTGAGGCTGCGTTTCTGTGTTGAACGGCTGAGGAGTATGGTTCAACGGACGGGGCTGGAGGCTTGTGGTGGCGTTGCCGTGTGAGTGGGTGGCTGCGGTTTATGGAAGGGGCCAAGGTGGTTGTCGGTTTCTTGTGGGGCTTAGGCAGTGCTAAGCGGGAGGGTTACGGTGCAAATGCTTACTGTGGATGACAAAATGGGTGATGCTGAGATAGACCTAAAACAATATATTGGGTGTTTGAAGATGGGATTGGAGAATCTCCCAAATGGCTGTATAGTTAAGAAAGTTCAGCCGAGCTCGACAAATTGCCTTGCCAAGGAGAGCACTTGTGTTTGGAACAATGGGAAAATTGTACAGGATATGAGTCTCAGACTGAGACATGTGGAGTCCGGGAGGTGTCGATCCGACTTGAGTGGATTGATTTTAGTGGTTGTGAAGGCCTGTAAACTTAGAGCTAAATGAAACTACTGTTATTCTATGATATATTTTTAGGTTTTAAGCTTTAATATCAAGGGGTTGAAATGTGTTTGATGTATAAGTCTATTTGATGATAAAATAAAAAAAACTTTTATGGAATAGCTAGAGTATGCTTCCATGCATGTGGATGTGGTGGCCGGTTCTATGTTTGGATGGTACTAAAATTTGTATATTTGCATTATTACCTCTGAATTTGGAAATTAAATAATATATTTATAACAAAATCATGTGAATTTTCATATAGATTTTCTCAAAAAACCCATATAATGAAAAAAATATATTAGTACTGTACAATAGCAATATAATTAATTTGTTGAAGATATCTCAATTGCCAACCATATGTTTTCATTGGATTAATCGCATCTTCCAGCTTTTTTTCTTGGTCCAAAAATCTTCTCCATAAAACCATGAAAAAAAGCAAGTCGCAAACTTTAACAAGACAAAATCACATTGGAAGGTGAGAGGAGTTGAGCAATGGACCTAATTATAGTTAATACCATTGATTATGGAAGCAATTGCAGAGAGTTTCAAAGAAACTCTAAACTCTCTTGAAAGAATAAAAGAACATGCTATAGAATAATAAATATTTTGAAGCTCACAAAGGAAATGTGAACACACGCATTGTATTGATCCTTCGGATAATCTTTATACAGACTTTACAAAGCTATCTCAGGAAACAAAGCTATCTAAGAAATTGTACAGCTAAGGAAATAACATGTACATTGGTTACAGATTAAAATAGAACAAATGCATCAATTACAGAACATGATTCTCGGCTTGATTACTGCTGCAAATCACTTCCAGATTTCTTGTTGAATTTGAATCTTATTCTTGCCTTGTGTCACCTTCCTTAATACGCCCCCGCAAAATTGAGCTTCCATCGGCAAGACCAATTTTGGCTCTTAGAGATTCTGTGCATTCTTGGGACAGTGGCTTAGTTAGTAAATTAGCCAATTGATCTTGAGTGTGAACATGACTCACTTTAAGTGCCCCTTTCTGAACTTGGTCACGTACAAAATGAAGATCAATTTGAATATGTTTCATTCTTGAATGTAGGACCGGATTAAAGCTGAGATGAGTCACTCCAAGATTGTCACATAGAAGAGAAGGTGGCACCTTTAATGAAAAACCAAGTTCTTGAAGAAGTGCAAGTAACCACAGTGTTTCTAATGCATCATTTGCTAGAGCTCGATATTCTGCTTCCGTAATGGATTGAGCAACAGCTCTTTGTTTTTTTGAACTCCATGAGATGGGATTACAGCCCAAGAATGTAATATAAGCTGATGTGGAGGTTCTGTCATCAATGTTTCTAGCCGAGTCGGCATCACTGTAGGTTGTTAGGCATGATGTTGCAGCTGACTTGAGGTGAATAACATGAAAGATCGTCTTCTTGAGATATCGAAGAAGCCTCTTAGTAGCAGTCCAATGAGTGACCGTTGGCTTGTGTATAAATTGAGAGAGCTTATTGACGGCAATGGAAATGTCGAGACCAGTTAAGGAAAGATATTGTAGGCTGCCAATGACACGCCTATGCTATGTACTGTCCACTGTAGCCGTCCCATCTACCAAGTGAAGAGATTGAGTGGTTGACAATGGGGTAGAAACATCCTTTGCACCAGCCATGTTTGTATTCTCCAAGAGGTCACGAACATACTTATCTTGTGAGAGAAATAAACTTGCAGTAGTTGGTATAACTTCCACTCCTAGGAAGTAGTGAAGGGACCCCATATCGTTCAATGAAAATTGATCACCAAGTTTGTTAATAACATGAGCTACAAACTTGTTGCCATTACCCGTAATGACTAAATCATCAACATAAACAAGGAAATAGCATATAATGGAATCGTGACGATAAACAAATAAGGAGGAATCAGCTTTTGAATTTTGGAACCCGAGTGCTATAAGAGCATTTTTTAAAGCTGAATACCACGCCCTCGGGGCTTGTTTGAGACTATAAATTGCTTTCCTTAGCCTGCACACATAATCAGGTCGAGATACATCTTTGAAACCTAGAGGTTGCATCATGTAAACTGTTTTAGTCAGATTTCCATGTAAAAAAGCATTGTTTACATCCATTTGTTTCAAGGGCCACCCATTCATGACTGCAATGCTCAGCATTGTCCTTATTGTGGCTAATTTAACCATTGGACTAAAAGTTTCTTTATAATCAACTCCAAGTCATTGATTATAGCCTTTGGCAACAAGCCGGGCTTTGAATTTATCAACTGAGCCATTTGGTTTCCGTTTAACTCTAAACACCCACGTACAACCCACTAGATTACATTTGATGGATGGAGGAATTAAATATCAAGTACCATGCTGTATGAGAGCAGTTAATTCACTAGATGTGGCATCACGCCATTCAGGGTGAGATACGGCTTGACTCACACATGTTGGTTCTAGAGGTAATGGAAGAGAGTGCTTAGAAATAGTGTGCAATTGCTTGGGTTTGAAAATGTTGTTCATAGATCTAGTAGTCATGGAATGGGTTCGGGTGGATCAAGATTCGATGTGCATAGGATATTGTGAATCAGGAACGGAAGTAGATGCAAGTTGATTGGAGAGGGAATCGTGCAGTGCAGTAATATTTAAATCAGCATCTAAGTTCGGATTTAAATCCAGATCATTGCGATTATGATGCGATTCACAATGAAAAGGAGTAGAGATAGAGGAGGATATACCTGGAGGTGGCGTAGAAATAGCAGCAACAGGTTCCGAGCTCGATGGTGGTTGTGCGACGCAATTGGGACTTGGTGAAGACGTAGGGATTGAAGAAGCAGAGGAGAGGAAATTATGGCACGGATTCTGTGGGAGGAAAAAATGAAGGTCGGCAGGTGGGCTTTTGGTAGAGCATGGGCCGTGCGTGAGTTTTGGGAAGATTGGGCTTTGCAGTTCATCGAAAGTCACATGCCGTGAAACATATATCCGATCCATTAATGGATCCATGCATTTATATGCATTTTGTGTTTGAGAATAACCGATGAAAATACATGGAATTGATTTTGGTTGTAATTTATGGGTATTGTACGGCCTTGTGAGAGGATAGCATAAACAACCAAATTTTCTCAATTTGAGATAATTTGGTCTTTGACCAAAAAGAACCTCAAACAAAGACTTGTTTTGAAGAAGGGGAGTTGGTTGGCGATTTATGAGATAAGTGGCAGTTTGGAATGCATGAGGCCAATAAGAGAGAGGTAAAGAAGCATCATGAAGCAAAGTAAGACCCGTCTCTACAAGATGACGATGACGCCTTTTGGAAACACCATTTTGTTGGGGGGTATAGGGAGCGGTGGTGTAGTGGCTTATACCATGATCGGACAAATACTTTTTTAAACTTAAAAATTCACCACCATTGTCCAAGTACAAGCTTTTGATGGGAAACTTAAACCTTGTTTCAACTAGTTTTTTAAACTATGGAAAAATACTAGAAACAAGAGATTTTGCTGACATTGGGTAAAACCACATGTATTTGGTGTAATGATCCACAAAAAGAAGATAATAGCATGCGCCATTTGACCCGGTAATATGAGCGGGACCCCAAACATCAGTGTAAATAATTTCAAGTGGAAAATGACTCTGAAAACTTGTAGAACCAAATGGTTGTTGATGTGTTTTATTTATTGAACAAGAATTACATGATGATGGTAACTTATTTGTGGTAAGAGGAAGGGAAAAAAATTGACAAGATTTTGAACAACTTTAATCGATGGATTTCCAAGACGCTTATGCCATCCATCAATTGAAATCCGTTCGTGCACATAAGCAACCTTTTTGGGAGGGAAAGGAGCCACCATTGAGTTGGGAAACATGTAGACGCCATTCTCACATGCACCTCTTAGTAGTATGTTCCCCGTGGATCGTGCTTTCACAAGAAAATAAAGTGGGTGAAATTCAAGGAAAACATCATTTTGCTTGGTGAAGTGATGAACAGAAATGAGATTCTTGTGAAGATTGGGAACACATAAAGTATCATGTAAATGAAAGATTTTTTTAGATGTGGGTAAGGCTAAAGAACCAATATGTGTAATCGCCAAACCTGTACCATCACCAAGAAGGACTTCATCAGTGCCATCTTACTCAGAGTGAATTGATAAATTTTGTATATCACCAATGATATTGTGGGAGGCTGCGAAGTCAATTAACCATTTATTTTCTTGACAATCAGAAGTTCCTGCACAATTAATAGTCATTTCAGAAGAATGTAATTGAGGGCAGCCTTAGCTGTGTGGCCCACTTGATCGCAGTACTGGCATTTGGGCTGGTAGCGTCTCTAGCTGGAATTGGAATGACCCTGATTGTTGGGGCGCCGTGGGTCACAAGGTGGGCCATTTGGGCCTGGTGAACGAGTCTGGCCTTGTGGACGTGAAGACTCGTTGCCCTTGTGATTTGCTTTCGGTTGCTGAGTTGCAGAGAAACCAGAGCGTCGGCTTGTGAAATTCGCAGCAGCCACAAGCTGCTGGGTAGCAACTTCCATCCTACGCAAATAATTCTCATGCCCAACAAGTAGGTCATGGAGCTCTTTGAAGGCAAGAGTTTTTTCTCTTGCCCGAATAAGGGCAGCAATCTCACGAAATTCGGGCCCTAACCCTTTGAGGACATAAAGAGTGATGTCGTCGTCGAAGATTGGATGATCGATGAGGGTGATCTCATCAGCCAGGCCTTTAACCGCATGAAGATACTCTGGAATTGGGTGATTTCCACGCTGAATCAAGGTTAGTTCTTCCTTGAATAGCATTGCCCTTGTACGCGATTTGCTTGCATACATAGTTGATAATTTTTTCCAGGCTTCATAGGAGGTTTTGGCTGTGGCAATAAGGGGTGTGATGGTTAGGGAAGTAGAGGCAAGGATAGCACTATGAATTAGCTTATCTTGCCGAACCTAGTGGTGTTTCTTGGCTATAGATAGTGGGGTTCCATTTGAGGGGGGGGGGGGAACCAGATTCACCATTGACATAATCCATTAGATCATAGCCAATTAGGAGAGCCTCGAATTGAGCTCGCCATTGGGGAAAGGATGAGGGTGTGAGTTTCTCATTGATCTGAGCTGTGATGTTAAAAACAACAAGAGGTATTTCTGAGGTAGGCTAATTTGCGGAAGACATGAGGATCAAATTCTCATTGGAGATTTGCTCTTCTGATACCATATAGAATAATAAATATTTTGAAGCTCACAATGGAAATGTCAACACACACATTGTATTGATCCTTCAGATAATCTTTATACAGACTTTACAAAGCTATCTAAGGAATTGTACAGCTAAGGAAATAACATGTACATCGGTTACAGATTAAAATAGAACAAATGTATCAATTACAGAACATGATTCTTGCCTTGATTACTGCTGCAAATCACTTCCAGATTTCTTGTTGAATTTGAATCTTAGTCTTGCCTTGTATCACCTTCCTTAATACATGCAACTCTAATATCACTGAAATTATAGGTTAAGAACTAAACCCACATGCAACTCGGGCTTGTATCGCTGAAGACAAATTGTGAATACGGAAATGTTTCAAAATTGAAAAAATCCAAGATATGGCATAAAATGGGCATTAAAACATGAAGCTTGCAACAATCCAGCAAAAATGAGAACTAAATCTTTAGCAAAATAAGAATTGAAACACTTCATTGAAAGGTAAAAACATCTTAAATGGGGATTTAAAGGCAATTTCTTGGCGTCAAAAAGAAATTTCCTTGAGTTATCGTTATCATCGTTAGCATCAACAAGGTAGAGAGTCAAAAGCTTTCACATTGAGCATGCACGTCATAGGCCAACAAAGGACTTGGAACACAAAGGTTGTACATATGTATCTTATTAAAAAGGAGATAAGCCAAGAAGATTGAGAAATAGAACTGTTGAGGATGTGTTTCGTACTGGCCACTTTGTTCACCCCCTACTACCCTGTGAAACAATAGCAATGAGGGCTCGGGGTGTGTGCAACACCTCCGATACCAAAATTAGTGTTGTGTGTGATGAAGGAGCAAAAGGGAAGAAGGGAGAGAGTCCAAAAGAGAGAGAGATCCCCTTATCTAAGCCCGAAGATAGGTTTATATACTCGGAAGAAGTGGTCCCCCTCTTACTATGAAAAAAGATAGGATTTCTATCCCCTTATTACTCATTTACTACTATTTCTTTATTTGATTTTTTTATTAATTTTTTATTTTACTTCATGGTTAAGGAAGTGACTATAAGTAAAATTATATATTTTTTTAATTTTTCCTTAATGATTAAGGATGTTAAAAAAATACTTAAAAGAAAATGATAAAAAAAATAAAAAATTTCAAATATAATATAAATAGTATCGAAGTAGTGAACCGGTTGCAAATGTATCAATAGTGTATCATTACCCCTTACTATGGCCGGGTTGTCTCCAGGCGGTACTGAGAATCGCGTTCTTGGCAGGGTGACTTGTCTCCTTAGTGACCACGCCGTCGCTTTGCATGTAGATGAGTCCTCCCCTCGTCCGCACTTCGCATCGGGTGAAGGAAGTACACCCACTGCCCTCTGTCTGGGCGAGTGCATGATTTCTACTGCTGTTGTCGCTTATGGCTGCTTCGTACCATCAATGCAACATGATCTCTCGTAGGCACTGATGCGTACGATTGCTCTGACGGAACCCCTCCTTCCTAACATGTACCTCGCGGGCTGGGCCCGAGTCTAATTTCAACATTATATTCGATGTTTAAGTCAATTATGGCACCCATAAAAGCTAGTACATGAAATTGAATTTTTAATTGGTTGTTTCACCGTGATGGTGTTACTAATCTGATAGATTTTTTTAAAGAGACTCGATGCTCAAAGAAAAAAAATAAATTTGTGACCAACATGTCTGAAGAATTGCATGTGAGTTGCATGTGTTGATGTCGGGGGAAGTACCCAATAATATTAAGTTGTAGTTAACTTAATATTAACTGCCTAGGCTGGATCTTGTTTTGTTATTAACTACCAATGACTTAAACTGAACATATTATTTTGGAAAGATAAAATGGTAGAAAAGTTCAATGAGATGAAACCAGAAGAGCGGACTAAGTACACAGCTGCTGCAGTGTTCAGGGAGGTTATAGGGAGAAGATCAGGCTATGAAAGGGGTTTGGCGAGAAGGTGATGCCCGTAACATCAGAAACAGTGAGTAATCACGAGAATGGAAGTGTCTTGTCAAAGGATGCACAATTTTACAAGGCCCAATTTGAGGCACTAAAGGCCAATGTTTAGGGAATATTGGTCAAGCAAGTAGAATTTGATAAATTTATGATATACTCAATATCACAGCAGCTGCCCCAAGAATAGTCTCCGAGGGAGACACTGGGAGCTATCTAACTTTGGTACACAACACTTTTTGGGATTTTTTGGTTTTTTGAGAGGCAACGAGATGACGCACTAGTGGGTAGTTGTCTATGGTAATTTTGTGAGTGGCTTCTCTAGACTCATGGTTGGGTGGTTGGCCATATCAAAGAGGAATTATGCCTATTTCTGTTTATTAGCATTACTGAGTAGTCCTAAATATACGCACTTGTAAGCCATAGACCAAGGGACTGCATTATTAACTATTGCTTAGCAACATCCAGATCTTGCAATATACAAAAGATGAGCAATGGGTTGTATGAAATGCTGCTGTAGCCATGGAGCACTGCAAGAGCGACAGCTTGTGGCATATTGCATGTACTACAAGTGTCAATATTTCCAGAAATTTTGTTGTGGGGGCGACATCTCGATAAACAGGTACCTATTCCAAAAACTCCATAGTGACATATAGTAGAATATCTTTGCAATTTAGGTTGATACTTTGGGCTGCTTCATTCTATGCCATGGTCTTATATGGTCTGAAAATAGTTCTTCTATAATTAATTATTGGTGGATATATTTGCAGGGTAGGCATGAATATATTCTAGTTAATATAGTGGCCTTTACTCAGCTAGGTTCAATGATATGAAGCTTATAGGTGATGCAACTTGGTGTGTAAATTGTTAGGAAAATGAAGTATGAATTGAGAGCATTGAGCTAGCTTAGATGCTGGTGTGATGGTCTTTTTCGCCAAATAATTTCTGTCACTAGTTGGCTGCAATGGGATCTTTGGGATTTAGTAATGAAATTAGTTGGAGTATTTGCATCGAAAATACTTCAATTACGACAAGCATAGAAGTCCATTTGTGTCGAAATGGGTCAGTTGCAGGGAAATCAAATCGCCGCTAATATTTCTTGCTATCAGGATCTCTATTTGTGTCACTAGTTATTCACCCAAAATATACAATTTTACCTACGCATCATTCATGCTTTTGTGATGCATATTCGCGTCAATTACACTTAACATTTGCGGCGAAGTTGCTACTATTTGCGGCGTGAAATATCAATTTCATTTAGACGCCAAGAAATGGATGCTAATAGTTGTTTTCCCTACCAATATTATCGCTGCTAAGATATTCGATGGAAGTAGAAAAAAATTTGCGTCCCATACTTTTCGCCGTAAGTATACAATTTTAGAAATTAGATTTGCCGCGGCAATAATAACATTTTTTCGACATTAAGCATACCATCTCAACAACTACATATTGCGGCGATTTGTAGTATTCCTGACTCTAACAAATGGACACTAATAATGCTTGATTTGCATGCAACATTTGTTTCATTATATGCACATGGAAAAGTCTTGTTTCACTATATGCACATTATTACTCTAATTAAGAGAGATTATACCAATACTTTCCATTCTTGTGTTGGTCTTAATTTTTGTCATGGTATTCCACGTCTATTAACTCCGAATTTAATAGCTCTGCATTACCAAACCCTCCTGCATTAATTTCTTAGCGTCAAAAAGAAATTGCCTCGACTTATCGTTATCCGTGTCAGCATCAACAAAGCGGAGAGTCAAAAGCTTTCACATTGAGCATGCACGTCAAAGGCCAGCAAAGGACTTGGAACACAAAGGTTGTACATATGTATCTGATGAAGAACGAGCTAAGTCAAGAAGATTGAGAAATAGAACTGTTGTACATATGTATCTTTTACTTGGGTTGTCCATGTTGTGATCAGGTCTGAAATATTTTCAAAAACAATTTCTTTGTTGTTTCATTTGACTGTTTCTTGTACCATGACCTTTGGAAAAGCCACTATTTTTGAAAATTAGATTTACTTTTTTTGTGTAATGATCTTTTCAATCTTGTGTCATAAGTACATCTTGGCCTTACTCTGCTATATGGATATATATAATCAATGTCTTCAAGGATCTCGGTTTTTGCTTGTGTCACAAGGATTTTTAAAACTCATATGTATGAAAGTTCCAATTTGTCGTTGATGCAACAAACAATTAATTTCTCCGTTCTTAATACCTTTAGATCTAAATTCTACTATATAATCATTTGATAATCTAGCGCTCTCTGCAACATTGGATATTGAAAAAGCATCTAGCTACTCATTTATTTGCATAAACTTATTCAGAATCACATTTGTAGAACTTGGTAAAGCTTTACACATTGTTTTCTTCTTGCTCTTTCTTAAGTAATGCTTTCAGAGGACATGTTTGGAATCTTTGCGGTGAGAATATAAGAGATACTTAGAAAGCATAACTAGAAGAATGGCCTACATGTCCATATCTTAAAACAAGTTATGTTGAAACATAAGGGTTTGTTGAGATCTTCAATAGAGGTAATAGGTTTTTCAATTAATGACTTCAATTGAATCTCCTTAGAGCTTTTGGTGAAGTTCATAGTCATTAAAATGAACAAGATCTTCATGCCTCAATCCGAACTAGTTTTGTTTCAATTTTCACTCTTACTATAATTGGAGCACCACGATAGACAAAGTACTCGCCCGCCGGTGAGTATCATGAAGGAGCATGGAGTTCACCCATAGGCGAGTATCATAGAGAGCAAAAGTTGTCTACACCTTGACAGCCACCCTAGATGAAGCACAATGTTCTCACCTCGGTGAGCACCATGAAGGAGCACGAACCTCGCCACCTTGGCTTGTGGAGAGGGAAAGTGTAGCACTGTGGTAGAAAAAGCACTTGCCACCTTGGTGAGCATAGTGAAAAGGGAAATTGCTTGCTATGGGGAATCGCCTAGCACCAAAGAAGATAGACCATTCTTGAAGTCAAGTGGAAGGAAAAGATGATAAATACTCCAGTGGTTTAAGGAATTAGCAGGATAGTCTAAGGAGTTAGCAATAAGCACTGAATTAGCAGGATAGTCTAAGGAGTTAGCAATAAGCACTGCAAAGTGTTGCCAGCACATGGGGGAGCAAGCACCTTGCAAATGCTCGGCTGACGTGTCCTAGGGCAGGGTGGAGATAAGTGTGTCATTTCACTAAAGGTGAGCATGTAAAGGCTACTAACCAAGAAGGTGAAAACGAGGAGCCGAGGAAGCCAATAACTCTAACAAGACAAAGAGTTACCTACCAAAGCGAGTAGCAGTCTAGAAGAGTCTGGGTAAGTGAGGGAGCTTTTCGAAAGTACATGGAAGTGCTTAGCAAAGTGGCAGTATTGCACACAGAACCCCCACTCCATACAAAGGGTCACATCCGAAGTAGTTCTATAATGAAAGATGAAGGATTGTTGAGTCATGTCATCTAAACGTAGTAGTATGACTCAAGCCACGACTGAGACCCTCTTTCAAGGTTAGTCAGAGGACCAAGCATGCAGATCATGCTTGGTAGTCGGTCTCTATTATCCTGTAGTATGACAAGAAAGGATTAAAGAAAATCGTTACAGCATATCCGGACTCAGAAAGGACATTTGACATACCCACCCTATTTAAAGGATTCAGAAGTAGAACGAGATCTCTCTTTTGAGACTTTATGCACCAAAGAGCTTGTGAAGTCAATGGCTTTGTGAAGTAAGGAGCAGAGCAGCAACGAGAGGATTTCTGGCATATAAAGGTAGGTTAGCTTCTAAGACAGTGCTAGGAAATGTTGGGTGAATGTTGTGAGTAAGATGCTTTGCATTATCTTAGTCACTTCTCTCCTCCATTCAACAAGCATGAATAAATATTTCCATCACTATATTTATGCCTACTTTTACACACTGATTTCCAATTGTTTGGATGTTGAAGGTGTTAATTGTTTTCAATCGATGACTCTGAATCCCTGCGTGAGAACCCAATATCTCTATGTGAGAATGTCTATCTCTATGTGAGAAGTCGGTAGCTTGAATCTATAATCATGGGATGGGATGAAGAATTCCCATTGTTTTGAATGTTTGAATATGTTAAACATTTCCACATGCTTCACACGAGAAGGAGAATACCTCGTGGGGATTGAAGTGGAATGATGTTGTATTGGGTCCTACCTGATAGTCAGGATGTAGGGTCCCATGGTGTATCACGTATTGGTGTCGTTGAGTTGGTTGTCCAAGTAGGAGTATCCCTTGTGCAATAAGTATCTCTGTTTGAGAAGTCTACGCCATGAATAACTATAAGCACCTGTGTAGTGGAAGAATGTTACTAGGGCTGAAACATGTCGAATACTAGTTTTGACATGGTTTTATACTTATATTGGAGACAGACTATTCCTCGCCATACTAATACTAATGTGTTTTCTATATTTTTCACAAAAGAAGGCACGTCCCAGAGGATGATTCCTAGCTATGTATATACATGTATGTTCAATCTTTTCATGAGAGTGTTCATTGCATCTTCTATAGCATTATCTCTCAATAGAATTCTTGTTATGGCCATCTAACCTACCTATGGTTTCATTCCTAAGACCACATATTTTGGTGCAAATCTAGATACCGGTGTGATGCTCGTGGAAGAAGGGTCGAACCCGCCCGAGTCCTAAGTACAAAGACCTGTAGCCGATGTAGTTACCTGGTACCTTATTTTAGGATTCTAAGCCAAATGACTACTTGTAATCAATCCACAACTTTAAGGTGACTAAATTTATGTACATTTGGATGATGTAATACCTTAGGATTTAATGAAGGGTGAGAGCCGCTATAGTTATGAAGATTAGTATTCTTGTACTTAATAACTAGCGTTTTCACCATAATCTATTCTGCATAAATTATACAGCTAGTTCAATTCCCTATTGGGTGTTGACCGTTGGCTAGCATCCTTGGAACCATGGATCCTCGCTTAGACCTTCATGAGGAACTAGGTGCCACAACTCCGAGACGGTGAGTTGTTGCCCTCCTATAATGCTCATGGAGGTGGCGAGCTCCATGCTTCTTCAAGGTGCTTGCCAAGGTGAGTAGCATTTTACTTCATCCAGCGTACTCACCTTAGTGATGAGCACTTTACCTCCCATTGTGCTCGCTTGAGGGTTGAGTAATTTTTCTCTTTATGTTGCTTACCTAGGGTGAGCAGTTTCAATTTCTATGATGCTTATTATGGTGGCGAGCAGTTTTGCTCCCCATGGTGCTCACTCGAGGTGAGCACTTTCCATTTCCTTGATGCTCATTGAGGTGGAGAGTTTCATGGTCCTTCACAGTGCTCTTTGACATAATGAGCACTTTTCCTCCCCTGATGCTTGCCCTAGGGGTACTGTCCCTTTCCACGATGCACTATGATGCTCGCCTTGGGGAGAACACTTTCCCTCTCCCTAAGCCAAGGCGGGGGAGGTTCATGCTCCTTCTTGGTGCTTATAGAGGTGAGGAACATTGTGCTTCATTCAAGGGTGGTGAGCTGTACTTTTGCTTGTTATGGTGCTCAGTCGGGGTGGAAAAACTTTGGTGATGGAAACAAAACTTGGAAGTCTACTATAAGTGGAGAAGTAGCAATGGAGTAGGACATGAAGTGGGTTGAAGTTGTGTTTTATTCAAGAAAGAGATTATTTAATTAGAATGGAAAGCGTTATTATTTAATTAAAGTAGAAGAGTTATTATGATTGTCAGTTGTTTTATTGCTTTAAACCAATTCATGTCAATTAGGATTGTTATTGTTATTCTAATTAGAATATGAGTAGGATTGTTATTTTTATTAGAATATGAGTAGGTTTCCGTACATGGTCAAGGTCTGTAGTTTATTTTCAATCATCAAAAAGAATATAAAACTTGTGGTTTGTTCTAGCCTTAAGTGGATCACAATTTATGACTTTTCATTGTAGTAAGATCCCAATTCCATCAAGTGCATGGCTATAAATACTAGGGTCTATAGTTTATTTTGAATGATCAAAAAGAATATAAAACTTGTGGTTTGTTCCCATCCTAAGTGGGTCACAATTTATCAGTGGTATCAGATAATGGCTCCCATCCTCGGCAAGCACTTTTTCTCTTGAAGGCCAATATGTGAGCACTCCACTAGTTAATTGGCTATAACTATTGTAAAACGAAAAAAGGCTTGATCTAAAAGCAAAACATGGCACATTGTTCTCCTGCCACTTTTACGTTAATAACCAGCTTCTTTGAATCTCTCTAGCATCTCAACTTCTACACAATTTCGAGTATATTGGAGTATAAAAAATAATAACATAAATACTCAAAGTCTAACCCCAAGTCCCAAAGAACTGAAAGTGGAAAAGGAGAAAAAAAAAAAGGTTGTTTACCAAGTAAAGAGTGGTGGCATTACTAAGCAATTGTTTACCTACCATTTGGATACATAAACTGTTTTATTTCATCTCATTTCATTATTATAATTTTCATAAGTTCTCACATAAAATATAATAAACAATTTCAACCTCTTCAAATTTCAAAACAATAATAATATTAAAAAATAATATTCTAATAATATTTTATTCAACTTTCAACTTTTATTTAAAATCATCTCATTTCATCTCACTATTCGAACCGCACATAAGTGAACGAGCCTGAGTCTCAGGAAATGGTTTAGATCTACGAAGATAGAGATATCAAGCGTCAAAAAGGAAAAACCAAACAAGGGAGGAACGAGCTAACACAATCAAAGAGAAAAGACGGAAAAGTAATGTTCTGGAACCTTCTTTCTACAGCGCCAAGAACCTGAGCGAGAGAAAACCCTAACATAGTGAACGAGACAAAATCCAAACACATCCATCCCGCCACCACCCACCACCCACCATCGAAGGGAGAATGACACCTAACACGGCCCTGGTGTCCTCACTGAGGACCATCTGGCGTCGTTTCTTTTTGACGAACTGGTTCTTTCTCTATTTCTCTTTTTCGGAGGTGTCAACAACTGTCGCAGTGCATCTGCCTTCTCCACCACCACAGATTTGATCGATGGACTCTGGCAACTCCATTGAGGGCCTCCAACGTCGGTCCTCCTCTGGCGACCTACGACCTGAGCCTTTGCCTCCACCACTACCACAAACTTGATCAACGGACTCTAACAACTCCATTGTGGGGCCTTCGACATTAGTCCTCCTCCGGCGACTAGGATTTTTCTACTGTTTTTTCCCTTAACACAATTAAGGGGCACTGCGACCTGAGCCTTTACCTTCGCCACCTCCACAAACTTGATTGACGGACTTCGACGACTCTAATGTCGGTTTTCCTCCAGCAACCGAGAGTCCATTATGTTTCTATGCCTTTGATTTGCAATGGGCACAAATCTGCTTTTTTCCTTAGGAGGATGAAGCGGGAGCAGTAGGGTATCTCTGATTTGGGATTTGGGATCTTACGATGACGACATGCGATGTGGATTCATCTCAGTTGGAAGGCGAGTGGTGGTTAAAAGTGGAATAAAAAAATTTCATTTTTATGAAGGAAGGAGGAAATATTTTTTGTATTTCTAAACGTAGCAAAAGGATAGCTAAGTTCATGTGTCTAGGTGGGATGGCAGCTTCGTGTGTGGTTAAGGGAATTGAGGATTGCTTAAAACTTAACGGTCATGAAGGTTTCTTTAGAGAGCTAAGGATGGGTAATGGAGTTTTTGTCATTCAACATCATGTTAACGCAAGGGGCAACTTTCTGCAACTCTCAGGATTCTGGAATGGGAGAAAGAAAGGTTTGTTGGTGATTCCGGAGGGTACAAATGGCATTGGATGGAAAGGCTTTCTGCAGTCCATTCAAGGTATTACTGGGTCCGAAGCTACTATTCTGAAGCATGCAAACAGTGGGGAGTTTGTTGATGGAAAAATAGTGGGAAGGTCTTCCTTAGTCAAAGGTTTTTTGTACATTGTGGTGTTGAGGTTGTTGGTGGGTAGTCCGGCCGAGATCAGCTCAGTGGCAGAAGGAAAGGATAAGGCACTTGTAGGAGCAAAGGTCATCAGATGACACCGGGAGAAGTGGAGGGGGTCTTATGGGATGTCGAAACTCAATTGAAGGGAGTTATGGAGTATGTGAGATATCTGATGATTAAAGTGAATAAGGGGCTGGACCTAGTCTTGGGTTTTGATGGTGGATCGAGAATGGATGAGGGAGGGCGGGGGGTAGATCCTTCGGGTCTGAAGGCCACAAGTGTGTCGGCAAAGGGTATTTCAACACCGTCACAGATAAGGTCGTTGGACGCTAGCATCTTTGTCCATGCCAGTGTCACTATGCCTCATGAGGGAGCAAAGGCCATGGGATTGGTACTTCTATCCAGGGTCCCTCTAGGACCTTGAGTACTTTGGAAGAAACAGTTGAGCCTCTTTTAGAAGATGCAAACTAGATAACAGAAGGTAGTGCCTCCCCTACCTGTTCTATGTCTCTTGAGGGAGCAGTAGGGTCTGATAAAGTGGCACGACAAGGATCGTCGGGGGGTGGAGCACATATAAGCAATGTTGATGGAGGGGAGGAATCTGTAATGGTGACAAAAATAATGGACAACAACCATATAGCTGTTGAGCAACCATATGACGGGAAGGAAATTATCGGTTTGTCATTGGTGCCACGTGTGGGGGAAGGTTTAGAGTCGGGAGTGCAGTTGGGTACTGTGGTTAGGGATAATGTCGTTTTCCTGGTTGCTCTTTCTCCGATAAATGATACAGCAGGTTCACCATTTGATTGGGTTCTGAATAAAGTTAACGAGTTTCAACAAATCCTGGGGCTTTTTAATGGAGAACATGAAGACCAATTTAAAGAACTACTCATGCGCTTGAAACCAAATTAAATTTTAAGAAAAACAAGGAGTTAAAGCGTCTTTCATGAACAATCAACTACAATGCTAAGGGAAGTAGCTCAAGTCAAGGGAAGTCTAAAGAGAGGGTATTGTGAAGATGTTCTCGTAGTGGGATTTTCAGGTAGAGGATTTGTTTTACGGGAAATAGGGGCTGGGGTTGGGGAGGTGTGTTACATCCCAATTCGAGCTTGTTGTATTTTGGGTAGGTTTCATGGGCTTTTTGGGTCATTAGGGGCTCTCTAGTATGGACTGTGTTTTCTTGTATACGTCCAGTATACTTTACCCTTCAAAGCCTTGCTATAGAAGGCAATTGGGTGGCCCTCTTGCATGAGAACAGCTCCCAATCCAATGCCTGAGGCATCACATTCAATTATGAATGTCTTTGAGAAATCTGGTCATTTTAAAACTGGGGGATTGCTGACAGCCTTTTTCAAGGCTTCGAAGGCACTGGCTACTGCTTCATTCCAGTGGAAGGAGTCCTTTTTTAATAGGGAAGTCAATGGGGCTGCAATGGATCCATAATCCCTGATGAATTTCCTGTAATAGCTAGTAAGTCCCAAAAAACCCCTCAAAGATTTCAAGGTTTTAGGGCTAGGCCACTGCCCCATGGCCAAGGTTTTGGAAGGATCTGCTTGAACTCCCTTCCCTGAGATAATATGGCCCAAGTACTTGATCTTAGTAACCCCAAACGTACATTTAGACATCTTAGCATACAAAGTATGTTGTTCCAATGTTTGCAAAACAGATTTTAAATGTTGAACATGCTTTTCTATATTTCTGCTATAAACCAGTATGTCATAAAAAAAAACTAATACAAACCTCCTCAAAAAAGGTTTGAAAATGTTATTCATTAATCCTTGGAAGGTGGCAGGTACATTGGTAAGCCCAGATGACATTACCAAGAACTCATAGTGTCCCTCATGAGTTCTAAAGGCTGTTTTGGGAATGTCTTGCTCTCTAACTCGAATTTGATGATATCCAGCCCTCAAATCCAACTTAGAGAACATTTGTGAACCAAAAGTTCGTCTAACAACTCATCAATGATAGGCATAGGGAACTTGTCTTTGATAGTTTCTTGACTAAGTGCACGGTAATCAATGCACATTCTCCAAGTGCCATCTGATTTTTTAACTAGTAATACAGGAGATGAAAAAGGACTTTGGCTGGGTCTTACTACCCCAGAAGCCAAGAGATCCTGCACAATTTTTTCAATTTCTGCCTTTTGGTAATGGGGATACCTATATGGCCTAACAGAAACAGGATTTGCCCCCTCTTTAAGATTAATAGGATGGTCAAAGGTTCTATTAGGTGGCAAACCAACAGGTTGTGAAAAAACTCTTGGATATTCCTTCAATACCTCAGTAATGACCCCTGGAACACACTCAGGTACTGCTCTTTGATCTACAGCCATTAGTTGTAGGAACCACCCTTGGCCATTAACAAAATCAGGCTTAAGCCATTTGTCCCCCATCAGTAGATCAATAGTGCCAGTGCTACTTCCTTGCAACCCTATCTCCTTCTTTCCCAACCTGAAACCCATTGACATTTTAGTGAAATCCCAGTGAATAGGCCCCAAAGTTTTGAGCCACTGCACCCCTAGGACAATGTCACAGCCTCCCAATGATAACACATGAAATGGGACTGAAAATTTAGACCCTTGGATCTTGATTACTTCTTCACCTCTTCCTCGACTCAGTACCTTGGACCCATCGGTAACTCTGACTTGCAAACTTGTATCCCTCTCGATCCTTAATTTAGCCTCTTGAACCACTAGTGGATCCAGAAAGTTGTGAATACTTCCTGAATCCACTAAAATTTCAACAGCACAAGCCCTAATTCTCCCATGCAATTTCATTGCATTGCTGGTAGAATAGCCTGAGATAGCATTAATGGACACCTCTACACTCTCCTCCTCTTCCTTTTGGACAACAACATGTCCATCTTCATCTCCCTGACACAACTCATCCTCATTTATCATAGGTGAATCTGAATTCCCTTGACCGACTTGCAGCAGGTAGACATTGGGACTCTTACATTTGTGAGTGAGATTCCACTTCTCATCACAGTGATAGCAAAGACCTCTCCTCCTTTTCTCATCCATCTGGGAGGAGAACACTTTCTTGACTGGTATGGGATTTCTCTGTACTGCAGCACTATCCCCAAGCTTTACTTGTTGACTTTTATCTGCACTCAACCCATTATTTCTCCAAGATTTCCTAGAAGCCCATAAGTATTCTTCTTGGATCTTTGCAAGCCCAAAGGCTGCATTCAAATTGATAGGATTGAGCATTCGAATAGGCAATTGAATCTCATCCTTCAATCCACTCATAAAGTAGCTTAATTTAAGCCTTTCGGACAGTCCCTTGAGTCTATTAGATAAGGACTCAAATTGTGCTTTGTAACTAGCCACAGTGGAAGTTTGTTTTGGACTAGTCAAGGCCTCCATGGGATCATCATAAGCCGTAGGCCCAAACCGTACTAGGAGGGCCTTTACAAATGAATCCCAACTATTGAAAATGCCACCATCAGCAGCATCTTGATACCACACGAGGGCTTCACCCGCCATGTGATAAGAGGCCATAAGAAGCCTCTGGTTCAAGGAAATTTGGTAGAACTTGAAATAGTGAGTTGTCTTGAACACCCAAGCAGACAGATTGGTTCCCTCAAAGTGTGGGAAATCCAATCTGACTCCCCGAGGCCAAGAACCCCTGGCATTAAAATTTTGTGGCATACCAAAGGTTCCCTCTTCAGGGTTCATAGCCCCAAAGAACCAGAATTATGTTGTTGAGTGTCAATTAAAGATTGCAACATATCAGTTAACTAGTCTAACCTTCCTGTAATCCCAGAGATTGCAGTATGATGCTCCTCAAGTTGCTCATGCACCCCTTCTTGCTGCTGTAAAAACTCTTCTTGTTGGGCCTTCATTGCTACTACTGCCCATGTATTATCTGCCATGGGAGGATCGCCCTACTGATACCACTTGTAATGGTCTTGATGAGTTTTGACCCAGAAGTACACAGATTTAAGATCAATAAAGAGAACACAAGAACTCAGAAAGAACACAAGATCAAACCAAGAAACCGACGTTTGATTCCTTGAAAGAGATTTTCAAGTAATCTCCAAACTTCTTACAAACCAACGAATTCACACTTAATTGTTTTTCCAGATGCCTTTTGTATACAAGGCTCTGTTATTTATACTAATATTACACCATGAAACGTAGTCGTTTAATACAACTATCCAACTGAAAGAAACGGTTATTTACAATTGCCAAAATGCACCGGATCACTTAAACTCAACGCAGCGTTTAATCTTCAATAGTCGTTAAACTTCAAATTTCCGTTATTGCCCCAAATAGCCGTTAAGAAACTACTGCTTCTCGATTCTTCAGATTCCTACTGCTTCTTCAGAAATTCACACAAGACCATACCTCATCAAATAATTCTAAACGCAAATTTTACTGCAAAATTACCACAGAACACTACGAAGACTATTAAAGACCGCAAAAATTACTTACTATGAATTTCTACTAAGTAGGGTCTCTTTTATTATAAATATAGATTTGAATCTCAGAAACACTATAGTATTACCCACAATGTTCCTAACTTTGTCTTCTTTTACACGAACTTAGTTATTTTTCTTTTTTAGTTTGAAGTTTTGACTCAACGAGCTGTTTCTTGTGGCGAGAGGTGGAGGCCAGCCGGAAGGTGTCTGGCGTAGGCTAGAAGAGAAATTAGGGATTAGGAAATTGGGGGAAGTGAAACTGATTTGCCTTCATGCTCACGGGGAAGGAGAAAAAGAAATCAGAAAATTACAAGTTTTTCCTTACAGTTTCAAAAAATTTACCAAATTCCTATATACATTAATTCCGGACTGAAACACATATTCCAGTCAAAATATCGGAATTCGGCCTAAATGGATCAAATTAGTCTGTAATAACTTGACTTCTAATTAAATCGTGTTGATTATTGTCCTGGCACAAAAAATTCCGGCCATTATTGTCGGAGCGAAACGAAAATAAAAAAATTTGTCTTGAACACTGGTCACTGTACTGAAACTTTTCAAGGTATCTTAGCCAATGGGATATTTTATATAAGTTAGAGGGACCATTATGGTTCCCCACACCGATCGGCCACCCTTATTCCTTGAAGGCCCGGGTCTATCGAAGCCCACCAACCAATATTAACCCTAAAGGAGACACCAATGGGTGGATTAGTAATAAACCCCCAATCAAGAAGCTATTGATGTTGTAAGAATGACTATGAGCAAGCAGACTATTGACTATAACTACTTTATAATTAGTATACAATTCATTTTAATTCAACTAATGTAATTATGATACTTCGTTAAAAAATAATTTCAATTTTACTTAACTACCCTTTATTTTAAGTAGAGTAATAAACTAGTTGTAGACTAATTATAAATTTATCATTTTATTAAGAATAATTGGCCAATGACTCCGTGGAATTTTTTCAAGAAAAAACCCTTGTACTTGACAAACTTTAAATTTTGGCGTTCCATATTCCGTTCACCTTATTCAACAAAAGGCACGTGGCAGCCTTACAGACTTCCACAGGAAAGTTAATTATTTTATTAAAAATGATAAAATAAAAAGAATTTATTTTCCCATATAAGAATTCGTTAGAAAAAGAAAACTTAAAATAAATTAATTTTTAAGATTTATATAAAAAATAACTTAGTATTTATTTAAATATAAAAAGAATGTGATTTTTAATTATATAATTTCTTAATATTAAAAATTACTTTTGCTAAGTTTTATATAAAATTAAATATATTTCTTAATTATTAAGACTGCCACATAGTTGTATGTAAGATTGCCACGTGGTTGTATGTAAGACTACCGCATGTTATCTGTTAAATAGTGGAGTAATGCTATATATAGTCGTGGAGTGTCCAATCATCATGCAGTCACTTTGAAAATGAGTGGAGTTTTCAATTAAAAAATTAATTTTCTTCATGTAGATTCCGTTTTTATTATTTTGTTCAAAGTAACTATGTGGCACTTGCGCACTTACGACTGGAACTATTATTTCTCTAAATAGAGTGGACAAAATATGTAACAGAGGTCAATGTGTCGTTTAGGTTGGTTGCTTAAGTTGGTCGTTTAAACTGGTTGCCCAATCTAGTCGCTCGAAGCCTTACGTAACAGAGGTCAAGCCTTTTGCTCGCAAGTCTCCTCGCCTACCGAGAGGTAAGTCTTCTCGCCTTTCGGCAAAAAAAATCTCCTTGCTGTCCATGGGACAAGGCTCTTCGCCCAAATCTCATCGACTCTCTTCAGATCTCGCTGTCTCTCATTGTTCTGGATCCATAGTCTCTTCTTTTGTACCAAAATGCTCTCCTTTTGCACTAAATCTTCTCATTCCTTCAAATCCAAAAAAATAAAGAAAAACATATAAAAATAAAATAAAATCAATAGTATTGAATAAAAGAGTAATAAAAATCATATAAAAATAAAATTTATCAATATACATATGCATACTTAATGAAAAGTAAGGATGAGATTTTCAATATGTTCAAATCTTATAAGTCTATTGTTGAAAATCAAAAGGAAAAGAAAATTAAGATACTTCATAGTGACAAAGGTAGTGAATATTTTCCTACTGAATTTTCTTTGTACTACGAGGAGAATGACATAATACATCAAACTAGTGCACCTTATACCCCACAACAAAAAGGTTTAGCAGAAAGAAAAAAATAGGACACTGGTTGATATGTTAAATGCTATGATTTTGAATGCAAAATTATCTTTTAATTTGTGGGGAGAAGCATTGCTCACGAGATGTTATTTGCATAATAAAATACCTTCTATGAAATTCAAAATTTCACCATATGAATTGTGGAAAGGTAGGAAACTAAATCTAGAATACCTAAGGGTATGGGGTTGTTTAGCCTTTTATAGAGTTTTGGATCCAAAAAGAACAAAATTAGGTCCAAGGGCAATCAATAGTGTTTTTGTAGGATATGCTAAGAATTCAAAAGTATATAGACTTTTGGATTTGGATTCTAACGTTATAGTAGAATCAAAGGATGTAGAGTTTATTGAAGATAAATTCTATAATGACTCTAAAATAATATTAGATCCTACTTAAACACCAAAAATTGACTTTAGTCAAAAAATGAATTGTATAATACCTGACACGTTGACTGAACCAAGGGGAAGTCAAAGAGTCAGAAAAGAGAAAAGCTTGGATCCAAATTTTGTGTCATTTCAGACTATTGTTTTCCTTTTGGAAGGAAAATAAAGATGATGTTTTAAATAAGATACCCATTCTATTAAATATAGAAGAAGATCCAAAAACATTTAAAGAAGCTATGACTTCTAGAGATATTGCATTTTAAAAAGAGGTGATGAATGATGAAATTGACTCAATATTGTCAAAAAATACTTGAGTTTTAGTAGACCTGCCTCCTGGATCAACATCTATTGGTTGTAAATGGGTATTTAGGAGAAAATACAATACAAATGGGTTTCTTCAAACTTCCAAGGCCAGATTAGTAGCCAAAGATTTTAAACAAAAAGAGGGCATAGATTATTTTGATATATATGCTCAAGTGGCTAGATTTACATCCATTAAAGTGCTTATGGCGCTAGTTTCAATATATAACTTATTTGTACACCAAATGGTTGTTAAAATTACTTTCCTAAATGTTAAATTGAATGAAGAGGCGTACATGGAACAACTAAAAGGATTTGTTATGCATGGAGAAAAAAACAAAATTTGTAAAAACATTGTATGGATTAAAGCAAGCACCAAAATAATGGCATGAGAAATTTAATTCAGTAATTTTATCTCATGAATTTAGGCATAATAATGCTGATAAGTGTATTTATTCTAAATTCACAGATTGTTATGGTGTTATAATATGTTTTTATGTGGATGATTTGCTTATATTTGGAACAAATATGAAAGGAATATCTGAAACTAAGAAGTATTTATCTTCAATGTTCAAAATGAAGTATCTTAATGAAGTTGACACTATTTTGGGTGTTAAAGTAAATAAATATAGTGGGGGTTATGTTTTATGCCAATCTCATTATGTTAAGAAAATGCTTCTTAAATTTCAACACTTAGGAATTAAAGAAGCAAATACCCTATATGACTCTTCATTTAAATTAACTGAAAATGCTGGTAGAGTGGTTGCTTAGTTAGAATATACTAGTACAATTGGTAGTTTAACTAGACCAGATATTTCCTTTATAGTATGTAAACTTTCTAGTTATATGGATAATTTTAGTACAAAGCATTGGAAAACAATTGATAGAGTTCTTGGGTACCTTAAAAGAACTAATTCGTTAGGACTGTATTATACCAATCTTCCTACTATACTAGAAGGATATTATGATGCTAGTTGGATTACGAGTGCAAGTGATAATAAGGCTACATCTAGTTGGGTTTTCACCCTTGGTAGTGGAGCTATTTCATGGGCTTCTAAGAAACAGATATGCATTTCACATTCTACAATAGAATCTAAATTTACAGCCTTGGTGACAACAGGCAAAGAGGTAGAATGGCTGAAGAATTTGTTATTTGACATAAAATTGTGGCCACAACCGATGTCAGCCATTTCTTTGCACTGTGATAGTGAAGCGACTATGTCTAGGGTTTATAGTAAATTCTATAATGAAAAGTCTAGACATAATAGGTTGAGACATGAATATGTCAAACAATTAATAAGTGGTGGTATTATCACTATTGTATATGTGCGGTCAATTAAAAATTTGGCGAATCCTTTCACAAGTCCCGAGAGATATGATGAATAATACATCTAGTGGAATGAGTATGAAACCTTTCTTGTAAAGCTCACTTGAATAGGAACCCAACCTTACACTATTAATAAATAGTGATAATACCATCACTTATTAAGGTTTAATGGGTAATAACAAGTTACAATTATTTGACTGGGATAGCACTGAAATTTAATTTAATGTGAGAAACCCTTCCAAGATGGTCAGTGCTGGCTATTACGCTAAATGTAGGATGAGTATTATATTCTTAATGAAGTTCAATAATTTTATAAGTGTCTGAAGTAACAGAGACACAAAAATGATCTTAACCTATGTAAACATAAGAGGTGGGGACAACTTCTAGCAAAAGTTAAAGTTTACTTTTGTAAATGTGCATGAATGCCAGGATGGAGCACATGGAATAATGCAAAAAATTGGTGAGTTATCTTGCTAAAATTGGATAGAATTATGTGTATGGTATTTCCATTCTTACTGTATAAAGTCTTGATTTAAGCCTAGGCCACTATTGACTTTGTTAAGAATTTGAGATACTTAAACTAATTGAGAGTTTAAGTTGAGAGATACCTTCTTGTATGTATGAGGATATCAGTATTTGACTGAAAATTTAATATCGCAATCTAAGTGGGGGATTATTATATTTAGTATAGATTGTGTATTAAATATGTGAATTTATTGAATGTGGGTTATTATTTATTTTCGTGAACCATAGTTTCAAAGAAATGCATTGGTTCAGGGATAAGGGTGTGTCCTTTCAAATGAGAGGGTATGGGTTCAAAGCACCATAACTACACTTTGATTGTTTAATTTTAACAAGTAATGGAATTTGCCCAAGGGGCACGTGGGCGAAGCCCAAAGTGGCACAATGCTTGGGCTGAAAAGGTACCACGCATGGGACGAAGAGACACTTTGCTCGGGCCGGACAAACACAATGCTTGGTCTGGGCTGAAAAGGCACAATGCATAGGCCGAACCAGCCTGTTTGAAGACCTACTTGGATGGGTGCAAAGTTTCAAAATAAATTCATAGACTTAACAGTAAGTCTCACATTACTTAAGTATGACTATTGTATTGCCTTGGCTTCTTATATAATGGTTGGCCTAAGAGGCCAAAGTAATCCATTAACTTGAAGTTGACTTGAAGTTGAATTCAAGTTTTTAACAAATTGTATATATCTATATGCAATATATTTATATAAATTATTTATATAAATAATTTACTCCCTGCTCCCTGCTCTAGACATCCCTAGCAGCACTACAACCCAAAAGGGCATGCCCTGATGTCTCAGGTTCTTGTCTACATATCAGGCATAGGTCATCCTCTACTACTTTCCTCCTCTTTAAGTTAGCTGAAGTGGGAAGGGCCTCACTACAGGCTCTCCATAAGAACATCCTAGTAGCAGGAGATACATTCAGCTTCCAGATGGATTTCCACACCTGGCTGTTCTTATCTTTGCCAGATGTTTCCCCCTCATGATCTCTTTCCACCTCTTTGCTGAAATGATAGCCACTCTTTACTGTGTAGATGCCATTATTTGTAAACTGCCAAACTAGCATATCTTCCCTTCCTTCGAGGCTTATGGGGATAGTTTTAATGCTCTCTATTTCCTGTTGAGAGAACATCTCATGAAGGATGTGTTCTTTCCATTGTTTCAAGTGGGGATCAATAAGATCACATACCTTCTCACACCAGCAGTCTGGTTCTCGGCTAGTCAAGATCTTATGAGAAGGGAAAGATGGTAGCCAGCGGTCCTGTCAAATGTTGACTCTATTACCATTCCCAACCCTCCATATTAAGCCTTTCTTCAGCAACTGCAGTCCTGCGTGAAGGCCTCTCCATGCATAGGAAGGGCCTGTCCCGAGCTTAGCCTCTAGTAGCCCCACCTTATTGAAGTACTTTTGCTTTAAAACTTTGGCCACTAAAGATGTTGGATTTTGTAGTATCCTCCACCCCTGCTTCGCCAGCAAAGCAAGATTGAAACTCCTTATGTCTCTAAAGCCCAAACCTCCTAACTCCTTGCAGCTGCTGAGTTGCTGCCAATTGACCCATTGGATTTTTGTAGAATCTTCATTAAATCCCCACCAAAACTTCCTGAGCATCTGGTTTAATTTGCTTGTGATAGATACCGGTAGCAGAAACATCCCCATAGTATATGTGGGGATGGCTTGAAGAACAGCCTTTAGTAAGATTTCCTTACCTGCAGAGGAGAGGAACTTAGTTTTCCAGTTGGTAATTCGGGACCAGGTTCTATCAATTAAAGAGTGAAATGAAGCAATCTTTTTCCTGCCCATCATGGCAGGTAATCCCAAGTACTTTTCGAAATTACATGAGGACTTAATCTCAACCATGTGTACCATCATTCTTCTAGTATTCTGTGCAGTGTTTTTGCTAAAGAATATAGAGGACTTCTCTTTGTTTAGAACCTGTCCAGATGCTCGCTCATAGAGGTCCAATAATTGAAGTACATAATTGAGTTCCTCAGGCTTGGCTTGGCAAAACAACAGACTGTCATCAGCAAAGAACAAGTGGTTCACCGAGATTGAACCATTTCCTATGGGAGCTGGTGTGATTCTGCCACATGACTCAGCTTGGTTCAATAGGGCCGTGAGGGCCTCTGCACATAGGATAAACAGGTATGGAGAGATGGGATCTCCTTGTCGAATCCCTCTAGATGGCAGGAAGTACTTCTGGGGCTCACCATTCACTAGTATCGAGTATGATACTAAGTTGAGGCATGTCTGAATTATCTTGATCCAGCTTGCAGGGAATTCCATTCGAGTCATGATAGCTTCAACAAATTTCCACTCTACCCTATCATAGGCCTTACTCATGTCGAGTTTAAGGGCCATGAAACATTTTTTGCCTTTCCTGGAATTCATGGAGTGGAGCAACTCATAGGCTATAAGAGTGTTATCAAGAATAAATCTTCCAGGTACAAACGCACTCTGATTGGGGGCAATGAGTCTCGACAGTATGGTTTTCAATCTATTGGCCAGTGTTTTAGAGACAATCTTATAGAGTACATTACACAGGCTAATGGACCTATAATCTGTCACTTTCTTGGGGCTCTTCACTTTGGGGATTAAGGAGATGAATGTATCATTAACATCATTAAGGGGAGCACCATGGTTTAGGACATTCAAAGCATACTCACAGACTTGGTCTCCCACCACCTCCCAATGTTTCTGATAAAATTGGGCAGGAAAGCCATCGGGTCCAGGGGATCCAAGGGCATTCATCTAAAAAACAGCTGCTGTAACCTCCTCTCTAGAGAAAGAATTTGATAACCATGCCTTCATATTCATGTCTAACTTACTACCCACAGCTTGCATGCAATCCTCAATATTATAAGGGCGAGAAGTGGTAAAAAGGTATGAGAAGTAACCTGTGAAGACTTCTCCTATTCCTGCCTGGTCAGTAACACATCTGCCCTGATGATCTTCTATGCATTTGAGCTCATTGACCCTCCTTCTCTCATTAGCCTGCATGTGGAAGTATTGAGAATTCCTGTCCCCATGTTTTAGCCAGTGCTGCTTAGCTCTTTGGCGCCATTTGAGTTCATTTGCTGTAATGGAGGATACCACTTCCTCTTGGATCTGTTTCACAAGAATTATATGATCACCTGTGCCTGTGTTCTGAAGGTGAGCAATCTTATCCTTACTCTGATTGAGATTCTCATTTTCCCGATGCCTGCATGCCTGCCTCCACACTAGCAGATCTTTTTGACAAAATCCCAACTTTGTTCTCAATAGCCTGCCCTCACAATCTGTCATGTTAGCTTTCTGCCATGCCTCACGGATGACTTGTTTGCAATCCTCCTTCATTTCCCATGCTACTTCATATCTGAAACACCATCTCCTCTTCCTTTTTCTTTCATTCTTGCTGTGTAATTCAATAAGCAATGGGGAGTGATCCGATTTAATAGCAGGGAGGACAGTGCAGGCTCCCTGGGGATAGATGTCATTCCATTTCTTGTTTCCCATTGCTCTATCAATCCTCTCCTTTGTGAACTCATAGCCATTCCTATTGCTCGACCAAGTAAAATTCAGCCCCTGTGAATGTATATCGTTGAGTCCACAATATTCCACTGCTTGTCTAAATTCCTCAATCTGCTTATAGGGTCTACTAGCACCACCCACTTTCTCCCCTTGGTGAAGAATTTCATTAAAGTCCCCAGTGCATAGCCAAGCCATGTGGCTAGGAGGCATTAGCATCTTCAAAAGGTCCCAGTTGCTTCTTCTCTTCCCCGTGTCTGGGTGTCCATAAAATCCAGTAAACTGCCAAGTTGGTCCACTACCATTTTCCTGTATCAGTGCACTGATGTGCCATCTAGTATAGTTAATCACAGTAACATGCCAATTTTCCCTCCATAGCAGTGCAATCCCCCCACTGAGTCCCACACAGTCAACTACAAAGCAGCCATCCATCTTTAACTGTCGTCTAACCACTTCCATTCTTTTACTTCTGCATTTGGTTTCCACCAGGAAAACCAATGAGTGGTACTTATCCTTAATTAAGTCTCTAAGGACATTAACTGTCCGAGGGTTCCCAAGGCCTCGGCAGTTCCACATTAGGATACTCATTGGTTGTGGCAGGGCTGGGATCCAGCCTCTGCCTTAAGATGGGGAATTTCTCTGCTAGCATCAATTCTCTTAGTTTTTTTAGGGGCAGGTTCTTGTGGCGATAACCTTTGTCTGCAGCCCCTTTTATAATCATTCCTAGCAAGACCATTGGAGATGTCTGCCAGTACCAGGTCACCTTTGCCTTCCGAAAGCTTTGTATTATCACGACCTTTCCTTTTCCACTTCCTTATAACATTCTTCCTTTCCTCAGTAACTGGTATTATTGTGGGGATTATGCCATCTGTATTGTCTTTCTCGACCTCAGCAATAACTACCAGTTTCTTTTCTCCACCATGTTCTCCCCCTTCATGGGTTCATTTCTTTTTGAAAGTTCCCGCGTATTCTTTTCATCAGACCTAGTTAACTGTGTAACATGATCCTCATGAGCCTCTGGAGCATTGTTAGGCTCAGTTTCCATTCCCACGTGGGCCTCCTGATAACCTGTAGCTACAGGTGGCTCCTTACTGCTAGTATCCTTAGGTAAAGGCATTACCTGTATCTTAACAGGAATTTGACTTACCCCCTGGGACTTGAAGTGATTCCCAAGAGAGAAGTCTTGAGGGCATGCTGTTCCTGCGCTATCATCTGTTGGTGTTTGACTTGGGTTTGCTCGAAATCTACCTCCCTTACCTTCCGTATCTGGCACTGCCATTTTTCCTGCCACAATTTCCGGGTTGAAGATTGTGGTGTCTTGCTGTTCCTTGCCTCGGCCCCCGTTACACCCTCCCCCGTGCCATTGCCTCTGAAGGTTGTTTCCTCCCTTAGATCCACCATATTTGCGGCTGTCAAATATGTTGGTATTCCTGGGGTGGCCTCGTAGCCATGGACCAAACTGGAGCTTTTGTGCATCTCCCTGTTGATCCGGTCTTTCCCGCATGCAATTTTTCCCTTTGTGATAAAGAACACCACACTGGAAACAAAAACTCTGCAGTCTTTCATATTTAAACGAGATCCAGTGCTGTTTGTCATCGAGCATTAGCCATTTTCCTCGCAGTAGAGGCTTGTGAAGATCCACCGCAACCCTCACTCTAAGACATCTACCCCATGCACTCCCATCTGCCTCAGTCTCTTCCCTGATAATAGGACCAATAGAGCTCGCAAATTTTTCTCCAAACTCTTCTGTCATGGTGGCTAAGGGAAGATTATGGAGTTGAACCCAGAAGGGCTCATAACGAAACTGCAACGCGTCTATAGAGGCCTTTCCATCCACCTCCATCATGGTGAGGATATGTCTATCGAAGCACCATGGTCGGCCACTTAGAACCTTTTCTTTGTCAGCTAACTTCTGGAACTCGATCAAGAAGCATTGATCACCAAGCTCCTTAAAAGTAACCCACCCTTTCAGCCTCCATATCTGTGACATTGTGATCCGAAATCCTTCACCGTTAACTCCTTTCTCAGTAAGAGCTTTCCCCACTATGCAGTAGTTGCCTCGTTCTTCTACTCCAACGTTACTTTCCTGTTTTACATGAAAACATGAACTTTCCTCCTTAGATAGGTGTAGTCTCTCCCACCTAGTGGCCAAGTCTTCTTCCTCCATGGCCTTCTACACTCACTGATTATGAAACCGAAACAAACTAGCTCACAGATGGTGAGACTGAAACCTTTGATAAAACTCAAAGGTACTGGGACCTCACGCTTTCTCCCAGAGAAAGGGAAGGCACTCTCCTCGCAGGCTACCATCTTTGAATGTTGGTTTTGATAAGGTTGAAATAAATATTTCTAATTTTGAATTCAAAATATCAGATCTAATACCTCAGAAGGCACCCGGGCAAGCCCACAATCCAGCTAGGCAAGACAAGAACGTAAGAATTATAGCGACAAATTAAGATTTTGTTTTCACATTGCTAAAAGAAAACAACATGATTGGTTCATTGTTTCAAAAGAATAGTTGTGATACTTTATTTTGATAAGTAATAAAGGTATGTGGTATTGTGTGGTGTATGAAATTCTATATTTTTTAAGAATGAGAAGTTTTTACTATTTATAATATTCTGAGGTTCTAATTGTATCATTGACTATTTATTTTGGAGTATAAGACATGTAGTTTAATCCTTCCATTGAAGTGTTATATTACTAAATCATCATTTAATAAAGGAAACTGATAGTATAACTATCAAATATGTCCACCAAATATGTTAACTCATATTTTTAAATTTTTTTAATAGTTAAAAAGTGATTATTAGCTAATTTATATATATTTTTATTTTTTTCTTAATAGTTAATGATGTTTAAAAAATATTTAAAGAAAACAAAATTTATTTGTACTAGTGTGCATATTTGGTAGACACATTTGATAATCACCCTAACATTTTCCTTTAATAAACTGTTCGAATGGTACGCATTGCCGTAGCCAAACATATATCCAAGTTAAGAGGATTAATCTAAATATTTAATCCTTTGTCAAACTTTTGAGAGATGGTTTTTTCAGCAAAGCCATATAATTAATTAAGATATAATTAACAACGTTAAGAATGTTCCATGTAGGTCGTAAATCTACCTAAGTCGTGCCGATTAATGGAATAAATTAATGCGATAACAGTACTTGGATAAAGATAATTTTGTACGTTAATTAAGCATGAAAGTCTCGCTTCTTTACTTCCATTAACACTTGCACACGTCACATCACATGTTAACACTGCTACGAAGACAACTTCGTATACACACTTTTGATGCCTTATGGTCGATCCACGTACTTCGGTGACTGTCCTTCAGTGCCCATATATCTCCGGTTTTGCTAGAAATTACTTGCATATGCTGGAAACTTGCTTTTTACCGATCTATGGGTTTATAGTTCGAGGCCATTTTATAGTTGTTTAAAAAAAAAAAAAAATTAATTATTTTACCATCAATAATACGTCATTCCACGAATAATTAAAAACAATATTAATTAAAAAACATAGGTCGAAGTGATGGATTCGGCTTCATTTAGATTCAAAATTGATTTCAATTCATTTAATTTAAGAGCATTAATATTGGCTTAACCAAATATTTTTTCATCTTTAAATTTGGTTAATATCATCCATATTTGACTCACATTGAATTAATCAAACTAATTTCATCTAAAATATGAGTTACAGTAATTCTATAATTTGTTTCAAATATGAAACGTATTGTAACAAGTTTAAATATATTTTTTTATTATATTTAGACAGCAATTATTGCCACATGTAGGGCTTTTGGGCTGTTATTTTGTTATATACTTGTGATCATATGATTTTCTCATATGTTATTTTATTATATTTTGAGATTATTATATTACAGATATGGGGTTTTTATAGATTGTATATATGAGATTTGATCATCTATGTATATATGAGATTATTATATTATAAATTTTTAGATTGTGAAAATGAAAATGAATATGATTGTTGAACATTATTGAAGATTATGAAAATAAAATAAAATAAAAAATAATTAAATAAATAAAAATTATAAAAAATAAAAATATTTTATTATTAAAGATAATGTAATGCCTAAGCTAATGTAGATTTTAGTTATTAAGTGATTAGTTAAAAATTTAAAAGTTAAAAATTTTTAAAATTTTAAATTTTGAAATAACAAATTCAATGCCAATACTCTGATACTCTTCGGCACAGGAGCAATCCATGTGCTCAGGTGCGTGCTGTACATTAATAAAGTAGACTCATGCCTTTGGAACAGAAAGCTAGCCGACGTCGATCTTTGCTTGAACAATCATACTACTTGTCCTGGATACATTTGAAATACTACTAGTCCAATTGAAAGGGACTAGGTACATGCATTCTCATGCTACTAGTCCTGGATACATTTGAAAGAACCAGGTACATGCATTCATGAGATGATGTCTTGTACCAGATTTTAACAAGCTATTCCCTTTCACAATTTGTTTTATTCTGTAGGCATACAATCCCCCCTTCTGAGCGATCTATTCATTTTTTTTTTTTTTTTGTCTGTTGAGTATTGGTCAAGATATTTTTGATGTAGGTCGCCCTCCAAGGCAATCTAGATATTTTAAAGAGATGTCTCTTTGAATCACTCTGCCACTTTTGTAAGAGGATTAATCTAAATTAATCCCATGTCAAACTTTTGAAATATGAAAGCTCAGTAAAACCATATAATTAAGATATAACAACGGTAATCAAAATTGGAATGGTAGATCATGTAGGTCTAGAGGGATTCTTCCACCCCCCCCCCCTTTCGAGACGGGCCGGGCCGGGCCAACTCCACTCCTCAAAAGCCCTTATGATTCATGAAGTTTCAAACCTAGTCTATGGGGTGTGCATTAGAGGGGAAGAGGCCATCACATCACTGACACGTCCCAGCCCACAAGAAAGGCAGGGGATCATGCTATATTAAATGAATAGAGATGGCAACAAGCAATAATCTCGACAGGAGACTCACTTTTTTCCAAGGACTCAGGGAGTGGGGCACTTTCCCACCTGCCACAGGGGATAGGATGCACAGAGAAGGTTACCGCATTTAATGCATTTAATGTAGTGGCATGGCATCCGGAGCAGCAAGTAGTTGCCCTGTAGCAGGCATGGCATCCGGTTCTGCAAGTAGTCACCCTGCAGTAGGCATGGTACCCATTAAGACACCTAAACAACCCACTGACAAAGAGTGGGGTCCACCTCAGCAAGGGTATAAAGGCTCACCGCCTGGTTAGACTGAGGAATCTTTGTATCTCTAGACTCTTGTATACAATATCACCTCATACTAACTTAGGCATCGAAGATGTTACACACCACCCCTTGCCCTCACCCTTGAGTCTATTGCAAGAGCATCAGGCGATAAAAGTTACTCGAGAATGAAACATGTCATTAATAGCGGCGCCATTTGTGGGATACTATGGATAATGTGTCTTTTGTATGCCGAAAACAACACGCTTCCAAACCACCTGTGGACAGGAAGAATCCTCAAAAAACATGGAAGCAAGGTGGAGGATATTGTGAGGAAGATGATAGTAGAAGTGGAAAGTTTCAGCAGGAGAATGAGGCCTTGAAGGGAGGGAGCAGCAAGCTAACGAAAGGCGCTGAGTCAAGTCAGAAAGAGCACTCCGAAGCAAGTAGTGCAGCAGTAGTAGATGCAGCCAAGGAAGAAAGAGGGCAAATGTACCAAGAGTTGCACGACCTTATGGGTAAATATGAAGAGATGGCCAAAAAGATGGGCGCATCATCTTTAGACAACCAACTACTCACCTGCACCAACTTACCATATAGTGGACGATCACTGAACTGAAGACTCTTACATGCTGAAGAAGATGATGGAGGAGTTGGAACGTTTGGTCGCCCAACACCCAATGAAGGACCGACAACAGTTTGACAGAAGAGGCAAGTGCATGAGGTCGCCTCGGAGTGAAAGCCCCAAGAGGCAGAGAACTGAACAAGAGATGCCTCGAAACTCCTCCTGCCATACCCTGGCATGTTGTAACAGTCCTTTGGGAGAGATATGCACCATAGTTGGTGGGTATTCCTAAGGCGGCATTCACAGCAGAAAGGCCTCCAACTAAACATAAGAAGCATCTGAAGACTGATGTCATCATATTTGACGAAGAAGACAATAGAGGGGTGCTCCGCCCAAATGATGATGCACTATTAGTGACCATGTTGGTCGCTAACTACACAACCCAGAGAATTTGTATAGACAATGGCAGCTCGATCGACATCCTCTCTTGGGATGCCATCACCTTGTTAGTCCAAGCAGGAAAGGCCCCCAGAACTGTAAATATAATGAACGACTTCTTGGTGGTAAAGGCCCCGTTGTCGTATAACGCGATTTTGGGGCGTTGTACAATCTAAAGGCAATAACTTCAACTTATCAACTGAAGATAAAGTTTCCCATGGAAGACAGAGTGTGTAAGGTCAGGGGCGAGAAAGTACTCGCCTAAGAATGCTATGTATAGGAGTTGAAGGCCAGGGGGATAGACTTCCGAGCACTCGAGGAATAGACTCATAGTAAGAGACCACCACCCTGGCAGACCTCGTCGACCGAGATGAGGAGATCCAGGACAAACAAACCCTCTGACAGGTAGGGCCAAACAAGCCCTTGGAGCTGGCCTCCATCGACCCTGGAAGACTCAAACAAATAGTCAATCTAGGAATGAGAATGGATGCTGGGATGAGGCAATCCATTAAGAAACTCCTCCCTGAGCATCATGATGTGTTGGCAAGGAGTCACGACGAGATGTCTAGAATCGCCAACGCAATCATTGAACATCACCTTTGTGTGAACCCTAAGGCCAAGAAGGTCTGATAAAAATGCAAAAGTTTCAGTGCAGAGAAGTATGCCACCATACCCGAGGAAGTTGACCTCCTCCTTTCTGTGGGGTTTATCTGAGAAACTCATCTTTCGAAATGGTTGTCCAATGTGGTACTGGTAAAGAAGTCAAGCGGCTAATGGAGAATGTGTGTCGACTTTATTGACCTAAACAAGGCATGCCCGAAAGATAGCTTCCCGTTACCTCACATAGACCAAATCGTGGACTCAATGATGGGCCATCATCTTCTCAGCTTCGTGGATGTTTATTTTGGGTTCAATCAGATCCGAATGAATCCCGATGATGAGGAGACAATGATGTTCATCACGACCGAGGACTATTGTTACCAAGCTATGCCTGTTGGCCTGAAGAACGCAGGACCAACATATCAGCGATTGGTCAATCGGATGTTCAAAAATTAGATAGATTGTAACATGGAGGTTTATGTGGATGACTTGCTGGTCAAGAGTATGGAACCCGAACACCTCTTCGAATTCTTATGGAAAGCCTTCACAGTCCTGCGTCAATACATGTAACGCTCGTCCTTATGGTTGGTGTTTTTACAAAATATTTTAAAAAAGACGACAGAAATTACCGTTCGATTTAAAATCTTTTTACTGTCCTTCCCAGGATGCAAGACTTTACGTTATAAAATAAAATATACTTTTGGAATAAAAGAGGTTTACATCGGAAAACATCAATTTTAAAATAAAGGATCTCCTTTGCAATTAAAATATTCGTGCCTAGACTTTCGTGCTCTTCCCCTTTGGCCGTGTCCCTCCTGAGCGTACTGCTCATTCAGTTCCTATTAGGGAGGGGCACATATAAAAACTATAATAAGTCGAATAATCAGTAAATATTACTTCATACGGTTAAAATATAGCAACATAGGTTTACAGTCATGCATTTACCATTCCATACATACTATATGTACATGCATACATGCTTTCCTTTGCAAACATCAGTGGATGGGGTTTTCTTCTTTAAACATGCTTTTATTTTCGTAAAACGTTTCCCCCGTCACTGCCTTCATTTCTTAAAGAATGTCATGCATTCGTACATTCTTTTATTTTCACTTTCATAGGCTAGTGCTAGGGTTAGCGGCCTTATGGATAATGGATTCGCCCGTGGCCACGAGTTGGAATCTCATTCCGTCAGGGATGCAGTACTGGGTGCACTACCAGATACTACTATCTGGCATTGCAATATGCTCATTCATTCATTTGGGTACCCCTTTCATTCATATGGCCGTTACGTAGTTTCATACATTCATACATGCTTCATGCCTTTTTTTCTTTCATTCATTCATTCATGTCAGTTCTAAAGAGCTAAAGCTTTCATTCGTTCATGTGCATGAGCATGAGTTTTCATCTTTTCATTTATTTTTATTCATTTCATGCTTTCATGAGAAAACGTCATTTCATGAGAAAACATTCATTTCATGAGAAAACGTCGTTTAGGGCGAGAGCCTGAAAACCATCTTTTCATGCCATGTCTTTTCTTGAAAATACATACAATTGATACTGCGTATAGTCATCCATTCACATGCATACAATTAATACTTTTGGGGTGCGTGAATAGGGGCTACCAAAGAGGGTCGTACATACTTATAATTTAAAAACGTTATTCGTGCTTTGCTTCTTTTTCATAAAACGTTTGCCCTTCAAAAGGGAAAGCATTCCTTTTCTTCGTTTTCAAAAGGGGAACGCTTTTCATTTTCTTTTCATATCTTTTAAAAAACTCTAGAAGAGTTTGAACATAATACTTACCTGGACTCCATGCTACTTTCATATCATGCAGTCCATTCATGTGCGTGTCAGATGACAACCTACATGCATACATATAACCTTAACGTCATTCTCTATCTAGTGCATAAGCAACTGAACTAGAAATAGAGCTATGCTTATTTAGAACACTCTCCTTCTATCTCATGCTCTTTCATGTCCCTTACTACGGTAAAATATTTGGGGACCTATTACAGTCTCTACTTCCTATAACCTTGACGTTCTACTTCGAGTGCTTACTCACTAGGGTAAACCCATGATTCACCTTAGGATTAAGACACTATGACTTTCACCTTGTTCTTCTTATTAACCACGTTCTGACGCATGACTCAGACCGACAAAGTCACGCATATCATTCTTAGACAGTATACTCATCATTATCTTCATGTATCTTAGCTCACTCTAAATCTCATGACCATCCATACACGTCACACAGCTCTAAGCCACTTCGAGGCTTAAGCACGGTGTAACCATACATAGTACATATTACCCATTACATATGGTGAATCCGTCCGGCACATGTGTCTAACCATACAACACACGTACCTTACCCCTTTATCACCTAAGACCAACATATAATACAATGGTCACAAGCTTGTATGGACAAGCGCCATACTCCGTTACCAACCTTCTCGCTAGCATGACTCTTCGTGCTACCTGTCCTTTTAGACAGTTCGTCCCAACACTTGACACGATAGAACTCCATTCATAACTACACTTTACATCACGCCATGTAGCCCAAAACTATTCCCAAGCTACAACGTGACCCTGTTACATCACCTCACATATATCCTAGGTCATCACAACACAACTCCATGATTGACCATGTCACTTCATGACATTGCCCAGTCATACTTGCGTTGCACTACTCTGATACTTTTTAGCCACTTTGCACTTACTCCTGGTCATAAGCCAATCACACGGCTACACCCGTCGCCTTAAACTACAGCCACGTCACTCCTACAACACATAAACCACAACCACACTTCTCAGCACAGTCCACATCACTACACAGCACACTTCCCAACTATGCCCAACACTTCCCGTCACGACACATTACAACACCTTCATATTTCTTCTTCTCTTTTCGTTCGTAGCTTGCTAAATCAGGTAATACTCTGTTTCTCTAATCTTCTTGTAAATTCGGAACCATGCTAAGTGAGGTTATGCTTTATATTTGGAGATTTTTGGATTTCCTTGTGTAAACCGAATTCTGTGTAGCAATTCTAGGTTGATTTTCTATTTTGTTCCTTCTAATTCATATCTTAGCTAAGTAGACACGAAATGGAGGGAACTATGCCCTATTTTTTGTTAGTTCCAACTGTGCATATGCTTCGTTGGTTCCTGCTGTGTGTTATGCCTTGCTTGGTTCCAGTCGTATGTGATTATAAGCTACTTTGTTGTATTTCTTCTTGTGATTTATTAAGCCTAAGCCATATTTTGATTTTACCTTGTCTTTAGGTGTTAA
Organism: Cyclocarya paliurus; assembly: GCA_029856935.1. NCBI lineage: Eukaryota > Viridiplantae > Streptophyta > Magnoliopsida > Fagales > Juglandaceae > Cyclocarya > Cyclocarya paliurus. Next base: position 14,425,181 of record CM056945.1, on the reverse strand, counting down.
GTTAATAAGGTTTGAAGTTATGATTTTAAGCATACTTTCTTCAAGATTTATGGCCTAAGTAAACCACTAAGAATTTTGATTTAACTAGTAAGCTTGCTTTGGGAATTTTGAGTTGCCGAATATTGTACCTATTTTGTATGTTGTGTTTTCAGAAAATGGGATACTTTCCTAAGCTTTCTACAATTTTAGTATGGTTTGATTATGTAGTTGAAGCTTGGGTTAAGTGAAGGATGTTTAAGAGCATGCAAGTACAAAGACTATTGGTTGTCCAAGGGATTCAGAATTTTCTGCTATGCTTTTGTTGAAGCCTAAATCAGCCCATTTCATCCCTTTGTTCAATTTTACCTTGGCTCAACCAAAGATGAATTTTAGTATTAAAAACCATTGAAAAAGAAGTGACAAAAATCACTCCTTTTTACAAACATTGGCTCTTTTGTGGATTGCCTTCCAAAATGATAATTTCAAACTGTCCAATGTCCTTTTTCAATGAAAAATTCCAGATCTGAAATACCTTCTTGTTCCCTTCCCCTTTTCAAGTAAATTCCTACCATTTATGTGTTTTAATATATGATTTCCACCCATCCTTTAAGTAGAAAACAATGACCTTTTAAGAGGAGCAGCCAATGAGTTATGCGCTTTCATGAGTCTCTTTGAATTGTATAGGATGAGGATTTTAATGCTTTGGCCTAACGTTACTCATGGTGGGTAGACAAATGGGTTAAGGAAATGCTTAATTCCAAGTTAGAATTTAAGTGAGCTTGTGAGTGTATCGATTAGTAAAGTTTAAAGTAAGGTGGATTTTAATGTGTCTATCTCATTTTATTGAATAGGAGTCTATTTTCAAGATCAAAGCAACTTACTAGTAAAGCTCACAGGTAAGCAGCTATAACCATGCTCTTTACACAAGTTCTCTTTTATGAAAGAATATCTCTCTCTCTTTTCAAATGTTTTTCTAAAGAAAGAGTAAGCATGAAAATATATTATGTATAAGCCCTTCTTGGTAGCCCCTATTAAGTACCCAATTACTATAATTGTGTGTATGTGTATAAGGTAATGTATCATGAGATTTTTATGCATGCTCTCTCTTAAATAGCTGATGCCTTGCTTATATGTACCATGACATGAAACCCTTTTTCAAAAATGTATATGCATCGGACTAAAGAAAGACAATGAAAATGAATGAATGCAAAGGAAAGGAAAGAATGAAATGAATGTTCAATGTATGAAAATATGTAACAGCCACATGAATGAAAGGGGTACCCAAATGAATGAATGGGCAGATGGCAATGCCGGGTAGTAGTATCTGGTAGTGCACCCAGTGTTGCACCTTGATGGAATGGGATTCAAACCCGTGGCCACGAGCTAATCCATTGGTCCAAAAGACCGCTAACCCTAGCAGGCAGGGCGTAATAGTGTGCAATGGCCGATGAAAGTGAAAAGATGAAAAGCATGTTTATGCATGAAAGTATGGTTTACTTCCCAAAAATGTTTATGCATGAAAGTATGGCATATTTCTCAAGAACATTTATGCATGAAAGCATTTTCAAGAGAATTGCAAATGTTTATGTATGCATGTTTTCAAAAGAAAGTTATGTGAGTAGTATGTTAACGGCATGGTGTACTGCTTACTAAGTATTAGACTCACTTTTGTGTTTATGTGTTAAATGTCCAGGTAATGATGGAGAGGCTGTGGAGCCAGGCATTGCCAAGGAGGGAGGGGCTGACGTTTAGTATTCCCCGGTTCATTGACTGGTGATGGTTTTGGTTTAAGTTTTAGGATGGGTCCGATGTTGGGACGTTTTGTGGTATTTACTTTAAACAATATGGTTTTTGGGTATGTTGTAAATTCTATGGTGGGGTGATGGTAATGGTGTGACTTCTATGGAGGGATGATGGTAACCCCTCATATGATGGCTTGCCACCTTTTTGTTAGTATTGAAGGGACTGAGTTTCTTCTTATTTTGAAAACTAATTACGTTTGATGAATGGATGATGGACTCTGAGAGTCCTTTATAGAAATGTTGAATCGAATGTCTATTAGGTGTTCCCTTCCTTTGATTATGAATCTAGAGTGCATGCGTGACAAGTTCACACATATCCCATGTTACTTCCGCAGGAAAAAAAAAAGAGAGAAAAAGAAACATCCCATAATAATATTAATAATAGGGCATTTATATATACAAGAAGGAAATGAAATGAACAGGTAAGTGTCCTGCCTCGTCCTGGGTAGTTTGGGGCAGGGTGGTGACAAGTGGCGGGTTTTGCTCATTCATATGGGCATGCTACCAACACCATTGCTGAATGTAGAGCTCTACTTAATGGGCTTCAGTTGTGTAAGCAATTGGGTTTGAGAGATATTTTGGTTGAATTGGATTCATTGGTCATAGTGGGCTAGTTGGCTTCGGGAGTGTGTAAATATTGATTTTTTTGGAATTATTGGGAGGAAATCACAGCTATTGTTGGGGAATTAAATGTTTGCTTTTGTCATATTTTCTGATAAGCTAATATGGTGGCTGATTTTTTAGCTAAGCAGGAGATGCATGGGGTCAATTTACAAATCGATGATGACACCTACCTCCAAGGCCCAATTCGGGGTTTGATTCGTATGGACAAGATTGGCATGCCTTATCTTAGACATAGATGATGTATTGGTTTTTAGGGGTTTTTTTCGAGGGGCCTTTTGTTGGGTTTATTTGGGATTTGTTATACTAGTGGTTTTATTTTGTTTATGGTATTTATCCACCATAAGTGAGGACTTTTAATAAAATTGGGACGGCATTACTTTTGTACATGTGACCTCAGATCTTCTGAAAAGAGAAAAAGAAAATCATAACTACGGATTATAGCGTCTCATCATCACAATGGTAATAGAAAATGGGAAGTTCTGAGCTTCACAATTCAACATTAAGTCTGTGTATAACGTTTGCACAATGTATGTATTTCAATTCTCAGTGGATCTATACGAAAAAAGTAGTCCTTATGATAATCCATGGTAGATTGATATGTTAAATTTTGAAAACCATAATAAAAAGAGGAAGACGTAGAAGGAAGAGAAAGAAGAAAGACAATAAAAAAGAATAAAGAAATTAAAAAAATATATTAAAAACCTTCAGAAGTTTAATGTCGCATTACTCTACCTTGTCATCGTGCACACATCATATTAGTTTTAGCATCTTGTTTTGATGCTATATTATGCTATTCAACCACCGTAATCATAGAAAATAAAATATTAATGGCTCCATAGTGTTTTTTAACAACACAACTTGCGGATGAATATCACCCAATTACTTTTATTGGTTAAGCGCCATATCTTCTATATATAAAAGCATCAATCCAAAAACCGATAAGTATTTTTTGTTCTAACATTTTGCTTCCCAATTTTAACCCTCTGTTTCAAATTTAACGGTTTCATCCCTCGTGCTGCTTGCAGCTTTCTCCCACTGCCATAGTGAGTTTTGGAAGTTCAAAAACATTTCACTAATTTATCTCTAATTTTGTCGCTGATTTTATCATCAAATTCCTTTCTCTTTTGTCTTATTTCCCCTTCTACCGATTGTGTCTATTGTCTTTTTACAGTACTTTTTCTTTTGAGCAGTGTTACTCTGCCGCCTGAGTAGCACCGCTCCATTTGACAGATAGTTGCTTTTACAATTTTTTTTTTTTATTTTTCTATTCACATTTTTTTAATGTATTTAAATCTTTTTTATAAATAAAAAAATACACCAATACACTTAAAATCACTTACTTTATCATTAAGTAATAAAAAAATAATTTCACTGAACGGTCAAATGGAGCAGTATGTTTTGGGCAGCAAAGTAGTGTTTCTCTTTTCTTTTTTTTTACTTTATCTCTTACACGTTTTGTACTTATCTCATCCCTAGTTTCCCAGAAACATTTTCTTTCTTTTTGTCGTTTTTTCATGGCTTCTATTCCTCACTTTCTCACACAAACTTCTTGTTGGCCTTGGAATTCATCTTCTTCCTTGTGATTCTCAGCATCACGTGGGTGAAATTTTTCCTCATGCTCTTCTCACTTGAAGATGTTTGAATTTCTATAGGCTAACCAAATAAATCATACGCATATGCATGAAGCCAAACCAAACCCAAATACAAGTAGTAAGATGTTTGAATTTCTACAAATTGAGTAAAGAAATCATATGCAGATACATGAAATTAAACCAAACTCAAACAATATGTAATATATGTTTAGATTTTAAAAAAAAAATGCCAGAGGATTCGAAAAACAAAGAGGGGAGATCTGAGACATCCTTAGACCTAGACCCCAAAGCTGCCATTTTCTTTATTTCTCTTCGGACCACACATTGTCGAAATAATGGGATCAATAGACATGCATCAAATTAGAAGAAACCATACACCAAATCGAACAAAATAAACACTATCTGTGTAGATCTAAAATCAATTGGTGGTGAAAAGATTTAACAAATAGAAACAAGGGAGATCTGAGAGATCCTTACACGGAGGCACCGAGGAGGTGTGAGGTTGCAGGTCGTGGAGGGTGGCGGCTATTGTTTTTGGAAGTTAAATAGAGGGAAGAGAGGAGAGAGTGCGATCGAGTGATAGTGAGACAAAGAGGGAGATGGAAGAGAAAGGGTTGCAAAGATAGACGGAGGGAGGAAGACGACGGCTGCTGTTGTTGGTGGAAGATTGGCGAAACAGAGGAGAGAAGAGAGAGCGTGACAGAGAGAGAGAGAGAGAGATGAAAAAGATAGAGACATGGGGCGAGAGACGAATGATTTCCAAAAAGTGTAGAGGCTCTCGGCAAGAGGAGAAGAAGATAAAAGGGAGAGAGAGGGAAAGAAGAAGACAATAAGGGGTTTGATAGCTTTCCTCATTTGCTTTTGGGGATAAAGTCCAAAATTTTAAAAATTTCTCAAAGAGAAAATCTATTCCAAAGCCGGTCTAACCTCGTACTCCACACACTAGCTGATGTGTTCGATCAAGTTTATGTAAAACGGTCGAGTTCCTTTGAGTAAAACGCCCCTCCATCTATTAATCCCCACAAAAGCCGAAAGGGTTCCTTCTCTCCATCTGCGATAACTCCATTTGCGATTTACAAATCTCCCTTTGAAGCATCTCAAATGGCACTGCAGGCGAATCTCTCCCTGCCTTTTTCTTCTCCCCCTCCATCTGCGAAGCCGTCGATTATTCTCCTCCGTTCTTCTCTAAGAAGAAAATAAAGTGATCTCCAACTCCCAAGAGACCCCAAAAGCCCAAGGTCACAACTAGTGAGCTGCTAAATTGGTTTCTTATTGGCCACCTCTCAGAGATTTATTGAGTATTTTGGTCCATTTTCAATTTATTTTTCCTCTTCTTTTCGGTGTTTTGGATTTTGTTTCCTGACATGTAAAACTTTTGCTGAGATGAAATAGAACATGACATGGTTTCAATTTTTTCTTATTGTCCTGAGTGATTTCTCTTCCCATTTACATAAAAACAAATTAAATAAAGAAGTTCTTACTTCTTTTTCTACTAGCAGTTGATAGAGTTCACCAACTAGCTGCTTTATATCTGTGACATTAATTAATGTTGGGACAAGAGAGAAGAAATTGTCCAGCAATTTCCTGGAAGAAAATTTGGAAATTCCACAGAAAGCCAAGAAGGAACTCTATTAATAACTGTTTATTGTGAAAATCAGCAAAATAAGTGAATAAAAAAAACACAAGAAAAAGGTAATGAAGAAAGCAGGAAAGGGAACTTGGAGGTGTGTACGTAGTTTGATAAAAGTGGAGGAAGAGGGTCTGGACGATGGAGTTGTAGCAAAGAGAGAGAATTTAATGGAAACTTGGATAGGAAGACAACGCGTACACAACAGCACAAGGGTGACAGCACGCGGACAACGGCAAGAACTGAGCGGGAGGGGTAGGGGCGAGGTGAAGTTGGGAAGGAAAGAAATTCAAAATGGCTGATTTGGGGAAAACTGGATTTGGCTTTTGAGTAAAACGCATGTGTTTTATTGTAACAATTTAAAAAAAAAAAAAATTCCACATCGGCAAAGTGTGGTGTTGGTTACCATAGAGGCTTAAGTGTAGTAGAACTCTTTCTCAAAATTTTCGTACAGTCAGATATTTTGTAAAAGAAAAATGTTGTTTTGCCACTTGCATTTGTCCGCTCTAACAAACCGCCTAACGTGGTGACATACGTAGTGCATGAGTGGCATTCCATGTGGCATGGTCATAGAAAAAAAAAAGATTCAGCCCCTTTCACGTGACTGTCTGTCTGTGTCTATGAAGACCGAACCCTAGTCCCCATCTCGCATCCATCTACCCCACTCCCTCACAGCGCCGACCACCATTCTCAACCCCATCTCTGGCGAGTTTTTCTCAGCCCTGATTTGAGTTGTTCTTAACATCGATTCGACGCCACCTGATTCAACTCCACAAGTTCATCCTCACCACGATTCGAGTAACCTTCCCACGTGTCTTTGAAAAAAATTTATTCATCTCTACTAGGTAGCCGTGACCTTGTCTCTATGTATTGAGTTTGGCTGGACTCACCGACAGCTTCTAGGTAGTTGTATCTGTGTATTGGTTCTTTTATTACCTGGACTCACCGACTTCGTATTTGTTGCTTATAGTGACATACTTTTAGTCATACAAATTGCCAATATAGAATATTTTTGCTTGCATTTTGGGTTTATGTTTGCAGTTATTAAATTTCTTATCCATTTCCTGTTACTAACTTGAGGTGTATTGGGTGGATGATGGTATTTTTTTTCTGGGATTTTGGATGGATAGTGCTCTATGTTTGCTTGAATTTTGGTCTTATAATGCTCTGTTTTTGCTTTTATTTTGGGCTTATAGTGATCTTGGTGATGCTGCTACCATGCTAAAACTTTTTCTTTGTTTATTTTTATTTTTGGGTTTAAATCTCTCTAGTTTCTTTGTACTCTTGCTTGTTTGATTTCTTTGATTGTATCTTAAAAGTGAACAACTTTGCAAGGGATGGGGATGATGTTTGAAGAGATTGTAATGGCTTGCTAGTTTTGAAGAACGAACCTGCCATTTCTTGATAATTTTTATGGCTTGCTATTTTCATTGAAAAAATATCACTATTCAGTGCACCCATAAAAGACTTTTTTCCTACTACATGTTCTTTTCTCTTTTATATTTCTATAATAAAAGTTTGAACTAAAAGGCTAGCATTATTCAATTGATTTTAGTTGAGTGGATGGTGCTCTATTTTTGCTACGATTTTGGGCTTACAATGGAAAAGCAATTACTAAGAGTAGAAAGCACTTACATAGTTTTGCTTGAAAAGATAAATTCCACCACAATAGTTCCAGCTTGTAATTAATTGTTGAAGTAATATTAGGATTTGTATTAGTGATGGAAACTTGTGATTAAGCTGAATCATATGAAAGCTAGAAGGAAGTAGGTTCCAATGAGATGATCTTATTGATGATTGAAAAAATGGAGGCTTATGAGTCATGGTTGAAAAGCTAGCACTTTCAATGTGGAATTAAAGCTTATTTTTAATTTACATCATGAACTATAATTGATATTTGGACCTTCAAATAAATGAAAATTTTCACTTCTAATTGTATGCTAATTGTTGAATTTGATGATGAAAATTTTTATAGTCTTCTCATGTCAATAATATGAAGAAAATTATTTTTCTAATTTAATTATCGGATGCTGATTGTTGGTTCTCCAAGGAAGTCAATATGGGTTCCGACATTGAGCTATCGAATAATGAGTGGCACACAACATATTATTTCCTTTAACAAGCTGTAATAATTTAACATATTGTTCTCTATATTTCTTGATATGCATAGTGGAGTAATCACTTATCAAGAGAAGATAGACCAAATTACAATGTGAGTGCACACAACATGAGGCTCCACTATCCCAGGTACACTTAAAAAGTCAAGTGTTCCAATGTTCATTTCTATTCTTTATTTTCTTTATGTACAATGCATTTGATCATTGTCCTAGGTATCTTGGCTACATGATCAAGAAAGCCAAGTTTGGATACATGCGCTAGATTATTTTTCTACTCCTTCGACTGCTCCTCCACCTCCATTACAAGTGCAACCTACCCGATTGCATCTCTCGGATCAAGGATGATGATCTATACCAAGCCTTGCAATGATGCATTTTTTAAAGTGTTGTACGACACAGGTGCTATTGTATTTGTGATGAACTACAATCTTGTATTGATGCATTTTTTAAAGTGTTGTACAACATAGGTGCTATTGAACTACAACTTTCTAATGAAGTGGTTTTGAAAGTGCTGTACAGCATAGGTGCTATTGTATTTATGATGAACAACACAAGCCTTGTCATGAAGTGTTTTGAAAGTGTTGTACAAAATTGGTACTTTTTGTAATTTCAAGTGTTTTGCACACCTGTTGCACGTTTGTATAGGCATAGGTACTTTTGAAATTTCAAGTGTTTTGCACACTTGTTGCGCATTTGTACAATATAGGTGCTTTTTGTAATGAAAGTGTTGGGCTTTTGTATCCTTTGTTTGAATCCTTTGTTGTAAATGGGTTTTTTGTAATGAATGTTCTTTCACACATTTAATTAAGTAATCTGTTGTTAAACATTTTCAGGATATTGAACTTCATCCATCAGTGATAGAAAAAACAAGCACAAGACTTCCAGGATATTCAAGTCCATCCATTTTGGAAATTTATACATGAGAATATTCAAGTTTACAAAAAGCTTTCACATACATATAGACCTTTCAAGTCTCAACAAATACAAACAACTTCCACATACGTATAGACTTTCCAAGTTTACTACTTCTATTACAACATCGATATGTCTAATAACATTTTACTTTGAACAGAACCCACGTGGATATAAGTAACCAAAAAAACAAAAAAAGGCCACGACAATGACCGTGTAGCAGGATATTGAACCCAAGTGAATTCAATCGCTATGTAGCAGGAGTTCCTTCCCTTGATGGGACACAATCACCATGTTCATCACTCTTTACTGGAGTTACTTTACAAGGCATGGGAAATGTATCGCTACCAGGCACAACATTATTCTCACTGGCTTTGTTCTCTACCGCTACTCAAGTTTTCTTATTTCATGCACAAGCATGGTTGATCTGTTGAGGTAACTGATTGCCTCAACATTGCCTGCCTTCCAGTTGCATTTCTTGGCCTAGTTATCGGGCTAGATTTATCAGAAACCGAGTCATTCTCACCAGGGAAAGCAAGACACCATTCGACTTGACAAGAAGGCCCGCATTGCCTTAACCCAATTAAAGATCAAAATGTTTATATATATGAAATACCTTGCTCCTTCCTTCCTTCTGACGTAAGCAATTACGTCAGATGCGTCAGCCTGCCCACTTCTCTCTCTAGTGTCTAAGAGCCCCGTTACTCGTGCCAGACCCCGATGACGTGTTTTAAAAGATACTACGTAATCTATAAAGCTAGTTTTGTGTTTTAAAGTAATGTGTATTTTACATGGAAGATTCCTATCACTATTTAAATAAAGAATATTTTAAATAACTCAATTATAATATCTTTGAAGAGCTCCAAAAATATTATAATTGTAGGGAATCATTTTATATAAATGATTCCAGTTATTTAAAATATTAGGTGATTTAAATAATGATGGAATCTTTATTAATTTAATAGTTTTACTCTTTTAAATATTTTAAGTAAGATTTCATCATTTTATTAATGATGAAAGAATATTATTTTAAATAATACTCTATCTTAAATCCTCTTAGTGCTTTTAAATAAGTCAGCTTTTACACATTTTCAAATCAGTATTTAAGGGTCATCGAAGACCATTTTTATAGACCCCCAGATGTCAGGTTTTAGGATAAAACCCCAACCCTCTCTCTCTCCTCTCTCCCTCTCGGCTTGCGATGTACGCGGCCTCCCTCTCACGCCCGAACACCTCAGCCCCCAGCCCGGCGCCGCCGTGTGCTGCCGTGCCTCATGACCACCACCACCGGCACCGCCTCCCTCCAGCGAACCTCCCCATGCCGGCCTCTTCCTCCCACGCTCTCTCCTCCTCCTCCCCGTGCGCCGTCCTCCGGCGCCACCACCTCCAGGGTAGCTCCCCCAGCCACCGACCGGCCTCCTCCATTAATCTCGGCCTCCCTCTCCCCGCCGGTAGCCTCCCATGCACAAGCACAAGTGCACCCACGCACGGGTTCACTGTGCGAGCCCCTAGCACCGCCGTGCGCGGCCATCTCGGCCACCAGACACCACCACGAGACTCCTGAGGTCTCCCCCTTCCTCCTCCAGTAAACCTACGGCCAGTAGGCCTCTCCTCCACCTCCCGGTGTCTCCCGTTGTCACGCACTGGTTTAGCCCGATCCGTCGCTGTCCGCTGCCACCCATAGCGAGCGACCACCCTAGCCGGCATCCTTAGACCACCACGAACCCAACGGTACCACCCACGGCCCCGATCTGCCACCCACGGCCCCACACTCTCTCTCACTCTCCCACAGCTTCTCCTCCCTCACAGTGCACGGCCAACCACTGTAGACCACCGTGCCGACCACCACCGACCCTCCACGGCTCCACTAGCAACCTCCCCTAGCCTAGCCCAAGCTTAAACCACCACTTTATGTGGTGGGTAATCACTGCACTTGATGGACAGTCACTGTGCATGACTGACCGCCACTATACACGGCAAGATCCGCCGTGATACGCTCATTGCCATCATCATCAAGGTCACCTTAGGCCCTTCCAAGACTACACCTAACTATCCAAACACTTAAACAGTTACTGTACACGGTGTAGCCACCCCGTACGTTCCTCCGGCGTATTCGCTGTGACGGTCAACGAGCGACGCATGGGTTATCCCGTCGATGGTATAATTCTCTATCCCTTGCTATTTATGTTAGATGCTAGCTAGTTGACTAGGTTGTGGACTGCGCTGCTAGTATTATAGAATTTATGTGTAGTATTGGTGATGTGATGGGCTGTGATGTGAAGTGCTGGGCGTAGTTGGAAATGTGCTGTGTAGTGGTGTTGACTATGGCGTGAGGTGTTGGATGGATTGGTAAGTGTGTCGTGAAGTGTTGGGATCTATGCCGTGTAGTATTGTGGACTGTGCTGTGAAGTGTGATTGTAGTGCATGTGCGGTAGAAGTGACGTGGTGTAGTGTCGTGAGTGGAGTACACGTAAGGTGTACTCCATGTGGTGGAGCGATGCACCATATGGCGTGTGTGTCATAATGGTGACATAGCAGAGTGTCGTAAATGGAGTACATGTGGGATGTACTTCATGTGGTGGAGCGACGCACCGTATAGCGTGTAGGCCATAGCGGTGACGTGGCGTAGTGCTGTGAATGGAGTACACGAGGAGTGTACTCCATGTTGTGTGACGACGCACCGTATGGCTTGTACGCCATAGCGGTAATGTGGCGTTGTGACGTGAAGGGAGTATACGCGGAGTATACTCCATGTGGTAAGTGTTGCACCGTATGGCGTATATGCCATAGCGGTGACGTGGCGTAGTGTTGCGAATGGAGTACACGAGGAGTGTACTCCATGTTGTATGACGACGCACCGTATGGCATGTAAGCCATAGCGGTGATGTGGCATAATGTTGTGAATGGAGTACATGAGGAGTGTACTCCATGTTGTGAGACGATGCACCGTACGTCATATGTGCCGTATTGGTGACGTGGCGTAGTGTTGTGAATGGAGTACACAAGGAGTGTACTCCATGTTGTGTGACAACGCATCGTATGGCGTATAGGTCATAGCGGTGATGTGATATAGTGTCGTGATTGGAGTATACGAGGAGTGTACTCCATATGGTTAGACGACACACCGTATGGCGTGTATGCCATAGCGGTGATGTGGTGTAGTGCTGTGAATGGAGTATATGCGGGGTATACTCCATGTGATGAGACGATGCACCGTATAGTGTGTAGTAGTGTTGTGAATGGAATATACGAGGAGTGTAATCCATGTGGTGAGACGTTGCACCATATGGATGCCATAGCGGTGACGTGGCTTGGTTCTGTTAATGGAGTATACGCGGGGTATACTCCATGTGGTGAGACGTTGCACCATATGGCGTATGTGCCATAGCGGTGACGTGGCTTGGTTCTGTTAATGGAGTATACACGGGGTATACTCCATGTGGTGAGACGACACACCATGTGGCGTGTGTGTGTCATAGTGGTGATGTGGCATGGTTCTGTGAATAGAGTATACGCGGAGTAGACTCTATGTGGTAAGTGCTGCACCATGTGGCGTGTGTGCCATAGTGGTGATGTGGCATGGTTCTGTGAGTGGAGTATACGCGGGATATACTCTATGTGGTGAGATGGTGCACCGTATGGCGTGTATGCCACAGTGGTGACGTGGCGTAGTGTTGTGAATGAAGTACGCATGGAGTGTACTCCATGTATGGGATGGTGCATCATACGGCATGTGTGCCGTAGTGGTGATGTGGCGTAGTATTGGGAAGGGAATATGTGTGGAGTCTACTCCCTAAGGTGCAGCAACGCACCGTATGGCGTGTTGCAAGGATGAGGATGGTTGCGTAGTTGTTAGGGGAAGAACTTGGTGTATCGTGTCGGAAACTGTGGAACAGTGTCCCGAAATGGCTGCGAAGTATGGCTGTAATCCAAGACGACGGGTGTTGCCATGTGATTGGTTTATGGCCGGGAATAAGTGCGAAGTGGCTAAGAAGTATCAGAGCAGTGCAGCGGAAGCATGATTGGGCAACGTCATGAAGTGACGTGGTCCATCATGGAGTTGCTCTGTGATGACCTAAGATGTATGTAAGGTGATGTGACAAGGTCACGGTGTAGCTTGGGAACAGTCTCGAGCTACATAGCGTGACATGAAGTGTAGTTATGAACAGAGTCCCATTGTGTCAAGTGTTGGGATGAACTGTCATGAGAGTCGGGTAGCATAAAGAGTCGTGCTAACTGGTAAGAGAAGGATGGTATCGGAGTATGGTGCTTGTCCATATGACCCGATGACCAATATAAGGTACGTTGGTCTTAGTTGATAAAGGAGTAAAGTACGTGTGTTGTCTGATTAGACACATGTGTAACATCCCAGATTTTAGTGTATTTTTAATGAGAAATTATTTTAACTAATTGTGGATTTTTACCTTGTTTTAAGATTTAGAGGTTTTATTATATTATTTTATGATATTTTAAGTGTGAAATTATTTTATTGTGCTTTCAGAATTTTTTTAAATTAGTGTTCTGTAATTTAAATTCCTTTTTATTTTAAAGGATATTTTAATCAGAGTTTATTAATTTACTTTAACTAGTTTTGAGTTTAAATAGATTTATTTATTTATTTTACTGTTTTTAAATAAATATTTTGAGGATCAGTTGTGACCCAAAAAATTGTGAGGGTTGGACCTCATTTATTTTCCTCATCTTTTCTTTTCTCTTCTTTTATTTTTTCTTTTCTTTTCCTCCGGTTTTCCTTTTTCTCCCGCCTTCCCTCTCTCCTCGCCCGACTCCCTCTCTCTCACGTGTTTCGATCTTTCCACCGCAGCACCCCGCCGGCCATCCGTGGTCGACACCGTCGGTGCCGTTCGACTCCCCGTGCGCCGGCGACCCAGCCCCTCCATTTTCAGACCATCTTGTGTCGCCATTAACCGCCACAACTCGTTTGAACCCGTGGTGGTTTTCGCATCATTCTGCCGCCATCCGGCCACCTCCGGCCATCAAATTCCTACCACTTCATCACCGGCCCACTAGTAAGCTTTTCCACCCATTCCCGGCTCCGGTCCGTCGCCGGAGCCGCCCATACAAACCCCCTCTCCGATTCGACATTCTCAGCCTTAAAACCACTGTTTCGGCCGCCACCCACGGCCAACCATCACTTCCATTAGCTTCACCACCTCCTATAGGCCTTACCCTACCGTTCCCAAGTCTTCGTTTGACCCTGGGTGAAATTTGAGTTTCACTGTGTTTTGGCCACAGTGTTTTTTACACTGTGGAGTTGCTGTTTTGGTACTTCCAGTTCCTCCGTGATCCTCCATAAATTATTTTAAAGCGCTGTAAGTATTTCTCCAAAAGACTTTTAAGATTTAAATATATTTTTGCAATAACCTGTTTTATAATCTGTGAATTGGTTATCTGTTTAAACTGTTGGTTATTTGGAAATTATTGATAACTGTTGGTTGTTGGTAATTGGTCGTTTTCATGGCATTGTGCACGCATGCGTGGATGTGTAATTTCAAAAGGCTTTTTGGGTGTGTGTGTATCACCCCCAAGCCGAGATGGGTTATTATCTCGGTGGAGCTCCTCTGAGCACTCGGGAGCAGAATATACTGAGTGTCGTCCCCTGGAGCTGTTGCTCGGGACTTGGACGAGATGGTAGTGCTCTCGATCCGACTCCATGATCTCTCGGGCTGGCGGAGATCCGAGGATGCTTGGCTATGTACGCGGTAGGCGCGGAACTGGGCATCACTCGTATTGTATCACTCGCACGGTCGCTACCTGTGGTGTGATGAAGGGAGCTAGGGTATGTGGATGGTCCCTAGGGGAGGCCATGGTGCATACGGGATAAAATTGGAATTAATGTAACTATTTCTGGATTTTATTTATGTGCCAAATGGTGATTTTTGGCGTGCGTGGAAAACTGTGATTTTCGAGAAATGATGTTTTTCTCGGGTTTGGTGTTTTGGTCATCATGTGCATGCATAGGGGCTGTTGTATTTATATATTTGTTATCTTAGAGTATTTTTGGGTTTTACTTACCTGTGGTACCATTTATTGGTACTACAGATTTTGATGCAGGTTTTGAGGAGGTTGAGCCCGAGGATGCGGCTCATCCTGAGGAGTAGGGACATTTGGCTATGTTCTATTTTTGTATTTGTATTTTATTTGAGATTGTTTTATGAACAAGAAAATTGTATTATGTTGACTTGTGGATTTCAGTACTATTTTTGTATTGTATTAAAATCTGGTACTTAGTTATCTGACTTAACCTTTCCGCTGCATTTTATTTTTGTACACGTGTTGCATTTCACACACTCAGCACGTGTCGTTGGGGTGTGTGACCGTGTTGTCATCATCCCGTGTGTCTCGATTTTCGTGCGTGTCCGTGCATGGAAGTTGGGGGCGCCACAACATGTGCCGGATGGATTTATCATATATAATGGGTAATCTGTCCTAAGTATGATGACGCGATACTTAAGCCTCGGAGTGGTTTAAAGCCGTGTGATTTGTACGGATGGTCATGAGAAGTAGAGTGAGCTAAAATACATGAGGGTAATGATGAAGGTACTGTCTAAGAATGGGATGCATGACTTAGTTGGTCTAAGTCATGCGTCGGAATGTGGTTAGTAAGAAGAACAGGACAAAGGTCCTAGTGTCTTAATCCTAAGATGAACATGAGTTCATCCTAGTGAGTAAGCACTCGGAGTAGAACATCAAGGTTGAAGGAAGTATAGACCGTAATGGGTCTCTAAGGGTTTTTTTATCATAGTAGGAAACATGAAAGAGCACGGGATAGAAGGAGAGTGTTCTCTAAGTAAAGCATAGCTCTATTTCTAGTCAGTTGCTTATGCACTAGATAGAGAATAACGTTAAGATTATGTATGCATATAGGTTGCCATCTGACACGCGCATGAATGGACTGTACGGTATGAATGGACTGTATGGTATGAAAGTAGCATGGAGTCCAGGTAAGTGTTACGTTCATACTCTTCTAGAGTTTTCTAAAGATAAGAAAAAGAAATATTTTTCCTTACGAAAACAAAGAAAAGAGATGGTCTTCCATTTTCAAGGGCAGACGTTTTACGAAAATAAGAACGAAAAGTAACGTATTTAAAGTGTAAGTATGTACGGCCTCCTTCGGCAACCCCTGTTTACGCACCCAAAAGTATTAATTGTATGCATGTGAATGGATGACTATACGTAGTATTTATTGTATGTATTTTCAAAGAAAAGAAGATGAACGAAAAGATGTTTTTCGGGCTCTCGCCCCAAACGAACTTTTTCTCAAGAAAAGAATGTTTTCTCACAAAAAGAAGCTTTCTATAAAAAGATGTTTTTCCATGAAAGCATGAAAAGAAACGAAAAGAAAGGAAAGGCATGCTCATGCACGTGAAATGAATGAAAGCTACCGCTCTCTAGAGCTGCCATGAATGAACGAACGTAAGAAAGAAAGAAAGAAAGGTATGAGCACGCATAAATGTATGAAAATACATAACGGCCACATGAAATGAATGAACGGGGTATCCAAACGAATGAATGGGCAGATTGCAATGCCGGGCGGTAGTATCTAGTAGTGCACCCAGTGCTACATCCCTGACGGAAAGGGATTCCAACACGTGGCAGTGGGCGAATCCATCGGCCCAAAAGGCCACTAACCCTAGCACGCGAGACATAACAATGTGCACTGGCCTATGAAAGTGATAAGAAAAGAATGTATGAATGCATGGCATTCTTTAAGGAATGAAGGCAATAACGGGGGAAAGTTTTACTAAAAGAAAAACACATTTTAAATATGAAAACCCCCGTCTACTGATGTTTACGAAAGAAAGCATGTATGCATGTACGTATAGTATGTATGGAATGATGAATGCATGACTGAAAACCTATGTTTTTATATTTTAACTGTATGACGTAACGCTTATTGAGTATTCGACTCATTTTAGTTTTTATGTGTGCCCCTCCCCCCACAGGAACTGAATGAGCAGTACGCTCAGGAGGGACACGGCCAAAAAGGAGAAGGGCACGGAAGTCTAGGTATGATGGTTTTAAATGTAAGAAGGGCATTTCTTTATTATTTTAAAGATTTATATTTTCCACTGTTTTAAACCCCAAGCCTCTTTTATTATAAAAGCACATTTTATTTTATAACGTAGAGTCTTGCACCCTGGGAAGGACTGTAAAAGATGTTTTAAATTGGACGGTAATTCCCGTCGTATTTTCTAAAATATTTTGTAAAAATACCCACCACGAGGACGGGCGTTACAATATATGAGATAAAAATAAAAATATAATTAAAGGTGTATAACAGTGATCACTGTCATACCTTTTGAGCCTCGTGTGATTTTCTTTCCAGTTCAAGTTGGGAATGAGCAATGTCTCTCTGGTGCTTAAGCTCTTCCATCTCCCTCTCCATCTATGAAAAGTAATTTTCATTACAGTTAGATTACATTTATCGATGATAGTCACTTTGTTTTCACTTTACAACTCCTCCCCTTTTTTTATTGTCCTTTTGGTTGATAAAAGACTAGTAGAATACATTTCTTTATCTAATGCACAAAAACCGGAGCCCTTTAGGTCAAAGACCAACTCAAATGCATCTAAAAAAGATTATTCAACTAGTGCCTAGTATATCATCGTGCAAGTTGAATTTATGGCCTAGGATTAAAAGGAGGAAAGCATTTATGTCTCACATCCCTTTAGTTGGGGTAATATGGCTTTATTGAGCTAAGGTCGGTTGAATCACACTTTTATGAAGCCATTTACTTACAAAATTTATGTGGCTACAAAGGCACCATGATTAAGTTACGTCATTTAGAACATATATGCAAAAAACAGCACGTCCAAGACTTTCATAGATTTACTAGAAACTTAAAAAACTCATGTTGTGGAAGTTACAAATTATCAATTACTCAAAAAGAAAAGGTATACCTGTTGTATTTTTAAGTCCTTCTCCACTAGTAAAGACCTCAAACATGAAGATGAAAAAGGCTCGGGACTCCGTAACTCTGCTTTAAGTCTGGCCATTTTCTCAAACAACTTTTGTGCCTTTCTATTATTTCTAGTTGCTATCATCTATTTACAATTCCTGCTAGCCAGATTACCACCCAAGCAGACTCTTTAGATTTTTTATTAAGATACCCCACCAGGTTTACAATCTAATTACCAACAATTTTGAGGGTTTATTGTTCCAAGGAATTGCATGCATCCTTCTTAGTGTTGAATAAGATTATTGATCTTTGGTTCCTTTTCAGCAATCTATATAGACGCTGATGGTACTTGCATGTACAAAATTCTAGACTATGGACTTCTACAATTGTGGAAGTCATTTAAATTGTTTCCAAAAACCTTGAATGAGAGTCAGAGCATTACTGTGACGCCCCCAATTCCCGTTTGGGATGGAACAGAGACTTAGAGCGTCGGCGCATGCAACATAAGGTTACATACCCCCCATTTATGATAGTTAATATGCAATGCATCCTAGTATGCAACTAGCAGTATGCAATAATCGCAGCGGAAATAAAAGGTTAAAATGTAAGATATGCCATAATAACTAAAAACATCCCAAATTCATTAGAAAATCATCATGTTCAAAATACCAATGTAGTATAGACTTATATATAAAGTCATATTATTCTCTTCATGCGATCTATAGCATGAAGGACTCGGGTTTTAAACATCAACATAAAATCTAGCTTCTTCAGAAAATCTGGCTCCTCCTCAAACATGCGGATCCAATGCTCTATCAGTCTCGTCCTGGTCGAATCCTGACACAACTTCTATCATTTCGAGTAGAATGATAGTGGTCCCATAAAAGGGTGAGATTTACTCAAAATCTTAGTAAGTTAAACAACTAACTGGCACAAAGATAAATCAATCATGAACAATGATAAATATGCAATGCATGAGATGTAGAAAATTAGTATGCATGTCTCCCATCTAGATTCCTCAACATCTTTTAAAAATATGGAGACACGGGTTTTTACTCAGTAAATAATTTCGTCATCATTTTTAAGAAAACATAACTTTTTCATAAAAAGTTCATTATAAACTTTCATCATCATAGACTTACATCATTATCTTAATTAATAACATAACATGTGGTAATGTCACAGTTCCCCATATGCACTGTGAGTACCTGCCGGTGACCGTAGTACAACTTACGTTGAAACTACGTTGTCTATAGACTCGTTCTGAATGCATTGGTAAATATAACATAACATCATAAAATTCATAATGTGTGCACCCATCAGCATTAGGTGTCATAACATGTTGACTTCACTCTGGTCTTCTTTAAAAAGAACCCATTCGAAGCCTGTTAACTGTTCTTCGTCAATTCAGGAGTTATCACTCCATTATTAAACACTCCAGAGTGGATAAAGGAGTTCCACCAAGATAATTTCTCATCCTGGCCTTTGGGGTAGTGACAAAATAATTTTCATGCTATGTTTTGGAAAATGTTTCTCATGACATGTGCGTATGAAGTAAATTTCATGCAAAAATGACATTTATACATGTAATATGCAAAAAATGATAAAAATGTCACATGTCATGTAAGTATGCACTCAATGTATCATATAACATGATAATTTATGCTAAAAATGATAATTGAGGTATGAAATGAGCATTTATCAATAATTCATAAATAATCTTTCAAGGTGTAAGTTAGAGACCAACGTACAAACTTCTGGGGAAATTTGAAATTAATGTCGTAGTTGCATAAATCATGTGTATACTAAGTTAGAATTAATACTCTTATGAATAGGTTCAAAATCAAAGGTTTCAAAAATTGGGTATTTACAAGAATATCCCTAGTCTTTCAAAAATTGTCATTTAAGCCCTAGATTTTCACTAATTGCAAACGAATCCCAAATTTAACCAAATTTCATGGACTACATATTTTTGGCATTCTAAAACCTTCTATTCCCTTGGATTTTCAAAATTCAAAATGGAGTTTGTCCAATTAGTTCCAACCCGTGGCATGCATCCTAGTTGATGCCTATATATATTTTCAACTATTAATCTCTATGAATGCATGCATATGAGATTTTCTTTAATCACTAATGATCACTAACATCTTTAGGGAAATTATTAAGCCTAATCCTTGAGTAATAAAGTTCATCCCAACACTTAATCAAAGCTAAGAAATCCTTAATCACCAATATGCTTAAAATCGATCCATGCTTGAAGATCAAAACAAGATAGATTTGAAACCTATCATGGCATGCTTCTAATCATTTTAGGATAATGATAGATCATATAAAATCATGCTTACTACATGCCATGGCTAAATTTATATTTTAAAACATTCAATCATTCAAACCTTCCTTTAATAGACCGAGATTTGCATTAAGCATCATAACCTTCTCAAAATTCAACCAAATTTTGTACCAACACTTGGAAACAATGCTTGAAATGCTAGCTAAGATCAAAAGGAAGCAAACTTACAAATTTCGTGGCCTTCCAAGCACTCTAGACTGCCTTACACAAGAACACTCAAGAACTCACCAAAACTCACTTGGTTTGCACTCAACGCTCAAGAGGATGCTTAGAGCTATAGTGTGAGTGAAATAAGAAGGGGAGGGGGAAGTATTTATAGGATGCCAAGGGGTGAGGGGCGTTGCCTTGGGTGCTTGGTGATTGGGTGAATTGGGAGGTGCTCAAATTTGGAAAATTTCCAGATTTACTTGCATGAGCTTAGGTCGGCTTTTGCAAGGGGAATAGCGGCCTAACACCACCACGATTTCCTCTCCACAGTTGCTACATTGATCCTAGAAGCATTTCTGGTCGTGGGGCATCATTTGGGTGGCAGAAAAACCATCAAACAACCCTTAAAAACAGCTGGATGTAGGTGGTTTTGTGGTGGCAGAAAATCAGTTCGGTTTTGGATGATTTTGTACAGCAAAAATGAGTCAAAATCCTCCATGATGGTCATGGGACTTCTTGGTGATTGGGTGGAGAAGGAGGTGGCATGGGGTGGTGGTGCAAACCATGGCAGAAGGCTGGTTCAAATTCAATCCAAATGGTTCCTACACAAACTACACCAAGGTGCACCCGGTTTGGTTCTTTGAATTGGTTGATGCAACCAATTTCATCCAAGGCTCAAACTGAGTTTGGGAGGGTCTCATGAGGTATTTAAGGACCAGATTAACCTTGAGGATAAACCACAAAAATGTTGGGCCCAAGGGCAAAACAGTCCAAGCATTACAAAGGGCAATGCACAAAATCGATTGAAGCATGGTTTGGGCATGTTATGAAATTTTTCATAATGACATGTGGGATAGTTTATCTAGGTCATTAATAGGGTCTTAATCAAGTATTAAGGGAGTATTAGCTCAAGAAAATTTGAATTAAAAGGTTTAAGAAAAGATTAAGCATGATTAAGCTTCAAAGCATGGCTTAAAATGCACTAACCTCAAGTATGATGGTTAATGGCCTTAGCCAATTTTCAAAACTTAATTTGGGTACTTTGAGTGTGATTTGGGTTTAAGAAAACAAATGGTATGGTCTATTAGACTTTTGGTCTTGAATGGTGAAATGAGCCCAAACATGGTTTTGGGTCATGTGGGCTTAAAAGGGCCAAATGTATGGGCTCTTGGACTTGAATGAGAGAGCCTCATTTTACAGATTTGTAGGGTTAAAAATAAAATCTCAAGATCCACTAAATTGGGCTTGAAAATATTTGACTTGGCCTAATTGGGCCATGGGTCCATTCTATACCAAATTTGGTCCAAATGCCTTATGCCTTCCTTATAGTTGGGCCATAACTAGTCTTGAATTTCTTAAGACTTGGTTTAAAGGTTTTTCTTGGGTTTGGCTCATGAATGCTCTAAGGTCCTAAAAAGCCTCACCAAAATTTACTAATAGGCTTGTCTCTCTAATCCTTAGCTTCTTTACACTAAGTACCATGATTAATGCTAATTTCACTATCAACCTGAACGTAAGTAATTAATCCACAATTAAAAGCCTAATCTATAGTACTTAAGGATTAATCAAGGGTTAATTAAGCAGGGTGTTACAATTACTAAACGAGCAATAAACTATTTCCCTTTTTGAAGCTAATTTCCCAAAAAGCAATTCAACTCTAAATCGACTGTGTCTGCACAAACGTACACAAGCACACTAGCATCCACATCTGTTCAGATGCATGTACATATATGAATAACAAGTCAGCCTAGTTTTGTCCTCACACCCAGATCAATTTGGTCCAGCAGTGAAGTTGAGTACTCGAGGTCAACAAAGTGTGTGCAGTTATCCCTGGGTTCTCATTCTAGTGTATTCGAGCAAGCAAGAGATGCCCCACACACACAAAATTAGCAGCACAACAAACAAAACACCAAGAACATATGAATAATAAACAAATAATGAAAAAATTATTGTCACCGTATGGCAAGATCTGCCGCCGCGAGAATAAACTCACTTGTTCGATAGAAGGTACTCGTGAGGTGTGATAACCTTGAATGATGGGCCGGCGATGGGAAGATGACGGGATGACGACTGGCTGACGATGGGATGAAGATTGGAGGGTGATGCACCCACGAGATTCTGCCTCTGTCGCTCGTCTTCTCTTCTTCTCTTCTTTGTCTGAATTGAAATCATTCAGCCACCTTTTTCTTCTTTTTTTCCTTTTTTTTTTTAAAAAAATTAATATTATGCCACATGTCATGCCACGTCAGGCGGTCATTTATAGCGGTACTGTACAAGCGGCATAGTAGCACCATCCCCCAGTCTTATAATAAGTGCATGTAACATTTGCTGCGCACAGTTAGTGGGCCCTTTCAACGGTAGTTAGCAAAAAAATAGTATAAAAAATTAATCACTTTCTTTGTGGGTCCCACTACATTAAACATTGTAAATCAAAATAATCTCATCTCATATCTCAAAACAAACACACACTTCATCTTATTTCATTTTATTTTATCTATAGTCAATATATCTCAATACTATTTATACGTATTTTAAAAATTCTCATTTTATATAATCTCATCTGTAAATACAAGCGAGGAAACATAAAAGGGGGCTGGTTGTTTTTGGTTTTTTACTTATGAGCTTTACACTCGAGAAAGATACCATTTAAAAAATCAGCCTTGTAAAAACTTTATCACAAATAGTCTATACTTTTGTTTTCTTGCAAATGGACACAAACTCTTCATAAAATTTTTATGAAAAATGAGTAACTCTTGAAAAATTAAATTTTGATGTTGGGCAGCATTTTATTTTCTTTAAATTTGAATTCTGTGAAAATTTAGTTATTAACCTCAAAATTTCGACATTTGAAGCTAATTCACAGTTTGAATTGTATTACAATTTCTTTATTTTTTTCTTAGTGTAAAGGATGACACTTGACATTATAATTATATGGTCAAATTATTCAATACTTAGTACTATAGTTTAGATTATTAAAATTGACACATTACATGTTTATTCTAGAAATATCTACTATATAACATACGCATTCAATTCTATGTGTTAAGAGTAATAATAATTGCAATTATTATAAATTTTCAAAAAGAAATAAATTATAACTTGTTTACAATTTAAATATATAATATGTCAGTATTAATATTTTACTTGAGAAGTGTGAGAATGTAAAATCATTTAATGTTTTGCATTTTTTTATTTCTTATATATAGTGTCTTAGAAAAAAGAAATAAATTAATAAACACCTTTTTCTTTCAGACATTATATAGCTTTTCTTTTGATTATTTTACATATGAATAGTTACAAATTTGGAATTAAAAAGTATTCGTGTTTTAATAATGTTTAAAAATAAGGTTATGAACTTTTTTTCTAGTAAATTAAAATGATATGGGTTTGATTCTTAAACTAAAGAGTTCAACTGCTTTTGGAGTGGTGCAACGATGAAATCATTGTTTGTAGTACTAAATTGTTTCTTAAATCTCAATTTATTTTTGTGCAGATGCTTTCCAATTGGAATATGTTTAAAATTTATTTGCATTTCATACATCTGAAAACTTTTATGTGTATTTCACTACAAGAAAATAGGCTTTTTTCAGCGATTTTTAAATCGTTGCAAAAAAAATCGCTGCAAAAAATTAATATTTCCGGCGATTTTGTTCCGGCGATTTTGAAATTCGCCACTCAATTCTAGCTGGAATTTGGAAAATGGGAGGGAGAAATTTTTTGCTTGCCGCAAAAGATAATACACACTGTAGCGGTATTAATTCCATCGAATAGAATAAATCGCCGCAAAATATCTTTATTGTGGCGAAAATTATCGCCGCAACAGAAATTTGCGGCGAATTTGTGTATCGCTGCACGGGAGTAGTCCAAGCAATTTTTTCTTCACTGCAGATAAGATTTTGCGGCGACTATTCTATATTTTGCGGCGATATTATGTCGCCGCAAAAAATAATCAACTTTAATTCCCCCCTGTTTAATTTCCAATGAATTTTGACTTTCGCTGCGGTTGTAAAAAACTGACAAAGAAACTGATCTGACAAAATATGCATAAAAAATAGGCCACATAAGAATTGTATTTTTAAATTCAACAAACCATACTTTATTCAAAACAATAAAATCAGTAACATTATGTCGGTAATAAAACCCTTTTCTTACATAAAGATCTCACGTTTCTGTCCTTTTTTCTCACAAACACTACAAGAAAAAAAGGTTTTTTCAGTGCTAAAAATTTTCATAAAAACACAAGAAAATCGCTGTATTTAATCAATTCCGGCGATTTTAGTCTCACCACATATTCTACGAAATAAAAATGATATTTCTGAAGTTATATACGTACCAAACAAGACAAATTCAGTGCACAATTCCCCTCCCATCCGATCTTTGGATAAGGCTTTTGTCAACAAAACCATTATGTCCTGGCATTAATGTTTTTAATTCGTTAGTGCATTTTCATCAAACTATTGTTTCCGACCACAAGAAATTACTTTTAGGTGATCATTAATTTTGAGCGCCCTTTCGTGGGCTATGCTTTGAATCTTGATCACACTCATGAATTGGTCTTCTTGGAGGAAAATTTTCAATTTAGTAAAGGAATGCATGAGTGAGAGAGCTATTTGAGTTCAGCACTTTCTCGGTTAATTTTCGTGTTCAAGTTTAGCCTCTCATGTACGATTGTTTTCAATTGACTAAAAGTAGAAAGTAGGATTAAAGTCACAGATAATCAACTGCGTAATGAAAGTCTATGAGGTTATCAAGTCCTAGATAGATAATAGATTTTTTGTATCACATCAAGATCATTCATGCTGTGTGAATGAATCATAGGTACGTATCTAATAACATAATGCTTTGTTGGAAAACATAAACTAATGACTTTGTTTAGAGTAAAAATATTACAATCACAAGATTGTGTCAATAAATCATAAAAAGACACCTAGTTAAATGCTATTTGGGTTAATCCCAAATGGTTCAGCATATTCTAGACCCTAAATACAAATCCGAATATACTCACTTTAAATTAGTAGGATTAATTGTCGAAGGATCTGGTGAATTCTCAAGTGGGATTGGGGTATGTTTGTGCTCTATTTTT
Organism: Cyclocarya paliurus; assembly: GCA_029856935.1. NCBI lineage: Eukaryota > Viridiplantae > Streptophyta > Magnoliopsida > Fagales > Juglandaceae > Cyclocarya > Cyclocarya paliurus. The sequence continues at coordinate 14,400,027 of CM056945.1, read as the reverse complement.
TCGGTTTTTGTAGTGTTTTCTTAGTGTTTCTCCATTGTATTTTTTTTTTTTTTTTGCATTGTCTTTACTTTTTAGAAAAATAAAAATAAAAAAATCGTCCCTTCAGACCTTAGTCAAATGGGATGGGTCCCCCCCCTCTGCTTAGTCGGGGTTTTGGTGAGGTTTGACGCACCCTACTCCGCTTAGTCGGGGTAAGGGGCTTTGTTACTTCGAGTTGTATTGTCTCTAGGGCTGAACAATAAACCCGTGTACCCAGCCCAACCCGAAAAATCGACCCGTTTGAACAAAACATTCTGTACCGGAATTGGCCAACCCATTTCCTTCTTTTTTGGGTATTACCCATTACCCGTTACCCGTTACCCGTTTTAAAACTCAAAGCCCTCTCTCACGTCAAAACCTTTGCCCCTCTCTCACAACTCCGAAACTCTCCTGCTCTCACTCTCTCTCGCAACTCCCGCTCTCTCTTGCAACTCATAGGCTCACAGCTCTCACTCAGTCAATCTACAACCATCGAAGGTAAGGATTTTGGGGTGTTTTTTGGGTGTTTTTGGTTTCTGTGGGTGTTTATTCCAGACTTTGGGATTGGTTTTCTTTTTTTGTGTACTTTTTTGAGTTTTTAGATTTCCTTATGCCTTTCATCCGCCGCACGAATTATTATGTCGTTATAATGATGCTCCCCTATGATGCTATTACGGGTATTCGGAGAATTTTATTTATTTTTGTTGAGAAATAGGTTTGTGCATGTTTTTTGGAAAATTCTTGGATGCCAAGTCTGAGGTCTGAACATCCCTAGCTAATCTCATTACAATGAAACACTACAGAGGATGGGAACAATTAAAAGCAGTTTTGCAGGGATAGAAAAACTTTAAGAGTCTTTTGATAATGGGATGATATCTTCTATATGTTTCTAACTGAGATAAGATTGCATTTTCTACCCGATTTTGTTCTGGTTTACTGGTGATAGGGACAATATAATGCAAATCTTCTTCCCCCCAGAAACACTAGAGTATCTTTTAACTGGCCAATGGCTCTTGTTTGCAAATGTTTTCTACTAAATATATTCAATTTCAAGTGAGAGGATGGTCCTGAGTCAGTGAGTTGTTTGGCCTGGGTTTCAATGAAGTGAAAGAGAGTGGTGATTGAGCTGCATTATTGCATATTTTATACATTTAAAATCAATATATTTTTAATTGTTTTATTATTTTATCATTGGTTTTAGATGAAAAAATGGTTAAAAGTAATAAATCCAAGTTGTGATTTAAATTGATTAAAAGCATAGTTTATGTTTAATTTTATAACTTGTGATTTAATTGTGTAATATTTCCTCCATGCACAGCACACTTTTAATATTTTAGTCTAGTTTTATTTTATCTTTAATTATTTATTTATTTTATTTTCTTTGTCTAGATTTATTTTTGTTTCTTTGATTATTATTTATTTTGCCCGTCTAAGTTTTATTTTATTTTTGTTTTACAGGTCCCTCTAAATGGCATGTCATTTTCTTCAGTAGAGAAAAACGACATGTCGTTTTCACGGCAAATGGTTTCATTGCTTTCTGTTAAACGACTTGTCGTTTTGTCCATAGACAAAAACGACAAGTCGTTGTCGTCATCTTCAATCTCTCGTTTCCAGCACAGCCTCCTTGCATGCATTTGGCAGCTCCTCCACGCCACCGTGAACCACCACTGCGCTGCCACCAGCCGAACCTTCACATAACCTCCACACCACCTCTGTTTTTCTTCCGTAAAATAGAGCACCGTTCACCACCCTCATTACCTAGCTGCAGCACCTTGCACCTCCATGAAGCCACCTCTGCTCAACCTTCTCCTGCACATGAAGATGCAGCATGGAAGGGAAAGAAAATAAAAGGCTAAAGGCAACTGCGAGACCGAACGAAAATCATGTGATGGACAACTCACACAGGGACCCCAGTGGCTTTGTTTGGAATATTTTTGCTATAGTGTTAGGATGCACAGACGCAAAAGCTTGATGGAATCAAGATGAAAAACGTAAAAGTAAGAAATGCATGCGATTTCGTTTGGACGGACACGAAGACACGGAAAGTGAAATGAAGAAGAAGAAAAATAAAAGAAAAGCCAACGGAATAAAAAGCTTTTCGGACAGCAACAGAGAAGACGCTGGGCAGTGGGAGATGAACTAGAAAGAGGCCGATTCTTCTGCATGTGCGGAACAATACAGACGCACAAAGGCCAGCGACAGATGGAATATCTTTCTCAGTGGATGAAAACATGCAACTCATTCGGTTTCAAAAAATAATTCAAAGGAGCACATGCACGCAAGACCATTCAGTGGAAGAATAAAATAAAGAAAGACCATTGTCGAAGTGGCCAGCGAAGGCACGGGAAGGCATGGAGTTCTATATAAAGGGATGAGGAAGAAAGGAGAAACAGATTACTTCAGACAGACATTTCGGTTCTTGAGAGAGTTTTGTTGTGCTTGTGGACAGTTAAGTCCAAGCAAAGCTAGGGATGAATTTGCACAATTATGAGTATTTTTAGTTTATTTTTTATTCATGTGATTGTTCTTTATTAATGCAAACTCTTATTTATCATTCTCTAATTATCAATAGTATTTCATTATCTCCAAATAATCTTGAAATTGATTCTTTTCATAGATTCAGTCATGCTTTTTCTATAGAATGGTTAAGATCGTTGATTATGTTTGGATTAATTCATTATCTTTATTGATTTAATTCTTTGCCGCAGTATTGCCCCTAGGTATATTGTCATCGCTGGGTTTGTCAATAAAGATGATAATTCACAGAGTTTTAAAAAGTAGTAAATGATTTATCAAAGAGTTATCTTTCGATTAATGTGGTTTGTAATTCTATATCTTCCAATTGGAGACTCTAGAGATGAATCTCCAATTGAGTAATTCATTGAATCAAGAATAAACATAAATACCCGATTTGTGCAAAAAATTCCTGATGCTTTACTATTTATAATTTGAGTGATCCTTATTTTTATCATTGTAATTTTATTTTCTAAATCGCATTAAAACCAATTCTTTCTCATTATTTATTTAATATTTTTTTAGTTCTTTTTATTATTTGTTGTATTTTCTTTAATCTGTCTCCCTAAGGAATCGACATCCCAAAGCTGTGCTACAACTACCGCGTTATTCTTTGGACGTAATCAAGTGGATCTGTAGTTTAGCTGGCAAGAGTTGTTTGGTTAGCCTAAAAGGAAATTTCATTTGGAAGGCCGCTTCTCTTTGCCTTGACTTGAGTTGACAACTTGGAGAGAACATAACTCCACTTTTGGATGGGTTTTGGTTCCATCTTTTGTTGAATATCTATATAGCGTAAATTTTGTATTGCATTCATCCTGATCATTTCTTCTCTCAAATCAACACAATTTCAATTAACTATTGAAAAAAATATATTAGTGATTTTAATTTATTGCCTTCAGATGCACCACTTAACATTTTTCTCTAAGTTTAATTTTATGATGTTAATATATGGGCGTAGCTTTAGTTTTTTAATCTAAATATATTGGTGTATATGTAACATAATTTATCTCAAATTGCAGTTGAACCCTATGGAGCATAGTGCTACTATGTCTTAATCTGTGTTAGGAATATTATATCAGAATGCACAGCGGAAGCGATATTACCTCATAGAAAATATTTTGGATCTAATGCAATTGTTCCACAGATTCTTCGTTTTCGTCGTTGTTCATCTGGAATCTCCCGTATCGATGGTGGAGTGTGCTACGTGGTAATATACCAGAGCAACACCCACATATTCCATAGCCTAGATGCCGTGACTAGAGAGAACCATTTGAGAGAGATCGTTCTTGATGATTCAAGTTTTTCACCCAAAGAGGGGAGGGGTGTAAATAACCCCTCTAAGCGTAACTCTCGGCTGACCATTAAGGGTCAGCCATCAAGTCTCATAAAGTGAACCACTTCATAACCTCCAAGAGAAGGTGAAGAGGTACCAATTATTAGGCAACAATTAATTATCTAAGATAACTAGTTCACAATATCTTTTATGATGACACTTTTCTAATATTGTTAATAGCATTCAAAGAACCCTATTTTATTTAATAGGTTATTTAATAAATAAATAAATAACGACTAGGTACATTGGGTATCTTTGAATAGATGGTTTGTTTAAGCCACATGCAAACAGCACTAGCAGCATTCATTCGCTTTCTGTACCAAAATAGTACTAGCAACAATCATGCGCTCAAAGTACTTCATGCCTAAATATCACAAAAGCTAACCATCTAATTCTCCTATGAGAATCAGCTATTTAACACCTTCAAGAAAAGTTTCAATAAATATGCGATCAATAGCTATCTAAATGCAACTCAATTAGTGCCAAGATATGGATATATACATCTATCAACTCCACTTTTCCTTTATCAATCAGATCAACAACTCCAGGTTGAATCATATAAGTGAAGCGAATCTAAAATTCTATGTTGGAATTCCTACTATATGAATTCAATACCTTTGACGGAGCCATATTACAAATATTCTCTTCGAGTCTCTAAACGATGAGATAATATTGATATATTGCTTCCACGCTATTTATGAGGATCTTTATATTCTATAACTTTTGGGAGTCACTATCACTAGTGGTGTGACGCTCCGACTCCCACGTACAAAAAGTCTCAGGAATCGTGACGTCAAGATGATAACCCGGTCACGCATCCCAACGACAAGTGTCAAGTGTGTGCAACAAATAAACAGTGCACAAATAAAAACACAGTGGAAGGTAAATAAGTTAACTAGTACCAGAATTTTAGTTAATACAGATATCCAAAATACAAATACCTTAAAAACAAAGCCAAGTCCCAAAATAAAATACAAGTCTGATAAAAAGAACTACAACACGAGTGATCCCAGATCACTCCTCCGGCGGAGCCAAATCCTCAGGCTCGGCATCTGCATCATCAACAAGGTCTGCAGTACCATTAAATGGTACCACAGGTAAGTTATAACCTAATCAAGTCCTGAGATAAAATCATATCTAAACAATTAACCATGCATGCACATGATGCAATATGCAACACACGCCAAAAATCTATTTTGGCCCAAAAATATTTCCAATAAAATCATTTCCACCATTTTCCCAGAAAATGGCCCAAAAATCAAAATCCATCATTTTCCCAGAAAATGATACACAAAACCAACTCACGCTATTTTCTCAGAAAACAGCCATTTTCCATTATCCAATTAACCATATGCACCATGGCCTCCCCTATGGACCATCCGCACGTCCTGGCTACTTTACGAGCGATGCCCAGTTCCGCACCCGGTGCGTTCGTGGCCAGGTCATCCTCTAGCCCCCGCCAGCAGAAGGGCCACGGAGTCGGCACGTCCAACGTCCGATCCCGTTGTCGCCCGGCGACAACCCAGGGGACGTCACTCAGTATCTTACGCTCCCGAGTGACCAGAGGAGCTCCACCGAGATAATGCCCCATCTCGGCTTGGGGTCGTGATACACACGCACCCATAAATCCAATTCTCATGAAAACCCAATTTTCAAAATAATCACATGAACATGAATGCAATACACGAAAACCTAGTTTTCAATTTACAAACATGCCATGTGTGTAAAAATGCAATGAACCAAATCAATCCTCACAACCAATGATCAACTCCCAAAATCACAATATAACCAAAATATCCAATATACAAAACCAAACCACAACTTAACAAATCTCCAACAATAATCAAACCACAAATAATCCAATCTCCAACAATCAACCAGATCACAATAATCACACACAACAGATACTCCGATCAATCCATCCACCTTCGAACACCTAGGACTCAGTCCGGAACCAACCAGGATACATATATATAAATATAGCAGTTAATTGCAAAAATATAATTAAACCTTAATAGAATTGTTTAGGAAATACTTACAGCGCTTTAAAACTATTTTATGGAGGATCCGAGGCACAAGGAATCGCCAAAGCAGTAAAATTGCACAGTGTAAAAACACTGGCTGAAATGCAGTGAATCTCAAATTTTGCACGGGTTCAAACGGAGACTTGGAATTGATAGGGTAGGGCCTTTGGAAGGTGGGCAATCTAATGGTGGTGGTGGTTGGCCGTGAATGGCAGCGGAAATGAGCGGTTTTAAGGCCGTATAGAGCAAATCGGAGATGGGTTCGTATGGGCGGCTCCAGCGACGGATTGGAGCCGAAAATGGGTGGAAAAGCTTGCTAGTGGGCCAGTGATGAAGTGGTGAAGAAATGGTGGCCGGACGGCGGCGGAATGGAGGAAGAACCACCGCGGGTTCGATCGGCTCATGGAGGCTAACGGCGGCACAAGGTGGTCTGAGATTTTATGGGGGAGGTCGCCGGTGGCTGAGGGACCGAACGGTGCCGGCGGTGTCAACCACCGCCGGCCGGCGGCGGTGCAGGGAGGAAGAACCCGAATCAAATGGAGAGGAGAGAGAAGCAGGAGAGAGAGAGGAATTGGGCTATGCGCGGGGGAGAGAGGAAAAAGAAAGAAAAAGAAGAGAAAAGAAAAGATGATCCTCACAACTTTTGAGTCACAACTGATCCTCAAAATAACTATTTTTAAAACAGTAAAATAATTAAATCAATTTAAACTCAAAACTAGTTAAAGTAAATTATTAAAATCTGACAAAACATCCTTTAAAATAAAAAGGAAATTAAATTGCAGAACACTAATTAAAATTAATCAAACGCAGTGAAATGCTTTAATTAAAACAATAGTAATTTTAAAATCCACAAACAAACCAATTTAAATTAAAAAAAATCAATTTAAATTCAAAACAATAATTAACATTAAGAAAGCCCAATAAAATAATAAAATAAAACCTCTAAAGTATTAAAACAAGAGAATTACACAATAAATAATTAAAATAAACCTTCTTTAAAAATACTCTAAAATCCGGGATGTTACAAGTGGTACACCATCACTCAAATGTATACTCACACTAGTTGTTGAATTACTCCCATTATTTTTCGCAATCTTTTATAAAAACATTTTGAAAAAATTAAATTAGTGTGGAATGAAACGTAATGAAATGTTTTTTCCAAAAAAATAAGTGCTTACAAAAATCCACAATTCCCCACCCTCGCCGAAAATACGAGTAATTTTCTTGATTCAACCAAAAATTGATCAAACTTAGATCCTCTAGAATCATGTTTGCACAAAATAGTCACTCGGCCTTTTTCAAAGGTGAATGAACTCAATCTAAGGATGAAAAAACAGAATTAAGGCAGCAACACCATATTACATCAACCTTAGTGTGATATAAAAAACTATTTTGTGCCATAATTTATTTATAACTCCATTCTCAGCAAGTTATTAAACTGCGAGATAATTGTTCTCATCATATAACTTATACGATTTTGATTTTAAAAATATTTTAACTGAAAAAATATATTTTCCTAAAAACAATTGGGATCGCATTTATATGATGAAACAATATTTTTATTATCTCGTGTTCTTAGTGTGCACATATAGGAACTTTCACATAGAAAATGTTCATATTATCTTTTCTCTTTGACTCTTCTAAATAAAGGAGATGGATCTCATTAGTGAAAAAAACTTCAATTTTCTCAAGCTTCACACCCAACATCCAATGCCTCCACGACATATTTTAGCATATCATCTCTCCACTCGAGAAATAATATCACTGAGTCAATGAGTGACCATCCAACTCCTAAACCTCTAGGAATTCTCACTAACACCACCACTTTCAATGAGTCTTAAATCAAATTAGATATAGACTTCTTTAATATCGCATTAAAAGCGCTAATAAAAACATCGTCTTGTGCAACAAAGGCAATATGTGACGTTTTAGCTGCTAACTAGCGATATATCGTTATTTCTTGCATACTCAGTATTTTTCATATTCTCCACTCCACTATAGGAGAGAGAAAAAAAATTTGTGAGAAATTATCTTAGCCTAAAACCTATCTTGCATCAGTGTAACCACAAGCATATTTTTTTTTTTTTTTTAGGTTAGGATTAGATAAGTCGTACCTAATTATTTAGACTTTTTGCCATAGTTACTATGCAGACCTCCAAGTTGCTTGGTATTACTCTCAAGGGGTGCTCCAAAGTTTATATATATGCAAGAACCAATTTGTTCTCACTAAATAGAAATAAAACTTGAGCAAGATTACTAGTGGTAATATCACATAAAGGTGCACTGATAAAACCTTTAAAAAATGAATGTGTCAATCAAGAATGTCCTCAACATTCTTGCACACTCAAATTTTAATATCCTTACTTGCCAGACATACTAGCAAATAGAGTACTTATCTGTGAGTTAATCTAAATTGTTTCAAGATTATAATGCTCAACCTCAAATATAGGAGCAAGTAATCTTTGCGTTATAAATAACACGCAACTTATGTTATTACCCACAAGATTCAAAGGAAAAATAGTGGTTTAGCTCTATCTGATAGTTGATCCCATCAACTTCTATAAAAATTGTAGTGCATGCGTCCCACGCGCACTTCCAATTTTACTCTAGACTTTTTAGAGGTTTCACAATAATGATGGTCTAAGACTATCTGACACTCACAATTAATGCGATGATTAAGTCGTATAAATAATCTCTAGGTTTTCTTCATGGTTATCTTAAAGTTATTAAACTATGCGCATCTAATTGAACACACATCTAAGAGATTTGCAGCGTTAATCTAAGTCAGAACAAAAATAATTAATACACCTCGCAAGATCAAAAATTCGCTAAACTTTCTAATCATCGCTTGCGCCTCACTGCTTATTTATTAATTTCTAACTTAATTTTCGTGCAAATTTATATCGTATACGAGATTAATTCCAAATCAATCTGAACTATACTCCCACTAGGATAAGTAATCCACCGAGTAAGTTACATGCAAAAAATAATTTCCTCCTAAATCGAAGAAATTAATTTGAGCCAATCAGAAGCATGGACTAATCAAACTCGGATTACTTAATCCTCTATTTTATCACATTTCATCCAAATAATTATTATTCACAAATAATAATAATAATGTAGGCAATTTATACTATAAAAATAAAAAGCCTAACAAATGTGACAAGATTTATCTCATAATCTCATGGCATGCATATATTCAATAATCATAGGCAAAAATATTTCAGAAAAATAAATATTATATGTCAATTACATGCTGAATTACTAAATAAAATCAACATACACATTAACAATAAGCTATAGCCCATGTGTGTGAGGTCTTGGGTTCAAAACACCTCATAAGCATTTTGTCAAAAGTCACTATTTTTAGACAACTAATGGGCCGCACTCCCTTGGGTGCCCAGTTGTAGAGCCAGCTGAGGTCTTCTAAGTTCACAGCCCAAATCGGCCAGTGGCTCTTTTATAAAGAATAATGGACTGCTGCATTTTAATACAAGAACATAGGTTGGCTGGATTTATAAATCTATTTATTGCCCAAAACATTTCAGCCCAAGCAAAATGTGATTTTAAAATAAGCACAAGTCAAGCCCACTGAATTTTAGCTCAGATCCAAGTAAATAAAACATAACAGCCCAATTGTTTTCTTCTTTTGAAACAAGCCCATAGCCCAAGCCCGTAGAGATGAAACACAAAGTCGCAAACTGTTGATCTTCTTCAATGCATCAGTTACAGTGCAGTAACGGAAAAAAAAAAAAATTCGAACTGCCGCCGTCCTTTCAGGCTTTCAGCCACTACGCTAGGGCTCCCGCCAATAACTGGTACCCGCCGCACTGCGCTGCCCCTGGTGCTCGCCGCACCTGGTGCGCACCGCCCCTGGTGGGCGCTGCACCTGGTGCACGCGGCACACAGTACAGGTGGGCAGCACCATTCCACACCACCAAGGTGGGCCGTGCACCTCTGGCTAGCTGATCGTGCTGCACTGGCCTGGTGCTTGACTCTACGCACAGCAGAGCCGCTGCACCTGCCTTGGCACACCGATCGCACAGCAGATCTTTCTGCTCCTGCATGCACCACGGCGCTGCACCAAGTAAGCTGCTTCACGGCAGCTCTTCAGTATGGGCCTGGTGCAAAACAAAATACTCTACAGGCAGCAGCGAAACTGCACAGGCCAGGAGCACCGCCCAGTGCTCGACACAGTAAACAGCTCCGACCTTGTGTGCGGCATTGCATGCAGTGGAACTTAGCTCTGTGCTCGACAAGGGTTTTTCATCTGCCTGGTGTCGGAGCTCATCACAGCAGATCAGGGTGCTTGATTGCACCTGCGCTGCTTGTCGCACAGCACTGCTGGTTGCGCTGCACCATTTTGAGCGCGCACGGCACTGCACTCAGCTGCTGTAGTTCCCACGATGGTTGCTATGCGTCAGTGCCGCCACCTGTAGAAGAGCACATAGCTCTGCGTGTGGCCTTGCACACGGATCTGCCCACAGCTGACCAACCTGCTGCACCACCACCAGGTGCATGGCTCTGAGCGAGCTGCACAGTTTATTAGGAAAAACCTATCCTAATGGAAGCTGCTTGTGTGGCACAACATCTAGGTGCACCACCTCGTCAAGTGGCCATGGTTACCGAGAGAGAAAAAAAATCTCATCACAGAAATCAAAATTTTGATTTGCAAAAAAGATTTCAGTAAATGACAATATGCACAACAATACGCACGTCAAAAACACAAATTGGGAACAATCGATTGAGCTCTGATGCTAATATTAGAAATATTATATCAGAATGTATAGTATAAGTGATATTATCTCATAGGAAATATCTTTGATCTAGTGGGATTGTTCTATGGATTCTTCGTCGTCGTCGTTGTTCATCTGAAATTTTCCGTATTGATGGTAGAGTGTGCTACGTGGTAATATACCAGAGCAACACCCACATATTCAATAGACGGAGTAGAAGAAAATGACTTAATGCGACGATTTTTATTCTGTTGCAAATAAAATTACCGTAATAAGTCACTTTTTGCAACGAATCAACATTCGTCGAGGCATTTTAATCAAGATTTGCGATTTAAATGGAGTTGGACTCATTTATAGCGATTTTTAATTCTATTACGGCTTTTATTTTCGCCGAAAAAAGAAAAAACATCTTGCAATGGACTAAAATCGTCGCTACTTGGTCTGGGGCAGCAAAACGCACGAAATGTTTTATTTTTCCCCCCCGAGCCAGACTCATCTTCTCTTCCTCTCTTGCACAGTGCTCATCTTCGTATTTCTCTCTCTCTCTCTCTCTATAGATCTCTTACTCGTTCTACCCTTTGACTTCGAACGACAGGGCCTTCACAGTAGACCCTCTCTCTCTCTCTCTCTCTCTCCATTGTAGATTTCTTGTGGGTTTGGTGTTGCGCGCATTTGTGGGAGTTCTTGGAGTTCTAAGTTGCCGATCGGTGGCAAGGTCCTTCTCCTTCTCTGATTCTCACGAACACACCCACATTCACTTCAAGTTAATTTCCACTCCCATGAAATTTCTGTGAAATGAATTTCATTTGTACAGTCCTTGGATTTTGGGGATTTTTCCTACGTTTTGTGCGATTTTGGGTTGTTGCTGAGAATCTCTCACAACAGTAAGCTCCCTCCCATTTCTCCTTTGCTCACGCAACACTCACTTCAGTTTTTGACTCACAAATTCACTCATCACAGATCGTAACTGCTCTCTGTTTTTAGTGCATTTCTCTTTTCTTTTCTTTTTTAACAATAAGGTTCATGCCTTCAGATGGCCTACATGTGTTTAACATCTATTTTATATTTCCAATTAGTAAAACTTATAAAGAAAATATAAAAGAAAGAGAAGTGGTTTTTAGCTTGTGTTTTGTGCATTCTACTAGCCTTTGTGACTGCACACTCTACAAACTTCATCAGTTATGTGGTTCTGTTTTAGTGTAGTGGCATTTTAGTGTAGAAGACAGTTGTGGTTCTTTTTTTGTGCATTTGAATTGTGGGTCTTTTTAGTGCATCGGTGTTGTGGGTCTGTTTTGTGCATATGAGTTGTGGTTCTGGATTGGTGAAATTGGGTTTCTTTAGGTTTCAAAAATTGGTGGGGTGGTTGGTTTAAAATTTGGGTCTTGCTGCTACATCTTTTTTCACATATTTTTACTAGCTTTAATTTCCATTTTGTGATCCACCAACATGCAATTTACTTTTTTGAAAAAAATCCAGAAGTTTTCTCTAAGTATTGATAGATTAAACTACTTCTCTCTCTCTCTCTCTCTCTCTCTCTCTCTCTCTATATATATATATATATATATAAAGCATTCATAGACTATCTACTATGAGATCTCCACACAATAAGTTGTTCTGCTTTGTATTTTTTTTAAATACATTTTGTGAATTATAAGTTATATCTAATCAATCTTTTAGAATAGATCACTTATGTGTTAGTTTTTTGAAATCAACATTGCCTTCAAATAGAGGTGAGGACCTGCAGACAAAGTGTTTGCTCAAGCTCCATGGTCTAAAGGTAAACTAGATACAATAATCTATGACAATTGCTTAAATTATTTAGATCCTTGTAGCTGTAAAATGAAGGTAAGGCAGCATTTGGTTGTATTTCCTTAAATGTTGCATCAAATTCTTGTGTGCTTACATGGATTTTTAGTTTGTGAATGCCTTTGGGGATTTTTTCAAATTTTCAGATTGTGATGTACACCCTCGCAATAAGTTTTGAAGATAGGTGTACATTATTCTAGTGCATTTGGTTGAACCTTATGCTAATACAAAGGCTCTTGATTAAAAAGGCGTGCTTGTTGTAACTTCATCATCTCCATGGCCTGTTAGAGTTGTAATTTGACAATGACTATAAGATAGAAACAGGAAAATAGAAAAGTGAATATACCTTTTTATGTGTGATCAATTCTAGAAAATCTCCATTAATCCCCATGATATGTCTAGAACTATTTCTCATTGGTGGTGGGAAATTTAAATTTGAAAACTATAATATTGCCATGATCAGGAAAAGAAAATGCCCACACAGAATATAGTTCTTAGGCATTGACATAAGTAACTTTGAACCTTTCATTACTCACACTGCCATGCTAGATTGAAACCTTTCAGTAACTTTGACTCTTCACCCATAAATACAGAAAGAAAATCGGTAGTTACCTAAAAGTTGAACATGAATTGTCTTGCGTTCTTGCACATTTGGGTGAGACTGAAGCTTCTCATACATCAATCGAGCCTCATTTGGCCTGTCAACCATTACCACTGTTTAATAATTCTCCTTACATGGGCTATGCCTACTTTCTACTTTCTACCATCAATAAAATTATTATTAATCAATCAAAGAATAAAAGTATTTATCATTTCAATTCTTATTTTATAGATTATGTTTGTTCAATTATAAGTTGTACAAAAATAACTATAAACAAACTTACCAACATGCTAGTGTTACTATGGTAGTAGCTCAGTTACATTTTAAGTGCTGAATACTGCAATTTGCAAGTTAAATGTCTCCCCCATTGTAAAGTGTGAATTGTATAATGGTGTCTCAGAGAAAATGTGTATGTATTTTCAAAGTAGATACCTTAAAAGGTTTTTGTGTCACTTATGCATGTATATTCCTGATTATGTTTCATTCTTAAATTTTGTCATTTTATTCTAGGATCCATTTTTAAGAGTATCTAGAATTGTTGTATAATTTTTGGGAAATGCCAAATTTTTACATACTAGTACTAGCTCATAGTTGTATAATTTTTTATATATTTTAATGAAAGACTGAGGAACCCTTGCATTTGGTTTGTGCTTTCTGGTCTAACCTTCTCCATTATCTATCTATGCTATTGTTGTTCTGCCATGCAGAAGACTGGCTCTTATCATTGTTGTGGCTGTCATGCTCTTTTTGGCATTTCTTGAATTTTGTGAGTCTTTTGTTCTCTTGGACTACAAGAAAAATATTCTCATCATATGGCTTATTATAGTTGTGGCTTATTTATTTGTTCTTATATCATTGTTATGGCTACTTGTTGCAGTATTTTCCAAATGATTGGGATGCAACCTTTGGTATACTTGTAAGTGATTTAAACATTAAGCCATTTTCATGCTCAATTATTAATAGAGGTCATTGACAATTTCGGAATCAGTTCTCTTTTACTTGATTAGCTTCTATCCTTATTTGGGGGCCTAAAAGATGTGTATACTGTGTGTGATGAAGACATTTTGCACATGGATCTGTTACTAGTTGACTTGTTAATTTGATGATTGCCTGCTCTTATTTTTGCTAGTCTTGACTTGTTAATTTTTATGAAAATGTTGACTTGCTATAGAGGTTTTTGATTGATGGGGTTTCCCAAACTCCTGATATATTATATAATATATAATGGTAAAGAATGTTAACAAACTCCTAATTCAGTTTGTTAATAATTGCTTATTAATAAACTAAATCTTGTACTGCACATTTGTGCCTCATCTGATACTCAAGTAAGATTGTCAGGTTGAAAGCATGTTTCCTTTGATTTTTCCTGTTTTGAATTCAAGTGTTTTCCAGTTCCGTCCTACTAATTAAATATGTAGTAGGTGCCACTTCGTACTACTTATGCTAGTTAGTCTAATTGCATCTTGAATTCATATCCATTATAGATTTTTTTTTCTTTCTTTTAGGATATCATCAATGGTTTTGTCTTGTTCTTCGTAACCTTGTGGTACCCCTCAAAACGTGGTGTCTTTTTAAATAGTGGATGGCAAAGCATAACCAATGGAAGCAGATAAGTCATTTCTTCATTACTCAATTAGCATTTCTTTTGTTACTTTGTCATGTAGAAATTGTTAGCAATCATTTCTGGATGTTTTATAAATATAACTCATTAAGAAATCAAGGGAAAAATGTTGAAAACTTGAAGAACCTGAGAGAGAAAAGAAGTTGCTGCTGTCTGTTACAATTTTTGTCGTTGTTTGTTTCAATTTTCTGTGCAGTCTGTTTTGGTTTTCTCTTGAGATTAACTTACCAACTGCTTTAGTCGCTTGACTTATAGCTTGATGCGGCATTTTTTTTTCATAATTACAACCAGTTTTCTGCTGAAAATATAAGTAGTGCAGACATTTATGCACATCGAATGTGATCTTGGTTGATGCTATGTTGCTCTGGATATTTAGTCATTCCCTTATTGGCCATGCATGCCCACCAACCCTTCTTTATTCTTCTCTGTTTTCCTGCTAGGTTGCAAAAAATAAATAAATACAGGCACTGTTTTATAGAGATTGCTTTGTAATGCTATTCATCATACAATTTCATTATTTGTATTTTTTGTGTCTCGTCTTTCTATCTTTTCTCCTATTAATTATAATGCTAGTGTCGACAGCTTAATGAAGTTCATTGCGCAGAGGAAACGTTGTACTTCCTATTTAACTCTCAGTAAACTGATAATCTTAAACACTTTTTCGTGTTTATTCTATTTGTTTTTATTTTCCTAAATAATTATGTTGTATTGACTTGTCCACATTTCATGCCATAGAGATTCTGTGAGTTCCAAGCACCTCCAGAACATAACTTGGGAGCTCTGCTAGTATGTATTTATGGAGAGCCTTTGTTGTATATATGCTTTAATTTTTTGAGATCCTGTTACACCAGATTCCATTATCCTATCTTTGCAATATTTTTTTGAGTCCTAATGATCTATATGATGTATTGGCTTTAGGATACATTCACTTGAACCAAACAATGGGTTCAAGAATTGCATAGACAAGGCTAGGTCATCAAAACTACTCTCAACATTTTTGAAGTAATTCATTCTTGACATTAAAATCATTTTGGATGATCTCAGACTCACCATGTCTTTTCTTAACTCAGAATATTACACATTCTTAGATTATATAATTTGATAGTTAACTTGAGAGTGGGCTGATGATTACATGTTGTAATCACAAGTATGTGGCATACTATGTCTTATTCCTCGTTTAGAAAAAGCTTCAAATTTAATATTTTACAAAACTAATATTTTCAGCTTTTTTCTAGGGTGCTTAGAAATAAATATATCCTTCCATAGATTTAATAACATATGGATGGATAACATTTGCAACTGCCCTTTGTTCTAAATGATTAACAACAATGAAAGTTCAAATTTTGAAACATAGAGTAAAAGACTGGTAATTCATATCAATATCATCAATATCATGTTTTCCATATAATATTCAAGTATAAAACAGTGCTAATTAATGTATGAAGAGTTTTATATAATTTGAAAAATGGAAAAAGTCATTGCAGCAGATGGTTATAAGTAGTTACTTTATAAAAAAAAAAAAAAAACAAGGCCTAATCATACACTTTTCTTGCTTGCAGGTAGAACCTGTTTTTGCTAATAGGTAGTGCTCTACATGTGGCTCATGCCTTCAGATGCTCTACATGTGTTTAACATGTAGGTGATTTTAGTGCAGTGATAGGTAGAGCTCTACATGTGGTTCATGCCATCTGTTATCCGGTTCTATTTTAGTGTAGTGATGTCTTAGTGCAGTGACATTTTAGTGCAGAAGACAGTTGTGGTTCTTTTTTTGTGCAACTAAGTTGTGAGTCTTTTTTGTGCATCTGTGTTGTGGGTATGTTTTGTGTATATGAGTTGCGGTTCTAGGTTGGTGTGTTAATTATTTTGGTGTTGTTTAAAATACACTACTATAAATATTGATGGCTCCTCACCTTCTGTTGTGAGAAATTTAAGGTGATTGGCTTACCTTTTGGGTAGTTTAAGATTCATGTAGAATATGGATGCAAAGTTTCCATGTGTTTCACTCACATAATACTCTGCTATAACCTTTTTGTTTTAGTTCATCTGTTTTATGTGGATTAAAGAAGCTAATCCACGTTGATGATACTATAAAAAGATATCATACAGATAATAATACTTTGTTTGATGGTTTGGAATACTAGTGAAATGCTGCACTAGTTCTATTATTTTTTTTATTTTTGTAAAATAGTGTTGTCGCAAAAGTACTAACTATCATTAGAAATACCGATTTGTGACGATAATCGTCTGTCACAAATAGTTTGCGTCGAACACTGGGAAATCTCCTATTGCGGCGATTTGAGGATTGGACGAGAAAATGACCTCACTATTAGCGGCAAAATTTTAACCTATTGCAAGGAAATATGTCGCCGCAATTAATCTTTTCCAACAATGTAAGAGTGGATCTTGATGATTCAAGTTTTTCACCCAAAGAGGGGAGGGGGAGGGTACTAAGCGTAACTCCCGGCTGGCCATTAAGGAAAAGCCATCAAGTCTCATGAAGTGGTTTAAGAACTATTTCATAACCTCCAAGAGAAGGTGAAGGGGTGCCCACTATAGGTGCCCCTTTCTTACAATCTGGGTCTAAATCAATGCCCAATGTGATTCATTTGGATAGCACTCTGCCTTGAATTTGGGATAGCTCTCTTCCAACAACTAGTCCTCAAGCTCACCCTCTTGTCACAAGAAGACGAGACAGATCAGATGTATGGTAACACTTTACGAGGATTTAGAATGTTGAGAATCCCAATGAGCCCAAAGCCACGTGTGATTATTGTGGTAAGGTTTTGTTATGTCATCCTAAAAAATAAGGTACTTCATCCTTGAAGTACCATAATCAGACAGTTTGTCTCATAGATCTAGGTTGTTAGAGATTTGCCATCTGGACTAGATCATGTCAGTCACGAAAGTGTGCTAAGAAGCTATAAACGTTTGTACTTGGCTTGTACTGTTTCAAGTCAACTTTGTAATGCCATTTTTTTATGAAGGAATGTGCTTAGTTTAGAGAGAGAGAGAGAAAAAAAAAGGTGGGATTGGGGTCCAAGTTATGGCTCAAACCGATTTGATGGAGCGCCAGTGACTTGCCATCTTGGCTCCTCCTATCCAATTTTCAGCAGGTAGAGTGTTACTATAGACATACATCACACCATGATGGGAAAGCCATGCATAAAATTGGAGCAGCAAATTCCACGTCTAACCAAAGATAATTGGACGTGGAAAATTGTCACCAAAGTTGCATGCAGAATGGGAGTTGGTGGAGTGACAAAATGTGGATTGTGGTTGGCTGTAATTCTTACTTGTCTTGTCATTTCTATTGTGTATAAGTTGTCCATATATATAGTCGTACTTGTGACATGCGGAGAAGTGTGAATACGGAAGACTACAAGAAAAAAGGCTTTTTGCGGCGATTTTATGTCTGTTGGAAATAAAATCGCCGCAAAAAACCTTAATTGCGGCGATTTTCACATGGTTGTGCTATTTTTACATCAAATTTTGAAACTGGTCTTTTGCGGTGATTTTTACACTTTTTGCAACAGTCATATTTGCCACAAATATTGTGTTGGTCTTTTGTAGCGATTTTTTACTTTTTACGACGAAACAATTCGCCGAAATATGAAAAAACTTGTTATGACGGTTCATTGATCACTACAATTGTGAAAGTGATCTTTTGCAGCGATTTTTAACTTTAAAAATCACCGAAAGAAGCCTATTTCTAGCAAAATTTTCATCGTTGCAATAATCAAAACAAAAACAAACGTTTCCCAGCGATATTAACTTTGTCGTAAAAACTAAATTTTAATCACTCAGCGCCAAGACGCATTTCCCTCACTTTTTTCCCTCCCTTCTCTCTCTTCCCCCCAGTGTCGTTCTCCTTCTCTCCCCCGATCTCTACTCTTCACGCCTCCACGCAGCTGCCACTGCACGCCGCCGTCGACCTACCTGTTAGACCCCCACGTAAAATCACCTCTAAAGTTGCACCTTGGCCATATGCACACATATTGCTCGAGCGGAGTGTCGAGCGGGTGTCGAGCAGAGCTCTCGAGTTGCATACTCGCTCGAGCGGACTGTCGAGCGAGTTTCAAGCGGAGCTCTCGGGTTGTATTCGCTCGAGCGGAGTCGAGCGGAGTGTCGAGCGAAAATTGGCTCGAGCCAAGGTCGAGCCACAGTCAAGCCAACCTCAAAAATGGCATTTTCAGCATGAAATCAAGCCAAAGTTCGACCCCCATGCACCACCTTAGCCGAACCATTGGCTCAAGCATGCCACGGCCATGTGGTCCATGCCACTACCTTTATTTATTTCATTTATTTTAATTATTTTATTTCATTTATTTCAAAGGGACCTATTGGGGGTTTCCAACTTGTTTTGCTTATAAATAGGACATATTTTTCTTGCTTTAGGATCTTTTGGCAAAAATCCTAGAGGGAGAACTATTGTTTGAGAGATCACCATCGGTACTTAGCACTTGGGCTTTTTGGGTGAAATTCGTGAATCCCAAAGAGAGGATCATTCCATGCAATTCGTGAATTGGAGTGATTCAACTATCTTGTCTTACAACTTGGTGAAATTCGTGAATCCAAGTTGTGTTTATCTTTATTCTTGTTACTTTTATCAATATATGAGGTTAATTCAACATTTGTGCAATTCGTGAATTATTTGTTGAATTTATTTCATTGTTCATTCAAGTTCAT
Source organism: Cyclocarya paliurus (assembly GCA_029856935.1). Lineage (NCBI taxonomy): Eukaryota > Viridiplantae > Streptophyta > Magnoliopsida > Fagales > Juglandaceae > Cyclocarya > Cyclocarya paliurus. Next base: position 14,380,688 of record CM056945.1, on the reverse strand, counting down.
CTTTTTGTTCTTGAGTGTTCATCTTGTGTTCTTGGAGATCATTGCATTTTTGGCTCATTCAATCCATTCCATCCTCAATTTCGACCACCCTTCTTGTTTGTCAACTTTCCATAATTAATCCCCTTCTTCCACCTAGCCCTAGCCGAATTCCCACTTCCCATTTGAATTTGAATTCAAATTTGGCACTCTTGCCTTATTTGAATTAGCCTTGGTCGACCAACCCACTTTCCATATTAGTGTTTCCATAAATTGGAAACCCTAGTTGACCCCTTCAAACATCACATTCCTACCTTAGCCGAAACCCTCTTACCATATCAATTCAAATTCAAATCTCGGCTACACTAGCCTTATTTGAATTAGTCTTTGCCGCCCACTCCACTTGCCATACTAGGGTTTCAATACTTGGAAACCCTAGTTGACTCATTCCACACCCTTGGCCGGCCATCACTCTATACCAAATCATATCCCTAGTTTTTAGGAAACATTCCTAAAGACTCCCACTAGCCATACTCGACCAACCCTAGCCGCCCAACACTCTTGCCCTAATTCCAAACCCTAATCCATCTTACAACTCAAACCCTAGCCACCTCATCCAAACCCTAAACCTATCTTCCATCTCCCAAACCCTAGTCCCACTCATCCACATCTCTTCCAAACCCTAGCAACTCATCTTACACTCCAACCCTAGTCCAACTCTTCCAATCTCGAAATTCCCCATAGCCACCATCCAAACCCTAGCCTATCTTCACCATTCCAACCCTAATCATCATCCAAGTTGTCCCAACATCAAGGGCAACCTTCAAGCCATTCCACATTACATCAAACCCACCAAATCATCACTTAGAGCACCCGAACTCAACATCTTTTTATCACTAAACACAACACCTTCATCAACCTAGGAATCCATCATCACCATTATATGTGCAAGGCCAAGCAAGAAGGCTTGACACTCGGTCACCATCACTACCAAGGCGAGCTCGTGGACTTAGTGTTTAGGGACAAGACCGGGGTCCCTAACACTACCGTCCACCTCCACCGTCGCCGGCCAACCTAGCCAAGCCCCTTCCTCGCGGCTTCTCTCTCTCCCGTAGATCTCCCTCTCTCTTCACCCTCGAAGTTCTTTCTCCCTCGGGTTCCCAGTGTCGTCGAGCCCTCAGCCGCCGCACCACCTCCAGCTACCGGCGTAACTACCCCCCAATGGTCACCAGCCCCTCCACTAAAGCTCTCCCTCTCTCTCACTGTCGATCTGCTCTCTGATGTGCTTAATTTCTATACAAGTTTTGTCATACTTTTACTCTTAATTTTATGCTAATTTGTGTTTAATTTTCTTATTTATTAGAGTTTTTATTTATTTTATTTATTTTTGCTTAGGAATAAATAAATTGAAGGAGTCATCAAGAGAATAGGAAACGTTCATTTCTCGATATTCCTGAAGTACTCTTCTGTATTTGGGGGATAACTTTTACTAGACAACTCCAATAAGGGTAATTTCAGTATCTACAGAAAGGTAAGATCAAACCCTAGAACCTTTGTGCTAAAGCCTTGGCCGAAAACGAACATCTAGAAGGTGGAAAGGGCGCAGCAAGTCAAAAGTCGCAAAACTGCCAAATTCCTAGAATACCCTTCAGTATTTGGAGCATAAATTCTTGCAGAAAAATCCAATAAGGGAAAAATTGGTATCTACGGAAAGCAGAGATAAAACCCTACAACTTTTATGTTTAAGCCAGAGCGCAAAACAAACTGCTTCAGAAAGGAAATGGTGCTTCAAGCAGGAGGTCAAAAATCTACAGAATTGGAGTTCATCAACAATAGAGATTCTCGATCTACATAGAGTTTCCTTCTTAACTCTTTCATATTTTCTTTGTATAATTTCATTATGAATTTTCGAATTATTAGGGTTTGTTTAGATTCTATTATGAACTAATTTCTTGCTACGGCTATGATATAACTTCTCCATGACAATCCCGAATCTTATTTCTATGTGATCATAATTTTATCATTCATTTTGAGTATACATCATTGAGTTTAATGCTTTCAATTATTTGGCCAGTAGTTGAATGATTTGTTGTGCATGTTAATTTGAGTGATGATGCATGTAGTTTAGCTTCATATGATGTATGCCATGAATTGAACGAAAGACAAGAATGTGCCAACGTGATTTGTGCTGCTTTTATGTGAAATATTATTAATCTTAATGTGCTCAAATGCTTTTAAATTCGCATAGACATATCACGGGTTATCGCATATTGAGTAATTTTAATTCTACTCGAGAGAGGATCTTAGATAAGTTAGAATATTTTGCCATCAATTTGGATGATAATTGATTGATTGTATGGTTAGGATTTGGGATTGGATTGGTTAGGTGAGTCGGATGCCTTGTATTTTCTTCTTGAGTGAAATCTTCTTCTTTTCATGTGTTTGGTCAATTCTTCATTTGTTGGTTTAATTTAATTTGTTGAAGTTTTTCAAATTCAAAATCCACCACTTTTCTTGATTTTCAAATAACTTAGAATTAGAACAATTTCAATAGTTAATAGATAAATAGTCCTCGTGGGTTCGACATCTTTCTTATCATTATATTACTTGGTACGATTTTGTACACTTGCGAAATCACACAACAAGTTTTTGGCGCCGTTGCCGGGGACTATTTATTTTCTATTACTTTTGATACCAACTAGTTCTATGTTAATTTGAATTTTTTTTCTAAGTCTTGATTGTGATTTTTGTTTTTAGTTTTCTTTTCAGGTTTTTGGAGTTGTGCATGAGACGTACTCGAAGCTTGGATTTGGTACCTTTTGACCCTGAAATTGAACGGACCTTTCATCGTTTGAATAAGGAGAAGGAGGATTCCACAACCAAGAACGAAACAATGGAAGATCGACTTGGAAATAGGACTTTGGGAGATTATGATGTCCCTTTGGTCACTGGAGCTACTTATACCATTAGACGGCTATCAGTCAAGCCAATAACTTTGAGATAAAGCCAGCTATTCTTCAAATGGTGGCTTCAACGGTGCAATTTAGTGGCATGCCACATGATGATCCAAATGCTCACATAGCTAATTTTCTGGAGTTATGTGATACTTTTAAACATAACGGAGTTTTTGATGATGCTATTAGATTTAGACTCTTTCCATTCTCCCTCCGAGACAAGCCAAAGACATGGTCAAACTCACTTCCACCGTTAACCATAACTACATGGGAAAATTTGGCTAAAAAATTTCTAGCAAAGTTCTTTCCCCCAGCCAAAACAGTGAAGATGAGAAACGATATCACCACTTTTGTCCAATTTGATATGGAGTCACTTTATGAAGCTTGGGAGAGGTATAAAGAATTGCTTAGAAAGTGCCCACATCATGGACCTCTTGTGTGGATTCAAGTGCAAACCTTCTACAATGGTTTGCAACCTACAACACATACAATGATTGATGCAACAGCGGGAGGAACTTTCATGAAGAAATCACCGGAAGACACATATGAGTTGGTGGAGGAGATGGCAACCAACAATTATCAATGGCCAGTGGATCAAGTGACACCAAAAAGAATCCAGGGAGTTCATGAAAGTGATTCTTTCTCTACTTTAGCTGCTCAAGTTGCAGCTTTATCTAAGAAATTAGACAATGTCAATGTGAGTTCTATTCAATCTACTAATGCAATTTGTGAATTTTGTGCAGGAAATCATATGGGAGTAGATTGTCAAGTGGGATATCCATTCGCCAACAATAGTTCGGAGCAAGCAAACTTTGTGTCGAATTACCAATGACAAAGCAATCCTTATTCCAACACTTACAATCCAGGATGGAGAAACCACCCAAATTTCTCATGAAGCAACTCCCAGAATGTTCTCAAGCCTCCACCAGGTTTTCAAAATCAACAACAAGAGAAGAAGCCGAATATGGAGGAGGTAATGGCACAATTTATGGCCAAGGTGGATGCTAAATTTCAAGATCATGACATTGCTCTAAAGAACAATGAGAATACTATGCGGAGCATTGAAAGGTCGCTCGGTCAATTGGCAACATTAATGTCTAAAAGGCCTCAAGGATCACTTCCAAGCACCACAAAAAACAACCCGAAAGAGCAAGTGAAGGCCATTACTTTAAGAAGTGGAAGGGAGCTTAATTCAGAAGAGAAAGAGAAAAATTCCGTTAAAGAAGAGATGACTGTGAGAGTCGCATCGCCCACCCCTGCTCCGAGCCCAACAGTGAAAAACTCAGGAAATCCTCTCGAGTCTTCTTCTCTTACTTCTCCTTATGTTCCTCCTATACCTTTTCCTCAAAGACTTCAGAAAAATAACCTAGATAAACAATTTTCTAAGTTCCTTGATGTTTTTTAAAAGTTACATATTAACATTCCTTTTGCAGATGCCTTAGAACAAATGCCTAGCTATGTAAAGTTCATGAAGGAGATTCTATCAAATAAGAGGAAATTAGGGGAGTATGAGATTGTGATGTTAACTGAAGAGTGCACCGCCATTTTGCAAAATAAGTTACCACCAAAGCTTAAAGATCTAGGGAGTTTTACTATTCCTTGCACTATTGGAAACTCTTATTTTGAAAAAGTTTTGTGTGATTTAGGTGCTAGCATAAATTTGATTCCCTTTTCTATTTTCAGGCAATTGGGGATAGGAGAGGTCAAGGCCACCACCGTTTCACTTCAATTGGCGGACCAATCCATTAAACGACCAAGAGGCATAGTAGAGGATGTTCTTGTTAAAGTTGACAAGTTTATTTTCCCTGCAGATTTTATTCTTTTAGATATGGAGGAAGATAGAGAAACCTCACTTATTCTTGGTCAACCATTCTTAGCCACAGAAAGAACTCTCATAGATGTGCAACAAGGAAAACTAATACTACGGGTGCAAGATGAACAAGTTACATTCAATGTGTTTGAAGCAATGAAATATCCGTCAACAACCGATACATGCTTCAACATAGATGTGATTGATGAACTTGTGGTAGAAATCCTTGAAGAGCGTTATCCTAAGGAACCACTTGAGGCATGTCTTGTTCAATCCGGCACTTCCAATTCTGAGAATCCCAAGATAAGCAATTGTGCACACTACTTGGAAGCATCTACACCTTACTTGCCTAAAGGGAAGTCGGAAAACATAACATTGGGCGAAAACACTACTCCACAAAAGCCATCCATTATTGAGGCCCCTTCTTTAGAACTCAAAACTCTTCCTTCTCATCTTAAATATGTTTATTTACATGATTCTTCTTTACTCGTAATAATTTCTTCATCTTTGACAGGTCTTGAAGAAGAGATGTTACTTCAAGTTTTGAGAGCTCACAAGCAAGCTTTGGGATGGACTATAGCTGACATTAAGGGAATGAGCCCTTCACTTTGTATGCACAAGATTTTAATGCAAGACAATTATAAGCCTACGGTGCAGCCACAAAGGAGACTTAATCCGAACTTGCAAGAAGTTGTAAAAAAGGAAGTGCTCAAATTGTTGGATGCCGGAATTATTTACCCTATTTCTGATAGCTCATGGGTAAGTCCGGTGCAAGTAGTACCCAAGAAGGGAGGAGTGATGGTGGTAGAGAATGAAAATAATGAACTCATCCCAACAAGAACGGTCACAGGTTGGAGAGTGTGCATAGACTACCGCAAGCTCAATGATGCCACACGAAAAGATCACTTTCCACTTCCTTTCATTGATCAAATGTTGGAACAGCTCGCCGGTCATGCTTATTATTGTTTCCTACATGGATACTCGGGATACAATCAAATCCAAATTTCACCAGAAGATCAAGAAAAGACCACTTTCACTTGCCCCGTATGGAACATTTGCCTATCAAAGGATGCCCTTTGGTTTGTGCAATGCTCCGGCCACATTTCAACGATGCATGATGGCCATTTTTTCGGATATGGTGGAAAAGTTTATTGAGATTTTTATGGATTATTTTTCTGTCTTTGGTTCTTCATTTGATAATTGTTTAATCTTTAGTTCTACAAAGATGTGAAGAAACTAACCTTGTTCTTAATTGGGAAAAATGTCATTTTATGGTGCAGGAAGGAATAGTACTTGGGCATAAAGTTTCTTCAAAGGGCATTGAGGTAGATCGAGCCAAAGTAGAGGTCATCGAAAAATTACCTCCACCTAGCACAATCAAGGGCGTGAGAAGTTTCTTGGGACATGTGGGGTTTTATCGTTGTTTTATTCAAGATTTTTCTAAGATTGTTAAACCCCTTTGTTCTCTTTTGGTCAAAGATACTCCATTTAACTTTTCCAATGATTGTGTGCAGGCATTTGAACTTTTGAAGAAGAAGTTAAGTTCAGCCCCAATAATATGTGCACCGGATTGGGCACTTCCATTTGAATTGATATGTGATGCAAGTGATTACGCAATAGGAGCTGTGCTTGGACAAAGGAAGAACAAGGTTCTCCATGTTATCTACTATGCGAGTCGTACATTGACGGATGCCCAATTAAATTATGCTACTACCGAAAAAGAGTTGTTAGCCGTGGTCTTTGCTTTTCATAAATTTAGATCATATTTAATTGGGTCAAAAGTAATTGTTTATACTGATCATTCTGCTCTTAAATACTTGTTAGCTAGAAAGGAAGCTAAACCAAGGTTACTTCGGTAGATTTTACTCCTACAAGAATTTGATTTGGAGATCAAAGACAAAAAGGGAACCGAGAATCAAGTAGCCGATCATCTCTCTAGACTTGAGCACACAACCGAAGAGGGAGCCCCACACTCTCCAATAAATGAGGTATTCCCGGATGAACAACTCTTTGTTGTATCTCTAACATAAGTTCCTTGGTATGCAGATTATGTAAACTACTTGGTAAGCAATGTGATCAATCTGGATTTTACATACCAACAAAGGAAGAAATTCTTTTTGGAGGTCAAGCAGTACTATTGGGAGGAACCTTTTCTCTACAAGCATTGTAATGATCAAATGATTAGGAGATGTGTACCTGAGGAAGAGATAGAGTCGATCCTAAGACACTGCCATTCATTAGAGGTTGGTGGGCACCATGGAGTGAACAAAAAGGTAGCTAAAGTGCTCCAATCAGGTTTTTATTGGCCCACTATTTTTAAAGATACTTATGCTTTTGTTTCTTCTTGTGATAAATGTCAAAGGAGTGGTAATATTTCCTGGAAAAATGAAATGTCATTAAATAATATACTTGTTGTTGAGCTATTTGATATTTGGGGCATAGATTTCATGGGGCCATTCCCTCCTTCTTTCTCAAATCAATACATTTTAGTAGCTATGGATTATGTTTCCAAATGGGTAGAGGTCGTGGCCCTCCCTACAAATGATTCTAAAGTTGTGATGAATTTTTTGAGAAAGCAGATATTCACTCGGTTTGGAACTCCAAGAGCAATAATTAGTGATGGGCGAAAACATTTCCAACCATCCTCTTGAGCAAATATGGTGTTACACACAAGGTTGCCACTCCATACCATCCTCAGACTAGTGGACAAGTAGAAATTTCCAACCGAGAGCTGAAACGAATATTGGAGAAAACTGTGAGCAACTCAAGGAAAGATTGATCCAAAAAGTTAGACGATGCACTATGGGCATATCGAACAGCCTTCAAAACTCCAATTGGTATGTCACCCTATCGTCTAGTTTTCGGGAAGGCATGTCACTTACCGGTGGAGTTGGAACATAGAGCTTGTTGGGCTATCAAGACTCTTAATTTTGACATGGAAGCAGCAGGTGAGAAGAGGATATTACAACTCAATGAGATGGATGAATTTCGGCATGCATCCTATGAGAATGCTCGCATATACAAGGAGAGAACAAAGAGATGACATGATAGACACATTCTCAAGAGAAACTTTGATGTTGGTCAAAGAGTTGTACTTTATAATTCCAGACTTCGCCTCTTCCCTAGAAAATTACGATCCCGATGATCAGGACCAATTACGATCCCGATGATCAGGACCATTTACAATCACAGGAGTTTTCCCGTATGGTGCCATTGAGGATTCTAATGACTCAAAAGGCACATTCAAAGTTAATAGGCAGCGTCTAAAGCCTTACTTCGAAAGAGATTTCAACAAGCAAAAAGTTTCCATTGATTTGATTGATCAATGATTCAAAGAAGGAAACGTCAAGCTAAAGACTATAAACAAGCGTTTTTTGGGAGGCAACCCAAATTTCTTTCCATTATTTTATTTTGTTTTCGTTTATTTTTCTGATTATTCCACTTTTATTTTGTTTTTCATGCTCTTTGCAAATTGTTCTTTTTCTTCTAAAAAAAAGGCAGCTCCGTGCCGCTGTGATAAAAGAGCCTTCCACAACACTCCTTTGAAACACACCAAGGTGCACACACTCGAGAGTCGGCGTCGCAGAGCCCAAATGACTGCCTCCAATGTTCCCCAGACCTACCATTACGCTCATGCAAAAAATTTTCAGGAAAGTTTACTTTGATCCTTTCAATTTTTCATCTCTTTTGATTCTTCACATTAGGGACAATGTGTTCTTTAAGTTTGGGGGTAGGAGTCATTTATTTTGGAGTATCTATTTATTTTCAAAAAGGAAAATTTTGAAAATCACAAAAATATTTTGTTTCCTTTTGTTTTGTTTTTGGGTTTATGATCACAAGCCTATGACATTACTTGATTGAAATTGAGTTGGATTTTTGGAAAATGCTAAAATTGTCTTGTTTGTGCTTAATTCTTGTGGTAGCTTGGGTTATTTGAATTCCTTTGAGCACGTTTGCACAATACCATGATCAATAAGTTGCTTTGTTGGCTTAGAGTATATTTATGTAAATTAGATATTTTCTAAGATCTCACTGAACTCTATAACCTATTTGATAATCTCTTGAGGCGAAATCCTAGGCAGCACACCACTAGAGAAATGATCTAGGCCATCTTTGGAACGTTTGAGCTTTTCTAGCCTACCCTAATTATTTTTCTCTAGTCACCCCTTTGAGCCTTAAACACATTGGCCATTTTTCTTTTATTAACCCACATTTACCACACCTTTTAACCCATAAACACTCATCCTACCTTTCCAAGAAAATTTGTTACTTGCTTAGTCATTGGAGAAGAGAAAAAATTTGTTAAAGAGTTAAAAGAGCAAGAGCAAGGTTTTTTATTCTATTATATAAATAAAAAATAAAAAAAAATACAAATAATACAACCCAAAGTACAAAAAAAAAAAAAAAAACTAAGTTAAGGGGTTGTGGAGTTATTAAAAAAAAAAAACAAAGAGAAGATAAAAAAAAAAAGATGAATAAATTGCTCATAAGTTGCTCTAGGAAGTGAATGTAAAACTCTATCTCTCTCCATTGGTGAAGCTTGTATTGAATTTTCTTGCTTTGAATTCCATACCAATTTTTTCTTTTGCCATCAGCTTAAGCCGAACATTACAAGCTTTTATTAAGACCTTTTGACCTTTGGTGGTGTGTTTGTACTATATTTGTGGAGAGTTGATTTGAAAAATAGGCATATGAAGTTCAAGAATGTAACACCCCGCTCCCCAATAAAGACATTTTAGAATTTTCGGGGAGCCAGTGCGCTACTACTAAACTTGAACTTAAAAAAACTTTTCTTTCTAACAATACGCCAGATGCAAAAGATTCCATAAATAAAAAAAAATTAATAAATACTTAAAATCCAACATAGAGTCTGCGGAAGCACTTATTTAAAAAATACGGAAATCTCATGTGCTTATCAAAATAATTTATTTAAATCTTAAACCATAAAACTCAGCATAGCAAAATCTGTCTAGGCCTCTGCCTCGCCTCCCGGGGTCAAGTCCTGTCCTGCAGTCTCATGCACATAGATGTCATCACCTGGAGTGGTTTAAAAACATGAAAACAAACTAAAATGAGTCAAATACTCAATAAGCACACATCATACAGTAAACATAATAAAAATAAAGTTTCTTGAAAAACGTGCATACTCATAAATACATACGTAAATAACATGAACATGAACTTATCTTTCACTTGTCATAGGCCGTTACCCACTGTTGACTCCCGTGAGTTAGGGTTAGTGAATCTAAGTAGATTTTGATTCCGCCCGTGGCCACCGGTTGTGAAATCCATACATAAGGAAGACATATTGGGTGCACTACCAGGCATGTATGACCTGGTTGTTTGTGTATCTAGGCTTTTTTCTTTATGAAAAAATCTAAGCCCAAGTGGTTGTTTGTGGGTTATTTTCTTGCTTGGATTGTTGTGGGCCAAATCTAGGCTTGAGAAGGAAAGAAAACAACATCGTTTTGATGGCCTTGGAGGTGAAATTTTTCCCTTACCCTATATGGCGTCGTTTTGGACATTTGATGGAAAACCCTACATTTCCCCCATGCGCTGCATGCCCCTCTCCTCTCCCCTTCTCTTTTGTCTTTCTCTTTTCTTTTCTTCTTCTTCTCCTTCCTTCTGCAACCTATGCCCTTGCTACACCACCCTCGTCGCCATGCGTACGTCGAGCACGAACCACCATCATTATTGCCTTGACCACCTCTACTTCCACCCAATCTGCACCACTCTCTCTCTCTCCCTCTGCGACCCATGAAGCCTCAGCCATGAAGAAGGCAAACATTCCCTGGCCACCACCCATCAAGTGCCACGCGTGCGACACTCATAGTTTCCCCACCGTCCTACACCCCTAATTGCAGTTGCAACTACTTTTGTTGAGCCCCAACCCACAGCTGCTTGTCTGCAAATTCCAACTTTTTAAAGTTTTGTTGAGGTGGCCTCTATAGCTGAACGGGAGTTTGGTAGTCCTATAGGCTCTACGCCGAGCTAGAAAGGAGGAGCTTTGCAGGAGAGGGAAGCAACTCAGGGTCACCTTAGAAATTTGTGTCAAGGATACAGCAAGACTGCAGGCATCTACTAGTGTGTGTATGGGGGGCCGAGCCCCAGTATACGAAAGGTGCGACCGATCCCATGAAGTTTACTGTCATCATGGTGGGACCCAATGCTTCAAATGTGGTCAAGCTGGGGACAATGCTCATGAATGCCCTAATGCTGCTCAAGGAAGTCAACTAGGACAATGCGAAGGAAGGACGAATCAAAGCCAGACAGTGGAGATGAGGTTGTACACTCTGACACCTAGTTAGGTCGATGATGAAGCCCAGAGACTCAGGATGCATCTCCCCCATCTGTTGAAAGGTGGACATGACCATTTCCAGGAACATCATGAATTAACTCCAATTTAAGACCGGGGTCTAGTTCCTCCTCATTTATTTTCAGCTAGGGAATTCATCACCATCTACTGGTCTTATCACAGCTTCTACCATTCCATAGAGGAATGGTAGTTTAGACTACCATAGTGAGATTCCTTGAAATCTGAGTAAGTTTACAACTAATATACATAGAGATAATATAAACAAGAAACATAATAAACATGAGATGAATGCATAGATTGTAGAAACTAAGATGTACATTTTCTTATAGAGAACATTTCATACTTTTACTATATGTGATTTTAAGCCTATGTTCTTAGTGCAATTCATGTAAATCCAATAGTTAACACCTAACTACTCATCAAATAACATCTTGTTATCATGCTAGTAACTTAGATGCAAATCACAAGTGAGTATACTAAGTTCTATATGATGGATAACACCAAAGTATCATGCATTCATAAAATTGAGTACTCAAAGTAATGTATCTAACGTCTCTTTGGTATAAGAACACTTGATTCTCTAAAATCATGTATACTCCTTCTCATCATGATGATATCATACTTCAAAATGCTTTCAAGACATGTGTTATAGGAAACTTAGTCAAGATCTCACAATCAAACTCTTAATCTAGTAGAAGTCTAAATATGCTTGATAATCGACCTAAGATATCAATTTAAAACCTAACATGACATGCAATCTTTCTTCAAATATTAAATCCAAACATTCATTACAAGACCTTATTTAAGCTTTTCGCTTCATACCTAAACAAGTCATGATCATATTCCAAGATTAACACATGCTTATTCCATCAAACATCAAATCTGAACCAAGTATGCTTGCAATTAGTTTATCAATACTAAATTTCCAAGCGAAACTCAATGTTAATCTATCCTCTAATAAAAAGTCTTGGCAGAATCACTTACCAAATCGGAAGCTTTGGGTTCACTCACAACCAATTATCTTGCAAGGTCAAGGGTGTTCGGTTTCTCACTTAGTGTTTATGGAGGTTCTCTCACACAAAGCTGATATGCTCTTGAAATTGGTATGGATGGAAGTGGGGGATGAAGGGTGCTATTTATAGGACCCATAAGAAGAGGAAATCATATAAGAAGCTAAGCATCACATAACTTGTTTGAAATTGAGAAATGTAACTCATCTTGATGTAATCGACTAGGGTGTTATGATTGCATTTTATTTTGTTTTCTCATGTGCAGCTATGAGAATCTCTTCATCTCCCTATGGATGAAGACCTAGTTGAGTGTGGTTGGGGTGTAGGCTTCAGATTTTTCATAAGTGTTCAAGTTCTCAAAAGGAATTGGTTTCACCTTGCAAAACCTCTTCCACTACCAAAACCATCATCTATACCATTTGGTTTTCAACTAAATCAATTCTATGGGTCCAAGTATGGGCAAAGATATTCTATTCTTGTGAATGGGAGAGATGAAGGTGAGGGACACTTGGCTGAACTCAGTGAAAGATTTGAAGAAGGATGAGTGAGGTGTTCATTGGCCGAGAAGGGTGACTAGGCCTCGTTTGTTTTGAGAAAACATCTTATCTCATCTCATCTCAATTTCATCATTACACTTTTCTAAATTCCAATACAAAATAAAATAAACAATTTAACTTTTTCAAATCTATCTCATCTTATCTCACCTAATCATTACAACTTTCCCAAATTTCAATACAAAATAAAATAAACAATTCAACTTTTTCAAATCTCAAAATAAAAATAATATTAAAAAATATATTCTAACAATACTTTATTTAAATTTTTAATTTTAATCTCAACTTATCTCATCTCATCTCCGAAAACAAATGAGGCCTTAGCTTCTTTCATCCATATCTCAATCTTTTTGACCAAGTAAAATGTGTGAGGGTCAAGTTAGATGCTCAACATCTTAGAAGTCTACTCGTTCGCTTAGGGACAAAGCTTATGACATGTCAATAGGGCCGACTTTGTTTGGTTGAGTGATGTAAGTTCATGATAATACCCAGTTGATGTATAGGTGTATTATTACTCTTGTGAATGTGCATGAAAGTGAAGCTCTTGTCTCTAGACTAGGTATGAGTTTCCAGATTTGATTCTTGAGATAGGGATGTGCTTGTTGCAGAAATCTCATTCAAGTTTGACTAAGAAATCAATGGTATGCATTGAAGTGTATCTGATTACACTTAATAAGGTGTTTGTGTGGAGTGCATGGCTTTGATATTACTCCTATGGTTATGAAATGTGCTAGTATTTCCTCTAAGTCTAGGTTAGCTAATGCTTAATCTAATTCAGGGGGAGAGATGCTTAGTTTTAGAAAATATTCCAAAGGAAAGGAGATTTGAAGCTAAATAGCCGATACATAGCATTTTTGCTATATTGTCTTGGTCTTGTCCTATAGTGTTATACCAAGTTCAAAATTTGATTCTTTACTCATGATGGGAGGTGAAACTTGGCAGCCAAGAATTTTTGGGATGCCACTTGGTTTGGTCAAGGAAAATTTCAGATTTTCTAGGTGGTGAAATCTCAAGGCAAGAATGATGCACAAGGCTCCTAAGCTTCTCCAAGTTTGGGCAACTTTGGCCCCAAGTTTGTAGGTTGGGCTAAGCTTTGTTTTGGGCATTGATTTGGGCCTTCCCATTGGGCCTTAGGTCCAACTTGTTGGGCCTTGTTATTTTGCTTTAGGTCGAGCTTGTTGGGCTTTCATATTGGGCTTCAATATCTTACAATATTGGGCCTTCACCAAGGCTTCCTATTGGGCCTTATCTTGGGCTTCCTTACTGGGCCTCATCTCGGGCTTCTTATTGGCTGTTACCTTGGGCCCCTCTTTGGCTAATTTCTTCAAAATTTTGATATATCATATAACTAAGTTTGAGTCTTTCTTATGCTTCTAAGATCCATAGTATGCTATAGATTTAATTTCTAATCCCATTGATTCAAAAATGTCCCAAACATCCTATCTTAAGTAGTGGAACTCATTTGCTAAGAATATTTCTCCATATAGCCACTATTTCCAAAACCCCAATGTCTTCTTGGTCCTTTTGCATGATTTGATTTGGTGGGGTGTTATGCTCCATGACTTTAGCCTCAAAACCATGTCTCCTCCCCACGAAACTTCTCCAATTACACCGAATATTGGCCACGTCATCGTAAGGACAGTGACATCATCTTCCAATGTGTGGGAATAAGACTCCATGTGAGAGAGAGTGTCTTCTATCTCATCTCTCTTTGCCCTTACCACAAAAATAGCCCGACGAGCCTTTTCAGTGAAGGAGCGTAGAGATTAATTCACTTCCTCTAAGTAGGCCTATCATCAACAATCCAAGAAGCAAATTTGTAGATCCCTAAGGCATAAGACCAATCAAGATTATGAAATACGAATGGAGATGGCAAGGTGACCAAAATAAAAGAACTTACCGAGGATAGAAAACTCCTATGTTACGTGCGGTATCATAAACAAACTCATCCTTGTGGTTGTTAGCTCAGTGGATAGGCCCAAATGAATGGGATCCCAAGGGGCCAAGTAATCCTAAAACTTTAAGCTTCCCCAAGTAAAAGAATGTCTAAAAGCACTCACCTGCCTAAACCCACAAGGCAGTGAAGCTTTAGGAATTTGTGATGGGGAGGTAGTCTAGGCTGCAAAGCTGCCACCCTCAGGTTGTTCGACATGATCCAAAGGATGATCCTTGGCTAAAGTCTCATCTGGATAAGAGGGCGAAGAAAAACTACCCCTAAGAGGCAACGTACTGAAAGCCGAGGAAGGGATAGAAACTGTCTTCCCCTAAAATCTATACCCAAGCAATCATCAGAAGATAATCCCTAAGGAGTAAATGGAAGATCAGGAGTTTGGTTTGCCCGCCCTAGGCACCTAAGAGTGACCACTTAGCAGGAAGGATATGTCCCCAATGTCATCAAAAGGCATCTCGGTGTCCATAGGAACCTCAAAAGTAGACTCCAAGAACGCATAATGTAGAACCACATTGATGTCTGCCTCTTCTTGGCCAAGAGTCTCATCCAAACGACCATGAGTCGACGAGGGTTGACGAGCTTGTCCTCAATCGACTAGCCCGGGGACTCAGCATCCAAAACTAGCACAAGGTTAGTCGCTGCCTGGTTCATAATTGCCTTCAAAAGGTCAAGTGTCGATTAAAAAACATACTTGTATATAGAGCAAATCTTTCAATGAACACCTTCGAGTCAACAACTCCATGGTAGGTCCTAAACAAGTCTAAAATGACCAAATCTGGAACCCATAATGGATACTCACTAAGTCTAGGCATGCATGAGAGATGCGCCTTGAAGTTAATGGGAACCATGGGCACCAAAATGGGAAACATTGCAAGGAGCTATCGGGGATAAATGAATTAGAGATTGGGAATAGGAATCGAAGGTTAAAGAATTAGGGTTGGAAGAGAGACATGAAGGCAAAGAGTAATCATAGTTTGAGAGGGAATGAAACACTAAGAAACCAAATTGCAAAAGAAGGAGGAAATTTAAAGGGACATAGCGATAGTTGATTGGTACAATGATGCCCCAAAATCTACTTGAAATTTGACGGAGCTTGAAGTGTTGGAACAAGTAATGCAAGGTCATATATCCCGTTCATGATAGTTAATGATGCAATACACCTAATATGCATATAACAATATACAATAAACGCAACGAATATATTTTTTTTCTTTTTGAGCAATACAAAAAGTACCAGAATGCTAATTTCAGAAAAAAAAAAAAAAAAAAAAAAAAAAAAAAAAACTTTCCCATTAAAATTAACATAAGCCAAAAGCACATAACCCATTTAGGAAACTATGTTAAATCATTCATATCAGAAAAAAAGGGTCCTAAAACGATGATCCTTCAAAAACCATCAAACATTGTCTTTTCCTTGTCACATGATTATGACAACATCTAGTATCCTGCTAGGATCTCCTGAACTTCAGTGATACACCTCAAGATAATCTCCATGAACTCACTTATACAATCAAAACGGCTCTCAAAAGTAAGAATGTCATCCAACGCAACCAATCAATGATGCACATAAGTTCCTTCTAAAATTTCTTGAATGCCTTCTAGCAAAAGCTTAATAGTCTCCATATAAAAGTCTTCTATCTTAAATCCAGCCTCCTCAGTATACTCATATTCTATCAAATCGGGGCACTCATCCATCTTGTTTGCTATTCTCAAGTCTTGCCACAACTTCTACTATTTAGGGGGAAATGGTAGTCAGGACTATTACAATGAGATTTATAGAAATCTCAACAAGTGTGCTCCTAAAATAGTAAAAATATAAATAAGCATGAATGACAATAATATGACATGTATGCTTCATGACATAGACTTGCACATGTGTGACATGAAAATAACTTGACTATACATTTTTTTTTTAAAAGAGAAAAGATCACATGTCCACGAGTGACCCCTTCCCATATTTATTAATAGCCCTCACTTATGGCAGAGGAATACCGTAAACAAACCCAACGCCCAAACACCAAAATAAGAATCCTATACAATCATTCTATGCCAATCCTTCCAAGCGAAACAACCCAAGAAAAAAACAATAATCAAAACAATAAAGAAAACACCCAACCCAGAACACGGCCCAAATTACATCCGAATATTAGGAATTCTAAGCTTGTCCATCCGAATTAATCCTCTCATTTTACTGGGTATTGCATCCCCTTCAAAATATCTTCTCATGGTGCCTCCCTCTCCTTGCCTAGCCAAAAAATCTGCAACCTGATTTCCTTCTTTAAATTGGTGCTCAAAAGAAACTCAAAATCCGACTAATTCCTCCTCTAACTCTTCCAAAAAATCCCATAAATACCAAGTGTCACAAGCTCCAGAAATTAGCCAACGCACCACTAATTCCGAATCACTTTCAATACAAATATTTCGATAGCCCAACTCTTTACATAATCGGACACCGCTAGTAATCGCCCTCAACTCCACTCCATTATTAGTACTCGGATCAAATTTTTTAGAGAAAGCAGCCTTCATGTTACCATCTGCATCTCGGATAATACCCCCACCCCCACAAGAACCTGGATTCCCTCTACAAGACCCATCCACATTAAGCTTATACCAACCACTGAGAGGTCTTTCCCAGACCACTATATGCGGTATTTTACTTTTTGGTTTACTCGTTTTCACCTGTAGATCATCCAATAATTTCTTATCTGAAAAAGACAGCACACCCTTCAACCCATCTGTTATTTTCAAAAGCCAAGTCCTCACCGATAACCACACTGCGTCTCCAGATTTTTGCTCACCTTCCATGTGGGCTTTACACTGCCGAAGCCATAGCCTCCAAGTTATAATTGCAGGGAGCAAGCCAATAATCATCCCCTTTTGAGTTGATTTTTTTGCCACACGGTACCACCCTCCAAGGTTCGGCATCCATGTTCAGAATACCAAAAACTGCTGCCGCTCTCTTCCATATCATCCCTGCAATGGATCCTGTACTTAAAACATGATTCAAAGTCTCCTCTGTTTTCATTACACAGCAGTCACACCCTGAAACCAGCGGAATGCCGAGCATGCGAACTCTCTCGTCAAACGGCAAATAACAGAATAGAGCTTTCCACATACATAGAGATACTCTCATTGGAAGTCGCTTATGCCAGACCCATTCCATCCACGGCCATCGCTCACCTTTAACTCTGATAACATCCCAGGCCGAAGCAGTAGAAAATTTCCCATTTGTTGTTGGTTTCCATACGAACACATCAGGCCCCATCTTCTGCTTTAAGTTCGACATCAGTATTTCATTAATTTTTTCTTCCCCTAACAACTCTGCTAGAACGTTAGTATCCCAACCCCCCGATTCCCAACACTCTTTAACAATTAGCTCGGGATTTTGTATCGACACAGCACTCTCAGCCAAAGGACCACTACTCAGCCACCTATCGAACCAGAATGATGCTTTTCCTTCTCTAATCTTGACATACACATTCTCATACACCTCTGGAAAGATCTTCAACACTGATTTCCAAAATTGAGAATCATTCTGTGCAGAAGTAGCTAATGCCATGTGCCCATTTCTAAAATATTTGGCCTTAAAAAACCGAGTCCACAGATTTTCAACCATCATCAACCTCCATGCAAACTTCATGTGAAAAGATTTTTGCACCTCAGCTAGATCCCGTACCCCAACACCCCTTTCATTCACTGGTTTACAAACCTTATCCCAAGCACACCATCTCCTCTTGCCCTTACCATTATTTTCCCCCCATAGGAACGATGAAAGAATGGAATTGATCTTTCTCAGCACCACCTTTGGAACAGCCAAAATAGCTAACCTATGTGTCGCCATGCAAGATAAAACATGCCGAATAAGGATCAGCCGACCTTCTTGAGACAGTAACCTCCCCTTCCAACTTGCTACCTTCCCTCGAATTTTTGATACCAAGGGTTCAAGAATTCTAGCCGTTAGACGCCCAGAACACAAAGGCACACCAAGATACATGACAGGAAATTTCCCTTCCACAAAGCCCGTTAACCTTAAGAGACCTCTGCCCCTTGCTCTGCTAATTTTATTTGACAAGAATAATGCAGACTTTTCTTTATTTATTAACTGGCCAGACCAACTTTCATATATTTCCAATGTTTTCAGCAACATCTTCATCGATCTTTTTTCTCCATTTGCAAATACTAGCAAGTCATCCGCGTATAATAAATGAGAAATTAAAGGCACTCCCCTCAAATGATAAAAATTCCCTATCCTCCCCTCCTCAAAATTTGTCCTTAACAACCGAGAGAGAATCTCCTCCATCAAAATAAATAAATATGGCGATAATAGGTCCCCCTGCCGAAGGCCCCGGTTAGACTTGAAAAAACCCCTATAAGTCCCATTCATCATAATCGAAAACCATGGTGTCGAAACACATTCCTCTATTATTTTACAAACACGGCTAGAAAAACCAAATGCCTCCATCACCCACAGCAAAAACCTCCAATCAACCCGATCATAAGCCTTCGCCATATCCACTTTTAAAACTACATTTCTCCCTTTACTCTTCCTATTAATAGAGTGAACCATTTCCTGAGCCAATGTAATATTTTCAAAGATGCTTCTAGCCGGAAGAAACGCCCCTTGTTCAGGGGAAATAATTTTATTAAGGCATCTCGTCAATCGCCCTACAATAATATTCACAAAAATCTTATAGGCGACCGAGCATAAACTTATCGGCCTAAATTTGTCAAAACTTCTTGAATTTTGTACTTTAGGAATAAGGACAACGAAAGAAGAAGTAAAAAACCTAGGAAGCAGTGCCCCTTTGAAAATATCCTTTGCAGCTTCCAACAAGGGACACATACATGAACATGAGACCTTGTTACATATACATGTTTGTTTAGTTGAAAAATGGATGCTCCACAACTCGCAAGGGTCATGTGTACCTACCAGATTCTACATCACATTACAGGCTTATGCATCAACTATGAGTACATTATGATAACTTGTACTCATAAACGTGTAATTTTGGCACCACCAGCGTTGGGTGCTTGACTTCGCTCTAGAAACTAGATACTTAGATCCCGTTTGAGTCCTATTGATTGTATTTTGTTAACCAAGGGGATTCTACATCCAATTTAAACATTTTAGAGTGGATAAAGTAGTTCTACTAGGATAACTCCTCATCCTATCACTTGAGATTGTGATAAAATAAAAGACTAATGCATGATTTAGAAATATTTCATAACATATTTAATGCTTCTAAAATGGTATTCGTGGCATGTAATAGAAAATTATGTAATAGATATGATGCGATGACATTCATGGTGTGAAATAGATAATTATGTAATAGTAATAGACGACATCGCATGGTATGTTATAAACAATTAACATGGGCATAAATGGACATTAATATGATCAATGTAATGTTACCACCATACCATACATACGTAAAAATACTGGGAGTAAGTTAGAAACTAACTTACAGAAATGTCGCATAAAAGTAAGCGCAACGTAAAAGAGCGTAAGTTGAAAGAACTCCAAACAGACTCCAAAACTTAACAAAATAGACATTTCTCATGTAAATTTTATCCTAAATCTAAATATAAGTATAGAATTATTAAAAACTCAACCTAACTATGAAAAACTCCTCTTGGCCGATTCATGTATAGGCTAAAATCCATAATTTTGTTACTACTTGGTCATTTAACACACTAACATGCTTAAACTGAAAATACTAACTCTAAAACATGACATCCTTAGCTCTAAATTCATGTCAAGACACGGCCTCATTTGGATCCAGAAACGGTTTTATCTCAACTCATCTCATCTTTACAAATTTCCTAAATTTTCACACAAAATATAATCAACAATTAAACTTTTTCAAATCTTAAAAAAATAATAATATTAAAAAATAATATTTTAACAATATTTTATTCAACTCATTTAAAACCATTTCATCTCATCTCACTATTCAATCAAGCCTTAATCATATATTAAACAAAATCTTAAACTCAACACTTCAAGGGTATGCTCAAAATATCAGGATTAGGTCAAAGGAAACAAAATCTTGGTGTTCTTGGTTTAATACCTTCATATCAACTCCAAGGACTCAAAAAGTCCACAAATAACACTTCTAACATGTTCATCAATCAAACCTTGGTGATAGTATGCTTTACTAACTTCAAAGATCATAAACACATATGACAATTCGGTTGGCATGGGCTATAGATGGAGGGCTAATGTGGTGGTTGGATGAGTTACAAGTAAAGTGAGTTTTGCTTGTGAAAAGAAAGAAGAAAAGCTATGGGACTGGTTGGTTTTCTATTGCTGCCAAGTGGGTGAGATGGAGCTTGACCTTTGCTTGTTTGACTTGCCATAAGTGGCACTTTTTGGGGCTCGTTGTGAGGGTCATGGCAACTAAGACATGGCTTTGTAAGGGGTGGAAACTTGCGAAGTTTGCTTGGTGAAACAAGCTAGTTTTGGTGGGACTAACCAAATGGACTCTATTTGGAGTTTCAATTAGGGTTTGGTTCCAATTTAATTTTTATTGGTCCAATGCAATTTTCAAGGTGTATGAATGTGTACTAGAGTGGTTGGTTTCTTGTGGAATTGACTTAACCAAGTTGGAAAACACTTAGTTACAAACCGGCCATGTTTATGGTTTGGGAAAATTACGATTTCGACTTCCCCAAAGGGTTTTGGATTTTTGGTTTACCTCAAACTTCTTGGGCTTTCATTGGGGTTGAAACCCTCTTTCAGTTGACCAAATATTGTTTGGTTGGATAGAAAATTGAATAGTGTAAGAGAGCATACTGACAAGCTTGATTCACACTCCATCACTTACACACTTGTTCTCCTCTAGACAAGTGGCCTAAGATTTTCAAGTGGATGGCTAGGATTCACTACAAGAAATAAGGCTTTTTGCGGCAATTTTTTGTCTGCTGGAAATAAAATCGTCGCAAAAAGCAGTTAATTGCGGCGATTTTTACATCGTCGCACACTTTTTATATAAAATTTTGAAATTGGTTTTTTCTGACGATTTTTTTACTTTTTGCAACGTGCATATTCGCTGCAAATATTAAATTGGCCTTTTCTGGAGATTTTTACTTTTTGCAACGACACAATTCGCCGGGAAATTAAAAAAATTTTATTAACGGTTTGATAATCGCTGCAATTGTGAAAGTGTTCATTTGCAGCGATTTTTTAAGTTTAAAAATCGCTGGAAAAAATTATTTACAGCGTTTTTAAAATCGTCGCAAAAGAAATCGCTGCAAATAGTCCTTATTTGCATTGATTTTAAATTTCGATTGTTTAGCTTTTTGCAGCGAACTTTAATCGCTGCAAATGAACGATATTTTATCCGTTGCTAATGCCCTTTTCGTATTTTTGGCGAGCTTTTTAGGTATTTGCGGCGATAGTAAGACACCGAAAATAGCTAATAAAATGAAATTCCCTGCTCGGTTTCAGTCATTTCCCTCCAAGCCCTTTCCCCCCTCCCACCCCTTCGCCCTCCCCAACTCTTCCTTCTCAAGCACCAAGCCCCAACGCCGTTTAGCACAACCCGTCATCAGCAACCCCACCGCGCCACCACCACCCCCCTCGACGGCCACCTTCTCCCCCAACCCCCACGGCGGAAATATACTTTTCCCCGAATCTGGCCTCACCTCTCTCTCTCTCAGATTACTCCATGATCGCCGCCGCTAGGGGTGTCGTTCGCCACCAATCACACCTCGACGCCATCGCTAGTCCGCCGTCGGAGCCCCAGCTCCATTTCGCACATTGTCTTCGTTTTTGGGTCGATGATGTTTCTGGATTTCGTGGAAACTTTCTCGATCCAATTTCGCTATGTAGATCGGTGACCAAAGCTCTCTCTATATATATCTTTTTATCGTCCCTATTTTTAGTCCCCTTGTGTGTTTCTTAATTTTCTCATCCCAGTGGAACTAGTGGAAAAAAACGTACCAAAGAGTTTAATCAGGTGTTTTGTTCATTCTGCACCTTCAAATATGCGCATCCCTGATTTATCCCTTCTTGTTTTTCTCGTTTATGTTTTTCAAGTTACTAAAAAGGCTCTGTAGGGCTGGATTGTTTTGCTGCTTGGGCTGAAAGGAAAAATTGCATTTTATTTTTACTTGTTTTTCTTTTTGTTCCCAGCTTATCAACCAGCTGTTTGTTCCTATTATCTCGAATTGAATTGATCTTAGAACTGCAGGTTCATTGAAGAAGATTTCACTTTGAATTCATACAATACTCTTCTACAATCGCATGAAAGTTCGACTTCCAAATCTCCTCTCTGGGTGTGTTCTGCTGATGCCATACGATTCTGATAATGAAGCTTTAAAGTGGTTAGATTTAGTTTTAATGTGTTTTATGATAATGAAGCCTATTTAGCTTGGATAAAGATTTGTGGTTAGTTTTATGATAGTGGTTAGATTTACCTGGCACTCTGTACAGGTATGATAGAATTTCTCAATTTGAAACTGAAAAATTGAGAAATAACTCTGCTTTAGTCATGTAAACTTGTTGCATTAATTTGAAACTGCATGTGTCAATTACCATATATTAGTTGATTTATATTCAATGAAACTGCATATGTCAATTACCAATGGCAAAGTAGTGAACTTTTTAGCTTTACACTGCAGCATTTACAGTCCACCACTTGAGGCTACTTCATTTTTATTGTCTTTAGGCCAATGAATTTGTAGGAAGTTGATTATCCATACTTCTGATGGTTAAGTTCCACTTTTATCTCTAATTTTTTTACCTTATATTTACTCTTTACTTGGTTTTATTTTTTGTTGAACTTTTTTTTTCTTTTGGCTATATATTCTTGAACTATACAAAGTTAACTTGTTTATTATGGCAATGCCTTCCACTTTCCTTTTTAGCTAATGTGTTCCCTCCCTCATCCTCTCTTTCTCAGCTTCCTCCCAGTGCAGTTACAAAACTTATTCTTGAACAAGCTTGGTATATGATTCCATTTTAATAGTCAGATTTGTTGCTTTATGTTTTATTTTTGGTTTGCTTATGCATGCAGAGGATTATAGCAGGTTAAGACCACTGAGTTACCATGGTGCAGATTTATTTTTCTTAGCTTTCTCATTAATCAGTATGGCAATGCATCAAACCATTATATGGGTATGTATATTTATTTTACTCAATATAGGCACTTGAAGTGGCATATATGCATGTGCACATACACCTATACATGCTCTGTCCAGCACATGACATTTTAGTGTAGTGGTAGCAGGAATCAAACTTCTCCCATGTGGAGGTTGCATCAAGTAACCTCCACATAATTATGAGGTTTGTTTTGGAGTTAATCTCAGAGCTGCCGCCATAATCTTATCTTATATCTGAACCCTTTTATGGAATGATCTTCCCATTCTATTATGATGATGCTTAATCCTATGGTTAGTTAGCACTTTATGATCATTCAAAATCTCAAATTAGAAGCGGAAAATTTTATGTAAATAACTCTAGAATTGTTTGTTACAATTCAATAACTCTAGAATTTTGAATCTTGTGCTGTTTGAATTTTCTTAAACTTGTAGTGCATGGACGAGATATGAATAGAAAATGATCAAATATTGGTGAGGATATATTTGTTTTCTGTGCAGGGTAACCCTGCACCATTGTCTTTAGGCCAATGAAAATGAAGTAGGAGAAGAAGAGATGAAGCTGATTGTGATTTAGATTCTAGCTTGAAGGCTGCTGCAGGTTTGATATGGTTTATCTTTCTTCTTCCTGTTTTTAGGAATAGGCATTGATAATTAGTATAAGAGGAGAGTAGTTTTATTGATTTTTTGTCTGTGAATGGTATAGTTTCTTCTATCAATCTGAGATAAGTGATCATTTTGTGTTGATCTCCAAAATGTTAGTATACTCTAGCCTTATAACTGGAGAATTCAATTGGTATTGGTGAATGATACTTTAAAGGATTTTTCAATGGTTATTGTGATTTGCACAACCAGTTTTACCTATTCTCCCTTTGCAGCATAATTGGTATGAGCTAGGATTAGAACATTTGAAATCACACTTACATCTTTTTGGAGATCAATATATGTGTAGAGCCATGGATTGGATGTTTCCATGTTAATATACTATGTAGTATTTTTGGGCTAGCTAACTTGAATGAATGGAGGAAGGGTTTTTTACATTGAATTTGAATAGCATGTGTAGCTTGGATGTGTAGTATTCTGTTTTTTGCATTTTATTTTTTATTTTCTGAAACATTATTTCCGGCAAGTTAAGTTCGCCGCAAATAACCTTTTGCGCATTTTACTAGCTTTTGCGACGATGTATAAGCGTCGGAAAAAGATTTTGCTAGCGATTTTACCAGTATTTGCAACGCAATGCGTCACCTGGTGGAAGCCTCTTTCCCGGCGCATAAAAGGTTATTTGCGAGGGGTAAAAATTGTCGCAAAAAATGATGGTTTCCTACGATTCTCATAAACGGGCGAGTTTGAGTAGTTCCGACGATTTTTTCGCGTCCAATATGCGTCGATCCCATAATCGTCGAAAATGAGTATTTCCAGCGTTTTTGAGGACTATTTCCAACAAATGAAAATGCTGCAAAAGCTCTCTTCTGTTGTAGTGATTGTGAGAGAGAGAGAGAGAGAGAGAGAAATTTGAGTTTATCTCTTTCTCGGTTTATTTTCCTGTTTAAGTTTAGCCTCTTATGTACGATTGTTTTTCAATTGACTAAAAGTAGGATTAAAATTACATATAAGCAAATGTATAATAAAAGTCTACGAGGTTGTCTAGTCCTAGATAGATATTAGATTTTATGTAGCGCATCAAGATCATCATTCATGTTGTGTCAATGAATCATGAAAAAAGCTGAGGTATGTATATCTAATAACATAATGCTTTGTTAGAAAACATAAATTAATGACTTTGTTTACAGTAAAAATATTAAGACCACAAGATTGTCGGTAAATCATAAAAACACACCACCAAGGGTGGAGGCTAAATGCTATTTGGGTTAATCCCAAATGGTTTGGCATATTCTAGACCCAAAATAAGAATCCAAATATACTCACTTTAAATTAGTAGCATTAATTGTCAAAGTTATGGTTCAAACCGATTTGATGGAAATGTGGGAGTAGGTGGAGTGACGAAATGTGGACTGTGGTTGGCTGCTATTATACTAAGGCTCTGCTTGGATACACAGTTCAGATGAGATGAGATGAGATATTTTGAATAATAATTAAATAAAATATTGATAGAATATATTTTTTAGTATTATTTTTATGTTGAAATTTGAAAAAGTTGAATTATTTATTATATTTTTGTATGAAAATTTGAAAAAGTTGTAATGATTGAGATGAGATGAGATAGTGGTATTGTGTAAACAAACGAGGCCTAAATGTTTTTCGTAATTCTATATATATAGGAAATGCCCTCTCCCTCCAAATCTCTCTACAATTGTTTTCCTATAGTCCCAATATTTTGTACAATTTTTATATATTATCTATTTTCTATGATATGGTCCCTCCAAAATTAAATTAAAGTTAGGTTTAAGAGAAATAATAAACTTAGTAATCTGTATTCAAAAGTCTTTTATCATGCAATATTATGCTTGTTAATATGGAGCCCGAAGTGAAATAAAATATTGAAGAAGTTATTTAAATTTAAGAAAAATAATTGATAAGTTTTTATCCCCTAGACTTTATCGAGCAAAAAAATATTTATTTAAGATCTTAATTGTAGTATTATATGTTTAATGTGACACAAAATTAATATCAAGATTTTAGATTAAACTTGATAAACTAGTTACATACTAGTAGAATGAAAGATAAGTTTCTAAAAGATCACTTGATAATTTTTATTAAGAAAACAAATTCATATTTGATTGCAAAAGAAATAATGATATATATATATATATATATATATATATATATATATATATATATGAAGCATTGTCGTCATAAATCTGAAATAGATGTCTAGTTATAATTTTAGAATTTTATCTTTGCATCTATATAGCAAATTACTGAAATCTGACTTTATATATATAGTTACGTTTTTATGTTTTTTGGTGAAATTAAGATTAAGGTTTGTCTTAGTAGATATATTAATAGCGACTAGTGTTAGTAAAGATCGAAGTGGGACTTCTCTAAATACTAGGGTTTTTCCATTAGTTTCTTAGGTACTAGATCGATTTACGACCTACATCTAACATTCACAACGTCTGTCCCCGCCTTGACGTTGTTATATCTTAATTATATGATTTTGCTGGAAATTCAGTCTCTCTCTAAAGTTTGACAAAGGATTAATTTATAGAGACATATCTTTAGAATATTTGGATTGCCTCAGCGGCCGGCCGCCTACATTGAAAATGTCTGGAAGAATATTCAAAAGAAAAAAAGGAAAACAAAATTTTCTTGAAGAGACTCAGAATGGAGAATTGTATGCATGCTTGCCTCCCTAAGAAAAAAAGAAATTTGACATCATGTCATGATCAATGCACGTGGTCCTTTTGAAATGTATCCAGGACTAGTACGAAGTTCCCAGACAGACTGCATGTTGATTATTCAAACTTCACGATCTAACAGCATTTGATGATGTAAAATACAGTTATTTATAAACTTTTTAAAAAATGAGTTAATGGATGTTGTATTTTATCTTCATTTTCCATTTTGTTATAGTGATCCCGTTATGTCTAGAGGATATTGTTCACACATGTAAAATGAAAACAGAATCTAGTTGATTTCGTTATATAAAATCAAACTATTTTATTTTATATAATCATTACAATTTTCTCACTCTCATATAAAAAATAATAAATAATTTATTTTATTAAACTTTTAAAATAAAAATAATATTATAAAATTATAATATAATAATATTTAATTCAATTTTTAATAAAATATCTTTATTCCATCTTATCTAAATTCGACTCATTAATTACTTTGTCGCTTAGGCGGAATTTAAGTTTATTAACACTACGCAGCTGAGCACATGCGTGGCTCCTCAATTTCCGCAAGTTAGCTTTAAGAACATGAGGAACTTGTCGACTAGTAAATTTTAGACAACTTCTTAAATTGTTTTTAAAAATTTTAGTTAAAAATTACACTTTTTTATAATTGTCTTCTAAATTTAATAATTTTTTAAAAAAATTCCTACATCTCATTTTCTATCATTTCTCTATTCTATTAAATATTTTTTTTATATTATATTATTATTATTATTATTATTAATTTCTAAGAATTTATTTCTACATCTTTAAATACTCTCTATAATATATATATATATATATATATATAATTATATAAAAACTAAGTTTGACTTCCTAACTTAGATTCATACCGCATTAGTCGGTGTTAAATTTTAGACGCTTGCACTTCAGTTAAAACGCTGCCATTTCAGTTGAAACGCTGCAACTTCAGTAACTTTATATAAACAAAGCTTAAAAAGCCAAATGACCAACTACCCACAAGCATGAAAATATTTTAGAAACCAGAGAAATATCCACTAACCTTTACAACGCTAAAGACCGGAAAAGACCCAGAAATGTAGGCCAAAAGTAGAAAGCGTACCTGAAGAGAGCCACTTGGGTGATGATATGCGTACGTAGAACGTGATGCAGAAACCATTCTGGAAGAAGACACTTGGGTGATCAGGCACGTACTGCCGCTGGCCTGGGAATGCACTGGGCAACTCCGTTGTGTCACGGAGAAAGACAAGTAGCTGCAGCACACAATATATTGAAATATCACATGAAGTCACTGCATTATACGTCCAAACGCTATATATATAATATGCTCTCCAGATCATTAAAGAAAAAAGAAAAGAAAAGTGGAAAGTGTTAAAATACAATAACAACAAACAAAATAAAAATGGAGTCAATTACCGGCCGGCCCAGGCCGTGTAAGCCGCAGGTCCTTCACTAGTAGCTGAAGCACGTACAAAAGCCAAAAAATGAACTGCTACCGAAGGTTTCTGGGAGTGGAGGGCCACGAGCGTTGTTGGGCTCCAGTGTAGGAAATCCTCTGTTTCTGTGGGTAAAAAACAGAGCCTTCCACTTGCAGTGGTTTTTGGATAAAAGGCGAGTTACAATTGAAAGGGTGCAAAGAGAGAGTTGCACCAAGTGAGCACCGTGAAAAATTAAGGGAAGAGGCAACCGTTATCAAAAAATAAACTGCTACCGAAGAGGCAACCGTTACATGAAGAGGCAAATATGAAGCGGTTCTCTTTCTTTCACTCTTTCGATCGTATATATTTTGGAAAGTTAAATTTCTTTATTTCACTTTCTTCTCCACTCGCTCTCTCTCAAATCAATGCCACTTCGACCACGAAGACAAGCCACTGTATATTTTGCATTCAACTGTGTTTCGGTTGTGGAGGTGCGTGACCTCCTCTCAAGAATTTTGGTTTCAGATCTTGGTTAGTGATTTATTATTTTTCAGAATGATATTTTTGTTTTCCTCAAATGCATTGGTATTTCCTATTCTAAAAAGAGTTGATAGATGTGTTTATGTGCATTGTATATCCTGGTCATGTGCCTAACATTTCTTTTCTTACGCTCTCTCTCTCATACTGTTTTTCATGTAAGCCATTCTACCCGTCTCATTTCTTTATTCTTTATTTATTTATTTATTTTAAATCAATGCAAGTTTGGTCTTAGAAAGTCTTAAATTGATAGGCATATGACCGTTTGAAACAGGGACAATCATAGTAACCCGAGAGATCTTGATATGCTCATTAGTTCTAAACATATAAACGGGTCTTGAAAACTTTTCCAGTTTGTAGTGGTTTGGGTTTTTTATGTCAGTTTGGTAAGTGTTTTATTAAGATATTTCTGTTGAAAATAAACGATAATTTATGACATAATTCCTCTCTTGAAACTGAATGTGGAAGAAAGAAAATGCAAGAAAAATTGCCTTCAAAACCTTCGTATGGGGAGGTTAAATGAAGTGAAAATTTCTGAAAAGTTTTGAAAATTTCTTGAAATTTCTAAACTTTTGTATGAGACCATTTCCTAATGTTGATTCAGTATTTTATTTCCTTGCATTCTTCACTCATTCTATGTTGCTAAATATTTACTACAGCTTTGAAGGGTTACGAAATCTTAATACTTGCTACACACGTAAGCACGAGTACTTGGAAAGTGGCTCCAGATCACCTAAATTTCAAGCTTCACGATTTTATAGCCTAATGCAACAAAGATTATCGTTAATCCATGGATTTGAGATGATTATATATATACTATGAAAATATTGGATCCATATATAGTGTAAAGAAGTGTTCAGTGAAACATTAGTTTCACGTTATTAGTGTCTTTCGACCTTAAATTTACTGATAATCATATAAGTTTAATTATCAATGTATGTTGTTCATAATTATCATTACCGCATTAGTGTCGAACTCTGCTAGAGAATATCTTACGTACATATATATAAGGCATCTCTCTTTGAGCCTACCTTTCGTGGGGCATCTTGCTCACCATCCATAAATGAGTCTTGGTACATAAGTACAGCTAGAAATATAATGATTAAAATACTTATTTCAAGAAACTATTATAGATATCCATCTTGACATCAACTCAAATAGAAAGAAAAATGATCATAAATCACAGACTACATCATCTAAGAGGAGAAAAATCAAGAAAAAATATTAATTGAACAATAATGTCTCATATTAATTCTATCTATTTTACATTGTTTTAAATTGAACAACAGTTTATATACGTGTATATATATATGTGTGCGCGCGCGCGTGCACACGCATTACATTTTTAATATTGTAAATTAACTATAAAATATTGATTTGTAAAGTGAACTCTTTCATATATCCACGCTCCATTTTATATATATTTGATATACATTTTATAATTAGTGGTGGAAGTGATTATGTATATTAATGAACTATTTAGAGTTATAAAATTCAGCTTAAATAGCAGTCTGCGCATTGCGTGAGTTATAGGCTCATATAAACTAATTTAAGGGATGAACAGTAGCACCCCAAATATAGGGAGTGTCAATTCCTAAACTTTTCCTTTAAAGGAGGAACTGGATAGGGCGTGTATTTGGAAAAAAATCTCAAGTACATATTCTATAATTTAAGGAAGAACATGTTTTAGAAAATCGGATGAGAATGCTCTTATACCACTTCTTGATGCCTTATGATCAATCCACATACTTCCTTTATGCATGTAACTCTAGTGACTGTCCTTCAATGCCCAGATAGCTCGCGTTTTGCTGGAAACTTGCATATGTTGGAAACTCGCTTTTTACAATCTATGGTTTTTTTGTTGAGAAATTCTATTTACAGTCCTGAGTGGGAGACTTTGTATGCAGTCTCATTAGTAAACGGGGGTAAATGAAAAAAAAAAAAAAAAAACATCCTATGCCAGAATCTTCCAAGAATAATCTAGGCAGTAGCATAGCATGTGATGTAACGTGTACAAGCTGAAGTGCGAAGTTCTTATTAGCTACTGTTATTAGTAAAGAAGTGAGACTTTTCTTGTTTAATTAATGTACAAAACCAACAGTCGAAGATGGTAGCCTGGTTAAAACGT
Source organism: Cyclocarya paliurus (assembly GCA_029856935.1). Taxonomy (NCBI): domain Eukaryota; kingdom Viridiplantae; phylum Streptophyta; class Magnoliopsida; order Fagales; family Juglandaceae; genus Cyclocarya; species Cyclocarya paliurus. Next base: position 14,349,609 of record CM056945.1, on the reverse strand, counting down.
CTTTGAGCTCAGCTGGGTTCGTTAATTTCAGTTCCTTGGAAAAACTGGGAATGGTAAGACTGAGCAGAAGATTGGTGGCTGAATCTGGCCTTTTTTTTACTATATAGAATGGAGGATTATATGCCTGCAGACAAAGAGAAATTGTGAAAGGGATTAGACAGCTTGTTGAAATCTTGTACAAGACATCGTCTCATGAATGCATGTACAAGAAATATTACAGTATTTGCCAAGCTCAAAACATAAAATAAAATAAAATAAGATGATGAATTTAAAGAGATTTTGCAGGTTTCAATAAAGAAATAGAAGATTCAATTGACTGTCGGTCAAAAACAATTTTAGATAAAAAATACAAGATTCTCTGTTTTATAATCTTAACACGACGTCGGCTAGCTTGCAGTTTCAAAGGCACGAGTGTGACTTTTTGCATTTCAGAAAATTTTAATATTTAACAATTAAATATTATTATCATTTTTAAATTAAATCGTCTTGGTCGCATTAGGCAACAAAATATATTGAGCCGCCCCTTTCAGTACTACGCATGCATTTGATTAAATGGCTTCTGAGTTTGACTGAGAAGAAGATTGGCCACTAAACCGAGTCCATTTTTTCCTATAAAAGCCGAAGAGCATTAGTGGCCTGGACACAGGGTACTCTTTAATTCCTACTGCTAACTGCTTAACTTGCTCGTACTAGAATACTGAAAACTCTTTATAATTGAAAGGAAAAATGTCTTCTTCTCTATCTGGTAAGTTAAGTATTGAAGTAGAGGCCAAGTCATCTGCTCCTGCTTTATACGAGGCTAACGCGAAACGATTGTACGAGAAACCAAAACTTTGCCCTACCTATATACAGAAGGTTGAATTATTAGAAGGTAATTGGGAAGAAGTGGGTGCTGTCATGAACTGGCATCTCATATACGGTAAGGGCACAAAAGTTTATTGTTGATCACAAGTATTTATATATGAACTCTCTCACATGTCACATGCTATGCTTATAAATTGGTCCTGTTGTATGTATGTCTCTTGCCATGTTCGCCTGAATTTTAATTTCCAATTTCTTATTTGCAATCGTCTCCCTAAATTATCAATTTCGATGATCACACGGCCACAAACTACTAAAAACTTTGAATATACGCCCTATGTAACAAGTTTGATATATACCAATACCCTTTGATTTTCTCTCTTTGGCCATTTTCTATTTCTTTCTTATTTTTAAAATTTTTAATTTACAATGATTATATTGTCTTCTTAAAAATTGTTGGGGATAATTAGGACATTCGAAAGGGAAAATGGAAAATATTGCTTTTTTTTTTTTTTTTTGGTTGCTTTGGAGGTGAATCTGGAAATTGATAGTTTAGGGGGCAATTGCTGATGTTATTGAATGATAATTTCTTGCATGGTTTAATATTTATATATTTCATCGATTCTCTTCTTTTTTGGGTTTGGCTGTGTAGAGGGGAAAACTGTAATGTCCCAGGAGATATACGAGAGCATAGATGACGAAAAGCTATCGGTCACTTTCAAGGTGATAGGAGGATTAGTCGTAGAGGCATATAAAAGCTTCAAGCTCGTTTTTCAGACCATTCCAAAGAAACAGGGATGCTTAGCCCGTTGGACTGTTGAATATGAGAAACTTAACGCGGAGATTCCAGATCCAAAACAAATGCTCCAGTTTGCAGCTGATCTTATCAAAGAGATGGATGATAATCTTATGATGAAGATCAGCAAGGAGTAGCTGTGAACAAAAACATCACATATTATAGCATATATATAAATACGTACCTTTATTTTCTGAAAAAGAAAGTACGTAAAAAGGTGCCCTTTCCTGCATCATGTATTGTTGATTTTTTGGTTTCTGGTCATCTTAGTTTGAGCAGGTACCTCATGTCTTTCATGGTGGATCGATCCATTATATCAACTCATATGGTATCTGATCTATCTCTCTCAATTTATGCTTATAATAAGCCTGTAAACGAAACGAAACTTGTGCTTCCCATCATTTTGTTGATTAAATAATGCCTTCCACTTTTTTATATCGTACGTACTAGCTTATATTCTGCACTTTGTGATGGCTTATGTTCTTTTTGCCCTTAATTTATCATCTCTTAAACTAGCAGATCATCAAATCATGCGGGGGGATGAAAGTACCAAACAAAACAATAGCTTTAAGTGACTATCTAGATGAAAGAACTCATTTCAAGCCCACTTTAATAATGTAATTTGGTTGATGGATTTGAGAGAGAGAATTGGATCTTTAAAATTTAAAATCCTTTGTTTATAGATCTGCTTTATGCCTACTTTGACTCTTCTTACTTTAGAGAAAGATGACCTCGCCTCCAAGGCTAGCTCCTGATCAGAATCTGGCAGTAAAGTCTCTAACGTCATTCTGAGGGAAGAGAGATATGGGACAAAAGTGGATAATCAAGTCATTTTCCTATATCATTTCTCCAGTTATATTTAATAATAAACGAGCTCATAACATGCACAATGTGGACCGTTATTTATACAGAATTTTATAAATCTAAATAGTTTATTATACATAATTACTACTATAATTATTAAAAAAATATAAATCAAATATATATATAATGGTGAATGCATATATAAAAAAGTTCACTTTACCAATAAATATTGGTCAATTTACAACATTAAAAATGTAATATATATTTATATGTATAATGATTGTTCAATTTAAAACAATGTAAAATAGATACAATTAGTACCATAATAAAAAATATCTCCAACATTAATGACGATCTCGATGATCTTGAGGAGTTTTTAAACCCATGCCTTACGTATGTACATCATGTACATTGGCTAAATTAATTTATAATAAAATGGAAATATATTGATGCATTACAGATTCATCAAATAAATTAATGTCAAAGGGTAATATACATTACATATTCATCAAATAAATTATTGTCAGAAAATTGTCAATTGCTAACAAACAAAATGTGAGTTTAATTGTCAATTGCTAACAAACAAAATATTAGATCCTAGCAAATGGATGATCGTATGAATTTGGTTGCTCCGATGGAGGAGTATGAAATGAAAATTCTATTGGAATTAGCCAAGTAGAGCCCATATCTGATGATAGTGGAGACACTGCAAATACTGATGCCCCTAATACTGTCTCTACTGAAGGACCAATAGATATTCAAACAGTAGTCAATGAAAGAAAAAATAGAAAGAGGACTTCCAATGTATGGAATGCTTTTGTCGAACTTGTACGAGATGAGACTAAACAGTCTCAATGTAAGTGGTGTAAAACTTTGTTTAAAACATCTCGATCAAATTCTACGACTACACTACTTAGGCACTTGCTAACTTGTTTGCCATACATGGGGTCTAAGAAAAAACAGAAAGTTTTAGTAGTTGAGTCTAAGGAGAAAGATGGTGGTTTCACTATCTCAAACTTTACCTATGATCTTAGTAGGGTCCGAGAGCTTGCCTCTCATATTATATTTTATTATGAATATCCATTTTCTTTAATAGAGCATGTGGTATTTAATAAGTTCATGAGTGCAAACACTCCATATTAGAAAAAAATGTACCAGGCCGCTGTAAAAAAGGAATGCATAATAACTTATGAAATTGAAAAGACAAAGTTAAAAGTTTTGCTTAAACCTGTTAACAAAGTTCATATCACAGCTAACATTTGGATTTCTTGTCAAAATCTTTCATATATGGTAGTGACATGTCATTTTATAGATACTAATTGGCATCTTCAAATGCATATTTTGAACTTTTGTAATGTGTCACCTCTACATACTAGCCTTCTTATTGCTGATGCTTTAGAAAAGTATTCCCAAAATTGGAAAATTGAGAATAAAATTAGTTCAATTACTGTTGACAATGCAAGTTCTAATGATGTTGTCATTAAGATCTTGAAAGTCGATTTTAGATTGAAGAAAACATTGTTTGTAGGAGGAAAATTGTTTCATGTACATTGTTGTGCGCATATAACTAATTTACTTGTTCAGTATGGACTTGGGGAGATTAGGAAGATTATTGATTATGTGAGAGATGGTATAAAATATCTGATAGCATTAGAGAATAAGCGAAAACAGTTTAGTGAAATTGCAAAACAGTTGCAATTGCCCTCAAAGAAACTGATTTTAGATGTGCCTACAAGATGAAACAACACATATTTAATGTTGGATGCTACAATTCGGTTCAAAGAAGTTTTTCCTATATATAGTGATGGAGATAGCAGTTTTGAATGGGTTCCAACTATTGAAAAGTGGGGACAAGTTGAAAATATTTGTTAACTATTTGCTATTTTTAATATAGTAACCAATATTATATCCGGAAGTAATTATCCAATAGCAAACTCATTTCTTTCTGAAGTATGGAGAATGAATGACATGTTAGGTAAGAAGAGTAAAGATGAGAATGAAAACATGAAATCAATGGTAAGGAAAATGAGTGTAATCTATTTATGGCAATCGCTGCTGTGTTAGACCCTAGATTTAAAATGATCCTTATCCAATTTTGTTTTCCTTTAATTTATCAAGAGCGGGACGCTTCTAAGAATATTGATCACGTCTCTCAAGTGTTGCATGAGTTATATGATGAATATATTCATAAATACAATTCGATTCTTGAGACACAAAAAAAGCAAAAAAATGCTCGAATAAACGTATCCAGTTGTTCCTCAAGTGCTGGGAGAAGCATGCAAAGTGACTAGTCATTATCTAAATCTTTTGTTAGAAGTATTGATACTGTGCAGCCCAGTAAATCAGAACTAGACAATTATTTAGATGACAATATATATATCTATGAAGAGGGTCAGATGCAAGTTTCAATACCTTGGAATGGTGGAAAGCAAATAGTCTTAAGTTTCAAAGTTTGTCCAAATTAGCTCGAGATATATGGGCTACACCAATTACCACAGTTAACTCAAAATCAACATTCAGCGCAGGAGGCAGAGTCATTGATCCTCATCGAGCTTCATTGTCAATTGAAACTATCTAAATGTTGTTATGTGGATCTAATTGGGTTAGAGCATTATATGGACTTAAAAAATCAACAAAAAATTATGGAAGTATAATCTATTTATTTGAACTGCCTGTTAATATTTTACTATTTTATACTTAATATTATTAATTTATTTACAAAAATACTAACTACTGTTTTTTTCTTGTCAATAGAAGGATGTTCCATCAGAAAATCAGATTCTCTTACTATAGCCGTAGGCCCATACAGACTCAGATTCTGTTTTTTATCATGTTTAATCTATGGAGCATTTGGACAGTTTACTTCGTAATATATATGTTTAATCTATATGATTTGCTATATGATATTTAGACAGTTTACTTTATAATATTTGGATAATTTGGTTGTTCTATATGATTTTGTTTGGGATGATATAAGTCATGACAGTTCAAGTAATTTCTAAATTCTAACTTCTCACCATCCAAATTTCCAAAATTTCTTTAAATGGCAAAATAAATTTTGCATTGCAAACATCCCTTGACAATATTACTAAGTTAAAGTACTTGAGTAATGATGCAAGAAAATAAAAATGATATTAATGTTTTTTACTATATCAGTGTGTGTAGGTTGTCATGGTGATTTTGTTCAAGTTTGGGAACTTGCTAACTTCTGTCATGGTGAACTCAGATTTTGTATAAGTTTGGTAACTTCCTGTCATTGTGATTTTGTTAAAGTTTGGTAACTGCAGTCTGTAGTTGTTTGGCTTATTTTGTTGAACTTTGGTAACTTGTTTTGGATGCTGCAATTGTCTGTCTTGGTTGTCTGGCTGATTTTGTTAAACTTTGGTAACTTGTTATGAACTTGTTACTAAACTTGTAACTTCTTTGGTAACTTATTTGGTAACTATCTGTGGTATTAGTGTATGCTTATTAAGTATTGCATACTGCTGGTTGCTAGTTGGCAGATTCGATTGTTCCTTTGGGCCTGTGGCTAGTAACTGCTTATTGTATTAGTCTATGCCTATTGAAGTTGTCAACTTGTCTAACTCACAGTTTGTTGTCTGGCTGATATGAGTCATGCCTATTGCCTATTTCTGGGTTGTTGTTTTGGATCTGTTCTATGGTAACCGCATTTGGTAACTGCAGTTAGTAACTTGGTTGAATCCCTGATGCACATCTTTCTATCTGATTTTGGGAACTTGCTGACTTTTGTGACTCTGTCATGGTGATTTCAGATTTCAAAGCTTGTCTGAATCCCTAATGCACATATTTATTTAAAGATTGTTTGTATAATTATATTGTGTAACTTGTTAGAGATATGACCAGTTTTTAGTGTATGTAAGGTAACAATGTCAAGACTTTTTACTCCATTCATGAAGACTGAGTACTTAAGTCATTTTACAGCCCATGTTTTTTTTATGTTGAAATTTAATGTATCTTATTTCATAATTTATTGTTGTAAAGTATTTTTTGATTAACTTGTTCCATTAGGTTGTAAAATGTCATTTAATGTACCATAGGTCCATAGCCATAATACTCTTGAAAGCTTCATAATGTAAATTTGTATTTAATTTGTTATTTTACTGATGTATTTATTTTAATTTTATATTATTAATTTTAGTTAATAAAATTTTTCCATAAGTCAGTCGAGCTCGAGACGAGCTTGGGCTCGGCTCGTTAACAAAACCAAGCTCGAGCTCATTTCCCTTCTACAAGAGCTGAGCTCGGACGTCCTCATAGGCCCGACTAACAAACGAGCCGAAACCAAGCTCAACTCAAGTAGTGAATGACCTGAACTCGCACACCCCATGCTTAGTCGAGCTCGACTCATTTACAGCCCCAGTTTTGTGTATCCAAACCCACCCTAAGTTGTCTTTATAGTCGTTTTGACATGCGGAAGAAGTGTGAATGGGGAAGTATGAAGTTAATGTAATTGTTGTATGTATATAATTAGTGACTAGTGTTAGTAAAGATTGAAGTAGGACTCTTGTTTAATGCAACTGTTACTGCATTTATAATTTATTCTCTAGATACTAGGGTTTTTCCATTAGGTTTTTGGGTACATTTACGGTCTATGTTAAGGACGTGTTTTGTTTTCGGGCAACATTTCTTGCCTTCTTCGATGCTCCGGCAAGACACTCGAGGGTGAGGCCTCAGGGTCGTGTGTAACACCTCCGATGCTTATGTTAGTAGGGTTGTACAGAAACAGACAGGACTAGCCACCGTCGACACGGATCGGCCAACAATATAAAAATAAGAAACTGACGCTGACCAATTCGCTTTTGGTCTGAACCAAACCCAAACCCCTGAACCGACCGATTTTATATATATTTATATTATACGTATATAAAACGATATCGTTTCACTTAAGTAAATGAAAGAACATCGTTTTAGTTATAAGTGGTGTCATTTGACCTTAGATTAATAACCCCCACATCTTCTTCTTCCCTCTGTTTTTTTCCTTTGCAGGTAAGCTTTTTCCCACCAACGACACAAAATGCCACTCCCCTCCTCCTTCATAGAGACACCACCAATAGACCGACAAACCGCACTGATTCACACCGAGACCGAAGTTGCTGGTTTTCTCCCCCCAGTGGGCCGGTTCTAAGCCTCTCCAAAACACATTGGTGCGACGTTGGTTTTAGACCAAAACCGCACCGTTGACGTCAGTTTTCAGCCCTGTTAGTCAATATGAGGTGATATTGTATACGAGATCCAAAGAGAAAAAGATCCCTTAGTCTAATTTGAAGGTGAGCCTTTATACCCTGGTTGAGGTGGGCCCCACTTTTTGTCAATGGGATGTTCAGGCATCGTACTAGGTGCCATGCCTACTGTAGGGCGACAACCTACTACTTCGGATGCCATGCCACTACATTAAATCCAGTACACTTCTCTATGTGTCCTATCCCCTATGGCAAGTAGGAAAGTGTGCCCATTGCTTGAATCCTTAGAAAAAAGTGAGTCTCTCGCTGAGATTGTTGCTTGTTGTCGTCTCTATTCATTTAATGCGGCGTGATTCCCTGCAACCTTGTGGGCTAGGACGTATTAGTGATGTGATGGCCTCTTCCCCACTAACGCACACCCAGTGGGCTGGGTCTAGAACTCCTTCCTCTTGGCACATATAGATAGGCCGTTGACAAATTAAATGGGTTTCTAAGGAATGGAGTCGGCCCGGCCCAAAAAGGGGATATCCCTCCCAGTTACCTTGTAAGTTCTCATCACGCACGTGTGGTGAGAATTTAAATGTCTCCCATGGTGTGTTGTGAATGCAATTTGTGCGGCATGGGTGGAGCCATATCTGTTACATGCGTCGATTGTCCTCCTTGCGCGTGGGGTGCCGAGTAACGGCTAGACTTAATTACTTTAACGCATTGGCCTACACCAGTCATGCACACGAGTACCCTGACGTCATTACGTGTAGCGGGGATCTCAAGGCCTATTCCCGATGTTTCCCTTCTGGTGGGACTTGTCCCTTTCAAACTTTGGACAGTTCAACCGACATGTCCATCTATTTAATCCCTGGTTTCCCCATCATTTAACTTTTCCTTTACTTCCTTCTAGAGTTTTTCCACACCGTTGGTCGATCCTCCAGTTTCTCTGTCATTTACTTCCTCCGATGTTTTGCTAGTCCAATTTCTTTCTTCACGCATCTTCATCCTGCCGATGGCTCCTAAGAATACAACACACTTTAGACCCAAGGGGTCAAGCTTCGTCTGCCCTGATGGGCCCTCTAAAGAAATGTGTATAAGTAGTGGTGTAAAAATTAATCGAAAAATCAGACAAGACCGACATGAACCGCTGGAACCGGTCCGGTCATGGACCGGTTCCCTTAGTTCCAAAATGGGCCAATACTGGTCTAGTTCTAATTCTGGACTAGACCGATTCACTATATTATATATTTAAAATTAATTTTGTTAATATTAAATATAATATTTTTTATATTATATAAAAGATATATATAATATATATAATAATATAAATTATAATTGTGTATAAGATAATGGTATTATAATTTATAACATTAAATTTTAATTTTAAACAGAAAAATTTATTTGATCATATGCATTTAAACATAAAATATATATTAATAACATTTTATGGTCTAATAAATGCTCAACATATCCTTTTGATAAATACATAATACATTAGAAATACTAATACATAATAGTATATTAATTACATTCTGCTTTAATTAATTTGTATACATTAGTACATTAATTACATTTTATGCCCTAATACTAATACTAGTATTAATAATCTACTTTAAGTCTATATATAAAGAACTATATAAATCATTATAATATTAGTAGTTATACTATATCACTATAGTATTATATAGTGATATAGTAATACTAATGTATTAGTGATTCCCTGCATCCATGTAGGCTAGGACGTGTTAGTGATGTGATGGCATTTTCCCCTCTAATGCACACACCGAGGGCTGGGTCTAGAAGTCCCTCCTCTGGACACATATAGGCGGGCCGTTCAAGTATCAGATGGGATTCTGAGGAATGGAGGCAGCCAGGCCCAAAAGGGAATATCCCTCCCAGTTACCCTGTAAGTTCTCACCATGGGTGAGAATTTAAATGTCTCCCATGGTGTGTTGTGAATACAATCTGTGCAGCATGGGTGGGGCCATACCTATTACGTGCGTCGATTGTCCTCCTTGCGCATGGGGTGCCGAGTAACAGCCAAACTTAATTACTCATAACGAATTGGCATGCGCCTGTCATGTCCACGAGTTCCTCTCTACTGTATCTAAGCTTCGTGTGATGGTCCACCCTCACGTCATTACGTGTAGCGGGGATCTCAGGCTTGTTCCTAATGTTTCCGTTCTGGCGGGACCTATCCCTTTCAAGCTTTGGACAGTTCAACCGACATGACCATCTATTTAACCCACAGTTTCCCCACCATTTTAACTTTTCCTTTGCTTCCTTCTCGAGTTTTTCCACTCTGTTGGTCGATCCTCCAGTTTAACTGTCTTTTCCTTCCTCCGACGTTATACTAGTCCAATTTCTTTCTTCACACATCTTCGTCCTGCCGATGGCTCCTAAGAATACAACACGCTTCGGACCCAAGGGGTTGAGCTTCGTCTGCCCTGATGGGTCCTCTAAAGAAGTGTGTATAATTAGAGGTGTAAAAATTAATCGAAAAATTAGAAAATTAGACCAGACCGACATGAACTAATTGAACTGGTCTAGTTAGAGACTGGTTCTCTTAATTCCTAAGTCGGCCGATACCAGTCTGGTTCCGATTCTATTCTTTTTAGAATCGGACCAGACTAATTCACTATATTATATATTTTAAATTAATTTTTTTAAATATTAAATGTAATATTTTTATATTATATATAAAATATATATAATATATAATAATATAAATTATAATTATATATAAGATAATGTTATTATAATTTATAACATAAAATTTTAATCTTAAACATTAAAAATTATTTGATCATATGCTTTAAATATAAAATATATATTAATGATATTTTATGGCCTAATAAATTGTCAACATATTCTTTTTGATAAATACATAACACATTTGTAATACTAATATTCATTAGTATATTAATTACATTTCGCTTTAATTAATTAGTATACTAATATATATTTGTAATATCCCGCTCATTTCTTCCATCTAACGTAAGCGAATTTCAAAGATGAAATTTATTACGAGGAGGAGAGGACGTAACTATCCGCTTCTCTCTAGTGCCGACGAGTTTCGCTATGCATGCCAGACCCCGATGACGTGTTTTTAAAGATATTATGTGATTTTTAAAGCTAGTTTTGTGTTTTAAAGTTATGAGTATTTTATATGGGATATTTCCATCGTTATTTGACTAAATAATATTTTAAATAACTCAATTATAATACTTTAAAGAGCTCCAAAAATATTATAATTGTGAAAAATCTTTTTATTAAATGATTTAAGTTATTTAAAATATTATGTGATTTATATTATGTTGAAACTTTAAATTAATTTAATGGTTTTATTCTCTAAAATATTTTAAGTAAGACTTCATCATTTTATAAATGATAAAGGAATATCATTTTATAAACTAGTTTAGTTTAAATAATATTCTATCTTAATTCCTCTCAGTACTTTTCATTAAGTTAATGTTGACGCATTTTCAAATCAGTATTAAAAGTGTGATACCCTACTCCTTCCTTCCTTCTGACGTAAGCAATTACGTCAGATGAGATAGCCTGTCTACACTCATCTCTGTAGTGTCTAAGAGCCCCGTTATGCATGCCAGACCCCGATGGCGTGTTTTTAAAAGATATTACGTAATTAATAAAGGTAGTTTTGTGTTTTAAAGTAATGTGTATTTTAAATAGAAGATTCCTACTATTATTTAACTAAAGAATTTTTTAAATAACTCAATTATAATATCTTTGAAGAGCCCCAAAAATATTATAATTATGAGAATCATTTTATATAAATGATTCCAGTTATTTAAAATATTATGTGATTTAAATAATGATGGAATCTTTAATTAATTTAATAATTCTACTCTTTTAAATATTTGAAGCAAGACTTCATCATTTAATGAATGATGAAGGAATATTATTTTAAATAATATTCTATCTTAATTTCTCTCAGTGCTTTTAATTAGTTAGTTTTTACGCATTTTCAAATTAGTATTTAAGGGTCATCGTAGACCATTTTATAGACCTCCAGATGATGGGTTTTAGGATAAAACCCCAGCCCCTCTCTCTTCTCCCTCACTTTTCCCACAGCCCTCTCTCTCTCTCCTCCCTCTCTCCCTCTCGGCTTGCATTGCACGACACCCATGCCCGATCGACACCAGCCCCAGCCCGGCGCCACCGTGCGCCGACGTGCCTCACGACCACCACCACCGGCCTCCTCTCCCTCCAGCGAACCTACTGGTACCGGCAGCCCCTCCTCACGCACGCCCCTCCTCTCTCTCGGCCATGCATAGCCCGAACGGGCTTGGTGCTTCCAGCACCGCCGTGCACCGTTCTCCGGCGCCACCACTCCCACGGCAGCCTCCCCTACCACCGACCAGTCCCCTCCAGTGAGCCCAACCTCCATCTCCCCGCCGGCAGCTCCCATGCACGAGCACAAGCCCCTCCATGCACGGTTTCACTGTGCAGCCCCCTAGTGCCGCCGTGCGTGGCCATCTCAGGCACCAGATACCACCACGAGACTCCTCAGGTCTCCCCCTTCCTCCTCCCGTAAACCCACGACCGGTAGACTCCTCCTCCACCTCCCGATGTTTCCCGCTCTCACGCACGAGTTAAGCCTGATCCGCTGTCGTGTGCCGCCACCCAAGGTGAGCGACCGCCCTCTCTGGCACCCTCAGGCCACCATGAATCCAACCGAACCACCCCCGAGTCCGATCTATCACCAGTGCTCGCACACTCTCTCTCACTCTCCCATGGCTTCTCCTCCTTCATAGTGCACGGCCAGCCTCCTTTCACCACCACGGACCATCGCATGACCACCACTGAGCCTCCACGACTCCTCCAGCAGTTCCCTTAGCCTAGCCCATATGCCTAAACCACCACTTTATGTGGTGGGTAATCACTGCACGTGATGGACTGTCACTGCGCGTGACTGACCGCCATTGTACACGGCTAGATCTGTCATGGTACGCTCATTGCCATCATCATCAAGGCCACCTTAGGCCCTTCCAAGACCACACCTAACTATCCAAATGCCTAAACATTCATTGTACGCAGTGTAGCCACCCCGTACGTTCCTCCCGCGTTACTGACTGTGATGGTCAACGAGCGACGCATGCGTCATCCCGTCGATGGTATAATTCTCTATCCCTCGCTATTTATGTTAGATGCTAGCTATTTGACTAGGTTGTGGACTGTGCTATTAGTAATTATGGAATAGCTATGTAGTATGGCGGTGTGGACTGTGACGTGAAGTGTTGGGCGTAATTGGAAAGTGTGCTATGTAGTGTTGTGGACTGTGTTGTTGGTATTGTGGACTGTGCTGTATAGTATTGTGGACTGTGCTGTTGGTATTGTGGAGTGTACTGTGTAGTGCTGTGAATTGAGTACATGTAGAGTGTACTCCATATAGTGGAACGATGCACCGCACGGCGTGTGTGCCATAGCGGTGATGTGGCAGAGTGCTGTGAATCGAGTACATGTAGAGTGTACTCCATGTAATGGAACGACGCACCGTATGACGTGTATGTCATAGCAGTGACATGGCATAGTACTGTGAATGGAATACACGAGGAGTGTACTCTATGTTGTGAGACGACGCACCGTATGGCTTGTATGCCATAGCGGTGAAGTAGAGTAGTGTCGTGAATGGAGTACACGAGGAGTGTACTCCATGTTGTGAGACGACGCACCGTGTGGCGTGTATGCCATAGCGGTGACGTGGCATAGTATCGTGAATGGAGTACACGAGGAGTGTACTCTATGTTGTGAGACGATGCACCGTATGGCGTGTATACCATAGCGGTGACGTGGCGTAGTGCCGTGAATGGAGCACATATAGAGTGTACTCTATGTGGTGAGCGATACACCATATGGCGTGTGTGCCATAATGATGATGTAGTGTAATGCTGTGAATGGAGTACATGTAGAGTGTACTCCATGTGGTGAGACGATACATCATATGGCGTATATGCCATAATGGTGATGTGGCGTAGTGCGAATGGAGTACATATGGAGTGTACTTCATGTGGTGGAACGATGCACCATATGGCGCGTATGCCATAGTGGTGATGTGGCGTGGTGTTGTGAATGGAGTACACGTGGAGTGTACTCCATGTGGTGAGATAGTGCACTATATGGCGTGTATGTCATAGTGGTGATGTGTTGTAGTGACGTAACGGAGTACACATGGAGTGTAGTCCATGTGGTGAGATGACATACCAAATGGCGTGTGTGCCATATTGGTGATGTGGAGTAGTGTTGCGAATGGAGTATACGTGGAGTGTACTTCATGTGATGGGACGGTACGCCGTATGGCCTGTATGCCGTAATGGCGTAGTGTTGTGAATGGAGTATACACGGGATATACTCCATGTGGTGAGACGATACACCATATGGCGTGTATATCATAGTGGTGACGTGGCGTAGTGCTCTGAATGGAGTACACGTGGAGTGTACTCCATGTGGTGAGACGATACACTATATGGCGTGTATGCCATAATGGTGATGTGTTGTAGTGACGTAATGAAGTACACGTGGAGTGTACTCCATGTGATGGGATGATGCACTATACGGCGTGTGTGCCGTAGTGGTGATGTGGCGTAGTGTTGTGAAGGGAGTATGCGGGGAGTGTACTCCCTAAGGTGCAGTGATACACCGTATGGCGTGTCGCAAAAATAATGGTGGTTGCGTAGTTGATAGGAGAAGAACTTGGTGTATGGTGTCGGGAACTATGGAACAGTGTCCCGAAATGGCTGTGATGTATGGCTGTAGTCCAAGGCGACGGTTGTCGCCATGTGATTAGCTTATGGCCGGAAATAAGTGCGAAGTGGCTAAAAAGTATCAGAGCAGTGCAACGAAAGCATGATTGAGCAACGTCATGAAGTGACGTGGTCAATCATGGAGTTGTGCTGTGATGACCTAAGATGTATGTGAGGTGATGTGACAAGGTCACGATGTAGCTTGGGAATAGTCTTGAGCTGTATGGAGTGACGTAAAGTGTAGTTATGAACAAAGTCTCATCCTGTCAAGTGTTGGGATGAACTGTCATGAGGGATGGGTAGCACGAAGAGTCGTGCTAGCCAGGTAAGAGAAAATTGGTATTGGAGTATGGCGCTTGTCCATACGACCCGAGGACCAATGTAAGGTATGTGGGTCCTCGATGATAAAGGGGTAAGATACGTGTGTTATCTGGTTAGGCACATGTGCCGGACGGATTTACCGTATATAATGGGTAATCTGTCCTATGTACAGTGACATGGTGCTTAAGCCTCAGGGTTGGCTTAGAGCTGTGTGATGTGTATGGATGGTCATGAGAAGTAGAGTGAGCTAAGATACATAAAGGTAATGATGAAAGTACTGTCCAAGGATGGGGTGCGTGACTTAGTCGGTCTAAGTCATGCATCAGAACGTGGTTAATAAAGAGAATAAGGCGAAGGTCGTAATGTCTTAATCCTAAGGTGATCATGAGTTCACCTTAGTGAGTAAACACTTGAAGTAGAACGTTAAGGTTGAAGGAAGTAGAGACCGTAATGGGTC
This sequence comes from Cyclocarya paliurus, assembly GCA_029856935.1. NCBI lineage: Eukaryota > Viridiplantae > Streptophyta > Magnoliopsida > Fagales > Juglandaceae > Cyclocarya > Cyclocarya paliurus. Next base: position 14,334,477 of record CM056945.1, on the reverse strand, counting down.
ACCAAGGATTTTATCATAGTAAAAGACATAAAAGAGCACGGGATAGAAGGAGAGTGTTCTAAGTAAAGCATAGCTCTATTTCTAGTCAGTTGCTTATGCACTAGATAGAGAATAACGTTAAGGTTATGTATGTGCATGTAGGTTGCCATTTGACACGCGCATGAATGGACTGTATGGTATGAAAGTAGCATGGAGTCCAGGTAAGTATTACATTCATACCTTTCTAGAGTTTTCTAAAGATAAGAAAAATAAAACAAAAAACTTTTCCTTATGAAAAATGAAGAAAAGAAATGTTTTCCCTTTTTTTTACAAGGCAGACGTTTTACGAAAAAGAAGAATGAAAAGTAACGTTTTAAAGTATAAGTATGTACGACCCCCTTTGGCAGCCCCTGTTCACGCACCCAAATGTATTAATTGTACGCATGTGAATGGATGACTATACGTAGTATCTATTATATGTATTTTAAAAGAAAAAACCTGGCACAAAAAGATGTTTTCTGGCTCTCGCCCCAAACGACGTTTTCTCACGAAAAGAATGTTTTCTCACGAAAAGACGTTTCCTCATGAAAGCATGAAATGAAATGAAAAGAAATGAAAGGCATGCTCATGCATATGAAATGAATGAAAGCTGTAGCTCTCTAGAGCTGCCATGAATGAATGAAAGTAAAGAAAGAATGAAAGAAAGGCATGAGCATGTATGAATGTATGAAGCTACGTAACGGCCACATGATTGAATGAATGGGCAGAGTACAATGCCGGGTAGTAGTATCTGGTAGTGCATCTAGTGCTGCATCCCTGACGGAATGGGATTCCAACCCATGGCCACGGGTGAATCCATTGGCCATAGGGTCGCTAACCCTAGCACGTAGGGCGTAACAGTGTGCACTGGCCTATGAAAGTGAAAAGAAAAGTATATATGAATGCATGACATTCTTTAATTAATGAAGGCAGTGACGGGAGAACATTTTACGAAAAAAAAGCATGTTTAAAGATGAAAACCTCCGTCTACTGATGTTTAAGAATGAAAGCATGTATGCATGTACGTATAGTATGTATGGAATGATGAATGTATGAAGTAATGCTTATTGAGTATTTGACTCATTTTAGTTTTATGTGTGCCCCTCCCCCCACAGGAACTAAATGAGCAGTACGCTCATGAGGGACACAGCCAAAGGAGAAGGGCACGGAAGTCTAGACATGAAGGTTTTAAATGTAAGAAAGGTCTTTTTATTTTAAAGATTTATATTTTTCACTTTTTTAACTCGCAAAGCTCTTTTATTATAAAAGCACATTTTATTTTATAACGTAGAGTCTTGTACCCTGAGAAGGACAGTAAAAGGTTTTAAATCGGACGATAATTCCCGTCGTGTTTTCTAAAATATTTTGTAAAAAGACCCACCTCAAGGACGGGAGTTACAAAAAGTCCACCGTTAAATCATTTTGTAGATCCCAAGACGATGGGTTTTAGGATAAAACCCCCAGCCCTGTCTCTTTCTCCCTCATTTTTCCCTTCCCTCTCTCTCTCCTCCCTCCCTCCCTCTCGGCTTGCGCAACACGCTACTTCTCTCCCTCACACGGATATGCTCCACTGCATAGCCCGGCACCGCCGTGCACCAGCAGGCCTCACCACTGCCACCAACAGCTCCACCTCCCTCCGGCGAGCTCCCTCATCCCAGCCTTTCTCTCTCACGCTCCCTTTCTTTCTCTCTCGACAGTGCACAGCTTGAACGGGCTTGATGCTGCTGCGTTGATGTGCACCGCCTAACGGGGCCATCACCTCCAAGATAGCTTCCCCTTCCACCGGCCATCCTCCTCCAGCAAGCTTGGTCTCCACCTCGCCGCCGTTTGCTCCCACGAAGTCCACCTATCCGCACGGATTTCCCACTCTCCACCACCGTACAGCCTCCCCCGGCCACCACCGACCCATCCCGACCACCCATGGCCCCGATCTGCCACCCATGCATGCACACTCTCTCTCACTCTCTCACGGACTCTCCCCACCTCACAGTTTAGATCCACCATCATGGACCGCCTTGCCACCTCTACCGAGCCACCACGACTCCACTAGCAGCCTTTTGAGCTCCCCCATGGCCAACTACAACTAGCCAAGCTTTCCCCCTCCACTTCCATGCCTTGAGACACACGGGTGTCCTTTGGAGACTCACGGCTCCGCTGTGCTCTGCCACCCCAACCACCACGAGGCAACCCTCAGCCTCCCTTGACCTCCCTTAGCCTAGCCTTAAGCCTAAACCACCACTTTATATGGTGGACAGCCACTCCACTGTGGACAGCCATTGCACGTGGCTGACCACCACTCTACACAGCTAGATCCTCCATGTTATGCCCCTTGCCGCCATCATAAGGCCACCATGAGCCTTTCCAAGACCACACCTAGCTATCCAAACACCTAAATAGTCACCGTACGGGATGTTACTGCCCGGTACGACCCTTCTGACGTCATCAACAGTGGCAGCTAGCAACGCACTGGTTATTCTGTCGACGGTATAACTCTCTATCCCTAGTTATTTATACTAGATGCTAGTTGGTTGTTTAGGTTATGGACTGTGTTGTTAGTATTGTGGAGTTGCTGTGTAATAGGGTGTTGTGATGTACTGTGTGACGTGGAGTGTTGGGCGTAGTTGGGATGTGTGCTGTATAGTGTTGTGGACTATGCCATGAAGTGTGGTTGTGGCTAATGTAATGTAGTAGTGATGTGGCATATAGTCTGAGGTGACAAGTGTCGCCGTGTAGTCGGCTTATGACCAGGAGTATGTGCGAAGTGGCAAAAAATTATTAGAGTAGTGTAGCGGAAGCACGATTGGGCATCGTCACGAAGCGAGATAGTCAATCAAGAAGTCGTGTTGTGATGAGTTAGGATGTATGTGAGATGTCGTGATGAGGTCACAGTGTAGCTTTGAAATAGTCTCGAGCTATATGGTATGACGTAAGGTGTAGTATGAATGAAGTCCTATCATATCAAGTGTTGGGATGAACTGTCAAAAGGGACGGGTAGCATGAAGAGTCCTGCTACCGAATTAAGAGAAGGTTGGTAACGGAGTATGGTGCTTGTTCATACAAGCCTGTGATCGATGTATTATATATTAGTCTTAGGTGATAAGAGATGTAAGGTACGTGTGTAATCTGGTTAGACACACATGCTGGATGGATTCACCATATGCAATGGGTAATTTGTCCTAAGCGTGGATACACGGTGCTTAAGCCTCAAAGTGGCTCAGAGCCGTGTGACATGTATGGATGGTCATGAGGATTTAGAGTGAGCTAAGATATATGAAGGTAATGATGAGTGTACTGTCTAGAATTGGGATGCGTGACTTAGTCGGTCTGAATCATGCGTCGGGATGTGATTGATAAGAAGAATGAGACAGAGGTCTTAGTGTCTTAATCCTAAGATGAATCATAGGTTCACCCTAGTAAGTAAGCACTCGAAATAAAACGTTAAGGTTGAAAGAGGTAGTGACAGTAAATGGGTCCCCGAAAGTTTTATCGTAGGAAAGGACATGTAAGAGCATGGGATAGAATGAGAGTGTTCTAAGTAAATTGTAGTTCTATTTTTAAGTTCAGCTGCTTATGCACTAAATAGAGAATAACGCTAAAGTTATGTGTATGCATGTAGGTTGCCATCTGACACGCGCATGAATGGGCTGCATGGTATGAAAGTAGCATGGAGTCCAGGTAAGTATTATGTCCATACTCTTCTAGAGTTTTTCAAAATATAAGAAAAAAGAAAAACGAAACGCTTTCTCTTTGAAAACGAAGAAAGAAATGATTTTCCTTTTGAAAATGAAAATATTTTATGAAAAAACATGATAAGCATAACATTTTAAAGTATAAATATGTATGACCCTCTTTGGCAGCCCCTTGTTATGCACCCAATGTATTAATTGTACGCATGTGAATGGATGACTATACGCGGTATCTATTGTACGTATTTTTCACGAAAAGACATGTCATGAAAAGATAGTTTTTGGGTTTGCGGCCCAAACGACGTTTTCTCATGAAATGATGTTTTCTCATGAAAATGAATGTTTTCTTATGAAAGGACTGCTAAATGAAAAGAAAAAAAAAATGAAAGAATGCTCATGCTCATGCACATGAAATGAACGAAAGCTCCAGCTTTTTAGAGCTGACAATAATGAAATGAATGAAGAAGAAAGAAATGTATGAAAGCATGAATGTATGAAAATAGGTAACGACCATATGAATGAAATGGGTACCCAATGAATGAATGGGCAGATTGCAATGCCGGCTAGTAGTATCTGGTAGTGCACCCAGTGCTGCACCCTGACGAAATGGGATTCCAACTCGTGGCCACGGTCGAATCCATTGGCCATAGGGCCGCTAATCCTAGCACGTGGGGCCTAACAGTGTGCACTAGCCTATGAAAGTAAAAAGAAAAGTATGTATGAATGTACGGCATTCTTCAAGAAATGAAGGTACTGATGGGAGAAATGTTTTACGAAAGGAAAATCCTTTTTAAAGAAGAAAAACCCCGTCTAGTGATGTTTGCAAAGGAATGCATGTATACATGTACGTATAGTATGTATGGAATGAAAAGTGTATGACTGAAAACCTATGTTGTTATATTTTAACTATATGAAGTAATGCTTATTGAGTATTCGACTCATTTTAGTTTTTATGTATATCCCTCCCCCCACAGGAACTTAAATGAGCGGTACACTCAGGACAGACATGGCCAAAAGGGAAAGAGTACGGAAGTCTAGGCACAAGAGTTTTAACTATACGAGAGGCCTTTTATTTTAAGATCAATGTTTTCCGCTATAAACCTCTTTGATTATAAAAGCACATTTTATTTTATAACGTAGAGTCTTGCATCCTGGGTACGGAAGTAAAAAGTTTTAAATCGAACGGTAATTCTTTCTAAAATATTTTGTAAAAAAGACCCACCACAAGGACGAGCGTTACAATATTAGTTCATTAATTACATTTTATGCCCTAATATTAATACTATTAATATTATTAATCCACTTTAAGTCTATATATAAAGAACTATATAAATCATTATAATATTAGTAGTTATACTAATACTATATCATTATATGATACTATAGTAATATAGTAATACTATTAGTATTAGTTATATTGATAGTTATACTAACACTATTATATAGTTATACTAATTAATAATCACTATAACTTTAACTAATATTTATACTAATACTAATATAGTTATACTAAATCACTATAACTAATACTAATATATAGTTATACTAATACTAATACTAATACTATTATATAATTATACTAATCATTGATTCACTATAACTAAATCACTATAATTATATATAGTATTAATATCACTATGACCACATATTATTATATAGTATTAATATCACTTTAGTATAGTATATAGTATTACTATTAATATTAGTATTATAAGTATAGTCTATAGTTAATTAGTATTATATAAAGAAATCGTGCAATGATTTCAAAATATGGAAACTCATTGAGCACAATTTAATAAATTAATGCTAGTAACATATTTTATTTATAAAACAGATTTTTGTAAATGGTAAAAGATTTTTAATAAATCAGATTTTTTTGAAGAAGTTTTTTATTTTTTTATTTTTTTATTCTTTTTATAAATAGATTTTTTATGACAAATTTATATTTTATTAAAAATGAAAAATCAGACTAAACTAGACTGAAATTGGTAAAATTTGAATACTAATTTAGAAAAATAACAGATATGTAATCAATTTTTAAAAATACAAAATCTATACGTATCGATTTGATTCTAAATTTTATCTAAAACCCGAGTGAACCCATTATATCCTATAAGAAGTTGTCGTTAGCATTGTTAACATGTGATGTGACGTGTACAAGCGTGAATGGAAGATGCTCTTAGCTACTGTTACTAGTAAAGAAGTGAGACTTTTCTTGTTGAATTAGATTATGTTTGGAAGTTTCATCTTTAATAAAATTTTCATCTTATCTCATCTCATCATTACAACTTTTTCAAATTCCTATATAAAATATAATAAATAATTCAACTTTTTCAAATCTCAATACAACTTTTTCAAATTTCAATTTAACTTTTTCAAATCTCAAAACTAAAAAATAATATTTTAAACTTTAAAACAAAACACAAAATTCTCATCTTACCTTCCAAACATAATCTTAATGTACAAAATTATCTTTATCCAAGTTTTATCGCATTAATTTATTCCCTAAATACTCTGTTTTCCATTAGTTTCTTCACATGGGCACGACTTATGTAGATTTACGACCTACATATAAGGAATATTCTTAACATTGTTAATTATATCTTAATTATATGATTTTGCTGAAAACTCATCTCTCAAAAGTTTGACAAAGGATTAAATGTTTAGATTAATCCTCTTAACCTGGAATACATGTTTGGCTAGCGAATGGTTCATTAAAAGGACAATGCTATCAAATGTATCTACCAAACGTGCACAATAGTACAAATGAGTTTTTTTTTTTTTTCTTTAAACATCCTTAAACATTTAGTAAGCATATTTGACAGCCATATTATCATTTTCTTTTATTAAATGACGATATACTAATATAACATTTCAATAGAATGATCAACCTACATGTCTTTTATTTCAAAATAATTAATCTATGATATAATTGGAGCCTCAGAACATTATAAAGAGTAATAACTTCTTATTTTTAAAAAAAATATGAGATTTCATACACCACACAATACTACATACCCTTCTCACTTATCAAAATAGAGTATCACAACTAATCCTTTGAAACAATGATCCAATGTTGTTAATTTCTTTTATCAATTTGAAAACAAAATCTTAATTTGTCGCATTAATTCTTAGGTTCTTGTCTTGCCTTGATTGTGGGCTTGCCCGCGTGCCTTCTGTGGTATTAGATCTGATATTTTGAATACAAAATTGGAAATATTTATTTCAGCCTTATCAAAACCAGCAGTCCAAGATGGTAGCCTGGTTGAAAGACACGACTGTGACTATAGGCACGTGTATATAAATATATATATATATATATATTAAAGCGATTTTGAGCTCAGCTGGGTGCGTTAATTTCAATTCCTTAGAAAAACCGAATGGTAAGATTGAGCAGAAGATTGGTGACTAAATCAGGCCCTTTTTTTCCTATATAGAATGGAGGATTTTGAATAAAATAATGATAAAAAATTTAATTTAGAGGATGATTAGTGATTTCTTATATCTTAAAAACTATTGTTCATCCCCTAAACATTTTTTTTAAATAGAAATTCAAACATAGAATAGATTTTAATCAAAACCGTAAACCTCAAATTATAAGAAAAACGGTATTACGAGACACAACTGTCACTAGAAGTTGTCTTTATAGTAGTTGTGTATAAGAAGTCTGATATTTTGAATTCAAAATTGGAAATATTTATTTCAACCTTATCAAAACCAACAGTCCAAGATGGTGGCAAGGTTAAAGACACAACTGTGACTATATAAGGCAGGTTGAAAGACTGAGCAAAAGATTGGTATCAGGCCCCCTTTTTCCTATATATATAGGAAAAATAAAATAAAATGAATAGATCACTCAAGAATAGAGGATTGTATGGCTGCAGACAAAAAGAATTTGTGAAAGGGAATAGACAGCTTGTTGAAATCTGGTGAGATTTGTTACACAACCTCTTACTATTCATCTACATTCCATATTTTTTAATATTTTTTTAAAATTTTTTTTTGAATTTTTTTTTAAATATTTCAGATTTTTTATTCACTATTCATATAAAAAATATTTGATAAAAAAAAATTAAAAAAAAAATGGAGTGTGAAGTGTGGTGAATAGTAAGAAGTTGGAAAGATTATTTCTTTTCGTATAGTAGACGAAGAGCATTACACAGTCTTTCATAATTCCTGCTACTAACTACTATTTGCTAGCTCGTACTAGAATACAACGTTCGTGGGTCGTAAATCTACCTAGGTCGTGCCCATGTGATAAGAAAGTAATGGAAAACAGAGTATTTAGGGAATTAATAAATTAATGCGATAACACTTGGATAGAGATAACTTTCTACATTACTTAAACAACAAAAGTCTCACATCTTTACTAATTATAGTAGCTAATGCCTTTTTTATTTTTGCAAATGAAGTGAATTGAAATAAAAGTTGAAAGTTGAATAAAATATTATTAGAATATATTATTTTTATTTTAAAATTTAAAAAAATCGAATTATTAGAATAAAAAATTTAAATTCGTCGCTAATATCACTTTTAACAACCAAAATTATATCGTCATTTGTATTGGCCACAAATTTATAAGCATAGAGAGTAATTATGACAATAATTATAGAATTAGCAATAATCGTAATCAATACTAACAATCTTGCTACAGTCGAGTATTGCTAACAAGTTACATTTTCTCATTAACATTTTTTAATAGGTAAACGATATTTTTTCATAAATAATAAATTTTAGTAAAGAAATAATTTTTTGTCCATTATAGTCTAATAATTAATTTTATGCGACCCAATTTATCTTTGTGAAATATAATGTTTTAGTTACGATATAAAACTCGGTGCTAAATGTTTATTTTTAATGAGAACAACTTTAAATTCGTCACTAATATCATTTTTAACGATCAAAATTGTACTATCATTTATATTAGTCGCAAATACACTAGCGGGAGAATTTCTTACCAAATGAGAAAGTATTTGTAACAATAATTATAAAACTAACAATGACTATAATCATTATTAATAATCTTGTTGTAGTAGAATATTATTAGCGAGTTGCATTTTGTTAATTATTTCTTTTTGAATTTGAAATCTCAAATTATAAATTTTAAAATTTTTACAATTTCAATAACTGATATGTGAGTATGTAGTTGTATGTGTAAAATTAGTAGTACAAATGAAATGGAACTCCCACTTAATACTAATAATGTTGTCGAAGTTTGTCCTTTAATTTTATAGATAACTTAGTTTAATTACGCTCTTGTTTAACTTATTTCATCTCTTTTATCTATAACAAATATCTATTAAACATATTTTAAAATAAACATTTTTGTTGCATTAAAAAAAATTGCAGCCTTATAAAAATAAACTTTAATTTTCAATGCAGCCTTTTACCATATTGAACGATATTTTTTAAATTATTTTATTTTATTTTATGTGCTGTATTATTTTTAACCAAAAATTTCAAATTTGTCATGATCTCGGAGACCTCAAATTGCAAATATTCTTCTTTTTTTGAAAAATTGAAATTAAATATTATTTTTCCTATGTTTTCATGCTCTTATATTTAATTAATTAATTTATTTATTTGACATCAATGCTCTTTTATTTTACTTGATGCTTCTAGTATGTGAATTTTATCATTTCCTTGACTCACGCTATCCACCACAAAAAGTTTCTTATTGATGATGTGAAATGTACTTTTAAATTTTAATAACTAAAAATATCTTCTTTTTTTATTTATTTTTGAAACAGAATATCTTGCTGAAACCGAATGAGTATATATAAATACTAAATAGACATAGGGGACACTTATCATCTACACGCCGAACGAGATCTGGAAAACATAAATGAGGCTGAACATGAGTATTAACGATACAGAGGAGTATTACGGATTTGAGAAAGAAAAGTTCTACAACTACGTTTATATTTTCTAGTATGTAATAGTAATTTTTTTTTTTTTTAAATATTATTTTGATGGTTATTTACATTCAAATTTTAGAATTTATTTTTATCAATATGTCTAGTTATGTTTTCAACTAATTTTGAGAATGAAATTTCATTAATGATGATATAGTAGTGTTATTTATAGATTGATTTTTTCCTAATTATTTATATGTTTAACTATCTATTATTTTTGCTTCATATTAATTGAGAAATAGAGTTATTAATAGGAGTTCAATCATATTTTTCGTATGATATAGAATAATTGAGAGCCTGATTTATAATTTTGATAAAAATAAAATCTTATATCTTTTATGATTTATTTTAATAGATATAAATGATAATTTGATTTTATATATTTGAATGAACAAGAATATTTCTAGTTTAATTATTTTTTTAACCCGTGGGTAAAGCATGCTTTCATACTTTTGGGTTTTAATCTCGTCCGTCAAGCATGCTTTTATAGTTTTGGGTAATTACAAAATCTGCTATTTAAAAGTCCCTTTCCATTTTCCGATATAATCGTCACTTTTTTCATTCTCAATCCCTCTAATGTTTTTCTCTCAAGTTCTTCTTGATACAATCGGTTTGGTGCACCAACCGCATATTAATTAATTATTTTAATTTTAATTTATCAATTGTCAGATGCCACAAAACCTTGATGCAGAGAGAGAGAGAGAGAGAGAGAGAGAGAGTGTCCATCTGTCTCTCAAACTCGATGATGGTGAAGAACAGGAACAAAAAGAAACGAAAAGCTGACGTTTCAATGGATATATCCGAAGAGACTATTACAGATCTACTTCAAGCAATGGACACGTTAGAGTCTGGAGCTCAGAACCCAACTTCTGATGCTCCAATTAAAAAGGTGAAGAATGGGAGAACAATGAAGAGGTCGAAAAATGTCCAAACTACCAAATCCATAGAAAAAGCCATATCTAAAAATGAGATATACGTTGAGAAAAACTTGAAGCATGAAAACAGAAAAACAAGAATGCAATCCACCAAAACTCTGTATGACTGAAGAATCGAGGATCCCATTCTACTGGGCCATACATTATAAAAATGGTTTAGAATCATCAAATCCTTCCTGTGATCTCTGCATCAGATTTGGTATATTTTTATTTACAACAGGGTAATTAATATTACATTATATATTTTCTTAGCCTTAGAGTGGTTTTTTTGGGAGTGGTTACTGGTAGTATGTTTTAGCTAGTTCAGTTTATGAGAATTTCACTTTCATTATAGTCAATATGTCAATGGTTCGTGGTATGGAAGATTACGATCTGTATGGCTTGTTATAACTACACTGCTAGCTATTTTATGTTATGGAATAATAAAAATGTTCAAGTGAAGGAAGCAGCTAAAGGAGAGGAAGAACAAGACAAAGAAAATTCGTAGGGTGAAGAAGTCAAGGCTTTAGATGCTAAAGGCGGAAAGAATTAGGCTTCGTTTGGATGTCAAACTCATTCCAACTCATCTCAACTCATCATTACAACTTTTTCAAATTCTAATACAAAATATAATAAATAATTTAACTTTTTCAAATCTCAAAACAACTTTAATATTTAAAAATAATATTCTAACAATATTTTATCATCTCAACTCAACTCAACCCAACTCATCTCAATATCCAAACGCACCCTAAATGAGTTTTCAAAGAGTTACTTGTGTTTAGTATTTTTCTTTCATTTTATGGTACCGTGCCTGACGGGTGTGCAATGGGTGCACAAAGTTACTTGCATTTACAATTTTTTATTTTTTTTTTCCTTTTACATAAGGATGGTGGAGAGTTCAAACCTACATTTTTTATTTAAAGAAACAGATTATATGGTATCAAGCCATGACTAATTTCCAAAAGTGTTGCGATAAATCACCATCATGATGGAAAAGCTACCAAGTTGGAATTGCAAATTCCGCAGCTATATATAATAAAGAAAGTTCCGTGGGTCGTAAATCTACCTAAGTCGTGCCCATGTGATAAGAAAGTGATGGAAAACAGAGTGCTTATGGAATTAATAAATTATTGCGATAACACTTGGATAAAGATAACTTTCTACATTACTTGAACAATAAAAGTCTCACATCTTTACTAATAACAGTAGCTATGGCCTTCTTTGTTTTTACAGATGAGATGAATTGAGATAAAAATAAAAGATTAAATAAAAAATTATTAAAATATTTTATTTTTATTTTAAAATTTAAAAAAGTTGAATTATTTATTTTATTTTGTATAAAAATTTGAAAAAGTTGTAATGATGATATTACATTAGATGAGATGAGATGAGATAAGAATGATTATGAAAACAAACGAGGCTTGGTGCACCAACTGCGTACCAATTGATTATTTTAATTTTAATTTATTAATTGTCAGATGCCACAAAACCTTGATGCAATCATCAGAAGAAAAGATTACGAGGAGGTTTGAATAGTGAGTTAAAATAAGATGAAATTTAAAAGTTAAATAAAATATCATTTTTTAATATTATTTTTATTTTAAGATTACAAAAAGTTGAATTTTTTTTATTCTATTTTATGTAGAAGTTGAAAAAGTTGTAACGATTATATGAAATGAGATGAGATGTGATTAATAAATCTCTAAACTCAATTTTATAGATAAAGGGCTGTATGGCTCTAGTCACAAACAGGTATGCTTCCAAGTAGTCTTCCACTTCCCTTTATAATTGGGTTCTTAATTTTCTGTAAGTCAAAAAGAAAATTTTATTAGAAACTGCAAAGAAGAATAAAGCTTCAAGCTTTTTATGTTGCAATTGAGCTAATTAGCATCTTCCCTCCATTAGGCATCGTTTGGTTATACAGTTCAGATAAGAAATATAAAATATTTTATTAGAAGTTAAATTAAATATTGTCATAATATAAGTTTTTAACATAATTTTTATTTTGAGATTTGAAAAAATTGAATTATTTATTATATTTTATTTGAGAGTTTAAAAAAAATATAATGATTAGATGCAATAAGACAAAATAAAATAGTTTAATTTTGTGTAATCAAACCAGCACTCACAAAAAGCAAAAGAAAAAAAAAACATCCTATGCAGTGTCTTCCAAAAATAATCTAGGCAATAGAATAGCATGTGATGTAATATGTACAAGCTGAAGTGCAAATAGTGGCCTCGATATGTTGGGTTGTAAAAAAACATAAAAAAAAAATAGAGATCAATTTTTTAAAATCTTAAAATAAAAATAATATTAAAAAAAATATTTTAATAATATTTTATACAACTTTCATCTCATTTCAACTTACTATTCAAACATTTCCATAATCTTTTCTTCTCATGACTGCTTGTTTCCTTATCGTTGAAGAAAAAAATTTCTGGTAGTACTGTTGTTCGACCGGATCTCCCAAACTAGAAAAATATTCCAGTAGAGTGTGCCTATATAAATATTTGATATAATAGTAGCCTGAAAAAGATAAATAAAGAAGAAAACTATATTTTATCCCTCCTGGCTTAGTTTTTTCTTTTTATTTTTAAGTTTTGAATATTCTTAAGAGCTTTGTAATTCCATTCACACTTGTACACGTCACGTCACATGTTAACATTACTATAAAGACAACTTCTTAGGCCGATTTTCTATAATTTTTTTAAAATTTTAGTTAAAATCACACTTCTTAGAATTAATATCTCCTAAATTTTACTCATTTTAAAAAAAAAAATTCAATCTTATTTCTTATCATTTCTCTATTCTATAAAAATAACTTCTTCTTTTTTTCTATTTTTTCTTTAATATTATTATTAATTTCTACAATTTTATTTCTACATCTTTAAATACTCCCTATAATATATATAAACTAATTTAAGAGATAAACAGTAGCACCCCAAATATAGAGAGTGTCAATTCCTAAACTTTTCCTTAAAATGAGAAACTGGATGGAGTGTGTATTTGGAAAAAATCTCAAATACAAATTCTATAATTTAAGGAAGAACATGTTTTAGAGAATCGGATGAAAATGCTCTTATACCACTTCTTGATGCCTTATGATCGATCCATGTACTTCCTTTACGCATGTAATTCTGGTGACTATCCTTCAGTGCCCAGATATCTCGCGTTTTGCTGGAAACTTGCATATGCTGGAAACTCACTTTTTACAATCTATTGTTTTATTGTTGAGAAATTCTATTTGCAGTCCTGAGTGGAGGATTGTGTATGCAGTCTCATTAGTAAATGTTGGTAAATGAAAAAAAAATCATTTTAAAAAGAATATTATTGTAATTTTAAAATTGTTTTAAATATAACTATATGAGCTTGCATGAGTAGACCCCATTTAGAGACTGTATGTAGACTAACTCTTTATTGTTTGAGACCTTTTTTATAATTACTTTAAACAAAAAATAAAATTTCATTTTACCATCAATAATACGTCATTCCACGAATAATTATAAACTATATTAATTAAAAAATACAGGTAGAAGTCATGGATTCTTTTACACCGATTGAATTGTATTTTAACTGTATATTCTTCCTTTGTAGTAATAAAGAGGTGAAGTATTGGTTTCTAATCTCACTGAATAGTCATTTCTTCGTAGAAATTAAAAAGAGAAGTAGAAGTCTTTAATCTAATCGCCACAGATGATCCCTTCGTGCCGCAAAAATATATAAAGTGCTGGCGATAAGCAGAATGTATATCTTAATTAATATATTAAACTCCAAAAAATATAATATTACATAACATGCTTTTATACATGCATTATTGCATAGTGTTTTTTTAATAATTTTGTTAATTAATTAAATTACCTCCTTTCTTTATGTTAATAGGTTAGATCAAGAGGGCGACAGAGGTGGCTTAGATGGTGAGAAGTCTCTGGTGCTCCCTCACGACAGGTTTGGACCATAACTACGTTTCCAGGCCAGTATTACTCTTGGCTTTTACAGATAAAGGGCTTCATGGCTCTAGGCAGTAGCATAGCATGTGATGTAACGTGTACAAGCTGAAGTGCGAAGGTCTTAGCTACTGTTATTAGTAAAGAAGTGAGACTTTTCTTGTTTAATTAATGTACAAAACCAACAGTCGAAGATGGTAGCCTGGTTAAAACGTCTTTGAGCTCAGCTGGGTTCGTTAATTTCAATTCCTTGGAAAAACTGAATGGTAAGACTGAGCAGAAGATTGGTGGCTGAATCTGACCCCTTTTTTCCTATATAGAATGGAGGATTGTATGCCTGCAGACAAAAAGAAATTGTGAAAGGGAATAGACAGCTTGTTGAAATCTTGTACAAGACATCATCTCATGAATGCATGTACAAGAAATATTACAGGTCTTACAGTACTTGCCTTGCTCAAAACATAAAATAAAATAAAATAAGATGATGAATTTAAAGAGATTTTACAGGTTTCAATAAAGAAATAGAAGATTCAAAGGCACGACGTCGGCTAGCTAGCAGTTTCAAAGGCACGAGTGTGACTTTATTAACTTACAGAAAATTTTAATATTTAATAATTAAATATTATTATCATTTTTAAATTAAATCGTCATGTAATTAATGGTCGCCTTAGGCAACAAAATATATTAAGCCGCCCCTGTCAGTACGCATGCATTTGAGTAAATGGCTTGTGAGTTTGACTGAGAAGAACCGAGTCCATTTTTTCCTATAAAAGCCGAAGAGCATAAGTGGCCTGGACACACAATCTTTCATAATTCCTACTACTAACTGCTTCTACTTTCTCGTACTAGAATACTGAAAACTTCTTATAATTGAAAGGAAAAATGTCTTCTTCTCTGTCTGGTAAGATAAGTATGGAAATGGAGGCCAAGTCACCAGCTCATGTTTTATATGATGCTAGCGCGAAACGATTGTACGAGACATCAGAACTTTGCCCTACCAATATACTCAAGGTTGAATTAGTAGAAGGTAATTGGGAAGAAGTGGGTGCTGTCATGAACTGGCATCTCTTATACGGTAAGGGCACAAAAGTTTGTTGATGATCATCACAAGTACCATTTATATATGAACTCTCTCACATACCCTTTGATTTTCTCTCTTTGGCCATTTTCTATTTCTTTCTAATTTTAAAATTTTTATTTTATAATGATTATATTGTCTTCTTAAAAATTTTTGGTGGGGATAATTTGGACATTCGAAAGGGAAAATGGAATATATATATATATATATTGCCTTTTTTTGTTTTTCTTGTTGCTTTGGAGGTGAATCTGGAAATTGATAGTTCAGGCCGGGGCAATTGCGCGCTATTGTTATTGAATGATAATTAAATTGGTTGCATGTTTTAATATTTATATATTTAATCGATTCTCTTCTTTTTTGGGTCTGGCCGTGTAGAGGGGAAAAATGTAATTTCCCAGGAGATATACGAGAAAATAGATGACGAAAACCTATCGGTCACTTTCAGGGTGATAGGAGGATTACTCGTAGAGGCATACAAAAGTTTCAGGTTCAATTTTCAGGCCATTCCAAAGAAACAGGGATGCATAGGCCGTTGGACTATTGAATATGAGAAACATAACGCGGAGATTCCTGATCCAAAACAAATGCTTCAGTTTGCAATTGATCTTACCAAAGAGATGGATGATAATCTTATGATCAAGATCAGCAAGGAGTAGCTGTGAACAAAAACATCACATATTATAGCATATATATATATATATATAGGGAGATATATATATATTTATATATAAAAATAAATACCTTTATTTTCTGAGAAAGAAATTACGTAAAAAGGTACCCAGCTTTCTTGTATTGCAGGTTTCTTTTGTTTTTGGTCATCTTAGTATGAGCAGAGGCACCATCCGTCTTTCATGATGGATCGATCCATTATATGTACTCATATTATAATAAGCCTGCAAACGAAACTTCCTTGTGCTTCCGATCATTTTGTTGATTAAATAATTGCTTCCACGTTATTATATCTTACTAGCTTTTATATATATATATATTCTGCACTATGTGATGGCTTATATTCTTAAACAAGCCACTACAACAAAAAAGATATTTTGGGACGATTTTATTTTGGGACAAAATGAAAATCGTCCTAAAAAGTGAAATTTAGGGACGAATTTTATTTTTCGTCCCAAAAAGATGTTTTCCGTTCAAACGCATTATAAAGCATTCGAACGTTATATTTAGGAATGAAATATGGCGTCCCTAAAAATGGAACCGTTCGAACAGTGACGATTCATCATTTGAACGTCTAATTTTATCGTTTGAACGTAAATTTTGGCGCGATAAGTTAAATTATTATACCGAAAAATTGATATACCGTTCGAATGTAAATCTTGACCGTTCGAACGGTGAGCATATGTTTTTTTTTTTAAAAGAGAATTATATTTATATTAACTAGTAATTATAATAAATTTATTGATTAAATAATAGGAATAATATAAATCAATAATTAGTTTAGAAAATATAAAATAAAACTATTTCATAAATAAATATTGAATTTAAAATTTACTAAATATTGTCCATTCTAAAAACAAAAGAAAAAATAAATAAAAGATAGAAAATACTAAGACCCCAACTCTTTGCACAGTTCCTCGACTGCAGCTAAACGTTCCTCTATTTGTGTCAGTTGAGTAGTAATGGTGACCTGAGTCGCAGACATGGCATCAACCTTCGTACGTAAATCAGAGATGCTACTAATAATCTCAGTACAAAAATCAGACATAGCAGAACGGACCTCAATACGCACTGCATCGATCAGCGCTGATGTCTGTTTGCTGATCGCTGCACGCACGATCTCAGCCATGTCCTCACGTGTAGCGCTATGTACTAATGCCTCGGCCTGTGATCCATGATCTCCTGGTTGTGCATATCTCTGAGGATCAACCGGGTCTGGATGTTGTCCACGGAGATGCAGTCTCGAGTGTCCTGTGCTGCGTGAGAGGGTAGTGCTGTTGATCGGTCCCATCGGCTGCCGTTTACGCTCGGCAACATTAGGCACAATACCGGCAAATAATAGATATCGGGTGATCAGGATCCCGAATGGCAGTATATCTGTGGAAATGTATTGGGATTCTGATCGAATCCTATCGAATATATACCCCATCAGGTCAATAGGAATGCCACAAGCGACCCGTATCATAAATTTTGTCCTATCAATGCCAACCTCTGTTTTGTGCTGCCGAGGGTTGATGTTGTTGGCGATTATCAAATTCAGGATCTTGAAGAACGAAGATAGATCTACCTGCTTGATGCTCTCCGCCCCATCATACAGGGGAGCATCTGGACCAACAACCAAATCCCTCACCTCATGATCAGCAATGATATCGGCCTCATCTGTATAATAAACTGGTGCCTCCTCCTCAGCTGTCTCTACCTCAATTGAAGGATCAAACTCTCTAGGCACTATATTCGGATATACATCTGGCAGCTTAGGAATACCAAGATGCTCAGATAGTCGGTCCCGTGAAAATACAATCGGAACTCCTTGGACAGAGATGGTATATGGCCCTCCATCATCTGGGCTGGTACCACCGAGCTCTCTATAGAACTCAAAAACAATGTCAATATAGGCGACAATCTCCAATGATTCCTCTGGACTATCTAAGATAGGTCCCCAACCACGATCGCTGAAAATTGATAGCAGGGAATGACCCTCCCAGACAAGATTCTGGAAGTCAGAAAACTTCACCTGTCGCTCTAGTGAAATAGTCCTCTCCCTAGCAGGACTGATACTAGTCTCTGCCTGACTGCGTCGCTTACGTCCCGCCCTAGAAGAAGACATTATAATGAACCTGAAATTTACAATTAATTAATAGCTTATCAATACAATATTAATAATAAAAATATTTAACAAAATGTGATAAAATTCTATATTAATTTAATTATAATATAAGATATATTCTTGTTAAGATTTAATGGAACTACAATGGTGAATAAAAATACACGTTTACTAATATTAAGTTTATTTATACCGTTCGAACGCATAAATTAGTGTTAGAACGGTATGCTTATATCATTCGAACGTATAAAAAGTTCAAACTATTTATCCGTTCGAACGAGTTAAATGTAATTAACCTGTTTGGCTAGTACCATTCGAACGACCTAACAACGTTCGAATGGATAAATGTAATTAACCTGTTTGGTTAGTACCGTTCGAACGACATAACAATCATTCGAACGATACATCGCTGAGTCGACTCAGCCATTGAAAACCATGGAATCCTTCGATTCCATGAATTTCTCAACAACCAAAACAAAAAGAAACTGAAATAAACCTTCCTACTATAGATTTAAGCAAATCTACAGTGAGTATTGATGGATAAATTGATTTATCCTAATTTAAACAAATAATCCATCAAAAACCTAAATTTAAACTGTAAAATAGTTAGAAAATGAGCATACCGGTGATGAGAGTTGGAAGCTTCGACTGGGTACTGTTCACGGCGGTAATGGCGTCGTTAAACAGCGGGGATGGAGGTTTGGGAGGTTTTTGAAGAGAAAATCGTTCGATCAGTGTTCGTGGAAATGATCGTCGGGGAGTTATATATGCAGTACCGTTCGAACGGTTTATGTCATATATAATATACTCTATATATTTTATATTTTATAATTTATGTTATTATACATATATTATAATATATATTATTATATATATGATACTATAATTAATAAATTTAATTAGTACTATATATTCATATAAGTAACTATAATATATAGTACTATATATTCATGTAATATATTATGCTTGTACAATATATGAGACAATATGTTGATACTATATATGTGTTACTTAAACTTAGTTAGTATGATATCATATATTCACATATACTTTACATATATATAATATATAATATGCTCAATTATATATTATTGAATATGATATTACTATGTTACTAAACTATAGTATCATCTAATATGTCTATATATATTAATGTTGTTATTTTATGTAATAGTATAGTGTTAAAAATAAATATTCGTAAATATTTAGCAAACTGTTCGAACTGTAAATAATAAGAGTTCGAACGTTTTTGAATGAATCATTTCACGTTCGAACTTACTATTTATCCGTTCGAACGTGAAACTTTAGGAGGAAATTTTTCCCGCTCATGGTTTGACGTTCAAACGGATAGTAAATAGCCGTTCGAACGTGAAACTTTAGGAGAGAATTTTTCCCACTCATGGATTAACGTTCGAACGGTAAGTAAATATCCGTTCGAACGTGAAACTTTAGGAGGGAATTTGTCCCGCTTCATTGTTTCCAGTTCGAACGGTTAGTAAATAATCGTTTGAACGAGAAACTTTCTTCAAATATTTGCAACAGATCACAGAAATCAGAATCTCCCCTCTCCTCCTGTCATTCTCCCTCAATCCAGTCCCAACTATTTTCGAATTAAAACTATTATTTCTACTACTTTTTGTGGAGTTCCTTCTCAGTACACGCACTTTTCATCTCATTCTCGGTATGTTTTTTATAATATTTTTGCTTTCTATGATTTTCTTACTTTGTTGAAAAATTGTTGAAATTCTTTGATATTGTTGTTTATATTACTAAGTTGTTATTATACCTGTAATTTATAATTTGTTGTTGACATGCGTTTGCCGTCTTTGAAGACGAATGAAAATCTGGAACGAACACGTTCGAACGGTATTTACGTTTGAATAGTTTATGTTATATGTTCGAATGGAAACTTGTACATCAAAGTATAATTAGTTGATAATTTGCAGTATAATTAATCATGTTGATGCATATTCACAAACAAACCAAAACGCAATCAAACTTAGAAATATATAATACAGACTCCTCTTTTATATATAAAGTCCTAGAAAGATATAATACATAATTAATCAAACTTAGAAATATATAATACAGACTCCTCTTTTATATATAAAGTCCTAGAAAGATATAATACATAATTAATCAAACTTAGAAACATCAATTTATACATAATTTATATATACAGACTCCTCTTCCATTAAAAATTAAAATACCACATCTTCCATTTTCCATATCCACCATCTTAGCATTGCCACGACCATTCTTCTTTAGGAATATATCCAACTGCAACTAACTTTTCAAATAAAGTATTAATTGAGGCATCTTCCTCAGGGTTGAGTGAACTTTCAGAGTTCTCAAAAGAACTCTCCGTCATCTCATTCTGGTCACATAAAATTGTTGAGGCATTATTGATACTCCCCGACTAAAACCCACTTTGAACAGAAGCATTGAGAAAGTTTTGCTTTTCATTAGAGTTCGCATTGACAAAAGTATCGGGAAAGTCTTGAGCTGCTCGTAATTCCTTCAGAGATGCTAGTTGAGTTTGTAGATTTACAACCTACAGAAAACAATTTAGAATGCCATTTATTAATTAGGAGACAAAGCAAATTAAGATTTCAATCATTATATATGAAAAGAGAACCTGCTGCTGAAGAGCAAAAATAATTGAAAAAATGCCATGAATAGGATCTTGAAGCCTAGCTTCCGCTTCATACGATATTGTGGCAACTGCTTCATAACGATTATTCACCGGGAGGTGAGTAAGAAGTTTCGATACATTACCTGCACTGAAAACCTTATGAACATTCAAAAATTGAGTATATTCTTGTTTATGACTGAAATAAGGAGCAAAAACACATCCCCTAACACATTTCTTTCTAAGAAATTTGCAAGCTCCACAAGGAGAACCCAAACCTCGCATCTTGATTGGTGGTTTCGATCGAGAGGGAGGGGGTATATATGGGGAAAATTGGGTATATATGATAGGACAGATACCGCAAAATCCATTCGAGACACCGAAGACCAACAAATCAGAAATTGCTTCGAGCCCCACCAAAAGTGTTTGATTAAAAATATCATCCGTTCGAGACAAATTTGGATGGACGGACAACATCTATAAAATCTGGAACTATACATGTTTTGATATATGGACTATATGTTAGTTTGACTGGAACTATACATCCGTAAAATCTGGTAACCAAAAGTGTTTGATTAAAAATATCTAAACGCTTATCGTCCTTGTGCATCCAGAATTTCTCACAAACTCACATTTCTCACAAACTAACATTTCTCACAAACTCACATTTCTCAGCATTTCTCACAAACGCATTACAAATAGCCGACCAACAGTCTTCTAATATTGTTCCTGATTTGAATCGGGAACCATATTTGCCACAAACATTAATCTTCACTCCGGATGCTATCAATGCCATGATAGTGACAGATAACTATTTCTTAAGCAAAAGCGATGCGGAGGCGGTGGATGGAGCTAAAATACTGGCATCTCAATATACAGCTATTGTTACTACCATGACCCAAAGGTTATAGTTACGGGTAAGTAAGATAGAGATGCTTAAAAAACAAGTAAGTGAATTGAAGCATAAGCTTGCAAATAAACGAAAAAATAAGCAAATATTAAAAAGAGAAAATAAGGAGTTGAAGATGTCTATGGACTTGTATGTGAAAAATCTGGAACCAAAAGTGGCGGAGCTGGAGCGAAAGTGAAAACAAATAGATGAACCTGCGTTCAACCCAGGAAAGGAGTTGAAGACACCTGAGGAAAGTGCCTTAAATGAGATCAGCCCTAAGGAAAATGCATCAAATGTGTTCAGCCCTAAGGAAAAGGCCTCAAATTCGTTCAACCCTGAGGAAAATGCTTAAAATGCGTCTTGGCTATATGTTAATTGGCTATATGTATGGACTATATGTTTTATTTTATGCATGGGGATGTGTTGTTGCAAATTTGTTAGTTTGATTTATGTTTTGATATATGTATGGACTATATGTTAGTTTGATATATGTTTTGATATATGTATGGACTATATGTTAGTTTGATATATGTTTTGGCTATATGTTTGTTGATATATGTTTTGGCTATATGTTTGGGGGTATATATGTTTTGGCTATATGGTTGTTGATGCACGTGACTGTTTGCAGTAGGATATTAGACATGGATGCGAGTTGGATGCGAGTTAGAGATCAGTTGGGTGAGGATTACAATGTATATGCCCAAGGAGTTAAGAAATTTTTGGAGTTTGCATCCTGTACAATTGAGAGTGATGGTCGTATTAGATGTTCATGCCGACTTTGTAAGAATTTACGTTCTCATAAGATAGAGTTGGTGAAAAAGCATTTGTTTGTTAAAGGTATTAACCAAGGTTATACTAATTGGGTCTTACATGGAGAACCGTTTCCAACATTATTCGAAAACATCAATGAAGATGTACATCTTGAGGTTGTCGGTGATGATCCGTGTCATAACACGGATCCATCAGAAGACATGGAGCAAATGTTGGGCGACATTGGTGCGAGAATGTTTATGGATGAAAGTGGAACAGATCCATCTATTTCAAATGATTCGTGCCATAACACTTTTACCCACTTGTGGAATGATTCACAAAGTGAGTTATATCCAGGGTGTAGAAGGCAAAATAAATTTTCATTTACAGTTAGATTGCTTCATATAAAATCCATGTGCCGAATATCTATTAAGGCTGTCAATATGTTGCTCGAGCTGCTTGGAGAGGCACTTCCATCAAACAATATTTTACCCCTCAACTTCTACGAGGCAAAACAGTTGAAAAAATGACTCGGATTTGATTACAATCTAATACATGCATGTAATAATGATTGTGTGTTATTTTGGTGAGAGAATGAACAGTTGAACAAGTGCCCTATTTGCCATGAATCAAGATGGACAACTGAGAAGCAGAATGTGCCGCGGAAGGTTGTACGTCACCTTCCATTGATACCTAGATTACAACGGTTATTTATATCATGTTCAACGGCTGTGGATATGACATGGCACTCATCATCTAGAGTCAAGAATGATAATGTCATGTCACATCCTGCAGACTCTCAAGTTTGGAAGGAATTTGACTTGGAATACCCATGGTTTGCTGAAGAACCTCGTAATGTTTGACTTGGATTAGTAACAGATGGATTTAATCCGTTTGGGAACATGAGTACTAGTCATAGTACTTGGCCAGTTGTACTTATGCCGTACAATCTACCACCGTGGAAGTGTATGAAAGATCCATATTTCATGATGAGTTTGCTCATTCCAAGTCCGAAATCACCTGGAAATGATATATACATACACTTGCAGCCACTGATAGCATAATTGAAAGATTTTTGGGAGAATGGAGAATTAACATTTGATTCATCAACAGGCAAGTCATTTAAGATGCATGCTGCGGTGTTATGGACAATAAATGATTTTTCTGCTTATGGAACTTGTCAGGTTGGAGCACTAAGGGGAAATTGGCATGTCCGACTTGTAATAAATATACCCAATTTGAATGGCTTACGTATGGGAAGAAACTATGCTTCATGGGTCATCGTCGATTTTTACCTGGTGACCATAAATGGCGTAGAAATGGTAGGATGTTTAATGGTTCTGTTGAATGGGAGCACCCTCCACCATTCTTGTCTGACGAAGATGTTATTGCACAGTTTACGAATGTCGGAAGTAATGATTTTGGTAAAAAACAACGAAAGAGAAAACAAAGTGCATTAGAGTTGAATCAGACAAAGAATGGTATATTTTTTGAACTACCCTATTGGTCGACGTTAAAATTGTGGCATAGTCTCGATGTTATGCATATTGAAAAAAATATATGTGAGTCCGTGTTAGGAACGTTGATGTCAATTGAAGGTAAAACGAAGGATAATATAAACTCACGGAAAGATCTAAAGCGGTTGGAAATTAGACCGCAAATGCACTTGCAACAAAATGACTTGTCTGTTTACATGCAAATTGGATGGTATATATTGTCAAGGAACGAAAGGGCTACATTTTGTGAGTGGTTGCAGAAAATTAAATTACCGGATGGGTATGCCTCGAATCTAACAAGGTGTGTGTGAATGAATGACTAAAAAATTACTAGACTAAAAAGTCATGATTGTCATGTATTTTTACAATGTATATTGCCTGTTGGTATCCGTGGGTTTTTGACTAGAGATGTGTGGGTTGCATTAATTAAGTTGGGTGCCTTTTTTAAAGATTTATGTGCTAGATCGTTGAACCTAGAAGCTTTGGATCGTATGGAACGAGAAATTGCACTAATATTGTGTAAGTTGGAGAGTATTTACCCACCGTCATTTTTCGACATCATGGTTCACTTAGCCGTGAGGCTCGACTTGCAGGACCAGTCCAATATAGGTGGATGTATCCTATTAAACGATTTCTTGGAAAGTTGAAATGCACAGTTGGTAATAAGGCCCGTCCAGAAGGATCAATTATAGAAACATATATTGATGATGAGTGGCATACATTCTATTCCAAATACTTCCACGGGGTTGACACAAGGTTTGATCGGCCAGAAAGAAATTTTGATGTTGACCAAGCAAGACAACGGAACGGATTTTCTGTATTTTCCCAACAAGTACGTCCACTTGGTGCTCAGGGTGGTTATGATTTGTGTGAACGGGAATTCGAGAAAGCTCAATGGTACATGCTAAATAATTGTCCAGAGATAGAGAGCCATTTGAAGTAAGTTTAAATTAATTGTTAATTAATAATTGAATTTACTTATTAAATAATTATATAAACATACTTATTGTTGGTAATTTTTAATTTTAGTGATCATATTAACATGCTCAAAGAATTGGGAGTAAATGCCATAGACCTGAAACATGAACAGGAGTTCCCGAAACGGTTCGAACAACGGGTAATGACATTAATACAGATGTAATTTTGCACGAACATATTAAAATAGAGGGGATTATTAACGGTTGAATGTTTATACTTTATTTAATATGTAGGTTGTACAAATGCATTCGAGTAATCCGAACGATATATCAGACGAACTATATGCACTGGCGCGTGGCCCCTCGAGACGTGCTGCTCGATATTCTGCATGTATTTCTCGAGGAAGTAGGTATCACACAATTGATCGAGAACTTTATAGGAAAACACAAAATAGTGGTGTCCTTGTCGAAGGGAGTTATGATGGAGACAATATTGATTTCTATGGAGTTATCGTAGATATAATCGGATTGAGATATGTGGGGGAGCTTGTGGTTTATATGTTTAAGTGTGATTGGTGGGATTTAAGCAATCCTTGAAGAGGAAAATGCCAGGATGAATATTTTCTGAGTATTAATACATCAAAAAAATGGTATGAAGATGATCCTTTCATTTTGGCTTCCCAAGCATCTCAACTATTCTATTTAGATGATCCACAGTTAGGAAATCAATGGCAAGTAGTACAAAAATTTTCTCCTAGAAATATTTATGACGTTATCCCTGATACGAAGGGACAAGATGAAAAAGAAGATGATCCCTCTACTCAAGAAGCATACCAAGATAGTCAACCTGCTGTTAACTTATTTGTGGATTTGAGCCAGTATGAGATGATCTCATTACATAGGGAAGATATTAAGGCTGATATAGTTGAGGCGACAGTTGATCAAAGTGTTGAGTCATCTGAAGTATCTACAGATGATGTGACCGAATTTATAGATGAAACTGATACAGATGATTGACCATTTTGTGTTCACATTATACAGTATCTCGCAATTATGCCACCAAAGATGAAGGAAGTTCACATCCCATCTTCACCTGTTCCTAGCTCTCTGTCTGACTTTCAATTAGAGACTGACAGTACAGAACAAGGTAATATTTACTATTTATTTTTTCAATTAAGATATATGCTAATTGATACGGGATAAATAACTAATATTATTTTATAGAGATAACAGTACAATCTCGTCATGGACGAGGCACTACTAGAGGTGTGACATTGGAGAAATATTGTAAAGTAGGTAAGATTAAGGTTAACATTCTTGATGAACATACTGGAGGCGAGGGACAACAAGTAGCTTGGCTTGCATTGCATGTGGGTGCTCTTACACGGACTTATGCACATTTGGCTACGAGTTCATGGCATAAAGTCCTCCAAGATGCGAAAGAGTTTATAAAAAAGCGTTGTTTGGTACGTAATATTTAAATAATAAATTTATATTGATATTATTTAATATTCTAAATGATAATGTCTTAGTATATATACTCTTTTAAGGATGACTTTGAACTAAATTATGGTCAGAGAGAAGAGCGTAGAACTGTTGAAGAGTTGATGTGTAATGAATTCTGCAAGTATAAGGTGAGGTGTCATGAGCATTGCAAGAAGTACGAGAACAAGGAAGAAGTACGTGAGCATCCTTTTCAGGATGTCCGACTTGAAAAATGAAAAAAACTTTGTGACATGTTTGATGATCCATCATATAAAGTAAAGTAAATTAATTATTTATATGTCATATTTATAATTTTCACTTACTAACTTTTACAATTTCTATGCAGGAGTGAAGTTCTATAAACAAAATGAATAGATCAAAGTTGAAGATTCATTATCACGCAGGTTCAAGATCTTTCCATCGCCTCTCTAAGAAATTGGTAATGTACTTTTTTTATTTATTTATTCTATATAGTTTGTTTTTAATATTAACTTTATATCTTAACAATGTCTCTTGTAGGAAGCGTCAGACACCAATTATGATCTAACAAAATTATATGCTGCATCACATACTAATAGTAATGGAGAGTGGACTCATCCTGATGCTCGTGAAAATTATGTAAGTATTATAATTTTTTTTAATTAAACATATTTAAATTATTGTGTCAATATTAAATGTATATGTTGTGTGTAGGATAAAATGGTTGCCCTACGTGCTGAAGTTGCTTCAGATCATAATTCATCAACAAGTGATATTGAAATTTTTACACAAGCTCTAGGGCAACGTTCAGGATATTTGAGGGGTTTGGGTCGCTGTATAAACCTTCAAGCTCTTCATCAACGTCAAGCACTACTGCTATTGCATTAGAAAATGCAAATTCTACGATTCTAGAATTGCTTACAAAACAACATGAGTTAGAGGCTCAATTGACAAAACAAGCAGAGATGGAGATGCGCATGAAACAACAAGAAGATCAACAAAGTGAGATGAAGCTTCAAATGCATATACTTATGCAACAATTCAGGCCTCCAAGCAATTATTTTTCATTAGAAGTGGTTTTGCATATTAAACAATTATATATCATGTACTGAGAATTTTATTAGTATTATTAGTATTTTATTGAACAATTTGTAATGTATTTTTAAAATATAAATACCTGTTTGGTTTTAAATTAGTATTGATTGTCCATGAAAATAATAACCGTTCGAACACTCATCATCCGTTCGAACCTATACAAATCGGACATAACCGTTCGAACAGCATACATTATCGTTCGAACTGAAAAAGTTGCATGCTGTTCAAACAGGAAATTCACCATTTGCGTTCGATCATCAGTTCGAACTTTTCTTCATGAATTACCTGTTCGAACGTTATTTACTTCGACTCGTTCGAACAGTCGCATATGTTCGAACGGTTTTCCAAGATGAATTTAATTCGTCTAAAAAAAAACATCCGTTCGAAAGATTTTGAATAGTCCAGTTTAATTTCATCCCAAAAGATATTTTTTGGGACGAATTTGTGATTTTCGTCCCAAAATATCTTTTCGGAGAGTTTTATAGGGATGACCTTGCGACACTTTTTTTTCGTTCCAAAAAATATTTTGGGATGAAATGCCAAGATTTTGGGATGAAATTTTTCGTTCCAAAAAACATAATTTGTTGTAGTGAGCAGATCATCAAATCATGATCAGTTCTCATCCCGCAAGTACACGGCAAGTTGGTTGGTTTTGGGAATATTATATATGCGGGGCTAGGGCCTAGGGCTTTAGATCAGCACTCCATAAAATGATTTTTATTTTTGGTCATCTTAGTTTGAGCAGCCACCGGGTTGATCCTGAAGGCCGGACTCTTTGGTAGAGAATGCAGACCAAAGATGACTGAGAACTCAAGAGATCACCCTCTTTATCGAAAAGCCAACAACTAAATTTGGATTTGCATCAAAACCAAATTAACTAACTTTTTAAAATTTTCAAAACCAAGGATTTTATATTTTTGTTGATTTGAAATTTAAATCCTTATTCAAATAAAAATTAAAGTTCTATACAAAACATGTAACACCTCGCTCCCCACGGTTAAAAATAAAGTCCCTTTTAAAAAATTCTTAGGAACCGAAGTGCTACTACTAACCTTAACATAAAAATATTTTCTTTTATT
This sequence comes from Cyclocarya paliurus, assembly GCA_029856935.1. Lineage (NCBI taxonomy): Eukaryota > Viridiplantae > Streptophyta > Magnoliopsida > Fagales > Juglandaceae > Cyclocarya > Cyclocarya paliurus. The sequence continues at coordinate 14,305,820 of CM056945.1, read as the reverse complement.
CTAAAGGAAATGCCAAGTACAAAAATGCTATAAATAAAGTCATTCTTTATTATAATACTGAGATCATAAGAGGGATTATGCAAAAGTATTTTTTAAAATTTCTCAAAGTCAGTACCATAAAAAATCATAACATAAAATATTTGTACATGATCTAAGCCATTGTCACGCCTCCCTGGACTAAGTCTCGTCCCGCAATTCTACCTTTATAAATATTTTAACCTGGGGTGGTTTAAAAACATAAAAACCCAACTAAAAACCCATCATAATGTAAACGTACTTAACATAAGGTTTTTCATAAAATATTCCTTACTGAGAACTTAAAATCATGATTGTCCATATATATACTATGACATGCATGACTTATCTTGGTTTATCTAACTTATCTCAACTCCTCAATCCTCGGTGTCATCCCTCTAAGTAGCATCATGTTAGTTAGCATACCCAAGTTTATCCTCACTGAGTTTGGCGTACATAAAAATAAAAATGAGTCGAATGCTCAGTACGTATGAACTACATCCTATAGTAAACATAATCGCAATCTAGGTTTTTAGTCAAGCATTAATTGTCTCAATCAACCTTAATATCATTTCAAAATATCATTAAACCATAAAGAAAAGCTTAAATTTCTAAACCTAATATCCTTAATTAACATTAAAGCTTATTACCCTCGTGCGTTAGGATTAGTGAGTATTGCGGTCTTGGCTCTACTTAAGCTAGCTGGTTTGAACCTAGCCTTTCGCAGGAATGGGAATGCCTAGGTGCACCGTGAGTGATGCATTATAACGTTGCAATTTGACCCTTAACCACATGGAATTATTTATTTTCATGGCCAGATAATTTTGCCTCCACACTCAAATGCAATCATTGTTTTCATTTTCTTTTCTTTTACTTTAACCTCATGTTACCTTACCTTTCATTCATAAAATACATAGTTGTACATATAGTATTAAGTTGCATCACTAGTCATGCAAACTCATAGTCACATGCATTACATCAATAATAATTAGGGTTCATAAAAATAAAGTGCACCTAGGTAAATAAGAAACAATATTAATACAGAGGTTAAATGAGCATCCCACACCCAAAAAGGTGCCCCACATAGGTCTTCCTCAAAACCCCCCAGTAACTAAGGTAAACAACGTAAAAAAAGCACCCTCAACCTCCATTCATCATTAGTAATCTCAACCTTGAGTTATGCAAAATAAGCTAAGAGCATGTGTCACGAAATGTCAAATAGAACCTAGAAACATTCATATAATTATATAAGCATCTTCTTATGTTACATAAAATATGAAACATGCATCATATAAATAGGCCAAAAGAGGCTAACTGCAACGTTAATGCCAAAAATTGCACAACAAGTCGGAAAGGAAGAAAGAGTCATTCCGGACCCATGTTGGTGAGTCAGGCTTCAATACGGTGCTCGTCGCGTTCATCCATAACATCAATAATAAATAAACGAATAAAAGTAAATAAAGGGAGACACATGAATTTACGTGGATCAACATAAAAGCCTACGTCCACGGATTGTTGGGGGCAAAATCCACTATATTAGGTGATAATTTTACAATGTCTCATGGCCTCACAGATCGCTCAATACAATGAAAGAATTTAGTCTTAGGAGAGTTGGTGGAGAGTGCATGGAGAGATCCTGTAGAGAACCCCTCATATTTGTGGGGGAGGTGCTCCTTATATAGAGGTTATTTCTTCGGAGTGATAGAGTCCAACTTGACTTGTGATATATTTTCCTTTCAGAAGTCTGAGTCAACTTCTTTATCTTATCTTTTTCCTACCTTATCTCTTGGCTTTGTCACTTCCCTTAGTGCTAGGTTTCCAGAGGGTTTGACCTAGTCAATTTAGTCTCTAACAGATGCCCTCGATTCTTAAAGCTAACTTATTTATCAAAAAGGCCTTGAGAATCTTCAAATCAATCGTGGTGGTGAAGGTAACTTGCGAAAAAAGAAATTCTGGTAGCTGGTAGTTTTTCACTATTATGCAATGGAGTTCTCAATGAGTGGTCCTTAAGAAGAAATTGTAAAATTTGTAATAAGAGTGAACCATTTCCTGTGTAAGTGTGATATTTTCAAAAATGCTATGACCAGGAATAAAAACACCTTGTTCATGCGAGACCAACTTCTCAACAACATCAGTTAGTCTAAAAACAATAATCTTCGAGAAAATTTATAAGCCATAGAGCATAAACTAGTAGGGCGAAATTTATCAAAACTCGAAGGATTGTCCACCTTCAAAAATTAAAACAATAAACGAGGAGGAATTGAACCTAGAAAGTGGGGTACCCTAAAAAAATATTTTGCCGCTTCCATGACATCTTCCTTAATAATATCCCAGCAAAACATAAAATTCTGATCCAAATCCATCTGGTCCCAGACTACTTTCTTTAGGAAGAGAGAACACTGCTCTTTTGACTTCTACTTTCGTCGATTCTGAGCAAAGAAAATTATTTTCAACATCAGAAATTTGCCTTTGAATTAACTCTGAGAGATCACAAGGTTCAACAACTGAAGACTCTTAAAGGAGATTCTAAAAAAAATCAGTAGCTTTGTTATGCACTACTTCCACACCATCCAAGATCCTATCGTCGATCAAAACCATTCGGTCTAGACGACCCTTTTTACCCCTCTGATTAATAACCGAATGGAAGAAATTAGTGTTTTGATCCCCCTCTGTTAACCATTTTTTTTTTTTTGCAATTTGTCCCAGACGAGTGGCTTCCCTATTTTCCCACACCTGGATCTCCAACTTAGTAGCAAAGTAATCATCTTCAACCTCCTCAAAAAGGCCTGATTGCAACTCATTTTCTAGGAATTCTATCCTTTCCTCGAGAGCTTGTAGGTTTTCTCCCACTCTCCCAAAGTCATTTTTATTCCATGCACGTAAAGCAACTTTAGTTCTCTTAAGACGAATAGCAAGTTTCAAGAGACCCAAAGCCAAGTCATTCCTGATCCAGGTATCTTTCACACATGACAAAAACATATCATGCGAGCGCCACATATTAAGGAAATTAAATGGCGAAGGGACATACAAAGAGAATGGCGTATCCTTATAAACTACCATAGGACAATGATTTGAGGATTTCCAACTCAGATATTTGAAATGAGCCGAACCAAAAAGGTTAGAAAAAGCATTATTAATGAGAACTCGATCAAGTTTAGCCCACCTACGAGACACCCCTTCATGGCCATTACACCCTGACATACATTGGCCTATGTTCAATAAATCAAATAGACCACAATGATGTAAACAATCATTAAACTCTGTCATATATAAAAGAGGTCTTGGATTTCCACCAATTCCTTCCGCATCCATTCGAATTACATTAAAATCTCCCAAGACCAACCAAGGAAAATCCGATACTTGGCTCTCCTCCAGTTGCCGCCATAGCTCTCTCCTTTCAACATAAGAACATTTTCATAGACAAAAGTCACCAAAATCCTTTGGCCGTCCTTGTTGAACCACCCGGAAACCATCTATGTCGTGATTGAAATCACCTCAAAGGCATTTATATCATTCCAAAAAAGCCACAATTTACCACCCTGATTTTGCTTAGAGATAAAATGGTGGTAATTCAAAAAATTCCCCAGCAGTGCCATACGCTCCTCAGCCACGAAAGGCTTTGAAATAGCAAACAAATCAACATTAAACTTATTAATCAACTTCTTCAACCTGCCTCTAGACTTGCCCAACCCTTTAATATTCTAGAAAAATATTGTATCAATCATAAATTCAATTTATGTGATCTGGTGTGAACCCTTTGAGATTTCCTCACTGATTTTTCCTCTATAGTTTTGGCGTTTTCGGTTGTTAATCTTTGCTCTGTATCCAAATCATACATTTTTTTCTTTGCCCCTCAACACTGAAATCCCATCTTCCTCCCTCTCTGATGAATAACCCTAAGCCAATTCCCCCTGATGCAAGCCTTGGTTCCCATCTTTAATCTAATTAAGATTGTTAGCACAATCCACTTTCTCGTGAGACATAGGTTCACCACGTGAAACTCGAGTACCATCATCACACCATACTTCCTCGCACTCCTCTTCATGACTCTCTATTGAATTGTCATTCACATTATTTCCCAAACTCCTATGTAGTAAATCAGAGCTTTCCATTGCATGTTTCACATTGTCTTGAGCCACGGGAATTTCCATTAACACAGGGCACATATCTTGGGCCAACTTCTTCATCGGCATGTTACTAGGACTTGCTTCCTCATCCACTTGCTTTGCACCTTTATCCATATCGGTATTGATTTTGAGTACTCCATCATTAGACTTTGGTTTCCATATCTTTTTTTCTTTATGTTTTCCGTCATCCCTTCGCTTCTCTCCCACCTTGCAAACAACCGAGGTATGTCCTTGCTGGAAAAATTTAGAGCAAAAAAATCCCATCTTTCCATATTTGGCCTCTTGCCAAATACATTGTTTCGGAGATAAAACAAGAGAAAATCCCTTCACCGACTCCATAGTCATGGTCTACTTCCACACAAATACGTGTCCCCGAGGACCTCGTATGATTGATTGTCGCATTATTGGCTCCAAGATAATGACCGAAACAAGTTGCTAAAATTTGCAAAAAATCTGTTCAGTAAAGATGCATTGGTAACCCCGGTAAGAAAATCCATTTAGGAGCCAGTGGAGATTCTTTGTGCACATCAAACTCTTTTGTCCATTTGAACAGTCGAAAAGAATTTCCTTCCATTGTTCTACCTTCCCTTGCCCAACCATGCACAAAATCATGTTCATTTTTCATGTGAATTAACACGTGGTAATCATCCATAAAGCTGATCGTTGGGATTTCCGTCGAGCCCCAAGTTTTCACTACATATAGCTAGATTTTATCAATAGATGGCCGATACCTCATGAACTTCATAACCAGTGCAAAATGAAGCTCTCCCTCAGCCTTAACCATCTCCGTTTTCGAGAAAATAAATCTCAATTCACCATTGATATCAACTGGAAATCTCATAGGAATTTTGAACGAAAGAGAATCCACTTTCTTATTCACGGCTTGCGCATAAGACTGCACCCCATAACCAACCTGGACGGCAATCCTTGCTGATGGTGAAGCCATTGGAGGGGCGAAAGACACTGTCCCAGCCAACCCTAGATGATCAAAAAATCAAACAAACGAATGGAATAAGGAATTCCCAAGAAATCCGGATGTTCTAGAAATAGAAAGAAAAAATTGGTCAAAATCACCTTACATCCGCTCTCCAAATAGCCAAAATCACCTTTACGCTCTAGGTGGAAGGGTTCACATATGGGGAACCGTGTTGCTACTATAAATATGTTAATGATGGCTTTAATAAACAATGAAATGTTATGATTTTCGAAAGCAATGAAGTATGAAATGTTCTATTTCAAAATGTCATATTTTTAGAATGAGAAAGTGAAAATGTTCTCTGAAAGTGAAAGTGCATCAAGATTTTTTCAAAAATGTTGAGGAATCTAGATGGGAGACACATGCACATTTTTTGGCATTTCATGCAATTCATATTTATCGTTCTTCATGCATGATTTATCCCTGTGCAAGTTGGTTGTTTAACTTACTGAGATTTCGAGTAAATCTCACCTCTTGTGGGATCACTATCATTCCCCCCAGAATAATAGAAGTTGTGACAGGACCGATAGAGGATGAACATGATGGATCGCTGGATACAGATGGTTGAAGAGGAGCCGGTCCTTAAATGAAGACTATAAATAATTTTTATGCTCATAAGAATTCAATCTTCATACTTCAGAGCGTATGAAATAGTTGATCTAACCATGGAACTTGGAGTAAGTAGTTTGTATTAAGGAAATGATATCCTTATATTTGAACTTATGGTGGTTATTAATGTTATCGGGATGTTTTTAGTCCATTCTGGTTTGAGTTATAACTAATCACCCTTGTGTTGCATGTCCCAATGTTTTAAGTCTCCGTTTTATCCCAAGCCACTATAAGAAAACTGTTTATTTGTGACTAGTTATTTTCAACGAAATGACTAATTCTAGCTAAAATGAGTTAGTTTTCATCGCAAATAGTCTTTTTTGTTGTAAAAAAAATAGTCACAAACACCTTTTTTCTTGTAATGAGCTGAGGTTGGTGCATCACAGTTATGCTCTAGCTAGGGTTAAGTGGAGATTCTAGACACTGCATGTGAGGACCTCAATTGACCAAGTCAAACCATCTGGAAACCTATCACTAAGAGAAGAGATAAAGCCAAGAGATAAGGTAAGGAAGAGATAAAACCAAGATATAAGGCAGGAAAGAGATAAGGCAAGAAAGTGATAAGGCAAAGAAGTTGGCTTAGACTTCTAAAAGGAAAAGATATCACAAGTCAAGTTCTCTATCACTCCAACAAAATAACCTCTATATAAGGAGCAGCTCCCCCACAAATCTAGGGGTTCTTGACGGGCTCTCTCCAGGCACTCTCCACCAACTCTCTTGAGACTAAATTCTCCCATTGTATTGAGCGATATATGAGGTCATGAGACATTGTAAAATTATCACCTGATATAGTGGATTTTGCCCCCAACAACCCGTGGACGTAGACTTTTATGCCAAACCAAATAAATTCTTATGTCTCCCCTTTATTTACTTTTAATCGCTTATTTATGGATTTACGTTATGGATGAACGTGACAAGTATCGTATCGAAGCTCGAATCACCAAAGTGGATTGGGGATGACTCTTTCTTCCTTTCCAATCTGTTGTGCAATTTTTGGCATTAACAGTTGGCGCCGTCTGTGGGATCGACTTTTTCTCTATACCGAAATTGGGAGAAGGATATTCTCTGACTCATAGGATCATCTGCAAAAGTTCAGATTCCTTGGTTCTTGAGATTGTCTCCAAAAAAATAAACAGATATATATATTTATTATATGTTGCCCGCCACACCTTGCATGATGTGAATTCTACACTCACAAGATCGTCATCGAAACATCAGATATATCTCCTCAACTTTGCTATTTTTCTTGTTATTTACATTCTAACACTGCAGCAAAAGACTCACCTTTTCTGTAGTCGTCACAGTGTTCCTCTCCGCCAAACACGATTTTGTACAAGCTCCTATGGCGATCGTGAGCAGAAAAGGTCAAAGTGAGCCGTCATCTAGCTCGCGGTGGTCTTCTGTCGCTGTGAATGTTTGCTCACCACAAAGTTGCTGCCAGTCATATGTTCCCTCGCCAAAGTGAGTTTCGTTCCGAATAGTACTTGTTGCCATAATTCCACTAAAGCTCCTCACCAAATGTTCTCATCTCTACGAGTTGCTGCCAGTTACATGTTTCCTCACCACAGTAGTATTACTCGCCGCAGGGACTTCAGTTGTCCGTGCATGGATTGCTTGTCAAGATGTGCAGCTCGCTAGTTGCTCAACCACGGGATATTCCTTCCTAGTTACGCAAAGCACAGAGTGTTCCTCGCTAGTTGCTCTCCCACACGGTGCTGCTTACCAATTGCTTGCCCATAAAGTTCTGCTCGCCAATTGCTCACCACATGAGGTATTCCTCGCCAGTTGCACACCACACAGAGGGTCCCTCACCATACACATTATTTTCCACACCATTCGCATGAATTTTACTCAACGATAGTCCGAGCAAAAAAAAAAAAAAAAAAGACAAAGAATTGACTCGAAAGTGAACTCGCCAAAGACAAAGAATTTTCATTGCTACAAAAGTGCTCAAGGATGAACAATTTCCCCATGCAAAAATCATTCAGAAGCGAATGATCTCAATCAGGACAAATTACTCTGGTTTGGCTCCTTCAAATTTGTTATTTTTACTAATAAAGTTGACTTTTTGAAAGACTTTTCCCACGAAACTCTTCAAGGTTCCACAAGAAACTTGGCTGCCAGATGTCGTGGGAACATACTTCACTAGAAATGAATTGCATGGAGCGAAGCACCAACAATGAAGCAGATCTCGGGCTCCACTTGTGCATCTCAATTTATCTTCAACAAAATTGGTCATTCGGTATTGCGGGCATCTCGTGCCTTTTTGCTGGTATCATGGGTATCCTAGGCCTTCATCAATGCAGAGCATGGCTACCTGCGGGCATCGCCCATGTGTCACCAGCCTTCACCACACTCAAGCGAGATAACCAAGGTTTGCAAGTCTCAAACTTGTAAATTGTATAACACTTACCTATTTTGTGTTAGTGAAAATCCCTCAAGACGTGGTGCAATCAAGAAGGGCGTGGAGGTCAAAGAGCCCCATGACCCACTTAGCAATTCAAGAAGGGCGTGGAGATCAAAGAACCCCATGACCCACTCAGCAATCAAGAAGGGCGTGGAGGTCAAAGAACCCCACGACCCACTCAACAACCAGAAGAAGACCCGCTCCCCTCGGTGGTCAACAAGACCGCGCCACTTGGCGGGCAACAAGACCAACACCCCTCGACGAGCAACAAGACCAATGCCTCGTGGCAAACAACAAAACCGACATCTCCACCATGCAACCAGACCAAGGTCTCTGTGGAAAGCATATGTGGTTCTGTCATTGCCCATGCCAAGGCATGGCTATGTGCGAGCATCACCCATGTATCACCAGCCTTCACCAAGCTTTAGCAGGGTGGTTCAGGTTCACAAATCTCAAACTTGTAATTTGTATTACACTTACCTATTTTATTTTTTGTGAGAACTTCTTAGGATGTGGTGCAACCAAAAGTCGAGTTACACACTCACGTTGCAAATGAACAGGTGTGGTGGTCAGAAGACCACACAACCCTCTCCAGATATCGCCATCGAACGAGCGTGGAGGTCAGAAGACCACACGACCCTCTCCAGAGATCACCATCGAACAGTTTGTAAAACTCAAACTTGTGAGTTGGATTATTTAATCTAACCTATTTGGTTTTTATGTTCATACAAGGAGAGTTCTAGCTCCAGCCACAGAGTGCGGTTGCATTTTGCCTTCGACTACAATGAAGCAGTTCAGCTCAACTTTAACATCAACGAGGTAGAGTCATTCTCCCGCTACACGTATTCACCAAGGTTACAAGGTTGAGCATCTCTACCGTTACGCCCATCGCCAAGAGTTACGCAGTCGAGAGCATCTCTTGCTACACTCCACTAGCAAAGGTTACGTAGTCGAGGGCATCTACCGCTTCACCTATTTGCCAAGGCTACACGGTCGAACATCTCTCCCGTTATGCCCATCGCCAAGAGTTACCTGGTCGAGGGCATCTCCCGCTACACTCCACTCCCAAGGTTACACAATCAAGGGCATCTCCCACTACACCTATTCACCTAGGCTACACGGTCAAGCATCTCTCCCATTACGCCCATCGCCAAGAGTTAAACGGTTGAGGGCATCTCCCGCTACACCTATTCATCAAGGCTACATGGTTACGCATCTCTCCCATTACACCCCTCACCAAGAGTTTCGCAGTCGAGGGCATCTCCCGCTATACTCCACTCACCAAGGTTATGCAGTCGAGGGCATCTCCCTCTATACTCCACTTGCCAAGGTTACGCGGTCGAGGGCATCTTCCACTATACTTATTCGCCAAGGCTACACTATTTAGCATCTCTCCCGTTATGCCCATCTCTAAGAGTTACGTGGTCAAAGGCATCTCCTGTTACACTCACATCTGAGTGTCTCCACTCTCTACAACCGCTGCCAGCGGGTTACCTTCGGGAACGAGCCTCCAAGCTCTATGGCCACCTCGCGCGAGTATCTTTTGGAACCGAGTCGACGGGCTCAACAACCACCTAAGATGGATTTAAAGGGTCGATGGGCATCCTGACCACTTAAGTACGAGTTACTACAAACAAGCTCTTACATCCACATCAAAATGAAAAAAACACCAACAAAAAATACAGCATGGGAAAAATCCACTGAGGCCACCAAAAACTCAGAAATGATCACCGAGTACAGAAATATACGCTTTTCTAATGATAAACATTCACATACAATCACTACAAAAACGTTCTTACAAACAAACTTCACAAAGGCTAATCCTAGAATGCCCTTATTACAAATTTTACAATTTTTTCTTGAGGACCACTCATTGAGAACTCTATTGCATAATAGTGAAAAACTACCAGCTACCAAAATTTCTTTTTCTACAAGTTACCTCCACCACGATTGATTTGAAGATTCTCAAGGCCTTCTTGATAAACAAGTTGGGCTTAAGAATCGAGGGCATCTGTTAAAGACTAAATTGACTGGGTCAAACCCTCTGGAAACCTATCACTAAGGGAAGAGACAAAACCAATAGATAAGGTAGGAAATAGACAAGGCAAAGAAGTTGGCTTAGACTCCTGAAAGGAAAATATATCACAAGTCAAGTTGGACTCTATCACTCCAAGAAAATAACCTCTATATAAGAAGCAGCTCCCTCACAAATATGAGGGGTTCTCTACAAGTTCTTTTCAAGCACTCTCCTAAGACTAAATTTTTCCATTGTATTGAGCGATATGTGAAGTTACGAGATATTGTAAAATTATCACCTGATTTAGTGGATTTTGCCCCAACAACCCGTGGACGTAGGCTTTTATGACGAACCATGTAAATTCATGTGTCTCCCTTTATTTACTTTTATTCGCTTATTTATTATTGATGTTATGGATGAACGTGACGAGCACCGTATCGAAGCCTAAATCACAAACGTGGATCGGGAATGACTCTTTCTTCCTTTCCAGTCTATTGTGCAATTTTTGGCATTAACATTGCAGTTAGCCTCTTTTGGCCTATTTATATGATGCATTTTCCATATTTTATGTAACATAATATTCTTGATTCTATTTGACGTTTCGTGACACGTGCTCTTAGCTTATTTTGCATAAGGCTCAAGGTTGAGATTACTAATGATGAATGGAGGTTGAGGGTGCTTTTTTTACGTTGTTTACCTTAGTTACTGGGGGGTTTCGAGGAAGACCTAGGTGGGGCACCTTTTTGGGTGTGGGATGCTCATTTAACCTCTGTATTAATATTGTTTCTTATTTACCTAGGTGCACTATATTTTTATGAACACTAATTATTATTGATATAATGCATGTGACTGTGAGTTTGCATGACTAGTGATGCAACTTAATACTATATGTACAACTATGTATTTTATGAATGAAAGGTAAGGTAACGTGAGGTTAAAGTAAAAGAAAAGAAAATGAAAAGAATGATTGCATTTGAGTGTGGAGGCAAAATGATCTGGCCATGACAATAAATAATTCCATGTGGTTAAGTGTAACACCTGTACTTGGGGTGGGTCCTTTTAAGAAATATTTTGAAAAATACAACGGGAATTACCGTTCGATTTAAAACATTTTATTGTCCTTCCCAGGGTGCAAGACTCTACGTTATAAAATGAAATGTGCTTTTATAATAAAAGAGGTTTGCGAGTTAAAAGAGTGGAAAATATAAATCTTTAAAATAAAAAGAACCTTTCATACATTTAAAACTCTCATGCCTAGACTTTCGTGCTCTTCTCCTTTGGCCGTGTCCCTCCTGAGCGTACTGCTCATTCAGTTCCTATGGGGGGAGGGGCACACATAAAAACTAAAATGAGTCGAATACTCAGAAAGCATTACTTCATACCGTTAAAATATAGCAACATAGGTTTTTCAATCATGCATTCATCATTCCATACATACTATACGTACATGCATACATGCTTTCGTTGGTAAACATCAGTAGACGGGGGCTTTCATCTTTAAACATGCTTTTCTTTTCGTAAAACGTTCCCCCGTTACTGCCTTCATTTCTTAAAGAATGCTATGCATTCATACATTCTTTTATTTTCACTTTCATAGGCCAGTGCACACTGTTACGCCCCGCGTGTTAGGGTTAGCGGCCCTATGGCCAATGGATTCGCCTGTGGCCACAGGTTACAATCTCATTCCGTCAGGGATGCAGCACTGGGTGCACTACCAGATACTATTACCCGGCATTGCAACCTACCCATTCATTCATTTGGGTACCCCATTCATTCATTCATGTGGCCATTACGTAGCTTCATACATTCATGCATGCTCATGCCTTTCTTTCATTCTTTCTTTACGTTCATTCATTCATGGCAGCTCTAAAGAGCTGCAGCTTTCATTCATTTCATGTGCATGAGCATGACTTTCATTCTTTTCATTTCTTTTCATGCTTTCATGAGAAAACGTCTTTTCATGAGAAAATATTTTTTTCATGAGAAAACATTCTTTTCGTGAGAAAACGTCGGTTGGGGCAAGAGCCCAAAAACATCTTTTCATGCCATGTCTTTTCTTTTAAAATACATACAATAGATACTACGTATAGTCATCCATTCACATGTGTACAATTAATACTTTTTGGTGCGTGAACAGGGGTTGCCAAAGGGGGGCCGTACATACTTATACTTTAAATACGTTACTTTTCGTTCTTCTTTCTCGTAAAATATCTGCCCTTAAGAAAAGGGGAAAACATTTCTTTTCTTCATTTTTCATAAGGAAAAGCCTTTCGTTTTCTTTTTCTTATCTTTAGAAAACTCTAGAAGAGTATGAACGTAATACTTACCTGGACTCCATGCTACTTTCATACCATACAGTCCATTCATGCGCGTGTCAGATGGCAATCTACATGCATACATAACCTTAACGTTATTCTCTATCTAGTGCATAAGCAACTGACTAGAAATAGAGCTATGCTTTATTTAGAACACTCTCCTTCTATCCCGTGCTCTTTCATGTGTACTCCATTCATAGCACTATGTCACATCACCATTATGGTACACGCGCCATATGGTGCACTGTTCCACCACATGGAGTACACTCCACATGTACTCCATTCACAACACTACCCCACGTGTACTCCCTTCACGGCACTACGCCACATCAATACTACCGCACATATACCACAACCACACTTCACAGCACAGTCCATAACACTACACAGCACACTTCCCAACTACGCCCAGCACTTCACATTACAGTCCACGCCATCATACTACACAGCTACTCCATAATTACTAACAGCACAGTCCACAACCTAGTCAACTAGCTAGCATCTAACATAAATAGTGAGGGATAGAGAATTATACCATCGACGGGATAACCCGTGCGTCGCTCGTTGGCCGTCACAGCGATAACACCGGAGGAACGTACGGGGTGGCTTCACCACGTACAGTGACTGTTTAGGCGTTTGGATAGGTAGGTGTGGTCTTGAAAGGGCCTAAGGTGACCTTGATGTTGATGGAAAAGAGTGTATCACGGCGGATCTTGCATTGTACAGTGGCGGTCAGTCACACGTAGTGACTATCCATCACGTGCAGTGATTATCCACCACATAAAGTGGTGGTTTAGGCTTAGGGGCTAGGCTAAGGGAACTGCCGGAGGAGCCGTGGGGGTTCTGTAGTGGTCGTGCGGTGGTCCACGGTGGTGGAAAGGGGCTGGCGGTGCACTGTGAGGGGAATAGGTGCCGTGGGAGAGTGAGAGATAGTGTGGGGCCGTGGGTGGCAGATCGGGCTCGTGGGTGGTCCGGTTGGCTTTGTGGTGGCCTAAGGGTGCCGAAAAGGGTGGTCACTCGCCGTGGGTGGCGGCATACGGTGGCGGAGGAGGGGAAAACCGTGCGTGAGAGGGAGGAACACCAGGAGGTGGAGGAGGGGGCTACCGGTCATGGGTTTACGGGAGGAGGAAGGGGGAGACCTGAGGAGTCTCATGCTAGTGTCCGGCGGCCAAGATGGCTGCGCATGGTGGCGCTAGGGGGCTGCACAGTGAATCCGTGCGTGGAGGAGCTTGTGCTCGTGCATGGGAGGAAGGTGGTTGCATGGGAGGGGCTGAGCTCGCTGAAGGGGGCCGGTCGGTGGCAGGGGAGGCTGCCATGGGAGTGGTGGCGCCGGAGGACGGCACACGGCGGCGCTGGAAGCACTAAGCCCGTTCGGGCTGTGCATGGCCGAGAGAGAGGAGGGGCGAGCGTGGGGGAGAGCTACCGATACCAGGAGGTTCGCTGGAGGGAGAGAAGGCCGATGGTACGGGTGGTGAGGCTCACCGGCGGCGCTGGGCTGGGGCTGGAGCCAATCGGGCATGGGTTCGAGCTACGTACGTCATACGCTGAAGGAGAGGGAGGAGAGAGAGAGGGGAGGGAAAAGTGAGGGAGAAAGAGAGAGGGGCTGGGGTTTTATCCTAAAACCCATCGTCTGTAGATCAATAAAATGATCTACGATGACCCTTAAATACTGATTTGAAAATGCGTAAAAGCTAACTTAATTAAAAGCATTGAGAGGAATTAAGATAAAATATTATTTAAAATAATATTCCTTCATCATTTATAAAATGATGAAGTCTTACTTAAAATATTTAAAGGAATAAAACCATTAAATTAATATAAAGATTCCATCATTATTTAGATCACATAATATTTTAAATAACTGGAATCATTTATATAAAATGATTCCCACCATTATAATATTTTTGGAGCTTTTCAAAGATATTATAATTGAGTTATTTAAAATATTCTTTATATAAATAATACTATGAATCTCCCATTTAAAATACACATAATTTTAAAACACAAAACTAGTTTTATAAATTACATAGTATCTTTTAAAACACGCCATCGGGGTCTGACACGGATAACGGGACTCTTAGTCACTAGAGAGAGGGGCAGACAGGCTATCGCATCTGACGTAATTGCTTACATTAGAAGAAAGGAAGGAGCAGGGTATTACATTAAGGGTCAAATTGTAACATTATAATGCATCACTCACGGTGCACCTAGGCATTCCCATTCCTGAGAAGGGCTAGGTTCAAACCATCTAGCTTAAGTAGAGCCAAGACCGCAATACTCACTAATCCTAACACACGAGGGTAATAAGCTTTAATGGTAATTAAGGATATTAGGTTTAGAAAGTTAAGCTTTTCTTTATGGTTTAATGATATGTATGAAATGATGTTAATGTTGATTGAGACAATTAATGCTTGACTAAAACCCTAGATTGCAATTATGTTTACTATAGGATGTAGTTCATACGTACTGAGTATTCCACTCATTTTTATTTTTATGTGCACCAAACTCAGGTGAGGATAACCTCGGGTATGCTGAATAACGCAATACTACTTTGAGGGATGACACCGAGGATTGAGGAGTTGAGATAAGTTAGATAAACCAAGATAAGTCATGCATGTCATAGTATACATATAAACAATCATGATTTTAAGTTCTCAGCATAGAATATTTTATGAAAAACCATATGTTAAGTATGTTTACGTTATGATGGGTTTTTATATTTTTAAACCACCCCAGGTTAAAATATTTATGAATGTAGAATTGCGGGACGAGACTTAGTCCAGGGAGGCGTGACAGTGGCCTAGATCATGTACATATATTTTATGTTATGATTTTTTTTATGGCACGAATTTTGAAAAATTTTAATAAATACTTTTGTGTAATCCCTCTTATGATCTCAGTATTATAATAAAGAATGACTTTATTTATAGCATCTTTGTACCTGGCGCTTCCTTTAGAATAAAAGAAAGTATTTTTATGTCAAGATCAGTAGTAGCACTCCGACTCCGGCTCCTAAAAATTTTTTAAAAATGACTTTATTTTTAACCGTAGGGAGCAAAGTGTTACAAGTTTTGTATAGAGCTTTAATTTTTATTTGAATAAGGATTTAAATTTCAAATCAACAAAAATATCAAATCATTGGTTTTGAAAATTTTAAAGAGTTAGTTAATTTGGTTTTGATGTAAATCCAAATTTAGTTGCTGGCTTTTCGGTAAAGAGGCTGCTCTCTTGAGTTCTCAATCATCTTTGGGCTGCATTCTCTACCAAAGAGTCTGGCCTTCCGGATCAACCCGGCGGCAGCTCAAACTAAGATGACCAAAAAAAATTATTTTATGGAGTGCTGATCTAAAGCCCCAGGCCCCAGCCCCGCATATATAATATTCCCAAAACCAACCAACTTGCCGTGTACTTGCGGGATGAGAACTGATCATGATTTGATGATCTGCTTGTTTAAGAATATAAGCCATCACATAGCGCAGAATATATATATATATATAAGCTAGTAAGATATAATAACGTGGAAGCCATTATTTAATCAACAAAATGATCGGAAGCACAAGGAAGTTTCGTTTGCAGGCTTATTATAATGAGTACATATAATGGATCGATCCATCATGGAAGACACACGGTGCCTCTGCTCATACCAAGATGACCAAAAAAAAACCAGCAATACAAGAAAGGGTACCTTTTTACCTATTTTCTTTTTCAGAAAATAAAGGTATTTATTTTTATATATATATATATATGTGTGTGCTATAATATGTGATGTTTTTGTTCACAGCTACTCCTTGCTGATCTTGATCATAAGATTATCATCCATCTCTTTGGTAAGATCAATTGCAAACTGAAGCATTTGTTTTGGATCAGGAATCTCCGCGTTATGTTTCTCATATTCAATAGTCCAACGGCCTATGCATCCCTGTTTCTTTGGAATGGCCTGAAAATTGAACCTGAAACTTTTGTATGCCTCTACGAGTAATCCTCCTATCACCCTGAAAGTGACCGATAGGTTTTCGTCATCTATTTTCTCGTATATCTCCTGGGAAATTACATTTTTCCCCTCTACACGGCCGGACCCAAAAAAGAAGAGAATCGATTAAATATATAAATATTAAAACATGCAACCAATTTAATTATCATTCAATAACAATAGCGCGCAATTGCCCCGGCCAGAACTATCAATTTCCAGATTCACCTCCAAAGCAACAAGAAAAACAAAAAAAGGCAATATATATATATATATATATATATATTTTCCATTTTCCCTTTCGAATGTCCAAATTATCCCCAACAACAATTTTTAAGAAGACAATATAATCATTATAAAATAAAAATTTTAAAATTAGAAAGAAATAGAAAATGACCAAAGAGAGAAAATCAAAGGGTATGTGAGAGAGTTCATATATAAATAGTACTTGTGATGATCATCAACAAACTTTTGTGCCCTTACCGTATAAGAGATGCCAGTTCATGACAGCACCCACTTCTTCCCAATTACCTTCTACTAATTCAACCTTGAGTATATTGGTAGGGCAAAGTTCTGATGTCTCGTACAATCGTTTCGCGCTAGCATCATATAAAATATGAGCTGGTGACTTGGCCTCCATTTCCATACTTATCTTACCAGACAGAGAAGAAGACATTTTTCCTTTCAATTATAAGAAGTTTTCAGTATTCTAGTACGAGAAAGTAGAAGCAGTTAGTAGTAGGAATTATGAAAGATTGTGTGTCCAGGCCAGTAATGCTCTTCGGCTTTTATAGGAAAAAATGGACTCGGTTCTTCTCAGTCAAACTCACAAGCCATTTACTCAAATGCATGCGTACTGACAAGGGCGGCTTAATATATTTTGTTGCCTAAGGCGACCATTAAGTACATGATTTAATTTAAAAATAATAAAAATAGTTCATTATTAAATATTAAATTTTCTGAAATGCAAAAAGTCACACTCGTGCCTTTGAAACTGCAAGCTAGCCGACGTCGTGCCTTTGAATCTTCTATTTCTTTATTGAAACCTGTAAAATTGATTGAAACCTGTAAAATCTCTTTAAATTCATCATCTTATTTTATTTTATTTTATGTTTTGAGCATGGCAAGTACTTTTAGACCTGTAATATTTCTTGTACATGCATTCTTGAGATGATGTCTTGTACAAGATTTCAACAAGCTGTCTATTCCCTTTCACAATTTCTTTTTGTCTGCAGGCATACAATCCTCCGTTCTATATATGAAAAAAGGGTTCAGAGTTAGCCACCAATCTTCTGCTCAGTCTTACCTTTAACTTCAAACCGGATATGGTGTTTAGTTATGTTTTACACCCTTTAATAATAAGCCGACACGTAGGTGATTTACGTTAAAATAAGTGGGTGCGACAGCTAGGAATCACTTCTCTCTTTTCCCTTTCCTCTCCTCTCTTTTTTCTCTCTCCCTCAAGACAAGAACTCGCAAAGCTCTCTCCCTCAGTCGACGAAGACCAGAGCCACAGGCGGCAAGGAATCGTCCAGAGTATGAGGAGCGTAAAGGCAGGAGTTGATTCCAAGAGTTAGCTTCACTTTCCTCCATCTGCTTCACATTTCTCGCTCTCTGAGCTGCTGTCTAATAATACTTCCTCTCTTTAATGAGAGAAAAAGTGACAAAATCAGATTATAGGAATACAAAACTCGAAGTGGGTATTTGCCAAAGATTCCAAAGATTATGAGCCCATTTACATGCTTTATGTTATAAATGGTAGAGAAGGAGAGATGGGTTTGTTTTGGCTGCATTTATTTTTTCATCCTTTTTTAAGATGCAATGGTGAATAGAAAGAAGCGGTCAAATTTGAGAGCAACTTTGCTTCCTGAAATATTTGGTTTTTGCTTCTTCGATTAGCTATGGTGGATTAGAACCAGACCTTTTTTATTCGTAGAAGAGAGAGAGAGATTGACAGGAGAGGAAAAAGGGGAGAAATAGAAATGGGAGAGGGATGCAACTTTTAGTTATCTACAGTCGATTCTATTTTTTATTTGCTAGAATCTATACGTGTCACACAATTATTGGATGGTGTAAATAAACTATACTCGCCTTGTCCGGCTCCTAGGGGCTCTCTTCAGTTTTTCCAAGGAATTGAAATTAACGAACACAGCTGAGCTCAAACACGTTTTAACCAGGCTACCATCTTCGACTGTTGGTTTTGTACATTAATTAAACAAGAAAAGTCTCACTTCTTTACTAATAAGAGTAGCTAAGACCTTCGCACTTCATTTTCCCTCCCTCTCTCCTCCATCTCCATCTCTCTCCCTCTCTCTCAAATTTCATTTTCCTTGCAGACCCTCAAATTTGCCGAGGAACTCGGCCACTTCATGGGTTTGTTTTTTATTTTTATTTTTTTAATCTAAAATTTTGGGAGCCACCTATTGTTTGATTGCTGAGAAATTTTTTTAGGAAAATAGAGAAATTTTTTAATCTAACAAATTGATTTAGTTAGTTTACTGATTTTCCTCTCATTTCTATAAAAAAGAATCCAGTACTTCAATAAAAGTTAAGATATTGATTCTTAAAAGAAGACTCAACCATCTCAGTACCTCCTAGGAGCACCAACTGCACCACGACTTCATTAAGCCCAGAGATATCAGGCATAACAAGAGCAGCAAGCATATCAAGGGTCTCTTTATCAACCTTAGTTTCATCAGCCTTAATATAGACTCATCTGGAACAAACGGTGATGCACTTTTTTGTATTTGAAGTTTTAGAAACTTGTTGTTGGTTTGGTTGTATCAAGGAAAAACAGTGTAAATGTAGGAGAGCTGCTGCAATGGGGGTTAAGAATGCATGCAAAATGTTTTATAAATTGTTGTAGAGAAAATCTGTAACTGGTTTGGCCATGAAAGACTCGCGGAGATCACTTTCTCCTTCAACCTTTGTCTGTTGGGCCACTTCCTCTTCTAACTTCTTCACGTGCCTTTCGTCCTTTTGTTTTTAATCATCTGACATGCTGTCAGCCGATTACACTGCGGTTGTACGTAGCAGTTCTGGAAGATAAAATGGCTGACGTGGAGACGCCGGTTGCACGCCGGTTGTATTAGGCGGTTGCATCTATCATTTTTGTTAATATATTAATTAAGATATACATTCTGCTTATCGCCAGCACTTTATATATTTTTGCGGCACGAAGGGATCATCTGTGGCGATTAGATTAAAGACTTCTACTTCTCTTTTTAATTTCTACGAAGAAATGACTATTCAGTGAGATTAGAAACCAATACTTCACCTCTTTATTACTACAAAGGAAGAATATACAGTTAAAATACAATTCAATCGGTGTAAAAGAATCCATGACTTCTACCTGTATTTTTTAATTAATATAGTTTATAATTATTCGTGGAATGACGTATTATTGATGGTAAAATGAAATTTTATTTTTTGTTTAAAGTAATTATAAAAAAGGTCTCAAACAATAAAGAGTTAGTCTACATACAGTCTCTAAATGGGGTCTACTCATGCAAGCTCATATAGTTATATTTAAAACAATTTTAAAATTACAATAATATTCTTTTTAAAATGATTTTTTTTTCATTTACCAACATTTACTAATGAGACTGCATACACAATCCTCCACTCAGGACTGCAAATAGAATTTCTCAACAATAAAACAATAGATTGTAAAAAGTGAGTTTCCAGCATATGCAAGTTTCCAGCAAAACGCGAGATATCTGGGCACTGAAGGATAGTCACCAGAATTACATGCGTAAAGGAAGTACATGGATCGATCATAAGGCATCAAGAAGTGGTATAAGAGCATTTTCATCCGATTCTCTAAAACATGTTCTTCCTTAAATTATAGAATTTGTATTTGAGATTTTTTCCAAATACACACTCCATCCAGTTTCTCATTTTAAGGAAAAGTTTAGGAATTGACACTCTCTATATTTGGGGTGCTACTGTTTATCTCTTAAATTAGTTTATATATATTATAGGGAGTATTTAAAGATGTAGAAATAAAATTGTAGAAATTAATAATAATATTAAAGAAAAAATAGAAAAAAAGAAGAAGTTATTTTTATAGAATAGAGAAATGATAAGAAATAAGATTGAATTTTTTTTTTTTAAATGAGTAAAATTTAGGAGATATTAATTCTAAGAAGTGTGATTTTAACTAAAATTTTAAAAAAATTATAGAAAATCGGCCTAAGAAGTTGTCTTTATAGTAATGTTAACATGTGACGTGACGTGACGTGTACAAGTGTGAATGGAATTACAAAGCTCTTAAGAATATTCAAAACTTAAAAAGAAAAAGAAAAAACTAAGCCAGGAGGGATAAAATATAGTTTTCTTCTTTATTTATCTTTTTCAGGCTATTATTATATCAACTATTTATATAGGCACACTCTGCTGGAATATTTTTCTAGTTTGGGAGACCCGGTCGAACAACAGTACTACTAGAAATTTCTTTCTTCAACGATAAAGAAACAAGCAGTCATAAAAAGAAAAGATTATGAAAAAGTTTGAATAGTGAGTTGAAATGAGATGAAAGTGAAATAAAATATTATTTTTTAATATTACTTTTATCTTAAGATTTCAAAAAATTGATCTCTATTTTTATTTTTTTATTTTGTATGTAAATTTGAAACGATTATATGAAATGAGATAATCCAAACAATGTATCCAGGCCACTATTAGCACTTCAGCTTGTACACGTTACATCACATGCTATTCTACTGCCTAGATTATTTTTGGAAGATTCTAGCATAGGATGTTTTTTTTTTTTTCTTTTGCTTTTTGTGAGGGTTGGTTTGGTTACAAAAAATCATACTATCTCATTTTATCTTATTACATTTAATTATTATAATTTTTTTAAACTTTAAAATAAAATATAATAAATAATTTAATTTTTTCAAATCTCAAAATAAAAATTATGTTAAAAAATTTATATTATAACAATATTTAATTTAACTTTCAATAAAATATCTTATATATCTCACTTGAACTGCATAATCAAACAAGACCTAGTGTAAGGAAGATGCTAATTAGCTCAATTGCAACATAAAAAGCTTGAAGTTTTATTCTTCTTTGTAGTTTCTAATAAAATTTTCTTTTTGACTTACAGAAAATTAAGAACCCAATTATAAAGGGAAATGGAAGACTACTTGGAAGCATACCTGTTTGTGACTAGAGCCATGCAGCCCTTTATCTATAAAAGCCAAGAGCAATAGTGGCCTGGAAACAGGGTTGTTTGGATTGAAAAAAAATTTCAACTCAATTCATTCCATCTCATCTCATTTTATATAATCGTTACAACTTTTTTAACTTCCACATAAAATAGAGTAAAAAAAAAATCAATTTTTTGAAATCTTAAAACAAAAATAATATTAAAAAATAATATTTTATTCAACTTTCAAATTTCATCTCATATTAACTCATTATTCAAACTTCCCCGTAATCTTTTCTTCTAATAACTGCGTCAATGTTTTGTGGCATCTGACAATTGATAAATTAAAATTAAAATAATCAATTGGTAAGCAGTTGGTGCGCCAAGTCTCGTTTATTTTCATAATCATTCTCATCTCATCTAATGTAATATCATTATTACAATTTTTTTAAATTTCTATATAAAATAAAGTAAACAATTCAATTTTTTTAAATTTTAAAATAAAAATAATATATTTTAATAATTTTTTATTTTTATTTCAATTCGTCTCATACGTAGAAACAAAGGACATAGCTACTGTTTTTAGTAAGGATGTGAGGCTTTTATTGTTCAAGTAATGTTGAAAGTTATCTTTATCCCAGTGTTATCGCAATAATTTATTAATTCCATAAGCACTCTGTTTTCCATCACTTTCTTATCACATGGGCACGACTTGGTAGATTTACGACCCACGGAACATTCTTTATTATATATAGCTGCGGAATTTGCAACTCCAACTTTGTAGCTTTTCCATCATGATGTGATTTATCGCAACACTTTTGGAAATTGGTCATGGCTTGATACCATATATAATCTGTCTCTTTAAATAAAAAATGTAGCTTTGAACTCTCCACCATCCTTATCTAAAAGAAAAAAGAAAAACTCTAAATGGAAGTAACTTTGTGCACCCATTGCGAATCCCATCAGGCACTGTACCCATAAAATGAAAGAAAAACACTAAACACAACTCTCTGAAAACTCATTTCTTCTTTCCGCCCTTGGCATCTAAAGCCTAAACTTCTTCACCCCATGTATTTTCTTTGTCCTGTTCTTCCTCTCCTTTAGCTGCTACCATCACTTGAACAATTTTTATTATTCCATAACATAAAATAGCTAGCAGTGTAGTTATAACAAGCCATACAGATCGTAATCTTCAATACCACGAACCATTGACATATTGACTATAATGAAAGTGAAATTCTCATAAACTGAACTAGCTAAAACATACTACCAGTAACCATTCCCAAAAAAACCACTCTAAGGCTAAGAAAATATATAATGTAATATTAATTACCCTGTTGTAAATGAAAATATACCAAAATTGATGCAGAGATCACATGAAAGATTTGATGATTCTAAGCCATTTCTATAATGTATGGCCCAGTAGATTGGGATCCTCGATTCTTCAGTCATACAGAGTTTTGGTGGATTGCATTCTTGTTTTTCTATTTTCATGCTTCAAGTTTTTCTCAACGTATATCTCATTTTTAGATATGGTTTTTTCTATGGATTTGGTCTTTTGGACATTTTTTTATCTCTTCATTGGTCTCCCATCCTTCATTTTTTTAATTGGAGCACCAGAAGTTGGGTTCTGAGCTCCAGAGGTTAAAAATAGAGGTTACAATTGGGGGGGGGGGGGGGGGGGAATCAAGGCCATTTCTGAAACTTTTGACAACTCCATGAATTTGTTCAACGAGAGAAAGAACGACAAAATGCAAGGAAAAAATACAATAAACAGAAGAAGCAAACAAACACAAGTGACATGATTGCGTATGGTAATTCCAGATCGAGATTAGGGAGAAAACTATTTTTAAGATCCAATAACAAAAATCATAGGATTGTTTAAAATTTTCCCTTTAACCATTTTTCTTTTTTTTTTTTTAAATAAGCAAGGAATGAAGTAAAATAAGAAAGTACGCGAAATAGAATAAATATGATTAACAACCATCCATTTTCTTCGCAGTTCTGAAAAGGCAAAATGGGCTGTGAACTTACTTACCATTGACTTGGATTAGTTTTCTATGCAAGGAAGTTTCTCATCTTTAATATGTAAATTGATTTGATTTGATATAACACGTTATAATTTATTTAAGTGTAATTAAAATAAAATAAATTAATACAAAAAAAAATCTTGTTAGTTTGTAAACTTTATCATATTAATGAGATCCATATGTGAACTATTTTTTTTTATATATACTTTTTGTTCTAATAACAAGTTTGTTTTACATGGTATTTTGCAGTAGTAGCAAAAATATTAAGAAAATAATTTAATTTTAATCTAGGAATAATTTGGATTTTTAATTTTAATTTTGTTATGTCATGTTATATATGTTAATGTAGTATATTTTAAGTGATGATTGATTTAATTAAGAACATATACGATTAGAAATGATCAAAATTAAAAATAATATTAAAAATCATGCTGAAAAATTAGTTGATTGGCATATTCGTGTAAAAACCTATGTAAAATTGTGTTGTAACTAGTGTTGATGCAATTTCACATAAAAAGAATTGAAGTGTGCTTTACACGGCTCAAGCAGACTCAACTGGCGCTCGAGCGAACTCAGGCAGAGTGTACCGCTCGATGGCCGCTCGACTCAGCGCTCGAGCGAACTCAAGTAGAGTGCACCGCTCGATGGCCGCTCGACTCAGAGCTCGAGCGAACTCAGGTAGAGTACACCGCTCGACAGTCACTCGACTCAGTGCTCGATAGTCGCTCGACTCAGCGCTCGAGTGAACTCAAGCAGAGTGCACCGCTCGATGGTCGCTCGACTAAACGCTTGAGCGAAGTTCTGAAAGTTAAGCTGAGCTCGACTCTCGCTCGATCCTTCGCTCAAGCCAATGTTCAAGAAACTCAAAACCAGTGTTTTTAGAGCCATGAATGACAGGGGCTATAAATAGAATAGGTTGAAAAGAGAGATTGCCGATAATATGCGAAAGAGGAATTCAATTCTGGGCGAAATAGAGAAAAAAAAAAGGTAACAAACATCTCTTACACATTTTATCAAACACATTGCATGCATACAACACAACTTACAAACACATTACATACTTTATCAAACACATTTTCTTACTACAAATTTACACTATAAAATCATTTCAATCACAACAAAATACCCAGACATGCATGCTGTATGAGTAACGGAATACATAAAAATAAATCAAGGAATTTATTTTTACGGATCCGAATCGGGTTCTTAGTGCTCACCGTAGGCTAAAGCTTGGATTGAAGTCGCGCACTACGAAGGAGCAAAGACTCACGAAGAGAGGGAACGAGGCGGCTTAGTGGAGGTCCGGAGGATCACTGATTCACTGGTTCAGTCCGGAGAGGGAACGTGAAGGAGGAAGGAGGAAAAACGAAGAAGGAAGAAGGGAGAAGGGAAGGGAAGGGGGGTCTTGCGTTTTGGACCCCCCGTATGATAAAACGACGCCGTTCCACTTAATGTGGAATGACATCGTTTTATTTTTTTGAAAAAATTCCAGATGTAAAACGACGTCGTTTTACATCTGGATTTTGTTTAAAAAAATGGAGCTCCAAGGAGCTCCGAACTCCGACTCCGATTCCCTATTCGGAGCCACTCCAAACTTCGACTCCATTTCCGATCACTCCAACTCCGTCGGAGTCGGATTGGAATTCGGACGGAATCGGAAAATTCAGAATCTTGCACAGCCCTAAAATAAATAAATAAATAAAATATAAGAGCATGAAAACATAGGAAAAAAATATTTAATTTCAATTTTTTTAAAAAAGAAGAATATTTTCAATTTGAGGTGTGCGAGATTATGACAAATTTGAAATTTTTGGTTAAAAATTTTTAGCACATAAAATAAAATAAAATAATTTAAAAAATATCGTTCAATATAGTAAAAGGCTGCATTGAAAATTAAAGTTTAATTTTAAAAGGCTGCAATTTTTTTAATGCAACAAAAATGTTATTTTAAAATATGTTTAATAGATATTTTTTATAGATAAAAGAGATGAAATAAGTTAAACACGAACATAATTAAACTAAGTTATCTATAAAATTAAAGGACAAACTTCGACAACATTATTAGTATTAAGTGGGAGTTCCATTTCATTTGTACTTCTAATTTTACACATACAACTACATACTCATATGTCAGCTATTGAAATTGTAAAAATTTAAAATTTATAATTTGAGATTTCAAATTCAAAAAGAAATAATTAACAAAATGCAACTCGTTAGCAATATTATACTACAACAAGATTATTAATGATGATTATAATCGTTGCTAGTTCTATAATTATTGTCGCAATTACTTTTTCATTTGGTGGAAAATTCTTCCGCTAGTGTATTTGCAATCAATATAAATGACGGTACAATTTTGATCATTAAAAGTGGTATCAGTGACGAATTTAAAGTTTTTCTCATTAAAAATAAACATTTAGCTATGAGTTTTATATCGTAGCTAAAACATTATATTTCGCAAAGATAAATTGGGTCGCATAAAATTAATTATTAGACTATAATGGACAAAAAATTATTTCTTCACTAAAATTTATGATTTATGAAAAAAAGTCGTTTACCTATTAAAAAATGTTAATGAGAAAATGTAACTCGTTGACAATACTCAACTGTAGCAAATTGTAGCGTTGACTACGATTATTGCTAATTCTATAATTATTCTCATAATTATTCTATGCTTATAAATTTGTGGCCAATACAAATGACGATATAATATTGGTTGTTAAAAGTGATACTAGCGACGAATTTAAATTTTTTATTCTAGCAATTCAATTTTTTAAATTTTAAAATAAAAATAATATATTTTAATAATATTTAATTCAACTTTTAATTTTTATCTCAATTAATCTCATTTACAAAAATAAAAAAGGCCTTAGCTACTGTAATTAGTAAAGATGTGAGACTTTTGTTGTTTAAGTAATGTGCATTTGCAAAAATGAAAAAGGCCTTAATTTATTAATTCCATAAATACTCTGTTTTCCATTACTTTCTTATCACATGGGCAATGGAATTATGAAAGACTGTGTGATGCTCTTCGTCTTTTATGGGAAAAAATGGACTCGGTTAAGTGGCCAATCTTCTTCTCAGTCAAACTCAGAGCCATGTGTTCAAATGCATGCGTACTGACAGGGGCGGCTGAATATTTTTTTTGTTGCCTAGCAAAGAGCATTAACATTAAATTATATAAATATAAATATAAAATTTACATAATGTGACGTAATTTTATATTTAGATATTTCACTTAAAATTTATTTTTACATTAGATTATTTATATATTAGTCAAAATAATAATAAAATATTATAAATTTAATAATAATTTTTTTAATA
This sequence comes from Cyclocarya paliurus, assembly GCA_029856935.1. Lineage (NCBI taxonomy): Eukaryota > Viridiplantae > Streptophyta > Magnoliopsida > Fagales > Juglandaceae > Cyclocarya > Cyclocarya paliurus. The sequence goes on along the minus strand of CM056945.1, from coordinate 14,278,878 downwards.
AGAAAATGCTAATACTGGTGAGAGAAAATGGAGAGAATAATAAAATAATATTGTTTTTCAACAATAAAATATCTCAAAATAAAAATAAAATAATATTATAAAAGGCACATGGATGAAATAGAGAGAATTTGTTGGCTGAAAGAACAAACCGAGAGAAAAAATAAGAGGAAAGAGTGTTTAGACGAAAGAAATAATTATTTAATAGATTTAGTTAATTACATTGAAGATCAAATATAATCACAAGAGTTAATTTATTGTAGTTGAAAGTTATTTAAATTTATATTTACATAATTCAATGCAGGTCAATTTTATCTTTTATTAACTAAATTATCTATTTTATTTATATTTATATAATTCACTACTAATGTTCTAAGGCGGACATTAAGTATATGAAGATTTAATTTAAAAATAATAATAATATTTAAATATTAAATATTAAAATTTTCTGAAATGCAAAAAGTCACGGTAGTACTCGTGCTTTGAAACTGCAAGGTAGCCGACGTCGTGTTAAGATTATAATTCATTTTTAATTCATTTTTCTTTGGCTGACATGATCATAATACATATCACGTCTTCAGGTGCTCATGAACGATTGTCAAAATCAGGAGCCATCTGCTTTTGTGCCTACTGTTCGTTAATAATGTCAGTACATTATTCCTGCCTTTGAAACAGCAAGTAAGCCGACGTCCATCTTTGACTCTTATTTTGATAATTAAACTTGAACAATCACGGTAAGGACACAATTTCTTGTACATGCATTCATGAGATGATGTCTTGTACCAGATTTCAACAAGCTGTCCATTCCCTTTCACAAATTCTTTTTGTCTGCAGCCATACATCCTCTATTCTTGAGTGATCTATTCATTTTTTTTTTCCATATATAGGAAAAAAGGGGCCTGATTTAGTCACCAATCTTCTGCTCAATCTTTCAACCTGCCTTAGATAGTCACAGTTGTGTCTTTCAACCTGGCTACCATCTTGGACTGTTGGTTTTGATAAGGTTGAAATAAATATTTCCAATTTTGAATTCAAAATATCAGACTTCGTATACACAACTACCATAAAGACAACTTCTAGAATATTTGCAGCCGGTGTCTCGTAATACCATTTTTTTTATAATTTGAGTTCATTTTTCGGTTATTAGGAAATCACTAATCATCCTATAAATCAAATTTTTTATCATTATTTTATTCAAAATCCTCCATTCTATATAGGAAAAAAAGGCCTGATTTAGTCACCAATCTTCTGCTCAGTCTTACCATTCAGTTTTTCTAAGGAATTGAAATTAACGCAGCCAACTGAGCTCAAAATCGTTTTAATATATATATATATATATACGTGCCTATAGTCACAGTCGTGCCTTTCAACCAGGCTACCATCTTGGACTGCTGGTTTTGATAAGGCTGAAATAAATATTTCCAATTTTGAATTAAAAATATCAGATCTAATACCTCAGAAGGCACACGGGCAAGCCCACAATCAAGGCAAGACAAGAACCTAAGAATTAATGCGACAAATTAAGATTTTGTTTTCAAATTGCTAAAAGAAATTAACAACATTGGATCATTGTTTCAAAGGATTAGTTGTGATACTCTATTTTGATAAGTGATAAAGGTATGTAGTATTGTGTGGTGTACGAAATCTCATATTTTTTTAAGAATGAGAAATTTTTACTCTTTATAATATTTTGAGACTCCAATTATATCATAGATTAGTTATTTTAAAGTAAAAGACAGGTAGTTTGATCCTTCTATTGAAATGTTATATTAGTATATCATCATTTAATAAAGGAAAATGATAATATGGCTGTCAAATATGCCTATTAAATGTTTAAGGATGTTTAAATAATAATAAAAAAAACTCATTTGTATTATTGTGCATATTTGGTAAATACATTTGATAGGATTGTCCTTTTAATAAACCATTCACATGGTACGCACGGCCGTAGCCAAACATGTATTCCAAGTTAAGAGGATTAATCTAAATATTTAATCCTTTGTCAAACTTTTGAGAGATGAGTTTTCAGCAAAATCATATAATTAAGATATAATTAATAACGTTAAGAATATTCCATGTAGGTCGTAAATCTACCTAAGTCGTGCCCATGTGAGAAGAAACTAATGGAAAACAGAGTATTTAGGGAATAAATTAATGCGATAACATTTGGATAAAGATAATTTTGTACATTAATTCAACAAGAAAAGTCTCACTTCTTTACTAATAACAGTAGCTAAGAGCATCTTCCATTCACACTTGTACACGTCACATCACATGTTAACACTGCTATAAAGACAACTTCTTATAATAGGATATAAGATTTTGGACATAAAGACTTAAAGTAAGAATATAAACATAAAATAAATTGTAAAAGATTAATCAATTAAAATATGTTGAATATGGTATAATTAAATAATTGAAGCAAGAACCATATATGATAATTTATAATCAACCAAAAAAGGTTCAATAAAACATATTTAAAGACTTGAAGTAAGAATATAAACACAAAACAGATTGTAAAAGATTAATTAACCAAGAGATGATAAAGATGGTATAATTAAATAGTTGAAGCAAGAACCATATATGATAATTTATAATCAACCAAAAGAAGTTCAAGAAAGCATTTTAAAGATTTGAAGTAAGAACATAAACACAGAACAAATTGGAAAAGATTAATCAACCAAGATATGTGAAAGATGGCATAATTCAATAGTTGAAACAAGAACCATATATGATAATTTACATTAAATCAAAGCAGGTTCAAGAAAGCATATTTAAATACTTGAAGCAAGAACATAAATTTAGAACAGATTGGATAAAATTTATCAACCAAAACATGTTAAAGAGAGTACCATATTTATCAACCAAAGCATGTTAAAGAAAGCATTATTCCATACTTTCAACAAGAACATAAAGATTTAAAAGAAATGATAATTTATAATCAACCAAAACATGTTAAATAATGCATATTTAAATAGTTGAAGCAAGAACCAAATATGATAATTTATAATCAACCAAAACAAGTTCAAGAAAGCATTTAAAACAAAGCATTAAGCAAGAACCAGATAGGGTCAAATTAATCAACCAAAACATTTAAAATAAAGCATATTTAATTACTAGGAGCAAGAACATACAACCAAAACCAAATCTCTACACTCCAATCAACGATATACACAAATAACCCACGACAATTTAGAGAAGCAAATGAAAAATTGAAAATCTATGGTAAATATAACATAGCATCAGGTAGGAGGGGGGATAAGTTAAATTCACAATGAACTGTAAATTTTGCTTCAAACACAAATCTGCAGGCAAGCTCTTTAGAATGCTTTTTTTCCACAATTCTCATATATGAAATATAAAGCTCGAAACATATATTTGTAATTCTAAACAAAAGCAAAACAACCTAAAGTCCTAACAGGGCATATTCTACCATTACAAAATAAAAAAATGAATAAAGTATAAACTTATCAATCAAAATAATGGACATTGGACAGTCACAAAACTACAAAAGCATACATATACGACTGGTGATGTATGGCAAAACAATGTCACACCATTGACCACACAGCAATGGAGGTGTAATACCCTGCTCCTTCCTTCCTTCTGACGTAAACAATTACGTTAGATGCGTCAGCCTGCCCACTCCCCTCTCTAGTGTCTAAGAGCCCCGTTACGCATGCCAGACCCCGTCGGCGTGTTTTTAAAAGATACTACGTAATCTATAAAGCTAGTTTTGTGTTTTAAAGTGATGTGTATTTTACAGGGAAGATTCCTATCACTATTTAAATAAAAAATATTTTAAATAACTCAATTATAATATCTTTGAAGAGCTCCAAAAATATTATAATTGTAGGGAATCATTTTATATAAATGATTCCAGTTATTTAAAATATTAGGTGATTTAAATAATGATGGAATCTTTATTTATTTAATAGTTTTACTTTTTTAAATATTTTAAGTAAGACTTCATCATTTTATAAATGATGAAGGAATATTATTTTATATAATATTCTATCTTTATTCCTCTCAGTGCTTTTAAATAAGTTAGCTTTTACGCATTTTCAAACCAGTATTTAAGGGTCATCGTAGACCATTTTTATAGACCCCCAGATGTCAGGTTTTAGGATAAAACCCCAGCCCCTCTCTCTTTTCCCTCACTTTTCCCCCAGCCCTTTCTCTCTCCTTCCTCTCTGCTTGCAGCGTACGTGACCCTCTCTCTCTCTCGCCCGATCGGTTCCAGCCCCAGCCCGGCGCCGCCGTGCGCCGCCGTGCCTCACGACCACCACCATCGGCCTCCTTTCCCTCTGGCGAGTCTACCCATACCGGCCTTGCTCCTCCACCCTCGGCCCTCCTCTCCCCTGATAGTGCAAGCCCGAACGGGCTTAGTAGCCCGATCTGCCGCTGTGCGCCATCCTCCGGCGCCACCACCTCCAAGGTAGCTCCTCCAGCCACCGACCGGCCTCCTCCAGTGACCTTGGCCTCCCTCTCCCCGCCGGTAGCCTCCCATACACGAGCACAAGTGCACCCACGCACAAGTTCACTGTGTGTGCTCCTAACGCCACCGTGCGCGGCCATCTCGGCCACCGGACACCACCACGAGACTCCTGAGGTCTCCCCCTTCCTCCTCCAGTAAACCCACGGCCAGTAGGCCTCTCCTCCACCTCCCGGAGTTCCCCTCTCCACCGCACGGGTTTAACCCGATCCGCTGTTGTCCGCCACCACCCACGACGAGCAACCACCCTAGCCGGCACCCTTAGACCACCACGAACCCAACCATACCACCCACGGCCCCGATTTGCCACCCACGGCCCCACACTCTCTCTCACTCTCCCACGGCTTCTCCTCCCTCACAGTGCACGGCTAGCCACCGTGGACCACCGTGCCGACCACCACCGAGCCTCCACGGCTCCACTAGCAACCTCCCCTAGCCTAGCCCAAGCTTAAACCACCACTTCATGTGGTGGGTAATCACTGCACGTGATGGACAGTCACTGCGCGTGACTGACCGCCACTGTACACGGCTAGATCTGCGGTGTTATGCTCATTACCATCATCATCAAGGTCACCGTAGGCCCTTACAAGACCACACCTAGCTATCCAAACACTTAAACAGTCACTGTACGCGGTGTAGCCACCCCGTACGTTCCTCCGGCGTATTCGCTGTGACGGTCAACGAGCGACACACGGGTTATTCCGTCGATGGTATAATTCTCTACCCCTTGCTATTTATGTTAGATGCTAGCTAGTTGACTAGGTTGTGGACTGTGCTGCTAGTACTATAGGATCGCTGTGTAGTATGATGGTGGTGTGATGGGCTGTGATGTGAAGTGCTGGGCGTAGTTGGGAACTGTGCTGTGTAGTATTGTGGACTGTGCTGTAATGTGTGGTTGTAGTGCACGTGCGGTAGTAATGACGTGTGTACCATATGACGTGTGTACCGTATTGGTGACGTAGTGGCGTGGCGTGAATGGAGTACATGTGAGATGTACTCCATGTGGTGGAGCGACGCACCGTATGGCGTGTGTGCCGTATTGGTGACGTAGCGGCATGGCGTGAATGGAGTACATGTGGGATGTACTCCATGTGGTGGAGCGACGCACCGTATGGCGTGTGTGCCGTATTGGTGACGTAGTGGAGTGTAGTAAATGGAGTACATGTGGGATGTACTCCATGTGGTGGAGCGATGCACCGTATGGCATGTGTGCCGTAATGGTGACGTGGCAGAGTGTCATAAATGGAGTACACGTGGGGTGTACTCCATGTGGTGAGACGATACACCATATGGCGCCTGTGCCATAATGGTGATGTGACGTAGTGTCGTGAATGGAGTACACGAGGAGTGTACTCCATGTTGTGAGACGACACACCGTATGGCATGTATGCCATAGCAGTGATGTGGTATAGTTATGTTAATGGAATATACGCGAGGTATACTCCATGTGGTGAGACGTTGCACCATATGGCGTATGTGCCATAGCGGTGACGTGGCTTGGTTCTGTTAATTGAGTATACGCGGGGTATACTCCATGTGGTGAGACGTTACTCCGTACGGCGTGTGTGCCATAGGGGTGATGTGGCGGAACATTGTGAATAGAGTACATGTGGGATGTACTCTATGTGGTAAGGTGATACACCGTATGGCGTATATGCCATAGCGGTAATGTGGTGTAGTATTGTGAAGGGGGTATACGCGGAGTATACTCTATATGGTAGGTGTTGCACCATGTGGCGTGTGTGCCATAGTGGTGATGTGGCATAGTTCTGTGAGTAGAGTATACGCAGAGTATACTCTATGTGGTAATTGCTGCACTATATGGCGTGTATGCCATAGCAGTGATGTGTGGTAGTGACGTATGGAATACACGTGGAGTGTACTCCATGTGATGGGATGGTCCATCATACGGCATGTGTGCCGTAGTGGTGATGTGGCATGGTATTGGGAAGGGAATATGAGTGGAGCGTACTCCCTAAGGTACAGCGATACACCGTATGGCGTGTCGCAAGAATGAGGATGGTTGCGTAGTTGTTAGGGGAAGAACTTGGTGTATGGTGTCGGGAACTGTGGAACAGTGTCCCGAAATGGCTGCGAAGTATGGCTGTAGTCCAAGGCGACGGGTGTTGCCATGTGATTGGCTTATGGCCGGGAATAAGTGCAAAGTGGCTAAGAAGTATCAGAGCAGTGCAGCGGAAGCATGATTGGGCAACGTCATGAAGTGACGTGGTCCATCATGGAGTTGCGCTGTGATGACCTAAGATGTATGTAAGGTGATGTGACAAGGTCACGGTGTAACTTGGGAACAGTCTCAAGCTATATGGCGTGACGTGAAGTGTTGTTATGAACAGAGTCCCATCGTGTTAACAGTTGGGATGAACTGTCATGAGGTTCAGGTAGCACGGAGAGTCGTGCTAGCCTGATAAGAGAAGGATGGTATCGGAGTATGGCGCTTGTCCATACAACCCGATGACCAATGTAAGGTATGTGGGTCTTAGATGATAAAAGAGTGAAGTACGTGTGTTGTCTAGTTAGACACATGTGCCGGACGGATTTATCGTATATAATGGGTAATCTGTCCTATGTATGATGATGCGGTGATTAAGCCTCGGAGTGGCTTAGAGCCGTGTGATGTATACGGATGGTCATGAGAAGTAGAGTGAGCTGAGATACATGAAGGTAATGATAAAGATACTGTCTAAGAATGGGATGCGTGGCTTAGTAAGTCTAAGGTTATGCATAGTATTATTAATTTGAAAAAGTTGAATTGAGATTTATTGAATTGTTTATTATATTTTATGTTTAAAAAAATTGTAATGATGAGATGAGATAGAGATGAGAAATCTCTATCTCATCTTAGTTGCCAAACATAATCTAAGTCATGCATCGGAATATGGTTAGTAAGAAGAACAGGACAAAGGTCCTAGTGTCTTAATCCTAAGATGACCATGAGTTCATCCTAATGAGTAAGCACTCGGAGTAGAACGTCAAAGTTGAAGGAAGTAGAGACCGTAATGGGTCTCTAAGGGTTTTTATCATAGTAAGAAACGTGAAAAAGTACGGGATAGAAGGAGAGTATTCTCTAAGTAAAGTATAGCTCTATTTCTAGTCAGTTGCTTATGCACTAGATAGAGAATAACGTTAAGGTTATGTATGCATGTAGGTTGCCATCTAACACGCTCATGAATGGACTGTACGGTATGAATGGACTGTATGGTATGAAAGTAGCATGGAGTCCAGGTAAGTGTTACGTTCAAGAGTTTTCTAAAGATAAGAAAAATAAAAAGAAAAAGAACTATTTTTCCTTACGGAAACAAAGAAAAGAGATGGTCTTCCCTTTCAAGGGCAGACGTTTTACGAAAAGAAGAATGAAAAGTAACGCATTTAAAGTATAAATATGTACGGCCTCCTTCGGCAGCCCTATTTACGCACCCAAAAGTATTAATTGTATGCATGTGAATGGATGACTATACGTAGTATTAATTGTATGCATGTGAATGGATGACTATACGTAGTATTTATTGTATGTATTTTTAAAGAAAAGACAATGAACGAAAAGATATTTTTTGGGCTCTCGCCCCAAACGAACGTTTTCTCAAGAAAAGAATGTTTTCTCACGAAAAGACGCTCTCTATAAAAAGATGTTTTTCTATGAAAGCATGAAAAGAAACAAAATGCATGCTCATGCACGTGAAATGAATGAAAGCCGCAACTCTCTAGAGCTACCATGAATGGATGAACGTAAGAAAGAAATAAAGAAAGGCATGAGTATGCATGAATGTATGAAAATACATAACGACCACACGAAATGAATGAACGGGGTACCCAAACGAATGAATGGGCAGATTGTAATGCCGGGCGGTAGTATCTGGTAGCGCACTGTTGAGTCTAAACTTTCACTCAAAATAATGAGTAAAAATCCAGATCAGTTTTACCTGCAAGTATACAGGTGTTGTAGTATCTTTACAGGATCGAATCCACAGAGATTGACTAACGTGATAAAAATAAAAATAAAATAAAAAGAACGAGCAATCAAAAATAAAAGAGATCACTGGGATGAAGATTTTAAAATAACAAAATATGAACTGAACAATAAAATACTGTAAATAAATGGGCTGAATAATTAAAACATTATAAATAAAAGAGTTGCCAAAAATAGAAAAGTTGCCGAATGAATAAGTAAAGGAAATAAAGTGAAGCTGAGGTTGCCAAATATTTGATGCTAAAAATAAAACACTATAAACTCAAGTTGCCGAAAATAAAATGAAATGAGCCCGAACTGATCACAATAAACATGAAGCTTCTGAAAACACTGGTAAAATAAATTGATGCTGCCGAAACACTTAGCAAATAAAATCACAAGTTGCCGAGTAATATACAATAATTGAATGAGCTGCCAACCAAAACACTGTAAAGTATTAAAAGGTAGTTGCCGAAAGTAACAATTAAATAACGCAAGCTGAGTGCCGAAATAAACAAAGAAACTGAGCAAATGATGATTTTCGAAAATAATGAGATGCCGAACAAAAACACAAATAAAACCCAAGCTGCAGTTACCATAAAACACTGTAAGAACTCAAACAGTAAAACACAAGCTGCCGAAAACGGAAATGAAAGAGCCGAACTAGCAACTGCCGAAACACTATAAATGAGCTAAGCTACCGAAAATAAATTAAATGCAGGTTGCCGAAGACTATAACTTGCCGAATGAACAACACAGTAGAACTTAAAACATAAGTTGCCAAAAATAACAAATAAGCTGAGAACTTGATGTTGCCGAACGAAAACACAATGAAAACGAAACAGCTGGCTGCCGAATGAAGAAGTAAAACTGGGCAAGTGAGTTTCCGAAAATAGAAGGTGAGAAGAGAGAGCCGAACTCCCTGGTCTCCAAATGATCTGCTTGTTTCTTTTTTGGTTCTCTTTGCCTTTCTCTGCTTATTCTTTCTTTGCTGCACCAAAACCACACGCATGTTTATTTCTTTTCTTTTATTTCTGCTGCACCGAACACAGCACATGCACCGAACACAGCACCGACTGCACCGAGTGTTTTTCAGTTGTTTCTTCTTCTTCTTTTCTTTCTTCCTCTGCTTTCCAGCCAAAACCCACTCATTATTTTCTTTTGTTTTTGTTCATCTCATGCAAACCGAACGGCTCAACTGTCTCTGTTTTCTCTTCAGAAAACAGAGGAAGTTGAGCTATCGGTTTTTACGTGAAGGTGCTGCCGGATTGTGCATGAGACTTTCGGACGATGACTCACGGTGTTCTTAACGTGGAGGAGACACCATGCAGTGGAGGAGATTGGGCACAACTGGGCTAAGATGGTCCGAACGTATGCATGGAGATGATGCGTTGCCGGGGCTGCGCGAGGGACGGTTGCTGCCGTTGGTGGAGGTGGTTGTGCTGCTGGTGGTGGAGAGGAGGTTCTGTTGGTGGTGGAGAGGCGGAGGGCCGCGGCTGCGCAAGCTCGGAACGGCATGCATGGCGTTGCATGCAATCGGTCGAAAGGTTGAAGATGAACCAAAACGGCGTCGTTTGGTTTCCGATGAAAACGGCACGTCGTCGACCTCAAACGGCAGCCACAAGTTCTGAGTAAAACGACATGTCGTTTAGTACCTGTGCAGAAAAAAAAATAATAATAAATTAAAATAAAATAAAATAAAATAGACTAAAATAAAATAAAATAAAATAAGATAGAATAAAAATAAAATTAAATAAAATTAGAAAAAGAAAATAAAAATTAAATAAAAACTAAACTAAAATATAAAAAAGAAAAATGTGTTGTGCATGTGAGACAATAAAATCAAATTAAATCACAAGTTATAAAATATAAGCATAAACTATGCTTTTAATCAATTTAATTCATAACTTGGATTTATTGCCTCTTGATCATTTTTCCATCTAAAATCAACGATAAAATAATAAAATAATTAAAATTACATTGATTTTAACTATATAAATTATGCAATAATGCAGCTCAATCACGCACCCAGTGCTGCATCCCTGACGGAAAGGGATTCCAACCCGTGGCCACGAGCGAATCCATCGGCCAAAAAGGCCGCTAACCCTAGCACGCGGGGCATAACAGTGTGCACTGGCCTATGAAAGTGATAAGAAAAGAATGTATGAATGTATGGCATTCTTTAAGAAATGAAGGCAGTAACGGGAGAAAGTTTTACTAAAAGAAAAACACTTTTTAAATATGAAAACCCCCGTCTACTGATGTTTACGAAAGAAAAAGCATGTATGCATGTACGTATAGTATGTATGGAATGATGAATGCATGACTGAAAACCTATATTTTTATATTTTAACTATATGAAGTAACGCTTACTGAGTATTCGACTCATTTTGGTTTTTATGTGTGCCCCTCCCCCCACAAGAACTGAATGAGCAGTATGCTCAGGAGGGACATGGCCAAAGGAGAAGGGCACGGAAGTTTAGGCATGATGGTTTTGAATTTAAGAAAGACCTTTTTATTTTAAAGATTTATATTTTCCACTGTTTTAAACCCCAAGCCTCTTTTATTATAAAAGCACATTTTATTTTATAACGTAGAGTCTTGCACCCTAGGAAGAACAGTAAAAGTGTTTTAAATCGGACGGTAATTCCCGTCGTATTTTCTAAATAATTTTATAAAAATACCCACTACAAAGACGAGCGTTACAGGAGGCGTACAGTGTACTTAGATGATTAGATCTAGATCTACAATGTAACAACTAACAATACTACCATTGTATAAAGAGTTAGGATAAAACCAGAATGAATCCTTGAAAATACTCAGATAAGACTATAACTAGATAAGATCAATCAAATCTGCCAAGTTCTCAAATCCCAACCAAATGCTTGGAAAGAAGAAAATAATAAGGGTAATCGACTCATAAATGGATGAATCGACGAACTAGAGAACCACGAACCATTGAATCAAGGATTTAGTTGGTTGGGAGTCATAAATGCATGCATTTAATGACCCATGTGTCGAGAACCGGCTACAATCTCAGAGGCTAAGATTACAGCTAGGGCTTTGCAAAAATACAACCATCAGCTGCATCTACTAGGGTTTTTCGCAGTCGCAGCCAGTATCACAAGATTCACAATAGAAGCCCCTCGGGTTCTTGAATCTTGATGGCTGCAAGCCTCCAAGAATCAAGAATCAATTCAAGGCTTCATTCCATGGCAATCGCGAGGTAAGCGACGAAGGGTTTCACGATGGCTTTGAGAGAATAAGTGAGAAAGCGTGAAACAACTAAAGGAGAAATGAGATGCAAGTGGGCGGGGGCGGCTAGGGTTTCATTATGAATCAATGGCTCAGATTTGGATATAAAGATCCAAGGGCCTCAATAACTCCAAAATGTCTGATGCGATTTGGATATGAATCAATGGCTCTTTCTTTCTGACGTAAGCAATTATGTTTGATGAGACAACCTCTTATCTCTAGCGACTGCGAGCTCTGTTATGCGTGCCAAACCTCAATGGTGTGTTTTAAAGATATTATGTGATTTCTAAAGCTAGTTTTGTGTTTTAAACTTATGAGTATTTTAAATGGGATATTCCCATCGTTATTTGACTAGCTAATATTTTAAATAAGAAAATTATAATATTTTTGAAGAGTTTCACAAATATTATAATTGTGAGAAATTATTTTATTAAATGATTTTTTAGTTATTTAAAATATTATGGAATTCAAATTATGTTCAGAACTTTAATTAATTTAATGGTTTTATTCTCTTAAATATTTTAAGTAAGACTTCATCATTTTATTAATGATGAAGGAATATTATTTTATGATCTAAAGTTTAGTTTAAATAATATTCTATCTTATTTCCTCTCAGTGTTTTTAATTAAGTTAACGTATACGTATTTTCAAATCAGTGTTTAAGGTCCATGCAATCAACGACCTCCCCTCACACTAGCGAACCTCCACCACCAAACCTAGCCTCCATCTCGCAGCCACCGTCTCCCACGCATGCTCGCAGCAACCCACGCACGGTTTCACGATGCGTAGCTCCTAGCGCCACTGTGCGCTCCACCCAGGCTACCGAACACCACCACGAGCACCGTCGAGCCTCCCCCTTCCTCTTCCCTTGGACCTAAGGCCGGTAGCCCCTCCTCCAAGCAAGGGCTCTCTCCCTCTCTCACGACGGGTTTTCTCCCTTCCATCGTCGTACGCCACCACCCATAGCGTCTAGCCACCATCTCCAGCCTCCTCCAGCCACCACCAGCCTATCCCAGCCACCCATAGCTCCGATCTACCCCTCATGCACACTCACTCTCTCATAGCTCTCCTCCACCGAGCCACCACCGTGGATTGTCATGCCACCTCCACCGAGCCACCACAGCTCCACCAGCAGCCTCTTGAGCCCCTTCATGGCCAGCCACGACCAGCCAAGCCCTCCCCTTCCACTTCCATGCCTTGAGACACACGTGTGTCCGTTGGAGACCCACGGCTCTGCCGTGCTGTACCACCCCCAATGACCACAAGGCCACCCTCAGCCTCCCTTGACCTCCTTTAGCCTAGGCTAAGCCCAAACCACCACTTTATGTAGTGGACAACCATTACCCATGGTGGACAGCCACTACACGTGGCTGACCGACACTGTACACGGCTAGATCCACCGTGTTATGCCCCTTACCGCCACCATGAGCCCTTCCAAGATCACACCTAGCTATCCAAATGCCTAAACAGTCACCGTACGCAGTTTAGCTGCCATGTACTACCCTTCCGACGTCATCGATTGTGGCAGTGAGCGGACAATGCACTGGTTATCCCATCGATGGTATAACTCTCTATCCCTCGTTATTTATGTATGATGCTAGTTGGTTAGTTTGGTTGTGGACTGTGCTGTTAGTATTGTGGATTTCGCTGTGTAGTATGGTGATGCGATGTGCTGGGTACATGAAGTGTTGGGCATAGGTTGGAAGTGTGCTGAGTAGTGTCAGGAATTGTGGAACAGTGTCCCAAAGTGGCTAAGATGTGGCCTGTAGCATGAGGTGACAAGTGTCACCCTCTAGTCGGCTTATGGCCGGGAGTATGTGCGAAATGGCTAGAAAGTATCAAAGTAGTGCAGTGAAAGCATGACTGGGCAACGTCACGAAGTGATATGGTCAATCGAGAAGTCGTGCTATGATGAGTTAGGAGTGACGTATAAGTGATATAATGGAATGTCAAGTGACCTGACAAGGTCGACAAGGTGACAATGTAGCTTGGGAATAGTCTCGAACTATAACGTGACATGAGATGTGGTTATGAATGGAGTCCTGTCGTGTTAAGTGTTGGGATGGACTGTCAAGAGGTACAGGTAGCATGAAGAGTCGTGCTAGCCGGGTAAGAGAAAGTTGGTATCAGAGTATGACACTTGTCCATACGAGCATGTGAACAATGTATTATATGTTGGTCTTAGGTGATAAAAGGGTAAGGTACATGCATAATCTAGTTAAACACATGTGTCGGACAAATTTACCATATGTAATGGGTAATCTATCCTAAGCATGGTTACAAGGTACTTAAACCTCTGAGTTGGCTTAAAGTCGTGTGGCATGTATGGATGGTCATGAGAATTAGAGTGAGCTAAGAGCTAATATACATGAAGGTAATGACGAGTGTACTGTCTAAGAGTGGGATGTGTGACTTAGTAAGTCTGAGTCATGTGTTGGAATGCGGTTGATAAGAAGGATAAGACATAGGTCTTAGTGTCTTAATCCTAAAGTGAATCATGGGTTCACCCTAGCGAGTAAGCACTCGAAGTAAAACGTCGAGTTGGAAGAGGTAGTGACCGTAAATGGGTCACTGAAGGTTTTATCATAGTAAGAGACATGAAAGAGCACGGGATAGAACATGGCCTCTTCTTCCATCATAATGGTCTCCACGACCATAAGGTCTCTCATGCTCAAACTTGGCCTCAAAATCTTCTTCTCTTTGTGGCCTCTCAAGCCTTGCATCCTGGTACTCTTCTCTCACACTAGGTGTTCTAGTGCGTTGGTCTACATTGGGGATCCATCTCTCAACAACCACTCGGTTGTTTTCAATTCTTTCACCTCTTCTGAGCTCATGTTGTGGTAGCTCACGTATGGAACCCGTGAAGCTTGTTTCGGCCCCATCAACAAAGGCATCATGTCTTTGCATATTCGGATTAGGAGGTGGCCTTTGACCATTAGTCTCCACAAATCTTCTCTCAAGCCTCTCAAGGCTTGCATTGGTCTCCCGCTTCATGGTCTCCATGGCCCTTCTATTCTCTTCAATGTCACGGTTGGTAGTATTCAAGGGCATCCTCAAGTCAGCCAAAGTAGTTTTAACCTCATCAAGGACATCATCAATCCTTGAGTTATGCCTCTCCAAAACTTCAAAACGTCCCCGGTTAGAAACATGTGGCCCCTCGGGCTCTTGATTATCTCTTTGCATGATGCTTGCCAACTCTTGACTTAGAACAACTTGCAACTTGGCTTGCAAACTGAAAATTCAGCACCAAATAATCTTAGACAGCAACTTGGCTCACTTGGACACTTGCTCACGGCTTAACAAGTCCAACCTTGGGTCCCCCACTTTTTAGGGTGGTCGACCCCTCTTGCACAAGTTTGTCCAACCTTAGATCCCCCACCTTCAAGGGTGGTCGATCCCCTCAAGAACACTACTCCGACCTCTACCTCAACCCCCAAACTTCGTATTTCACAATTCACAAAAATAAATGGGATCCAACGAGGGTCTCCCCCAACCAATTCACAAAGTTTTGGGTTAACGCGTCGTTTCCCTCTTGGAGAAGTGAGAACTTCTCAAAATTCACCAAGTAAGAATCCTCTCAATGAAAGCACCAATTTGTTAGGGACCTTGGTCAAGTCCCTAAACAGTAGGATCTCCACGCCAAGGGAAACTTGGTGATGACCGAATCTCCGTTCCTCTTTTGCTTGATTCTCGAATAATGGTGGCTATGGTGGCAATGTGGACAAGGTGAGATTAAGTGTTTAGGCTAGGATGAGTGTATGGAATATGGAAAATGGCTAAGTGTTTGGGTGGCTAGGCTTGCATGGAGTGCACGGCAATAGTGGCTTGCATGGATGACGCCATTTTGGTGATTAGGGTTAGGGTTTGGATGATGTGGCTAGGGTTATGGGTTGGAGGCAACTAGGGTTGCCGTGGACTATGGTGGGATTAGGTTTGACGTGGTCTTTGAAGATTGGCTTAGGATTATGGGTGTTTGATGCAAGGTGGATGGCTTGAGGGTTGCCCTTGATGTTTGGGCCACTTGGATGGTGATTAGGATTGTTATGGTGAAGTGTAGCTAGGGTTTTGTGAGGTGGCTAGGGTGGATTTCGAGATTTTGAAGAATTGGCTTAGGGTTGGAGTTTAGGATGATGCTAGGGTTTGGTTGATGGTTTAGGATTTGGTTGATGGTTTAGGGTTTAGGAGATGGAAGATAGGTTTAGGGTTTGGAGGTCGGCGGCTAGGGCTTGGCCGAATAGTGGTTGAGTAATTTTAGGAAGTTTCCTAAAATCTTGGAATTTGAATATGGGTTGGATGATGGCTGGCCAAAAGAGTTGATGGAGTCAACTAGGGTTTCCAAGTATGGAAACACTAATAGAGAAAGAATGGCGGCAGCTAGGGTTAATTCAAATTAGGCAAGAGTGGTCAAATTTGAATTTGAATGAGGAGGGAATATGTGTTTGGTAAGTGGCTAAGTATGGAAAGTATGGGGATTTCGGTTTTGGCTTGTTTAGGCAAGTCCAAAGTTGGCTTGACTATTTTAGGAAAGGGAGATTTAAGGAATTGAATGTGATTGACCATTTCTTAAATCTAAGGATTTGATTTGGAAGAGGTTTGGGATGATGGGTAAGGTGGCTAGGGTTGATCCTAAATGGTAAGAGGCATGGGAGTTGTTGGGAATTGGGAGTTTGACTAGGCCAAAGGATGGATTTCGAATTTTGATTATTTGGAAGATGGGATAAGGATTCCTAAGTGGTAGGAATTACCTTGTGGGAGTCTAGGGTTAATTCAAATAAGGCAAGGTAATTTATGGTAAGTGGACTAGGGCAAACACTATAGTAGGCGAGACTTAGGATATGTTTGGAAAAAATGTTTTATTCAAAATTTTCATCTTCATCTCATCTCATTTTTACACTTTTTCAAATCCCCATACAAAATATAATAAATAATTCAATTTTTCAAACAATATAACTTTTTTAAATTCTAATTCAATCATCTCAAAACAAAATCAAAATCAATGATATCCTTAGTGGATCAAATGAGGCAAATGAAGGCAATGAACAATGGATGAACAAGATGATGAACAATATGAGCATTCAAGATCAATGAATGAACACAATAAAAGTATGAACACTCAAGAACTTGAATGAACACAAGGATAAAAACAACTTTGATTCACGAATTTCACAAAGTTGCAAACAAATCAAGATAGATTGGATCACACTTATTCACGAATTGCAAGGTGATGATCCTCTACTAGGGATTCACGAATTTCACCCAAGTAGCCCAAGTGCTAAGCATCGAAAAGTGATCTCAAGAACAATAGTCTACCCACTTAGGGAATTTGCCAAAAGATGTGAAAGAAATGACTAAAGATCCTATTTATAAAGGTTACAACTTGGAAACCCCCAAAGGTCCCTTTGCAATAAAAGAAATAAAATAAATAAATAACATAAATAAATAACATAAATAAGATAGTGGCATGGACCACATGGCCGTGGCATGCATGAGCCAATGGTTGAGCTAAGGGGTGCATGGGGGTCGAACTCTGGCTTGTTCTCATGCTGAAAATGCAATTTTTGAGGTCTGGCTTGACTGTGGCTCGACCCTGGCTCGAGCCAAGTTTCGCTCAACTCCGCTCGAGCGAATACAACCAGAGAGCTCCGCTCGAAACTCGCTCGACAGTCCGCTCGAGCCAGTGTTCGCTCGACACTCCGCTCGACTCAGCTCGAGCGCAAACAACTAGAGAGCTCCGCTCGACACTCCGCTCAAGCGATATGTGTGCGTATGGCCAAGGTGCAACTTTAGAGGCGGTTTTACTTAGGGTCCTAACAGGATGGCTGTGGGCGGCGGTTAGAGACCAAAATACTCAAATCAGAAATGAAGATAGAGGAGCTTCAAGGGTGGCTAATTGGGGCTGAGGAAAGGTGGATAAAGTAGTTGGGAGGCCGTCGATGCTGTGGTGAAAATATGGTGGCCGATGGTGGCGCGACGACGACGCTAGAGCACAAAACCCACTTAGCTTGAAGTCGTGCGTGGAGGCTAGCGACGGCAAGGGAGGAGCTAAAAATGGAGGGGGAGGTCGCTGGTCGGAGGGGAAGAAAATGGGAGGGGCGGTGACTACCACAAACAGTGCACAATGGGGCCGTGGGCGGATGAAGAAAATAGGCAGGGAGAGGGGAGGGGCTTGTGCATGGGAAGAGAAATGCAGGGGAGGAAAAGGAAGAAAAAGAAAGAAGAAAAAGATAAAAGGGAAAAAGAAAAAGAGCAAAAAGAAAAAGAAAAAGAAATGATATCCAGCCTTTTTATCTTGGGTCTCAAACTGATCCAACGAAAATTATTTCAAAATGGCAATTTAAATAAAACTAATTTAAACATAGTGACTAAGTAAAATAAAATAATAAAATTCAACAATAAACTAATTTAAAATAAATATCATTTTAAATAATGAACTATAATTAATAACAATAAAACACTTTGAATTAAATTTCACAATTAAAAGTTATAAAATCATACACATAAAATCATCTAAAATTTAAAACAAGAAAGCCCATAATCCTAAGAAATGCAATAATTACTTAGTCAAAATACACGTAAATATGGGATATCACATAATATGGTACATATATACAAAGTTATATGTATATGCATGAACCATTATTGGCAGCCCCTATTCATGAACCCTAATTATTGATGTAATGCATGCGGCTATGAATTCGCATGACTAGTGATGTGACTTAATACTATATGATACGACTATATATTTTTTAAATGAATGAAAGGTAAGGTAGTGTGAGGTTAAAGGAAAAGAAAAGAAAATGAAAGGAAGAACTGCATGTGAGTGTGGAAGTAAAATGATATAGCAATGACAACAAACATAATTCCATGAGGATTAGGGGCGGATTGCAACGTCGTAATGCCTCACTGGCGATGCACCTAGGTATTCCCATTCATTAGAAGGGCTAGGTTCAAACCCATTAGCCTAAGTAGAGCCAAGACCGCAATAGTCACTAATCCTAGCACATGAGGGTAATAATGTGTAAAGGCCACTAAGGATATTAGGTTTTGAAATTTATGTTTTTCTTTAAGGTTTAATGTTATGTATGAAATGAATGTTAACGTTGATTGAGACATTTAATGTTTGCCTAAAAACCTAGGCTGCAATTATGTTTACTATATAATGTAGTTGATACTGAGTATTCGACTCATTTTTATTTTTATGTGTGCCTAACCCAAGTGAGAAGAACCTTGAGTATGCTGAATAACATGATGCTATTTAGAGGGATGATAGTACTAAGGCTTGAGGAGTACTTGAGATGTCTTTTCTTTTAGTTTCACTATCAATATTGAGTGATTGTAGCACAAGACTATTTTTTTAAAATAATTAGTGCTACTAATAATTATTTCTTATAAGATGTTTTCTTTAAGCAAAGTACTCTGATTTTAAGTTTAGTAGAATTTAGTTCCTCAAACGTTTGTAACTCTAAAGGGATGGAGTGTTACAATTTTTTTACGCTAGTCATTATTCCATAATTTATTGTTATTTTATAGCTTTGTTCCATTTATATGTAATATCTAAACTTTAAGGTTGCCTTTGTATAAAAAAAAAGTTTTAGAGTTGAATAAGGATTTGGATTTAAATGATTTCAAACAAACAAAAATATCAAATCCTTGGTCTTGAAAATTTTAAAAGTTAGCTAGTTTGGTTTTGATGCAAATCAAAATCTAGTTGTTGGCTTTTCAACCATGCTTGCACGCTAGCATTTTTCCTCAGTAGTAAAGAGGCTACGCTCTTGAATTCTCAAGCATCGTTGGACAGCGTTCTCTACCAATATGACGATTGATCTTGTAATGCCCGTCCTTGTGGTGAAACTTTTCACAAAATATTTTAGAAAAGACGATGGAAATTACCATTCGATTTAAAACTTTTTACTTTCGTTCCCAGGATGCAAGACTTTACGTTATAAAATAAAATGTGCTTTTGGAATAAAAGAGGTTTATAGCAAAAAACATAAATCTTAAAATAAAAAGGCCTCTTATAAAGTTAAGACTCTCGTGCCTAGACTTTCGTACTCTTCCCCTTTGGCCGTGTCTGTCCTGAAACATACCGCTCATTTAGTTCCTGTGGGGGGAGAGACGCACATAAAAATTAAAATGAGTCGAATACTCAATAAGCATTACTTCATACTATTAAAATATAACAACATAGATTTTCAGTCATGCATTTATCATTCCATACATACTGTACGTACATGCATACATGCGTTCATTTGCAAACATCACTGGACTGGGATTTTCTTCTTTAAAAAGGGTTTCCTTTTGTACAACATTTCTCCTGTCAGTGCCTTCATTTCTTAAAGAATGTCATGCATTCATACATACTTTTATTTTCACTTTCATAGGCCAGTGCACACTGTTACGCCCCGCGTGCTAGAGTTAGCGGCCTTATGGCCAATGGATTCGCCCGTGGCCTCGGGTTGGAATCTCATTCCGTTAGGGTGCAGCACTGGGTGCACTACCAGATACTACTACCTGGCATTACAATCTGCCCATTCATTCATTGGGTACCCCTTTCATTCATATGGCCGTTATGTATCTTCATACATTCATGCTTTCATGCATTTCTTTCTTTTCATTCGTTCGTTCATTCATGTCAGCTCTAAAGAGCTGAAGCTTTCATTCATTTCATCTGCATGAGCATGAGATTTTATTCTTTTCATTTCATTCATTTAGTAGTCCTTTTATGAGAAAAATATCATTTCATGAGAAAATATCATTTGTGGGGCGCGAGTCCGAAAATCATCTTTCATGACATGTCTTTTCGTGAAAAATACATATAATAGATATTGCGTATAGTCATCCATTCACATGCATACAATTAATATTTTGGTTGTGTGAAAAAGGGCTGCCAAGGAGGGTCGTACATACTTATACTTTAAAACATTTTGCTTTGCATGCTTTTTCGTAAAACGTTTCCTTTTCTTTCGTAAAGCATTTTCGGGGGAAAAGCGTTTCTTTTTCTTTTTGATACCTTTTGAAAAACTCTAGAAGGGCATGAACATAATACTTACCTAGACTCCTTGCTACTTTCATATCATGCAATCCATTCAGGCGCGGGTCAGATGGCAACCTACATGTATACACATAACCTCAACATCATTCTCTATCTAGTACATAAGTAACTAAACTAGAAATAGAACTACGCTTTGCTTAAAACACTCTCCTTCTATCTATTCTCTTACGTGTCCTTTACTATGATAAAACCTTCGGGGATCTATTTACGGTCACTACCTCTTTTAACCTCAACGTTCTACTTCGAGTGCTTACTCACTAGGGTGAACCCATGATTCACCTTAGGATTCAGACACTAAGACCTTCGTCTTGTTCTTCTTATTAACCACGTCCCGACGCATGACTCAGACCGACTAAGTCATGCATCCCATTCTTAGACAGTACACTCATCATTACCTTCATGTATCTTAGCTCACTCTAATCCTCATACTCATCCATACACGTCACACAGCTCTAAGCCAGCTTCGAGGCTTAAACACCGTGTAACTATTTAGGACAGATTACCCATCACATATGGTAAATCCGTCTGGTACATGTGTTTAACCAGATTACACATGTACCTTACCCCTTTATCATCTAATACTAACATATAATACATTAGTCACCAACTCGTACGGAAAAGCGTCATACTCTGATACAAACCTTCTCATAACCTGGCAGCAGGACTCTTCATGTTACTCGTCCATTTTGACAATTCATCCCAACACTTAACACGACAAGACTCAAGAATATCGTGACCTTGTCACGTCACCTGACATTCCGCTACATCACTTATATGTCAATTCCTAACTCATCACAGTACAACTTCTCGATTAACCATGTCATTTCGTGACGTTGTCCAGTCATGCTTCCGTTGCACCACTCTGATACTTTCCAGCCACTTTGCACATACTCTGGGCCATAAGTTGACTATACGGCAACACTCGTCACCTCATACTACATGCCACATCACTACTAGAACACATAAACCACAACCACACTTCATGGCACAGTCCACCACTACATAGCACACTCCCCAACTATACCCAACACTTCACGTACACAGCACGTCACATCACCAGACTACACAGTGAACCTCACAATACTAACAACACAGTCAACAACCTAACCAATCAACTAGCATCGTACATAAATAACAAGGGATAGAGAGTTATACCATTGACGGGATAACCCGTGCATTGCTCGTTGATCGTCATAGTCGAAGACGCTGAAAGGGTTGTATGGGGCGGCTACACCGCGTACGATGACTGTTTAGGCGTTTGGATATCTAGGTGTGGTCTTGTAATGGCTCATGGTGGCATTATGGTGGCGGCAAGGGGCGTAACAAGAGAGATCTAGCCGTGTACAGTGGCGATTAGCCACGTGCAGTGGCTGTTCACTATGGGTAGTGGCTGTCCACCACATAAAGTGGTGGTTTGGGCTTAGGGCTAAGCTAAGGGAGGTCAAGGGAGGCTGAGGATGGCCTTGTGGTGGCTGGGGTGGCAGAGCACGGCAGAGCCGTGGGTCTCCAAGGGACACCATTGTGTCACAAAGCATGGAAATAGAGGGGGACAGCTTGGCTGGTTGTGGCTGGTCATGGAGGGACTCAGGAGGCTGTTGGTGGAGCTGTGGTGGCTCAGTGAAGGCGGCACAACGGTCCACAGCAGTGGATCTAGCTTGAGGGGGAGGAACGGCTCGTGAGAAAGTGAGAGAAAGTGTGCATGCATGGGTGGCAGATCGGGGCCATGGGTGGTCGAGATGGGTCGGTGATGGCCGGAGGAGGCTGGAGGTGGTGGTTAGGCACCGTGGGTGGCCGCGTACGATGGTGGAGGAAGGGAAATCCGTGCGGATAGGTGGACTTCATGGAAGCAAACGGCGGCGAGGTGGAGGCTGAGCTTGCTGGAGGAGGATGACCAGTGGAAAGGGAAGCTATCCTAGAGGTGGTGGCGCCGTTGGGCGGCGCAACAGCATCAAGCCCGTTCGGGCTGTGCACTGTCGAGAGAGAGAAAGAGGGAGCATGAGAGAGAGAGGTCGGTGTGGGGGAGCTCGCGGGAGTGAGGTGGAGCTGATGGTGGCGGCGGTGAGGCTTGCCGACGCTGGGCTATGTGATGGAGTGGATCGATGAGAGAGGGAGTCGTGCAGTGCAAGCCGAAGGAGAGGGAGGAGAGAGAGAGAGGGCTGGGGAAAAGTGAGGGAGAAACAGAGGGGGCTGATCCTAAACCCATCGTCTTAGGATCTACAAAATGATCTAACAGTGGACCTTAAACATTGATTTGAAAATACGTAAATGTTAACTTAATTAAAAGCACTGAAAAGAATTAAGGTAGAATATTATTTAAACTAAACTTTAGTTTATAAAATAATATTCCTTTATGATTACTAAAATGATGAAATCTTACTTAAAATATTTAAAAGGATAAAACTGTATGATTAATTTAGGGTTTCAACATAATTTAGAGTTTCACAATTATAATATTTTTGGAGCTCTTCAAATATATTATAATTGAGTTATTTAAAATATCACTTAGTCAAATAGCAATGTCAAAATCCCATTTAAAATACTCCTAACTTTGAAACACAACTAGCTTTAGAAATCACATGATATCTTTAAAAACACGTCATCGAGATTCAGCACGCATAACGAGACTCGTAGTCGCTAGAGAGAAGGAGAGGACAATTGCATTGGACGTAATTGTTTATGTAACACCCCGTATTTTAGTGTATTTTAATTAAAGAATTATTTTAATTAATTTAAATATTGGTTCTCTTGTTTTAAAATTATAGAGATTTTGATATATTATTTTATAATTTTTTTTTAAGTTGTGAAAATTATTTTCGATATGCTTTCTTGATATTAATCATTACTTTGCATTTAAATTGATCTTTAATTTAAATTAGTTTGTTTATGGGTTTTAAAATTATTATTGTTTTATTTAAGCTTTTCACTGCGTTTGAATTATTTTATTTAGTTTACAGTTTTGAAATTCTTTTCGTTGGATCATTTTTGGGACCCAAGTTGTGAGGATTGGACCTCATTTCTTTTCCTTCATTTTTCTTATCCTCTTTTCTTTTTCCCTCTTTTTCTTTTCTTCCTTTTTCTTTTTTTCCCCATTTCTCCTTCTCCCCCGCGCGAGCCCCTCTCTCTCTCTCTCCTTTGGCCGAATCTCCTCTCCCAGTCAGCATCGCCGCACGCCGCCGTAACCGACACTGCCCCTCTCCCTCTCTTCCCCTCCGGCCGGCGACCACCCCCTTGTGTTTTGAGCCCCTCCCGCGCCGTCGTCGACCCGAACGCACGGCTTTAAGCTGCGGCGTTCCATTTGTCCCTACGCCACCGTCGCACCACTCACCATTTCTTCACCACATCTTTCTCGACCTTCCAGCTACCTAATGGACCCATCCCCAGCTCCGATCCGTCATCGGTGAAGCATTTCTAGCTTAATCTCCAATTTGAGCTTTTTGGCCTTAAACCACCACCCACGCTGCCACCCACGGCCAACCACCACTTCCATTTGCTTCACTGATATCTCTAGGCCCTACCCTTGTAATCTCAAGTTTTTGTTTGACCCCGTTCAAAATTCATTATTTTTTACTCACAGCCACAGTGCATTTTGCACTACTTAGTTGCTGTTTTGCTGCTTCTAACTCATCCATGATCCTCCGAAAATTATAATATAGCATTGTAAGTATTTTCCCAAACAACCTTTGATATTTAAATATATTTTTGCACTAATTCATTTTACTGTGTTTTGGTTGGTTGTGCCGGACTAAGTCCGAGGAGTAGGGGGTCAGATGGATTGGAGGATGGAGTGGTTTGTATGATTGGTTTATATTGGAATTGGTTGGTTGTTGGATATTGATGTTGTGTTTGGTACATTGCATGTGCACATATGTTCATGTTTATAAATGAAAACTGGGTTTTCGGGTAATTGCATTTATGCTCATGTGGATATTTGAAAACTGAGTTTTCATGTGTGGAAATGATTTTTGGGTGCGTGTGTATCATGACCCCAAGTCGAGATAGGGCATTATCTCGATGGAGCACCTCTGGTCACTCGGGAGCGGAATATACTGAGTGACGTCCCTTGGGTTGTCGCCGGCCGATAACGGGATCAGACGGGATGGTAAAGCTCTCGTGCCAACTCCGTGACCCCTCTACTAGCGGGGGCTAAAGGATGTCTAGCCACTAACGCACTAAGTGCGGAACTGGGCATCGCTCGTTATGCAGCCAGAGTGTGCGGATGGTCCTTAGGGAAGATCATGGTGTATACAAATAAAGTGGATAATGAGCTATTTTCTGAAAAAATGACGTGTGTTGGATAAATGATTTTGTGAGTCATTTTCTGAAAAAATGATGGATTATTGTTTTGGGCCATTTTTAGGAAAAATGGTGGAAAATGTTTTGAGCCAAAATGAGATTTTGGCGTATGTTGGAAAATATTCCTTTTCGGAGAAAATGATTTTTTTGGGTTTAATGCATATTATATCATATACATGCATGGTTGGTCGCATTAATGTATTTTTATTTCGGGATTGTTTGGATTATAATTTACCTGAGGTACCATTTAATGGTATCGCAAATTTTGATGTTGATGATGCATATGCTGAGCCTGAGGATTTGGCTCTGCCAGAGGAGTGATCTGGGATCACTTGTATTTGTATTTTCAGCTCTTGTATTATTTTTGGGACATTAGTTTTTGTTTTAAAACACTTTGTATTTAGATATTTGTATTGAACAAATTCTGGTACTTAGTTGACTTATTTATATTATCCGATGCTTATTTTTATTGGACATCGTTGCTTGTACACACACTTGGCACTTATCGTTTGGATGCGAGACCTGTGTTGTCATCATCCTGATATCACGATTCTTGAAATTTTTCGTACATCAGAGTCGGGACGTCACAGCTTACGTAAGAAGAAAAAAAGGAACAAGATATTAGGTACAGATCTAGGTAGGGCAGTCAGAACCTCTCCTAGCTATCAACCATTTATTTTAGAATAATATTTTTAGAATGGACAATTTTACATATTTCTATCAAATATATTTATTATTAAATACGAGTGGAGAAATGATATAGGAAATTAATGACTTGATTATTCACTTTTGTCCATATCTAGTCTCCTCTCTCAGAATAACGTTAGACTTTACTCCCAGATTCTGATCAGGAGCTTAGAGGCGAGGTCCATCTTTCTCTCAAGTAAGAAGAGTGAAAGTAGGCATGAAGCAGATCTATAAATTTTAATATATGGTCCCAACAAAGGATTTTTAAATTTTACAGATCCAAATCTAAATCTTTCTCTCAAATCCATCAACCCAAATACATTACTAAAGTGTGCTGGAAATGAGTTATTTCATCTAGATAGTCACTTAAAGCTATTGTTTTGTTTAGTACTTTCATCCCCCCGCATGATTTGATGATCTGCTAGTTTAAGAGACAATAACTTAAGAGCATAAAGAATATAAGCCATCACATAGTGCAGAATATAAGCTAGTACGATATAATAAAGTGGAAGCCATTATTTAATCAATAATATGATCGGAAGCACAAGTTTCGTCTGCTGGCTTATTATAAATAGATTGAGAGAGAAAGATCAGATACCTGCATATGAGTACATATAATGGATCGATCCATCATCAAAGACACACAAAAAAAGCCCAACAATACAATATGAAAGGGGACCCTCTTACGTACTTTCTTTTGCAGAAAATAAAAGTATTCATCTATATATATATGCTATAATATGTGATGTTGTCCACAAGTACTACTCCTTGCTCTTGATCATAAGATTATCGTCTATCTCTTTGATAAGATCAACTGCAAACTGAAGCATTTCTTTTGGATCTGGAATCTCCGCGTTAAGTTTCTCATAATCAAGAGTCCAACGGACTACGGATCCCTGTTTCTTTGGAATGGCCAGAAAAACGAACTTGAAGCTTTTGTATGCCTCTACGAGTAATCCTCCGACCACCTTGAAAGTGACCGTTAGTTTTTCGTCATCTATGTGGTCGTATTTCTCCTGGGAAATTACACTTTTCCCCTCTACACAGCCAGACCCAAAAAACAAGAGAATCGATGAAATAATATTAAACCATGCAAGCAATTATCATTCAATAACATTAGCAATTATCATAACATGTGACATGTGAGAGAGTTGATCATATATAAATACTTGTGATCAACAACAAACTTTTGTGCCCTTACCGTATAAGAGATGCCAGTTCATGACAGCACCCAGTTCTTCCCAATTACCTTCTACTAAATCAACCTTGGGTATATAGCTAGGGCAAAGTTTTGGTACCTCGTACAATCGTTTCGCGCTAGCTTCATATATAGCACGAGCTGGTGACTTGACCTCTACTTCCATACTTACCTTACCAGACAGAGAAGAAGACATTCTTCCTTTCAATTATAAGAAGTTTTAAGTATTCTAGTACGAGAAAGTAGAAGCAGTTAGTAGTAGGAATGAAAGATTGTGTGTCCAGGCCACTAATGCTCTTCGGCTTTTATAGGAAAAAATGGACTCGGTTTAGTGGCCAATCTTCTTCTCAGTCAAACTCAGAAGCCATGTGGTCAAATGCATGCGTACCGTCAGGGGCGGCTCAATATTTAATTTAAAAAAGATAATAATATTTAAATATTTAATATTTAAATTTTCTGAAATGCAAAAAGTCACACTCGTGCCTTTGAAACTGCAAGCTAGCCGACGTCGTGTTAAGATTATAAAATCTGAAGGGTTGGTTTGTTTTGGAAATGAAATTAAAAATTTTAAATTTTTTTTTAAGTTTTGTATTGTTAATCAGTTTTCTGAAAATAAACACAATTTTATATCATCTTATCTTATTTTTTATTAATTTATTATTGTTTATAAAATGTACTGTATCGGAAAGAAAATAGATCTGACCGGTTGATGTTTTGTACAGTTTGAATAAAGTTGATCTGACTTTTGGGACTGATTTGTATTGTCTCAGAGCAGAAACACCAGTTGAAACGCCAGGAATTTTTTTTTGCATTTTGTGGTTACTGTTTATGCACGGCCTTCAATGATAATAGTTTTATGAAATGAGCGGTGGACTGTTCCAGTAGAAGGACGGGTTTCGCGTTGTTTCAACCTAAGAAAATAATATAATTAGTCGTGGATCTCCTTATAATAAATATTTTAAAAAAAGTTAAACTGATATCATCTTATCTTTAAAAATAAAGATATATCTTATCTCATTTTATCTCATCTCAATATATTTCAATACTATTCACACATATTTCAAAAAATCTCATCTCATCTTATGATCTCATTTTCAAAAACAAACGAGTCATAAATTGATTGAAACCTGTAAAATTGAACTGGGTGGTTTGGATTCACAGACCACTTTAATTCATCTCATATTTATTATTATATATTTTTTAAATTTTTATATAAAATATAATAATTTTTTTAAAAAATATCAAAACAAATTTTTTTAAATTCTTACACAAAATATAATAAATAATTTAACTTTTTTAAATTTTAAAATAATAATAATATTAAAAAATATTATTTTAAAAATATTATTTTCTACTATTTACAAATCATTTTAATTCATTTCTAAATTCCAACGATACTGAATCCTGTAAAATCTCTTTAAATTTATCATCTTATTTTATTTTATATTTTGAGAATGACAAGTACTGTAAAACCTGTAATATTTCTTGAAAATGCAACCGGCCCGCACAACTGGAGTGTAATCGCCACATCATTTTAATAAAACGGTATGTTTAATTTAAAGGAGAGATGAAAATCGAAAGACCAAATGGGAGAGGTGGGACTGAATGAAACGGCGTGTTTCAATAAGTTTTTCAAAACACACCGTTTTGACTGAGTGAAATCAAGAGGCTTCTCCCTTCTCCGTGCGTCCTCTTCGTCCTAACCTTAATACGATCGACATCCCTCCTCCTTCCTGAAGCCAGCAACCTCCGTTCATTCACCATGCCTCAATCTTATTCTCACAGACCAAAACGAAATGGAAGGCAGCTCACACACCAAAACGGAAGGCGATTTCGATTTCAAACGCACAACAACATTCTCGTATAGCTTCCATTCCCACTCACTTCAGTCTTCAGCAACCTCCTTGACCTCCAATTTTTTTTTTCAAACCTCCATTAGCTTTGTTTTATTCTTGTATTGTATTGAGATTTTCCCATGATTAATAAAAAAAATCGATGCTTCACATAAATGATTGTTCCTTATCCGTTTTTAAAGTCCGTGTAGCAATATTTGATACCCCCACCACCAGCATTCAGCCCCCTTTCATCTTCCAACTTATTCAAATCCCTCTCCAGCCCACTCAATTTGCCATCATTTTGGGCAAGAGTGTTCCAGCAATTAAAAAAATTCTCCTCCAAAAATTAAAATGCTTTGCAGTCAGTTGGTACCTCGCGTTCTTCAGTCGAAATGCTTTGCAGTCGAGCATCGATTTGGGTGTTTTTCAGTCACTTGAAATCCTCTGCAGAAACGGATTTGGGCGTTTTTCAGCCACTCCAAATGCTTTGCAGAAATGGGTTAGTCGTTCCTTCTTTCTTTCACTCTAGGTTTCAGTCCAGTCCTTTTTTCTTTCTTCAGTCGCTCTTCTTCAGATGCTGGTTCTTCTTCAGTCGTTGGTTCAGATGCTGAGTTGCTGGTTCTTCTTCAGTCGAACACTTGTTTTCATTTCATTTCCTTTCATTTTTTTTTTTAATTACTGTTAAAAGCTGACATGGCAACTCGGTTACACGGCGCTTCCGCATGGCCGGTTGTATGTAGAAGAACTGATATTTCTTGTACATGCATTTCATCATGAGCTGATGTCTTGTACAAGATTTCAACAAGCTGTCTATTCCCTTTCACAATTTCTTTTTGTCTGCAGGCATACAATCCTCCATTCTATATAGTAAAAAAGGGGCCTGTTTAGTCACCAATCTTCTGTTCAGTCTTAGAGCATTAGTATTGGATTCATCATTCTTATCTTCAAAATTTGATGAAAAGTACATATTTTTCATAAATACAAAACCTTCCTATCTATAATCCCACATTGGATTAGCCATTAGATTCATCAAAATAATAATATAATATTATTTTTTTAATAATATTTTTTTAATTTATTTTTTTCATATTTTACAATTACAATAACTATATGTTAATTAATAATTTAATTTGATACTTACATTATTATTTCTCAATTTAAATATATTGTGGCTCAAAATTGGAAAAAAATAATTTAAGTAAATAAAATAATAGGTATAGAGTGTGAATAGTGAGTCTTCAAATTTGAAGATGAAGGGAAATGTACTGTAGCTAAAAGCTTGACATTTGGGCATATGGTGAATCCAATACTAGGATTTTAGAGTTAAAATCATCAAATTTTAAAGATTGGACTCATTTGATGAGTCCAATGCTAGTGCTCTTACCTTTCAGTTTTTCTAAGGAATTGAAACTGACGCACCCAGCTGAGCTAAAAATCGTTTTAACCAGGCTACCATCTTTGACTGTTGGTTTTGTACATTAATTAAAGAAAAGTCTCACTTCCTTACTAATAACAGTAGCTAAGAACTTCGTACTTCCATTCACACAGCTTGTACACGTTACATCACATGCTATTCTACTGCCTAGATTATTCTTGGAAGATTAATCTGGCATAGGATGTTTTTTTTTTCTTTTGCTTTCTATGAGGGCTGGTTTGATTAAAACCAAACTACCTAATTTTATCTAATCATTACAAGTTTTTTAAACTCTCAAATAAAATATAATAAATAATTCAATTTTTTCAAATTTTAAAATAAAAATTATGTTAAAAACTTATATTATAATAATATTTTATTTAACTTTCAATAAAATATCTTATACATCTCATCTGAACTGCATAACCAAACGAGGCCTGAGTGTAGGGAATATGCTAATTAGCTTAATTGCAACATAAAAAGCTTGAAGCTTATTCTTCTTTGCAGTTTCTAACAAAATTTTCTTTTTGACTTACAGAAAATTAAGAACCGAATTATAAAGGAAAATGGAAGACTCCTTGGAAGCATACCTGTTTGTGACTAGAGCCATGCAGCCCTTTATCTATAAAAGCCAAGAGCAATAGTGGCTTGGAAATGCACTACAACACAATTGGTTTTTAATGACGGTTGGGAAATTGTGACAATCCCCAAACCATCACTAAAGACATGATAAGATTTTTTTTACCTTCAAACATATGTGAAATTTACGTTCGAATGTCACATATACGTTCGGACATTGTGGCTACTTACGTGCGAACGTGAAATGTTTTGGCGCCAAGATTCGAACATTATTAATTAACATTTGAACGTTAATTGTAAGTTTAAATTAAATATGACTCTAATTTAAAAATTATGTAAATTTTATAGTACATAATTTGTAAACAAGTCTAAAAAATTGACTTGTATATATTTATATATACACAATTTGTAAAATATAATTTTATATTTATATATATAAATATATTTATGTTTATATATATATATATTTATATATACATATTTAAATATATATTTATGTTTATATATATTTGAAGTGCAGGGATTTAGTATTAAAGTTGAAAAATCTAACATTAAAGAAGATTGAGAATTGAAATTAAAAAATAATAGATATATTAAATAATATTGTTCCTTATATATATTAAAAGTAAACTACAAAATATGATAGAATTTCATAAACAACACTCAGATGAACTCGTTGTTCACGAAATCCATACTTTGTATCTCCTCAATCAAGCTATCAACCTTCTCGTTGAGAATACCTACACGATGGGCTATCTCGGTAATAAACTCCTCTACAACCACAATCTGTCAATCGATATGCGTAGTCAGCTGTGAGATCACCGCATCAACTCAAGCAGGCCGCACATCTTCTGCAGATTTACTCATCGGCTACTGACTACTACTCCCCACAATGGGCTCGGCTGCATCGGAGGAACTAGATCCTCTACAGGGGGTGGCTGACATCGAGGATACCCCCATTGCCTGTCCAATGCTACATCGATGAGTGCTCATGTTAAGAGAGTCCATCTGATCTTTGACCTGCTCCTCCGGCTGGGTTAGTACTCTCTGAACAAGTAATAGCCAACTGATGATGGCATCGTATGGGAGGTTTTCTATGGAGATGATGCTCACCTTGTAATGGATCATCTCAAAGATGTGCAGTGGCAAATCTATGGGATCTCCACGTGCCACTCGTATAAGAAATTGTACTCAAATCCGACTAAATGTGGTCTTATGTGCCACTGGATCCACATTTGTTGCAACAATAAGCTGCGACATGCGAAAGAAAGGTAGCAGATGATTTTGGTTGAAGGCGTTCTTTCTCTTGATTTGCGTGCGGCCTCTCCTGATGAGGATGTAGAAATCCTCGTCTCGGTCATCATCCCAAGCCTCATGGCCAGTACTCTCGACTCTTGACCAGTCTGCAACTCTGGTTGATGATGGCTCAAATGAGCCTATAAATGATGCAAAAGTGCCTACATCTGTATCGAGTGTGCCATGTGCAGATATAGATGTGTGAACCAAGGCTAGAGAGTCAGTCATTGTCGATATCTCAACTCCTCGACAAATCCTGAGGAGCTCAACGATGACATCCGGAAAAATCTCAAACAAAACACCACGTACAGTCACAGTGTGAGAGCATGCGTCCTAAAGCATGTAGCACATCTCCATATAGAACTCTTGAACCATTGAGGGGTATACCTTTCCCTTCAATGTGCAAATATTTCCCCAGCCTCGATGAATATATCTCTGAAGTTGGTCTGCTCCCATTTGAGCTCGTCAAACTCATTGATCAGGACCTCTCGCTCCATCATAACAGTAAGGACCCAATACGAGCAGTGTCCTGGGTTGCTCCTTCCCTCCTCGTTTCCTGGTATGCAAAGGATGAGCCATATCATGAAAATAGAAAAGCAATAAAAATTATTAGTACTATTGATGCATTTTTAATATTAATTTTAAATTGCTCTACATTAACATTTGAACATAGTAAAACATATGTTTGAATGTTCAAATAAAACGTTCGCACGTGTATCTTTTACGTTCGAACGAAAAATACATATGTCCAAACATATAACATCCACGTTCGAGGCATAAATAAATTAAAAGTAGTACGAACGTACGACATACATTTTCAAACATGTATGTTATACGTTCGAACATACGACATACACATTCGGACGTGTATGTTTTACGTTTGAACGTATGTGTTTTACGTGCAAACGTAAAGGATACACGTGTGAACGTTGAAGGAATAAATAAATTAAAAAGTCATACGTTCGAACGTTACAATTAAACATTTGGACGTAAATGCTACAAAAAATAATGTCTAAATGTAAAAAATATACTTTCAAACATGGAAGGCATAATGGCTATGTAA
Organism: Cyclocarya paliurus; assembly: GCA_029856935.1. Lineage (NCBI taxonomy): Eukaryota > Viridiplantae > Streptophyta > Magnoliopsida > Fagales > Juglandaceae > Cyclocarya > Cyclocarya paliurus. The sequence continues at coordinate 14,245,753 of CM056945.1, read as the reverse complement.
TTAAAATGTTGTACGTTCAAATGTTTTGTCAAAACATTCGAATGTTACGATACATAATGGCTCGAAATCTCAAAAATCACTTACCACGGTTCTAAGTGGCGAAATGCTACCATAAAAATAAAGAATACACTTCAAGAAACTTTTCTACGGTGGCCATTTGGCCAATCGCAACCCATGGTAGCCGAAAAATCGAGTTAAAAATCTGATCATCACTAATGTTCGGTTTAACACAAAATCCTACTAAATCTCAAATAAAAAAAACATATAAGAAGATCAAAGATGGATGTCTACCTTTTTGTGACGGTTGTGGCAGGGTTTAATGGTGGCGGCAACGGTTTAGAGGCAGTGTGCAAATGATGGAAGAGGAAAACGATGAAAAGACGTTTCTCCGTTCAGTTTTGGGCTTATATACACGAAAGGTTCAAACATCATTCTTAGTAATGTTCAAATGTGAAAGGAAACGTTGGAACGTGAGAAAATAGTACGTTCAAACCTCATTCCTAATAACATTCCAACGTGGAAGGAAACATCAGAACATGAGAAAATAGTACATTCTAACGTCAGTCCTAATAATGTTCCAACATGGAAGGAAATGTTGGAATGTGAAAAAATAGTACGTTCGAACGTTTCTCAATTGATTTTCTAAAAAATATATTAGTAATATATTATATTATTAATATATGTTAGATATTACAATGTATACTATAACATATAGCATACTATATCTAATATTATATTATAATATATATAGTATTATATATACACTCTATAATGATATATACTATATATAGTATATTGTTGTTGTTAGTTTTATTAATTACAGCCAAATGTCTATTACTATATTATTATGCTTTCATTTAAAGTATTATACTATCATAATATATATATAATATAGTATAATATTATATATTATACTAAATTGTAGCATTACAAATTTCATTTATAAATTATACTAATTATAATATATTATAATATAAATTATTAGCTAAATTTGATAAAAATACCATTCAATTAGTAAAAACCACCGATCGAACAATTATTTAAAACCGTTCGACCATTTAAATAGCATTCGAACGGTTCTGTAAATATAAGTTCATTGAGGGCTTGTTCATTTCAACGTCGTTGTCCCTAACCATTGGTGTTCATTGAGAAAATGTTTGAATGCCCATCAATCATCGCCGTGAGCCATTGTAATCACCACCCACGTCGAACACTCATCCTCCTAAGTGAAGGTATGCTATTTATAAGTTATTTTACCGTTTATTTTTATTGCTTTATCATTTTATTCGTTTTCTCTAGAAAAATTATATTTTTCCATGAGTAGGTACCGTAGAACACCACAATTCCACCATAGAATGTTTAGAAATGAAGAGTAGTATGTGTTTTGTCGAATAAACCGAGATAAAATGTTGTATTTAATGTGTTTTCATAGCCGCTGAGTTGACTCAGCCATGAATGAGCTCGATCTGGTTTCTATTCAAATGAGTTTAAACGGATTTAACATTTGCGATCAAACACTTTTTGGACATTCGAACGTTTTGACCAAAACAAGATGTTGACCGTTCAACCAATATTTTACCGGTCGAACAATCTAATATCCATTCGACCACTAAATATACCGTTCAAATAGATAATTTTATATTAACTAATTAATTTATTTCCATGGTTTTATTAAATTTTTCTATAAATTAATTTATTAATTTCTATTACTTTATGATTTTGTGAATATTTTATCGTATTAGATTTTGTCGCTAATGTTGAATATATATTTTATTTTTAAATTTCAGGTTCATAATAATGTCTTATAGGGCCATAAACATGACAGATCTGGTGAACCTTCCATGTCAACAGTTTGAGAGCGGACTGTTTTACTAGAGCAGCAGGTAAAATTGTCTAATTTTATGAGTCTTATATGGGAGGGTCATTCCCTCCAATCAATATTCAATGATCGTGGTTGGGCACCAATCCTAGATCAACGAGAAGAACCAAGGGAGTTGATTTCCTATATTGACATCGTTCCTGAGTTCTATACAGAACTTGGTGATGCCAGCCCAGACGATGGAAGGGCATACATGATCTGTGTCCGAGGAGCTCCTGTTATATTTTTCAGTGAACGCACTCTCTGCATTTCTCCGTATTCCGAGTCTAGTCGATGCTTATCTGAACCTGCCGCCTAGAGAGTCTGATCCTTCAGGTGATTCAAAGATGGCTCATGACGAGGGACCAGTTTACACAAATGAGGTTGATACACTTGCTGATCATGAGGTCAGAGACCTGATTTCAGTCTAGATGCTCCAGTGTACAATGCGACAAAGAGCATTAGGCAAGCAGATTTATCTTCTTTCTTCAAAATCATGAATCTGATCATCGCCAATAATATTGACCCTCGGCAGCACAAGACCGAGATTGGCATTGATCGAGCAAAATTTATGATAGGGGTCACTCGTGGCATTCCGATTGACCTTGTAGGGTATATATTTGAGAGGATCTGATCAGAAGTTCGGTACATTACGATAGATAATTGCCATTCGGGATCCTAATCACTCGATTCTTGCTACATTATGGGGTTGCAAAAGAAGTTGCCGAGCGTGAACGGCAACCGATGGGACTGATCAACATCACCACCTTGTCACAGAGCACGGGACACTCAAGACTTCATTTTCGTGGACCTATTCCTGACCAGGCTGATATTCAGAGAGATTCACAACTGGGAGATCATTTCGCCTCGGCTAGTGAGGCATCTACATAGGCTGAGGCCTCATGCACATCTATTCATGAGGAGATGGCAACATACTGCATGTTGAGATCGGCATACACACATCAGCGGTGATCGATGCAGTGCATACTGCCATGTCTGAGTTGCGTACAAAGATTAATGCTAGCATTTTTTAGTTACGTACAGAGATTCATGCCGTTAATACAACTCAGGTCACGCTAAGTACTCGACTGAGCGAGGAAGAGAGATGATTAGCTTCAGTCGAGGATGTATGCAGAAACCTTGCATCACAGTAGTTTTGCTCTTTTATATATATATATATATATATTTTTGTTATAGTTATAGACAATATATGGTATTTTGATAATTTGCTTTAGTTATGAATTATTTTCTAGATTAATTATTGATTTATATTATGTAGTGTATGGCTAATAATATTTATTTAACTAAAAATCTTATTTAACATAAAATAAATCATTAAAATATTCCTAAATTAATTACATAAAATTAATTTATGATATATATACATTTTTTTTTATATTTTGAGTTACGTATAGATCTAACAAATTGAATAATGTTTTCAAAAATAAATCGAGAAAATCAATAACTATTAAAAAAAATATTTAAAAGTTATAATATTAGTTATAACATATTATATTAATATGTTATATATTAGTTATAATATAGTGTATATAATATAATATAGTATAGTAATTATGTTGTGTTATATAATATATATATATATATACACTTTAGTATATATATATAACTAGAATGTTAATAAATACCAACTATTGAATAATGTCCTCTCTTAACGTTTGAACGTACATTATTTAAGTTCGAACGTGCAAAAATTTGTGCAGGAGATTTCTCGCTCAATTTCCTTGCTCTGTAATGAGCATTCATGTCCGAACGTTACAATTTAACGTTCAATCATTAACGAATGAAATTGGAGAGGAAATTTATAAACTTTCAAACGTTAAATTATATACGTTCAGACGTGAAAATATTTGTGTGAAAAATTTTTTGTTGGATTTTCTTGTTCTGTGATGAGCATTCATGTCCGAACATTACAATTTAATGTTCGAATGTTCATGGATGAAATTTGAGAGGAAATTTATAAACGTTCGAACGTTAAGTTATATATGTTCGGACGTTCAAAATTTGGGCGGAAACTTTTTCGCTCGAATTTGATCTCTATCATGAGAAGAAACGTTCAAATGTTACAATTTAACGTTTGAACATTTCAGCTGAAAATTGAGCAGGATGAAATGAACGTTCAAATGTCCGGGCGGGAAATTTATAAAAGTTTGAACGTATCATCAAATGAAATTTTTTTTTCCTGAAAACACACACGGGAGGAAGCAAAGTCATTTCTGCTTTCCCTGTGCATAAGAGAGAGAGAGAGAGAGAGAGAGAGAGAGAGAGAGAGGTAGAGTGAGAGAGGGTTAATATTTTGGAACTATTTTGGTAAGGAAAAACCTTTTTCTTTTTTATTTTTTTGCAATTTTATGATATTTCTCGTGTTATATATATATATATATATATGTCTCTAACAATCTAGTGTTGTATTTTTTTGAAGGATTGGTTGTTTTGGCAAGTTGAAAGCTTTGATTTGTAAGAGGATATTGTGAGTGCTAGGTATATTTCTAAATTTTAGTAATATGTTTATGCATTTTGTTCTGATGTTAGTATGGATAATGATGAATATGGGATGTATATAATGTGAGTTGATTGTGGATTTTGATGAATTGGATATGGGTATAATATTGTGAGTTGAGTAGTGAATTTTGATTGTATATATATATATAGTGAATATGTATCAATTGAGTATTGATGAATTAGAAGGAATTAGATTTTTTATATTGATGAATTAGAAGGAAATCTTTGTGATATGGTGTTTATTGATGAATTAAGATGTTTAGAAATATTGTTGTGGGAATATTGTGAATATGTTGTGATATGAATTTGAAGTTGTGTTGTCTTCTTCTACTGTTCTTCGGGTATACTGTTCGTAGAGTCACAATCCCTCTTTGTGAATATGTATACTTGGAGAACTATGGGGAGGTGTTGCCAAAATTTCTACTGACGTAGAAAGTAGTAGAGTGACAGAATATGTGCAAGATGGATAATATAATCTCAAATGGGATAGGACCAACTATTTTATAAAAAGAGCAGTGAGAATTGGAGCATGACATGCATGTGAATTTTCTATATACGTGTTACAATAGATAGATGTTTTTAGAGATTAACAAAAGTTGGATGCGTCTAGGTGATAGACTTGGAAATGATTACACACCTTATGTGCATGGAGTAAGATCTTTCATTGATTTTGCTCGGGCCTTTGCTGATAGTCGTGGTTACATTAAGTGTCCATATAGAGGGTGGTAAAAATTTGTGTGTGATAGAGTTGGCTGAAATTGAAAGTCATATATTTGTGAACAGTATGGATCTGGGGTATTCCCGATGGGTATAGCATGGTGAGCCATTTGCACAGTCAGTGGATGCATTGTTCGGTCATCCGAATTATTTGTGACACATGGATGATGATTATGAGCCGGATGAGATGGAGGAGATGTTGGGTGACATTGGAGCTGGGATATTTATGGATGACGTAGACGACAATGCCTCCAATGGTCGAATGACTGATTTAGAAAATTTTGCTGCAATGTGGGAAGATGCAAAACACGAGCTTTATCCAGGCTATACAAAACATTCCAAAATGTCGTTTATTGTGCGATCGATTCACATTAAGTCATTATGTAGGATATCTATGAAAGTAATCAATATGGTATTGCACTTATTTAACGAGGTGTTGCCCAAAGGGCCTGCATTACCAAAAAACTTTTATAAAGCGAAACAGTTAAGAAAGGGATTAGGGTTTGAGTACAAGTCCATATATGCATGCAAGAATGATTGTATTTTGTCCTGGAAGGAGAACGAGGAGAACAAGCATGTCCTATATGTGGGGAGTCGAGGTGGAAGGCTAAGTAAAAGGTGCCAATTAAGGTGTTGCGATATTTTTCTTCGAGACCTAGATTGCAAAGACTATATATGTGTAAGAAAATAGTTGCTAATATGAGGTGGCATGAGGAGAAAAGAGTTAAGGATGACGCATATATGAGGCGCCCAGCTGACTCACTTGCGTGGCAATCTTTTGATTATCAATACCCAGAGTTTGAGGTAAAAGCTCGAAACGTGCGCCTGAGACTCACAACCGATAAATTCAACCCTTTTGGGAATATGAGTACAAGTTATAGCACTTGGCCCATAGTGTTGATTCCAACTCGGTTTAGTCGCCAATCTTCTTCTCAGTCAAACTCAGAAGCTATGTGCTCAAATGCATGCGTACTGACAGGGGCGGCTGAATATTTTTTTTGTTGCCTTGACTAAGAGCATTAACATTAGATTATATAAATATAAATGTAAAATTTATGACATAATTGTATATTTAGATATTTCACTTTAAATTTATTTTTATATTAAATTATCTATATATTAATCAAAATAATAATAAAATATTATAAATTTAAGAATATTTTTTTTCAATAAGAAAATGCTGGTGGGAGGAAATGGAAAGAATAAAAAATAATATTTTTTAATAATAATAATATTTTTTTTAATAAAAAAATATCTTAAAATAATAAAAAAATAATATTATAAAGGCACATGGGTGAAATAGAGAGAATTTGTTGGTGGAAGGAACAAACCGAAGGAAGAAATCAGAGGGAAGAGTGTTTAGATGAAAGAAATAATTATTTAATAGATTTGGTTGAGCTATAAAGAATACCAAATATAACCACAAGAGTTGATTTATTATAACTGAAAGTTATTTTAGTTTACATTTGCCTAATTCAATACAAGCTAATTTTTTTTTATTAACTAAATTATCTATTTTATTTATATTTATATAATTCAATACTAATGCTCTAAAGCAGCCATTAAGTACGTGACGATTTAATTTAAAAATATAATATTTAAATATTAAATATTAAAATTTTCTGAAATGCAAAAAGTCACATACTACTCGTGCTTTGAAACTGCAAGCTAGCCGACGTCGTGTTAAGATTATAATTCATTTTTAATTCATTTTTCTTTGACTGACATGATCATAATACATATCACGTCTTCTGGTGCTCATGAACGATTGTCAAAATCAGGAGCCATCTGCTCGTGTGCCTACTGTACGTTAATAATGTCAGTATTACTCCTGGCTTTGAAACAGCAAGTAAGCCGACATCCATCTTTGACTGTTATTTTGATAATGAAGCTTGAACAATCACGGTGAGGACACAATTTCTTGTACATGCATTCATGCCATGTACCAGATTTCAACAAGCTGTCCATTCCCTTCCACAAATTCTTTTTGTCCGCAGCCATACATTCCTCTATTCTTGAGTGATCTATTCATTTTTTTTTTTTTCCTAAATAGGAAAAAAGGGGCCTGATACCAATCTTCTGCTCAGCCTTTCAACCAAATAAATATTACCAATTTTGTATTCAAAATATCAGACTTCTTATACACAACGACTATAAAGGCAACTTCTTAGAACTTTCGCAGTCGGTACGTGCCTCATAATACTATTTTTCTAATAATTTGAACTTCATTTTAAGGTTTTGATTAAAATCTCTCCTACAACCAAATCTCTATTTTATAAAAAATATTTAGAAGATGTACATTAGTTTCTCAAAAATAAGAAATTATTAATCATCCTCTAAATCATCTTTTATTAATATTTTATTCTAATAAATAAAATAAATTCTTCTTCAAATCATCTATATTTTCTCTCATACTCATATTTATTATAATTTTAAAAATAATATAAATAATTACAAAAGTATAAAAAATTAATTTTAAAAATATTATTATACTCATAAAAAAATAATTTAATTTTTTATTTAAAATATTCACTAGAATAATAGTTCAAAATATAAAAAAAAAATATTGATTAATTTAGTTTGTAAATAGAAGTGAGAAAAAAAAATAATTAAAAAAATTATTTTAATATAATAGAAAAATGACAAAAAATGAAATGTATAAAATTTTTGAAAAATGAATCAAATTTAAAAAAAAATTAAAAACAAGAACTGGTGGCCAAAAACAATTACTTGGCACAGGAACTGGTACACTATTAGAACAAGAAAGTGAAAGGTGGGAATCTTTTGCTAAATATTGATATGGTCAAGATTTATGACCGAGTTGATTGGTCCTTTTTAGAGAGTGTTCTAGGTAGCTTTGATTTTTCCATTTCCGTTTGTAGGTTGGTTATGAATTGTGTGGGGTCACCCTGGTTCTATTAAGAATTACAGCCAACCACGTGCCACGTATACTTTGTTTGTCACTCCACCTAGGTGACAAAAGTAGGACCACTCGCTACTCTTATTAGAGTTATAGCTGCGGAATTTGCAACTCCAACTTGGTAGCTTTTCCATCATGATGTGATTTATGACTATCGCAATACTTTGGAAATTGGTCAGGCTTGATACCATATAATCCGTTTCTTTAAATAAAAAATTTAAATTTCAACTCTCCACCATCCTTATCTAAAAGCAAAAAGAAAAATTCTAAACGCGAGTAACTTTGTGCACACATTTCACATCCGTCAAACTGTTCTACGACAGTATATCTACAAGACGGGACCGAATCCATTGTGGACTTTAGGTTGAAGTAAAAAAGACTTGGCTCAATGGTTTTATATCGAATCCCTTATATGGCCCAACATTATGTTAGTTAAGCCGAATAACTTATATCATATATAGTTGCTGTTAATTTGAACTCAAGGCCCATGGCGTCTATCTAGCTTTACATAGAATCCTTATATGTAGGGAGTTGGGGAGTGTAAAAGGATTTCTGGAAAATCCGTTAAAACTTGTAGTTCTTTCATTTAGAGGAATTGGGGATCTCGAATATCTCAAAGTGTAGCCATTATCTTCATATCTCTTGTTCTTGATTATTCTTTTATTATTTATATTACTGTTCTTTTTATTAGGTTTATAACAATTGGTATCTAGAGCTGACGATCTATGGAGGACAAACTGTTTTTCGAGTAGCAACAAGAGGCCTTACAACGGCGGGTAGACGCTAATGAAAAGAGCTTTAAAAACTTGATAGATATTATGCTTCATTGGGTGGTAAGGCAGAACAATATTACTAATCGGTATGATATTATGAAAAAATTACTGAGATTAAAGGTTAAGAAATGGAGGTCAGTAGTTGCTGAATTCCAGGTGGACAAAGAAGAATCTAAGTCTGTTGTTGAGTGTCTTGGAGGAAATGTCGTAGTTGGTGAAGACTTCGACTCAAAAAAATTAGTAGAAGAGAAGGAAGCAGTTACGCCTTCAATCGACAATTCACAACCATTGATAGTGCAAGAAGAAAATGAAATTGTAAAAAAAATGGTGTAGATATGGTCGTAACTCCTGATGGTGCAGAAAATGGAGCAAATGATGAAGATGTAATCATGGAGAAAGGAAAAGAAAAGGCAGCAGCAATGGGGGTCGATGAGTTTGTGGTGTCTCTTTCTTAAGATGACTCAAAGGGCTTTTCAGCTTCGTTCCATTTTGTAATAAGGACCGCAGATGTGGACGTCTGCCTATTGGCGACGTTCCAAAAGGTGATGTTGAGAAAAAGGGTAGCTACTAGGATCTGCGTAGAGAGAACAATGGAGTTGACGCTCTTACCTTTTCGTCGGCGAAAGCAACTCTGTTTCCAACAATCACGTTAAGCTGTTAGATCTCAATGGGGTTGTCGAAGTTGTGGTTGTTGAGAATGGGGAATGTAACGAGAATAATGGTGGAGTTCCGATGTTTGTGAAGCACCTTGAAGACATGCTAGCTGAAGTTGATCGAATGGAAGTTACTGATATGAAGATATTAATGGGTAATAAATTTTTGGCTCACTATTTGTTTGATGAATTACCTTTTAAAAGGGTGTTTGAGCCCTTTGATAGAGGAGGAGAAATAAATCCCAAACAAAATGGGTATGGTTGCAACCTCCTAAATAATAAGGGTCAAGCTGCCGAAGTGGATTTTCAGCTAAGCCAAATGAGTATGGTTGCGAAACTTGCTGAAGGGATTCTTAACAATCAAATGAAGCATTCTATGAGAGTTGGTAACAGGGAATGGTTTAGTAAGGGCCACTGCAACTATGGCCATAGTAGTTGTTGTAGCAATTCTTTTGTAATATTCCTTGAATCAACGTTGTCGGTGACCCTGCGATTCACATATCTTGAAGTGCTTTGGAAGTGGCCCATTGGTGATTTGGCATTCGGGATTAATTTTCTTCTTAAGGGGTGGGGGAACTTACATGTGGAATATGAGGTGTTTGATGAAATGGGTGAGGTCACAGTGCAACAACAAGAACCCAGCAGGCTCATTTCCCATATTTTGGTCATATGTGTAGACTGCAAGCCCTTGAAGGCCCGCAGAAAACACATTGTATTATGGGTTGGCTTTGACAAATTAGAGCTTGGCCTCTCTGCCTTTAAACGTATTCTCCTGCTTGGTTATTCCAATGGCTTTCAAGTCCTTGATGTTGAAGATGCCTCTAACCTCTGTAAACTTGTTTTGAAGCGAGATGACCCTATTACATTTTTACAAATGCAATCCCTCCCTGCAAAATCAAAGGGTCATGAAGGATTTAGACCATTGCATCCCTTACTATTGGTTGTTGCATGTGATGAATCAAAGAGGAATTGGGGAAGCCAAGGAATGAGGGGAGTTAATATTGGCTATGGACCTATGGCTGTAGACCCCAGGTGGTTAGCTTATGCCTCTAACAACTCACTGCTGTTAAACACAAGCCGCCTCAGTCCACAAGGTCTTACTCCTCAAGGGGTTAGCCCATCAACATCACCTGGAAGTGGAAGTCTAGTGGCTCGTTATGCCATGTAATCTAGTAAGCAGTTAGTTGCTGGATTAATCAATTTGGGTGATGGGTCTAATTTTCCTATATCATCAAACTCGAGTTGGAAAGTTGATTGGATTGCATCACATATGGCAGAAACACATAATGTTGGGATGGTTGTTTTCAAATATTTTGGTTCTAGAGTTGTTGTATCACAGTTTAGGGACCATACTAGTCCAATTTTTGCTGTGTGTTTTGACCCTAGAGGGACACTTATAATTACTACTTCAATACATGGGAAAAATAAAAACATTTTCCAGATAACGCTGTCTTCCTCACATAATGGATCGTTCACTCAACCACATGATTCGAGCTCTTCTTATATGCACCTTTACAAGTTCCACCGTGGCATGTCATCAGCTGTGCGACAAGACATGTTTTAGTCATTATAGTCAAGATTTGTTACCTGCTTGTATTAAAGGCAATGCCTTGGAGAACCTATTGGTTTATACCCCTTGTGGGCACACAATTCAATATGAACTATTGCCATCAATGGGAGGAGAATAAAATGAGGCTGCTTCTACCAGTCCAGGTTCTTCATTGCATATACAAGATGTTCTTCCAAACATAATTCCACAAAAGCTATACACATTGGAGCAATTCTTATGGGCTGGAAAACTTTGGTACTCTAATATCATGAAGAAGCACACTCGCACCTTATGGGCAAGGTGTTTTGAAGGGGGAGAGTTTGTTATATGCCAGTACATCTCAGTGGCTTTATATTGAATCCCTTATATGGGACAACATTATGTTAGTTAAGCCCAGTTACTTACACCATATATAGTTGCTGTTAACTTGAACTCAAGGCCCATGGCGTCTATGTAGCTTTACATAGAATCCTTATATGTAGGGAGTTGGGGAGTGTACAAGGATTTCTGAAAAATCCGTTGAAACTTGTAGTTCTTTCATTTGGAGGAATTGGGGACCTCGAATACCTCAAAGCATAGCCATTATCTTCATCTCTCTTGTTCTTAATTCTTCTTTTACTGTTTATATTACTATTCTTTTCATTGGGTTTATAACACAGGCATGATACCCACAAAATGAAAGAAAAACTCTAAATGCAAGTAACTTTGCGCACCCGTCAGGCATGATACCCACAAAATGAAAACTCATTTATTCTTTCCGCCCTTGGCATTTGAAACCTTGACTTCTTCACGCCACGGATTTTCTCTCTCTTGTACTTCCTCTCCTTTAGCTGCTTCCTTGACTTGAACAATTTTTATTATTCCATAATATATTTTTATTTGAAGAGCTGGTAGCCACACACATAGCAGCCACATCCTAAATTTATTAATAAGCCCTCACTTATCCTCACTTATGGAGGAGGAATACCGTGGTAACAACCAGGACACCAGAGCTTTATCCAACCCAAGCATCAAACTAACAAAAATACCAGAAGAACCAAAATCTAAACATGCCTAGAAACAAACTAAACATGCCTAGAGAAGTAAACATAATGAAACTAAACAGGCTAAAGAAAAAAACCAACAAAGAACTAGATATGGATGTTTGGTAGACCTACCTTCACGATCCCATGTCCTCATGAGAGCAATCTTCACTTTCTGTAGTTTTTCAACCAGTTTGTGAAGCCTAAAAGATGCCACCGGTTCATGCCAAATTGCCTTGACATAAGGCTTAAAACTTGCATGACTACACCATATCTTCTGAAAACGAAAAGGATGAGGACCATAAACTACCTCTGATCGTTTGAAACGTACATGCATATGTGAGTGGTCTGAGTGTTTCCTTGTCAAATATTCAAATAAAGCCGACGAATAAGAGATCCCAAATGAAGAGTTTATGAGGGTTTGATCCAAACGAGCCCAGCTTTGCGTGCGCCCATCGTGACCATTACACCATGAAATGCGCTTGCCTTCCACTATGAGGTCAAGTAACCCACAGGCATCTAAACACTCATTAAACTCAGCCATGGAATTTAATGGCCTTGGGTTCCCACCTACTCGCTCCCGATCATCTCAAATGATATTGAAATCCCCCACGACCATCCAGGGACCCTCTATACAAACCTACTTTAAGCTATTCCATAACTCCCTCCTTACCACTTGGTTACATTTAGTATAGACAAATGTGGCGCCCCCAACTTCCATGTACGGACAAGCACGGAAATCGAGACACCCGGGATGATGACAACACGGTCACGCACCCCAACGACACGTGCCGAGTGTGTGAAATGCAACACGTGTACAACAATTGATACGCAGCGGAAAGGTTAAGTCAGATAACTAAGTACCAGAATTTAATACAATACAAAAATAGTATTGAAATCCACAAGTCAACATAATACAATTTTGTTGTTCATAAAACGACATCAAATAAATTACAAATACCAAATAAAATATAGCCAAATGTCCCTACTCCTCAGGCGGAGCCGCATCCTCGGGCTCAACCTCCTCAAAACCTGCATCAAAATCTGCAGTACCAATAAATGGTACTACAGGTAAGTAAAACCCAAAAATACTCCAAAATAACAAATATAAGAATACAACAACTACTATGCATGCACATGATGACCCAAGTGCAAAACCCGATAAAAACACCATTTCTCGAAAATCACAAGTTTTCCACGCACGCCAAAAATCACCATTTGGCATAATTAAAAACCAGGAATAGTTACTTTTATTCCAATTTTAACCCGTATGCACCATGGCCTCCCCTAGGGACCATCCACATACCCTGGCTCACTTCGTCACTCCACAGGTAGCGACCATGCGAGTGATACAACACGAGTGATGCCTAGTTCCGCGCCCACCGCGTATATAGCCAAGTATCCTCTGATCTCCGCTAACACGAGAGATCACGGAGTCGGATCGAGAGCGCTACCATCCCGTCCAAGTCCCGAGCAATAGCTCCAGGAGACGACACTCAATATATTCCGCTCTCGAGTGCCCAGAGAAGCTCCACCGAGATAATAACCCATCTCTGCTTGGGGGTGATACACACACCTAAAAAGTCTTTTCAATTTACACACCCACGCATATGTGCACAATGCCATGAAAATGACCAATTGTCAATAACCAACAGATATCAATAATTTCCAAATAACCAATAGTCTAAAACAGATAACCAATTCACAGTTTATAAAACAGGTTATTGTAAAAATATATTTAAATCTTAAAAGTCTTTTGGAGAAATACTTACAGTGCTTTAAAATAATTTATGGAGGATCACGGAGAAACTGGAAGCGCCAAAACAGCAACACCACAGTGTAAAAATACACTGTGGCCGAAATACACAGTGAAACCCAAAATCACCCGAGGCCAAATGAAGACTTGGAAACGATAGGGTAGGGCCTATGGGAGGTGAGGAATCTAATGGTGGTGATGGTTGGCCGTGGGTGGCGGCCGAAACGGCGGTGGAAAGCCAAGAAACTCGGATCGGAGATGGGGTTCGATGGGGCAGCTTCGGCGACGGATCGGGGCCGGGGTTGGGTCCAAATGATTGCTTGAGGGCCGGTGGTGGTGTGGTAGAGAGATGGTGGCCGGAGGTGGCCGGACGACGGCTGAACGGGTGAAGGAACGCCGCGGCTTCGCACGGCTACCGGAGGCGCGGCGTCGGCTGGAATTTGGAGGGGTGGCTCGCTGGCGCACGGGGAAGCCGGTGGTACCGGCGGTGTCGACCACCGCCAGCCGGCGGCGGCTCAGGAACGGTGAACCCGAATGAACGTGGAGAGGAGAGAGAAAGAGAGAGGGAGGCAGTCGGGGCTGGGTGAATCTAGGGGTGCTACCCGCCCCATACGGGGCGGGGTAGCCCCCTCCCCGCCCCCCGCCCCCGCATGGGACGGGGGGAGAACTTCGTCCCCGTACCCCGCCCCCGGCATGCGGGGGCGGGGTACCCCGTCCCGCACAGCGGGGTGCGGGTGGGGGGGGTCAGTCCGCCCGCCCCCCCGCCCCCTACTGGGCCTTTGGCCCATAAATGATTTCTGGGCTATTTTTGGCCCAGAAACCATTCAAATGGGCCATTTTGGGCCCATTTGAGCCCATAAAAGGTTTAAAATGGAAAGAAGAAAAAAAAATAAAAATAAAAAAGATAAAAAATCATATTAAAAAAATAACATGAATAAAAAAAAATACAAATTTACACTAGTAGCATACTACTAGTCTACTACCTAAGAAACTAATAATATTATAATAATAATTAAGCTATTACAAAATTACAAAATTGAAAGGCTAAATAATTACAAAATTACAAACATAGTTACATAAATGTCGAATGGACATTGTATCAATATTACAAATCATTGATAATTCAGATTTGAGCCTTGAGCAGTGAGCACATATTTATGAAGCAGCGGAGGTAGATGTCGTCTGACTAGTCTCATGTGATGCTACAAGTTACAACACTAAAATTAATACCGATAAAATCAAAATGAATATAAATAAATCAAAATATATTAAAATAAAAACAACAATTACCAGGTGGTCCAGATCCAGACTGCTCACCACCCTCCTCCTCGTCAGTCTCCTTAAAATCCAAAACATCCGGAACATAAATATCCTTTCCCATCGTCCAACTCTGTGTACATATCAATGCCTCCACAGTCGAAGGAGACAATGAACTACGGAAAGGATCCAATATGCGCCCTCCGGTACTAAAGGCTGACTCTGAGGCAACGGTGCTAATAGGGATGGCCAAGATACAACGGGCTATCTCAGAAAGGATGGGATATTTCTTTGCTGCCGCCTTCCACCATACCAATATATCAAAATTGTCATCATCTTGAATAAGATCCCCTGACAAATAGTTGTCTAACTCCGAAACCACCTCCGTAGATTGACGGACTAGTGTGGGATTATGTGCAAGGGTCTTAGTCCACGATAATCTACGCTTTTTTCCTGGCCCAGTGTCTGAAGGAGGCGTTGGGGTAGGTGTAGGTGTAGTAGATCCAGTACCACCCTTAATTGTATTAAACTCATCATACAATTTAGTAAGAGTATCTCGGGCCATATCACCAATAAGATCAGCCCATCCCTGATCGTGCGCAAGTCCCAAACCATATAACATGCCTGAAATTTTCAGGCGGGGATCAAGAATAACAGCCACATATAACAAAATATTCAATCTGCTCAAATCTCCCCAATACTTATCATACTTGACCCTCATAGTCAATGCCATCCCCCTCATCCTTATATTGGAACCCCTACACATGTCGTCTAATTCCTCTTTTACCCTACATATTTGTTGACAAAACTCATGGGATGTAGGGTATAAGGAACCAGATAACTTCAATGTGATATCATGAAAAAGCCCCAGAAAATCAACAAAAGTAGAAACTACCTCCCAATCATCATCACTAGGCTTTCCTAAGCCCCCGTGCTCATCAAAGTATTTGACATATTGAATGTCTTCATCCCCCAATAACTGAAAGGCTGTCTTATATTCTTGGGCCGCCTCTAACATCAAATAAGTTGAGTTCCATCTGGTAGGAACATTAGTACAAAGACCCTTCTTCGATGTTATGCCCACACTCTTCGCAGCAATCTTGAATTTCTCCAATCTAGAAGGAGAAGACCTCACAAATTTTACAGCCATTCTAACTCGTGCAACCGAGTTATCAACATCTTTCAACCCCTCAGTAACAATTATATTCAAGATATGTGCAGCACATCTAACATGCACATATTCACCACCCAAAAATGTTTTATTCGCCTCTCTAAGATAAGTTTTCAAATATCCCAAGGCGACATCATTAGAGGAGGCATTATCAACAGACACTGTCAAAACCCGTGTCAACCCCCACTCATTTATTGCGGCCTCCAAGGCCTTCCCAATAGTCTCACCCTTGTGATCAACTATTTGACAAAATTTAATAATTTTTTTGTGAAGAATCCAATCAGAATCAATAAAATGGGCAGTCAAAGACATGTAATTGAAATTTTGGACAGAAGTCCAAGTATCAGTAGTGAGGCAAACTACCATACCCGCCAATTGGCCCCTCAAAACATCTTTAGCTGTTCTGTACATCTTTTTAATATCTTTTGCCACAGTGTGGCGAGAAGGAAGCAAAAATCTAGGTTCCAATTCTCCAACCAGTTCCTTAAACCCTCTCCCTTCCACAAACTGAAAAGGTAGCTCGTCTATGATCACCATACGAGCTACCTTCCTTCTACACTCATCGGGATTATACTTCGTAAACCCCTTCAACGTTGGACCACCACTACTCCCATCCGCCATTTTTTTTAGTCCAACTTCTAGTCTAGATTGATTCTTCTCCAATAAAGATCTTAATATTGGACTCTTCTTGCATTGTTCCTCTAAATGGACCTTTAGCTGGGATGTACCGTGTTTCCTATAGTGACATCCATATA
Source organism: Cyclocarya paliurus (assembly GCA_029856935.1). Taxonomy (NCBI): domain Eukaryota; kingdom Viridiplantae; phylum Streptophyta; class Magnoliopsida; order Fagales; family Juglandaceae; genus Cyclocarya; species Cyclocarya paliurus. Next base: position 14,228,802 of record CM056945.1, on the reverse strand, counting down.
TTTTCCCACAATAATTACATTTGGCTTGAGGGTTATTGGGGTCACCATCCTCTAGTTTGGTAAAGTGAGACCAAACTATGGACACAGGTTTCTTGCTCTGTGTCGGTGGGGGGATGGGGGCGGGGCAAGGTGTACTTGAAGGGGTTGGAATTGGCTCAGTAGGAGCCAATTCTGGGGCAGGAGTAGGGATACTAGTAGGGGTAAGAGAGCTGTCACTGTAATCCCTTTGAGAAGACATCCCTGATTTTTCAACACAAAAAAATTAAAAAAAATTAAATAAGGCACAATGCAAAGTGAACACAACAAATCAATTTGGGGTTTCAATTGAAACCTCTAAAAAAAATTAGGGTTTCGGATTGAACCCCCAAATCAATTTGGGGGTTCAATCCGATACCCCTAAATAAATTGGGGTTTCAATTGAAACCCCTAAACTTCAATTGAAGGGGTTTCAATTGAAACCCCTAAAAAAAATTAGGGTTTCGGATTGAACCCCCAAATCAATTTGGGGGTTCAATCCGATACCCCTAAATAAATTGGGGTTTCAATTGAAACCCCTAAACTTCAATTGAAGGGGTTTCAATTGAAACCCCTAAAAAAATTAGGGTTTCGGATTGAACCCCCAAATCAATTTGGGGGTTCAATCCGAAACCCCTAAATAAATTGGGATTTCAATTGAAACCCCTAAACTTCAATTGAAGGGGTTTCAATTGAAACCCCTAAAAAAATTAGGGTTTCGGATTGAACCCCCAAATCAATTTGGGGGTTCAATCCGAAACCCCTAAACAAATTGGGATTTCAATTGAAACCCCTAAACTTCAATTGAAGGGGTTTCAATTGAAACCCCTAAAAAAAATTAGGGGTATCGGATTGAACCCCCAAATCAATTTGGGGGTTCAATCCGAAACCCCTAAATAAATTGGGGTTTCAATTGAAACCCTTAAACTTCAATTGAAGGGGTTTCAATTGAAACCCCTAAAAAAAATTAGGGTTTCGGATTGAACCCCCAAATCAATTTGGGGGTTCAATCCGAAACCCCTAAATAAATTGGGGTTTCAATTGAAACCCCTAAAAAAAATTAGGGTTTCGGATTGAACCCCAAATCAATTTGGGGGTTCAATATGAAACCCCTAAATAAATTGGGGTTTCAATTGAAACCCCTAAACTTCAATTGAAGGGGTTTCAATTGAAACCCCTAAAAAAAATTAGGGTTTCGGATTGAACCCCCAAATCAATTTGGGGGTTCAATCCGAAACCCCTAAACAAAATTAGGGTTTCGGATTGAATCTGAAACCCCTAAAAAAATTTCACACACAGTCAAACACATGCACAAGCAGAATCCACAGCACACAATTTCACAATCATTCCCATCCTCCATCTCCGATTCAACCCATCCTTCCTCCAATCTCCGATCCAAAACTAAAAAATAAAAAATAAAATCGAAACGAGAGACAGAGTGCGAGAGAGTCAGAGACTGAGAGTTTTTCTTCTTACCTTTGGAGTTTGGAGTTCGGCGCAGTCGTGCGAGAGGGTGAGATTGAGGTCTGAGTCTCTAAGAGAGCCGCCAAAGAGAGAGTGCGAGAGAGTGAGAGAGAGAGAGGAGTGCGACTGTGCGAGAGAGGGAGCTTGAGGTCTGAGAGAGCGCGAGGGCGAGAGAGTCAGAGACAGAGTGCGAGAGAGTGCGAGAGAGCGCGAGAGAGAAGCTTCGAGCCTTCGAGAACGACGAGAGGAGTGAGGGGAGGGGGGGTAAACCGGGGTTATACCCCTTATTAGTGAAACGGCGCCGTTTTCTCCATAGACAAAACGGCGCCGTTTCATTAATAAGGATTTTTTTTTTTTTAAATATATAATATAAATATATATATATATAATATATATATATATGTATGCAGGGCGGGGCGGGGTAAAACCGGAGCGGGGCCGTGCCCCCTCCGTCCCCCGCCCCCGTTTCTCTTCAGGGTGTGGGGCGGGGCCACCCGCACCCCGGGGTGGCGGCCCGGTTCCCCCGCCCCGCTTGGGCGGGGGCGGGGCGGGCGGGGCGGTGCAGCGGGGTGCGGGGCCCCGCTGCCCACCCCTAGGTGAATCCGAAGGGAGAAAGGAAAAAGAAAAAAAAAAGAAAAAGAGAAAAAGAAAAGAGAATGAGGAAAAAAGAGATCCAGCTTTTCAACTGTGATTTCGAAAGTGATCCAATGAAAAAGATTTTAAAACCACTAGATAAATAAAATAATTCAAACTCAAAGAAATGCTCAATTAAAACGGTAAAAATAATTTTTCACAATTTAAAATATTCTAAAATAATATTCTAAAACTCCAAAAATAATAATTAATAAAAATAGGAAAATCCAATAAAATAATAAAATAAAACCTCTAAAATATTAAAACAAGAGAATTACGCAATAAATAATTAAAATAAACCTTCTTTAAAAATATACTAAAATCCGAGATGTTACAACAAAGGTAATGAGAATATTTTCGACACCATTCTAGACCCAACTAGTGATCATTTGGTTAGACATACACAATACTTCAAACTCATATGACGCGTTCCAAAAAACCCATATTTTACCACCCAACTTAGCATTATTGCAATAGTTCGAGAGCCCCAACAAATAGGCCATCCGATCCATTTTACTAACTTTCGAAAAGGGTTTTGATATCGCTACAATAGCCACTTTAAACTTCCTCACCATCCAACACAAACATTTCTTTGACGTGCCTAAACTGCGCACGTTCCACACTAACATGTTATCCATCACAAATTAAGTTTAGTAGGACGGGATAACACCCGTTGGGATTGATGTACTGTGTGTGTTTTGCCACTAAATCGTGTCGATTCTTGGAGGTCAGTACCTGATTCATAACATTTATCTTTCATGATCAATTGTGGCCTACACTCTGTTTCACCATCAGACTTGCTCTCAGGCATTCCTTCATCACGAAAAAGTTCCTCCATGTTTGTTACATTAGCTCTACATTCTAATTCTAGCAACTCTGAACCCAGCGTTATGTTTTCCTCCCCAGACATCTCTCCCAAAGTACCCCATTCCACCACTTACATTCCATCCTAAGGCGACACTATGGATCCACCTCCATCATGTAGGACACTCAGGCTCTTAGATAGCTCTGTTTCCACTAGCTTCACTAACTCCTCTTCCACAACTCCCTTGCCTACCAGAATGCCATCACCATCATGGCCAGAACTATCAGGTTGATCCTTTATCGTCGTGCCCTTTGAATGATTTGTTTCCATACGCTATCCACCATTTGCCATAATCTCGCCTTCCTCTAACTCAATGATGGTCAATTCATTAGTCATTTGCTTTCCTTTATTAATGGTAGTACAACCCGCTGAACTCTGTGGATCTACCGTCTCCATCGTATTATCCATAGGCACCTCATCTTGTTTTGACAATTCCTTCCAAGCTTGTCTTGGAACCTTGATCCACTCACTACCCGAAGGCTTCCTGTACTCACCTATTCTGCAGATCGCTGCCGTGTGGCCTTGTCGACAACATGTAGTATAATAGAACCCCATTTTTTCGTATTTCACAGCTTCCTAGATTGTCTTATTCGTTGATACCACGATCGGGAAACCTTGCACCGGTTCTTTCTTCAGATCCACCTCCACATAGATGCGCGCACCCGTTGTTCTCGTCTAGTTCAAAGTTGCATGGTCAGTGCCAAAATAACGACCAAATCTAGTGGCTAAAATCTGCAAACAATCTTGCCTATATAAATGCATGGGAAGCCCATGCAAGAAAATCCACTATGGTGCAAGAGAAGGTTCAATATGAAGATCAAAATCCTTTGTCCATTTGAATAGACGGAACATGCAACCTTCCATCAATCCGCCTTCTCGTGCCCAGCCATGTACAAAATCCCATTCCGAATGCATCCGAAGAAGCACATGATGCCCATCCATGAAACTAATTGTAGGACTTTCCAATAACCCCGGCCCCATGATTTAATTATATGACGATGAATCTTCTCTATCGGAGGACTTATCCGAGCAAACTACAAAACCAGAGCAAAACAAAAAACCATTTGCTGCCTTCGTCATCTCCAAATCAGTAAATATGAAACTTGGTTCCCCATTGACATCAACCAGATATCGCATTGGCATCTTTGAAGGAAGACGAGTCCTCCTTAACCATTGATTGTGCCTACGTTGGCTTAACTAGAAGACCACCCTCGGTGGCCCCCATGGGTGTCGAATACACCAAGTGGGCCATGGGCACGCCCTAGGCCCAGAAATCAAAGACTCCTAATAAGGCAAGTTTGAGAATCACAGAGTGTCCCAAAAGAGGTTAAAAAAAGAGTTATTATTCCATAATATAAAATAGCTAGCAGTGTAGTTATGACAAGCTATACAGATCATAATATTCAATACCACGAACCGTTGACATATTGACTATAATGAAAATGAAATACTCATAAGCTGAACTAGCTAAAACATACTACCAGTAACCACTCCCAAAAAAACCACTCTAAGGCCAAGACAATATATAATGTAATATTAACTACCCAGTTGTAAATGAAAATATACCAAAACCGATGCAGAGATCACAGGAAAGATTTGATGATTCTAAGCCACTTCTATAATGTATGGCCTAGTAGATTGGGATCCTCGATTCTTCAATCATACAGAGTTTTGGCAGATTGCGTTTTTTTTTTTTTTCATGCTTCAAGGTTTTCTCAACGTACATCTCATTTTTAGATATGGCTTTTTCTATGGATTTGGTCTTTCGGACATTTTTCGATCTCTTCATTGATCTCCCATTCTTCACCTTTTTAATTGGAGCACCAGAAGCTGAGTTCTGAGCTCCAGACTCTAATGTGTCCATTGTTTGAGGTAGATCAGTAATAGTCTCTTCGGATATATCCATTGAAATGTCAGCTTTTCTTTTCTTCTTATTCTTGTTCTTCGCTATTGCCGTGTTTGAGAGGCAGACAGACTTTATCTCTCTCACCTGCTCACTTGCTCTGCATCGAGGTTTTGTGGCATCTGACAATTGATAAATTAAAATAGCAATTGGTATGTAGTTGGTGCACCAAAGTGTCTGTATCCAGAAGAACTCGAGAGAGAAACATTAGATAGATTGAGAGAATGAGAAAAGTGATGATTTAAATCGGGATATGGAAAGGGACTTTTAAATGGCAGTTTTTGTAATTAACCAAAACTATAAAAGCATGCTTGACGGACGATATTAAAACCCACAAGTATGAGAGCATGATTGACCGATGGGGTTAAAAAATATCTAAACTATACATATTCTTGTTCATTCAAAGATATAAAATCAAATTATTACTTACCTCTGTTAAAACAAATCATAAAAGATATAAGATTTTATTTTTATCAAAATTATAAATCAAGCTCTCAATTAATTAAAATTATTCTATATTATAAGAAAAATATGATTGACCTCATATTTCTCAATAAATATGAAGTAAGAGCGATAGATCGTTGTACACATAAATAACTAGGAAAAAATCAATCTAATAAATAATACTACTATATCATCATTAATGAAGTTTCATACTCAAAATTAGTTGAAAACATAACTAGACATATTGATAAAAATAAATTCTAAAATTTGAATGTAAATAAACATCAAAATAATATTTAAAAAAATAAAAAAAAAATTACAAACCAGAAAATGTAAACGTAGTCGTAGAACCTCTCTTTCTCAAATCCATAACTCCTCCCGTATCGTTAATACTCCTGTCCAGTCTTGTTTATTTTTTCCAGATCTCGTTCGGCGTGTAGATGATAAGTGTATTTTTTCCAGATACTCATTCGGCTTTAACGAGATATTTTTAGTTATTAAAATTTAAAATTACCTTTCACATCATCAATAATAAACTTTTTGTGGTGGATAGTGTGAATTCAGGAATTGATACAAAATCAAATACTAGAAGCACTAAGTAAAATAAAAGAGTATTGATGTCAAATAAATAAATAAATAAAATATAAAAGCACGAAAACATAGGAAAAAAATTTCAATTCTTTTTAAAAGAAGAATATTTGCAATTTGAGGTGCTGCGAGATCATGACAAATTTGAAATTTCTGGTTAAAAATAATACAGCACATAAAATAAAATAAAATAATTTAAAAAATATCATTCAATATGATAAAAGGCTGCATTGAAAACTGAAGTTTAATTTTAAAAATGTTATTTAAAAATATATTTAATAGAAATTTTTTATAGATGAAAGAGATGAAATAAATTAGACAAGAACATAATTAAACTAAGTTACCTATAAAATTAAAGGACAAACTTCGACAACATTATTAGTATTAAGTGGGAGTTCCATTTCATCCCTACTTGTAATTTTACACATACAACTATATACTCACCTGTCAGTTATTGAAATTGTAAAACTTTTAAAATTTAAAATTTGAGATTTCAAATTCAAAAAGAAATAATTAACAAAATATAACTTGTTGACAATATTCTACTACAACAAAATTATTAATGATGATTATAGTCGTTGTTAGTTCTATAATTATCTTTGCAATTACTTTCTCATTTGGTGAGAAATTCTTCCGCTAGTGTATTTGCGACCAATATGAATGACGGTACAATTTTGATAGTTAAAAGTGGTATAAGTGACGAATTAAAGTTTTTCTCATTAAAAATAAACATTTAGCTACTAGTTTTATATCGTAGCTAGGGCTGTAAAACGGTCGGTCCGAACCGAATGAACCAGACCGAGACCGGACCGGACCGAAAATCCCATGGTCGGTTTCGGTCTAATATGTAGGAGTATTTTTGTCCTCGGTCCGGTCCTGGGGTCGGGATTTTCTAAATCGGACCGGACCGAATCAAAAAAATTTTATTTTTATTTTTATAAATATATTATTTTATATAATAATTGTATAATAAATTGTGTAATTAATAAATATGTTATTAATACTTGTTAATATTCTATAAATTAACAATATTTTATATATATCTTCATATAACCTATCACTATTAACAATATAAAATTTTAAATATGTTATTAACACTTGTTAATATTCTATCAATTAACTAATATATTCTATCAATTAGTTAATTATATAGTAATTATATAAATTAATAATGTAATTTTCATCTAATTTATTATCATTGACCAATTAAAATATTTTTTTATTGAGTTTGTTACATAATTCATATTAATAAGTCATTTAGTTTAATTTAGTATTTTAAATAAAAAAATTTTATTAATTGATTTAAGAAAAAGAAAAAAGAAAAAAAGAAGGCCGGACCGAATGGACCAGACCAGACCGATAGTTCAGTCCGGAAAAAATGGTGGACCGAAAAGTTCGGTCCATGGCCGGACCGGACCATTTACCCCCTTAATCGTAGCTAAAACATTACCTTCTACAAAGATAAATTGGGTTGCATAAAATTAATTATTAAAATATAATGAACAAAAAATTATATCTTCACTAAATTTATTATTTATGACAAAATGTCATTTACCTATCAAAAAAAATTAAAGAGAAAATGCAACTCGTTGACAATATTCAAATGTAGCAAGATTGTTAGCGATGATTACAATTATTGCTAATTCTATAATTATTGTCATAATTACTCTCTATGCTTATAAATTTGTGGCCAATAAAAATGACAATATAATTTTGATTGTTAAAAGTGATATTAGTGACGAATTTAAATTTTTTCTTACTGAAGATAAACCTTTAGCTACGAGTTTTATATTGTCACTAAAATATTACCTTTTGCGAAGATAAATTGAGTTGTAAAAGGTCCTGTAACATCCCGGATTTTAGTGTATTTTTAATGAAGGTTTATTTTAATTATTTATTGTGTAATTCTCTTGTTTTAATATTTTAGAGGTTTTATTTTATTATTTTATTGGACTTTCCTATTTTTATTAATTATTATTTTTGAAGTTTTAGAATATTTTAAATTGTGAAAAATTATTTATTGGGCTTTCTTATTGTTAATTATTGTTTTAGATTTAATTGATCTTTAATTTAAATTGGTTTGTTTGTAGGTTTTAAAATTACTATTGTTTTATTAAAGCATTTCACTGCGTTTGATTAATTTTAATTAGTGATCTGCAATTTAATTCCTCTTTATTTTAAAGGAGGTTTTTGTCAGAGTTTAATATTTTATGTTAGTTAATTTTGAGTTAAATTGATTTATTTATTTTAACTGTTTTAAAAATAGTTATTGTTTTATTTGAATATTTCACTGCGTTTGGATTACTTTATTTATTTAGTGATTTTAAAATCGTTTTCGTTGGATCACTTTCGAAACCCAAGTTGAAAAGTCTGGATCTCCTTTTTCTTCTTCCTCTTTTTCTTTTTCCCTTTTTCTTTTCTTCTTTTTCTTCTTTTTCCCCCAGCCCCGATCGGATCTCTCTCTCTCTCCTCACCCACGCGTGCTACGGACTTACCGCTGCAGTGCCGCCGTCGACCGGCGGTGGTCGACACCGCCGGTGCCGTTCGACTCCCCGTCGACCGGCGACCCTACCGTACCATTTTCAGGCCGGCTAACGCCGCCGTTAGCCGTCAGTAGCCGTGCGAAGCCGCGGTGGTTTTTGCACCGTTCCGCCGCCGTCCGGCCACCTCCGGCCACCAGCTCCTAGCCACATCACCACCGGCCCATTTCCGTCCTAACCGACCCAACCCCGGCCCCGATCCGTCGCCGGAGCCGCCTCAACGAGCATCAAACCCGAAACAACTTTTCCGGCCTTCCACCGCCGTTTCGGCTGCTACCCACGGCCAACCATCACCACCATTAGATTCCCCACCTCCTATAGGCCCTACCCTATCAATTTCAAGTCTTCATTTGACCCCGTGTATTTTTGGGTTCACTGTGAATTTCGGCCATAGTGTTTTTGCACTGTGACAGTTGTTGTTTTGGTACTTCCAGTTCCTCCGTGATCCTCCATAAATTATTTTAAAGCGCTGTAAGTATTTCCTAAACAATTCTTTGAGATTTAATTATATTTTTGCAATTAACTGCTATATTTTATATATATGTATCCTAGTTGGTTCCGGACTGAGTCCGAGGAGTTCGGGGGTGGTTGGATTGATCAGAGTAATTGTTGTGTGTGATTATTGTGATCTGGTTGTGAATTGGAGATTGGATTATTTGTGGATTTATTAATTGTTGGAAATTGAATTATTTGTGGATTGATCAATTGTTGGATATTTTGGTTGTATTGTGATTTTGGGAGTTGATCATTGGTTGTGAGGATTGATCTGGTTCATTGCATTTTTGCACACATGACATGTTTGTAAATTGAAAACTGAGTTTTCGTGTATAGCATTCATGTTCATGTGATTATTTTGAAAACTGGGTTTTCATGAGAATTGGATTTGTGGGTGCGTGTGTATCACGACCCCAAGTCGAGATGGGGCATTATCTCGGTGGAGCTCCTCTGGTCACTCGGGAGCGTAAGATACTGAGTAATGTCCCCTGGGTTGTCGCCGGGCGACAACGGGATCGGACGTTGGACGTGCCGACTCCGTGGCCCTTCTGCTGGCGGGGGCTAGAGGATGACCTGGCCACGAACGCATCGGGTGCGGAACTGGGCATCTCTCGTAAAGTAGCCAGGACGTGCGGATGATCCATAGGGGAGACCATGGTGCATATGGTTAATTGGATAAATGGAAAAAGAGCTATTTTCTGGGAAAATAGCGTGAGTTGTTTTTGTGTATCATTTTCTGGGAAAATGATGGATAATGATTTTTGTGTGCCATTTTCTAGGAAAATGGTGGAAATTGTTTTACTGGAAATGATTTTTGAGCCAATGAGATTTTTGGCATGCGTTGCACTATTTCATTTGCATCATGGGCATGCATGGTTAGTTGTTTAGATATGGTTATATCTCTGGACTTGGTTAGGTTATAACTTACCTGCGGTACCATTTTATGGTACTGCAGACTTTGTTGATGATGCAGATGCCGAGCCTGAGGATCTGGCTCTGCCGGAGGAGTGATCTGGGATCACTCGAGTTGTAGCTTTTATTTCAGACTTGTATTTTATTTTCTGGGACTTGGCTTTATTTTTAAGGTATTTGTATTTTGGATTTCTGTATTAATTAAAATTCTGGTACTAGTAGACTTTATTACCTTCCGCTGTGTTTTTAACTGTGCACTATTTATTTGTTGCACACACTTGACACTTGTCGTTGGGATACGTGACCGATTGTCATCATCCCGGGTGTCTCGATTTTCGTGCTGGTTCGTACATGGAAATTCGGGGGCGCCACAGGTCCATTATTAGACTAAAATTGACAAAAAATTATAGTTCCACTAAAACTTGTTATTAATGACAAAATGAAACTAGTTGACAATACTTTACTCCAACAAGATTATTAGCAACGATTATAATCATTGCTAATTCTATAATTGTTGTCATAATTACTTTCTAATTTGATGAAAATTTTTTCTACTTATATATTTACGACCAATACAAATAACGGTATAAGTTTGATTGTTAAAAATAATATTAGCGATGAATTTTAAAATTTTCTTCATTAAATATAAACATTTAGCTACAATTTTTATATTGTCGCTAAAATATTATCTTTTGTGAAGATAAATTAGATTCTAAAAAGTTGATTATTAGACTAAAATTGACAAAAAATTACAGTTTCACTAAAACTTATTATTTATGACAAAATGAAACTAGTTGGTAATACTCTACTACAACAAGATTATTAGTGATGATTATAGTCATTACTAGTTCTATAATTGTTGTGAAAATCATTTTCTTATTTGGTGAAAAATTTTCCTGCTTATGTATTTGCGATCAATATAAATGACGGTACAATTTTAGTTGTTAAAAGTAATATTAGCAATGAATTTAAAATTTTATTCACTAAAGATAAATATTTAACTACGGTTTTTATATCGTTGCTAAAACTTTTGTCGATAAAAGTAATTTTTCTTATAGTGATCATAATATTCATGTCCTAACCTATTGTGAAGTTGTTTGAATATGACTGTTTTTTATTGCTAATTTTAAAAAATTATATAAAGAAGAAGAAATGGTATAGACGAAAACAGACAAAATCTACCTATTATTTTTTAAGAAATAATTTCATCCGACATATGTAAATAAATGGCAGAATCTTATGCTTAGGAATCATGAAATTAGAAGTACGTACAAAGTTTGCAGCTTTTATCAAAAGAGGCATCTCACGCATCATCTGAGCTGATTCCACTATTATTCTAAAAGAATAATGATAACCTTATCATTCTTTTATTATTTTGTTTAGTTTCTTTTAATTATTTTATTAAAGAAGTAATTATTAGTGAGATTGTATATTTTAAAAATTTTTTTTAATGATTAAAGATGTTAAAAAAATATTTTAAAAAATAAAACAGAAACTAATATACCAAGAATAGTAAAGAAGTTGTAAAATAGTTCCTATCATTACCCATTCAAAAATATATACAGTTATTAAAAAAACTCAATTAGTAGAACAAATGATAAATAGTGGAATAAGAAGACCACTCCAAGTTATTCCTTACACAAAAACCAACAAGTTTTTCTTACATGACTGCATGCTCTGGTTCTTAAGCCTTGGCAAGGTGGGCATCGATGTCTTTAGTGATATTAACCATCATATTGAGGTACTTAATTGGAGCAGGCACTTCCTCTCTCAATTTCTCATATTCAAGAGACACTTTCGCCAAGCTCCCATTACCCTTTGGAGTAACCTGATAAGTGGCCTAGCTTAATGCTCTTGTAATACTTCATGGGATCTCCTTCAATACCCACAAGAGTTACTGCCCTGTTTGCATCATCTAATTCAACTTTCTCCTTGAAAACCTCAGCATTCCCCTCTGTGGTTTTCACAAGAAAAAACCGGGACATCAAATTCAGTTTCACAAGAATATATATATATATATATATATATATATATATATATATATATATATATATATATATATATAAATATAAATATGCGCGCGAGCGGCGCGCAAGGACACCAAGCAAACTCAACTTTCTTAACAATAATTTAAAACATCTAGGACGATACGTACTAACAATACAATTTTGTGCATTCCAGAACATTTCTCAAGAAAATAATTTTATATAACAGCTAGGCCTAGTTTATCGTTAAACACCATGTTATGATCAGGACCATATATTTTCCAGGCTCATAACAAATTAAAAAATTTCTTGTATAATCACGTAAACTCTGAGTATTACAGGAGAAAATGGGAGCGAACTCGAAGAGGAGCACCATGCATGCATGTATATTTAACCACGTCCAATGTGCTCTTTATAGTCAAAACAACTCATATCTAAAGTTTGGAAAAAGTAACTAGACGAGCTTGGCAGCCTTACCCACTGTATATTTCCAGACCTTGATAGAGCCATGTGTCGTCCAATCACCTTCATGCACCTCAACTCCCTGAACAATGTCAGGAGTGGCTGTGGGAACGTGGTTGGCAGTGGTCCTTATCAGCTGCTGCCTTTATTTCTGTTTCAGCCTCTACCTTACCCTTTAGAGCCATATTTTCCTACACAGCTAAAACCACTCAAACAAATCAACAATGTAGCAACTCAGTTCTAATAAATCTGATAAAAACTAAATACGTAAGATGAATGGAGACGATTTTGCTTCCTGCGATATATAGAAAAGTATATTGGCCAATTACGTGATTATTTGGATGAAGTTATATATCTAGCTATCTAGCTAGCACGGTTTTTTTTTTCTTTCTTTTTTAGCATTACATTATTTTAGGGGTTTTGCTACACAACCTCCTACTATTCACCTATACTCCATATTTTTTAATATTTTTAAAATTTTTTTTTTTGAATTTATTTTTTTAAAACTATTTCAAATTTTTTATTCACTATTCATATAAAAATTATTTAATAAAAAAAATTAATTTTTTTTTTAAATGGTGGAGTGTGGAGTGTGAATGAATAGTAGAAGGTTGAGAAGATTTTTTGTTATTTTAGAGAAGCATCATTTAAGAAAAGGAAAACGTTTGAGGTGGGTGGAGGAAGAGGTCCCCATGGCATCATATACCCTCGACGAGGCATGATCCATGAGAGGATTTCCCTTGAGAGTTGCTTGAGACCCAACCCATAAGGTTGGTCTAAGCAGCAATGCACCCCTCTTAGATTGGATCACACAGGTGGCACAGGCTCTTGTTATGATCTTAACAGTTAAAGACTTAACTAAATTAATATCCAACAATCATATTGATTGATACATGGAGCAGCAAAAAGAGAAAGAGTTATCATCAAGTTAGTGTCAATATAATGGACTGTCATGGACGTCAAATACAGGAGTATATTAGAATGCTATAATCTTTTTTTTTTCAAGCAAGCAAACTTTATTAAAATAAAAGATGATACATGTTAGACGGGGTGGGGTTCCCCAACAAAACACCCCAAAACAACAAACACAATGCAAGTGCGGTGAAAAAAAGAAAAAAAGGGGTTTCGAAACCAGTTTCTTGGTCTCTACCCAATCCCTACTAAGAGGGAAACGTCTTAAAAGACGTTTTGAAGGTAAGCCATCGCTGGAGGCGGTGCAAGTGAATACACTGTAGTTGAAAGTCTTGAAATATTTGTTGGTGAGATCCTTAGTCTCTCTCACAAGATCATTAGTTAGGGAAAGCAATAACCTGGATAGACCGGCAGGGGAAGAGTAGATTTGCAGCAGAGGAACAGTCAACCCATGCCTTTGGAGTGGCGTGTGAAGGCCACGTGCCTGTGGAATGGAGGAGTCGTCTAGCTGATTTGAAGGATCGGAGGGTGGGGAGTCTACTGGTGCGGCGCGTGTAGCCGACGGAGCTACCAGAGTGCATCGGCGCTTGAAGACCATGTGCGGAAACAAACCGCATGTGAGGGCCATGCGCAGACATATTAGGTGTGGTTCAGCGTCGTCCTAGTAGATCAGCGAGAGAGGAACGTCGTGGTGGGGCGTGTGTCTACTGTTCATGGCTGGAGTGCAATAGATCTAAGAAAATCCGTGTCGGTGAGAAAACACTACCATAAAAGCATATTCACAAATAGGAAGTGGAGAAGAAAACGAAAATGAAAAGGAGATCGAGAGGAAGGTGGAGCCGAAGCTCACCCCTTCCTCTCCAGCAATGGCATTGGTATGGATTGGTTTTTTTTCTTAGAGAGAAGACAGAGTTTCTCTGTCTAAAGCGACTAGCTTGCGCAATTTTACTAGTTTTTTAGAATGCTATAATCTTAAGAGCTAAAGTTTAATCAAATTAGTATTCAACAATTTTAGGATATTTGGATCAATGGTTGAGCCTGTAGCACCTTCCGGTTAATTCCCTCCACCCTCCAAAATCGTAGTTTGCCGTTGTTAGTGGTGGAAAGAGCTCGCCTTACTATCAACCCTCTTGTGATAGAAAATTGAGTAGATACCCTTAGATCTTGATTACATTAATAAATAAATAACATCAAAAAATAATAATATACTTCTATTTCATTGTTGTCTGGCTTTTGAAACATTCTACTGTTGATCGAAGTTATCAGCAGCTCATGGCAGATTCACACTTTAATTATAAAATATGAGAAAGAAATCAAGGTGGGATCTGCCAAATCATAGTTCGATTTTGACTTCATATTTGAGGAACTACTGCCTGGCCTTATCTGATACTACTATTATAAGAAAAAAAAGATATTTTAATATATGTATGGTAGTAACATTTGGAAATAATTAACATATATGTCAGTCCCCCTTTTGCTAAAGCATTTGTCCTTTTCTTTGAAAGTCATCAACAACTCTTGCACTCGCGTCTAAAATAAATACAAACAAGGTGGGATCTGCCAAATCATAGTTCGATTTTGACTTTTCGTATTGGGGAACTACTGCCTGGCCTTACCGTCTCCCTTTCGCTAAAACATTTGTCTTTTTCTTTGAAAGTCATCAACAACTCTGGCACTCGTGTCTAAAATAAATACAAACAAAAGAAATTAAATAATGATATTGTATAAAAATTGAAATCATTAGTAAGTGTAGCAACATCATAATATGTATTAGAGTTTATGTTAATGTCAATTAGCAACTTAAATCACGCATTTACACATAGTACTTAGCGGTGTTCAGACTTATTCAAAACCCCACACCAACTTATCTTAGGACCTGATCGGATATTTTTAAATTCTGACCTGTTGGAAAGGTTAATTAGTGGAAAAAAAATGATCGATTTCAATTATTTTCATCAGGGTGAAGAGCAGAAGACTAGGAATTCTAACCCGACCCAAAAATATATACAACAAAAGTAGAAGTATATATTAATATTATATATAAAGGAAACATTTCCTAGGAGCCCAACCCAACCCATTCTTTTGGGCCAAAAACTAACCAAACTAGCGAGTTTCAGCCTATAGGTTGCATTTAAATATTGAACTAAATTCACCTTAGCTCAATTTTTTATGAATAGTAATAAGTTGAATAGTGAAACAAGTTATGTGGAACCTATCTAAATTGAATTTAAAGTGTGTTTGAATGTTAAAATGAGTTTAGTATTTTTTATGGGAAGTTGAAAAAAGTTATGGGTCGCACATATAAATATGTGCTAAGTTGAAAAAAGTTGTAGATCCTAAGTATAAGGAAGTTTTGAGTTGAGATGAGTATTTTAGTAATTTAAAAGTTGAGTGTTTGGATATTAGAGTCAGCTTAAAATTAGACTAAACTCAACTGAGCTCAGCTGAGTCTTGTAACAAAATGCAGCCCCAGTCTAGTTGAAAGATGAAATTTGACTTTTGACCCAATCAACTAGGAAGAACAACGTTGTGGTCCTATGGGATAGAATGTAACCACAAAAGAAAATATTTGTACGCATTTGAAATTTTATATGCAAATTAAGTAAAATAGTTTCATCTCTAGAAGATATTGAAATGCCTATTTGAGGAGATAGTAAACAACTGGGATTTAAGACACTGTATACAAAGAGGGCAAGAAGCATTGTCTTTGAACAATAAAATTCAAATTCACAAATGAGCACATATTCCAACCAATCAATTTATTAATTAGTATGAGGGACCACAATAATAACACAATACTAACCAAGCAATACTAACCAAGCATTGATAAATAAAAAAACACTTAAAAACTATGTGTTGATGACGTGTTTCGCACAACGGGTATTGAGTTCAGTCACCTGCAACATAGAGGAAATGGTGGGCTCGGGGTTTTTATGGAAAACCTCTGATGTCAAAGTTAATATTTGTTTCTTAGTATATTTTCTTCTAAAATTTGAGAAAACCCATTGTTACCTGGTGTCCAGCTTTTATACTACATATCAGGGGGATAACTCGTACCCTTTGTTAGGGGTCAGTGTCTCAAGCACAAGTGCTAGGTCATACTCTTTAATACAACATGGTGTCTTGGGTTGTGCTTTGTTGGCAAGCGAGATGAGTGGTCACTTCTCGTGCACACCATCAGAGGCAGGGGTGTTGTCTGCAATCCTCATCTGTTTGCCAGATACGTTCCTTAAATGTGAGGTGTTCCTATAGATAGTGTCAGAGTTGGTGGGTTTTGTATGTCCACGTCGACATGGGCCTATTGGCTCAAGGGCTGGTGGGACTTGTACGGCTCGTTGGCCAGCCATGTTGATGGTTCAGAGCAGAACTTGGGCCAAGATGGACTTTAGTATTTTGGTCCGGCCCAATATAGACAATATGAGGATGGGCTTTCCATTCATCCTCAAAACTCTCGCTCAGAATTACTGAATATAGACAATATAATCTAAAAATATCAGAATGTCAAAAGAATATTCATCGTCATTCAGAACTTTGGGCTGTGTGTATGTGAGTATTGAAAGTTGAATATAGATAAAAGCTTCGAAATTACTAGTCACAAAACTTTTCCAAACATTTCTTTTTCTTTTCTTTGCTCCAAAAGAATAATGCAACCAAAACCTCTGTTTCACCAAGTTTGGTAGTCCTAGAGATGAAACATAAGTAATGATTTGTAGACAAGATACTGCATCAAGCAGATAGGTTTTGGTGGCTGATGCATCAAGCATTGGAGCCATCTGTTCGACCAAATTTTACTAAGCCATCCTTTGAAGACAAGATACTGCATAGAAAGACTCAAACTTTTCACTAGTGTCCTGCTCCATATTGAAATCTTAGAATTGAGCTTTCAGCACTAAACATTTTCATCTATTTAAATTCCCCCTGTTTCTATCCCTTTTGGAAATGGGGTATGAATTCCTTGATTTGTTCAAAATTGTGACATGGAACATTGTCAAATAAGTGATTCTTTTAACCTCAAAATGTTGCAATATTAGTAAGGTCAAACAATTCGTAACTGAAAAGAACTTTATTGTTACCAACAGTAAGAGCTTCGGTTATATGCCTCGGGATTATATAGACATAATGAACAATCATGAAGAAATATGTCTGATGCATACTCAAGAACAAAAACTTTTGGCATCTTGCTACAAACAATCATGAAGGAGATAGAGGTCATTGCCAAGAACTAAATCCTAATCCATGATCTAGAGTGCATTTGAAGGGTTGACAACCACAAGGGAAGAAGAATACTAGGGGCCTGCTCAAGTTTTCATTGCAATGAGAAATCAGAGAGTAGTTTTAGCTCTTTTGAGTGATTAATGGAAAAAAAACTTGGAGAGACAGCTTCAAAAGTGAGTTCATAGATGCTTTGATCAATAACTACAAAACTGGGTGACGCGATTTAAGATGAAAGAGTGTTTAGTTTAAATCAACAAGGTGCCTGTCCCTAGCATATGGATGCCAAAGAAAAGAGCACTTAGGAAGCTCAACAGATCCACTTGAAATAGATTGGGAACAGGAAAAAAAAGGTAAGAATACGTAAAAACTAACCATTGCTCAACTAATTAAAATTAAAAAATAGCACTTAGGACTAGCTATGTTTGCATTTTTTTTAACTCAAAGTGGATTAAAATTAAATCCGAGATACGTGATGAGGGGGTTGGTTGCTCCATACAAAATTCTCATTATATTGATTATAGTGCTCGGAGGGAGAAAAGGGGGAAAAAAAAGAAGGGGAAAAATAACTATTGTTTTAGGCTCATGCATGTTTTTTGGTTAAGCTACGGTGGAAACCGCCAAATGCGGTTTACTTTGATTCAACAGTTGGGTCGATTGGTTGTAGCTTGAAACCACACCTAGGAGAAAGACATTGCAATTGGTTGTTTTGGTGCATTTTGTAAAAGAACGCCAATTACACAACCTCCATGTTCTCATTAAGGAAAATCAAGAACGATATATAGCTAGAGACGGAAGAACTCGCTCCTCAACAACACGGATAGGAAAATGGAGTCTGTACAACCAGCAAAAATGGGGTGGCCCGGGACCCATGCATCTTGAAGATACGAGGTTAAGGAATTCGCCGATGTCGGGTGTGTGATCAGTAGAGTCGTGAAATCGCGGTGGAGCTTGGATTCCATGCACACTCGGCGTTTGAGTCACATAAGGCTCACACATAGGTTGGATAGTGGCGATTCTCGGCTTATCTTGTAGATTGATTACTTGAAGTTCATTGATTGGCGCAGAGTCAATCGGTTGCGATAGTCTGGCCAACTTAGTCGAGAAAAAAAAAATACAAAAAAAAAAAATCAAAAAAGGAAAAAAGGCATTCATAATGGAGAGAGAGAGAGAGAGAGAGAGAGAGAGAGAGAGAGAGAGAGAGGGGAGGTTTTGAGACAGGAGTTCCCAGACTAATTAGGATGTAGAAACGTGTAAACTATTCACATATCAATATATAAATCATAAGAACTTTATTCAATTTTTTTTTTTTTTTTACACAACATATAAAACTGATTATAAATTTTTATTCCAAGGCATAAATAGTAAAGAGCACCAACTGTACTCTTCATTCACAACACACGATAATTTTTAAAACAAACCTTAAGTTGCTTAGATACATAAACTGCTTTGGTTGTCATGCTTAAATGCCATAACAAGGACCAGAAAATGCATATACCCTTATGATTATGCCTTGGCAATTAGGAATGCATCAATGTCTTTAGTCATGGTAACCATCATATTGTGGTACTTAATTGGAGCAGGCACTTCCTCTCTC
The DNA here is from genome assembly GCA_029856935.1 of Cyclocarya paliurus. Lineage (NCBI taxonomy): Eukaryota > Viridiplantae > Streptophyta > Magnoliopsida > Fagales > Juglandaceae > Cyclocarya > Cyclocarya paliurus. Next base: position 14,209,775 of record CM056945.1, on the reverse strand, counting down.
AGTTTCTCATGTTCAAGAGTCAACTTGACCAAGCTGCCATTACCCTTTGGAGTAACCTGAAAGGTGCCCTTAAAGCTCTTGAAATAGTTCATGACATCCCCTTCAATGCCCACAAGAGTTACTGCCCTGTTTGCATCATCTAATTCAACCTTCTCTTTGAAAACCTCAGCATTCCCATCTATGGTTTCACATTAAGCAAACAATTAAGGACATCAAATTCAATCTCACATGAATATATATACATTGACACCAAACAAAATTAGTTGTCTAACAGTAATTTGAAAAATCTAGTACGTACGATCCTAAAGGTAATGTCCATCGCTGAGAAAAAGATATTATAAATTTTGCAAGGCATACCAAATGCGCATTCCAGAACAAAAAGCACGCAAAACAACTCGTCTCAAAAGTTTGGAAATGATAACTTGCTAGACTTGGTTGATGCATGGCCTTACCGATTGTATAATTCCAGAACTTGATAGAGCCATGTGTCTCCCAATCACCTTCATGCACCTCAACTGCTTGTATAATGTTAGGAGTTGCTTTGGTAAAGTGGTGGGTAGTGCTCCTGAAGATGTTGTAGAACTTATCAGCAGCTGACTTTATTTCTATCTCAGTCTCCAGCTTACCCTTTTGTAACAACCCGACCCTAATATTAGGCTATAGATACATTTTATGTATTTTCTTATAGCTATAATAATAATATAATTATTATTATTATCATCAGATTTTACATTTGTTCTTTTAATAAGATTATTATCATTTTATTTTTATTATTTTATTATGACCCGATTTTTACAATAGCCTAGAGTTTTATTTGAATTTAAACATTATTTCTCCCTATCTCCACCCATAAGCCTCATCCTTATCCTCTAATTAATAATTCCAAATCCTATTAGGAAACCAAACTCTCAACTTCAAATCCTATTAGGAAACCAAACCCTCAACTCCAAATCCTATTAGGAAACTCAACTCCAAATCCTATTAGGAAACCAAACTCTCAACTCCAAATCCTATCCCATCTCCTTATGGTCACAATACCCTTCTCCTTGCTTATAAAACCCACCCCTAGCCGAGACCTCCAGAAGAAAATATAAGAAACCACAACCACCGCCAGCCTCTTCTCTCTCTCTCTCTCTCTCTCTCTCTCGGTACTATCTCTCTATCTCTCGGCGTCGCACCACCCAGCCCAGTAAACCAGCCGCGTCGCCTCACTCCTAGCCACCCAGAGCCACCGTCGCCTCGTCTAGCCAACCCCCGTCACGTATCCTTCGGTGACGAGTTACGAAATGAGATTCAGGAAGTAGCGCTGCAAGGTAAGTAGCATGATCATACCCTTACACGTATGTACGGTAAACGACATGTCTTTTATAAAATATTATGCATGAATAACCTCCATTGGAAGCCCCTTTTTAAGTACCCAAGACATGATAAAAATATGGAAATCTATGATTTTATGTAAATAATTATGCATCAAGTTATTTATGAAAATTCATGATTTTATGAAAGAAATTATGTATCAAAAGATTTATGAAAAGTCATGATTTTATGTGAAGATTTATGCATTAAAGTATTTATGAAAAATCATGATTTTATGTGAGAAGTCATGCATCACGACATGTTATGAAAGAATGCGATTTCATTTGAAATCTATGATATGATATGACAAGATTTGACAAGTATGAATGTGATTTCTTTTGAAATCTATGATATGACAAGTATGCAAGTATGATTATGATGAAATAAGAATGATAAGATACGTAACGGCCTATGCTATGATATGAAGACGGTACCTATGTTATGGGCATATTGCATTGCCAGGTCGTACATGCTGGTAGTGCACCCAGTATGTTTTCCTTATGTATGGATTCCACAACCCGCGGCCACGGGCGGAATCAGAATCTATTTAGATTCGCTAACCCTAACTCACGGGGGTCAACAGTGGGTAACGGCCTATGACAAGTGAAAGATAAGCTCATGTTCATGTTCATGTTATTTACGTATGTATTTATAAGTAAGCACGTTTTTCAAGAAACCTTATGTTTATTATGTTTACTGTATGATGTGTGCTTATTGAGTATTCGACTCATTTTAGTTTGTTTTCATGTTTTTAAACCACCCCAGGTGATGAAATTTATGAAAATGAGACTGCAGGACAGGACTTGACCCCGGGAGGCGAGACAGAGGCGAGACAGAGGCCTAGACAGATTATGATATGATTAGCTTTTATGGTTTAAGATTTAAGTAAATTATGTTGATAAGCACATGAGACTTCCATATTTTTTTAAAATAAGTGCTTCCGCAGACTTTATGTTGGATTTTAAGTATTAATTAAATTATATTTTATTTATGGAATCTTTTGCATCTGGCTCGTTATTTAAAAGAAAAAGTTTTAATCAAGTTCAGTAGTAGCACACTGGCTCTTCGAAAAATTCTAAAATGTCTTTATTGGGGAGCGGGTTGTTACACCTTTAGAGCCATATTTTTCCTACACAGCTGATATCACTCAGAAACAATGTAGCTTTTCAGTACTAACAAACAAATCTGATAAAAAAACTAATTAATTAAGGAAGATGAATGGAGATGGCTTTGCTTCCCACTATATATAGAAGAGCGTAGTGGCATGTTACATGTGATTATTGGAATGGAACTATTAAGCACATGCTTTACAAAATGGGGGATGCTAACGAGGAGAAAAGCTTTGTTTAGGTTAGGTGTAACTGATTAAAAAGATTAGACATATAATATGTTGTATCAGTAGTGGAATTAAGGAAAAATATATAAGAAAAAGAAAAAAAAAAGAGAGAAAAATATGTAATTTCGTGATTTGCATATATATAAAGAATTTGCATGGATATTTCGTGCCGAGTAATGCTTGATACAATTTTAGGGTCTGGAAATCCCTCGCACACCCAAAATGTTTTTCCAAAAGGAGCGCGCGAGACTAGCTTACATATTCCAAAACTGTAAATATCATTTATTTTCTATGTCTATATCTATATAGATATATATATATATATATATATATATATATATATCCATCTAATTTCCTGATAAATTTTCTGATGTCACCATTGATAAAATCCAATTACAAATTTTTTTTGGTTCATTAAATTAATTATGTTGTTGAGTTCTACAAAGACCTCAAGAAACATTGAAAATCACTATTTGAGAGGTTACAGTCCAATCCACCTCCTTAGTCAGATATCCATACTTTACTTTTTAAGCAGGTTAAATATATATATATATACACTCTTACATTACCTAACCTATACTTTTTAAATGCATGAAATAAGAATTAATTAATCTGATGGAAAAGGTCTCTGTTACGTACGAGACAGCCTAAATATGCAGTTGTCTTCTATTATTGTCTTCTATTTTTGTTAAAAAATATAGATTTTGATCAAATAGATAAGTACTGGGGATGAGGTGTGAGCAACGATCTAGGGTAAGATCCCTTAGAAGGTGGCTGAGATCGAAGGGATCTTACGTGGGTTGGATAACATGAATGGGTGGGACAACCTAGGTTTTTTTCTCTGTCTTTGCGATTCCTCTAGCGTGGTCTGTGACGCCCCGACTCCCACATATGGAAACTGGGGAATCGTGAAGTCGGGATGATGATAACACGGGTCATATATCCCAACGATAAGCACCAAGTGTGTGTACATATAACGGTGTACAACAAAATAAAATAACAGATAATTCAAGTAAGTTGACTAAGTACCAGAATTGTTTAATACAAATTCTCAAAAGCAACAACGTTTTAAAAAAATAATACAGTTGTTTCCATAAAATAATACAAGGCTGAAATCCTCAGACTTTACATCTGCATCAAAATCTGCGATACCATAAAATGGTACCACAGGTAAGTAATGATCCAAACAAACCACGAGATAAAAATATATTAGTGACAATTATGCATGCATATGATGAAATATGCATGAGATCCAAAACATCATTTATCCCAAAAATGAGTATTTTCCCAATACATGCCAAAATCTCATTTTGGCCCAAAAATATATCTAGTAAAACATTTCCCGCCATTTTTCCAGGAAATGGTTCATACAAAAATCCTTTTATCCAACATATGCCATATTCTCAAAAAATAGCTCATTAATCCATTTTAACCGTATGTACCATGATCTCTCCCCTAGGGACCATCCATACACCTTGGCTTCCTTCGTCACACCATGGGTAACGACTGTGCGAGTGACTTCATAATGAGCAATGCCCTAGTTTCGCGCCAAGCAAGTTCGTGGGCAAGCATCCTCTAACCCCCACCAACAAGAGGGGCCACAGAGTCAGCACGAGAGCGTTACCATCTCGTCCGATCCTATTGTCACCCAATGACAATCCAAGGGACATCACTCAGTATATTCTAGAGTGACCAGAGGAGCTCCACCGAGATAATGCTCCATCTCAGCTTGGGGTCATGATACACATGCACCCAAAAACTATTTCTCATATGAAAATCTAGTTTTCAAATATACATATGAACATGTATGCAAATATGCGAAAACTCAGTTTTCATTTACATGCGTGCAAGTATGCAATGTACAATACATGACATAAATATCCAACAGCCAACAAATCCCCACATAATCCAATCGCACAATAACTCCATCCTCCAATCCATCCGACCCCCTTACTTCTCGGACTCAGTCTGGCACAACCAACCAATTTGTAGTAAATATGATTTAGTGCAAAAAATACATTTAAATCTCAAAATTTCTTTGAAAAAATACTTACAGCGCTATGATATACTTTTCGAAGGATCATGGAGATGCTAGAAGTGGGGCACAGTAGTGAACAATGCAATTTGCACTACGACTGTGGGTCTCAAAAATGGAAATTTTGGAAGGGAGCTATGGGAGGCTTGGGTTGGTTATGGAGGGGCTCATGGAGGTCAGTGAAATTGATGATGGTGGCTAGTGGCCGTGGGTGGCGGCGTACGGAGGAGATCGGCCAACTTTGAGGAAAAGAGGCCGTGGGATAGTGAGGGAAGGTGAGGGAAGGCGGAGCCACTGCTAGGGTGGGGAAGCCAGGGGAGACTCATCGAGGAGGGGGAGTTAATGGTGGTGGTGTGGTGGCTAGGTGACAGTGAACAACGGTGGAAAGTGGAGAACACCATGGGGCTTGGTGAGTTTCGTGGGAGCGGACGGTGGCAAGTTAAGGGTTGAGCTTAGTGGGGGATGATGGCTTGCAAGAGGGGAAGCTACTATGATGGTGGTGGCGCTGTTGGGCAGTGCACGGCGGTGTAAAAATACATAACCCGAATGGGTTCCACACGGCCAGCGGGGAGAGAAAGAGAGAGAGAGAGCGTGGGGAAGAGAGATCAGGGTGGGGGAGGTCGCCGGAGGGTGGTGGAGCTGGTGGCTAGGCGGTGACACTAGATGGCGACACACGACAGCGAGCTGGGAGGAGAGACACATGGAGAGAAAATTGGGGGAGGGGGGTCACAAGGGCTGGGAGGTAGGGGAGAAAAGGAGAAAAAGAAAGAAGAAAAAGAGAAAAGGGAAAAAGAAAAGAGGAAAAAGAAAACTGAAGGGAAAGAAATGAGATCTAATTCTAACAACTTGGGTCACAAAATGATCCAACAAAAATTATTTCAAAACAGTAATTTAAATAAAACTAATTCAAACACAGTGACTAAGTAAAATAAGATAATAAAATCCAAAAATAAACTAATTTAAAATAAAGACCATTTTAAATAATGAACAATAATTAATAACACTAAAACACATTAAATTAACAGTTAAAAGTCTTAAAATAATACCACGTAAATTATCTAAAATTTAAAACAAAGAAGCCCATAATCTTAATTAATTAAATAATTTACTTACTTAAATTGCACGTAAATACGAGGTATCACATGGTCTTTCTTTGCCTCGCTGCATGGCTTCTCTCGAGGCCTGCCGGAACCTCAGCCACTGGTAGGTCGCCTTTCCTTTGCCGATATTGTTGTGGATTCCCCAAAACCTCTCCCTGAGGTAGCTATCCCTATGCGTCAACTTGGGTTCAAGGATGGAGAAATGTATTTTCATTTCTCTCCAGCGGAAATCGAGAGCTCGGCTTCTCCATTCTGCTTCATAGTGGTTTTGAAATTCTTGCAGAAACATCCCTCTCTGGATCAGATTAGGAAGTTTATCTAAATGCGTTGCGGTTTGATGGTGCAACCAGTGGTGGGCAGGATGAGGAGATTGGCTAATGCGATGGTTCGTTTGACGAATGAGGAGGATTTTTGCACGGCTATGGCAAGGGAATTTTTCGACATTGAAGGTGTGCCCTATCGTATCTTTCATTGGTCTCCTTGTTTTGATGAAAATATTGAACCTGTGAATGTTCGGCTGTGGGTGTTTGATTACGCCCAATGAATAATGCGGTAGTTGTAGCATATTTTTGAGGTGTCGATTCCTCGGGAAGATAGATTAAAGAAACACAAAGAGAACAAAAGAATTATAGAAAAATATTTAATGATCAAAAAGAAAGAACTGGTTTTGAATGCAATTTAACATATAAAATTTACAAGGACAAAAATAAAGATTACTCAAATGATAAATAGTAAAGTATCAAGAATTCTTTGCACAAAATGGGTATTTATGTTTATTCTTGATTCAGTGAATTACTCAATTGGGGATTCATCTCCAAAGTCTCCAATTGGAAGATGTAGAACTACAAACCACATTAATCAAAAGATAACTCTTTGATAAATTATTCACTACTTTTTAAAACTCTGTGAATTATTATCTTTATTGACAAAACCCAGCGATGACAATATACCCATTGAGCAATACTGCAGCAAATAATTAAATCAATAAAGATAATGAATTAATCCAAACATAATTAAGGATCTTAACTATTCTATAGAAAAAGTATGACTGAATCTATGAAGGAAATCAATTCCAAGATTATTTGGAGATAAGAAAATACTATTGATAATTACAAAATGATAAACAAGATTTTGCATCAATAAAGAACAACCACATGAATAAAAAATAAACTAAAAACACCATCAATTGTGCAAGTTCATCCCTAACTTTACTTAATGACTTAGCTATCTATTTCAACAAGAACAACAAAATTCTCTCAAGAACCAAACTGTGGAAAAACTGAGTCCGAAAACTCTCCGAAGTAATCTATTTTAAACTCTCTTCCTCAGCCCTTTATATAGAATTCCATACCTTCCCGCGTCCTCGCTGGCCACTAGTCCATGTCTTCCTCCACAGCACTTCTTTCTTCATTTCTTTATTTCATCCGCCCACCCTTTGTTTGCCAATATGCATTTAAAAACCAAATTAATACCTAGCTTTTCTTCTTGTTCTCCACTGAAATCCAGCTCTTCATTTGTTCTGGTCTTCTCCGTGTGGCGTGCATGTGTCTGCTACGTTTTTCCTGTTTATTTCTTCCGCTCAAGCACGATTCCACCAGCTTTCTTCCGGCATGATTACCCATAATTAAAATCAATCGAAAGAAGCATGTTGTGAACCTTCCCTTCATTGCGTAGCATGAGACTTCCGAAATGCCAACATCTTGAGCACTACTGTGTTGCTTTTTCTTTTCTTTTCTTCCGTGCGGCGTCCAGCTTCGTGAGTTGGCCAGTGTGAGTGAGTTGAGAGTTCTTTACTTTTTCACCAGCTTTTGTCCCGCATCTTCTTAGCCTTTTCTTTCTTGCCCACTAAACGAATTATTTTTGTTCTTCTATATGAGTTGGCCAACCACAAGATGCTTTTATTTTATTTATTTTTTTGTTCTTTGTCTTCCGCTGCCAGCCATATATAATTTCCTGCTAGCCTTCCTCTCTTTGTTGTCCATGTGCATGTGTTTCTCTCCCAGCTCATACGGCTGCCAGCGTGAAGCATTCTTTTCTTCTTCTTTTTTTTTCGTGTTTTGCGTCCAGCTGAAACCAAGAATGGCTGCTGGTTTTGATTTCTTTTTTCTGCTATGCGGCGTGTGTCGCCTAGCATTTTTATTTCTTCCATGTGGCGTCCAGCTTCAAACCACGTCTCCTATTCAACTGCCTTGAATTGGACTCTGGAATAAAATATAGAAATGTGCTTAAAAATATCACCAAAGTAAATAGAAACTAAATTCAAGAATATGAATTAATTCATATAATTTCTATTCACATTTTAGCATTTTAGTCTAATAATAGGATATTTAGAGTGCTTTTGTACACTCATCACACACCCCAACTTACTTATTGCTAGTCCCTAGTAATTTCTATGCAAAATAGATGAAAGAGACAAGAAACTCTAAGAAAAAGGCCACCCACTCATGCTCATATCAAAGCACTCTAAGGAATCCAATAACCCATCAAGATCAATTCACTTATAGCAGTTCACAGAGTGTGTGTGTTCTCCAAGCCATAACCGTCTTACCACTAACCTTGACACATGCAACATCAAGAACGTCTTAAGCAAAAGGTTTAACTCAATAACTCATGGGTATAATAGTGTTTCGTGTAAGGGTCTCTCTATGGAGTTGACAAGTGGTGTACACACATTCACAATGAGATTCAGGTAATTATGAATTAGCAACAAGCAAGCATTGATCTTATGATAGGAACACTAACAAATGAGAATTCAATCATTCTTTCCACAGGTTTACTTGGGATCAGAGCGGTCAAAACAAAAGGTTGTATTATGGCTTAGTTTGGGCTATATGAAAAGAAATGGAAAAGGATTAAAAAACTTCCAAGTACATACATAAGAAATCTTATTAAATATCTCAATAAACCTTATTTCTCACTTGATGTACTCTTCAATCTTTCAAATCACCGAATAACGCTCTTTTTTTTATTTATCAAGAATATGTCACCCTGATACTGTTATTTCTACCCAACCTTGGTATTTTTGCCTTTGAAACTCTCTCACTAAAACACCTTGTAACTCGTGTGCTTCCTCTATTTTTTTTTTGAACAAAATTCCACATCTAGTATACACTTGGAAGTAAAAAGGGTAGAAAAATCAATGTATAGGCTATACTCCGATGTGGAGAGGTATGGATGATGTGGGCATATGAAAAGAAAAAGCTACATATGTTTATTGGATCAAAGTTGGCTACTAGGGGTCTATGATGGAAATGGTTAGCTTGAAAGGCTCAAACGTTGATCCTAAGTTGACCTTCGTCATGACTCATATCCCAAATATATCCACAAACCATATAATGATATTCTCAAGAGAAGTGCCCAATTCAATAGATCAATGAACGCTTATCACAATTTATTGCATTTGTAGGCTCTCAATCCTCTCCAAAACTCACATGAATACTTAAGCAAAAGAGTTCTCTAGCTACATGTGTCAAACCACCATCTTATCACAAAACTTGGATGAGTGCATTAGGGGTTCTGTGAATGCTTCAGCGAAATGATTATGGTGGGTTTGGTGAATTCACGAAGATGGTTATGAATGAGAATGAGTACACATGTGAAAAGGATGCACGTGTGATGCAAATTTTTTTAATTTTATTTTGACACATGAAAATATGCCACAAAGTTCCAACAAGCATTTTAAATATTGAATTTGCACCACCACCCCCCAACTTAAATGAAACATTTTCCTCAATGATTAAAAATCAAAATTGAATGGGGAGTAGCTAAAAATGGTAGAATACACCTGAAGAGTGACGTGGGTAGCTCGCTAACTACCAAAGATTGTAACCTGAAATGACAAAATGAAACTAACCTACAAACTAAAACAAAGAAAGCAACAAAAAACAAAAAGGAAAAGAAAGAAAATAAGAGAAAACAAAAACAAAAGAAAACAAACAAAACAAATAAAAAAAACATACCTGAGTGGTGTGGTCAAGGTTGATAGGCCGGATCCACAAGTGGAATGTCTTCCACTTCCGAAACTTGCCTATTAATTAATACTTTAAGGCATTGACTATTTACTTTAAAGATTCGACCATTCTTAGGATCCTCTATTTCTACCGCCCCATTTGCAAAAATATTCTTCACTACAAAAGGGTCAGTCCACCTAGACCGGCTTTTTCCTGGGTGCTTCTGGAGTCTAGAATCATATAAGAGCACTTGATCATTAGGCTTAAGCGTTTTTCTCAAAATATTTTTATCATGAAATGCTTTCATTTTAGCCTTATAGATTTTTGAGTTCTCGTAAGCATCATTTCTCAACTTCTCTAACTCGGTCAACTGGAATTTTTTAAGTTCACCCGCATTCAATTTCATTTCACTTGAGGGCGGTGGTTTTAATTCCAATTTGGAACTGTCCACTCTTGAAGAAATTTGTTTTTCATTTTTATTATGCAACTCCTCAAATTTTGGTTGCCAATCTTGTCTTCCATAATCTCCCTTGTCTACGAGTGCGTCGATCATGTATGTTTGGTGGCACTTGTCATCCTCTATTGGATGTTTTCTAGTATGGAAAATATTTGCCTCGAGAGTTATATTGTCGAAAGAGAGCTTCATTAGGCCATTCCAGCAATTAATAAGAGCGTTAGTAGTAGCAAGGAATGGTCTACCTAAAATTAAGGGAATTTTAGAACTAGAGTCAACGAAAAAAGTAGTGTCCAGAATTAAGAAATGAACAGGATAATAAAATTTGTCAATTTGGATCAAAATATATTCAACTATCCCTCTTGGTTTCTTAACTGAGCGGTCAACCAATTGAAGCTGTAACAACCCCTTCCCGTAGGCTAGGAGTGTCACGTGTTTTTCATAAAAATAAACCCGGTAAGAGATCTCATATTAAAATAAAAACAATTTAGAATTTATTTCATAAAACTTTGTCTGATAAAAATGTCTTCAAATTTTAAATGAATAAACTGAATAGTAGTCATGTCATAAAAGCAATAACATAAATTTATTTTTAGAAGGTCTGAAACTAAAATAACTGCTCCTTCTAATCCTGGCCTGTCTGCTCGTAATCATCATCCTCACCTGGGTGGTGAAAAATCATGAAAACAAATTAAAATGAGTCGAATACTCAATAAGAAATCCATCACAACGTTAACATACTAAACGTAAGGTTTTCATAAAAGTTTTTCATGCTGAGAACTTAAAATTCATGACTGTTCATACTGATGTTTATGCTATGCATGACTGATTTATCTGAATTAACTGACTAATCTGTTTTAACTGACTGTTCTGATTTAACTGACTGAACTGACTGGCCAACACACTTAACCTTGTGTGCGAGGTTGTGCACCGGCCCCACGTCCCGCTGTAGTAAGGGGAGCTGCTGATAGTATTCTGGCATACTATGGTGGACCACGCTTGAGTCTGTGGCTTGCACATCCACCCTGAAACTGAACTGCATTGGTACCATGCATCTGAATGGTCATCTGACTAACTGATCTGATTTTATCTTGCACTTGAACTTAAGATAGCTTACATGTCTTATGACCATGAGATGCATGACATAATACATATATAATTATAATTTCTGAAATTGAATATGATGCGGAATGACATGCTTGCATATGACATGAGTGGTACATAAATAAAGGCTGTCAATGAACTGGCTTGAATAATACTTAAATATAAGCTAAACTGTGATGATCCTAATTTTGTGATCAAATAACTTACCTTGCTGTTCTTTTCCTGAATCTCAAGTCGTAACTCGTCACCTATACACAATATTTAAAAGCCACTAAACTTGTCTAGGAACCCGTATCCTAATATCCTACTTAATTAAAATTCATAATCTAGAAAATAGTTAAATAAATATTCTGCTTATCGCTAATAACAATAAATCTTAATATCTTAAATTACTTAGAAAGTACTAATAACGTATTATAACTTAGTAAAACACTTGGGCTATTTTAAAATAAGTCATAAAAATCTAAATTCTTAAAATAGATTTACTTTCTTAACATAATTATTTAATCTTATAAGAAATATATTAATTATCAATATTATTTAAATACTCTTAACATATTTATTTATATTTTTATTTAAAGTATAACATAATAATTTTCATTAAGCTTCTATTAAATACATAAAAGAATATTAACAAAATATTAGGCTTGATAGTATACTTTAAAAAATATATTTTAAATATATTTTATGACTAATATATTTATTTAATAAAATATAACTCCTCTCTGAAATATTAAGTCTAATACAATCACTAAAAAATTATTGAAACATAATAAAATCAGTCCAATTTAAATTAAAATCTTATCATAGTATTTGTCTAATTAACCTCAAACTTAGCCCATAAAGAAATTAGCCCATCAGATTTAAACAACAAACAATTTAAACTAAGCCCAATTTACATTTTAAAAACACAACTTAACAATTAAGCCCATCATACGTAGGGCCCAAGAGCCCGATTGCATGCAATGTTCTGTGATTTAACATACACGGATCAACAGAGGCAGCACTGCCTGTGCGAGAGGAACCGAGTGCTATGCAAGAGAGAACAGGGGCTCACCGAAGGAGGGGTATGCGACGGGGACAGGCTGAGGCGGCTCTGGGTGGCTGGGAGTGAGGCGACGCGGCTGGGTTCCTGGGCTGGGTGGTCCGACGCCGTGAGAGGGAGGGAGTTTAGAGAGAGTGCTGTCACCGAAACAACCGAGAGAGAGAGGAGGTTGGACGGCGGTGAGCTTATCAGAACGAAGTGGGCTCGACGGGGTAAAATCTTCTCGGCAATTTCTGTGGGGTCTCGACAGGGAGGAGCTCGGTGGTGGAGGTTCATAGGGCTCAGGTGGGGATGCTCGGGCTGCTCTATTTTTGGTATAAAAAATAGAGTATTCCAAAGCTTGGGGATGATTCACGGCTGGCGGTGCGGCTTTGGTGGTTCTCGGTTTGTTTTCTGGTGTTGCAACCGGTACTTGGAAGCTTACCTAGGTGCAGGGGTCGTGGCTGTGCTGGGCTCTCGGTTGGACGTGCGGCTTTGCAGTGCACTGATCGTGCATGGATGCTGCTTGCTGTGGCGACATGATGCTTCGGCTGGTTGTGCATGGTCTGGACGGTTGAAGCGACTGCGGTGGAGTGGCTCTTCGGCCTTTCGTGGAGGGGACGACTGAGTGAAGGTGGAGAGAGGCTGCGGTGGCTGCTGGCGAGTGAGTGACTTCATGAGGTGGCTACCGATGAATGAAGCTTACGGGTTTGGCAGCAGAGGAGTTGTTACGATGGCTTAAGATTGTTCCATTAATTCAGAGGGCTTCCTAGGCTCTTATAGATGATAAAGAGGATATATATAGTAGGGTTTTTCTAATATGAGTTGGTCTCCCATTAGGATTTGGATATCAACTAGAGGATAAAGATGGGACTAACGAGATACGAAAAAATAAGGTAGAAGAACTCTACTGGCTAATGCACAATTCGAATCATAAAAATAGCAAATGATAATAATCTTATTAAAATTACTAATGTAAAATCTGATAATTTTAATAATACTAATACTAATAATTATTAAAACTATTAACTATAAAATCTGATAATAATAATAATAATAATAATAATAATAATAATAATAATAATAATAATAATAATAAAATGTTTATGGTTATAAGAAAAATACATAAAACTTATCTTATAGCCTAAACTTAGGGTCGGGTTGTTACAGAAGCACAACAATAGTAGGCTTAATTTCACCCAAACCAAGCTGCAAATAAAGGGAATAAGGCATCAAATTTACTCTAGATCCTAGATCTAGCAAGGCTTGCCCAAACTCATGATTCCCAATATTACATGGTAGGTGTGACGCCTCGACTCCCATGTATGGCAACACGAGAATCATAACGTCATGATGATGACAACATGGGTCACGCATCCTAATAATAAGTGCTTAATTGTGTGCTACGTGCAACAAGAGCACCAAACAGTCGCAACGGTTAAATAAAAGTAGCCAACTAAGTACCAGAATTATTTAATACAAATATCTAAAATAAATATCCATTAAAAAGTTATACAATACAAACCAAATACATATACAAGAGTAGGGATCATGTCCCATAAGTCCCGAAATCTACGCTACCATAAAACGGTACTGCAGGTAAGTAATAATCCAAACAACCAACGAGATAAAAGTGCATTAATGCAACCAACATGCATGCATATAATGAAATATGCCTTAGCCTCAAAACATCATTTTTTCCAAAATGAATAATTTTCCAACACACGCCAAAATCTCATTTTGGCCCAAAAATATAATCCGTCATTTTTTCAAAAAAAGGATTCACATAAAAGTATTTATCAGACACTGTAGGCGGGAATCACAGGTGGGACTCTACCACCATCCCTACCGAATGCATCATAGGCAAGAATCACAAGCGGGACTATATCACCATCCCTACCACATGCACCATAGGCGGGAATGACAGGTGAGACTCATAGGCGGGACTATACCACCATCCTTACAGTTCCTTTCCACACAAGGGGTATCCATCAGAGCACTGTTGGTGGGAATCATAGGTGGGACTCTACCACCATCCCTACCGCGTGCACCTTAGGAGAGAATCACAAGCGGGACAACACCACCATCTTTGCTTACCACCATCCTTATCGCGTCCACCGTAGGCAGGAATCATAGGTGGGATTCTACCACCATCCCTACTTACCACCATCACTACAGTCTCTTTTCATTTTTCTCACATGAAAATCTAATTTTCAAATATACACATGAACATGTATGCAATTATGCTTAAACTCAGTTTTCATTTACAAACATGAACATGCGTGCAAATATGCAATGTACAAGACACAACATCAATATCCAACAACCAACCAATCCCAAAATAACCAATCACACAAACTATTCCATCCTCCAATCCAACTGACCCCCTTACTCCTCACACTCAGTCCGGCACAGCCAACCAATTTACAGTAAATGAGTGTTAGTACAAAAATACATTTAAATCTCAAAAGTTATTTGGAAAAGTACTTACAGTGCTTTAAAATAAATTTTGAAGGATCACGGAGGTGCTAAGAGTGGCAACACAACAATGAACTAGTGCAAAATGCACTGTGGCGGTTGGTAAAAAATAGTAGATTTTGAACGGGATCAAACGAAGACTTGAATTACAAGGGTAGGACTTAGAGATTTCGGTGAAGCTAGTGGTGGTGGTGGTTGGCCGTGGGTGGCAGCGTGGGAGGCGTTTGGAGGCCAAAATGCACAAATAAGAAATGGCGTTGGCTGGGCTTCACTGGTGACGGATCGGAGATGGGGATGGGTGCTTTATGTAGTTGGGAGGTCGAGGGTGATGTGGTGAAAAGCTGGTGGTCGGAGGTGGCACGACGGTGGCGCTGGAGCACCAAAAGTCGTGCGGCTTGAAGTTCTGCATGGAGGCTCACGGCGGCATGGGAGAAGCTGGAAATAGAGGGGAGTGGTTGCCAGCAGGTAGGGAAGAAGATAGGAGGGGCGGTGATGGCAATGGACGGTGCACAGCGGTGCAGTGAGCATCTAGGCCAATCAAGCTCTACACGGCTAGATGAGAGAAGGAGGGGGCATGGGAGGTGGTGGCTAGGGTGGGTGAGCTCGTCGGAGGGTGGGGGAGATCGTGGGCTGGGCGGTGTCATTGGACGGTGGAGCACGGCGCCGCTGGGGGAGCAAGAAGGAAACACACGGGGGAGAGAGGAGGGACGTGCGCACGGGAAGAGAAAGGAACGTAGGGGAAAAAGAGGGAAAGGAAAGAAAAAGAGAAAAAGAAAGAGGAAAAAGAAAAATGAAAGAAAAGAAATGAGATCTAATCCTCACAACTTGGGTCATAAAATTGATCCAACGAAAATTATTTTAGAACAATAAGTTTAATAAAATAATTCAAACGTAGTGAAAAACTTAAATAAAATAATAAAATCCATCAACAACAATAATTTTAAAACCCATAAAAAATTGATTTAAATTAAAGATCAATTTAAATGTAAAATAGTAATTAATATTATGAAAGCATATCATAAAAATAATTTTCACAACTTAAAAATATAATAAAATAATATATCAAAACTCCCAAAATTTTAAAACAAGAGAACCAATATTTAAATTAATTAAAATAATCATTCAATTAAAAATACACTAAAATACGGGGTATCACACTATAGTTGGACAACCAGGATCCTTGTATTTAAAAGGAATTTGTTGCTCAATTAGAGCACTAACTTGTTCTGTCAGGAATGCTGTCTTATGGTGCTTCCTCTTAATTGTATACAAATCTTTGAGAACTTTTGCATAAGTAGAAACTTGTTTAATAACATGTAAAAAAGGGAGATTAATTTTTACCTTCCAGAGGTTCTCCAAGATTTTATTGCTAGAATCCAGAGTACCAGATTTTAAAGCTTGAGGGAATGGTACCTTAACTGGGCTTTTGATTACCTCGACTTCCTTGGGCAACTCGGCACTATCAGTGCTTTGTTCCACTTCAACATCCTCTGGTTTATCAGTTGTTGGGATGTTTAAGGACTTACCACTTTGTGTCATAATGGCATTTACCTCTTTCAAATTTTTATTTTTATTTCTACCATATGTTGACCTTGGGGTGTGGATTGAGCTTGAGAAGGGAACTTGCCATGTTCATTCACACTCAAAGCGCTCATCAACTTGGATACCTGGCTTTTTATCTCCTTATTTTTCTTAACAACCTGCATAATCAAAGATTCAAACTTTTGATTAGTTTTCCCCTGTGCCTCAATAAAAGAATGTAAAGTATCTTCTAAGGAGTTCCTAGAAGATGAAGATGCATGATATGGTGCAGGGTAAGCTCTAGGTGGTTGAGATTGTGTAGGGTTGTGAGTGTCAAAAGCTTGGGGAGTGTGATGAGTGTTAGACTTCCAACTGAAGTTTGGGTAATTTCTCCAACCAGGATTGTATGTATCTGAGTAGGGTGAAAATGACTTTTTATGCATGCCAAGAGAATTGCAATGTTCCTCATACACTCCTCTCATTTCTGTAAGTGTTGGGCAATCTTGTGCAAGATGATCTACTCCCTGACAAACAAAACAAAGTTTAAGGGCATCAGTTTGGGGAATAGTGTGGGCTGCCATAGTTCCCTTCATCTTCAATGCCTCTAACTCTTTAGTTAGGCCCTCCATCTTTGCCTTCAAGCTATCTTCTTCTCTAAGATGATAGATGCCTCCATTAGAATCAGTTTGATTGGGGTGTGCTTGATTGGTACTATCAAAAGCATTTGGTCCTATCCAAGTGTGAGCTTTTTCTGCAAGTTCATTCAAATACTCCATTGCCTCATCCGAATCTTTCTGCAAAAAGTCACCATTACACATCATTTCAATAAATTGATGTTCTCTAGGTGTAAGACGTTCATAAAAATAGGTAACTAGACGCTAGCTTTCATAGCCATGATAGGGACACAAACTAAGTAACTCTTTAAAACATTCCCATGCTTGATACAAAGTTTTACTATCTTTTTGTGTAAAAGTTGAGATTTTCCTTTTCAAAGCATTCGTCTTATGATGAAGAAAGTATTTATTGAAAAAATTTTGGGTCATTTCAACCCATGACCCGATCGACCGTGGTCTTAATGAATACATCCAACTCTTCGCCCCATCCTTTAGTGAAAAAGGAAAGAACATAAGTCGAACAACATCTATAGTGCCAGGTTGACTATGAAATGTAGCAATAACCTCTTCAAACTCCCTAATATGTATATATGGCTTTTCATTCTCCAACCATGAAAAGTAGGGAGAAGTTGTATCATACTTAGTTTGAAATCCAATGGAGGAATATTAGGTGGAAATACAATGCATGATGGTGTTCTGTATGTGTAGGGTGTAGGTACTCATGTAGAGTACAAGGTTGATCTTCGAGCACACTCATGTTAGACGAAGAAAATAATGAAATAGAATGTGTATCAAAATTAGATGGCGTGTCAAACAGATTATCAAAGAGAGTATCAGTGTTTACTTCAGCTCTCCTTGATCTACCTAACTCATCTCTATGTCTATGCATGCAAGGTAACAAAATATTAAAATAATAATAATAATAATAATAATACGAAAAGAAAGAGAAAAAAATATAGCAGCTAAAAGAGGGAACGAAATTACCACCTTTAAAAACTACTGAAATAAATTATTTGTACTATTTCTTACAACGTCTCCCGGCAACGGCGCCAAAATTTGATTATGCCCAAAGAATAACGTGGTAGTAGTAGCACAACTTTGGGGTGTCGATTCCTCAGGGAGACAAATTAAAGAAACGCAAAGAGAACAAAAAAATTATAGAAAAAAATTTAATGATCAATAAGAAAGAACTGATTTTGAATGCAATTTAACATATAAAATTTACAAGGACAAAAATAAAGATTACTCAAATTATAAATAGTAAAGCATCAGGAATTCCTTACACAAATCGAGTATTTATATTTATTCTTGATTTAGTAAATTACTCAATTGGGGATTCATCTCCAAAGTCCCCAATTGGAAGATGTAGAACTACAAACCATATTAATCGAAAGATAACTCTTTAATAAATCAGTCACTACTTTTTAAAACTCTGTGAATTATTATTTTTATTGACAAAACCCAGCGACGACAATATACCCAGTGAGGAATACTGTAGCAAATAATTAAATCAATAAAGATAATGAATTAATCCAAACATAATCAATGATCTTAACTATTCTATAGAAAAAGCATGACTGCATCTATGAAGGGAATCAATTCTAAGATTATTTGGAGATAAGAAAATACTATTGATAATTAGAGAATGATAAACAAGAGTTTGCATCAATAAAGAACAACCACATGAACCAAAAATAAACTAAAAACACCCTCAATTATGCAAGTTCATCCCAAGTTTTACTTAAAGACTTAGCTGTCTATTTCAACAAGAATAACAAAATTCTCTCAAGAACCAAATTGCGGAAAAACTGAGTCCAAAAACTCTCCGAAGTAATCTGTTTTAAACTCTCTTCCTCAGCCCTTTATATAGAACTCCATGCCTTCTCGTGTCCTTGCTGGCCACTAGTCCGTGTCTTCCTCCACAACACTTCTTTCTTCATTTCTTTATTTCATCCGCCCAGCCTTTGTCTGCCAATATGCATTTAAAAATCAAATTAATACCCAGTTTTTCTTCTTGTTCTCCACTGAAATCCAACTCTTCATTTGTTCTGGTCTTCTTCGTGCGGCGTGCATGTGTCTGCTGCATTTTCCCTATTTATTTCTTGCGCCCAAGCATGATTCCACCACCTTTCTCCCAGCAGTATTACCCGCAATTAAAATCAATCGAAAGAAGCATGCTGTGAACCTTCACTTCATTGCATAGCACGAGACTTTCGAAATGCTAGTGTCCTGAGCGCTATTGTGTTGTTTTTTCTTTTCTTCCGTGCGGCATCCAGCTTTGTGAGTTGGCCAGTGTGAGTGAGTTTTCCCGCACCTTCTTAGCCTTTTCTTTCTTGCCCACTAAACAAATTATTTTTGTTCTTCTATATGAGTTGGCCAACCACAAGATGCTTTTATTTTATTTATTTATTTATTCTTTGTCTACCGCTTCCAGCCAAATTTAATTTCTTGTTAGCCTTCCTCTCTTTGTTGTCCATGTGCATGTGTTTCTCTCCCAGTTCATATGACTGCCAGCGTGAAGCATTCTTTTTTTTTTTCTTTCGTGTTTTGCGTCCAGCTGAAACCAAGAATGGCTGCTGGTTTTGATTTATTTTTTTGCTGTGTGGCATTCGTCGCCTAGCATTTTTATTTCTTCCGTGCGGCGTCCATCTTCAAACCACGTTGCCTATTCAATTGCCTTGAATTGGACTTTGAAATAAAATATAGAAATGTGCTTAACAATATCACCGAAGTAAATAGAAACTAAATTCAAGAATATGAATTAATTCATATAATTTCTATTCACATTTTAGCATTTTAGTCTAATAATAGGATATTTAGAGTGCACTTTCGTATACTCATCAGTGTTTTTGCCGAGGTTACCCCTAAATTTTTATCACATTTCCATGTTGAAAATTCTTATTGGGGGGTATTGTCAGTTTTTAAGGAGAGACAATGCCACCGCATGTGTTTCTCGTTCGGAAGGTGCTAGATGTTGTATTGAAATGGACATTTCTCAACCTTTGTGATAGGGATTCTGTATTGGTTCTCCTAGTGAACCTGGTAGTCGATACCAGGAGGCTATTTTTGAGACTTTGCCTGCATTTTGTCATCATTGTCATACTCAAGGGCACTCTGATTCCAATTATAGGAAAAAACCTAAGGGAGGTAAGGAACCTTAGAAAGTAAAACCAAAAGTTTCTAAACAAGTGTGGTCTCAGGTTGAGCACCATGAAATGGATCAGCAAGAGCATAGAAAAAAAAAGGATGAGAAGAAATTTTGAATAAAATCAAGTCGAGGCAGACTATCAATGTAAAAAGCAGTCAAATTCTTTTTGCTTCTAGTGAAGGTATATTGAGGGATGCAGAGGAGTTTATAAATTGAGTCCTGCTGTTCTTTCTAAAAATTTAGTCGAGAATTCTGTGGAGAATTCTGAGGGGACTAATACTCCTTGGGAAGTTTATTTGAATTTGACTGTAAATTTGCGTTCTCCACGTAGCTCCTTAAAAATGGTGGATGAAATTTTGGAGTATGAATTGGGTCGTGTAGTGCAACATGTTATTGATGGTATGGATGGGGATCATGCTAAGGAGTCGAATGTGATTTTGAGGCAGAGTGTTACTGCTCTGCCAGATTCTGAAAGCTTGTTAGAGGTTGAAAATAATGCTCGAAAGGATTATGAATCTGATCCGGAGATGGGTGTCACAATACGTGAAATTTTAGATTATGAGAAGATGAAATTTGGGGTGATTCGGGGAGTCACCACTCATTCCAAAAAACAACATTAATTATGTATACTTACATGGAATATAAGGGGTATGCATACTTCTCGTAGTCATTTATCAGCAGTGAAAACCACGTATTGTCGCGATTATGGAACCTTTTTTGGATGTTAACAGTATGAAGTTTTGGGCACGACAATTGAAGCTTTATAATTATGTCTCAAATATGGTTAAGGGTGGTAAAATTTGGCTTTTTGGGGTGATGACATTTAGTTTACAGACCAACTTTTATCTGGTTGGTTCTCGTGTGGGGATAACTGTATATTGGTTACTTTTGTATATGCCAACTGTTTAAGGAGAGTGCAGTTGGATTTGTGGGAGGATATTAGAAATTTAGATAGTGAAGGAAAGCCATGGTTTTTGGCAGGCGATTTTAATATTATTCGGGAAGATGGAGAGAAGGTTGGAGGGGTTTATAGGGATGCTAGGGCAATGCAGGATTTTAATTCATTTATTCATGATTGTGGATTACTAGAGGTTCCTTTAAAGGGATCTAAATTCTCTTAGTTTAATGGTCAATCTGGTCATCGTCGTATTTGGGCTAGACTAGATCGGATTCTTATTAATCAAGCATTTTTGTACAAATTTTAGAATGCAACTATGAAATATCTTCCTCGCACTTCTTCTGATCATAGTCCTATGTGTGTTGAGTAACTGCAGGATAGGAGTTTTCCGGGTCCTAGTCAATTTCATTTCCAAATAATGTGGACATTGCACGCTGATATTCTCCCTTTAGTAACTAGAGTTTGGGATTCTAATCTAAATTGTAATGCGTTGAATCGTGTGGCTAGAAATTTATTTAAGCTCAAATCAGCCCTAAAATTGTGGAACATTTCCACTTTTGGACGGGTGTAGAAGGAGTTACAAGTGATTGAGGATCAATTGGTTGGGTTGGAGAATGAAGTGGCTGGTAATTATTCTTAAGCTGTCGAAAATCAGATGGTTCAATTGAAAGCGAAGCATCAATTATGGCTGGACAGAGAGGAGATTTTGTGGAAACAAAAATTGCAGATTAAATAGTTGAAGGAGGTTGATGTGAATAGTCGGTTCTTCCATGTGAGTGTTATGTAGAAGAAAAAAAGAACCTTCTAACTTCTTTAAATTTATAAGATGGATCTTCTCTACAGTCTCCTAGGGAGATTCATGATGGTGCTATTAATTTTTATCAAAAGCTTTTGTCTTCCATACCAGTTGTTACTAATGGGGCTATATATTCTCTTATTCCTAAGCTAGTTTCAAAAGAGGATAATGTGGCTCTTATTTAGCCTCCTTCTTTGAAGGAAGTTAGAGAGGTGCTTGATTCCATTTCGGATGATAATTATCCTGGACCGGATGGTTTTTCGATAGTATATTTCAAAGTGGCTTGGAATATTGTTCAGAACGATGTGTGGAAGGCGGCAATGGAATTCTTTAATGGTTATCATTTGCCCACTTTTTATGGTGCTACTAATATAGTTCTTATTCCTAGAGTGGATAAATCGAATAGTTTCACTATTTTCCGGCCTATAAGCTTGTGTTGTGTGGTGTATAAGATATTCTCCAAGATTATGGTTAATAGGATGTCTTCTATCTTAAGTAAGTTGATCTCTACGCAAGTAGCTTTCTTAAGTAATCGTAGTATTTTTGATAATATTTCCATTGCTCAAGAATTGGTCGCTGGTTTGGATAAGAAAGTTCATGGAGGGAATATAATTTGTAAGATTGATATGGTGAAAGCGTATGATCGGGTTAATTGGTGTTTTCTTCTTCGTGTGTTGAAGGGGTTTGGTTTCTCCTCCAGGTGGTGTGACCTTATTCTTCAATGTATTTCCTCTCCTTCCTTTTCTGTTATGTTGAATGGAATTTCTAAGGCTTTCTTCAAGGCTTCACGTGGAATTAGACAAGGTGACCTGCTTTCACCTTATCTTTTTATTTTATCAGAAGATATCTTTTCTAGATTACTGAAGTTGCAATTTGTTTTGAATACGATTAAGCCTTATCACATGTCGAATACTTGCTTGAGGATTTCACATCTTCTTTATGCGGACGATTTGTTGATTTTTTTGAGAGGTGATATTCGTTCAATGAGGGGGTTATTGAAAACTTTGCAGTTATACGAATCTGTGTTGGGGCAAAGGATGAATGTTGAAAAATCAAGTTTGTTTTGCTCTAACAAAATAAACTATACTAGAAAACGTAAGTTGCTGTAGATATTACGCTTTATTGAGGGTAGTTTTCTTTTTACTTATCTTGGTGTTCCGTTACATATTTGTAGACTTACTGGCTCTATGTTAAAGCCGCTGGTTGAGAAAATCAGGATAAAAGTTGCTGGTTGGAAAAGAAATCTGCTTTCTTCTAGTGGGAGATTGGTGCTTTTGAAGCATGTCCTTAATAGTGTGCCGATTCATGTCTTATCTGTTCTGAAAATTCCTCTAATGGTGTTGAGAGATATTCAAAGTATATTGTCAGAATTTTTATGGGGGTCTAAGAATGGGAGGAAAGAAAGAGCTTGGGGTTCATGGAGGAAAGTTTGCAGGCCGACTCATGAAGGTGGCTTGGGGGTGAGGTACCTTAAGGAAGTGCAAGATTCGCTCTTGCTAAAGTTTGCATGGAAGATGGTAGGGAATGATTCTCTTTTGGCTTCTTTTTTTAAGAGTCGATATTTGAAGAATATGACTCCTTTAGAAGCTTCTCAGTCTCCTCGTGGATCTTCTTTTTAGAGGAGTGTGATTGAAAGAGTTTCGTTAATTTTCAAGCATGGCTTATGGAAAATAAGGGAAGGTAGAGTAAATTTTTGGTTTGAACCTTGGCTCACATCTAGTGTGATTGTGGATCAAGTTCAAGTGACTAATTATCCTTTGCTTCAAATTTGTGATTTGCTAACTCTAGTTGGTTGGAATATACCTCGCCTGTTATCTTTGGTTAGAGAAGATTTATGTAATGAAATTTTACAAGCTAATGTTAGGTTGAAACAGGGTCCAAACATCTTCATTTGGGCTCCTTCGTTTGATGGACAGTTTTCAACTAAGGGAGCATGGAATGTAGACTTATCTCAGCACAAGCACCTCATTGGGGAAAATGGACTTGGCTTAAAGGAATTCCTAGCAAAGTTTCTTATATTGCTTGGAAATTCTAGAACCATGCACTACTTCTTGATGGATGGGAATATTAACAAACTTGGTATTTCTCTAGCATCTCGATGTTATTGTTGTGGATAAAGGTGCTATTGAAACAGAAGATCACTTATTTGGCACTAGTTTTTTGGTTGAAAAATTTTGGGAATTTTTCTCTAAAAGGTTAGAGGTTAGTTATAGAACTGGGCAAAGTGTTTTTGATCGTGCTTCACTTTGGTGGTCGAAAGCCAAAATTTCTTCTCAAATGGGGATAGTATGTGCTATTATTTCAACTATGATTATTTGGGGCTTGTGGTTGTTTAGATGTAAGATTTGTATGGAGAATTGTAAAGTCTCTTGGGAGAGTATAGTGTCGGCTATTCTTCTACAGATTCAAAATGTTTTTTTGGTGCTGATGAAGATTAAATTTGGTTCTACTCGAGACCAAGACATGCTGCGGAGTATTAGATGCCCTATTATTACGCCAAGGTATATTAAAGCTAGAGCTTTTGCTTGGGCAACATCCAGATCATGGTTATTGGAAGTTAAATATAGATGGTTGTTCGTTGGGAAATCTTGGGCTATCTAGGGGGGGGGGTGTGATTCATGACCATCATGGTAATTTTTTTGCAGGTTTTTCTCATCACTATAAGAGTCAGACCAATATTGTTGCTGAATTTTGGGCTTTAAGGGATGGTCTCAGACTATGCAAAAACTTGGGTTTGACGGGGATTATGGTTGAGACAGATTCATTGATGGTGGTGTCATGGATTCAACATGGGGACTGCTCTCATTGGTATTAATGGGATTATTGGGAAGAGTTTCTTGATCTTCTTCAGAATGTTAATGCTCGCATCTGCCATGTTTTTCGAGAATGTAATATGGTGGCTGATTATTTTGCCAAAGAAGGAGCCCATAACTTGTGTATGGATCTTCGGGTTCATAGTTCTCTTCCTAGAAGGCTTAAAGGTTTGTTGTGTCTTGACAAATGTTCTTTACCTTATGTGCAACTAAGGCAAGGGAAGCATTCTCAGATGGTTTTTAATTTTGTCGTCAGATTAGTCATTTTTCTAAATTGGCTTACTACTAGTTGTTATTCTTTGGTAATAAGGTTGCAACTTGTTTGGTCTTTAGGCTTTTATTGGGTTTTGTCTTGTAACCACGATATTCCCCTACCACAGGTGAGGGCTATTAATAAAATTAGGAGGGGATCACTTATGGACATGTGACCTCATCTCTTCTTTTGAAAAAAAAAAAAAAAAGGTGGGACAACCTCCACCCCATCGCTATTTGACTTGAATGGGATGGTGATAGCCAAGCCTATTCGGGGTGGAAAATTGCATGTATATATAGATCCCCAGCTTTTTAGGTGGGTCAGCTAGCCCCTCTCGTTCTTGGCATGCACCTGATCATGAGGGATATATGCATCCGCCCAATTGGATTTTCTTTTTTTTTCTTAATGTTTTGTTAAATATTTTTCATCTTCTTATCAACCTAGCTTCTGTTTTTAAATTCTTAGCTTCTTTTTTTTTTCTAAGATTTTTATTTCTGATGTTTTTTTTTTCATTTTCATTTCACGATTTCGTTTGTTTTTGGTTCTTTTATAATTTTTATTTGGCTAATTTATACTTATAGTTTATGTTTTTTAATTTTTTGCTCTGTTTTTTTTTTTAAGATTTTTAACTTACAAAAGGTTACTTATCCTAGTGCTTCAGATATTGCCATGTATGTTTTTATTTTCTATTATCTTAATTATGTTTTTTTGTTTAATTTTTTAGTCTTTATATAATTTCATTAATTTTTGGGTTCTAAACGTTACTATTTTTCGAAGTTATAACCAAATGATCACGGCAAATATTATAATAAATAGGATTTAAAAATCTGGGTTGGAATCCTCTCATCTCTCCATTGTGGTCGACTTCATAAGGATCTGCAAATCCTAGTTAGATTTTGATTTCATAATTGAGGAACTATTGCTTGCATTATTTGATACTACTATACTTAATTGATAAACATATATTAAGATTTGGCAATAATTCACATCTCCCTTTTGCTAAAGCATTTGTCATTTTCTTCCAAAGTCATCACCAAATCTGGCACTCGTGTCTAAAACAAAAGCAAACAATATATATAAAACCAAATGAAATCATTAGCAGCGTAGTAACATCAAACTATGTTTACGTGTTAGTGTTTATCTTAGCAAGCTAAATCATGTGGTAATTAACAGACGAGAAAATCTACTCTGAAGTCAGTTCAAGACCGCACACCGCACACCATCCACCAGCATGTAACTCTTTTTCAAAGCCAAATGCGCGCCCTATCTTACACAGATACAAGTTTTCACCCTCATTTCATGCAGATCAAGTTTTTACCCAACGAATTATGAAATTCTTGGAAGCCACTGCCAAACATATGCTAGCAGTTCACATTTTAAGGTAGTTCTAGCAACCACAGTTTCAACGCAGCTTGGTATTCTAATCAGTGACTTGAGTCGACATGGATTTAGAGAAAATCCCAAGAGAATTTCATAACATTGAAATCTCACCTTTAAACCATGAATCCTCTTACGCATTTCCACAAAACAATGGAAAGATTCTGATAGATCTTGAGTTTGTTTTTAATGAAAAGAAAACATAAATAAGACGAAACCAAAACCAACCATTTTCTCCCCATTTGTCATCCAGACGTACTCTTTTTTGCAAGACAAAGTCTGTAGAAAGCAATATTTAATCCAAGGTAATTTGCAGACTGAAGAACAAAACGGGAGAGAGAATCAGACTTGATTGGGGAGAGAAAACAGAGTGACCTAGAGACTTTTTTTCAAAACTGAAGAGGATGAACCGGATTTGACTTCAAGATTTGCAGATGGAAGAAGCGGGGATGGGAGTGGGGAAGGGGGAGGGAGGGAGAGAGGGAGAGAGAGAGAGAGAGAAACTGACTCATAGGGGGAGAGAGAACATAGTGACAAACCTTTTGCCCCTTTTCTGAGCTAAGCCAAATTGCTTGGTCTATTGATTTTATCTTTAGACCGTATTGAGGTGTGCGGTGTGTGAGCTTGAACTGACTTCAAAGTAGATTTTCTCTTGAAATTTCCAATGTACCCCTGTTAATTATCTACCAATATTTTTGAGCAAATTGGTTAGATCTCAATGTTTAAATAAATCAAATACTTGAAATAAATTAATCACTTTAACACAATGATTGGTTTCGAAGGGAAACCCATTAAAGAACTCTTAAAAGTAAAACTCTACAAGGCATCCAAACCCAGAAAAGTCAATTTATTATTTGAAAATCAATTACAAGTATTCATCAATTACAAAACCTTTATAACTTGACTCTCTTACTTCCCCAAACAAACGACTCGTTTGTCTTCTACCGCAGTAGCAGCCAGAACCTCTGGCGATATTCAAATATTGCATTTCCTCCAAGAACTCTAGGGGCTGAAGTCCAATCACACGATCCTCCACGTTCCGAGCACGATCACACTTAAGGAGATATGAAAATCAAAGTGAAAATCCACAAGTGAATTTTCCCTTCATAAAAACACAAAAAATATCTCAATGATTCTTAATCAAACTCCTTAAGAAGTCACGAAACCGAATCCCTTTAAATATTAGATTTGGAAAGAGTCCCAGTTGTAGTAAAATTCTGCTGACAGGTAGAGACAGTTGCGAGAACGTTTCCTGACGGATTGTTGACATTTCGCGATAACAATTTACTGTGGTTACTGATCTGTGTTCAATTTTTGTTCTGGATAATTGCAGATCCTTATGGATTCAAATTTCACGTGACTGACTTATCTAAACAACCTTAAGGACTTCTAGATAAATTCAATGTTGTTAAAGATAAAGTCAACAATTATTTTACATTCATCCAAATTCAAATTTATAATGATAAGATAAACTTTATCATTTAGTCATCTAATCCTGGCCAACTTCAGTATTTACAACCTCCCCCTTTGGCGGATTGGTGATGAAGACATCTTGATGAATGTAAATTCCTTGTTTACACATTTGAAATAGTAGACCAAGAAATGACAGAAAAACTTCTCAAAAGTTGTGATTCAATAAACTAACTTAGAGATAAAGAAAACAATCAAGTTTCAAGTACTAGTTAAGTGAACCCTAACTAACTGAATGGACATAACCAGCATATTAGTCTTTCATCCTAATTAAAGCAAAACATAAGGACACATGAAATAGTGAAAAAAAAAACATAACCCTCTGGTGCTGCTGCTCCACCTCAATTCTTTCTCCCACTTATTGTATGCAATCAGCCAAGTGAGTCTAGAAATCATCATCAGGAGATACGGATTCATGTACGTAATATAGCTCTCTCAAGAAACCAAACCCTCTCTCACTAGAAGCTCTCTCATCTGATCACAGCTGGGGGGAGGGGGAGCTCCGGCTTCTTCTTCCCTTTCCTCTCCTCCCTCTCGAACGTCAGCCCTATTTCTTCGATGGTCTTATTTGTTTTTTTTGTTTTATTTCAGTTTTTGGCCGAATAAGGGGGTTAGTCGATCCGAGCTTCTCCAATCACCATGTTCCTACATGCACCCCACCAAGAGTTTTCCCTGCCGCTGATTTGCTAATCCTCCTAATGCGGCCTCCACCGGTACTGCGCATAGCCCGCACGCGCGGGTGGAAGAATTCAGAGTTCGCCAGCGCGCGGACCTCACGTGCCACCAAGGAACCCTCTAACGCTGCAACGCGCGGCCGTTCCCGAACAGGCGTCTCTGGATCTTCATAGCTTGACCATCGGTTTCCCTCCAACAGCCTTTTTGTGCACTGATTTTCCAATTTACAGTGTTTTGACATTGTATTTTATTTTCTGTCCTATGTTTATTTTCTAGAAATTAAAAACTCAAAAATGTAATGCCATTCGGACTGGGGTCCGAATGGAGTTTTCTCCCCCCTCAGCGTAGGTGGAGATGGTGGGGCTACTCCTCCATACTCCGATTAGTCGGGTATGAAGTTTGTTACGTGGGTATTGTTACCTCTATCGTAGACAGAGGTGGGCTATCCTTTAGACTTAGGTCTTTAGGGATTTGTCCTCGGGACTAGACCTGTCAGCCAGGCTCTTCATCCTCATCTGCATCAAAATCTACAGTACCATAAAACGGTACTGCAGGTATGTAATAATCCAAACAAACCATGAGATAAAAATACATTAATGCAACCAACCATTATGCATGCATATGATGAAATATGCATTAAATCCAAAAACATATTTTTCCTGAAAATGAATATTTTCCAATACACGACAAAATCCCATTTTGACCCAAAACAATAATCCATCATTTTTTCAGAAAATGATTTACATAAAAACATTTATTGGACATTGTAGAAGGGAATCACAAGCGGGACTCTACCACCATCCCTACCGCATGCACCGTAGGTGGGAATTACCACCATCCCTGCTTACCACCATCTCTACTGCATGCATCGTAGGCGAGAATCACATGTGAGACTATATCACCATCTCTACTTACCACCATCCCTACAATTCCTTTCTACATAAAGGGTACCCATCAGAGCACTGTAGGCGGAAATCACAGACGAGACTTTACCACCATCCCTACAGTCTCTTTTCCTTTTTCTCACTTGAAAACCCAATTTTCAAATATAAACATGAACATATATGCAATTATGTGAAAATCTGGTTTTCATTTACAAACATGAACATGCGTGCAAATATGCAATGTACAAGACACAACATCAATATCCAATAGCTAACCAATCCCAATATAACCAATCACACAAACACCTCCATTCTCCAATCCAACCAACCCCCTTACTCCTCAAACTCAGTCAGGCACAACCAACCAAATCACAGTAAATATGAGTTAGTACAAAAATATATTTAAATCTCAAAAGTTATTTGAGAAAATACTTACAGTGCTATAAAATAATTTTCGAAGGATCACGGAAGTGCTAGAAGTGACGGCATAGTAACAAAATAATGTAAATTGCACTATGGCCGTGGGTCTCAAAAATCTAATTTCGAACAGGGACAAACTAAGACTTGAGATTACTAGGGATGGATTTAGGGATGTCAGTGAAGCTAATGGTAGGTGGTCTTTGGCTGTGGGTTGCGGCGAGGGAGGCGTTTGGAGGTCAAAATGCCCAAATCAGAAAATGAGATGGATGCGCTTCACCGGTGATGGATCAAAGCTGGGGATGGTTGGTTTAGGTTCCTGGGAGGTCAATGGTGATGTGGTGAAAAGATAGTGGCTGGAGGTGGCGTGACAGCGGCGCTAGAACTCAATGGGTACTACGGCTTGAGGCCGAGCGTGGGGACAAACGGCTATGCGGGAGGGGCTTAAAACGGAGGTGTGAGGTCGCTAGCCAGTGGGGATAAGATTGGGAGGGACGGTGTCGGCCACGGTGGCGCACTGCGTTGCGCTGGAAGGAACAAAAAAAAAACATCTGGGAGAGAGAGAGAGAGGGGAGGGCTCGCGCGGCTGGGAGGAGAAATGGGGGGAAAAAGAAAAGAAAGAGAAGAAAAAGAGGAAAAAAGAAAAGAAGAAAGAGAAAAGAAAAGAGGAAAAGAAAAATGAAGGGAAAGAAATGAGCTCTAATCCTCACAGCTTGGGTCCCAAAATTGATCCAACGGAAATGATTTCAAAACAATAAGTTTAATAAAAAAATTCAAACGGAGTGAATAGCTTAAATAAAATAATGATAAAATCAATCAACAATAATAATTTTAAAACAAAACTCCCATAATTTTAAAACAAGAGAACTAAGATTTAAATTAATTAAAATAATCCTTCAGTTAAAATACACTAAAATACGAGGTATCACACTTTGGCTTTCACAGACAACTTTGTAATTAAGCTGCCAAAAGGAAGATTTTGCTCTTTTTCCATAAGAGAGCAATGTATAATATTAATGACATGGCGTGGAAAGTCAATAGAGACTCCAATTGCCAAAGCATACATGAAGGAGGCTCTCTCGAGTGTAATTTCTATGGGGCGGCTTATGGGTCAGAGGTTTGTGAGCACTATTTTTGCCAAGAGTCAAAACTAAGGAAGCATATGATTGAGAGGCAGTCTATGAGTTTTGGCTGTCCATTTTGGAACATCGGGACCAACAAATAGGTTGCACATTGTAGTCATTGTTGGAGACCCATGCCCTTTTACGGATAGAAAGGTGTTTCCACCTCAGGGAGATCAAATAAGTCTCTTAGAACAGTAGGGGAAACATCAATTTGAGTTCCACCAACAATAGACGTAATGCTATGCTCATCTAGGTTGAAGTGGGCAATGTTCAAGTAGAACTCGTAGACAACTTCAACACAAGGAGTGGGAGATGCATGTGTAAGTTTGTCCAAGCCTCTCTAGGTAAATATTCTTTGGATGAGTTGAAACTTATCCGAAGGGAAATCATTTATACTTACCTCCCTCTCACCCAATACTGGCCTTTTAGAAAAGGTAGTGCGATAGGCATTCTCAGCATCAACTAAAGTGAAGTAGTCAGTTGTGGCTCCAGTAGGTTTAGGCACGGGTGGAAGAGAATGAGTTGAGGTTTCTCCTAACTTCACTGGATCTACCACGGGTTCATCTTTACTTGAGGAGGTGGAACTCTTAGTTGGTACTGGGGATGCGAGATTTTGTCGCTTAGCACATTCCTTGAATCTTAGATGAAGCGTCAAATCAACCAAGTTAGACTACAAATAGTCAATATCAAAATTTGTAAGGATCGGTTGACTATGAAGAAGATGGCATTAGAACCCCTTTGTCTTTTAGTTAAAGTACATATACAGCCCACTCACGCTTATGTGCATGCTATATGTGAAAGAGAGAGCCACTGTAAATAGCTATAAATAAAGCCTCTGGGTTGTTCAGAAATTTTCACAAACACATAGTGTGCACCCGTGAGAATCTGAAATCAACAAACTCGTAACCCACACACAAAAGTCCTCAATACATGTAAAGGATATTCTCAAATAAGTAATGAAAGCCATGGCTACTTATTTCAACCAAAAACAATCCCAAACTTCACATATCCAAACTTCACAACCCAATCTCTATAAATATTTGTCGAACCCTAGTTAGAGAGATAAAGGGATTGGATTTAGATAGGAACCTTAACTTGTAACGATACTTCTAGGTCAAAATGCATGGAAACGATAAGATGAGAGGCCGAATATATAGGTTTATGGATAAGTAGAGAGACTGCCATGGGTGAGAGTGATTTCGGCGAGAAAAATGAACTGTGCCAAGGGTGAGAAATGCAGGGAACCAATGTTTGGCTAAATGCCTTAGTCACTTTAAGTGACTTGTTGCCGTGCGCGTGCTTTAAGCCACAGAGACCCACTGGGACTTGAGTTAATAACACAAAGTCTCTTGATTTAGACCAGTATCCAATACTTACCCAACCAAAATAATTATTTTATTTTCATTATTTATTTTTTATTAAAAATAAAAATACCACAATAATAAAAAATAGTATATATAAAAATGACACATTTTTTTTTATTAAAAAAATATAAATATGAATAATAAGATAAGTAACATGCTTAACATAATCTTAGTTTAACCATAGTGTGTTTCACAAAAAATAAAAAATAAAAAAATACCCCGATTATTAACACACTCTCATTTGCAACAATCACTATGAATGTTCACTCCTCATAAGATCATCAATGTCAAAACTCATGTGAGTGTGTGAGTGAGTAATCTTATATCATAGCACTTTTAAATTTTCTTTCTTCAATATATTTTTGAGACCTTTATTTATGGATGTTTTGCTTCTTATAGATGCTCACAAGAGTTTATTACTCACCTTAAAAGTCAAACTTTATGCTAGGGCCTAGATACATGAGCATCTCCTCCAAACACTAGTTTGCACAACCCCCTTTTTGTGTTCATGTTTATTGCTCATTTTTTTCCATAATGATTAGAGCAATGATTCTTTCTATAAAAACTTATGGGGGTAGATCCGTATAGGGTGTTTGTCTTTTTCCGCAATGATTTAACACCAACTTTTTTGATATGGATCAACTCTTTGGGTTTGGCAAGGGGATAGCTTTTTTATTAATATACTAGGTTCAACTAGTATTGGTCAATTCAAGGCATGAAGTCCCTCTTTTATGGCCATCTTAATAACCACTGTGAACTTTAATTATAATATGCATACATACAGTTCCTCACAATACTTTGTAAATGAACTTTGCCAAGATGACCCACCCATAGGGTTAGTATACATAAAGTGTACTGCACAAAGGAGAACAATGCATAAGTTCAGAAATTTTTAAAGTAATGCCACACATGCTCAAACTTTGATTTATCAAACATGTACCTTAAAAAAAAACAAACGAAACAAATTATTATTATTTTTTAAATGTATTTTCTTATTCGAAACTCAAAATGAAATCAGAAAAATTTTGTTTTTATATATAATAATTCTTTTTTAAATACAACAGAAAACAAAACACACAAATCCTAAACTAATAAGATAAGATGCCACTTACTTGATATCACATACGCCAATGGCTTTCCTTAAGAACTCAAACCTTAGACCATCTAAAGGTTTAGTAAATAAGTCAGCCAATTGATGTTCAGTAGGTACATGTTCCAAGGATACTATTTTAGACTCAACTAAGTCTCTTATGAAATCATGTCTAATGTCAATGTGCTTGGTTCTAGAGTGCTGAACAAGGTTTTTTGAAATACTTCTAGCACTAGAATTATCACAATAGATTGTCATAGTATCTTGAGAAACACCATAGTCATCAAGCATCTTTTTCATCCATAAAAGCTGTGTACAACAACTCCCTGCAACTATGTATTCAACTTCAACAGTAGATAACGAAATTGAATTTTTCTTTTTACTCATCCAAGCCACAAGGTTTCCACCTATATAAAAACATCCACTCGTAGTATTCTTCGTATCATCAGCATTCTCAACCCAATCAGCATCCGAATAACCAACAAGTGTTAGATTAGTGTCTTTTGAATACCATATCCCATAATCAATAATAGCATTAAGATATTTGATGATTCTTTTTACTACTGTAAAATGGGATTCTTTAGGATTAGCTTGAAATCTAGTACACATACCAACACTAAAAGCTATATCGGGTCTACTTGCTATGATATATAGTAGATTTCCTATCATGCTTCTATAAAGAGTGAGATCAATGTTTTTACCTGTAGAATCATTGCTGATTTTTACTGAAGTGCTCATAGGAGTGCGAGCATTACTTTTTCCTTCTATTCCAAACTTCTTAACAAGGTCTCTTGCATACTTAGATTGTGAGATAAAAATTCCTTCTTTACTTTGTTTTACTTGAATGCCCAAGAAAAAATTCAACTTACCAATCATGCTGATTTCAAATTCAGATTTCATTTCATTTGCAAGATTATATGCAAGAGACTCAAGTGTTGCTCCAAAGACAATATCATCAACATAGATTTGAGCAATTAAGAGTTGTTTACCTGATCTTCTTATGAAAAGAGTCCTATAAGCTTGTCCTCTAATGAAATCATGCTCAAGTAAGTAAGCTATCAACCTTTCATACCAAGCACGAGGAGCTTGTTTTAATCCATAGAGGGCCTTCTTTAACCTGTACATATAATCAGGATATAGATGATTAGTAAACCCTTTAGGTTGTTCAACATATACCTCTTCATGTAATAGTCCATTTAGAAAGGTACTTTTGACATCCATTTGATATAATTTGAAGTCTAGATGGCATGCAAGTGCAAGTAGAATGCGGACAGATTCCAAACAAGCCACAGGGGCAAATGTTTCATCAAAATCATTCTCTTCTACTTGTGTGTAACATTGTGCAACTAGCCTTGCTTTATTCCTCGCAATGGTGCCATGTTCATTGGACTTGTTCTTGAAGATCCACTTGGTCCCAATAATATTGTAATTTTCTGGTCTAGGAACTAACTCACATACATTATTTCTAGTGAGTTGAAGGAGTTCTTCATGCATTGTGTTGACCCAACTTTCATCATTTAATGCTTCCTCAACCTTCTTGGGCTCAACTTGTGATAAATAACACACAAAAGAAACTTGATTCAGTACTCTTTTTCTAAGTCTCATACCTTCATCTAGATCACCAAGAATATCCTCCCTTAGATGATTTTGAGTAACTCTAGAAGAAGGTTCTTTGTCTTGTGAGTTTTGTGGTGTTTTTTCTATATGATTTTCTTCATCTTGCTCTCGAGGGTCTTCTTCAATAGCTTGCACCAATTCCTTCATATTTTCAAGTTCCTTCATGGTGATCTCGGCTGAAATATCATCCACAACAACATTAATTGATTCCATAATAGATTTTGTATGTAAGTTGTAAACTCTATAGGTCTTAGTATTTGAAGAATATCCTAGAAACACTCCTTCATCACTTTTACTTTCAAATTTATGAGTGTTTTCTCGGTCTCTCAAGATATAACTTTTGCTCCCAAAAATTCTAAAATACTTTACTATAGGCTTTTTAGCTTTCCACAAACCATAAGGGGTATGTTTGGTGCCCGGTCTTAAAACTACTAGATTCAGAATGTGATTTGCTGTATTTACATCTTGTCCCGAAAAGTATAATGCCATCTTCTTGTTGCTCAACATGGTTTGGGCCATCTTTTGACTCGCTCTATTTTTCCTTTCCACCACTCCATTTTGTTGTTAAGTAATGGGTGCAGAAAATTCTTAATGTATACCCTGTTCAGCACAAAAATTAGGGAAGTTAGTATTTTCAAATTCTCTACCATGATCGCTACCTATTCTAGAGATAGAAACTTCATTTTCAATTTGTAGTTTCTTGAACAGCTTCTTGGCAAGATCAAAGGCATCAGATTTTTCTCTCAACAAAATGGTCAATGTAAATCTTGAGAAATCATCCACAATCACCATGATATATTTCTTTCCACCAAGACTCTCAGTTTATGTTGGACCTATCAAGTCCATATGCAACAGCTCAAGTGGCCGAGAGGTAAGTATGTGTGTAATTTTTTGATGTTGAGCTCTAGTTTGCTTTCCTTCTTGACAAGCTCCACACACTATTTTCTTGACTTTGAAGGCCTTGGGTAGTCCATTTACAGCTTCTCTTTTTTATATTTTTTATAGATCTCTAAAATTAATGTGCCTAAGACGTTGATGCCATAATTCATCTTCATCGAGTAAGGTACTATGACACTTCAACCTTGAACTTGAAGAGACTCCATATCAATTATCTGAGGTTCTAGTGCCCTTTAGAATCCATTATCTAGCTTGGTTGTACACATCACACTCTTCTTTTGAAAACTGCATAGAGAGATTATCATCACAAAACTGACTAATGCTGAGTAAATTAGCTTTAAGAATATTAACAAACAAAACATTATGTAGAACAGGTAAACCAGATATTTCAATACTCACTTTCCCTTCTACAACAGGCTTGCTCCCATCTCCAAAGGTCACTGTGCCTCCAGTAGTTGGTTCAACCTTCTTGAATAAAATTTTATCTTTAAACATGTGTCTTGAACAAGCGTTGTCTAGGTACCATAGGTAGTCTTCCATTGATCTAAGTGATTTGTGGGCAACAAGGCACAAGGCATCTTCTTTATTCACCCATTTTACCTTGAGTTTTGACTTATTTTGGAAGCAAAAATTTGCTAATTCACGAAGCTTAACACTTAAGAAGTTTATCTGTTGATTCATCTCATTAACTTGATTCTCTAGACTCTTCCCTATCCTTTTTGTATTTCTTTCACCTTTCATTTTATGCACTTGGTAAAAGTTAAAACAGTGTGGTCTTATATGACCAACAATTCCACAATTATGACAAGTAGGAATAAATTGATGATCATATGTACCTTTCATCATTTTTGTGATTGATTTATCATGTAGAATTTTTGAATATATTGGTTTAGGTAAATGATGATTTTAAATACTTTTACTTTGATCTTATTCAACAAAAACTATACCTTTAGAGGTAGTGGCAGCGGATGATGAGGACTTGAAAATTTGTGTAAAAGTTGGTAATTCCCAAAATAATAAATAGAGTCAATGATGACTCCGCCGTGGGAAGAGCCGCTTCTTTCTTGCTTGATAGGGGGCTTCCATTCACCAACGCAGACGAAAAGTGCTCTCCGAACTATGCTGGATAGTCACCCATCACACGGCTCTCAAACCCAACCTGTGGTGGATCCCGGGGGTTCCATGGCGGTTTTCTTCAACTAGTGCCCCTTCTCTTGCACGCCATGCTCCGCTTGAAGAAGCTTAACAAGGGCTTGACGCCCGTAAATGAGTTAGCAAATCATTAGGTACAGCAGTCAAGGTTACTTCTCAAACGGGGAGAAAGAATTAAAAAAAGATGAGAATGTTTCCTATGGTGCTTTGGTGCCACCGCAACCTGCCATAGCATCTTGGAAAGAATCCCTCTCTCTCCTTCTTTTGCTCGGCAAATAGATTTGTCTTTTTTTTTATTGGTTTTATCTGGCTCAGTATCATAAAAGAGAATGGCTCGGCTAGGGGGGATAGCCGAGCCAGAACAGAAAAAAAAGATTAGATATAAATGAGTTGAAAATGAAAAGAAAGACACTTGATCTTTACACAGTGGGTTATTTCTTTGAAGACCAGGAGAAAAAACTCAAACCAAGATAAACCACAATAACTAGATGCTCCACGTCTGTTAGCCGGATAACCTGCCCAGTCGGCGTCCGAGTAGGCCGGTATCTTGTAAGTAAATCTGACCACTACCACCTGTGATATGAAGACCCCACAGATGTATTAGAGATGATACCTTGGGATGGATGTAAAGCTAAGCAAATTGGATTCAAGGCCCACCACCACCTGGAGGATTTGCGAATCCCTCCTGCCTATTCTAAAACTTTCCAAGGCCCACTAGTCAAAGAAGTAAAGCCTTTTTCGGTAAAAAGCAAATGCAAACTAGCGAGGTAAGTGCATTCACTGTTTTGTCATAAGAAAATCGTTGGAGTGTATCTTTGTGGATATAGTGAAGAACATAAACACAAAGGGCGGTTATGGCTTTTTTGGAGAGAGATACTATTTTACCAATCGAGTCACAGGTATCTAACATATTCATACCTAACGATTTTCCACAAAGTGGTGAAGAAAGCTATAACTTGCGACTCTATTGTGGCGCCCCAGACTTCCATGTACGGACCAGCACGGAAATCGAGACACCCGGGATGATGACAACCGGTCACGCATCCCAACGACAAGTGTCAGTGTGTGAAACAAATAAACAGTGCACAGTTAAAAACACAGCGGAAGGTAATAAAGTCTACTAGTACCAGAATTTTAATTAATACAGAAATCCAAAATACAAATACCTTAAAAACAAAGCCAAAGTCCCAAAATAAAATACAAGTCTGAAATAAAAACTACAACTCGAGTGATCCCAGATCACTCCTCCGGCAGAGCCAGATCCTCATGCTCGGCATCTGCATCATCAACAAAGTCTGCAGTACCATGAATGCAGAGAAGAGAGAGAAGGGAGAGGGGTTGTTCGCGCAGGAGAAGAAGAAAGAAGAAAGAAAAAGAAGAAGAAAAAGAAAAGAAAAAGAAAAAAAAGAGGAGAAAAAGGAAGATCCAGTCTTTCCAGCTGGGTCCCGAAAAATCCAACGAAGATGGAATTAAAACCGGAAGCTAATTAAAATATTCCAAACACAGTGAAATAATTTAAATGCAACAATAAAAATTAAAAACCCAAAAACAAATCAATTAAAATTAAAATTCATTTTAAAAGCTAAAACAGTAAATAAAATCTAAAAATCACATAAAAATAATTTTCACCACATAAAATATTAAGAAATAATATTTTAAAACTCCCAAAATTTTAAAACAAAATAAATAATCACAAAATAAATTAAATAAAACCTCCATTAAAATACACTAAAATCCGGGATGTTACAATCTCCCCCCCTTAAATAAAATTTCGTCCTCGAAATTGGTAAAGTCAATCA
Organism: Cyclocarya paliurus; assembly: GCA_029856935.1. NCBI lineage: Eukaryota > Viridiplantae > Streptophyta > Magnoliopsida > Fagales > Juglandaceae > Cyclocarya > Cyclocarya paliurus. The sequence continues at coordinate 14,171,029 of CM056945.1, read as the reverse complement.
TTAAGACTAAGACAAAGATAATGTTCAACTAAGAGTAGACTTTAAGAAGCATACTGATTGAGCTGCATTATTGCATATTTTATACATTTAAAATCAATGTATTCTTAATTATTTTATTATTTTATCGTTGATTTTAAATGAAAAAATGATCAAGAGGCAATAAATCCAAGTTATGAATTAAATTGATTAAAAACATAGTTTATGCTTATATTTGATAACTTGTGATTTAATTTGATTTTATTGTCTCACATGCACAACACATTTTTAATATTCTAGTTTAGTTTTTGTTTAATTTTTAATTAATTAATTAATTTCTTTTTTTCTAATTTTATTTTTTATATATTTTTTTATTTATTATTCTGTTTGTTTTATTTTATTTTATTTTATTTTATTTTATTTTTTTATTTCTCTGTACAGGTTCTAAACGACATGTCGTTTAGGAAAAACGACATGTCGTTTTTCACGTTGGTCGTTTCTGTCGTCTGAGGCAAACGACATGTCGTTTGGAAAGAACGACGTGCCGTTTGCCTCGTCTTCAACCTCGCGACGTCTGCCATCTCTGCGTCTCTCCACGCCATGCATGCGTTCGGCAACTGCCCCTCCGCCCACCTGCAGCCACCAGCAGCTCCAGACGACGCCGGCGATCAGTTCTCCACCACCATGCACGGCCAAATAGACGTCCAACTCCACGAAGCATCACCGCATGCATACGGCAACACCAACCTCCATTTCTGAAACCGTCGTGCACAGCAGCACTTCCGTCGACCACCAGCAACGCCAGACGACGCCGGTGATCAGCTCCGACGCCATACAGCACCACTCCAACTATCCCACAGCGCCACTGCATTCACCGAGAGGTCTCTGTTCGAAAACAGAGCAACCATGCACACGGCAGCACCATAGCCATGCACACTGCAACATCCATCACCTCAAGTCGCCTTGCACGCCGTAGCCATCTCTTGCGCAGCCCAGCTAGTAGCGCCATGCACAACAGTGCCACGAGAACATGCCAGCAACGAAATACAAAGGAAATAAACAGACCACGTGAGTTCGGACGAAGTGCAGCAACGAAGAGGAAATAAAATGGAAGAAAGAAAAAAAGAAAAGAAAAGAGAGAACGCTGGAAGAAAGAAAAAAAAAAGAGAAGGAAACAAAAGCAACATGCATGTGGGAACCAGACAAACAAACATGGGATCAGATAAAAGAAAGAAAAGAATAGAAAAGGAAACTCAGTCTGTAGCCCATAAATGTAAGTTTTCAACGCAAATATTAGTGGGAGACAAGGAATCACGGACAGACATAACACAGCATTATTCTGATGCCTATATAAGAGCTGTAGGCAGACTGAAGAAAGGGGTCAGTTAGAAATTAGGGAGTCTGAAGTTAGAGTTAGAGAGTTAGTCAGTCGTGGTGTTAGAGTGTCAGTGAGTAGTCAGTGAGTTAGAATGTTTTTAGTGTGATTTTAGAGTTAAAAAAATTCAGAAAAAAAAATAGTGAGTGAAATTTTATAGTCAATTTTTATTTTTCTGAGTTCAATTTTTAATGTCGTATAATTTATTCATCAGTCAGTTTCAATGTATGGCTGAGTGAATTTTATTTTTGTAAGTGTTTATTTTCAGTTTTGAGTTTGTTTAGTGAGTAAATTTTCAATAAATGTTGAGAGTCCATTTTATTTTTGAGAGTTTACTTTAATTGGAAGTTCAGATTTTTGGGTTGGAGAACACAGTCTCCATTTCCAAATATCGAGTTATTTCCTTACAATTTTTGTTTTTATTAAATTTCGAATTACTGTCATTTAATTTTCTCGCACTTTTAATTTCCTGCAATTTAAATTACTGTCATTTAATTTTCCTGCACATTTAATTTTTGCAATTTACTTTTATGTCATTTAAATTTTATTGTCCCTTTACATTTCAGTTATTTAATTTCCAGCAATTTTAATTTACTGTCTTGCATTTTAATTTCTTACCTTTCATCATCCACTCAAAATCAACAAACATGAATCTAGTCCATGACTAGTAAATTTTCATTTCCATTGCACTCCCACATTCATTGTACATATCATCACTTTTATTTTTATTTTCTCATTGTAACTATTTCCACCATTTTACACGAGTTTGATTTTTAAGCACTTTCCCTGTGGAGACGATCTAGGAATTTATTCCTAATTACTACGCGACACGCTCCTGCACTTGGGAGTGCCTTTGGGCTGCTCATTTTTGAACGAGTCACATACCAGGAGAGTCAACCAAACAAATACGGATACTGCTCCCTCATATCGGCCTCACGCTCCCAAGAGAAATATTGAGCTACAGGATCACCCCATGACACCTTCACCAAAGGTATTGTCTTGGATCTTAACTTCTGCACTTTCCAATCCACAATCTGAGTCTGAACAACTTCATAGGTAAGATTAGGCTGAAGTTGAATGTGCTCCGGGTCAACAAAATGCGGCTCTTGTTGACCAAAACTCTTCTTCAACGACGAAACATGGAACACATCATGCACATCTCCGAAATACTCCGGCAATGCAACTCTATAAGCAACAAGCCCAACCTTCTCCACAATCTGAAAAGGACCAACATACCTCGGGCTGAGTTTACCTTTCTTACCGAAGCGCTTAACACCCTTCATCGGAGAGACTTTAAGATAAACCCAATCGCCTTCCTCAAAAGATAAGTCTCTTCTCCTCGTGTCAGCATAACTTTTCTGGCGACTTTGCACTTCCGCCATCTTAGCTCTTATAACTCGAATCTGCCCTTGCATTTCTTCAATCAATTCAGGCCCAACAATTTTCCTCTCGCCAACTTCATCCCAACATAACGGCGATCTGCATTTCCTTCCATACAAAGCTTCATAAGGAGCCATCTGGATAGAAGCATGAAAACTGTTATTATAGGAGAATTCTATGAGCGGCAAATGATTTTCCCAACTTCCTTGAAATTCCAAAACACATGCCCTCAGCATATCTTCCAAAGTCTGAATTGTACGCTCAGATTGGCCATCAGTCTGGGGATGATAAGCTGTACTGAACTTTAAATTAGTGCCTAAAGCTGCCTGCAAACTCCTCCAAAAACGCGACGTAAACCGCGGGTCCCTGTCTGACACAACACTCTTGGGTACACCATGCAGTCTCACAATCTCTTTAACATACAACCGAGCTAACTTACCCAAAGAATAAGCATTATTCATAGGCAAGAAGTGGGCACTCTTAGTCAAACGATCCACAATCACCCAAACTGAATTCTTTCCACTAGGAGTTCTTGGAAGGCCTACTACAAAATCCATAGTGATGTCATCCCATTTCCACTTAGGAATAGGGAAAGGTTGAAGATTACCAGTAGGTCTCTGATGCTCAGCCTTAACTTGACGACAAGTATCACATTTCTCAACAAACGAGGCGATATCCAGCTTCATACCTTCCCACCAAAAATTCTTCTTCAAGTCCCGATACATCTTCGTACTTCCAGGATGAACTGAGTACAGAGCTGTATGAGCTTCTGCCAAGATTCGCTCTTTAAATTCAGAATCTCGAGGTATCACTCTTCGATCCCGAAAACGAAGCACACCATCATTGTCCAAACTGTAGTGCACGGGTCCTTTAGACTTCTTGACTCTTTTCCTGATATTTAACAACTTAGGATCCTTTCTCTGGAGAGTCTTCAATTCCTCAAAATCCACAACCCGCACATCCAAAACTGAAGAGATCAATTCTTCCTGCTGCGAACTCTCAATAAGCAATCTCCTCATTCCATAAAGGAGAGAGTCCATACCTGACGACTCTGCTTCATCCACTAACTGAGATTTCCTACTCAAGGCATCAGCAACTAAATTAGTTTTTCCTGGATGATACTTGATCTCACACTGATAGTCGCTGATTAACTCCAACCAACGCCTCTGTCTCATATTAAGATTCTTCTGAGAAAACAGATGCTTCAAACTCTTATGATCCGTGAAGACTTCACAAACTTCACCATATAGATAATGACGCCAAATCTTGAGAGCAAACACCACGGCAGCCAACTCTAAATCATGGGTAGGATAATTCTTCTCATGCTCTTTCAACTGACGAGATGCATAGGCAACAACTCGTCCTTCCTGCATAAGAACACATCCCAACCCAAATTTAGATGCATCACTGAAAACCACAAAAGGCTTATGCGGCTCCGAAAGTGCCAACACAGGAGCTGTCGTCAATCTCTTCTTCAATTCTTGGAAGCTTCTCTCGCAACGATCTGACCACACAAACTCAACATTATTTCTAGTCAACGCTGTGAGAGGTCCGGATAATCTGGAAAAACCTTCAACAAATCTCCAGTAATATCCGGCAAGTCCCAAGAAACTCTGAATCTCGCGCACAGTAGAAGGACGTGGCCATGATAAAACAGCTTCTATCTTACTAGGATCAACAGCCACTCCATCTCGGGAGATCACATGACCAAGAAATCTGACTTCCTCCAGCCAAAAGTCACACTTGCTAAGCTTGGCATATAACTGATGCTCTCTCAATTTACCAAGTACCAGGCGAAGATGATCAGCATGCTCTTCCACGTCTCGAGAATAGACCATGATATCATCGATGAAGACCACCACAAAAGAATCCAGAAAAAGCTGAAAGACTCGGTTCATCAAATCCATAAAAGCTGCAGGAGCGTTGGTCAATCCAAAAGGCATCACCTTAAATTCATAATGACCATACCGAGATCTGAAAGCAGTCTTAGGAATATCTTTATCTCTTATTCTCAGCTGATAATATCCCAACCTCAGATCAATCTTGGAGAATACAGCTACTCCTTGTATCTGATCAAACAAATCGTCTATACGGGGAAGCGGGTACTTATTCTTGATGGTCACTTTATTAAGTTCCCGATAATCGATACACATTCTTAGAGTGCCATCCTTCTTCTTAACAAACAACACCGGCGCTCCCCATGGTGATGTGCTGGGTTGAATAAAACCCTTGTCAACTAACTCTTGCAACTGGATCTTTAATTCCTTCAATTCAGCCAGCGCCATACGATAAGGAGCTTTATGCACAGGAGCGGCTCCAGGTTCCAAATCAATTGTAAACTCCAATTCCCGAACTGGAGGCAACCCTGGCAAATCATCAACAAAAACATCTGGAAATTCTTCTACAACTGGAATATCCGCTATAGACTTCTTCTCGGACGGCGAAGACACCACTTGAACCAAAAATGCGTCGGCTCCACAAGCTATATCTTTCTTTACTTGAACTGCAGATATGACTATAGGCTTCGCCTTCAACTTACTCCCCACATATTCCAAATAATCACCTTCTGCAAGCTGGAATCCAATAACTCGACTTCTACAATTAATGCACGCCGAATACCGGTATAGCCAGTCCATTCCAAGAATAATATCAAATCCAAGCAACTTGAATACAATCAAATCCGCATCTAGTGTCCTCCCACTAAAATCCAAAGGACACCCCATCGCGACTTTAGAACACCACACCATCTCTCCATTGGGAAGACTTACTACCAATGGTTGCGATAAGGCTTCCGTGACCAAGTTGCACATTCGTGCAAAAGTGGTAGACACAAAAGATTTGGACGCTCGGGAATCAAACAAGGTGCAAGCATAAAAATCATACAAACGGACTCTCCCTGAACCAAACACACACCAATGAAATCTAAAAGAAACATCAAACCACACCAAACATCAAATCCAAATAATTAAACACTTACCAGTAATCACTCCAGCATCCTGGGTCTCTGGCGTGTCATAGTCGATGTCTCCAGGAGTCACCGCATACACTCGAGCCTGCGTGACTTGTCTCTGATTATTTCTTCCTCCACGACGACCTCCACGACTTGCTTGAGGCTGATTGGGACAATCTCGAGCAAAGTGCCCCGTCTGACCACATCTAAAGCAATGAGTGACCCCACTCTGACGACACTCACCCTCGTGAGCTCTATTACATCGACTGCATACTGGGGCTCGACCTCCAATGCGCACTCCAGAAGATGCTTGTGGACGGGCTCCAATCCTTTGCACAAATTTCTGAGGCGATCCAGAACTACTGTCTTCTCCAGCAAAACTTCTTCTTTTCTGACCTGGAGGGGATCCTACTGCCAAACTGTTTTCCCTCTCAACCATGGTAGCCAAATCAATTAACTCACTGAGAGAGGAAACCCTATGGCATATTACGAATCTGCGTATCTCAGGACGCAGACCCTCCCTGAAACGCTCCACCTGAAGATCCTCAGTAGCAATAAGATGGGGCGCAAAATGCCCAAGCTCCATGAAAGCACGGGAGTACTGCTCCACAGTCATACCACCCTGAACCAGGTTACTAAATTCTCGGGCCTTCTGCCTCCTCATAGCAGGTGGGAAGAATCTGTCATCAAACTCCTTCTTGAAACGATGCCATGACACGGCAGCTAGAGTTCCAAACTCCCTTTCCAAAAGATTCCTCTTCATCCTCCATCAATTGGCTGCTTCACCTTGCAGCAAATAGCTAGCATACAACACTTGTTGCTCTTCTGTACAGCCACAAATCTCAAAAGTCCTCTCTATTCCATTGATCCACCCTTTAGCTTGAAGTGGATCCTCAACTCCAAAGGACATCGGGGTCCGGTATTTAAGAAATCTCTCGTAGGAACACCCCACTTGAACCACAATATTTTGGTCAACTTGAGGCGGCCACCTCATTGTTGGAAGATTCCCCCATAGGTTCCTTATCCTGCCTCCTTAGCCTCACCATATTCTGTCAAAGCACAATTCTCAACCCCACTTTAGTCCCGAACAAAATTTAATTAAGGGTAATAGCAACATCCAAATAAAATAAAATAAAACAATATAAAATAAATAAAATCAAATCAAATCAATCAAAACCATCAACAATAAATTAAAACCATTAAAAATAACATATTTCAAACCAAAATAATTTTAAATCACAACTTTTAAAACTTTCTGGTACTGCACCTAAGGGACATGTGGCTTTACCCAGAGCCAAACCGCTCTGATACCACCTGTGGCGCCCCCGACTTCCATGTACGGACTAGCACGGAAATCGAGACACCCGGGATGATGACAACCGGTCACGCATCCCAACAACAAGTGTCAGTGTGTGCAACAAATAAACAGTGCATAGTTAAAAACACAGCGGAAGGTAATAAAGTCTACTAGTACCAGAATTTTAATTAATACAGAAATCCAAAATACAAATACCTTAAAAACAAAGCCAAAGTCCCAAAATAAAATACAAGTCTGAAATAAAAGCTACAACTCGAGTGATCCCAGATCACTCCTCCGGCGGAGCCAGATCCTCAGGCTCGGCATCTGCATCATCAACAAAATCTGCAGTACCATGAAATGGTACCGCAGGTAAGTTATAACCTAACCAAATCCAGAGATATAACCATATCTAAACAACTAACCATGCATGCCCATGATGCAAATGAAATAGTGCAACGCACGCCAAAAATCTCATTGGCTCAAAAATCATTTCCAGTAAAACAATTTCCACCATTTTCCCAGAAAATGGCACACACAGATCATTATCCATCATTTTCCCAGAAAATGATATACAAAAACAACTCACGCTATTTTCCCAGAAAACAGCTCTTTTTCCATTTATCCAATTAACCATATGCACCATGGTCTCCCCTATGGACCATCCGCACGTCCTGGCTACTTTACGAGCGATGCCCAGTTCTGCACCCAGTGCGTTCGTGGCCAGGTCATCCTCTAGCCCCCGCCAGCAGAAGGGCCACGGAGTCGGCACGTCCAACGTCCGATCCAGTTGTCGCCCGGCGACAACCCAGGGGACGTCACTCAGTATCTTACGCTCCTGAGTGACCAGAGGAGCTCCACCGAGATAATGCCCCATCTCGGCTTGGGGTCGTGATACACACGCACCCATAAATCCAATTCTCATGAAAACCCAGTTTTCAAAATAATCACATGATCATGCATGCAACACACGAAAAACCCAGTTTTTCAGTTTACAAACTTGTCATGCGTGCAATATGAAATGAAACAATATAATCAATGATCAACTCCCAAATCACAATACAACCAAATCGAGAATATCCAACAATTGATCAATCCACAAATAATTCAATTTCCAACAATTAATAAATCTACAAATAATCCAATCTCCAATTCACAACGAGATCACAATAATCACACACAACAATTACTCCGATCAATCCAACCACCCCCGAACTCCTCGGACTCAGTCCGGAACCAACCAGGATACATATATATAAAATATAGCAGTTAATTGTAAAAATATAATTAAATCTCAAAGAATTGTTTAGGAAATACTTACAGCGCTTTAAAACAATTTTACGAAGGTTCCGAGGCATTGGAAATCACCAAAGTAACAAATTCGCACAGTGTAAAAACACTGGCCGAAATGCAGTGAAATGAGAATTACAGTTTCAAACGGAGACTCGAAATTGATAGGGTAGGGCCTATGGAAGGTGGTGAATCTAATGGTGGTGGTGGTTGGCCGAGAATAGCGGCGGAAATGGGCGGTTTTAGGCCGGAATGTCCGAATCGGGTTTGATGCTCGTATGACTGGCTCCAGCGACGGATCGGGGCAGGGTTTGGGTGGAAATGCTTGGTATTGGGCCGGTGAAGATGTGGTAGAAATTTGGTGGCCAATGGCGGCCGGACGGCGGCGGAATGGGAAAAAACCCACCGCGGGTTCGATCGGTTCACGGCGGCTAATGGTGGCTCGGGGCGGTCTGAGATTTTAGGGGTGAGGTCGCCGGCGCACGGGGAAGGGAATGGTACCGGCGGTGTAACACACGGCGGCCGAGAGGCGGCGCGGTGAGGGTAAACCCGTTTCACATGGTGGAGAGAGGAGAGAGAAGAGAGAGAAGGGAGAGGGGCTGTTCGTGCGGGAGAAGAAGAAAGAAGAAAGAAAAAGAAAAGAAAAAGAAAAAGAAGAGGAGAAAAAGGAAGATCCAGTCTTTCCAGCTGGGTCCCGAAAAATCCAACGAAGATGAAATTAAAACCGGAAGCTAATTAAAATATTCCAAACACAGTGAAATAATTTAAATGCAACAATAAAAATTAAAAACCCAAAAACAAATCAATTAAAATTAAAATTCATTTTAAAAGCTAAAACAGTAAATAAAATCTAAAAATCACATAAAAATAATTTTCACCACATAAAATATTAAGAAATAATATTTTAAAACTCCCAAAATTTTAAAACAAAATAAATAATCACAAAATAAATTAAATAAAACCTCCATTAAAATACACTAAAATCCGGGATGTTATATCTATCATCAGGACATCTGGGTCAAAGAGATGAGTTTAAAGGCTAAGTCAGCCACCTAAAAGAAAGTCTTCTTGACTAACATAAGATCCAGTTTTTTAGTGTTATTATTTCTTTATTTATTTGTGAGTCTGGGTATCTACTATTGGACATTACATGAGAGCATCACCTGGAATCAAAGCCTTGGTCCACCGATTGATCTATCAGTCAATGGGTGGAACATTAGGTTCCCTTTCTCATTTTCTGGTTAGGAAATAGCTTCCTCAACGATCTGCCTCATTGCTGGAGGACTTTCTTTTCTAAGCAAATTCTATTAATAGAACAAAACGTACATCTTTCGGGGGAACCAATACGACATCACAGAGAGAAAGACTAGGGGGAATACAGTGTAAAGAAAGGGACACAGGCAAAGTCAGACTTCTTTTCTGTCTACTGGGCTAGGAGATGAGCTTGCTGTTGATCGAGGAGCATATTGGAAGCTTAAGTCTGCATGAGATAGAAGAAAGCAACTAAAGTAGTATATCCTAGGCCAGTTCTATCATTACTTACCTTCTGAAAACTCAACATCTCTTCTAATTTCTGTGTTGCTGTTTTTTACTTGCACTTTTGAAGTTTTTCCAATTCTTTTCTAGTGTATCTGTTTGATCATTTAATCTTGATACCTCAACATCAGCGATTTTTAGTTCCTCTGAGAGATTTTTTTTCTCGTTCTCCATAGTAGTAAGTCTATTGTACAGCTTCTTGTTGAGTTTCTTTAATTTGACTACTTCTTTACATACATCATTATATGCTTCTTGTATGCTAAGATCCTGATTAGTTTCAACAAGTGCTACATCTGAATCACTAAAAACACATTCACTTATAGCTTTTGTTAGTTCAACCTCAGTAAAATCATTCACAATATTGGAAAAAGCCATAAAAGATTTTTCATTATTAGAAGATGAATTTCCATAATTAGAACTGTCACTCAATGTGACATTCAATACTTTTCCTTCATTTTTTTTTTCTGAAATTTGGACATTCAATTCTTATATGACAATACCCCGAATATTCATGACACTTCACTTTGTTTTTTTTTTTCAATTTTGTCTTTATTCCAATTTTTAAATTCATTTTTTTTAGCAGAAAACTCTTTTCCTCATTTTTGTTTACCACTATCCTTTTTATTGAACATGAATTTGCTGAACTTTCTTGCAATGAGAGTCATTTTCTCATTATTTAGACTTTCTTCATTAGAAGAATCCTCATGATTTTCTTTTATAGTTTTTAAGGCAATGGACTTACCTTTTCTTGCTTGAGGCAGTGAAGACTCATATGTTTGTAAAGGCCCAACCAGCTCTTCTATCTTTATTGCATCCAAGTCTTGACTTTCTTAAATAACAGTAACTTTAGGTCAGGTAAGGGCCTTAGAATCTTCCAGGTAAATTTTATTATGTTGGTTGAGCCTTTTGTTAATGAAAGTAATTTGGAAGTTTCAAAAAATTGTTTGAAGTTTGAATATGGCTTTTCTAATCAAAGTGTTGGTAGGAAATTATGGCTGTTATGGAAGGATGGTTTAGAGGTTTCGGTTAATCAGTTTAGTGCTCAGCATGTGTTTGCCTTGCTTAAGGTGGACTCACACTCTGTTGTGGTTTCTGTGGATTATGCAAAATGTAATCATATGGAGAGGCGAGATCTTTGGAGGATGTTACAGTTGGATGTAGTGCAAGATAGTCCTTAGCTATGTCTTGGTGATTTCAATATTATTCGTGGGGATGATGAACGTAGAGATGGTAGACCCCGGTCGAGAATTGCAATGGATCAGTTCAATTATTTTATTGAGGCTTGTGGGTTAACTAAAATGAAAGCAATGGGCACTAAGTTTTCCTGGTGTAATGGGCAGAGGGGCTTGGCTAGAAGCTTGTGTAATGCACAAATGTCTGCTAAATCCTTGGGCCGTGGACCTGTTACCAGATGCTTTGTGTAATTATTTGCCTTCCTTGACTTCGGATCATTCTCCAATGTCCTTTGTATTAAAGACTCACGCAAGTAGATATGGGCCTTCATCGTTTAAGTTCCAATAAATGTGGGCGTCTCATGAAAATTTTAGAGAGGTTGTGCAAGGCTTTTAGCAGGTTCCAATTCCTGATGTGGGGCTTTTTTGACTAGTGGCTAAATTAAAAAAGTTGAAAGTTGTATTAAAGGATTGGAATCGTAGAGTTTTTGGGCACACTGAGACTAATATTAGTGATTTGGAGAAGCAAGTAGAACGACTTGAAGGTAGCTTTTTAGAAGAGGTTGAGACCGAATTATAAATTACCAAGGAAGAGCTTGCGGTTTGGCTTCACAGAGAGGAAACTCAGTTATCACAACAGACTAAAATTGGGTGGATGGAGAAGGGCGAGGCCTCCTCTTAGTTTTTTAAAACGTTTGCTTTTGTGAATAAGCCAATTGTGCAGGAAATGAGACTTCGAGATGGTTCTTGTTTAAATTCCCTGGAGGCTATCCATGCTGGGGCTGTAGATTTCTTGAATGACTTCCTCTAGGCAAGACCAAGGAGGGATCCTCCAGATTTATCTTTGTTTGTGCAGAATGTTGTTTTGGAAGAGGAAAACAATATTCTACTTCAGCTGCCTTCAATCCAAGAGGTGAAAGAGGCTATGTTTTCTATTCCGACTGATAGTAGTCCAGGTCCAGATGGCTTTGGTTCTGGGTTCTATTGTTTGTGTTGGGATATTGTGGAGGTTGATGTGGTGGCAACAGTTAGGGAGTTTTTTAGTGGCTCCCCTTTACCTAGATTCTACTTGGCTTCATATATTGTGTTGCTTCTTAAAGTGCAAACCCCAACTGGATTTGACAAATTTAGACCCATCAGTTAGTGTTTCATGATCTATAAGGTCTTTTCCAAAATTTTGGTTCGTAGATTGTCACTTATTTTAAATAAGATTATTTCTCCAGAGCAGGGAGCTTTCTTACTTGGAAGAAGTATATTTGAGAATATTACTCTGGCTCAAGAGATGATTCAGTTGTTGAATAAGCGGATTCGTGGTGGCAATGTCCTAGTTAAAGTGTATATGGCTAGGGTGTATGACAGTGTTGACTGTGATTTCTTATTACAGGTCATGTCTTCGTTTGGTTTTGACCCTCAGGTTTGTGAGTTGATCAGGGAATGTATCTCCACTCCATGGTTCTCTGTGGTTATGAATGGCCCAATGAAAGGCTCCTTCCCCAGTGGGCATGGTTTGAGGCAGGGGGATCCTTTATCTCCCTACCTGTTTATTCTTGTGGATGAAATGTTATCCAAATTGTTAAAGCATAAGTTTGAAAATGGGATGATTGTTCCATTTTCTCTTCCTCAGGGTGCTCCTCTTATATCTTATTTATTGTATGCTGATAACATTGTTGTGTTTGCTAATGGTGGGAAGTCCTCACTTCATGTTATCAGTGATTTTTTACTTGGTATGAAGATTGGTCTAGTTAGGTTGTGAGTAAAGAGAAGTCTTCTATTTTTTTCCCTAAGTATTTTACAGGTGCTCAAAAAATGAGTGCTTTGAGAATTACTTCCTTCTCTAAGGGCTCCTTTCTGGTCAAGTACTTAGGCGCGCCTTTGGTTTTAGGGAGGCTGAACGTGACTCATTTTGATGAGTTAATGCACCGGATCCGTGCTTGCATTTTGTTGTTGAGGTATATTGTGGCAAATATTCCGATTCATTTATTTTTTGCTTTGTATGCTCCTAAGGCTGTGGTGGCTAGCCTTAATCGACTCAAGAGTAATTTTTTCTGGGGCTCTTTTAATGGTAAGCCAAAAAGGAAGTGGGTTTCTTGGGATAGAGTGTGCAACCCGATTCTTGAATGGGGCATAGGACTAAGGACATTTGAAGATGTGCAGGTGTCGCTCTTTATGAAGTTCATATGGAATTTATTAACTCAAAATTCAGTTTGCGTCAATTTTTTTAAGGCAAAATATGTCAAGAATAGACATGTCTCTTTGATTGATTCTAGTAAGGGCTCTTTATTTTGGAAGAGAATAGTAGCAATGTTACCTAAGGTGTTAGGTAATTCCTTGTGGAAGTTAAGGGATGGTCAAGTTTCCTTTTGGAGGAATAACTGGTTGAAATATGGTGCTATTATCGACTCATGTGAGATCTTGGAGCTTCCTTTTCTCACAATAAGGGAGTGTCGAATTTAAAATGGGTGGGATGTGGAGCTTCTACGATGATTGGTGTGGGGTTCTAAGCATGAGAAAATTTTGGCATGTTTAGGTGAGTATAAGGATGAGGCAGATATCCTGATTTGGAAGCCAAATTTGAATGGTAATTTCTCTTCAAAATCGGCTTGGGATTGTATTCGTGTTAGGGCCCTAAAATCTAAATGGGCTCTTTGGATTTGGCACTCAGCGCTTCAAAAGAAATATTTGGTTACATTGTGGAAGGTTTTAAATTTTTGCCTAAGTGTGGATGTGTGTATTAAATATTTGGGCATTCCCATGGTTTCTAAATGTGAATGTTGTGCACAAGGTTGTGTGGAAGATCATGATCATGTCCTGCCCACAGGTTCGCTCGGAGTGGAAGTTTGGCGCAGGGCATCTCTAAGTCTGGGATGCCTCATGACTCATCCCAGCCTTGGAAGGCTACTATGGACCTTTGGTTTAGACGGGCCTCACACTCTTCTCAAAAAGGTACGTTGCTTGGCTTGGTTCCAATTATTTTAACCTGGTCCCTTTGGGTGTGGCGGTGCAAGGCTCATATGGAAGGGAAAAATTTTTCTGTGCAGTCATTGTGGGGTGCAATTAAGGTAGCAATTGCATGGGTGGGATTACCAATTATGCTTGAGGGCGAGTAAAAAAGTAAAAGATGGTGATGATCCAATATTGGCTGCCTTTTCTATTCCAGTTAAAGCTCATTTACGTAAGCATGTTTGTTTGGTAAAGTGGAATAGACCGAATAGGGGATGGTTTAAATTGAATGTTGTTGGGAGTTCGTTGGCAATGCCGGCATAACAAGTAGGGAATGATGGAGGAGATGGAGATCACAAGCTTGGGTGTACGCCTTTACCCTAGAAGAAGTCGACGAGGATGACCCAAGAGGCAGGCATCATCACAAGATGAGTTAGGATATCACATTTCTATGTGAGTACACTATTTGACTCGAGAGCTTTCTTGTCCTTTTTGTCTACTATGTTTGCCAGGATTATTGGTCATTGGACAAAACCAATGCGTCAAGGAGTCTCAGTAGCACTAAGGTAGTTAAAGAGTGTCCTTTTGAGATAGATGGGATCCCTTTGGAATCATATTTGATATTGCTTGACATGTTGGGGTTCAATGTCATTTTAGGAATTGACTGGTTTTTTAGACACTTCGTAAGCATAGATTGCCGGTCAAGGATAGTAACATTCCACATACCGCAAATGGAAGATAAGATCTTCCGTGGAAGCAAGTTGAGGTCAAAGTTGAAAGTGATTACCTCGTTATAGGCCAAGAAGGATATGGCAAATGAAGTTGAGGCCTACTTAGTGCACTTAGTGCTTAGGGAGAAGGAGCCTAAAGAAATCGAGAACATACCACTACTAAACAAATTTTCAGAGATCTTTGGAGAACTATCAAGGTTGCCCCCTCCTAGAGAAATTGAGTTTTTGTTTGAGATGGAATTGGGAGCTATTTAGGTACACAAGGCGCTTTATAGGATGGTCTCGACAGAGTTGAAAGAGTTTAAGAGTCAATTAAAAAAGTTATCGATGAAAGGATTTATCAGGCCAAGTATCTAACCTTGGAGAGCACTAGTACTATTTGTGAGAAAGATAAATGGAACCCTCAAGATGTGTATTGACTCTCGCGAAATGAATAAGGTAACTAAAAAGAATAGATACACATTGTAAAGGATAGATGACTTATTTGACCAACTATAGTATTTTTTAAGATTGATCTTAGGTCGAGTTATTACCAGTTGAGGATTAAGGAAGGTGATATACCAAAGATAGCCTTTCGGACCATGTATGGTCATTATGAGTTTACAGTGATGCCCTTTGGGTTAGCTAATGCCCCCACAGCATCTATGGAAATCATGAATAAAGTGTTTTGGCGTTTTTTGGACTTGTTTGTAATGGTGTTCATAGACAACATCCTAGTGTATGCCATATGTGCTAAGGATCATGAGGACCACTTGAGATTGGTGTTGGGAACACACCCAAAGACCATCAGTTATTCACCAAACTCAACAAGTGCAAGTTCTGGCTAGAAGAAGTAAAGTTCCTCAATCACGTGATATCCAAGGAGGGAGTCACAGTTGACCCAAGTAAGATTGAGGCGGTTGTAGGATGGTAGTGACCAACCTTAGTACAAGAAGTAAGGAATTTCTTGGGCTTGGCCGATTACTATTGGTGGTTTGTAGAAGGATTATCTATATTGTCAAGTCCTCTTGTGGTGTTAACCGAGAAGAGTGTCAAATTCGCCTGAACCAACAATTGTGAATGGAGTTTTGTGGAATTAAAGAGGAGATTGACTACGGCCCCTGTGTTAGCATTACTTGAGCCTCACAAACCATTTGTAGTATTTAGTGAGGCATTGAAGTATGGTCTAGGTTGTGTCTTAATGAAGGAAGACAAGGTGATAGCCTAGGCAACTAGACAGTTGAAGGACCACAAAAGAACTACCCCACGCACAACATCGAATTGGCAGTGATGGTGTTTGCCTTAAAGATTTGGCAGCACTACCTATATAGTGAAAAATGTGAGGTGTATACCGATCACAAGAGTCTAAAATGTCTCTTCACTTGGAAAAGTCTTAACATGAGGCAACGAAGGTGGTTGGAGGTCATTAGCTACTACCATCGTGAAATCAAGTATCATCCAGAAAAAGTCAATATAGTTGCTGATGCCTTAAGCTGCAAGTCGAAGACCAGGCACGTAGGAAAACTCTCGTACGTGGACTTACTTTTACAAATGGTTGAGACACCTATTGGTAAAGGATCTGCCACCAAAGTAGATTCTCATTGCCATGCATTAATTTAGGGTAGGCAATTTAGACCAGTTGAAGGATACGTAGGAGAGGGATTCGAAGTTGCTAAAGGTTAGATGGAAAATCTACAGAGACAAAGGACCTATGCATTTTAGCCTGAGCGAGGATGGAACCCTGTTGTTTAGATGACGAAAGGTGTTCCCAATTAATTCGGAAATGTTTAGAACAAATACTAGTCAAAGGCCATTCCTTGCCATACTCGATACACCTTGGAGGAGAGAACATGTATTGAGACCTAAGGAAGGGATTCTGGTGGGAAGGAATGAAGCGAGGCATTGCCCACTTCATTAAAAGGTGCAATACGTGTCGAAGGATAAAGGCAAAGCATCGAAGGTAGATAGGAAGCCAACAACCTTTACCTATTCTTGAATGGAAGTGGGAAGATATCACTATAGGTTTTGTGGTTAGATTACCCCAAACCTCCAATGGACAAGACGACATTTGTAATAATAGATTGGTTAACCAAGAGCACCCATTTCTTACCAATCACCACTACGGACACACTAAGCAAACTCACTCAATTATACACAAGGGAATTAGTTAGATTAGTTGAATTCTGAAGACTATAATATCTGATCGAGATCCAAGATTTATCTCATTTTTGGAAGAGTTCAAAAAGGCAATAGGTACCAAGCTGAATCTTAGCAATACTTATCATCCATAAACAGGTGGGCAATCAGAAGAGACCATTCAAACATTGGAAGACATGCTGAGGTAATGTTCGTGTTGGATTTTAAAGGACCATGAGAAGGTCACATCCCACTCATGGAATTCTCGTACAACAACAATTATCGGGAGACCATCCAAAGGGCCCCTTACGAGGTGCTGTATGGTAGAAAGTGTAGATCGCCGATATGTTGGGATAAGGCATGTGAAGCCAAGTTGGTTGGACCGAAAATCATCCAGGGGATGACAAAGTAGGTCAAACTCATATGTGCGAGAATGACCATAGCTCAAAGTGTGCCAAAGAGTAACTCCGACAATAGGAGAAGAGACAAGGATGGCCGTACATTTAATCGTAACAAGTGGTGGAAAGGGTCAACCCAGTAGAGTACCAAGTTGCATTACCAGTAAAATTTTGAATGGATTCACAATGTGCTTCACGTTTCCTCATTAAGAAAACGTTTCAAAAACCAGCAACTTTGAGTACTTGATCCAAATCTAGTTCTACTACAACTGAATCTCACATACGAGGAGAAACTAGTACGAATCATAGAATGGAAGGTGAAGAGATTGTGATCTAAAGTCGTACCATTAGCGAAGGTGTAGTGGAATGATGCTGGAAACAAGAAGTTTATATGAGAAAGTGAGCAGGTCACATGGGAGTGGTTCCCATATTTATTCGAGCTGCAATAATGAGTTGTAACGCACGATGTGAGGGTAATTTGAACAATTTCAAGGTGAAAGTACATCTATAAATAAGCTTTCGACATACTCTCTTTAAACACAGCATCGAGAGCTCTTAGAACACATAGTCATGATGCGAGAGAAGAGAAGTACATGGAGAGCAAATATGCCACCTGAAATAATGAAAAAAGGGCGAGAGATGGAGATATTAGAGGCTGAACAAAGGAGAAACGAGGAAAAGAAAAAAGAAAAATAACAAGATAACTACACAATAGGTTCACATTTTTGGCAGCACCCCAAAAACGCATATGGTTGTACCTGCGCCTCTAATCACTAGGGAGAGAGTGGGTTGTGGAGATCCTCCTCCAGACCACTATCACGTAACGGAATACTAACACTATAACTGTAACTGGGCTCGCAGGCCCCTGGACTCTAATAAAATTAATTGGGCTCGCAAGTCCACTGAACGAACTCTACTAAATTACCGAAACGAAATTAAAAGGCAGTCCATCCAATTTTGGGCTTACGGGCCAATGGCCCACCGACACTTGCTCCTGACCACCGACCGAACAGAAATGCATCTTTTCTCCACTTCGCGAGTATTTCACACCTATTCCCCAGACTTGTGACACTACACCGGTGGCTTGACTTCCATTGCTCTAGATTCCTTTTGCCGGCATTTACTTTACTGCAGGTTTTGGTACAGATGTGTCATACTAGAACTTTCCCAAATGTAGTTCAGTTATTTTTCTCTCTTTCTTCCCTCGTTTATCTCTCTCTTTTCCATGTCTGGACTAGGAACTCATCCTCGAATTGAGCTAATACCCATTTCCTGCACTTTTCTTCCATTAATTGCATTACAATATTGCTGGCCAGACTGTAACATGTAGATGCTGGACGCGTGGTTAGATGATTAGCTTTTTGGAGTTATTTTTGTAATTTCTTATTGAGTTCCACCAATTTGTCCTCAACGTCCCAGCTTTAACATTCATTGTGATCTTAAGGATATGTTTAGTTCGCAAAGTATATGGTTTTGGAATTAAAAAATTATTGCGACGAAGTATCCGTTCTTATGTTTCGGTCACACTTTTATATGGAGTTATTCGTTTAAAAAATTGAGAGGAATATTACGTAATATTCTTTAGACATTGGAGTTGAAAATTGTCAAGAAGCCCACTAGTTTTTCTAAACTTCATTTAAAAAGAGAACTCATAAGGTGCCTTGGCGCCACTAGGAGAGTAATTGAATCAATCTGTTTGATAGTCTATGCGATACTCACTAGTTCGGTTAAACTTGAATCAAACTTGACTAATAAAAAAAAAACGATTATCCGTAAAAACAAATACCTGCTCGATTATTAAAAGATACATATCTGAACTTGATTAAGCTCACTGGTTTATCCCCAACTTGATTATATATCAGTTAATAATATAAGTATAGCAACCTCTATAATTAAATATATAGTTTGTAACCAAATTACTTATATTAAGTAACTTATGCCTATATATTTATAAATATACTCCTTAGTTATATGTTATTTACTTAAATACTTACGTCATTTAATTATAGTAACTATTTTATAATTTGAACAATAGTTAATCGGTAGAGCTTAATAATTTTACATACTGTAGGAACTATATATGAAATGTTGATACATACTATTATGTAATGTGTATTGTATTAGTAATTTATGTAGACATATAATTAGTAATTATTAAGGATAAATATCAACTAGTTACATACTAATTATTTTAATTTTTTACAATTTTTTAATTGATCAATAGATGGTTTATTTGTTAGTTGTAAAAATTTCATTAGACTTAAATCTTTTTTGCAATTTCTCTAATTTTTTAATTATTAAATTTTATTTAAAAAATATAAAAATAAACAAGTCAAGCTGAGCTGGTTCAGTTTGAACTCACTTTTGGGTCAAGCTTGAGTTCGGAGCTCAGCGCGCCAACCTGAGCCACAACAAAAATAAGGTAAAAATCTCGAGCTCAAGCTCAAGTTTTTTTAGCTGAGTCGAGCTCGGCAATCTAAAAACCAACTCAGCTTAGCTCAATTACAACCCTAGCCGCCACTCTGTAGGATGTTATTGTAGATGTGGAGCATCGTCTCCATCATTTTGTTTTATTTTGTTTTATATTTTTAGGCTTAAAAGCCTTGATAGATTGGTGTTTCTAGGTTAAGATGGATTTGCGTATTTTACCTTTACAATTAAGAAAAATTATATCAACTATCCTTTTCATCATCATCTTTTTATATGGCATCTAGTGATTGGATGATGGATAAATAATTTTCCTGAGATTTTAATGCTACATTATGGGATGGTGGAAAGATGATGACAAAAACAATGATATGTATCACTTGATCTCTACAATCGATGAATTGTCTGAGGGTGTGTAAGCTAATTTGATGTAAACACAAAACCATAAGAATTTTATTCGATCATCCTTTTTTCACACACCACATAAAACGTATTAAAGAGTCTTATTACAGGACCTAAAAAGTAGAGAGCACCACCAGTAGTAGTACTGATCTTCATCACAATTAAAACACGACAAAGGGCTTCATCAGAGAAGACGACTCCATTCCTTACACAAACCTTGCATGCATGCATAGATACATGATGACTGCTCTGGTTCTTATATATATATATATATATGCTTTTTATATATCATAGAAGTTGGGAACCAAAGCATGCATGCATGGAGATACGGCATTATGACTATGCCTTTGCAAGGTGGGCATCAATGTCTTTAGTGATACTAACCATCATATTGAGGTACTTAATTGGGGGAGGCATATCCTCTCTCAGTTTCTCATATACAATAGTCAACTTGACCAAGCTGCCATTACCCTTTGGAATAGCCTGATATGTGGCCTTAAAGACCTTGCAGTACTTCATGGGATCTCCCTCAATTCCCACAAGAGTTGCTGCCCTGTTTGCATCATCTAATTCAACCTTTTCCTTGAAAACCTCAGCATTTCCCTCTGTGGTTTCACAAGCCCAAATGGAGACATCAAAATCTGTTTCACAAGATCAATATATGCAAGGGCACCAAACAAAACACTCCTGTCTAACAATAATTTAAGGCATCCAGTACAATACAAACGAAATAATATTCCAATGTCGAAGGTGCTGTTAATCATTGTATGTTTTTTAGGAAGATGAATCAATGGACAAGTGAAATAAGGAACAAACAAGGGCCCATATCCAAAGTTTGCAAGACAGTAACTAGATTAATTAGGTTGGCAGTCTTACGTACGTACCAACAGTATAATTCCAGACCTTGATAGAGCCATGTGTCTTCCAATCACCTTCATGCACCTTAACTGCCTGAATAATGTCAGGGGTGGCTGTGGGAACGTGGTGGGCAGTGTTCTTGAAGATGTTGTAGTACTTATCAGCGGCTGCCTTTATTTCTATTTCAGTCTCCATCTTACCCTTTAGAGCCATATTTTTCCTACACAGCACTAATAAATCTGATAAAAACTAATTATGGAAGATGAATGGATAGATGACTTTGTTTCCCTCTATATATAGAAGAGGGTAGTGGCAAATTACGTGATTATTTGGATGAAATTATTTAGCACCTTTTTCTGTATGCATGTTTTACAAAAGAAAAAATTTATTCATAAGCTTACGTACCACATACTACAATTTTTTTTTATTTTTTTATTTTTTTATTAAATGTGTATTATATGGATAATGAATAAAAAATATAAATATTTTAAAAAGAATAAAAAAATAAAAAAAATAAAAAAAAATGAAAAATAATTTAGTGTGTGGTGTGTGGATTTATGAGTAGCAATGTTCTTTACAAAATGGAGGACATGACTGAAAATAACGAGGAGATTAGAAGCTTCATTTAGGCTAGGTGTAATCTCGTGATCATAGTAAGAACTTTTTCCCCGCATATATATATATATATATATATATATATATATATATATATATATATATGTAATTATAACTTACCGTAAAAGTTTAATTAAATGTGTTATATATATACACGTAAATTATTTAATTAAATAAAATAAAGTGTAAAGTCAAGTTCAAGATATCTATTTTAATAATATATAAAATTGTTAATTATTTCAAAATTTTAGAAAAAATAAATCAATTTTATTATTTAATTTATATTTTATATTATAATATTATATTACCTAACCTGTACTATTATGCATGAAACAAGAAAGCTGATGGGGAAAATGTCTGGGACAAGACAGCTATCATTCACAGATGCAGTTGTCTTCTTGTCTTCTATATATTTTAGGTTAATATAAATAGATTTGCATCAAAAGATAAGCATGAAGGTCGAGGTGGGGGCATCATTTCAATTTCAGGCCTTCTTTGAATTTAGAATTGAAATCTTGTCGCAAATTAATTGGATTGTTATATATTCAAGAAGGGTTTTAATGTAGCATATAGAGTTCATAATAACGGGTCTCCATTTTGATGGGATTAAGTTAAGGCTTTGAAAAATAAAATCAAATTCAGAATCACGAATTGGACAATTTAACAAATTAAATAGGGTGATTCATGAGAAATTTGAATCACTTATTTCAATAGTATTAGAAATTATTAATATATGTAATATAATTCAAGCATTTAAAATCACTAATAAAAAAATTTTTAAATATGAATTTATTGACTAGTTTGAATAAGAATATGGTATGAATCTAAATAACTTTAATAAGCACGTAATTCGTGTATTTGATCTCTATTGTCCTATTTTTTGCCTCAAAAAATCTCGTCTACGAAGAAGATAAATACCATTTAGTCATAGGGCGGCCTGACAATTGTGGTGAACAATAAAACATTTAATACAAAGTACTCATTCATCTCCAAATTCTTTTTATTCATAAAATAAATAAAAGAACTTAATGAATACAAGGATGAAAAATTAATATAGGCACTACAACACAATTGAGTTTTTGTATTTATGTCACATGTAACGGCCTGTCACTTTACGAGTGTCAATACTACATGTAATATAGAGAAATAGAAAACAACAGATATATTTCAATGGAAATTTTCCTCACTTTGTATTGATGTGTAGAGAATTGATTTATACAATACTACATGTCTAACTTAAGGAAATTTACAACTGTTATGGCTAAAATCTTGCAGCACATAATATCTACACTAATTACAAAAATTAGTGCATGATTCTAGGCAAAGATATCCGCATGAATTGAGGCTAGGAGTCTGTTTTGTTGACTTGTGATTGATTTGTGGAATCTGCCTTAATATGCCCCCTCAAAATTGGGCTTCCATTAGCAAGGTCAATTTTGTCTCTTAGAAGTTCAGTTCTTTGCCTTAAGAGTGGTTTAGTCAATAGATCTGCAAGTTGGTCTTGAGTGTGAATATGGCAGACTTGATGTGCTCCATGTTGGACAAGGTCACGTCAAAAATGAAGGTCAATTTGAATGTGTTTCATCCGTGAGTGTTTGTACTGGATTAAAACTGAGGTGGGTAGCTACAAGGTTGTCACACAGCAAAGAGGGAGAGGGCTTTAAGCAGAACCTGAGCTCTTGAAGAAGAGCATTGATCTAGACAATTTCTTATGCTGCATTGGCAAGGGCCCTATATTCGGCTTCTGTTGATGATCTTGCAACTGCACAATATTTCTTTGAGCTCCAAGATATGGGATTGGTACCAAGAAAACTGATGTAGGTTGATGTTGAAGTTTGATCATCAAAGTTTCCAGCCTAGTCGGCATTGGAGCATGTCGTGAGAGTGGACTGAGCATTTCAGGTAAGCTTAATACCACCAAATATGGTATGCTTCAAGTAATGGAGAAGCCATTTTTATGTGATTTTTATCACTCTTTTATTTATGAAAAGTGTCATAATCCCTTCAATACTATTGATTTTATTTTATTTCTACATATTTTTATTTATTTTCTTGGATTTGAAGGAATGAGAAGATTTAGTGCAAAAGAAGAGCATTTTGGTACAATAGAAGAGACTACGGATCCAGATCGATGAAAGCCAGCGAGATTTCAATAGAGCTGATGAGATTTGGACGATGAGCCTTGTCTTATGGGCAGCAAAGAGATTTCTCTCACCCAACAGGTGCGACTAGAAGGCGCGAAGATTTGGTGACAAGTCTCTAGGTGGTTAGATTGGGTGACTAGTTTAAACGGCCAACTGAAAACACCAACCTAAATGACATCATGGTCGACAACTAGAAAAGGCGAGAGGAGTCTTTCCACTTGGTATGCGAGGAAAGGGTCTTGTGGTCTTTGTGACCTTCACGCCTGTTCATTTGTGACCTCCACGCCAATTATATTCAACACACATAGCATCTACTCGCTGGGATAATTCATCTCGACCAGAATCAATCTGCTGCTGACCACCAAATTTGAGTTCCGCAATCAATCTATTGGCAACCAAATCCTTTTGAGCTCCCCAATTCAAGCTACATATCACTAAATCTTCCATTTTAGATAATCTCTTTATTTTTGAGATAATTTCTTTTATATTAACATTTATCTTTAGAAACTATTTTCCAGATCTTTAGGCTAGATTGTAGCCGCAGTTATCTTATTTCCATATTTGAATTTCGATATCTATTTAATCTCAACTTGTGGGATAAATAGAGCAGAATCTGAATCGGAGTCGAAAGTTTTTATGTTTTAGAGTCTGAGTTTAGATTTCCAGAATTTATTCTTTAAGTGTTCTTTCAAGAAGGCGGAACTGGAGGGTAGAGCGAGAGCTGCATGCTTTATCAACCGTTTTCAACGAAGAACAGTAGTTTTATTATTTTTCTTTTCAATTCCATTATGAACTAATTATATTTTCTAGAGTTTTGATGTAGCCTAGCATTGAACACACAGTTTATATTCCATGTTATTTTATTTTCAATATTTTCATGATTGGGTGTTTATTCCTTATTCTTAATGCTTGCAATTTTCTATCTAACTATTGTTCGATCTTTTGGATTGCAACGAGACTGATAGGTGATTAAAGCTCTAGGATTAAACACCATTAGTTGAGCGAAAAACAGAGATGCTTTACCATGACTAGTGTGATTTTCAAGAAAAATCTAAAAAACTTAATGAGTCTCCAATTAGTTAAATTCACATAGAGATATGAAATTATTAGTTGGAGATATTTTTGATATTGTTTGGGAGAAAATATTGAATAGTTAAGGGATTTTATTATCAACTTAGGATAATTGAGATTCTATAACAAGAAAGAATAAATTATGTGGGATTTGCTAGGTAAAGTCAAATGCTCTGGATCTATTCTTATTATTTTTAAAATCTTAATTTTAATGTTTTTTTCTTCAATTTAATTTAAATAAACCATTCTCAAATTTCAGTTTTTCAAATAGTAATTAATTTAGTCAATTTCAATACTCAATAGCATAATTATTTTTTGTGGGTTTGATAACCTTTTTATTTAAGACACTTTACTACTTGTTACGATTATGTACACTTGCAGATATATTTTTATGCAAATAGAGTCTAAGTAGGCTTGTACATGAATTGAGACAACTTATTGACAACAAATGAGATGTCTGGCTTTGTTAATGATAGATATTGCAAGCTGCCAAGAATCTGTCGAAATTCACTACTATCAATTGAGGTTGTACCCTCAATGAGTTTGAGAGATGTGTTTGGTTATAAAGGAGTGGAAACATCTTTGGTAACCAGCATGTTGGTGGTGGACAGTAAATCAAGAATATATTTATGTTGTGAAAGAAAAAGTCCATCACAAGTGGATATTACTTCTACTCCTAAAAAAAATTGTAAAGGGCCCATGTCCTTCAATGAGAATGTAGCACCAAGCTTCTCAATTATTGAACTCACAAAAGTTGAGTTATTTCCTGTAATTACAAGATCATCAATATATATCAGGAGATAACAAATAATAGACTCATGTTTATAAATAAACAGAGATGAATCAACTTTGGAGTTTTGAAACCCAAGGTGAATGAGGGCACTTTTCAAAGCTGAATACCATGCCGTAGGGGCCTGTTTAAGCCCATAAATGGCTTTACGGAGTCTGCATATATGATCAAGTTTTGTCAAATCTTTAAAGCCAGGAGGTTGCATCATGTAAATAGTTTTAGTTGCATTATTAATATCCATTTGCCTCAAAACCCATCCATTCATGATAGCAATTGTCAACAGAGTTCTAATTGTGGCTGGCTTAACCACTGAATTGAATGTTTCCTTATAATCAACACTAGGGCGTTGATTGTACCCCTTAGCTACAAATCTGGCTTTAAACTGATCCACAGACCTATCAAATTCGTGATTCACTCTAAATACCCATTTACAGCCCATTGGCTTACAGTGATGTGGGAGAGGGACCAATTCCCATGTCCCATGTCTCATAAGGGCAGTGAGTTTGTGGGACATGCAATCATGCCAATGAGGTTCAGAGACAGCCTGACTCACACATGTGGGTTCAATGGTCTTGGGTAGAAGGAGTTTGGTCACAGAGTGAAGTTGTTTTTGTATATTTGGTTCATGGAGCGGGTGGTCATGTTGTGGGTACGTAATTTGAGGATGGTTGGCTTGCAGTTGAGTCTTGTTGTGCACTTGTAATGGTTTGGGTAGGACCAGTATTTGAGGTAGGATCAATACAAGGACTCAGTATTTGGGTTTGATTTTAAGGTGGATTGAAGGGATTAGGGTTTGAGAATGTAAATTTGGAGAAGTAGAGATATAGAGATTACCTGGAGATGCAGTTACCTCGATGTGAACTCCATTCAAAAACACTGGTTTCAAGGGAGGCATTGCAGGCGGCACGAGAGCAAGGACCAAAACTGGAGTCATTGTTGAAGAAGAATGAGAGTGTGGTCTCGAGGAGGATGTTGTGAGTTCCATAAATGGGATTTGGCCCTCATTGAAAAGGACATGTTGTAAAAGATAAATCCATTTGGTTATTGGGTCCAAGCACTTATAGGCATTTTGAGTTAAATAGTAGCTCAGAAATATACACGATATGGATTTGGACTCCATCTTATGTTGTTATAAGGCTTGGTGAGGGGATAGCACAAACACCAATTTTTATTTTATTTTTTTAATTTAAGGTAATTGGGTTGTTGTCCAAAAAGAGCCTAATAGGGGGATTTGTTTTGGAGTAATGGTGTGGGTTGGCGGTTTATGAGATATGTGGCCAATATGAAAGAGGTAAAGAGGCTCCATGAAGTAAGGTGAGTCCAATTTCGACAAGGTGACGATGACGACGTTCAGAAACCCTGTTTTGTTGAGATGTGTGAGGGGCGGTGGTGTAATGACTTACACCATGAAAAGATAAAAAAGATTTTGGACTTACAAATTCACCACTATTATCCAAGTATAAAGTTTTAATTTTGGATTGAAAGCGATTTTTAACAATATTTTTGAATTGTGGAAAAATAGTAGAGACACCGAATTTTGTTGCCATAGGGTAGAACCACATGTATTTTGTGTGATGGTCAATAAAACTAAGGTAATAACGAGAGCTGTCTAGACCAACACAGTGAGTAAGGCCCCCACACATCAGTATAAATTAATTCAAGAGGAGCCTTACACATGAGACTAGTGGAACGTAATGGTTGTTGATGTGCTTTATTGATGGAACATGAAGTATATAAGAAAGGTTGTTTATTGCATGTAATTGGAAGAGAGAAATTGCAAAGAACATTTTGGACAATTTTGGAAGACGAATGTCCAAGACGTTTGTGCCATCCAACAAGAGAAGTTCTTTCATGCACATAAGCAATGAAGATGGAGGAAGGAGCCACTAGTGATTCCAGAAAGATGTAAACACCATTTTCACATGCACCTCTTAGTAGGATCACCCTCGATATCTTGTCCTTCACAAGAAAATAAGAATGATGAAATTCAATAAACACATTATTTTGAGATGTAAAATGATGAACAGATATGAGATTTTTGCAAAGACTTGGAACGCAAAGTGTATCACTCAGGATAAAAAAAAACTTTTGGGTGATTTTAAAATTAAAGAATCAATGTACGAGACAGCCAAACCTAAACCATCACCAATCACAACTTCATCAGTGCCATCATATTCAAAATGAATTGATAAATTTACAAGATCACCAGTGATATTATGGGACGCAGCGGAATCAATTAGCGATTTAGTATCTTTGCATTAGAAGTGTAGGCGCAATTTGCAGTGACTTCAGTGGCGTGCAATTGAGGGCAGGATTTTGCCGTGTGTCCAATTTGATCAGAAAATTGACATTTGGGCTGATACCTCTTTTGATTGGAGTTGGGCTGACCGGAGGAATTTTTTGGACTCATTGCATCTTTGTTTGGCCATGTAGGACCACGAGCTTGGGCTTGATTATGCGGGGGCCCAAACGGTTTAGAAGAGTTCTTCACGTAAGACCCTCCATTGGAGGTGTTCTTTGTGCTGCTATAGTTTGCCGAAACGTCAAGCTTCTGGGTAGCTGTCTCTAGTCGGCGTAGGTAGCTGTCCAGCCCTACTAGAAGGTCATGGAGCTCTTCAAATGCCAAATATTTCTCTCTCGCATGGATTGGAGCAACAATCTCCCTGAAATCAGAACCTAAGCCATTAAGAATGTAAAGGGTTAGGTCATCATTAGAGATTGGGTGATCCATGAGAGCAATCTCATTAGCCAGTGCCTTCACAGCATGAAGATAGTCACGAATCGATTGATTCCCATGCTAAATCAAGGTAATTTCTTCCTTGAGTTGCATAGTTATCATTCGAGATTGGCTAGCATACATGTGATTTAATTTTTTCATACCTCATGAGATGTCTTAGCAGTAGCTATAAGAGGGGTAATTGTGGTGGAAGTGGAGGCAAGAATAGCACTGAGAATAAGTTTATCTTGCCTAACCCAGTGGGTTGTTTGAAAGGTAGAGGTTCAAGTGCAATCATATAAAGGACATGCCGAAATTTCAGTAACATAGTCCGACAGGTCGTATCCAATGAGAATAGCTTCAAATTGAGCATGCCATTGGGGGAAGGTGGAGGGAGTTAATTTCTCATTGATTTGGGCTATGATGTTGAGTGCAACCAGTGGTATTTCGTTTGGAGAAGGAGTTTTGAGTGTTTGGGTTTGAGGAAGAAGACATATTTGTGAAACGGATCGGTTACTTATTAGAGTTGTGGTCATCTGATACCATATAGAGAAATAGAAAGCAGCAGATATATTTCAATGGAAATTTTCCTCACTTTGTATTGATGTGTAGAGAATTGATTTATACAACACTACATGTCTAACTTAAGAAAATTTACAACTGTTATGGCTCAAATCTTGATGCACATAATATCTACACTAATTACAAAAATCAGTGCATGATTCTAGGCAAAGATAGCTACATGAATTGAGGTTAGGAATCTATTTTGTTGACTTGTGCTTGATTTGTGGAATCTGCCTTAATATGTAAATGGTATGAAGATGATTTGTTCGTATTGGCTTGTCAAGCGACCCAAGTCTATTACTTGATTGATCCAATGAAAGGGGCCGACCAAAACGACAACTAAGAAATGTGCCTCTCCGTCAAGTTCCAAACCGGTTGAGGACTCCCTAACTGAGAACTCTACTCCTGATCAAGTTGATACACAAGAGGCAGATGGCCAGTCCACACCTATTAGTAAGTAAATTTTTGTTGATAATTAATTATATTTGAATGTTTGTGGAAAAACTAATTTTAATAATTTTAAATATATTAACTGATGCCTTGTCATGTCGCGGTGTGGCTTAACATGTGGCCTGGCTCTAGAAAAAAAAACGGTGTGAAAAAATCAAGGTCAACATCCCCAATAACTCTACTCGGGGTGTAGATGATAGTCTGGCATCCATTTTCTCCCATGTCAGAACACTAGTCCAAGCTTATGCGTCATTTTATGTCTGGTCTTGGAGAGATGTTCCGAATGAAGTTAAGGATCACATTCGGAATCGTGTATTGGTGAGTTTATATACCTTAGTTTTTTTAGAGATGTTTTAATTTCATATTTTTGACGCAATTCACTACTTAGGATGAATTCAACCTAACTTTTAGCCGTAACAAGGAAGTACGAACTGTGAATGAGTTAATGATTTCATTATTTCGGCGTCACAAGGGACAATGTCATGAAAACTTCAAGAAATTTGAGACGTTGGAAGAGGCTACTTAGTCCCCTTTTCAAAAAATGAAATTAGATGATTGGAGGAAGTGTTGTGTTCTTTTTATAACCCCATATTATCAGGTATTATAGATTTTTTCCCCATAACTTATTTACATATATATTGGTTTCATATATTATATTTAACATTGTTAATTTCTCTTGCAGCACTTAAGTTCTATCAATGCACAGAATAAAATGTCTTTCACAATCCACCATCATGCCGGTTCAAGGTCATTCCAAAGTTTTGCCCAAAAATTATAATTACTTGTTAAAATTCAATCATAATTATCATATTCGTTATTTA
This sequence comes from Cyclocarya paliurus, assembly GCA_029856935.1. Taxonomy (NCBI): domain Eukaryota; kingdom Viridiplantae; phylum Streptophyta; class Magnoliopsida; order Fagales; family Juglandaceae; genus Cyclocarya; species Cyclocarya paliurus. The sequence continues at coordinate 14,141,011 of CM056945.1, read as the reverse complement.
AGTACTACCATGATTTTTTAAAAGAAAAATTCTTCTCATCAATCACTATTGACTACTCCACACCATACTCTCTATAAAAAGCACCCTCACACTCTATATAAAAAAATAAAAAGCTACAGATGTGGGAGTGAATAGTGGCTGATGCATAGTATTCATCTTTTTAAAATTACTACAATGTCTTTGTTAGAAACACAATGATCCTGAAAATTTCTCTCTCATTCATGTCTATGCTACTACTCACATCGATGCGCATAGTGAGTGGATTGATCCTGTAGCCAAAGATAATTATGTAAGTGAGGTAATTTTGTGCGAATAAATTATGCCAACATGTGAATGGATATTATATTTTCTTACTATTTCTCTTAATATGGTATTTATTGTGTAATTTTCTTCCTAATTATTGCAGAAAAAAAAATAATTGGCATGCAATCAGCTTTTGAGGAATTGTCTCCTAGTGACGTTGACATATTTACGCTAGTCCTTGGGACCAAGTTTGGTTCGGTAAGAGGTTTGGGAAGTTCTTTCAAACGTGTCGGTTCATCCTCCACAACTTCGACTTCAGAAGTTAATACTATTACGAAGGATTTGGACGCTACACGCCAAGAAATTGAGCGGATGAAATCGAGACAATAGGAGTTGAAGGCTTTCTTATTACGACAGTTCGATTTAGAGATGCATTTGCAGGAGTGAAAAAGAGACCAAGAGAAAAGAATACACATTGAAGTTCAAGAACAAGTTTAGAGAGAGCTGTTGGTCCAGATGGAATGTGTTATTTCACTGCAGCAGGATCATAGTAGGCGAGGAAAACATAATAAATAAACCCTATCATTGTTTAAAACTCTTTCTGTCTGATTTTGCAACTCTCTTAACATATTTTCATGAGATGATACTATTTATGGTGTAATATGATACAATTTGTATGTTTTTTAATTTTATAAAATTATTAGTTTTGATCATTATGGTCGAATGTAAAAAAAGAATGTTCAAACATGCATTTACGTTTGAATAAATGTTTGAACATAATTACACGAGTGTGCGATATATACATTCGAATGTAAGGTATTACGTTCGAACGTATATACTTCACAAACCTTCGAACTTATTCTATTATGATCAAACGAATATTTCTTGATGTTCAAATGATTAAAAAGATACATTTGAACGTATTTATTAACCATATGAGCATTTAATCTTTGACTTTCGAACAATTGCCTAATAACATGAGAACGCAAAATTCAAACGTCACATCACAAACGTTCGAACGTGTGTACGTTTGAATGTAAAAATCAAAAGTGCAAATGAAAAATATCGAACGTTAGATATTTATCATTTGAATGCTAATCGGTTGGACAAACGTTCGAACGTTATTTAATACGTTCAAATTTACTTTTTGTGATGGAATTTGACTTTCACAAAATCTCTTCACATTCAAACCTTGCATTTCATAGTAGACTTCCAACCATCAAAAAAAAAAAAAACTTTTAGTAATGATCATATAGTAAACCTCCATAAAATACTTCCTGTGATGCCTTTTTAGCCGTGACAGTTGTGGGGACAGTTTCAAATAGTCACCAAAAAGTTTCTGTGATGATTTGCTTATTTTTTGTGATGATTTCGTCTGTCACAATAAATGAAATCTGTTATAATGAGGTTTAGTTCTATTATATCTGCATCCACGGAATTAAAGAAAAATAAATCATTTCTCGCGATAAAAAAGTCAAATAAAATAAAACTTAGCTTTGAATTGGTCCGACTTAGTTGATTCATGAAGCGGTTATGCCAATGATTAAAAAGATATAATAAAATCAAATTTGATTCCCACAAATTCCAGTTGAATGATCTGCTTAATCTGTTTGAATTGAATTGTCTTTTTTGAGAATCACTAATTTATAGAACTCACATATTATATGTCTCTTCCTGGATTGGAAAAATAAAAAAATAAAAACACAAAAGACAATTTAGAAAATAAAGACAGATTTTTAAAAAGATTGTTCATTTGAAGATATATATATATATATATATATATATATATATATATATAGACACAATATGTACGTAATGTTGTATGTACGAAGTTTCCGGACAATGTGAATCTCGTGATGCACACTGTGTCACTGTGAATCTCAATCAATGACATTATAGAACGAAAACGACAACTTCCCAAAGCCAAAGAACGAAACAAGGAAATTATGGTTGAGATAACTCATCCATGCTAAAATCAAATCAAGCTGATGTTTGTATTTAGATATCCTTACATAGTTGTGTTGTTCTTTATATATATATCATGTTTTGAATATTTCTACGATGTCTTATACATGATGTTTATTTTGTTATCTTAATTATTTATGTTTATGTTTTTTTAAATGCCTTTAAAGGCTAAGGAATTATTCGAAGTAACAATATTGAGAAAAAATACGAAGTTATCGCAACCTGAGGACAGATTCAAACTTAAATAATAATTAAAAAAAAAACAGAGAGAGAGATGGAAATATGGGTTGGAATCGTGTCAACTATCCATCGTTGTCGACTTCATTAGGATAGGATCTGCCAAATCCTAGTTAGATTTTGATAATTTGATAATTTGATACTATTTTATATATTAGCAATTTAATTATATTTTAATCGTCAAATCATGGTAATGTTTGGATATAAATCACATACCTCCCTTTCGGTAAAGATCAATTTGTCTTTTCTTTAAAAGTCATCACCAAATCTCTCACTCCTGTCTAAGATAAATAAATAAATAAATAAATAGTGACCATATTATAATAACAGCATGGGGAAAAATGGGAGTAGATTCACATATTTAAAACCAAATGAAATCATTAGCAAATGTATTAATATCATACTATTGTAAGCAAATCTCTCTAGTGTGGCCCGCATATATATAAATAATATTAAAATATATAGCTACTTATTTAATATAAAGTTATGGGTACTGATTTATATATATTTAATATCAATAACACTTATTATATATATATATATATATATATATACTACTATTATAAATTTATTAGCAAATCTAGCTCTCTAAAGTTATGAGTACTGGCTAAAGGTCTGTGCCCTGATTGACATAAACTCTCAGTACACTTCAAAATGGCGATCTTGGGTTTGAAAACCTCCCTCTCCAAATATATACAAAAAAAAAAAAGTTATGGGTACTAATTTATTATTTATTAATTAGTGTTATTGTTATTATATTTTATGTCTTTCTTTCTTTAAACTTCTATGTTAGACAGTGAAATGATTTTTTATTTCTGAAAAATGCTAGTATGGCTCTCAAATGTGCCCACTCATGCATTTTAATTTTTTTATTTTTTTAATGGTTAAAAAAGTGACTAGTAAATTTGTATTTTTTTTAATGATTAAGGATGTTTAAAATACATCAACCTTGCTGTATATTTTTAAAATACATTAATAACAACCTCTTTATAGTATCAAGTGTTATTGTTAGATGGGCTAATTCGATCGAGTTATCTTAAGCGCCGAGAGGAATTCCTATAACCCAAATTTTTATTCATCTTATGGCGGCCAATATGATCAATTGTTATGATTAATTTCATGCACGTCTACGTCATGTAGGAATTTATTAGAGTCTCCCAAATACTTCGAAACTTTAAGATCAAGAGTTTAATATGGTTAATCTAAGAATTTATAGAGAAAGAGATCAAGAGGCTAGTTTTTTGTTCTTACGTTTATTTACTTCTTCGAAATAGGAGTCTATGTACATATATAAGACTCCTATTTCAAGATCAGTCTAGATCGATGTACATATATAAGACTCCTATTTCAAGATCAGTCTCTTGATGGATATATAGTTTCTTAACTTCACGAGAAATTAATTAAGGGCCTGTTCATATGCATGCATGCATGGAGTTAACGTCTAGATAGCTATTTAACTCATGATACGGGTACGTGCATGTTCAGATTAATGCAAAGCCCACGTGAACTTTCTTGCAACCTTGCTGTTGCAAATTAGGTTAATAGAAAGAAAGTATCAATTTCGATTCCCTTTAGAGTGAAAGGCTGAAGACCAGGAATTCTGACCCATCCGACAAAAATTAAATTAAAAAAAAAAAGAAACATAAAGAAAAGAAAAGGAAAAGAAAAACATATCACAGTTATCCAGCACATTCCGCTCAGCCGATCAAAATCCCGGCCAATTAAAAAGGTTATCTTTTGAAAATCAAGGCCATCTTCACCTTCCAGGTGATTTTTGACCCAATCTAAGAAAGAATCTCGATTGGGAAAGAAAAGGATGGAAGTGATTAAAATACGTTTAGAGATAGATCACAGGGAAGACGAAACCTAGTTAGCTAGCTAATTGGCCAAGAAAGAAAATATATATTTGTTATTTTATTTAGTTACCCAATTCTAACCTTTGCAACAAGAGCATTAAAGATTTCAGTTGAAAAAATAGAATCCCACCATCATATTTAAATAGAAAAAAATAGGTGTGAGGTGGAAATTGAGAAAAAAGAAAGAGAGAAAAGAACAGTGGTTTGAGTCTACTTGAGAAAGCAAAATAAAACCTTCCCTTTTTATTTTTATTATAATTAATTAGTACAACATTTCCGAGCTTGATTGTACCAATTCTATCATTTTTTTCCTTGAAAGCAATTCTTTAAAAGGTTGACGTACACATTAATTCCAGCATATTTATGCAAATTGAATTAAAAAATATATATATCTCTAGGAGATATCAAAATGCCTACTAATTGAGGAGATCGTAAATAACTGGAATTTAAGGTCAGACATTTCATAGTATTAAAGAGGGCAAGAAGCATAGTCTTTAAATAATAAAAGCAAGACAATTCGTGCATGAAAACAATGTTAATTTTTTATTATTATTAATTTGTTCATAACCTGATAGAAAATGCCAGTATGACTCTCAAATGTGTCTACTCATATATTTTTATTTTATTTTATTTTTAATTTTTTTCTTAATAATTTAGGAAGTGATTATTAGTGGATTTGTATTTTTTTTTTCTTTATTCTTAATGGTTATGCTTAAAAGCAAAAGAAAAAAAAATCATTTATACTAGTGTTCATATTTGAAGTGTACGTTTAATGTGGATCTAGTATTGTCCTAACCTTTTGTGAAGTTGTTTGAATATGACTATTTTTTATTGCTAATTTTAATCAATTATATAAGAAGAAGAAATAATGGTATTGACGAAAACAGACAAAATCTACCTATAATTTTTTTAAGAAATAATTTCATCCGACATATGTAAATAAATGGCAGAATCTTATCCTTTGAAATCATTAAATTAGTAGTACGTACAAAGTTTGCAGCTTTTATCAAAAGAGAGCATCTCGATTCTCAATTCTCATGAGTCATTTGAGCTGATCCCAATATTATTCTAAAATATATACAGTTATAAAAAAAACTCAACTTTTTATTTATGAATAATTCTAGTTATAATCTCAACACACACCACACATTTCATTTATTTTATTTTTATTTTTATATTTTTTATTATAAATATATAGTATATAGATGATAAATAGAACAACTTAATTTTAAAATTTATAAAATATATGGTGTGCAATGATGAACAACATTCCTCTTTATTTATTGACTTGGCCTCCACCCCGTAGGTTTTTGCACGTGTGGATGGTTGGTTGTTTTTGTAGTAAAAAAGAAAAAGCTTTTGATTATCATTATTGGCATCCATATTTTTCTTGTCGAAAATCTCAACAGTTCCTTTTAAAGTTTCGGCTAGGAAGAAAGATTAATGTGCTTAGGGTGAACATGTAAACCATAAGAAGGATTTCATTCATATTTTTGGACACACCATATGATACAAGAGTTTTATTCAAAGACATAAAAAAGTAAAGAGCACCGGCCACCTCATGTGGGTAGTCTTCATCATAACACACAATAAAAAAACCACTCCAAGTTATTCCTTACACAAACCAACAACTTTTCCTTACACTACTGCATGCTTGCCCCGGTTCTTAAGTCTTGGCAAGGTGGGCATCAATGTCTTTAGTGATGTTAACCATCATATTGAGGTACTTAATTGGAGCAGGCACTTCCTCTCTCAATTTCTCATATTCAAGAGACACTTTCGCCAAGCTGCCATTACCCTTTGGAGTAACCTGATAAGTGGCCTTAATGCTCTTGTAATACTTCATGGGATCTCCTTCAATACCCACAAGAGTTACTGCCCTGTTTGCATCATCTAATTCAACCTTCTCCTTGAAAACCTCAGCATTCCCCTCTGTGGTTTTCACAAGAAAAAACAGGGACATCAAATTCAGTTTCGCAAGAATATATATATATATATATATATATTGTGTGTGTGTGTGTGTATGCAAGGACACCAAGCAAACTCAACTGTCTTAACAATAATTTAAAACATCTAGGACGATTATTCGTACTAACAATACAATTGTGTGCATTCCAGAACATTTCTCAAGAAAATAATGTTATATAACAGCTAGGCCTAGTTTATCATTAAACACCATGTTATGAGGACCATATATTTTCCAGGCTCATAACAAATTAAAAAATTTCTTGTATAATCACGTAAACTCTGAGTATTACAGGAGAAAATGGGAGCGAAGAGGAGTACCATGCATGCATGTATATTTAACCACGTCCAATGTGCTCTTTATAGTCAAAACAACTCATATGATCTAAAGTTTGGAAAAAGTAACTAGACGAGGTTGGCAGCCTTACCCACTGTATATTTCCAGACCTTGATAGAGCCATGTGTCGTCCAATCACCTTCATGCACCTCAACTCCCTGAACAATGTCAGGAGTGGCTGTGGGAACGTGGTGGGCAGTGTTCTTGAAGATGTTGTAGTACTTATCAGCGGCTGCCTTTATTTCTATTTCAGCCTCTACCTTACCCTTTAGAGCCATATTTTCCTACACAGCTAAAACCACTCAGAAACAAACCAACAATTTAGCAACTCAGTTCTAACAAATCTCATAAAAACTAAATACGTAAGATGAATGGAGACGATTTTGCTTCCTGCTATATATAGAAAAGTATATTGGCCAATTACGTGATTATTTGGATGAACTTATCTAGCTAGCACGTTTTTTTTTTTTTTTAGCATTACATTATTTTAGAGAAGCATCATTTAAAAAAAGGAAAACAATTGAGGTGGGTGGAGGAAGAGGTCCTCATGGTATCAGATACCCTCGACGAGGCATGATCCATGAGAGGATTGCTCTTGAGAGTTGCTTGAGACCCACAATCCATAAGATTGGTCTAAGCTGCAACGCAGTACCCCTCTTAGATTGGATCACGACAGGTGGAGCTGGCTTTTGTGATCTTAACCGTTAAAGACTTAACTAAATTAATATCCAACAGTCATATTGATTTATACGTGGAGCAACCAAAAGAGAAAGAGCTATCCTTGAGTCAGTGTCAATATAATGGACTGCCATGGATGTCAAATATAGAAGTATAGTGGAGTGTTCTAATCTTAATCGCTAAAATTTAATCAAATCAGTATCCAACAATTTTAGGACATTTGGATTAATGGTTGAGCCTATAGCACCTTCCGGTTCCCTCCACCCTCCAAATCGTAGTTTGCCGTTGTTAGTGGTGGAAAGAGCCCGCCTTACTATCTACCCTCTTGTGATAGAAAACTGAGTAGATACCCTTAGATCTTGATTACATTAATAAATAAATAACATCAAAAAATAATAATATACTTCTATTTCATTGTTGTCTGAATTTTGAAACATATTACTATTGATCGAAGTTATCAGCAGCTCATGCATGGCAGATTCACACTTCAATTATAAAATATGAGAAAGAAATCAAGGTGGGATCTGCCAAATCATAGTTCGATTTTGACTTCATATTTGAGGAACTGCTGCCTGGCCTTATCTGATACTACTATTATAAGAAAAAAAAAAATTTTAATCTATATATGGTAACATTTGGCCTTGTCTGTCTCCCTTTTCCTAAAGCATAATTTGTCTTTTTCTTTGAAAGTCATCAACAACTCTTGCAGTCGTGTCCAAAATAAATACAAACAAAAGCAATTAAATAATGATTGTATAAAAATCGAAATCTTTACTAAGTGTAGTAACATCATAATATGTATTAGAGTTTATGTGAATGTCAATTAGCAATTACTTAAATCACGCATTTACACATAGTACTTTGGGGTTTACACACCAACTTGATTATCTTAGGACCTGATCCGATATTTTTAAAATTCTGACCTGTTGGAAAGGTTAGTGGAAAAAAATGATCGATTTCAATTCTTTTCATCAAGGTGAAAAGCTTTAGAGTAGGAATTCTAACCCGACCCAAAAATATATACAACAAAAGTAAAAGTATGTATTATATATACTTTTACTTTCCTAGGAGCCCAACCCAACCCATTCTTTTGGGAATAAAAACTAACCAAACTGGCGAGTTTCATCAGCCTATCACATTCATTCTAGTTGAAAGATGAAAGTTGTGACTTTTGACCCAATCAACTAGGAAGAACGTACAACGCTATGATCCTATGGAATAGAATGTAACTACAAAAGAAAATAATTTTACACATTTGAAATTATATATGCAAATTGAGTAAAATAGTTTCATCTCCAGAAGAGATCGAAATGCCTATTTGAGGAGATAGTAAACAACTGGAATTTAGGACACTGTATACAAAAGAGGGCAAGAACCCTTGTCTTTGAACAATAAAATTCAAATTCACAAATAAGCACATATTCCAACCAATCAATATATTAATTAGTATGAGGGACCACAATAATAACACAATACTAACCAAGCATTCATAAATTAGAAAACTAAAAACTATCTGTTGATGACGTGTTTCGCACATCGAATACTGAGTTTAGTCACCTGCAACACAAAGGAAATGGTGGGCTCGGGGTTGTTCTGGAAATCTCTGATGCTAAAGTTAGTATTCCTTCCTTAGCATATTTTCTTCTAAAATCCGAAAAAGCCCATTGTTACAATTGGTGTCCGGCTTTTATACTAGATATCAAGGGGTTAGTGTCTAGTGTCAGGTCATAGTTTTTAATGCGGTGTGGTATCTTGGGTTGTGCTTTAACTGCAAGTGGGCGGAGTGGTCACTTCCCATGCACTCCATCATAGGCAGGGGTGTTGTCCGCAATCCCCATTTGTTTGTCGAATACTATCCTTAAATGCAAGGTGTTCCTGCAAAAGAGTGTTAGAGTTGGCAGGTCTTGTCTGTCCACGTCGACATGGGCCTGCTGGCTTAGGGGCTGGTGGGACTTGTACGGCTCGTGGGCCGATTGTGTTGATGGTTCCTGGGCGCATTGAAGGAGCACAAATCGAGTCAGGATGGGCTTTCCATTCATCCTCATAACTCCTTTCACTGAGAATTGCTGAATATAGACAATATAATCTAAAATTATCATAATGTCAAAAGAATATTCATCGTCATTCAGAACTTTGGGTTGTGTGTGTATGTGAGTATTGAGAGCTGAATATAGACAAAAGCTTCGAAATTACTACTCATTCAAAACTTTTCCAAAACCTCTCTTTCGGCAAGTTTGGTAGTCCTAGAGATGAAACATAAGTAATGATTAGCATAACATAGAAGTTACCTAGCACAAGAGCAGCATCAATCCAACCAGTAGAACCACCCCACCTTTCACCAAGTAGAAACCACGAAAATCCAGGATGCGAGAAAGGATCCAAACAATAAATTATTGCAGTTTTGGTGGCTGATGCATCAAGCATTGGAGCCATCTGTTCAACCAAATTTTACAAAGCCATCATTTGAAGACAAATACTACATAGAAAGACTAAAAATCTTCACTAGTGTCCTGCTCTGTATTGAAAACTTATAATTTAGCTTTCAGCACTAAACATTTTTAGCACATGCTCTCATGTAAAAAACCTATACATCAGTAATTTTTGGAAGTTTGAACAAATAAATTGATTTTTTATTTATTATTCACCTCAAAGAAGAAGTCTAAAAGAGCTCATATCACTCTAGTTTATCCAATACCTATAAGCAAGGTAGATATGAGGTCCTCCTTATTATTTTTTGGGATACATGTGACTTATTACATTGTTCTAAGGTGGTAGGAGTTAAACCTTATTCATCTCCTATCTGCTAATAAACATGATGTGATCTTCCATATGATAATGATAAGAGTAAGTGGTGTATGAGATCTCACATTGTTTGGGGACGAGAAGTTCTTACTCTTTATAAGGTTCCAACAGGACTCCAATTGTATTATTAACTAGTCATTTTGAAGTATAAGCCATGTGGTTTTGGTCTTCCATTAGGCCTTATATTTAAAATCTAAATCTTAATATTTTCATGAGATTTGAGGTTTAGATTTGGTAGACCTACTTTGTAGATTGTAGGAGATAATTTTGATAAATATTTTTTAAGGTTTAGATGTTATGTCCCTTTCCCGGAGGTGTTGAAGAGTTACTACCTTTCACTTAAAATCATATCTCACAATATAGATGTAAACTTCAATTTCTCAATTACACATAAATCTCATTGTTTTAAACCAACTACCTCAATATAATTAAAGTAAGACACCACCAAGCCTAAAAATAAACGTCAACATTTCAGAATATCAAATCGAAAAGGCAAAACAAAACTATTAAATAAACTCTCCAATAATCAAAGTACCCTCTTTGTACTTAATCTGCTATGCTCACATAATCTTACCCATACTTTATTTTCTTGATTCTCAGCTAAAACATCCAAAATATTTGAAAATGTTGTGGAGATAAGAGGTGAGTTATCAAAAACTCAGTAAGTAAAGAACATATACTATTATGTAAACATGAGCCTTTTCAGAGAGTTCAGCATGCAAAACCAAAACATTTCAGTTTCAATATGCAAATATCAAAATATTTTATCAAAAAATCAGAGCGACATTTCAAACTGTTCATATTCAAAAATCAGCTATCCATATTTAAAGACCCTTTGGCATAACATGGCTAAACATCTTCATCTTATTATATCGTATTGTATCGTATAATATCATATAATATCACTATATCATATCATATACCATGTTTAACTCTCGTGGTAGGATTATTGTGCTATCCCTAATGGCCAAATCAGGCAGTATCAGAATGTAAATCTTTCTCTTATTCATTCTCGGAGTCCTGAGTGTACAAACAAAAAAGAACACGCAGAAAAATCACTTTGTTTCTAAAGTGGGTGAACTCATATCTGAGATGTTGGTACCAACCATATAACAAAATCATAATCATCATATCAGAACCAGAATCAAAATCAAAATCAGAAAGTCATGCCAAAGGTTTTTCATATGCATATCATATTAAACAAAGTGTTGAACATATTCATATCATTTTCACATATTCAAAATAGATTCAGAGCATCTTCATATAACACGTACAAAATTTTCATATTTCATATTCGCTCTTTTGCACATTTCAAAAATAACATGTCAAAAAATTGCTCATTTCTACACCAGTCATGTCAGAAAATGTTTTCTCTTTTATGCAGATTTCATAAGTAATGCAAAACACCTACCTGAGATTGTTTTCACATTTCTTTTCAAAACATATCATGCACACTTTAATATATCAATCTCAGTTCTTTTTTTTTTTAATCCAAAATCTAGTATAAGAACCCCCCGCTTACCTGAACTTTTTAATTTCTCTAAATTTTCTCACCACAATGCCAAGAAGATATCAACCATCACCTATAAATTTATAGGTGACTTGCATCAATTTCCAACCATGCATGACTCTTTAATTAAGCACGTACTTTACAATTAAGAACCTAAAATGCCTAATTAACCCATATATCCTGAACATAAAATATATTTTCGGCCTAGCTCACTTCAAAAATATTATAGTGGCGTTCTGCCACATCTAAAATCAGTTCAACTTTAAAATCTAACTCATCCATAAACTCAGCCCGCTTAAGATATTTTATGAATATATATTAAATAATATTGGAAATTCATTTCATAAAATAGACTTATTCGTAATTATAGTGTTAAGAATAAATTTTACTTTTATTATTTACTTAGTTTTAAAACTAATACTTATAAAGATTTTCATATCAAACCCACAACTAGGAAGCCCTAGTTAAAAATTAAGCCAAACTTAAAACATGTTGCATGTGAAAGGAGAGATGCTACCATAATTGAAACACCAAGGGTAATAATGTAAATGAGCATTCCATGTGAATATACTTACAGCAGAATAAACGGCAGCCTCACTTGTGGGAGACAATGGCTGTGTGATAGAGAGGAGTTGCATCCTCACTGAGAGAGCAGGGGACACGTGACGAAACAGGGGGCTGGCTTGGCCGAGATGAAATCACAGCGACCTCCTCCATGGCACATGGTGGAGTTTAGAGAGAGAGAAAATCATGGGAGAGAATCGTGCTGCTGAAATGTTAAACATGGACGAAGTAACCAGAAAACTAAACTGGGTTCTAAAGAAGAATAAGATCCACCCACGATGCATAGGGTTGAATATATATATCAGTAGTCGATTTAAGAATTTTAATGAGAATAGGACTCTAGAGTTGTGTAACACCCTGTATTTTAGTGTATTTTTATTGAAAGATTATTTTAATTAATTTCAAAATTAATTCTCTTGTTTTAAAATTATGGGGGTTTTATTATATTTTAAGTTGTGAAAATTATTATTTTTAATATGCTTTCTTATTATTAATTACTGTTTTACATTTAAAGTGATCTTTAATTTAAATTGGTTTGTTTTTTAGTTTTAAAATTATTATTGTTTTAATTAAGTCTTTCACTGCGTTTGAATTATTTTATTTAATTTATTTTTTAAAATCATTTTCGTTTGATCATTTTTGGGATCCGAAGATGTGAGGATTGTATCTCATTTCTTTCCTTTTATTTTTCTTTTCCTTTTCTTTTCTTTCTTTCTTTTCTCTCGGTTTCTCCTTCCCGCGTAGCCCCTCTCTCTCCCCGTGCGTTTGGCCATTTCCACCCAGCCACCACCCTACGCCGCCGTGGTCAGCACCGCCCGGCCCAAAATTTTCCCCAGCCACCAGCAACCATACCCTTCCAACCTCAGCATCCCTCGCGCCGCCGTCGGCCGGCACGCAGCCCCTAAAGCCATGGCATTCCTTGCGTCGCTGCGCCGTCGTCCGACCACAATTTCTTCACCACTTCTTCCTCTACTTCCCAATAACCCATAGGACCCAACCTCAGCCCCGATCCGTCACCGGTGAAATCGTATTAACCACATTTTCGATTTGCACTTTTCGGACCTTAAATCACCATTTTCGTCGCCACCCACGACCAAAGGTCACCGCCATTAGTTTCACCGACCTCCCTAGGCCCTACCCTATCAATTTCGAGTCTTGGTTTGACTCCGTTCAAAAGTGAATTTTTGAGACCCACGACTAGTGTATTTTTACACTGTTTGGTTGCTGTTTTGTGGCTTCTAGCGCATCTGTGATCCTTCAAAAATTACTATATAGCATTGTAAGTATTTTTTCAAATATCTTTTGAGATTCAAATATATTTTTGTACTAACTGATTTCAATGTATTCTAGTTGGTTGTTCCGGACTAAGTCTCAGGAGTATGCAGGTCGGATGGATTGAGGACGGAGTATTTGTGTGATTGGTTATACTGTGATTTGGTTGGTTGTTGGATATTGTTGTCGGTTTGGTACATTGCATGTGCACGCATGATCATGCTTGTAAATGAAAACTGGGTTTTCGAGTAATTGCATTCATGTTCATGTGGATATTTGAAAACTGGGTTTTCATGTGTGGAATGAATTTTGGGTACGTGTGTATCACGACCCCAAGCCGAGATGGGGCATTATCGCGATGGAGCTCCTCTGGTCACTCGGGAGCGAAATATACTGAGTAACGTCCCCTGGGTTGTCGCCGAGCGACAACAGGATCGGACGAGTTACATGCCGACTCCATGGCCCTTCTGCTGGCAGGGGCTAGAGGATGCCTGGCCACGAACGTACTGAGTGCGGAACTGGCCATCGCTCATTATGCAGCCAGGACGTGCGGATGGTCCCTAGGGGAGACCATGGTGCATATGGATTAATGGATAAATGGATAATGGCTATTTTCTGAAAAAATGGCGTGTAGATAATGGATTTTGTGTGAGTTATTTTCTGAAAAAATGATGGATATTTGTTTTGGGCCATTTTCTGGGAAAATGGTGGAAAGATTTTATTGGAAATGTTTTTAGGCCAAATGGGATTTTGGCGTGTGTTGGAAAAATATTCATTTTCGAGAAAAATGATATTTTTGGATTTCATGCATATTGCATCATATGCATGCATTGTTGGTTGCATTAAATGTGTTTTTATCTCAGGATTGGTTGGGTTATAACTTACATGTGGTACCATTTAATGGTACTGCAGATTTTGTTGATGATGATGCAGATGCCGAGCCTGAGGATTTGGCTCCGCCGTAGGAGTGATCTGGGATCACTCAGGTTTATGTTTATTTTTAGCTCTTGTATTATTTTGGGACATTGGTTTTGTTTTAAAACGCTTTGAATTTAGATATTTGTATTAAACAAATTCTGGTACTAGTTGACTTATTTATTATCCGCTACATATTTATGGTGCACTGTTTATTTGTTGCACACACTTGGCACTTGTCGTTGGGATACGTGACTCGTGTAGTCATCATCATGACGTCACGATTCCCGAATTTTTTTTGTACGAGGGAGTCAGGGCGTTACAAGTTGTAACCCTAATATATTTGAAATTGAACACAAATATTTAAACCGGCCTTAGTCTTCATGTCCAAAATAAATCCATCCTCCAATAATATCTCTGAGCCTTTAGAAGAATTTTTTGGGCCAATTTTTAATTATTTAGGACTCACTTAATCCATAAATAGTAAATGGGTTTTAACCTAATTATCAAGTCCAATAAAATTCATATTACATAATATTTTGGGCTTGTGACCTTTTAAAAAATAAATATCAAATGGGCTTCCCATAAATAATAGCCTAAAAAACTTTTATAGATTGCAGCTTGTCCTGGGTTTGGTTCTAGGCCATGGTGTTACACATGATCAATCTAGTTCAAAACGTGTCTCACCCTATCTTAAGGGTTCCCTTGATATTGGTCTCATTGTTCATAGGAATCTCTCCAATTGCATTTCCAGCAGATCATTTTAGATAATATTTGTGGATTGTTTCTTATATTTCAGATGTTCAAAGATTCAAATGTCATAAAAAAAAAAAAAAAAAGACTTGGATTCAAATAATTGGGTATTAAGATAAACCAGATGTAAACTGCATCTATATTAAAAGTTTTGTGAATAAACAGGAAAAAAAATGCATCTAGCAGAATTCAAAAACTCTCAAAATTCTTTCACCTCCGTCGACTCTCTCCCCAGTTTCCATTTTGACAAAAAAGATTTGACAATATCATTTAATTTCTCGCATTGAACTTGCAGCTGCATAAGTTTGCTTTCATGATACTGGCAGATCTAAGGGGTTTAGAAATTTAACTAGCATATTAACATCTATACCAACTATATGTTCATAAATTTAGAAGGCAAGCATCATAACTACAGAAAATTCCTTGGGATTCTACATTCTAGTACAGATCAGAACGTAGGCTTTAGCTTTAGCCTTTAGCAAATCAAGAGGTATGAAATTCAGTTGAGAGAAGCCTTTTTGCGATGTAGTTCAGCATATACATCATGTAGACTGAATGAACAAGGAATACTCCTGCTTGCAAATAAAATACCACATTTTGAAGTTACAGTCATGGCCTAAATATTCAACTGGAAAAATGTTAATAGCATGATTTGTTTGTGAAAGTACATAAATTTTGGTTTAAAAAACTCGAGGATTTGTCGAAAAAGATTTGTAGAAATTAACATTCTTATGGGGGAACAATAGGATCAAGTGTGGCATTAATCAACTATAGTTCATCTGCTGATTCTATAGAAATAATTTTGTTTTTTGAATATGCAACTTGTAATAGTGCTATAATCATTCATAAAGTTCCCTACTCTTGAGTTGATCAAGCGTTCTTTCACTAAGCCTTCTTTAACAATGAGGTTTAGTTCATTGAAGGTTCTTAATCTGCAATCTATTCTAGTTAAAGCTCAAGCCTATTTTCCAAAGGTAGCAACCTCCTGAGGTTGATTCTTTAAAGTTTGACAATGATGATTCTTCCATTGGAATATGGGGTAGACTAGCTAATTAGGAGGAAACCACCAAATGCGGTTTACTTTGATTCAACAGTTGGGTTGATTGGTTGTAGCTTGAAACCACACCAAGGAGAAAGACATGATTGCAATTGGCTGTTTTGGTGCATTTCGTAAGAGAACACCAATTGCACAACCTCCATGTTCTCATTAAGGAAAATCAAGAACGTAATTAGATAGCTAGAGACAGAAGAACTCGCTCCTCAAAACACGAAAAGGAAAATGGAGGCTGTACAACCTTCGAAAATGGGGTGGCGTGGGACTGATCTTGAAGATACGATGTCGCGTGTGTGATCTGTAGAGTCATGAAATCGCGGTGGCGCTTGGAGTCCATGCACACTCGGCGTTTTAGTCACATAAGGCTCACACATAGGTTGGATGGCGGCGATTCTCGGCTCATCTTGTATATTTGCTTGGGAAGTTCATTGATTGGCGCAGAGTCAATCGGTCGCGATAGTCCCAACTTAGTAGAGACAAAAACAAAAAGGGAAAAAAGGTATTCATTTACCAATGGTGTGAAGGAGAATAGAGAGAGAGAGAGAGAGAAGGGGGGGGGGCAGGTTTTGATAAAGGCATTAATCCCAGACTTGGGATGTAGATACGTGTAAACTATTCACATATCAATATAAAACATAAGAACTTTATTCATTTTTTTTTTTTTTTACATACACAACATATAAAACTGATTATAAAGTTTTATTACGATGCATAAATAGTAAAGAGCACCAACTGTACTCTTCATTCACAACACACGATAATTTTTTAAAACAAACCTTGCTTTGGTTGTCATGCTTAAATGCCATATATAACAAGCACCAGAAAATGCATATACCCTTATGATTATGCCGTGGCAAGGAATGCATCAATGTCTTTAGTCATGGTAACCATCATATTGTGGTACTTAATTGGAGCAGGCACTTCCTCTCTCAGTTTCTCAAATTCAAGAGTCAACTTGACCAAGCTGCCATTACCCTTTGGAGTAGCCTGATAGGTGCCCTTAAAGGTCTTGAAATAGTTCATGACATCCCCTTCAATGCCCACAAGAGTTACTGCCCTGTTTGCATCATCAAATTCAACCTTCTCTTTGAAAACCTCAGCATTCCCATCTATGGTTTCACAAGCATACGATTATGGACAACATCAAATTCAATCTCACATGAATATATACATGGACACCTAACGCCGGACAGAATAGAGATTATTCTGCAGGCTAATTTCAACAGATGATCAACATAGAGAATACAAGAAATTTGCCCAAAACACAGAGAAAACTCTAAATAATATTGATTAATAGTAAAATTCAAAAAAAAAAAATTTGAAGCCCACAAGCTAGATTTAAGTAGCTGCAAAATTTAAAATTATGAAGATTTTTTCAAAAATGAAAAAATCTAAATTATTGTATGAGAAATTAATACATAAATAACAAGAATCCTACAAAAAATTTTGTAAAAATCAAAATCATTTTCAAATTAATTTGAAACTAAATATTTACTAACAAAACAAAAATGATCATAAATATATGATTTGAAGGAAAATAATTAATATTTCCTTTAGTCCAAGGAAGATATTAAGTTTTTCCTTCTATAAGGTAGTACTTCAATTCAATCAGAATGGAATCTGGACTTAGATACCCCATATCAATTTGGGTTTGTATCAACACCAAACACAATTAGTTGTCTAACAATAATTTGAAAAATCCTGTACGATCCTAAAGGTGTCCATCGCTGAAAAAATGATATTACAAATTTTGCAAGGCATACAAAATGCGCCGTCCAGAACAAAAAGCAAAACAACGACTCATCTCCAAAGTTTGGAAATGATAACTATGTAGACTTGGTTGATGCATGGGCTTACCAATTGTATAATTCCAGAACTTGATAGAGCCATGTGTCTCCCAATCACCTTCATGCACCTCAACTGCTTGTATAATGTTAGGAGTTGCTTTGGGAAAGTGGTGGGTAGTGCTCCTGAAGATGTTGTAGAACTTATCAGCAGCTGACTTTATTTCTATCTCAGTCTCCAGCTTACCCTTTAGAGCCATGTTTTTCCTACACAGCTGATACCACTCAGAAACAATGTAGCTTTGCAGTACTAATAAATAAATCTGATAAAAAAAACTAATATTAAGGAAGATGAATGGAGATGGCTTTGCTTCCCACTATATATAGAAGAGCGTAGTGGCACGCGCGTTACATGTCATTTATTTTCTGTCTATATATATATATATATATATCCATCTAATTTTTTGCTGATAAATTTTCTGATGTCACCATTGATAAAATCCAATTACAAAAAGTTTTTGGTTCATTAAATTAAGTATGTTGTTGAGTTCTACAAAGACCTCAAGAAACATTGTAAATCTCTATTTGAGAGGTTACACTAGTGCAATCCACCTCCTTAGTCAGATATCCATACTTTCCTTATTAAGCAGATATATATATATATATATACATACACACACACACTCTTACATTACCTAACCTATACTTTTTAAATGCATGAAATAAGAATTAATTAAGCTGATGGAAAAGGTCTCTGTTACGCACGAGACAGCTCAAATATGCAGTTGTCTTCTATTTTTGTCTTCTATTTTTGTTAAGAAATATAGATTTTGATCAAATAGATAAGTATGGGGGATGAGGTGTGAGCATCGATCGAGGTTAAGATCCCTTAGAAGGTGGCCGAGACCTAAGGGTTCTTACGTGGGTTGGATAACATGAATGGGTGGGACAGCCTCCACCCCATCGCTATTTGACCTGAATCGGATTGTGATAGCCAAAGCCTATTCGAGGTGGAAAATTGCATGCATAGATCCCCAGCTTGCCAGGTGGGTCAGCTAGCCCCTCTCGTTCTTGGCATGCACCACATGATCATGAGGGATATATGCATCCGCCCAATTTGATTTTCTTTTTTAAATTTTTTTTAAAATATTTTTCATCTTCTTATTAACCTAGCTTTTGTTTTTAAATTCTTAGCTTTTTTTTTTCAAGATTTTTATTTCTGATTTTCTGATTTTTTTTTCTTTTTTCATTTCATGATTTCGTTTGTTTTTTAATTTTTTGCTCTGTTTTTTTTTTTAGATTTTTAACTTACAAAAGTGTTACTTATATATCCTTGTGCTTGAGATATTGCCATGCATGTATGTTTTTATTTTCTATTATCTTAATTATGTTTTTATTTTTATTTTTTAGTCTTTATATAATTTGATTAATTTTTGGGTTCTAAACGTTACTATTTTTCGAAGTTATAACCAAATGATCACGGCAAATATTATAATAAATAGGATTTAAAAATCTGGGTTGGAATCCTCTCATCTCTCCATTGTTGTCGACTACATTAGGATCTGCCAAATCCTAGTTAGGTTTTGATTTCATATTTGAGGAACTATTGCTTGGCATTATTTGATAATACTATAGTAAATGCATTTAATATCTTAATTGATAAACATATATTCCCATCAAAAAATAAATAAACATATTAAGATTTGGCAATAATTCACATCTCCCTTTCGCTAAAGCATTTGTCATTTCTTCCAAAGTCATCACCAAATCTTGCACTCGTGTCTAAAACAAAAGCAAACAATATATAAACGATAATGCTAGAGTCACCACTGGAGATTCCGCTGGGTTCTAACACGTGTTTTTTCATGTGCTTTTTTTTTTATATAGATTTTTTTAACAATTTTAAATATTTAAAAAAAAATCACAACATCATTAAAAAATACCTCCTTAATCACAAAGTAAAATAAAAAACAAAAAATAAATCCTAGTGGAAGACTAATATTGTTTTTTGATTTTTTTTTTTTTTTACTTTGTGATTCAGGAAGTATTTTTTAATGATGTTTTAAGTTTATTTTATTTTTTAAAAATACTAAAATGTATTAAAAAATTTATATAAAAAATAACTTAAAAAAAAAACACATAAAAAAACACATACTAGAGCCTAACGGGGAGCTCCCAGCAAGAGCCTAGCATTATCCATATATAAAACGAAATGAAATCATTAGCAGCGTAGTAACATCAAACTATGTTTACGTGTTAGTGTTTATGTTAGCAAGCTAAATCATGTGGTAATTAACAGACGAGAAAATCTACTCTGAAGCAGGTTCAAGACCGCACACCATCTGCCAGCATGTAATTTTTTTTCAAAGCCAAACGCGGGCCCCATCTTAGACAGATCCGAGTTTTCACCCTCATTTCACGCAGATCAAGTTTTTACCAAAAATTCTAGGAAGCCACAGCCAAACATATGCTAGTAGTTCACATTTCAAGGTAGTTCTAGCAACCCCAGATTCAACGCAATTTGGTGTTCTAATCAGTGACTTGAGTCGACATAGATTTAAACCATTAATCCTCTTACGCATTTCCACAAAACAGTGGAAAGATTTTGACGGGACTTGAGTTTGTTTTTAATGGAAAGAGAACATAAATAAGAAGAAACCAAAACCAACCATTTTATCCCCATTTGTGATCCAGTCGTACTCTGTTTTGCAAGAGAAATTCTGTAGAAAGCAATATTCAATCCAAGGTAATTTGCAAACGGAAGAACAAAAGGGGAGAGAGAATATATCAGAGAATTGATTGGGGAGAGAGAATAGAGTGACCCTGAGACTATTTTTCAAAACTAAAGACGATGAACCGAATTTGACTTCAAGATTTGCAGACGGAAGAAGCAGCGGTTGGGGTGGGGAAGGGAGAGAGAGAGAGAGAGAGAGAACAGAGTGGCAAACCTTTTGCCCCTTTTCTGAGCGAAGCCAAACTGCCCGGTCTATTGATTTTATCTTCAGACCATAATGAGGTATGCAATGTGTGGTCTCGAACCGACTTCAAAGTAGATTCTGTCAATTTTCTCTTGACAGAATTAGGCCAAACCCCAATACACCAACTTAATTATCTTATTATTTGATTCAAAACTTTATGAATTTTGATCTTCCGTAAAATGTTATTGAAAATGATAAACATGCAATTCTTTTCTTAGTTATTTTCACAACGTCCATGACTTTAAATGAAGTGCATTTTTATAAAATAAATTATTAAATAATCATAAAAGTATTATCAGTTTGCAAAAATATCATCATGTGAAATATTATTGTGAAGAATGTTGTGAAAATGATTGTCTATTATCATTCAAAGGCTATTAGAAGGAAATTATTACTTCCACTTTGAATCATGCATGGTGGAAGGTGGAAGAAATGAAATCCTAACCTGAGTTGACAATATATAATATTAAAATATTAATATACAAAAACAAGGCATGTCATCGGAGGTTAATTCCATTCTATTAGCCCAACAATTCTTATTTTGATTGATATAATTCAATAAATTGTTCTTTCCTAAAAGTAGTTCTATAAAAGTTTGATATTACACAATCGAGCATATGCAAGTTAAATAAAACAATTTCATCAAACAAAATATATCAAATTTGATGTTTATTGGAAAACAACTAGAGTTTAAGAGACTGCATCTCAAAAGGGCAAGAAATATAATCTTTAAACAATAAAAGCAAGACTAGCGGTGTAATTGGTCTGATCTGGTCGATCTTAGAGAAGAATTTTGGATCGGATCAAATTTCTCAGTCCACCAAAAGTTCTGACTAGACCGATTTGGTTTGATCCGGTTGGTTTTATCAGGGTATTTCGATCTGGGCCCTTTTTCTTGAGCTTTTGAATAAACAAATTATATAAAATGAAAAAAAAATTAAATGAATGACTTAATCTAAGTTGCCTAACTAAGTATATACTTAACTAATTAATTATTTTAATTAAGTAAAATAAATTAACAATGTTAATAGTATGTGTATTATCAATAATTAGTGGTTAATACCCTATCTTAAAATTCTTAACGGTTACTATTTTAAATAATCTAAGCATACATGTTTTTAGAGAGGGTATGCGGTTAAAAACATATTTTGTATCTTGTTTATTTACACATGTTTTTAGAGAGGGTAACTCAGCAGCACATTGTCTTGCAAGACATGCTTGGAATGTTGAGAATGTTGAGATGTGGGAAGATTGTATTCCAGACTTTCTTTCTCAAGCTTTATGGCTTAATAAATGTCTGTAATCTTTGTTTATCTTCAATGAAGTTGTCTTTCTATCAAAAAATAAATAAATAAATAATCTAAGCATACATAATTATTTATATAATAAATTAAATCGGGTCCAGTCTAAGATGATAAAATCCCAACTCGAGACTAGGCTAAAAATTGAATTTTCCTAATTTATTAAACTAAGATCGACCAATTCCTTAATCAATCCTATTCAGACCAACCAAAACCAATTGGTTCGGTCAATTTTTTCGATCCGGATTGAAATTCTTACACCCCCTAAGCAAGACTATTCCATCAATAATTGTTACGTATTTTAGTATCTTACAAATTCGTTGTTCACAACAATGGTTAAAGTTTTCTATTTGAGTTGGGTTGATATTTGAAAATGAAATCCGATTTATCTATAAGAGATTAAGTTTACCTACAAACAAAGGGAAAGACATAGGAACAAGATGTTCAAATATGAAGCTAGTTAAGCAAAAGATGAAGAATGTGAGCTGATGATAACAACAGAATGGTTAAAGGTAGTAGTTAACTCTATACCTTTAAGGAGGGTACAGGAAAATTTAAAGTCCCATAGTGGGGCTTTTGTTTTATGGAGCTCCCAAAAGTTTTGAGATAGTGAAAAAAATATTGTGATCAAAATAGATTGGCTCAAAAAGATGCAAGAGGAAGGAGGACACAACAATGCTAAAGCAATCCAAAGCCTACAAGAAGAGTTAGGTATCCTGTTGGAACATGAAGACATCAAATGGAGACAAAAAGCTAAAAGAAACTTGTATCAATTTGGTGACAAGAATACAAAATATTTCCATGCATGTGCTAACCAGAGAAGAAGAAAAAATTGGATAAAGCGAATCACTGATTCCCAAGGTAGATTGTTGTTTAGATTGAAGTGGCTTTCATTTAGGATTATAAAGACATTTTTAGATCTTCAAACCCATCAAAGGAGGTGAGAGAAGAATGTTTGCTACCAGTTGAGCTTCGATTGACAAAGGAAATGAATGCAGGACTCCAAAAGGAATGCATGAAAGCTAAAGTAGAGGAGGCACTTCATCAGATGGCACCATTCCTAGGTCCAGATGGTTATTGTGCATGCTTTTTCCAATCCTAGTGGAATATAGTAGGGAATGAGGTATGTAATGCAATCCTGTTTCTTAAGAGGGGAGGGTTTGGGTTATTCTTTAAACTTTAAATTCATTTCCTTAATTCCAAAAAGTAAAGAATCTCAATCTTGTAAGTGAATTTAAACCCATCAACTCATGTAATGTACTATACAAAATCATTTCAAAAGTGTGTAAATAGGTTAAAGAAAGTGCTCCTAGTCATCTTCTCCAGCAACCATAGTGCTTTTATTCCTGGTAGACTTATCATGTTATGGTGGCCTATGAAGTTCTACACTCTATGAAGACCAAACAGAAGGAATAAATAGGCATGACTCGCAAATTATATATGTCAAAAGCTTATGATAGAATAAAATGGTCTTATCTAGAAGTTGTGATGAAAACACTAGGTTTTGGAGAAAATTGGGTACATCTGATAATGGACTGTGTTACCACAGTCTCATATTATGATCTTGTTAATGGACAGCCAAGAAAAAATACTATCATCAAGAGGCATTAGACATGGAGATCATCTATCTCCCTATTTATTAACACTATGTGGTAAAGGTCTGACTTCTCTTATATATCTATCTAGAAGAAGAGGAGATACAAGGGGGTGGCAATAGCAAGGGGAGGCACAAGAATAAATCATCTACTTTTTATATATGACTGTGTAATATTCTATAGGGCTAACTTGACTTGATGAACAAAAATCCAACAACTATTGGACAAGTTTGGGAAAGCTTCTCGTCAATTTTTAAACAAGCAGAAAACATCCATCTTTTTTTAGCTCAAATACGGTTTCAACAATCAAGAATTAGATTTTTCAAGCTACTGTTGTCTCACCTAGTGGTAGTTATGAAAAGTACTTGAGACTACCTTTGGGAGTACAAAAGAGAGAGTGTGGCAATAGATCAATAATTGGAAGAATAATTTTCTATCCCAAGCTGATAAGGAGATACTTACCAAGGTAGTCATCAAAGCGATTCCAATTTTTCCTATGAGTGTCTTCAAACTACCAAGAATGTTGTGCAAAGAGATATCCTTATTTTTGTCTAGATTCTGGTGGGGTCACAGGTAAAATTATATGAGGATTCAGTAGATACATTTTCCAAAGATGGGAGAATAAAAAAAGAATGGGGTTGAGTTTTCAAGATATAGAATGTGTTAAGAAAATAATGTTCGCAAAACATTGTTGGAGGATGTCAAATGATCAATCTTCTATGGTCGCATAGATTATGAAGGATAAATATTTCAAACATGACCATTTTTTGGAAGCAAAACTAGGACATGCTCCCTTTTTTATATGGAAAAGTTTATAGTCCTCGATGGATTTTCTTAAAGAATTACTGATATGGAGGTTGGGGAATGGTCAAAAGATCAAGATCTGGAGGGATAAGTGGATACTAATCCTTCTTCATATAAAGTCCAATCTCTTGTTAAAATCCTAGAACTTATTTATGAAGGCACATGAAGTTGGAATGAAACTGTAATTGAAGAGATTTTCAGTAAAAAAGAAGCTGGAGTGATTTTTAGCATACCAATTAGCAGAATTGGAGTTGAGGAAAAGATGAGCCCATATACCAAGAATGGGATTTATTTTGTCAAAAATGCATATCATTTGGAACCAAAAGGAGAAATATGAGAGGAGAAACTTCAAAAGCATCTGCAATAGAAATAGTTTGGCAACAGATATGGGGTTTAAAAGTCCCAGGTAGTGTCAAAAAATCTGTTTGGAAAGCAAGTCATTATCTATTGTCATCCAAACAAAAACCTTTTAGATACTCCCCTTTGTCCAATCTGTGAAATGGATGAGGAATCAGTTTGCCATTCTCTATGGATCCACCAACTAGTGATGTGTTTGCAAATTCAAACAGTCATGTACATAAATGGTCGAGATCAAAGGAGGAATGTTTTAGTGAAGCTACAATCTTAGGAGTTAGAGTTGGTGGCAGCAATAATGAGAAGGATTTAGGTTAGAAGAAATGTTTTTATCTTTGAAAAGCAACTTGAATGTCAAAAAAAGTTAATTCAAGTAGCTACTAAAGGGTTAGAGGAATTCCATCAAGCTCTGAATCACCAAAAAGAATATCAAAACCAATCTAGGAATGCAAGGAAATTGATTAGATGGAAAAAACCATGGGAAAATGAAGTGAAAGCAAATTGGAATGTGGTTGTTGAAGATAATTCATGGAGATTGGGGCTTGGAGTTATTCTAAGAGACTTGAAGGAAGAGATATTGGCATCTTTATGTACAAATAACAAGCACATGCTACAACCCACTATAGCTAAGGCTCTTGCATGAAGAAGGGCAATGGAATTTTGCTCAGAGCTAGGATTTACAAGGGTGGTATTTGAAAGAGATGCTCAAGCTATTATCAAAGCAACCAATAGTGGATAAGAGAACTAGACATGACATGGACAGTTAATCGATGATACAAGAAGACTAATAATAGGAAGACCACATTGAAGAGTCCAATTGACATATAGAGAAGCAAATGAGATAGATCATCCGCTAGCCAAACTAGCTCTTTCTTATGATAATGAGTAGATATGAATGGAAAAGGGGCCAATCATAATTCTTAATTCTATATTGAATGATAATCTTTATGATGAATGATTTCATGAATGGAAAGGCTTCTTTTGGTTTTCAAGGGAAAAAAAAAAAGAGAGAGAGATCAACTTGACTATTGGATGAAGTTACAAGTTTTTAAGATCTCAAGATTCGAATATTGAATAGAGACCATGGTTGTTTAGATGTTTGGAGGAGAAATTGTATCCAATCAACAACCCGTCATTGTGACCTATCTGAAAGTTTTCAAGATTATGATTTTAAAATTTCAAAAAGGTTTGTTCAACTCGAGGTTTTCTAGTAGGCAAATCCACTAGGTCTCAAGTACAAGTTCTGGTGAGTGCATCTAATTCATCTGATATGGCTTTCTGCCAAAGAAGATCATAATTAACTTCATGATAAGGGCAATGTTCATGAATAGAAACAAGAGCATAAAAATAGTGCTAATCTTAGATATGTGCAGGAGATATCTTACTTGACTAGAGTAACAAGGTTCAAATACCTAGGAGGACTCTGGAACATCTGATGCAGTTGGAGGATTATTAGTCTCATCCAGCATATCAAGAAGGGTTGTAGAGAGACTATCTGAGAGGAGCTCAACGGCTCTGCAATGAAGTCAAAGATTGAATCGATAGAAATATTAGTGAAAATAAAGGAATATTTCGAAGGTGAAGAAAAGTAACAAGAAAGACTGGTAAACATTCTATGTTCCAAGAATGCTACATGACGAGACACACAAACACATCTAGTGAAGGGATCATAACAACGATAGCCTTTTTGTGAAATTCCATAACGAAGAAAATAACATAATAGAGAACGTGCTTCAAGCTTGGTGCCTTCATGTTGGAGACAAAATGACAAAACAAGCATGCCCATAAACATGAAGGAAAAGAGTAGCAAGAGGTTTTACCATAGAGAAACTCAAAATATGTTTTCTTTCTTTTTTAGTGAATAGTTTACGAGAGAACCCGATTGATAGTGTATATTGCAGTTAGAGTAGCTTCACCCCACAATCATTCAGGAACAAAGGTAGAGACAAGAAGAGTATGAATAGTATCTAAGATGTGTCTGTGTTTTCTTTCGACACGTCCATTCTGCTGAGAAGTATAGGGACAAGAGCGTTGAGAAATGGTCCCATGTTGAGATAAATAGTTAAGAAAAGATTTTTTTCATTATACTCCATGGTATTGTCTAAATGGAAAATTTTCATGGAACAAGAAAACAGAGTTTGGATCATTTTGTGAAAGGTTTAATAAAGATTTGCAAGTTCAAATCGTTGATACAAAAGATATATCGAAGTATAACGAGAATACTCATTTACAAAGATAACGAAATAATGAGAACACCCCCCCCCCTAGGTAAGGATGGGATCAATGCCCCAAATATCAAAATGAATAAGATCAAAAGGTGTAGAAGAAGTTGAATCACTATTATTGAATGTCGATTTTTTTTTTTTCAAAGAATACAAAAAACAAACCCTAAAAGACCTTGAGAAGCTAAAAGTTGAACACATGTTAAAGAAGCATGACCCAATTGGAAGTTTCATAAGCTAGAGGAAGTAATGGAAGTAACAAGAAAAGTCTGTGTGAGAGTTGGGATTTGCATAGATGTAAGCTCGGAGAGATGTTCAATTTTATGTAGGGGTGGGCAGCGAGGGCCCTCGCCCCGCATGGAAGAACCCTAGCGAGGGGGTTGTCCCCAATGGGGGCCCGTCCCGCCTCCCACTCCACACCCCTCCTCTATTTAATATAAAAAAAAATTATATTTTTAATATTTATATAAATAATTTATATAAATATATTGTCTATAAATATATACAACTTATTAAAAACTTGAAGTTGAGTTCAAGTTAATGGATTGTCTTGACCTTCTAGGCCAACCTTTATATAGGGGATCATGGCAATACAATAGTCATTTTTAAGCAATGTGAGATTCTAATACAACTCTAATGAGTTTATATTTTTTTTGAATGTATAAATTTTAATTTATAATTTTAATTATATTATAATTTGGGTCTAATAAAAATTTTAGACTCAAAAATAATTTATAGACCCAATGGGTCATTGGGTTGAGCGGGGGGTGGGGCCGGGTGCTGGGGTGGGTCCACCCTGCCCCACACCGGGTAGCACCCATAACTTGATGACCTGTCCTAAGAGGCTGACCCGTTTGATGATCCTGTATAACAAGACCATCATCGTCAAAAGTTAAGGAGGTTTGGATAGTTAGTTGAAATGAGATGGGTTGAGATAAAAGTTGAAAGTTAAATAAAATATTGTTAGAATATTATTTTTAATATTATTATTGTTTTAAGATTTGAAAATATTGAATTATTTATTGTATTTTATGTGAAAATTTGAAAAAATTGTAATGATTAGATGAGTTAAAAGGTTTTTTGTATCCAAACCTCCCTAGTCTCAAGCCTAATTTACAAATCTGACTGACGAAAAGAATATTTAGGGATAGTTTCGGAAGTAACTATGCATCATCAACAGATAAGCAAGAGGATAAGATAGATCTAATGTGAGTTACAAATATGTGAGAACCATTAGCAACATAAACGACATGATTAGGAGAAATGACAGTTTTGTAGGAAAACAAGGTAGGGTAAGAAGTCATATGATTACAACATGAAGAGTCGATGAACCACAAAGGCTTATATGAGGTGACAGATAGCACTATAGAGGATTGAGAAAAAAAAAAAAAAAAAAAACCTAGTGAATTAGTGCCTCAAGATCAACTATAGTTAGAGCAGGAGGGTGAGATGAAGTCTCAAGAGTAAACTCAAATGCAGATGGATAAGATGGAGCAACCACAACAGCCTGTTGAGTAGAGGCCCATTGTTTTTGGTATTGTAGCTTGCGTCATTCATTGATGGAGTGGACAGTGATTTGCAGTACTTGCACAAAATTGACTTGGAGGGCAAGTGTGCAATTGAATGGGTAGATGAAGGCTTGGGAGCATTTGGAGAAGCACTTGCCACAACCATATTCGGAGATTGCATTTTCATGTAGAACGACGATTCTTTCCATAGATGAATTCAGAAACTAAAATCTCTAAAGTTGGGAAGGGTGCGCAATGCAAAAGGGGAGATTGAGTTGGCTCAAAATCCTCATGAAGTGCCATCATGAAATTCATAAATTTTTTACGATCACAGTATGCCGCAAATAATTCTATGCCTTAAGGATGTACAGCAGATAATTGTCCTCAAATATTATTTACTTAAGAATAAAAATAAAAAAATAGGCTGACCTAATTCTTGACGAATTTGATAGAGTTTAGTCTCAAGTTGAATCTCTAATGAAGCATCATGAGTGCAGTTGTGTCAATGTGCTAGAAGATCCCAAGTAACTTTTGCATTCCCAATCTTGGAAGTAGACTATGAATAGAAGGAACTGAAGTGTTGATAAACCAAGAAAGTATCTTATAGTGCATGCTATCCCAATCCTTAAGACGTGAAGTAAAATCATCTTCTATCTTATCATCTTTAGGCTTTGGAGGAGAGATTTTGCAAGACATAACCCCACAATTAACATTCTCGTAGAAAAACTTTCATATGTTGGGCTTACATATTATAGTTGGACCCATTCAAAAATGGATCAATCCAATGAACAATATTGTCTAATCAGAATAACCTTGAGCCATTGGGAGGGGTCCAAAGAAAAAACAACTAGAAAATATGAAACCAATGCAAAACATTAAGTAGAAAACACATGATCAACGGTCCAAGTTAGCGACTAGCATGGTACTGCTAATGTGGCATGATGAGTGGGTGACATGTGTCGTGAGTTGATGTCTTTGCACATGGAGAAATATGTCGCCGTGTGGACGGAGGGGAAAACCTTTGAGTGGAACATGCGACTTCTACTAAGGTTGATTTTTGTGTTTTTGAACTCAGCAATAGATTTTCTATAATGGAATGTTGCTAAAAATAAAAAAATAAAAAAAGGAATGCGTGCAGCTAATTGTGGTGCGTCTAAAGACGGATGGGATTGGTTCTTTCACAGATCAAATAATCTGTACCTTGCGAACTTGATTA
Organism: Cyclocarya paliurus; assembly: GCA_029856935.1. NCBI lineage: Eukaryota > Viridiplantae > Streptophyta > Magnoliopsida > Fagales > Juglandaceae > Cyclocarya > Cyclocarya paliurus. The sequence continues at coordinate 14,111,098 of CM056945.1, read as the reverse complement.
AGAAATTTGATTTCAGTACTAGTTGCGATGAAGGTTGAAAAGCACCGAGGGGCAACAAGCTCGCCGGAAAAATTATGCAAAGAGTCTACAGGGAACCTAGGGCTATGATGTCATGTAGAAAATAAGTAAAAATAAATTTCTATAATTGAATGAATAATTGTTATGTACAATAAGAGTGCCCATTTTATAATTTTGAGGTCAGAGTTCGAGTTAGGACATAGGTTGAAATCACTTATAGTTTTGTAAAGCCTAACCTTTAGACTATGAGATGGGCTTTGGATAAACTGGATATTTTGGAGGTAGTAATTATGGCTCAAACCAAACATTTTACAACGGAAAGAGACTCTTATGGTCAGGTCCAGTAATGATTGTTACGGTGTTTGCTTCTCCCTCCCCTTTTTAGCTTAAAAAAAAAAAAAAAAAAGCCCGGAAAAGCCAGTTTACCGTAGACAATATTGATGAAATTAAGCAAAACGATGCTTCTACCTTTCTTGGAAGCGAATATCCTCCATGATCGCCCCCCAAACAAGATGTTGAGGGAAGGCGCATTAGTACAAGAAGAAATGCCATGCTGAGAGAAGGTTCTGAAAGGTGGTCATCTTCTTCTTTCCCTTTTTTGGAACGAACTGTAAGATTCCGAGCTCGCAATCATGTGTCATGGCGCTTGACGAAGCCCCTAAAATCCATCTCAAAGTCCCAATTTCTCTCCAAAGTTTAGGAAAATAAGCAAACATGCTGTTAAAAACTCATCCCACCAAACTCTCCATCACTCTCCCACTTGAAGTGTTCCCTTCAGCCATCCATTTCTCACACATGCCTTGTATCCCAAAACCCTCCAACCAACCAATATCCCTGACCAAGCAAGCCTTTAGTACCCTCTTGAAGTCATGTTCTTCAAGCCAAAACCAGCTCAAACAACTCCATGCACTTCTCCTTACAACAGGCCTATCAATCAAGAACAGCCTTATTACCCATCTTCTCATCAATCTCACGCTCTTGGGTGATATGTCCTATGCTCGTCAACTATTCGATGAAATGCACAAGCCCCGAATATTCTTATGGAACACCCTCATTAAAGGATACGTGAAAAATGAACTTCCCATGGAAGCATCTTCGATTTATAGACAAATGCACCTTGTTGGTGTTCGTCCTGATCCCTTTACGTATCCATTTGTGGTCAAGGCATGTGCCAAACTGCCTGAACTGTGGACCGGTGGGGCAGTCCATGTCCATGTGATGAAATATGGATTGGAGTTTGTTTCTATGGTGAGGACTGAGTTGATGATAATGTATATGAAATTCGGGGATCTGGACAGTGCAGATTTTCTGTTTCAGAGTATGGTAGAGAGGGATCTAGTGGCGTGGAATGCTTTAATTGCAGCCTGTGCGCAAAATGGACATGCTAGTAAAGCTCTTGGGTTGTTTCGCCAAATGGGTGTTGCTGGAATTAGACCTGATGCAGTTACAATTGTGAGTGCTCTTTCAGCTTGTGGTCAATTAGGTTGTTTGGAGATTGGGGAGGAAATTTATGGAGTGGCCAGAAATGAAGGGATTGATTGCAATATCATTGTTGAAAATGCACGGCTTGACATGTATGTGAAATGTGGTAGCATTGACATGGCAAGGGCTTTGTTTATAAACATGCCTCAAAAGAATGTCATTTCATGGAGTACTATGATTTTGGGTTATGCCATCAATGGGGAGAGTGAAAAGGCACTGGCTTTGTTCTCTAGGATGCAGAATGAGGGATTCCAACCAAACCATGTTACCTATTTAGGGGTTCTATCTGCTTGTAGCCATGCTGGGCTAGTAAATGAAGGCTGGGCATATTTCGGCCGTATGGCTCGATCAAGTGAGAAGAATTTTCAACCAAGAAAAGAGCACTATGCATGTATGGTTGACCTTCTTGGTCGGTCAGGGCATCTTGAGGAGGCGTATAACTTCATTAAAAGTATGCCCATAGAGCCAGATTCAGGAGTCTGGGGGGCTTTATTGGGTGCCTGTTCAATCCATCATGATGTCAAGTTAGGGCAGCTTGTAGCAGACTTGCTCTTTGAAGTAGCTACTGACAGTGCTTCGTATCACGTTTTAATGTCTAACATGTATGCAGCTGCTGGGAGGTGGGATTTTGTCAACAAGGTGAGACACAGAATGCGAAAGAAAGGCATTAAAAAGGTAGCTGGTTATAGTGCAGTTGAATTCAATAGCGATTTTCATGTTTTCTACGGGGGAGATAGATCGCATGGACAGTCAGCCTTAATATACGAGAAGTTAGGGGATTTATTTGAACAGATAAAGAGTATGGGCTACATTCCCAAAACTGGTTCTGTGTTCCATGATGTAGAAACAGAGGAAAAGGAAGTCACAGTCAGGACTCATAGTGAAAAACTTGCTATTGCATTTGGTCTCATCAATATTCGGCCTGGATATCCCATCAGGGTGATGAAGAATTTGAGAACTTGCGATGACTGCCATAATTTTTCCAAGTTCGTCTCCAAAGTCACAATGAGGGAGATTATTCTGAGAGATAAGATTCGTTTTCATCATTTTAGAAATGGGGTTTGTTCATGCAAAGACTTTTGGTGATTGCATAAGTGGCTGGAGAGAATCGCACGTCAGCTCATTATGTATACTAGATGTGGCTTAACTCCCTCATCTTCGGAAGTGAGCAGCTTTGAGGTAAGCTAGATAAACAATCCAACCATTTTCTCCCAGTGAATGGATGCATCTTTAGCGCATTGAAAACCATCCATGACCGCCTCAACATCTGCGATGAAAAAAATATATTGGGATGCCTCTTTTACGCGAACCCGCAAATACTGAAAATAGACCCATCTGGCATGCACGAAACCAAAGCTATCCACAACCAGGTTATATCTGATGCCATTAGTCTCTCCTCACAAGTGACAAAATTAAGCACAGAACATGTCAGGGTGTAGGAAATCAAGATAAGATTGAAGTGTTTGGTGCGCTGCGGGGGGGATTCTTCTGGGAGTTATGTCGGCATCAATCGCTGCTCAACCACCAGCCCTCTACATGGAGAGGCAAAAGCTGCTCAACTGGCTACTTGTAGCACTTGTAATCTAAACCAGAAAGCAGTAATTCTAGAGAAAGCAACCAAATCACGACCGCAGTCGGCCAAGGATGAACTCACAAGCACAAAGTACCCACACAACCAGATCGCACATAAGCACAATGTCAAGGGAAAGCAGAAAAATTATAACCTCACAGAAAAATAATTGGAATACAGTTCTTTTACTAATTGCATGCAAATGTCTGTTCATATATACTTCAATTAGATAAATGCTAGTATTTGTTGTCAATTGAGCACATTACTTCCATCCAAGCACTAAACCTTCAAACTATGCTAGCATATGTTTCTGAACAGTTGCAATCAACATCAATTTCCTTCTTCAGATATGAGTGTGATAAAGATCATAGAAATCAAATCAGTTCATTTTAAGCCCTGACCAAGTTCACATGCATGCATATGCACTTTTCCACTCTATGATCTGATAAAGTTGGAGGTTCGATTTATGGTACTGCCAATGACATTTTCCACACATGGAACTAAAAAATTTATAGCAATGTGCTTTGGATAATATGCGGCTCGTATCAGCCAAGCCGCATCCTAATAGCCCAATACTCCCATTTTCATCGATGGGAAGTAGGGATAAAAAATAATATTGAGATTAGTTTTCTACTTATACAGAGAGAATAAACGTGTACTTTTACATTTGTATACATTGAGGCTAAAAGTTTTCAGGCCTCCAGCAGGTATTGAAAATTGGAATGCCTTATGAATGACATAATTACGAGAAAACCTATAGAACACATTTTTAAGGGAATGGTATGAGTAGATCAATATGCTACAAGTGATTAGGCTTCTTTAGCTGACCAGGAACATCTTTTCTTGAACCGACAATGACTGGAGAGGCAGAAAGAAAATTTTTCTTATCTGAAACAAATAGTTGATCACCATTCTCACTTCTTTCTTCATCACTGGATTTTCTGGGTGAAGACCCAAAGATCTGGACGGTTAAGCTCCCACCTACAGAGAGGCAAAATTAATAAATGTAGAATATGTTTTCATCAAACAAGGGCAAACAATTTTACTCGTCAAATAAGTTGCATTCTCATGTTGAAAATATTGGGAGAAATGTTAAAGCATTACTCCAGGTTAAAGGGTTGGAGGGTAGAAGCCAACTGGATCCTACTGGAATTACACCTCGAACCGGGGTTCAAGTCGTCCGATGCCCTAAAATGCTAAATCTCAGAAAGGAAGGGGTGTTTAATTGGGCAAGTCTAGAGTAGAATTCATCATCTGTCGTACTGCACTGTGCTACAACAACAGAACTTTAGTAGAAACTGTTGGAAAGAAAAAGAAAAACAAAACAAAAGCAGAGGCAATGGTTTGAATTTATTTGAGTTTAATAATGAAAACAAATAATGCATTTTTTTCAGGTTTAAAGCCTACTTAATGTCTGATTAGGATATATATAATATCATCCGAGATGTTTCTAGACACAAAGCACTTTGCCCAAGGTGAGGTGCCTGTGTTGAGGTATAAGGCTTGGAGCTAAGGAAACAAGAAAGAAAAGAAGGTATAGCCTCAAAACTAAAAGAAGGTATAGCCTCAAAACTAAAAGAAGGTATAGGCTTTGAACTAGATACACAACTGTCTAGCGGGGCTCTGTACTAGATATACAACTTTTCTAACTTAACTGGGATCTGGAATACATCAAAAATGTTCCGTGACTTTACCAGATTGGGTGCCTACTAGAATAGCAGAGAGTTCAGCGTTTGGAGAGGTTGGATATGATTGTATTTTATTCTTTTATCGTGAAGGAAAAGGCAGACTATGTAGATTATAGTTTGGTTTCACAAACCTTTCAAAACATCTCATCTCAACATCCAAACACAATTCAAACACAAATATTTTTCAATTTCAAATTTTCAACTTTTTCATCTAATCATTATCTAATCATTACAACTTTCCTAAACTTCCAAACAAAACACAAAATAATTCAACTTTTTCAAATCCCAAAACAAAAATAATATTAAAAAATTATATTCTAACCCTCTCTTAACTATATAATTTTTTATTCAACTTTTTTTTCTCTCTTTTCTCAAAACCCCATAAAACTTACACTATGTGAACTCAAATTGGGCTATATAAATTCCAATTCAATTCATAAAATGCCAAAAAGGAGATATGGGTAAAGAAAGTGTCTTCCAAGTCAGCTGCAATCTTCTTAAGATGGTAGCAAAAGAGGCATACTATGAGGAAGCTCATGCTTTGAGAAATAGTACCAACCTTTGTTAGGGATCATCACTGGATTTTCTGGGTGAAGACCCAAAGATCTGGACAGTTAAGCTCCCACCTACAGAGAGGCAAAATTAATAAATGTAGAATATGTTTCATCAAACAAGGGTGAACAATTTTACTCGACAAATAAGTTGCATTCTCTTGTTCAAAATATTGGGAGAAATGTTAAAGCATTACTCCAGATTAATGGGTTGGAGGGTAGAAGCCAACTGGATCCTACTGGAATTACACCCTGAACCAGGGTTCAAGTCTTCCAAGGACCTAAAATGCTAAATCTCAGAAAGGAAGGGGTGTTTAATTGGGCGTATTGCACTGTGCTATAACAAGAGAACTTAAGTAGAAACTGTTGGAAAGAAAAAGAGAAACAAAACAAAAGCAAACGCAATGGTTTGAATTTATTTGAGTTTAATAATGAAAACAAATAATGCATTTTTTTCAGGTTTAAAGGCAACTTAATGTCTGATTAGGATATATATAATATCATCTGAGATGTTCCTAGACACAAAGCACTTTGCCCAAGGTGAGGTGCCTGTGTTGAGGTATAAGGCTTGGAGCTAAGGAAACAAAGAAGGAAAAGAAGGTATAGCCTCAAAACTAAAAGAAGGTATAGGCTTTGAACTAGATACACAACTGTCTAGCGGGGCTCTGTACTAGATATACAACTTTTCTAACTTAACTGGGATCTGGAATACATAAAAAATGTTCCGTGACTTGACCAGATTGGGTGCCTACTAGAAGAGCATAGAGTTCAGCGTTTGGAGAGGTTGGATATGATTGTATTTTATTCTTTTATGAAGGAAAAGGCAGACTATGTAGATTAAGGCCTAGTTTGGTTGCACAAACCTTTCAAAACATCTCATCTCAACATCCAAACACAATTCAAATACAAATATTTTTCAATTTCAAATTTTCAAATTTTCAACCTTTTCATCTAATCATTATCTAATCATTACAACTTTCCCAAACTTCCAAACAAAATACAAAAAACAATTCAACTTTTTCAAATCCCAAAACAAAAATTATATTAAAAAACTATATTCTAACCCTCTTTTAACTATATCATTTTTTTATTCAACTTTTTTTTCTCTCTTTTCTCAAAACCCCATAAAAATTTCACTATGTGAACTCAAATTGGGCCATATGAATTCCAATTCAATTCATAGAATGCCAAAAGGGAGATATCGGTAGAGAAAGTGTCTTCCAAGTCAGCCGCAATCTTCTTAAGATGGAAGAGTTTAGCAAAAGAGGCATACTATGAGGAAGCTCATGCTTTGAGAAATAGTACCAACCTTTGTTAGGGATCATCTAAAATGAGAGGAACAGTTACTCAAATTGCATGGGTTTTGCAAAAGTTTTGGGCCAGGAGGAGCCAGAATTTTAGATGTATGATTGAACTTTGAGGTCGTATCGCAGCATCACCTTTCGTTTTTTACCTCTCCTTTTATTGGTGTTACATGGGTAAGAAATTTATTTCCCTTCTTTTATTACTTTAACACGCATTTCTTATTCTTCACCCTTACAGAAACGGTTCCCCCTTGGCAGCACCTTTCAGTTTAGTTTTCTAATTCAAAAGTTGAATGACCACAAAAACTAGGTGAGAGGATCTAGTCTCAATATACCATTATATTAGTGAAGCCTAAGCATTTATCTGTAAAGGCACCAAATGTTTAGAATTATTGAATCTCTTTTAATTATACTTTCATAATCTTAGTAATATCAGAATCTCGAAAGCATATTCTACATCATTCAGATGAAACCACACCATTCTTTGGGCTTTGTTTGTGCATATGAGTACGGAAAACTTAATATAGATGCAGTCTCTGAAACTACTAGTAATTCTATCTAGCATGAAGAATATTGGAATTCTAGAGAGAGAGAGAGAGAGATCAGGAAGAGCAGAGCAACATATGTGAAAATATCTGCAATGTTCTGTTTCTTTTATGAACTTTTATGCTCTAAAAGAACAATGTAACCAAAACCTCTATTTGGTCAAGTTTAGTAGTTCTGGAGATGCAAACCGACAACTAATGATTAGCAGAACATAGAAGTTACCTAGCACAAGAGCAGCACCAATCCAACCAGCAGGACCCCACCTTTCACCAAGTAGAAACCATGCAAACCCAGCACCCCAGACAGGCTCCAAACCATAAATTATTGCAGTTTCAGTAGCTGATACTTCATGCATTGCAGCCACCTGTTCAATTAACCAATTTTACAAAGAAGGCATTATTAGAAGATAAAATATTGCATACAAAGACACAAAAGTTTTTCACTAGTGTCCTGCTCTGTAGTGAAATCTTAGGATTCACCATTTCAGCACTAAACTTTTTCTTTTTATTGGCACCGGGTGTCCGGAACAGCATCCCAACTAATCCCGATGGTGCCCAGGCCCTCAGCAAGAAGTTTCCCGCAATCAGCACAAAACATTTTCAAGTATTTTAATTATTTTTGTTGCAGCCAGTTTGAAAATTGGGTATGAATTCCTGAATTTTGTCAAAATCACAGAAAGAAATATTGTAAAATAAGTGATTCTTTTAACCTCAAAATGTGGCAATATTAGTAAAGGTCAAACAATCACGTTAACTGAAAGGATATTTATAGTACCAGTAGCAAGAGCTTGGGTGATTTGTTTTTGATAATATATTAACATAATGAAAGATTGCGAAGAAATATGGCTGACACACAGCCAGGAACAAAAACTTTTGGTATCTTGCTACAAATAATCATGAAGAATATAGCAGTCATTGCCAAGAACTAGAGCGTAATCCATGATCTAGAGAGCATTTTAAGTGTTGTCAATCACTGGGGAAGAAAAATAGTAGGACCTGCTCAAAATTACATTGTAACAGGAAATTAGAGAGTACTTTTAGCTCGTCTAGTGATTGATGGGAAAAAAAAAATTTTGAAGGTACAGCTTCAAAAAGAGTTCATAGATGCTTTAATAAATAACAACACAACTAAATGACATGATTCAAGATGAATGCACCATACGCAGATGGGAAGGGCTAAGTTAACACGTGTTTATTCGTTTAAATGAACAAGATGCTTATCAGTAAACAGACATTGCCTACTTAGAATGGCATGAGTGTTGCCATTCCAAATATAAGGAGCTTTATAAAGTAAAATTTTATAATTGTACAGCTTTAAATCAGGGAATCTCAATTTGGAAGTACAAGAAAGAACCTTCGATATTTAATATTTCATCATCATGGAGGTAACAGACTAGGAAGTGTACCTCTACCCATAAGCATAACCCAGTTGAAAATACACCTGTGTAAACTGCAGGTATCCATGGAAATGTAACCATCCAATTCCAAAGCATTGCCCATGTCCATGATGATGGCCCGCATTCTTGGATGCCACCAAAGCATCCTCCAAGAACATACCATAATGTCGATGATAGAGCAATAATAAATACCTGAATGGAAATACTCGAACTATTCAAACCATGCATGAAGAAGACTTAAAAGCTTTTTTCCCTTTGTCACTATATACACATTAGGGTATTAAGCTTACCTCATATCCAATAAGAGCTAAAAAGTTCTCTTTCTTTGTGTTTCTTGAAATATGTTCGGTCCTTAGCATATGGACGCCAAAGAAAACCGCACTTAAGAAGTTCAAAAGATCACCCACCTGAAATAGTTTGGTAAGAGAAACAATATTAAGGATACATAACATTTGCAGTATGAAAAGAGAAATAGTTTGGTAGTCGCAGAGACACTCATGAATTAAGATTCTTTGCCTCATGACTTCATGACCAAGTGCGTCACAATCGCAGTATGAAAACAGAAACAGATGATAATGATTAAGACAAGACTTACAGATGGAGGTGATCCGCTGGATTCCAGCATTGCAACACCTAAGATGGACATGAGAGCTCCAAACCAGGTAAGGGCAGGAACTTTTGCTCCCAACATACCATCAAGTAAGGGAACCACAATAACCTGGCAAATTCATCAAAAAAGACTGTACTTTCAAGTACTCTTATAAATCAAGAACTTTCCTTAATGTACAAGGAGAAAAAGTTAAGATCGATACAGTGAACATAGATAGAAACGACGCACGCCCAGAATCAGATGTTAGCAAGCCTAGGGCCTGCATCAGGTACCCCAGACTGACCCAGAAACCCAACTCTATCCCTGCATTACGGGTGCAAACATCACCCCTTGCTCGCAATACCAATGGGATGAATGGGATGGCAGACATCGTAAATCGCACAGCGGTGAAAGCTGCTGGGTCCATAATCGCTTCAACCTCTTTCACAACTGGGATGTTACTAGCTACAACATAAAAGAACTACAATTAAAAAAAAACTGTTACAATTAATTTTCAATGCTAGTAATAAATGAATCATTTATGGTGCAGAGGTGATGGATACAAATTTACTTGAGATTGTCATATGGAGAATGGTGATCATACCTTTATTAGTTATGATTATGTAAACAACTACAAAGCATGCACACACACATGCACGAAGGAGGGGGGGGGGGGAGAGAGAGAGAGAGAGAGAGAGGGTGTTTTGGCTGTTTGCATAATAATTCATTCACTTATATGCCTAGTCCATAGCTCATAAGTATAACCTATTAAGTAAAGTAGTTGAAGCTACTCAGGCATATGAAGACCAAAAAGGAAGGAAAATAAGTTTGAGAAGCATTAGTAGCTAGTTTTTTCTTTCACGGGTAGAATTTTGGAACATTAATTCTTTCTAAATGACTAGGTTACTGACAGCAGAGACGGCCCTTGGGAGAATACATATTATTAAGCCCTGAATTCAAGCATACCTACATGACCTATTCCAATGGTTAAGCCCCCTAAGATGTAGTTTCTCTTTCATCTATTTCCATCTCTCCAGATTCTCTTCTCGAAGTTCTCCCATTCTTGGTCACTGTTTCACAAGTGTCTTCAAAGTCAGGAGCCATAAGGTCTTTCAATGTAAAGCATAAGATAACCAAAGGGGATCATATACATACATAAAATAACAGGATTTTTGCAGCAATATAATCCAAGAGTAGTAGTAAGTGAATGATGAGTTAAAGAGTCAAAGGTGAATCCCTGTTCCATGAAAATTAGGATGACTTTTCTAGAGTATCAATTATTGGTTTAAATATCCTGCATATTATATATAATTTTTATAGGTAAAAGTAACTTTATTAATGAGAATGAAATAGGCGTTGCCCAAGGAGACAAGAAGTATACAAAAGAAAGCACCTACTTACATTCTAGGAACGGGACAAAGAAACAGAAAATCATGAGCACTAGTTCCATCATGCACAATAGCAGAAAACCAAAGCAGTAAAGTGTGAATAAAAAGACTTTGAAGATCCTCCAAAGTGCACTCCCTATCTTCAAAGCATCTATCATTCCTTTCTAGCCAAATACACCACATAAGACGAATAGGAATATATATATATGTGTGTGTGTGTGTATAATAAGCATACATCCTGCATATTATATATATATACACACACACACACACACACACACATACATATATATAGTTACCCTACATATAACTGTCAGAATCTTTTCCTTGAAAAGGAGAAAAGAAAAATAAAATTTGCAGCTTTTATCCATTTTACCCTGCCAACCTCAATGTCCTGCTACAAATTGATCACTCAAAAGAGAGCATTCCACACATTTTTGAGCTGTAACATGTAGCCCATTTACCTGTATCATTCTCTTAGTCAACTCAGTCATCTCATCCAATTTTCTTTTAAAGTGATTATCTTATCCAAATGATCATGTTTCCGCTATGAATTTCTAGTTGGTAGTGATTTCCCATGCAATAGTAGAACTCCAGTTCAGAAACACCTGAACTCTGGGAATTTACCACCATCCTAAGTTTTATGTGCGACACAATGTTCATTTTACGCTCAATGGTTTTAACGAATGACTTGGAGGAGGCACATGTCACAGAGAGAGAGAGAGGTTTTGACTTTCTCCTGCATGTTTGGCTAACTAATAGAACACTTAAAAGCAATTCAGTCCTTCATCAATCTCATTAGGCTGCATTTGGATGTTGAAGTAAGTTGAGTTAAGTTGAGTTTAGATGATAAAATATTGTTAAAATATTATTTTTTAATATTATTATTATTTTGAGATTTGAAAAAGTTGAATTATTTATTATATTTTATATTGGAATTTGAAAAAATTGTAATGATGAGTTGAGATGAGTTGAGTTTGGTTTGGTAACCAAACGAAGCCTAAAAGTCTCTTCCTTTCCATCTACACAATCACAAAACCTCTACCCTTAATGATGAGTGGTACATGCTCCAGTATTTTACATCCTTTCATCAACAAGACCAGTCACCCCACCTCATTTGTTTTAGGAAAATGCTAGTATGCCCCATGAGTTTGCCTCCTCATTTTGACCGCTCATGTATTTTTTTTTTTTTGTTGCTTAATGGTTAAAGAAGTAACTTTTAGCATATTGGTGTATTTTTTTATTTTTTAAAAATATTTAAAGATGTTTAAAAAATATGAAAAATAAAATAAAATGTGGAATTTGTACTAGTGGGCACGCCCAGCGGTCAAAGCTGGGCAGCACACTAGCACCTCTCTTTTTTTCTAGGTCAGTCACCTGTCACCCCACCTCATCCGATTCCTTCTTCATTCGACAGCCTAATTTTTCTGATCTCAAGTCTACGGTATCTTTGATGATAGGATTCCAGACGATGGCCACCCCAACTCATCTTACCGCAACAAAAGTAAGAACGAAGATTCGTAAGAGGCTTTGATCCTGCCCCTTGATACAACGAGCAACATATAATATTCTAACAGCATAGATATGTAAAAATTTGTGAAAAGTTTCCTTCATTTAACAACGATAATCAGATTAAAAAATAAAAAAAATGGCATGATTGATTGACTTCTTCCATAAGAAAAACAGGCATTCTTGTCTGTGCATTGCAAATGATGCAAGTACGGGCTACTAAACTCTAAATTAAGACCCAAAAATTTTATCTTTCATGATTTTTGCATAGGGCAAACTCTAATAAGATAACTTTGCCACCCCAAAAAAAAGAAAAATTCTTTCCTGTATCGGCACCTGCATGGGGTCACCAACTAAATACCATGGACTCATCATAGCTATTTATTTGTTATATGTGGTGCTCATTAGAAAGCACAAACTAAATATCATGGAATTACCATAAATATTTATATTTCAACTCTGGTGCTCATCTATATCTATATACTATCTAATTTTCAAAGAATAAAACTTTGCTCTTTAGAGTCCATGTCATCAATTATCCAAATATAATATAATTAAATAAAAAGCATTCTACAAACCACATCATTCACTCTTCATTTGTGTTATTATATATAGTATATATCATTAAGTTGAACTTATAAATAAAAACAATAATATATCAAATTAAATTATAAACTTTTATTTAAAATTAGTGGTATTTTATTTTTCTTGAGTACATGCTTTTTTGTTTTCTCAACTTATGCCCTTTAAAGGCACACTATATAAATATTTTGTCTTTTTCTTCACTCAAAGAAAGTTTGTGAGGTTTATTATCACTATAGAATCAAAGGGGAGTATAAAAGATGAATATGCTCAATCAAAATTTTAAAAATCAAAATCCTAACATGAACACCCTTTTAAAGATTATATTTATATATAATGTCCTTCAAGTACTAACTTAGGTATATATTTTTGCAGATCATGAAGGTTTACGACCAGTTAGTATTAATGTTTGCCACAGTTGATGTTATCCATACAACTATTAAGCTTTCACACCATATGGGCTCTATAGTTGCACCTGTCACCCGAACACATTTCCTTACTGATTATGAATTTCCCTCTATTAAGAAACTCGACTTTAAGATAAATTTTTGGAATTTTTGGAACCAACCATTTTCACTGAACTGAGACAGAAGGAAAAGATCTTTATTCTATATAAAATAAGAAAAAAAAATATTTACAGTTTTAAAATGTAGAAATATTATGGTCTATTTGAAATAAATAAATATTATGGTCTATTAGAAATATTATGGTCTATTTGAAATAAATAAATAAATATAGAATCTACGGGAAAGAATTTATTTGTTTAAGGATAGATCACACTTTTTTTTTAAGAATAATTATATATACAAGTTTCAAGTATCATACAAATCTTTCATAAAAAAAAAAAAATATATATATATATATATATATATGTATCCTATTACAAAAAAAAAAAAAAGTGAGAAAAATTAATTTATTGTTTTGGTTCGGCACTTTTTTACAAAAAAACTGGCGCAAAACTTATGAATCTTGAGACTTTTCTCTAACATTCCTCTTTTTTAATAAGGGAGAGGCGGGAATCGGGATTTTCGCCGAGGACCTAAGTTCAAACATTTCTCAAACAAGAAAGGAAATAGAGGAAAATCGCTTACGACTATAATAAAATATTCTCGGCGACCAAACAGATGCCAAGCAACTGAAAAGCTTGCTTACCGTAGACAATAGCGATGACATTGAGCAAAATAACGCTTCTAACTTTCTTGGAAGCGAATAATGTTCTTCGCCATGATGATCGCCTCCCAAAAAAGGACTTGAAAGTCAGGGCTGGTCTCCCTAGGGATCGGGTATCCGACTCAACCAACAACGTGTTTGGCTGCAAAGTCGAATGATCTGAATCAACGGTCTTTTTTAGTCCTTGACTGGCTGCAGAAGCAATATAAGGAGGAGTAATACAAGAAGAAGAGTCTTTCAGCGAGAAGGTAGTGAGACGAGGTCTAATTGATGAACCGGCGCGGAAGGACAAGAAAATAGAGGGATTGCGTTGAGAAGAGGAGGAATAAATGGTGGGATCGGTGGTTCTGGTCACTGGCCAATTACACGGTGACGGTGAAGCCATGGACGCCGAGCAGAGAGCTCTGTGCCTCTGGCCACTGGTCTCTGACACCGAGCTCTCTCCGTAAAACCGTCCTGAATGACGAAAATGCCCTTGGAGGTTTGTAGCATCTAGGTGTTCTATTCTGGTTAGTTTGGCACTTTTAACTGCATTGAGCGAAATGAGTTCTTACGTAGAAGTTGGTCGCAACGTTGCTGGTTTGGTTTGGTAGATGAAATTAAAAAGAAAAATTTTATTTAGTATTTTTATATTATTTTATTTATTAAATATATGGTATATAAATGATGAATAGAAGAATTCAATAAATTTAAGAATAATAAAATTAAATTAAAAATAATTTTAAAAAATTAAAAAAAATTATTGTATATGAGAATGATGAAGTAGCAAAGTTTGATCACATAATGATTATAATTTTTTAAAATTTTATATATAAAATATAATAAATAATTTAATTTTTTTAAATTTTACAATAAAAATTATATTAAAAAATTATATTCTAATAATATTTTATTTAACTTTTAACTTTTAACTTTTATCTCATCTCATCTCATCTCATCTCAATAACTAAATGAGACCTAACTCTTTAATAAAATTTGATTGGTAAGAGATTTTAATTTGAAAATTTTTAATAAATTAAATATTATCATATTAATAAAATAGATAATGTGCTTTACACTGATTTTTAAATAGAATTTTTTTTTTAACTTTTAATCAAAACATCCTAATTTGATATTTATTTTAAAATTGATCAATATAATAATACTTTATTATAAAGATAAAGCTTTCAAATTGAATTGGCAGTAGCAGATTTAGCAGACATAATCGCAGTCCTCTTTGTTAAATGTAATGTCTAATACGGAGTAGTAAAATAGGCCTGTATTGGTGCAAGCATGATGATAAAGTTACAATAAATCTATTTAGTTCACATTATTTAGACAATAATCTTGATAAAGTTATCTATTTAAATGTTCAACCGAATGTTGCTTTTCTCTTCACTCGATTTCACTGTCATATACATTTTTTTTTTTTTACATTGTTTTCTTCATGTAATCTGAGGATGTTGATTTTTCTTTTTAATTTGATATATTTTGATGTATAGTTTGCTATTTTTTTAAAATAATTAGAATAAAGCTAATTTGATGGATTTAATATATGCATTAAAAAATAGATTAAAACTAAAAAATGATAATATTTTAAATAAAAGCTATTAGAAAAAAACTAAGAAATAAATAATATTGTGTTATTATATCAAATTGAAATAGATAATCCAATGTAAGAGTATGTTTGGAGTGCGATAAACATTAAACAAAAGATAAAAAATGTGATATTAGGCAACCTTTAGTTAATGGGATAAATTAATGCTAGTGCTAGAGCGGTACGTAGTAACGAGGATTGTGATATTTTTATTTTTATTTTTATTTTATAAAAGTGGATTATGATATTTAATTTTTCATTCAATTGTACAATGAAAGCACCAAGTATTAAGAGTATTGGTAGTGGTTTCTTATTTTCATATGTAAAATTATCTCTTTTGAAGAATGATTTTGTATTTGAAGAATGATTCCCACATTGGTTTATGCATATTTAAACTAAATAATAAAAAGATATTTTTATTTTTTTATTTTTTATTTGTTTTCTAAAATTATTTTTTATATATATTTTACAATTAGCATCCATTTTGTATTATCAACTTAATAAAAATTTTATGTATCCAAATTATTTTAATAGAAATTTTACAAAGTTAATTTTAATGTGTATGAGATAGAGAAAACTAGTAAAATAATGTTTGAAGAATGAACAGTGTTTTTTCATATTTGAAGAATGACAGTTTATAGTTATGTAAAAATATAAAAATGAAGAAGCCAATACAGACCTTTTTAAAGACAGATTTTTCAAATTTGAAGATGAAGATAAAGATAAAGAAGTCACTACCAATACTCTAAGTTGTACAGTGCTTCTCTTTGTCTATTTTTTTTTTAATATTCTCTTTTTTTATAATAATTCAAGTACTTAGTCACCCCCTTGAGTTTCCGTGCCCCAAGCCTAGCTAGTAAGCATGCCCAACAAGCCTAAGGGTATGTTTAGGTCATAGATGAGACATAAAATTTTTATTGATATTATTTTATATGATCTTATCTTATTTTTAAACATAATTTAAATAAAAGAAATTTAAACTAATCATTACAATTTTTTCAAATTTTTAAATAAAAAAATTCAACTTTTTCTAATCTCTAAATAAAAATAATATTATAAAACTATACTATTACAATATTTTTACTTTATAATATTTTTTATTCAATTTTTTCTCTCTCCTTTCCCAATATTCAAAAAATATTCAACTCAAATTATCTCACTACTATTCACAAACTATCTCACTACTATTCACAAAATTATCATTTTATCTCACTTCCCAAACAAGCCCTAAGTACTCAACATGGTTATATCATGGACACAAAGTAAGACCCCATTTGAATTCAGAAAGTATTTCTTTTCATCTCATCATTATAACTTTTTCAAATTTTTACATAAAATATAAGAAACAATTTAACTTTTTCGAATCTCAATTCAATGTTTTTAAATCCCAAAACAATAATAATTTTAAAAAATAATATTCTAATAATATTTTTTTCAACTTTTATTTTTTATCTAAAACTATCTTATTTCATCTCTAAATTCAAACCAACCAGTATATAAGCTTAAGATTCCATAAGTTTAAACCACAAGATGGTGTGTGTGTGCGCATATATATAATTGGTTGATTCACATGGCACAAAATGTATGCGCCCAACATTTAATATAAAATTTTCAACTATTTCATTTTATCTTATCTTATTCTCAAATATGATTTAAATAAATAAAAAATTAACTAATTATTACAACTTTTTCAAATAAAAAATCAAAAAAATCAAAATTTTCAAACTTCCAAATAAAAATAATATTATAAAACTATAATATTACAATACTTTAACTTTATCATATTTTTTATTCAATTTTTCTCTCTCCTTCCCAAAATCTAAAAAAATTTTAACTCAAATTATCTCACTACTATTCACAAACTATTTTACTACTATTCACAAAATTCTCATATTATTTCTCTTTCCAAACAAACCCTAGTACTCAACATGGTTATATCATGGACACACAGTAAAGTCCCGTTTGGATTCAGAAAGTGTTTCATCTCATCTCATCATTACAATTTTTTCAAATTTCAAAATAATAATAATTTAAAAAAAATAATATTTTAACAATATTTTTTTCAACTTTTATTTTTCATCTAAAACCATCTTATCTCATCTCTAAATTCAAACTAGCCAATATATAAGCTTAAGAGTCCATAAGTTAAACTACAAGATGATGTGTTTGTGTGTCTATATATATATATATATATATATATATAATTGGTAGATTCACATGTTACCAAATGTATTCTCCCAATTTGGTTTGTTAACATTTCACTTATTATGAAATTGGTAAGATATATTATAAATATAATAATCTATCTCTTTCTATCAATTTAAATTATTGGAAGAAACAGTGGGTTAACAGGAACTAAATAAATTATAAAATAAATTAAAAACGTGCTATTTTTATGTGTAACAAACACCCTATTTAAAAAGCTCCTTAGATCTTGGCCATAGTATCCATAACCCTAGCTAATTAGAAGTTGAATTATTTGAGAAAAATATCAAATTTTGGGAGTTTGAGTTGGCAAAAAAGTTTACATTGTCAACTTAATTAGCATATTTAGATCTAGTACTTTATTAATTTTGAGGATAAGAAACCAAGAGGCCAATAAGGGAATGGCACAAGGCATATTTGAGGGTTTCCATATTAATGGGCTAAATAATTTAGATTAAATGCTAGTTGGATTTAGTATGACCGAAGAAATTGGTTTAATAAGAGCCCAAGCTTTTGGGTATAAGGGCTAAAGAGAGACAACTAGAGTTAAGCCCAACTTTTTGGACACAAGACTATGGGCTTAACTTATTGGACATAAGATATTAGGCTCAACCTAGTAAGCATGAGGTTATTGGGTTCTACTTAGTAAGATTCAAGACTATTGACCTAATTGAAGAAAGCCCCAAAGTTAGGACCCAACCTAATGGACTATTGAGGCTAAGGACAAGCCAATAAATCTGAGCATAAAGCCCATGGATAGGTCCACATTTAAGCCCACAACAAAGGCTTGTTCTTATGACCCAATAAAAGCCCAACACTTGAAGCTCAAGCCTTTTATTTCATTTCATTTTTTCAAATGAGGCTTACATACACCATACCATTGGTTTCCATCTTACCCAAGCCCTAGCCACACGCCCCTAGGGTTCTCCTTCAACCTTGTTAAAGTTTTTAACTTGAGTTGAGATCACTATTCATCTCACCCATGAAATTATGAATAGTAACTCAAGCATCATGAATCTGCATAGTTTTCTTGAAACATTTTTCTTCATACTTTTAAATCCGAAATTTTTATCTTATGCACTTGTTTTGCATCACTCTTAGACAACCTTTGAAGGTTATTGCTAACCCAACTCATGCCACTTGAAGCAAAGGCATGCCAATGCCAACCAAATCCACCAATTAACACACTTGAAGCAAGCCGAGTGACCCTTTATCAAACCACTCAAAACCAATGCCTCCTCAACCAGTTTTCAAGAGAATTTCTACCTCTTTAATCCTCATGATGTCACCTAAGAATCAGACCTACCAATTGGCCAAAAATAGTTCCAAAACACAAAACCAAAAACCCAACTATTCACCTAGGAACTTGAGTTCTTGACTAAATCGAATACCCTTGAGTCTACAAGGATTTGTTGCACTTATTTGCCTCACCTCCACATGCCACTACCTCTTAGGCCGATGCTCCTGCTTGTGCCTTGGCATCCAAGCATCACCTAGTATAGTTGATTTCAGATCCTGCTTGGTCATTTTGGCCGATGCTTCACGCTCGCATTTTGGCGTCCAAACACCACCCAATGTGGTCAATTAGATCCCACTTTGTCAGCGATAATGCTCCAGGCTCGTAGCCCAACCAACACAGAGCAAAACACCTCTCCCAAGTGTTCTAGTCCCCCCTCACCACTCAGTGTGGTTGATTCTAGATCCCACCCAGTTGCCAAGGCCGATACACCGTGCCTGCACCTCGACATCTAGAGGGCACCTAGTGTGGTCAATTTTAGATACCACCTAGTCATTTGGTTAGACGCTCTGTGCTCGAACCTTGATGGGCACAAGGGGAACACCTCTCCCAAGTATTTCAATCCCCCCTCATCACCCAATGAGGTCGATTATAGATTTCACCTGGTTAATTGGGGCAATGTTTTGCACTCGCGCCTCAACGTCCAAATGCCACCTAGTGCGATTAATTTCTAATCTCACCTGGTCATTTGGGCCAATGCTCCATGCTCGAATCCCGACCTACACAAGGGAAACACCTCTCCGAAGTGACCCAATCCCCCTTGCCACCTAGTGTGATCAATTCTAAATCTCGCTTGGTTACTTGGATCGATGTTTCGTGCTCTCACTTTGATGTCAAAATGCCACCCAATGTGATCGATTCCAAATCCGTCATGGTCATTTGATCGATGCTCCATGCTTGAACCCCAATGTGTGTAGGGGGAACAACTCTCCCAAGTGTCCAAGGCCCCTTCGCCACCCAGCGAGATTGGATTCAGATCTTGCCTAGTTACATGGTCAAATGCAGACTCTGCCTGCTCATTTGGGTCGATGTACCGGTCTCATACCCCGACCTGAGTAAGGAAAACATCTCTCCCAAGTGTCCACACTCCCCCTATACACTCAGTGCGGTCGATTCTAGATATTTCCTGTTACTTAAGCCAATGCTCCGCGCTCACTTCTCGATGTCCAAACACCACCAAGTGCAGTTGATTTTAGATCCCACCTCATTGTTTGGGTCGATGCTCCACACTCAAATCCCGACGGGCATAGGGAAAACACATATTCCAAGTGTCCTAGTCTACCCTCGCCACCCAGCATGGTAGATTCCAAATCCCACCTGGCTACTTAGGTCGATGCTCCTCCCTCATGCCTTAGCATCCAAGTGTCACCCAATGCGGTTGATTTTAGATCCTTTTGGTCGACTCTTCGTGCTCGTGCTTTGGCATCCAATCTCCACCCACTACAGTCGATTCCACATCCTGCATAGTCCTTTGGGTCGATGCTCTACACTCAAACCCTGATGAGCATAGGGGGAATGCCTCTCCCAAGCATCCCAGTCTCTCGTCGCCACCCAACATGGTCGATTCTAGATACCGCTTGGTTACTTAGGCCGATGCTCCACGATTGTGCCTCGATAAACAAATGCCACCCAATGCGATCAATTTCATATCATGCCATGTCATTTGGGTCGATGCTCCATGCTCAAATCGTGACAGGCCTAGGGAGAACACCTCTCCCAAGTGTCCCAGTCCCCCTTACCACCGAGTGTGGTTGATTCCAAATCCCTATTAATTACTTAGGCCGATACTCTACAGTCGCACCTCAGTGTCCAACTACCACCTAGTATGCTAGATTTTAGATCCTGCCAGGTCTTTTGGGTCGATGTTCCACGCTTGAATGCCAACTGGCATAGAGGGGAACACCTCTCCCAAGTGTCCTAGTCCCCCCTTGTCACTCAACACGGTTGATTCCATATATCGCCTAGTTACTTAGGCCAATGCTCCATTTTCTCACCTCAGTGACCAGACGCCACCCAGTGCTGTCAATTTGGACTGATATTTTGTGCTCGAACCCCAACAAGCATAGGGGAACACATCTCCCGAATGTCACAGTCCCCCTCACAACCCAGTGCGGTCGATTTCAGATCCCGCTTAGTTACTTAAGCTGATGTTTCATGTTTGCTCCTCGGCATCCAAACATCACCTAGTGTAGTCAATTTCATATCCCACCTAGTCATTTTGGCCAATTCTCGGCACTTGTGCCATGGCGTCGAAATACCACCTATTGTGGTTGATTCCGAATCCTACTTGGTCATTTGGGTCGATGCTTGGCTCTCAAACCCCGACAAGCTCAGGGGCCCGACGAGCTCAGGGGGAACACTTCACCCAAGTGTCCCATTCTCCCTCCCCACCTAACATGGTCGATTTCAAATACCGTCTGGTTACTTAGGTTGATACTCCACCCTAGTGCCTCGATGACCAAACACCTCCAAGTGCGGTTGATTTCATATCTCCCTAATCATTTAGGTAGACGTTCTACGCTCGAACTCCGACGAGTGCAATTGGAACGCCTCTGCCAAGTGTCCAGGTTCTCCCTCACCATTCAGAGCGGTTGATTCTAGATCCCCCTTGGTTACTTAGGTTGATGCTTCGCGCTCGCGCCATGGTGTCAAAACGCAACTCTGTGTGGTCAATTTCAAATCCCGCCTAGTCATTTTGGCCAACTTTTTACACTCAAGCCTTAGCGTCCAAACACCATCTAGTGCAATTGACTCTAGACCTTGCCTGGTCGTTCGGGTCGGTGCTCTGTGCTTAAACCCTGACTAGCGCAAGAGGGAATACTTTTCCCAAGTGTCCTAGTCCCCCTCACCACTCAACATGGTCAATTTTAGATACCACTTGGTTACTTAGGCTGATGCTCCACACTCACAGCTTGACGAACAAATGTCACCCAGTGTGGTCGATTTCAGATCTTGCCTGGTCATTTGGGTTGATGCTTTGTGCTCGAACGCCGATGGGCACCTGGGGGAACACCTCTCCCAAGGGTTCTAGTCCCCCCTTGCCACCCAATGTGGTCGAATCTAGATCTCGCCTTATTGTCTACGCCAATGTGTCATGCTCATGCCTTGGCATCCAAACGCCATCTATTGCGGTTGATTTTCCATCCTATATGGGCTCAGGCAACCCCTGATTGCTACTCAACACAATCGACCCCTGACCTAGCCCCATTCCTAAGGTCGGCATGCCATGACAAGGCAGACCCCAATAAATCAAAAGTTAACAACAAAACAGGGAGGCATAAACTCACAATCACAAGGGAAAAAGAACGTTGAAAGTAACATTCATTAAGTATACTTATGTTTACAAGGACCCAAGCTGATACAAAGGGCTCCCTAGCATTAAGCATAACAGAAAAAGAGAAAACCAAAAAAATAAGAACAAAGCAAAGTAAAAAAGAAAAAAAGGGGGACATCCCTAGCAGTCATGAGTGGGAAGAGGTATCACAAAAGACATCGAGCATCAGTTCGCACCCTAAAAACTCGAACCCCAATCAATCAAGGCAGAAATAGTTAGACCATTAGGATCCAAAAATAAGGTCGCAAGCCGAGCAGACGGGAGAAGAGTCTTACCGGGGAAATGAGGCTATTGAGTTGGTCAGTCATTCCTCGTATCGCCACCGTTCTGTCCTCGTTGGCCCCCCTTTTAGCAGGGTGACATGATGAGGCACTATCCTCACTCGCATTCCCAATCCACCTGGAAGCCCGAGGGCAAAGGTCATGTCCGTGAGAGCTTCTCGATGACAATAGCTGCTTTGGAGACACTCAAACCTGATTGATGTAGGGACTCAAGGAAGGCGGCCTCCAACTCTTCGTCATCATGGTCTTGACTTGACTCCCCACCTTGGTCGCCCGATGAGGTATTGGAAACATCATAGGAGAATGACAGGGTAGTAGCTACCTCTGAAAGGGTGAATCGGACTGCCCTCTAGTATGAGGGGATCATCCTACACTCTGAGTGGACCCTCTTTGGCATGCTGCCCAACGAGCCCTCTAGTAGCCGCTTAACCCCTTGCGGTATCGAAGGCCCCCTTAAGAAATCGCTACCCACCATGTGGGATCGGTTGGATGCGACAAGGAACCGAAAGACGTTCTATTTAGTCAGGAGGATATCGGTCCCGACCTCCTCCTCACATTCTCGGACCCATTGAGTACACTAGTTGGATGCGGGCCTACTCACTGTCGAACGCGATCTGTTTATCTTCGGGAATGACTTCCTAGTTAGGTTGGATGGGGAACTACCTAGCAACGGCTTCCCTAGGCAAGAGTTCCCATCCTTCACCCACCATGAAGAAGAATTTATTCTGCCACCACTTGGCGTTAGAGTGGCGGGTCTCGAGTAGAACAAGCCGAAATTTAAGGCAAGACTGAAAACTATAGATGTTGCCCTTTAACACAAGGATCACATGGGCAAACAGGAACTCCCAAGCGGTTAGGTTCGGATATCCTCTTTGACGGATTCCAGGACCATACGCCAGGCCACGCAACATGATGTCAGGATCCTTCATCCATTAGGGTGTACCTAGGCTGGGGCCATGCCCAAAAAGTTCAAGATGTTGTGAATCGAGTGGCAAAAGGAAAGTCTCACACCATGTGCGAACATCCTAGAGTACAGAGCCACCCTCTCGACATTGCCCTCTGAATGGACGTCCCCGCTCCCTAGAGTAAGGAGCTCCAAGACCACTGACTCTAGGATTCCGTATGTACTTTGAAGTGCATCATGGGCAGTGGGGATCATGACCATAGACCACCCTTGCCCATCATAGGAAGAAGATTCGCTGTGGGAGGTGCTCTTGGAAGCCACCATAGACGGATTTGGAAAGGTTTCAAGAGTAAAAATGTGAAAGTAGCCGGAGAGCTAGAGGGCCAAAGGAGCAAGAATGGAAAGAGTAACAGAGGACAAATAGGATCAAAAGTGGGAATAATTAAGGAGAATGAGATGGTTTAGAAGCCCCAACAAGAGGACTGATGGGACATGGGAACATGACGGTTACATAAGTTCTCAAGGTAGGGAAATATGCATACATGCGGCGAATTCAAGGGGAAGAGGGAATGTTATGGAGAATTAAATTTTCGCCATGCCCACGCAATGAAAATTTTCGCCACGCCCACGTGATGTCATGCCATCCTACTTGAAGATGATCATTAAAGCTACATATCTAGAGAAGAGATATAGGTTAGGGGTTAAGGGTTACACACTCAGTATATTTTTCTAACTTCTTGTATCTCCTTGCTTAGCTTTTCTAGGCCCTAGAGAAGAGATCTAACTTTGGTACCGGAGGTAACACGACCACCCCCCGCCACTCGTTCTTCCACCCTCGCAGGAACAGGAGTATTGTTGTGGTCCGGCGGCTACAAAACACGCATCAACAATAAGACTGATATTTTTGGCTAAAGGTATCATGTTGTTGGAGATAAAATGAGTAAATATGATAAACTCACCAAGAGTCCATCGAGGATTGAAATCCATAGCCCAAGGAAAAAAAAAAAAAAAGAGGAGACAAAGAAGGCATGGTGTGCCGGCTATAATGCATAATTAAACATGAAGCAAGGAGGGACATGAAGCTTAAAAGAGAACGCACAAAGTAATGGGGTATTAACTAAAAAGGATAGGGGGACGACCATGAGAGGAGACTTTTTAATTTCCCTACAACCAGAAGAGCTAGGGAGTCTTCTTCAACCTATCTTTTCTTCCATTTTGGGCTATTATAACTGAGAACTTATATAGGATATGAGAGCATGTGTTTAACTTATTTATGGCGGATTTTGAATTTAAAGTAAACATAAGTCTAGTGTCGAATCACACAAATATTTGTGTCCTTATTTATTTCTAGCCTTTCATTTATATTTGAAAGCCATAGGTGTTCATAACTTCATCACCTAGCACCACCATATAGAAAAGAGATGATCATTCGACCATGAAAACTATAGGCCTCCGTGACCGAAAAATGCTCCAACATATGTCAACCTTTGATTCTTGTTGGTTGTTACCGACTATAGATTTTATTTTATTTTCTCAATTGCAAAGTAGACACTTTTGGGTATACTGAAGTTTTGGACATTGATGGATTGATTTAGAATTCTAACCCCAAATAATGAGAGATTCGACTATGTACCTAAAAAAATGGTTGAAGGACAAGGTTTTACATTTTCTCATAAATTCATAATTGCTTTGTCAAATCAATGACCCACAAAAAATACCTGAGGTCACCATTCACCAATCACTATTAAAAACAAATGCAAGAAGACAACAAATTAAAACAAAGGGAAAAAAAATAAAAACAATGTAGAGACCCCAATCCAAAAGAAACTACACGGTTGTGTTAGATGTTCATATGTTGAAACGAGAGAATCACATAAAGGCCACCTACTAGTAAAATTTAAGCAAAGTTAATTTCATTTTCCATTCTCAAATTCATTATCTTTTCATAAAAAAAGTAACAAAACAATGAGGTGACATAATTCATTACTATACAAGATTACTCTATCATTATGGTAACCCCATGAGACAAGAATATTATTATGGTAATCCCATGAGACAAGAACAACATGATAACTCCATGAGACAGGAATACATTTCAAGTTTAGGTACACGATTACACTATTCACCAAGTGTGATTAAGATCTTTCCAAGTGTCCCAATAAAACTTCTCTAACCTAATTTGGACATTCTACATTGTGATTATGAAAATATTGCGCTAGGTGCTACTATTGAGGTTACTATCACTCTGGGAAAGTGAAGAATAAACTTTGCATTGCAAAATCTTAAATATACATACTGAACTATCCATGTAATTTGTTTATCAAAATTCACCCTGAAATGCTTTGAAATAAATAAAACATGTTTTCGAATAAGCGTTTCGTCTGAAAACTAAAATTGAGATTATTTTACCATAAAATCCTAAATAACCAACTGAATCTAATGGCATAGATCATATCCAATTCTGACACTTCTAACTATCTCAAATAAATAAAATTGTGCTTCTAACACAATAGAGAGTAGCAACACTGACTATGCTGACAGACTAAACCTATGCGATTAGTCAATTCGTAAAAACTTACAGGGTTTTCACGATGTTCCTAAAGTCTAAAGAAATTCCACCATTGAATTTCTAGTAGGCTGTTACAAGTGGTATCAAGCATCTTCTGCCACTAGATCTACAGTTGCCAAATCATAGGTGGATTAGTATTTATCATATGATTCTGAGACACTGAGCCCATCTTTTGACTTATTGATTTGGTGGTAAACTAATAAGCTTAACTATCATATACTTGCGAGGATTGCACAAGATTTGTTAGTCATGTATGTTTCCATGGTTGCATTGGGGTTAGCATTTAGTATGGGAGGTCGTGTATTTAATCTATTTTGGAGTTTGAATCGTTGAGATGCTTATTTATGCTTAGAATTGGTTGCGACATCCATCAACACCAATTGATATCCAAGAGTCTATGGATAATGTCAAGAGCTTTGTGGTAAAATCTGGTAATGTTTTCCTTATTCAACATTCATTTGCTTTTATAAATTATTTTAGTATTTTTTATTATTCAAATTCAATAATATTTGATGTTTTAATCTTATTAATGTTTCTATATAGAGTTGGGAGCACAATCAAGCGTCACAACTATTGAAAATTGAATAATAAAGAATATCAAGAATTATTGCAATTTATTTATCTTATTTTTTTTAGTTGCATTGTTGCTTTTGAATTTTTTTATTTATTTGTAATGTGTATTAAACATCTAGTGGAGTTTCTATTTTTTTAAGTTATCTAGTAATTAGTATAGTAGTATATACTTAGTAATTACTTACTAGTTCATTACTATTTTACTATTGTTAATTAATTTTTTTAACCTAAGGCTAACATTATAAATTACATGAGAATTAAAATGAAATTGAATATGTAAAATGGGTTTTAAAAACTCAACAAATTATAATTTTAAATCAACTAAAACAAACCCAAAAAGATCTTGAATTGAGACAAAAAAAAAAGATGTTGAATTGGGAAAACAAAGGCCCAAAAGAAGTGGCACAAATTGGCCAAACAGACCAAACTGGCCAAGAACCGGCTAGAATTGGTCCAGCCAATTTCACCCTTTATCTTCGTCGTTTTTTTCAGTAAAAACAAATACCGGTCAGTCAGTTTTGATTTTGGGCCAAAACAGAACTGACCGGTTTGGTTTTCATCCCTAATCTCGGTGGAGCTCTTCTGGTCACTTGAGAGCATATAA
Source organism: Cyclocarya paliurus (assembly GCA_029856935.1). Taxonomy (NCBI): domain Eukaryota; kingdom Viridiplantae; phylum Streptophyta; class Magnoliopsida; order Fagales; family Juglandaceae; genus Cyclocarya; species Cyclocarya paliurus. The sequence goes on along the minus strand of CM056945.1, from coordinate 14,083,962 downwards.
AACTAAGAGTGACATCCCTGGATTTTCGTTAGGTGACAACAGGCTTGGGCAAGACGGTAATGCTCTCGGGCTGACTTCATAGCCTCTTGCTGATGGAGATTAGAGGATGTCTGGTCACATTGCACCGAGCATGGAGTTGGGCATCTTTCGTTACAAAGTCACATGCACGGTCGTTACGTATAGTGTGACAAAATGAGTCAAAGTGTGTAGATGGTTCATAGGGGAGACCATGGTGCATGCATTAATAAAATGATTGTATGGGTTTTATGTGGATCATGACCCCAAGACAAAATGGGACATTGTCTTGGTGGAGCTTCGCTGACCACTCGAGAGTATAAAACTGAGTGACATCTCCTAGGTTGTCGTCGAGCGACAATAGGCTTGGGTGAGATAGTAACACTCGTGGGCCAACTTCGTGGTCTCTCTGCTAGTGAAGGCTAGAGGATACCTGGTCATGTACGCGTCGGGGGCGGATCTGGGCATCGCTCATTACTAACTCACACACATAGTTGTTACCCGTGGTGTAATGAAGGGAGCCAAAGTGTGTTGATGGTCCCCTAGGGGAGATCATGGTGCGTACCTAAATCAAATGGTGGTTTTTAAAATAAAAATTTGATTTTCAGGTGCGGGGTGTCTTGTGTGAGAAATGGGTATATACATGTGTTTGGAGTGTTGCAAATGTTATAATTCTCCAAAATTTTCTATTTGCATAAATTCATATTTTTCTACACTATTGTATTTTAAATGTCAGACTTGGCTTTGGTTTCATTTAGTGATATTTTATGAAATCTCATTATGGTGTCCCCACCTGTGGTTTCGCTCTATGGAATCGTAGATTTTGATGCAAAGGTTGAGTACGAGTATGGAGGTCCGGCTCCAGCTAAAGGAGTGAAGATTGTGATTATTTCCCCTATGTATTTAAGTTTTAATTTTTGGCTCTTTGTTATTCCTAGAAAACCATAATATCCTTTTGTTTATGGTTGGAAGACTTGTGGCTTATGGATATTAGCTTGATGATGTAATTTAATTTTCTGTTACTGTTAGAATTAATGACTACTCTCTTAAACTTTCTGTTGTGATTTATTTGCTCACTTTTGTATCCCATGTTGGCACATACTTTGTTGTCACAATGTGTTAGGGGTGTTTTGTGACACCTCCAAATTCCGTTTGGGATTTGACAGAACTTGAAGCGTTGGGACCAATGTTTTGAATACCGTACTGGTGATCGTTTTGGTCAAAGTATTGAAACAAGATATTTTGATACCGGTACCGTTTTGAAATAGTCTATATATAAATAAATTATATTCCAAAATAATAGTCTATAGATATGAATAAATTATATATAAATATATATAAATTACAAATAGTCTGATCTAAATTAGGGGGTCAAAAAATGAGCTTGCAGTTTGAAGAAATAAAAAAAATGAAGAAAAAAAATAAAAGCCGAAATATCAGCTGGTATGGGCCGAAATATACGCATGTATGGGCTAAAATATCGGCTAGTATGGCTGGTCCAGGCCGAAAAGGTCAAAATTCTTATCGATATGAAACAATATCCTTCTCTATACCAGCTACACTTCAGAAACGGTATATTTCAGCTATACCAACCGGTACGGTACAAAATTCAAAATATTGGTCGGGACATACAACATAAGGTTACTTGCCCACGTTGATGACAATTAAGGATGCAATGCACCTAGCATGTACTTAATAATATGCAATATTCACAGCAGATAGTTTTTTTCTTTCAGCAATACTATGTACCAAAAGTAATATATCCCAAAATATAAACAAGCTTCATAAATTTCACATGATAGCTAGTATCCAAAAGCTTACAGTACTTATACAATAGGTTTGTAACATAAAGAGTATTGAAGATAGCGCTCCATAACTATAGTCTGAAAATAAAAACTATTGTACTAATTCGTTGAGCCATTCACGTGGCTCAACTGTGATATCCAAACTGACGTCCAAAAAATGGGGGTTATTCTCCATCAACTCTTTATCAACTCACATAACATGACATAACGTGTGACATATAACATTACATGACATGGCATAACGTGTAACAAACAACATTATGTAACAAGTATATTGTATAACAGATAGATATCGCATGACAGAATATATTATATGACAGATACATATGTCGTGACAGAATATAACAAGTGTAATAGACATACATGATGTAGCATGGCATATAGGATAACATAAGTACATAAATAGTGGCTCCCTGACTAACATATATACACAGTAATCTGATAGTAAATTAGAAGCTAACTTATAGTGATTTTTGCATTTTACCAAGAAAAGCATGAAACACGAGAAACTGTAAGTAAGAGTTCTAATAACTTAGTAACCTTATCACTGATAACTTAGTAATATGAAAAATGCTAACTTAGAGTAAAATTTTCATTTTACCCTCTATATGTGGGAAAAAGACCATATTACCCATAATTTAAGGATTTCACATCCTCACTCTAAAAATCACGCAAATTTACATTCCTCATATAAATTTTGTTATAAACTCAAATATCAACTTAGAAAAATTTAATACCAAACACAACTATGAAAAGCATCATAGGGCCGATTTTTGTTGCAAATTTATCCAATTTCAACACTCATAGTTAAACCAAAATATTGCAACATAGACCATCACATCCTATACTTAGAAGTATGCTTAACACAACCAACAAAAAATTCACTTCACATAATCACAAGACTTCGAAGTAAAAGATCCAAACTTTTTAACTAAATCCTTGAATCACAAGATTTTGATCTTTTTCAAAACATCTCCAAGAACTTCCAAAAATTCAAACCTTTCCTCTAACATGCTCATAACACATTCATAAGAACTAACATGCTTTAAATCAACATATAAAAGTCACCAAAAATCACAAAATCTTACTTGAAGTACTCGGCTCCAACACTAAGTCAAAAACAGAAACTTTTCTCGACTTGCTTTGATCAAAGACTAGAACCGAAGCATACCATGATGAGATCTTCAAACCAAAACATCAAGTGGCTTAAAAATGTGTCCTAAATTATATCCAATCATTAACTTAAAATCACATGGCTAAAAATAAACAAAAAATGGATCTAGCCAAAAATATCAAACTTTTGACCCAACAGAGTATTCTCTTGCATAAAAATCATATCTTCACAAATTAACACCTAAAATATTCAAACCAACATCCTAACATGAGATTAAGGCTTATAATCATCAACTAAAAATATCAAAGCCACTGGAGTAAGATAAACCACAAAAGATCCAAACTTTCTTAAAATCGAAACTATTTTTCCTCTTCCAATTTCTAAGTTTCTAGATCTAAGAAAATATTTCATCAAAAGCTTTAATAATGCAACTAATCTCCAAAAAAAAAAACATTCATATAAATATGTTGAAAACACTCCATAAAAATTTCGGATCAAAATCTGTCTATTAACTTGGTCAAAAACTCCAAAATATAACACACTATCTAGATTATCACCCAAACTTTTTACCGATCAAACGACCATGAAATCAAATTTTATGAAGGAATCATTGTGAGAATATTCTTACAAAGGCCCCAAAAATGGCTCGCAAAAAACTTCTGAAATCTGCCTGAGAGAGCTTATAAGGGTTTCTTTCCAAGAATGGGAGATGAAAAGTGGTGAAGTGAGGGAAGTAGTGACCTACACACTTCAGGTACTTCAGAAAAGGGAGATATGACCTTGTATGTTATCTTGAGGTATGGTGTTAACTTACAAAAATGTGCAAATTGTGAGTGATTTTCAGTCAAGAAAACTTCCAAGAAAATGGTGGTGATGAGGTGGCCTTTGGCCTTCACATCATGCACGAATTTAGGGTTGTTAGGAGCAGTGGATGGCCTACCATGGATGGGTGAAAACTTCATCTAGAATTTTTGCCAAGGTGGCCAAAATCCGTGGGCCTTAAACAAGTGGGCTTCATTTGGGGTTGAAAGAAGGTTTGGTTAGGGTTTGTGATGCTATCTAGCCCAAATCCAATTTTTCTTGGCCCAATCAAATTTTCAAGGTTTAAAGGATTGAATAATAATTTTATAACATGAATTTAGGAATTAATAACTTGTGGAAGTGATTAAACACAATGCTAGAAATCAAATCAAATAGGGTTTGCAGGCCAACTTTAGGGTTTGGGGAAACAATTTAAGGTTTCAGTTTCATCCAAGTTTTGGAGTTTCAATTGGATTCCAACCATTTAGAGTTTCACTATGGTTGAAACCTTCTTTGGTTTGGCACAATTTGGATGGTTTGATGAAATAGCGTTTTGCTTAGGTGTCATGATCTCACACCTTGATTTCCTTCACAATCCATCTCCTGGTTCCTTTTCGTGCCAGGTGTTCAATACTATTCATCAAGTGTGGCTAAAATCTTTCCAAGTGTCCATATAAAACTACTCTAACATGATTTGACATTCCATATTATGATTTTAAAAACACTGCACTAGGCACTACTTTTGAGGTTACTATTCACTCCAAAAAAGTGAAAAAATAAACTTTGCACTGAAAAATCTTAAACATAAACACTAAACTAACTGTGCAATTCGTTTATCGAAATTTAACCCTGAAGTTCCTCAAAATAAACAAAACGTATTTTTGAACAAGTGTTTCGCCCGACTATGCTGATAGACTAAAAACTACGCGATTGGTCAATTCGTGAAAACTTATGGAGTTTTCAAGAGGTTCCTAAAGCCTATTGAAATTTTACCTTTGAATTTCTAGTGGGTTGTTACATGTTTGACCCGAATGGCCAACATCCCAACGTCACGACTACTTCCAAATCACAAGAGAGGGTCGATGGCGCTACAGGTGGTATAAGAGCTTTTACAGCTCTAGGTAAATCCATAAGTCACCTAGGTACAGTACCAGAGTTTGGCTTTAATCTTAGTATGGTAGGTTTTGAATTTGTGTAGTAAGAATTGGATCATTTTGCTTGAATTTTCAATATGATAGGCGTGACTTTTCAGTATTGTAGGCTTGAACTATTAGTGATTAGGCTTGAATCTGAGATATTGAAGCTTGAAGTGAAACGACATGGTCTAGTTGTCCTGACCATGGGACAGAGACGCAAGCTATGAATTGGGGAAGGTAACAGCTTCGGATCATCCTAGGATATTTAAGGTTATGGATTTTGTAGAAATTATGAAACGAGTTTTATGAATTCCAAAGAGATAGGTTCAAGAGACTTAAAGGATTAATTTATATGAGTTAATGCAATTGGAGTTTAGATCTTGTAGACTTTAGGAAATGATTTGGTATTATTTAAGGTTTTGGGTTCTGCAAGCTTTAAAAGATTATTTTTATTAGACTTGAGGTTATCGATTGTTCAAGCCTTAAAAAAGGATTATTGTCTAATTTGAGGTTTAGAGTTGTCAACTTTATGGAATGGTTTTTAACAAGATTTGAGATTTTAGGTTTTGCATGCTTAGTATGCAAGTTTGACCTAATCTAAGTTATAAATTTGGTGACTTTAAGAAGTGGAATTTTCTATGAGATTCAAATGTATTGATTATGTTGATCATTGAAAATGATTGTATCCTATAGTAAGTTATAAAATGTGCATAGTTTGAAAAATGATTATTATCGGACTTGAGTTTACAGTTGATAGATTTTAGGACGTGATTCTTATCTGATTTAAGGTTAGGGATGCTGTACACTTTAGGAAATGATTATGCTGGTTCTAAGGATATGAGCCTAGTAGATTGATGAAAATGATAGTTTTATATGATGGTGTAGAATGTGATTAGGTTAGGTTGAGAGTTGGATTGGGGGGATTGTGTATCGAAGTCAAACCTCAATTATGTTTTTGGAGTGCAAGGAAAGAATATTACATGAAGGACAATCCTTCATATCTACAATTACATTAGGAACATGTAAGGCATCTTTTTCCAAGGCATGAGCAACATTATTAGTCTCTCTACTCCCGTGATTAAAAAAATACTTGACATAATTTCGAAGCTTATCCTTGATGCCACTAATAATCATGCTAGCACTGGTCTAAGACTCCTAAGCTTTTGTGATTTCTTGAATAATCTATAGAGAGTCCCCCTTTAGTATGATATGTCTAAAGCCCAATTCCAGTCCAAACAGAGTAGCTTGAAGTGCACTAGTGCTTCTACAAGTAGAGGATCAGGGAATACGGGTTGATTCATCCTCATTGTGGCTATAACTTTACCTTCTCAATCTCGAGCTATGATACCAAAACTAGTTTTACATTAATTTCTATCAACAACAACATCCAATTTATCTTAAAAGTGTTTAGCAGAGGAGGATCGCATTTTTGTGCTATGTTACTAGAAGTGCTTGACTTACTATATCTTTTTGCATGTATATCCTTAGGCACTCTAAATTTCTTTTGATTATTGCACCACTGCATTTGGATGAGTGAATTCTACTTGGAAACAAATCCATTCCTTCTCGGCCAAACTCTTCTTGCACCACTGCCATCTCCTACAGCTCTTCCTTCTTAAATACGGTACACATAGGTTCTATTAAGTTCCATAAAAGTCTTCTTACAAAAATAACTTTTTTGGAACACTGGCCTCAAATAACTTATGTTGTAGTACATTTCCATAATCCATGAACCATTGATTCTTCCACCTCTAAACAAATTGGATAGTTTGGACTATCCACAACCTTCTTTCTGATTCAAATTTATGGGTAGAGCATCTAGACATGCTCTCCACAAGAAAACTTTTTCTTTTGGGGAGATTTTCAGCTTCCAAATGTCTGACCAAATTTTCAGTCGATTACTACTACATGAGGTTTGTTTCTTGGACTATTCTTGCAGTTCTTTATGCAAATGATAAGCAATCATCACTGTAAACTGACCATTAAAATATCCTTCCCAAATTAATTTATCTGGACTATTGGAGTAGCTTATTGGTATCTTTGTAATGGTTTCAGTTTCATCATCTGAGAAGATTTATTCAATAAGAGAGGTACTCCAATGCTTAGGATCAGAATTAATGAGTTCTTGAACTTTTACATTTTCATCTAAGGACTTTACTGCACTTTAGATTTTGAAAGTAGTGGGTTTGGGAATCCACTTGTCTTTCCAAATATGAAAATGTTTTCTAATTCCCTATTTCTCCAAATTGTGCCTTTATCTAATAAAGATCTTGTTGCAAGGATGCTTTTCCACATGAAGGATGACCTGTTTCCAAGCTTAGCTTGATAAAAGTTAACCTATGGAAAGTATTTCAAGTTTAAAACTTGAGAAGCTAAAGAATGAAGGCACTAGATCAATCCCCAACCTTGCTTTACTAACATGGCAAGGTTAAAGCTTTCCAAATCTCTAAATTCCAATCCCCCAACTAACTTGGCCTTTCCCATTGTGCTCCAAGAAATCCAATGTATCTTCCTCTCATTCGCTTGCTGCCTCCAACAATAGTTTTTCATAACCCCATTAATGTCTCTGAGGAGACTACATGAGAGTTTAAAAACTCTCATGCTATAGGTGGGTAGGGTTTGCGCTGCTGATTTAAGAAGAATTTTTTTTCCTACCTGAGAGCGGGTTTTCACTTTGTGATTGCTGATCATGTGCCTTAGTTTGTCCATAATGCTTCCAAAAGAGCTTGGTCAAGATCTTCCAACAAGAGTTGACAAGCCAAGGTATTTTTCATAAGACATTGTAGATCTAACTCTAGCAATGCTCAAAATAATATCTTGTGATTCTCTTTAGGTATTCCTACTCAACTGAATGGATGTTTTCTCCTTATTCAACCTTTGGTCAGATGTTTTCTCATAAATGCTTAGAACACTAATCAATCTGATCCATTTTAGAGAATTAGCTTTACAAAATAGTAAGCTTTCATCTGGAAAAGAGGTGATTCATCTAAGTCTTGCCTCTAGCAAGAGGAACAACTGTGATAGAGCCTCACTTTACTGCACAGCTAAGAAGAGAACTCAATGCTTTAGCACATAAGATGAATAGGTAGGATGATAATGGATCACCTTGTCTAATTCCTCTTGTTGGTTTGAAAAAACATTGAGGAAAACCATTAATCAAGATAGAATAACACACAGATTCAATACATATCAACACTAGATCGATCCAAAATCAACCTTCCTCATTACTACTTTTAACAACTTCCATTCTATTCGGTCATATGCCTTACTTATGTCAAGTTTCAAGGCTATATAACAAAGTTTGCTTGACAATCTGCAATTCATAGTGTGCATGGATTCATAAGCTACAATTATATTGTCTGAAATTAATCTCCCATAAACAAAAACAGACTGAGTAGGTGAGATAATCTCTAGTAAGATCATTTTCAGTCTATTGGCTAGAGTTTCTGATATGATTTTGTAAATAACATTACAGAGACTAATAAGCCGAAATTCATACACTTTGGTGGGAGATTTTATCTTGGGAATAAGAATAATATGAGTTTCATTGATCTCATTAACTAAACAATTTGAGAGGAGTGTCACCTTTTAATTAAGGAAGAATGGAACCTACCTATGTTAGTAGCAAATAAGATGATGACTACTGTAACACCCCGCCTAAAAAGCTCTTTAGGCCTTGATCTTAGTAGGTTTAATCCTAATTAATTAGGAATTGAGCTATTCTAGAATAAGAACAAGTTTGGATATTTGAGTTGGCAAAAGGTCGTAAAAATTATTAGAAGATTCTAGTGCAATATTGATTTTTGAGGAAAAATAAAATTTTTGGAGCTTAATTGGTTAGTAATTTTATTTTGAAGAACTTTTAGTACTTAATTTTGAGGATAAGAAGCCAAGAGGCCCATAAGGAAATGACACATGATACATTGGATTGTTATCACATTAATGTGCTAAGCAATTTGGGTTAAATATTTGATGAAATTGGAGAAGGCCCAAAGAGTTGTTTACTAAGGGCCCAAACTTTTTGGGTATAAAGGCTTAGGAGAGGCAATAAGACTTTAGGGCCTTAATGTACTAAGGATGTGATGGGCTAAGGTTAAGATGTTAAAAAGCCTTAGGCCCAACTTGGAAGATATAAAGTTCTAAGCCTTTCTTGGAGGACACTAAAAAATAGGCCTAATGAAAAAGACATAAGGTCATTGGGCCTAACTTAGTAAGAGAGAAAGTATAAAGCCCAACTTATTAAGCATGAAGGAATAGAGAAGCAAGTCCATTAGTAATCCTATTAAGGCCTTTAAAACCTTAGGAAATTTATGACCCAATCCTTAAAATCCCTAAAACAAGCCTCATAGGAGTGCAAGAGTTGGTAGGATAGCCTTGGCCCAAGTATGAGGAAGGCATAAGGCATTTGGGCCAAGTTCGGTATAGATTTAACCCATGACCCAGTTAGGTCAAGGTAAGCCTTTCAAGCCCCATCTTAGTGGATCTTGAGGTCTCTTTTAATCTCTCAAAATCTAGAAACAAGGCCCCCATTGATTCAAACCCAAAAGCTCTTGGACCACTAACCCACACTCAAGGCCCTTTTAAACCCACAAGGCCCAAAGCCTTGTTTTGTTCTATTTCACTCTTCAAATTGAAAGCCCAATACACCATATCATAAGTTTCCTTAAGCCCATTTCATACCCTAAGTACTCAAATTAAGTTTTAACATTAGTTAAGACCAGTAATCAACTTACCTAAGATTAGTGATCTTTAAACCATGTTTTGAAACTTAATTTTCTTAAACTTTTTGATATGAAATTTTCTTATTTTATTACTCAATTACATCACTTTTAGAGAATACTAAGACCTTAGATAAACCTCTATATATGTCATTAGAGGAAATCACATATCAAACCCCAAAACTACACCAATCAGCACACATGTGTGCCCTTTGTGTGCATAGACTATTTTGCCCTTAAACCGAATCTTCTTGTTCCTTTTTCTCAAGGGCACTATGGTTCTTTAATACTTCATATGATTTCTTATAACCTAGACCAAGCCTTGGATGAAATTAGTTTCAAAAACCAAACCAAATAGACAAAACTGATTTGCACCTAGGAAGCTAGTTGGATACAAACTGAGTTGGTTGAGATTCAACCACCCATCTACCTTGGCTAAGCCACTACCCCACGCCACCTCCATCACCACCCAATCTCCAAGAGTCCCTCATGGTCATCATGAGCCTTTGACCGGACTTTTCCACCCAAAGAAGGCACCAAAACCGAATGGATTTTGTTCACCACTCCATTTCAGCAACCACCCTCCCTGGCATCATCTTCTTTGAGCTGCACCTTCATGATCACTTGGCAGCTGAACCTCCACCTTCTACGACCTAAAAAAGCCTTCAATAAGTGACCCTACACTAGCACAAATCAGCCTTGAAGAAGAGACAAAGGGATGAGTCAAGGCCATGATCAAATCTATCCAAGGAAAACCACCTTGAACCCGTCAGCCCCATGGTTTGTTTTTGTTGGTCTTTCTTCTATTTCTTCTGCACCATGACTTGACCAGCACCCATAGGAGTAATGTAGCACCTGTAGTGATGAAATCATGATGGTTTAGGGCATTGTTTCTTTCTGCACAAGTGATGCCAAGTGATGGAGTGCAAGCTTGAAAATTCAGCCCCTACACCACCTCCCACCTTAACCAATCCCCATGGACCAAGGCCAATGCCTTTACCCTCTTGGACACCTATAAAAGGCCCCTTCACCCCTGCATTCTTCCACACCTCCTCTCCAGCATCCCCTTGAGCATAGAGAGTCATCTTCCCCTTAGTCTTGAGAGGAAAATCGAAAGGTGAGTGAGTTTGAGTGTTCTTGAGAGTTGTTGTGCTAGGAGCTTGAGTGGGTTACGAAATTTGTACGTATTCTTGCTCTAGGTCTTAGTTTACATGTAAATTTATGATTTTAAGTTTTGGAGTGATTTTTGGATGAATTTAGAAAAAGTTACCATGCTTGATTCAAAACCGGGTTCATTAAGGATGGGTAAAATGTTTAAATTGTTTTAAGTGGAAATTTTAGCTATGACATATCTTAACATATTTTGATATGATCTACTAATGTCTTAGAATGATCATGGAAGGTTTTATTTTTTATTCGAAGCATGCCATGATAGGTTTTGATTCTATCTTGTTTTGATAATCAAAATCATGCATGGATTTTAAGTAAGTTTGTGATTAAGGCATGAAGCTTAATTTTTTCCACTTAGACTTGATGATTAAGCATTTAGAAAACCTTCTAATTGGGATAAGAACAAAAATGCATGTTTTGGGTGAGTTTTGAAAACATGCCTTTTTTATTTACACTAGGAGCATCAAGCTTGATTAATGAAGGATTAATGAAGATTAAAGTTTTTAGCAATGATTAAGTGTTGGGATGAACTTGCTCATCAAAAAATTGGCCTTTATCATATCATTATGGACTATAGTGATTGTTTGTGACTAAATAGAGTTTCATATGCACGCATTCATAAGGATCAATAGTTGAAATCACACTTAAGCATTAACTAGAGTGCACGCCACGGGTTGGGAGTGTTTGAGCTAGTTCCACTTTGAGTTTTACGATTCTAAGGATTTGGATAGTTTTAGAATATGAAAAATATGAGGTCCATGAAATTTGGTTGAACTTGAGGTTTGTTTGCAAATAGTAAAAAATTAAGGCCTTAGTGGCAATTTTTGAGAGTTTAAGGGTATTTTTGTAAATATCCATTTTTGAAACATTTTGATTATGAATATCTTCCATCGTAGTGCAAATCCTAATTTAGTATGAATTTGATTTCAGCCGTTACGATATTTCCAAACCTTGAATGTTTGTAAGTTAGTTTCTAACTTACTCTTAGATAATTTATTTATGATTCTTATATAAACACCACATTCATATTAAATGTCATTTTGAGCAAGAAATATCATATGATGCATCATTGAGCATTTGATTACTTGTTTACATGACTTGAGAAATTCTCACCATTTTTAGCATATTGCATATAAATGTCATTTTCACATGAAAGCCTGCCATATATGCACATGTTATAAAATATATTTTTCAAGTATAACATAAAAATGAATTTTGTCACGACCCCAAAGGCTAGGAGGGAGAATTATCCTAGTGGAACTCCTATGTCCACTCTAGAGTGAGTAAAAATAGAGTGGTAACCCCTAAATTGACGAAAAACAGTCAACGAACTTCAAATGAGTTATTTTTAAAAAGCACTGGAGCGAAGTTAAATATTATGACACCTAACATTGGTGGGTGTATATGTTATGATGTTATGTTATATTACCAATGCATTGAGAACAATGTCTGTATACAAAGATGTAGTGTCAACATTAGTTGTGCTACGGTCACCGACAGGTGCTTATGGTACATATGGCCCTATGGGGAACCGTGTTGCTACCATACGTATGTTAATGATGGCTTTAATAATGATGAAATGTTATGATTTTTTAAAGCAATGAGGTATGAAATGTTCTCTTTAGAAATGTCGTGTTTTTTAAATGAGAAAGTGAAAATGTTCTCTGAAAGAGTGTATTAAAGTTTTCTGAAAATTTTGAGGAACCTGGATGGGAGATAAATACGGATTTTTTTCTGCATATCATTGCATACGTCTCATGTTTATCATTAATTGTGCATATCTTATCTCTGTACTAGTTGATTGTTTAACTTACTGAGATTTCAAGTAAATCTCACCCTTGTGGGCCCACTATCATTCTTCCTGAACGATAGAAGTTGTGTCAAGCCCAATAGAGGAAAAACAGGAAAGACCACTGGATATAGATGGTTGAAGAGGAGCAAAGACTAGATATAATTTTGATGCTCATAAGCATTGTCTCTTCATATTTGAGAGCGTATGTAATAGTTGATCTAATCATGGAACTTGGATTAAGGAAATTCTATCTTTAAGTTTGAACTTATAATGGTTATTAATGCTATTAGGATGTTTTAGTTCATTCTGGCATGAGTTATAACTAATCATCTTTATTTCGCTGTGATTATTGCATACTGCTAGTTGCATACTAGGATGGATTGCATATTAACTGCCATGAACGGGGGTATGTAAATTTTTCTTGCATGTCCTGACTCTCCAAGTCTCTGTTACATCCGAAGCAAGGTTTTGGGGGCGCCACAACTACTATAGGTCGTGGGCTACAGAGATGCAAAGTAAACTTGATGGCATGAACTTAAGAGAACTTTGGGAATTCTAAAAGGCTTATGAACTCCAAACTCAACCAGGTCTCAAAGGTTTAAAAGTCTAAATATAGGTGATCTGATTAGCAGAATCAAAGTTGTATAAAAAGAAGTGGATTTTCTTCTTGAAGAGGAAGAAATGAAATGGAAGCAAAGAGCCAAACAGAGGTTGTTAAAGGAAGGTGATAGAAATACAAAGTTTTTCCACCAGTGCGCAAGTCAGAGAAGGAAAACAAATACAATTCACAAAATCTCATATGTGAATGGTAATGTAACAACACCAGAGGAGATCATGAGTGCCAATTCCGAAGGTATTTCCAGCCTTCCAAGATCTTCTTACAACATCCTAGCCATAAGGCATTGAAGGATGCTTGAATTCCATGAAAACCAAAGTGACTGTAGTCATGAATAAAAATCTTTTCAAGGAGCTCACTACTCAAGAAGAAGAGGAATTAATTTTTCAGATGAACTCTCTAAGTTCCCTAGGATCAGATGGGTTTCTAGCAGCATTTTATAAAATCACTGTAGTTCCTTGTGTCATTAATTATTTTCTCATTTTTATATGATATCTCATGTTACAGTACATGTATTAATTTTAATGAAGTTGTTGATGTCGTGTTTCACAGCTTGAGCAACACCGCAAGGCCCAAGCTTCACGTTGCCTGCAACTAAGAGGGGAAGAGACTCTAATAATTTTTGGGGTCGCTCTGATGCCAAAGTTAGTGATAGTTCTAAGGATAAAGTGCAGAAAACATAGGATGAATAGGGAGTGTAAGTATTCGAGTGAGAGAGAATGAGCTCTCGTAGAAGGGATGGCTCTTATTTATACCTAATATGGATTCTATTACCAAGGGGGATCGTGCTGTGTCAGGTGTCAGACCTGCTGCTGCTCTTGTTCTTGTCAGCCACAATGTCAGTCCATGGTCTGGGTAGTTGGGGAAGATCGTGCATCGTACTAGGTCTGTCCTACAGCCACCCTCCTGCCAGTATAGGGTGGCTATCATGGGTGAGCCGTTCTTTGTTCGTGGGAAGTTTCGTGGCGTGCTGGGTCCCTGACACAAACATTGATTGCTGCCATCCACGCGTAGTCGAACTCCCCACCTGATGCTTTGTGATAGGGCTCTGCAAGTTGCTGATCTCGGGATGCTCTACTTGGTTCGTCTGAGCTTGTGTCGCAAGGCCTTCCGAGTCGGAGATGTGGGTCCCTTGGCCCAGGGGGCTGGGCCCTTCTGGCTTTGTCCTTCTTGGGCTTAGGCCTTACACATAAGGGTTCAACGGCTCGGCCTTCTTGGGTCTGGGCTTGGGCCCTTTTGGGAAGGGCCCTCCCTCACAGTACCCCATGAATTCCTATCACATGCACCTGATGAGAATTCAAAATGCTTTTAATCTCGATTGGGCCCGTTTCGCATCCGTTACTAAATGCTTTTCCCAATGTTCTGTGAGCATCCCATCTCCCAACGATTGATTAGGCGTGCTAGCCGCCCTTTGTCTTCACGCCTTAGGGGCTCATTGGTCCATGCCTTCCACTAGCCTGGCGTGACGGCTGCCATCTAAACCATCGCCTGGTTGTTGGCATCCACATGGCTTTTGCTGGCGTTATCATTGTCAAAGCCGCTTCACTTTTCGTGCATTGTCTGATCTTCCTTGGCTATAGAAACCCCTACTTCTCCATCCTCTTCCTCTCTTATCTCCTTCCTTTGAGTTCCTTCCCGCCCATTTCTCCCATTTCCTTGCTTTCCAATCTATTTCTTCGAGCTCCTCCATTGTTCCAGGTTCCTCCAGTTGTTCCAGTTCTCTTCGGCTTTGTTTCTTCCATTCTTTGAATCCATCGACTGGTTCCAGTTCACTTTGGCTGTGTTTCTTCCATTCCTTTGAATCCATCGATTGGTTCCAGTTCACTTCAGTTGTGTTTCTTCCATTCCTTCGAATCCCTTGACTAGTTCCAGTTTGCTTTGGCTATGTTTCCTCCATTCCTTTGAATCACTCGATTGGTTCCAGTTCACTTCAGCTGTGTTTCTTCCTTTCCTTCGAATCCTTCGACTGGTTCCCGTTCACTTCAGCTATGTTTCTTCATTTCCTTCGAATCTCTTGATTGGTAAGCAGTTCACCGTCGCGATGGCACCCAAGACTAATTATGTTCCTCCATACTTCGGTGGGAAACATTAGGTTTCTTCCGTCACCGGTGCTGACCTCCGGGCTTTCTGTTCTAAGTACAAGATTCCCCTATCTATGATCCTGGAAATGCCTCGTAGTGAGCATGCGATGAACCCTAATGGAACGGCGACGAGGGTGGCCCATTTTCAAGTTGATGTTTGCCAATGGTCTCCGGCTCCCATTCTGTCGCCCGGTTTGAGAGGTTTTGCACTACCTCAAACAAGCCCCGACGTAGCTCCATCCTAACGCATGGTGCCTTTTGATTTCCAGTTGTATTATCTACAGGATGGTACTGAGCAAAATCCCAAGGAATATCCAGATCTGACGCCTCGGGAGTTCTTTTATGCATACTGGCTCGTCTACCGTCCGAGTACCGAGGTCAGCTTCTAGACCTAATCTTCGACCCGAAAGATTGCTTCACTTGAGGGGTGTAACAAAAGCATAAAAGAATGGTCCCAGAAGTTCTTCTTCATGTTGTGCCCGGATTGGGAGTATCCCTAAGGGGAGGCTGCCCACAAGGAATTCCCCATTCAAGTGTGTTAGGGGTACCTTCCATCTGCGGAGAGCCTAGAACTTACCCTCAACAGGAAGGAAAAGGCTCGATTTGAGTTGGTCACAACTTGGGTAAGGGCCCACCCGAACGAGTCGCAAACCAACATGGTCCTTTCGAACGAGAACATCCACAATTACTTGATGGCTCCCAACCGGCTGTACACCATTGAACGAAATTTCTTGGGTAGCGTCCCGCCTTCTAAGACTCAGCCCGCTGGCTGAAAATGCCCCTCGTGTGCTTCTACAAGGGGGGGAGATGGAGAAGATGGAGATGGCAAGCGAGGTGAGGGGTCGGACCCCGAAGCTCCTCCTACTGCAGCCTCGAGCTTGACTGAGGATCCTCCCCTCGTCATCAACCTAAGCGATGATGACGACTCTGGAGCTTTAACCCCCGTGGCACCCGGGCAGTGCAACAAGACCTAGGGATCCCTTCCCAATTTTTCTTAGCAGCTAGTAGTTACCGGTCCATCGTCTTCTTCTGGGGCGGAGAGGACACAGGCCTCTACCTTGACCCTGGAGAAAGCTCGTGCGGATGCCTCCGAGCGAGTAGGCAAGATGTTGCAACCCCTGTTCGCCCAAGCATGCTCATCTTTCTCTGGGGTGGAACAGTTGCAACTTCCCTCATTTTCATTCACAAAATTCTCTTTCTCTTCTTCCTTCTTGCAGGCCACGGACCAACTGGCCATGACAATCAGGGAGGAGTTAGGAGATTTGGAGAAGGCCAACCGGGAGCTCGGGTCCTTGGGGCATTTCGGTTGTTTCAAAATGAAGCAGGCGGCTCGGAAGATCAAGGACCTGAAAACTGAGCGGAAGGGCCTTATCAATGAGGTGGAGTTTATGAAGGAGCAGAACCAACTCTTGGAGACTGTCGCCATAAGGCGAAAAGACAAGAAGAATAAGGTCAAGGGCCTTTTACATGACGCGGACCAGAACTATTTTCGCTTGGTGCTAGAGAAGAAGCGGGTCAAAGAGGCCCACACTGCCTTCGAGCGGCGCTTGGTCACCTGGGAGGCTGAGCTAGAGGCCACCCAGGAATAGCTGGAGTTGACACGGGACGAGTTGCAGAAGTCCTGAGAGGAGACAGAGTCAGCTCGAAGGGAGTTAGGGGAGTCCCGACTGGGTCATGCCTGAGCAGTTGGGTAGCGTTCGAGGCTGTTACTCGAGAGCTTCAGGCACTCTTAGGAGACCCAACAATTAAGGGAAGAGCTGCGGTGGGTGAAGGCTAGCGTTGGCGAGCTTGCGCAATCGAGGACTCAAAGGAACATCGAGCTCTTGAACTACAACGTGCAGATTGCCAGTTTGAAGTCTCGTCTGGCCGACCTCACCAAGTATTGCCAAGAAGTCTAGCCCCGGGTCGCAAACGCCAATGCTATCCGAGACACGGCCTAGTCTTATGGCTACCGTGATGGCCACAAGAGGATGCACCAACACCTATTGTAGCATCCCGAGCTGGACTTGTGCACCTTTCCTTTGTCATACCTCCCTTCCAGTCCCAAGAAACAGGCCTTTGTCAAAAACTTTGAGAAGCCAAGGTATCCTCCCTTTCCCCCGGGTGCTCATTCGCCTCCTCCCTTCAAGTGATGGGCTTGAGCCCCCGACCCTTTATCCTTTCTCCCTCTTTTTGTAGTACCTTGCATGGCACAACCTCCCTTCCGGTGCATTGCACCTTGTAATCTATACACTTGATGAATCGATGAAATGAATTAATGAATGTTTGCTTTCTGGTAACTGTTTGTTTTCTGGGACCAGGTTCCTGGCTCAGGGCCTTGTTTTGTTGGATGGGGGGCCAGGACCCAATCCTGGGACTTGGAAAATTGCCCATCTTGTTGCTAGTGTTCTCGGCTTTGTCGGGCGGGGAGTCAGTTCTGAACGCTGAGACATAGAACCTTATCTCGCAACAAGTCAAGGGACCCGTCTTCTTGTGAGTGCTAAGAGTCGACTTTGTTGAATTGGGAGTTAGTGCCAAGTCTTAGGACTCGGGACCCTACCCCGCAATGGATCAAGGGACCCGTCTTCTTACGAGTGCTAGGAGTCAACTTTGTCAGACGGGGGGTCAGTGCCGAGTCCTGAGACTCGGGACCCTACCTCACAACGGATCAAGGGACCCATCTTCTTGTTAGTGTTAGAACTCATCTTTGTTGGATGGGGAGTCGATGTCGAGTCCTGGGACTGGGGACCTTACCCCGCAGTGGATCAAGGGACCCGTCTTCTTGCGAGTGTTATGACTCGTCTTTGTTGGACGGGGGGTCTTCTTACGAGTGTTAAGACTCGTCTTTTATCGAGTCAAGAGACCTATCTTCTTGCGAGTGTACTCTACTTTTAACGAGTCAAGGGACCTGTCTTCTTGCGAGTGTTAGGACTCGTCTTTGTTGGACGGGGGGTCTGTGCCAAGTCCTGGGACTCGATACCCTATCCCGCAGTGGATCAAGGGACTCGTCTTTGTTTTGTTTAGAAAATAGGAGATTGGAGAAAAACATCCTGGCGTTCACATTCATTCATAATTGTTCGTACAAATTGCTGGCTCATGCCTCTATACATAGTATTTTTTTTTTAAGTGTTCGGCATTTCAGGGGTGGGGTAGCTCATGTCCTTGACTATCCTTGAGGAGATAGGAGTCGGGTCTGTTGCTTGCAATGACCACATAAGGCCCTTCCCATCGTGGTCCAACCTTTCCTTCCTCCTGGGTGGTTATCCCCGTCTGTAGTAACACCATGTTGCCTACCTTGAAGGATTGCGGCTTGACTCGTTTGTTGAAGTACTGTTCTGCCTTTCGCTTGTTACTTGCCATTCGTATTGCTGCTTCTTCCTTTCTTTCTTCCAGGGCATCCAGGTTCTCGACTAGCATTTCGTTGTTTATGTCCGAGTTGAAGTGTTGGATATGGAACATGGGCATTTCAATTTCCACGGTAATAACCGATTCACTCGCGTAAGTGAGGGAGAAAAGCGTCTTGCCGATGGGGAATCGGACAGTGGTCCAGTATGCCTATAGTACGCTTGGGAGTTCTTCAGCCCATGCTTCTTTGTGCGCCCCGATCTTTTTCTTAAAGGTGGAGAGGAGGGTCTTGTTGGTTGCCTCGGCCTGCCCGTTGGCTTGAGGGTGTCAAGGCGAGGAATGCTTTACTTTAATCCCGAGCTCTATACACCATTCCTGGTAGTGTGTGCAGTCAAACTGTCTCCCATTGTCCGATACGAAACTCTGAGGTATGTTGAATCGGCAGACAGTCGACTTCCATGGAAACTTTGTGATGGTTCGGGAGGTGATGCTCGCAAATGGCACTGCTTCGACCCACTTAGTGAAGTAATCGACCGCAACCATGACACACTTGGCCCCTCCCTTACTACCGAAAAGGGGCCGATTAGGTTTAGGCCCCACTGGGCGAAAGGCCATGGCGTCATGATGGACATTAGCTCTTCTGCCGAGCAGTGCGGAATTGGTCCATGCTCCTGACATTTAGGGCACTTCTTGGCAAATTCTTCCACATCTTTGAAGGAATGGGGCCAGTAATATCTGGCCCGCGTTACCCATGCATCCAGGGCCCTTCCTCTTAAGTGGCTTCAGTAGATTCCTTCGTGGATCTCTGCCAGTACGTACTAGGCTTTGTCTAGTGAGAGGCACCTAAGGAGCAGCTCGGAAAAACCTATTTTATATAGTACTCCCTCCAACAGGGTGAATCAGGCTGCCCTGTTCCTGATCTTCTGCCTTTTCTTCTGGGTCGCTGGGTAGTTGCCCTTCCTGCAGGAACCTCTGGATGTCTTGTGACGCCCCGATTCTCATGTACGAAAACACGAGAATCGTGACGTCGAGATGATAACAACACAAGTCACACATCCCAACGATAAGTGCTCAAGCGTGTGTGCAACACGCAAAAAGTGCACAACCAAAACGCAACGAATAATATAAATAAGTCAACTAAGTACCAGAATTGTTTAATACAAATTCACAAAAGCAAAAGCGTTTTAAAAATGATAATACAAAGATCCCATAAAAATAATACAAAGGCTGAAAAGACATAAACTAGTGATCCCAGATCACTCCTCCAGCAGAGCCAAATCTTCAGGTTCATCATCTGCATCATCAACGTCAAAATCTATGATACCATAATCAGTACCGCAGGTAAGTAATAATACAAACAACCACGAGATAAAAACACATTAATGTGATCAACCATCATGCATGCATATGATGAAATATGCATTACATCCAAAACATCATTTTCTCGAAAATGAATATTTTTTCAATGCATGCCAAAATCCCATTTTGGCCCAAAAGATTCCATTAAAACATTTCCTGCCATTTTTCCTGAAAATGGCCCAAAATAATAATCTATCACTTTCCCAAAAAATGATTCACACAAAAATCCATCATCCAACACACGCCATTTTCCCAGAAAATATCCATTAATCCATTTTTATCCGTATGCACCATGATCTCCCCTAGAAACCATCTGCACACCCTAGCTCCCTTCGTCACACCATGGGTAACAATCGTGCATGTGACTTCGTAATAAGCGATACCCAATTCAGCACTCAGTGCATTCGTAGCTAAGCATCCTCTAGCCCTCGCCAGCAGAGGGGCCACAGAGTCAACACGAGAGTATTACCATCCCGTTCGATCCCATTGTCACCCAGCGACAATCAGGAGACGTCACTTAGTATATTCCACTCCCGAGTGACCAGAGGAGTTCCACCGAAATAATGCCCCATCTCGACTTGGGATCGTGATACACACGCACCCAAAAATAATTTCTCACATGGAAATTCAGTTTTCAAATATACATGAACATGAATGCAATTACACGAAAACCCAGTTTTCATTTACAAACATGAACATGCGTGCAGATATGCAATGTACAAGACATGACATCAATATCTAACAACCAACAAATTCCAATATAAACCAATCACACAAACAACTCCATCCTCCAATCCATCCGACCCCCTTACTCCTCGGACTCAGTCAGGCACAACCAACCAGAACACAGTAAAACTGAGTTAGTGCAAAAATACATTTAAATCTCAAAAGTTAATTGGAAAAATACTTACAGTGCTATAAAATAATTTTTGAAGGATCAGCGGTGGCACAGCAATGAAATAGTACAAAATGCACTATGGTTATGGGTCTCAAAAACTCAATTTTGAACGAGGACAAACTAAGACTTGAGATTACTAGGGAACATCTTAGAGTGTTGGTGAAACTAATGGTAGTGGTAGTTGGCCGTGGGTAGCAGCATGAGTGGCATTTTAAGGCCCAAATGCACAAATAAAAAATGGGATTGGCTGGGCTTTACCGATGACATATCAGAGCTGGGAACGGGTTGTTTGGGTTGTTGGGAGGTCGAGGATGATGTGGTAAAAAGTTGGTGGCCAGTGGTGGTGCGACTTCAAGCTATGTGTGTGGATCAACAGCGGCGCGGGTGGGACTGAGATTATAGTGGGGTGGTCGCCGGTCGGCAGGGAGAAGATTGGGAAGGGCGGTGATGGACACAGCAGCGCTCAGCGGTGCGCTGGAAGGAACGAAAGAAGAACAACGGGGAGAGAGAGAGGGGAGGGCTCGCGCAGCTGGGAGGAGAAATGAGGGAAAAAGAAAAGAAAAAAAGGGGAAAAAGAGAAGAGGAAAGAGAAAAGAAAATAGGAAAAGAAAAATAAAGGGGAAGAAATGAGGTTCAATTCTCACAACTAGGGTCACAAAATTGATCCAACGAAAATGATTTCAAAACAATAAGTTTAATAAAATAATTCAAATGCAGTGAATAGCTTAAATAAAATAATAATAAAATCTATCAACAATAATAATTTTAAAACCCATAAACAAACTAATTTAAATTAAAGATCAATTTAAATATAAAACAATAATTAATATTAAGAAAACATATCAAAAATAATTTTCACATCTTAAAAATATTATAAAATAATATACCAAAACTCTCATATTTTAAAATAAGAGGACCAATATTTAAATTAATTAAAATATACTTCAATTAAAATATACTAAAATACGGGGTGTTGCATCCTCCCCCCTTAAATAAAATTTCATCCTCGAAATTGGTAAGGTCAAACATTAAAGTTAAGGCAAAGATAAGATTCGACTAAGAGCAGATTTAAGAAACATACCGACAGGGCCAACCAAACAAAAGACTTCTTCTCAGATAGTGTAGACACCACTTGAACCAAAAAGGCATTAGCTCCACAAGCTATATCTCTCTTCGCTTGAATTACATATATAACTGTTGGTTTCACTATCAACTTGCTTCCCACATATTCCAAGTAATCTCCTTCTGAAAGCTGGAAACCAATTACCCGACTTCTACAATTAATACATGCAAAATACCAGTACAACCAGTCCATCCCAAAGATAATGTCGAACCCAAACAATTTGAATACAATTAGATCCGCCTCAAGTGTCCTTCCACCAAAATCCAAGGGACAGCCCAATGAGACTTTAGAGCACCACACCATCTCGCCATTAGAAAGAGTCACTACCAAAGATTGCAATAAGGGCTCTATGACTAGATTGCACATCTATGCAAAAGTGGTAGACACAAAAGACTGAGATGCCCCAGAGTCAAATAAATTACATGCATAAAAATCATACAGACGAACTCTACCTGAGGCAAAAACATACACCAATGAAATTCAAAACAACAATCCACACCAAACATCAAATCTAAAGAGTAAATTAAACGCATACCAGTAATCACCCCGGCATCCTAGGTCTCTGGAGTCTCATAATCAATATCCCCGAGAGTCACTGCATACACCCGAGCTTGCACTACTTGCTTCTGATTACTCCTTCCACCACGTCGACCTCTGCGACTTCCTTTTGCTTGATTAGGACACTCGCGAGCAAAGTGCCCCGACTGGCAACATCTAAAACAATGGGTGGTCCCACTCTGACGACACTCACCCTCGTGGGCTCTATTACATCTGCCGCAAGCTGGGGCTCGGCCCCCAATACGCACCCCAGAGGCTACCTGCGATCGGGCCCCAATCTTTTGCACAAACTTCTGTGGTGACCTAGAATTACTGCCTTCACCAGCAAAACTCCGCCTCTTCTAACCTGGAGGAGAGCCCACTACAAAACTATTCTCATACTCTGCTATGGTGGCCATATCGACCAACTTCTGAAAATTTAAAATCTGATGACAAGCCACTTGTCTGCATAACTCATGTCGTAGACCCTCCTGGAAACGCTCAGCTCGCATCTCTTCAGTGGTAATCAAATGGGTAGAAAATCGCCCGAGCTCCATAAATTTTTGGGCATACTATTCCACAGACATATTCCCTTGCACCAAATAACTAAATTCCCATGCCTTTTGCGGTCTCACAGAAATGGGAAAGAAACGGTCATAAAATTCTTTCTTGAACCGCTGTTAAGACACAGCAGCAAAGGATCCCAACTCCATCACCAACAACTCTCGCTTGGTCCTCCACCAATCAGCTGCGCCACCTTGCAGCATGTAACTTGCATACAAAACTTGTTGAGCTTCAGTACAACCACAAACCTCAAACGTTCTTTCTAAGTCCTCTATCCACCTTATAGCCCGAAGTGGATCCACTTCACTAGTAAAAGCAGGTGTCTTATGCACTAGAAAGCGCTCATAGGTGCACCCAGCTTGAACCGCTCTATTCAAATCTCCTTGTGGCGACTGAAAATTTTGCTAGAGGAACTCTGTCATTTTGTTTAATGCCTTGGCTACGACATAGTTCCCGTCACCTAGTGGCAACTTATCCTCGGGCACATCAGTTGGCCTTCTTGGTCTCACCATTTTCCCGCCAAAGCGTAACCTTCAACCCC
This sequence comes from Cyclocarya paliurus, assembly GCA_029856935.1. NCBI lineage: Eukaryota > Viridiplantae > Streptophyta > Magnoliopsida > Fagales > Juglandaceae > Cyclocarya > Cyclocarya paliurus. The sequence goes on along the minus strand of CM056945.1, from coordinate 14,060,368 downwards.
ACTTAAATCTCCAGACCAAAAATTCAAATACAACCAAAACCAACACCCAAATAAAATAAAATAATATAACATAAAATAAAATAGAATTAAACCCATAAATATAACATACTTTAAAATAAATAATTTTAACTTAAAATTTTTAAAAATTTCTAGTACTTCACTTACGGGACATATGATTTTGCCCAAAATCGAACCGCTCTGATACCACCTGTAATGCCCCGACTCCTACTTACAAAAATGGGAGAATCGTGACGTTAGGATGATGACAACGCAGGTCACACATCCCAACGATAAGTGCTCAAATGTGTGTGTAACATGCAAAAAGTGCACAACAAAAATGCAGCGGATAATATAAATAAGTCAACTAAATACCAGAATTGTCTAATACAAATTCTCAAAAGCAAAAGCGTTTTAAAAACGATAATACAAATATCCCATAAAAATAATACAAATGCTGAAAAGACATCAATGAGTGATCCCAGATCACTCCTCCGGCGAAACCAAATCTTCAGGTTCATCATCAGCATCATCAATATCAAAATATGCGATACCATAATGGTATCGCAGGTAAGTAATAATCCAAACAACCATGAGATAAAAACGCATTAATGCGACCAACCATCATGCATGCATATGATGAAATATGCATTAAATCTAAAACATTATTTTTCTCGAAAATGAATATTTTTCCAACGCACGCCAAAATCCCATTTTGGCCAAACACATTCCATTAAAACATTTCCCGTCATTTTTCCAGAAAATGGCCCAAAACAATAATCCATCATTTTCCCAGAAATCACAAAAATCCTTTTATCCAACACACACCATTTTTCCAAAAAATACCCATTAATCCATTTTTATCCGTATGCACCATGATCTCCCCTAGGGACCATCCGTACACTGGCTCCCTTCGTCACACACGGGTAACGACCGTGCATGTGACTCCGTAATGAGCGATGCCCAAATCCGCACCCAGTGCATTCGTGGCCAAGCATCCTCTAGACCCCGCCAGCAGAGGGGCAACAGAGTCAGCACGAGAGCGTTACCATCCCATCGGATCTCGTTGTCGCCCAACGACAACCTAGGGGATATCACTTAGTATATTCTACTCCCGAGTGACCAGAGGAGCTCCACCGTGATAATGCCACATCTCGGCTTGGGGTCGTGATACACACACACCCAAAAATCATTTCTCATATGAAAACTCAGTTTTCAAATATACACATGAACATGAATGCAATTATAGAGAAACCCAGTTTTTATTTACAAACATGAACATGCGTGCAGATATGCAATATACAAGACACGACATCAATATCCCACAACCAACAAATCCCAATATAAATCAATCACACAAACAACTCCATCCTCCAATCCATCCGACTCCCTTACTCCTCGGACTCAGTCCGGTACAACCAACCAGAACACAGTAAAAATGAGTTAGTGCAAAAATACATTTAAATTTCAAAAGTTATTTGAAAAAATATTTACAGTGCTATAAAATAATTTTCAAAGGATCACAGAGGTGCTTGAAGCTACAACACAACAACGAAATAGTGCAAAATGCACCATGGTCGTGGGTCTTAAAAACCCAACTTCGAACAGGGACAAACTAAGACTCTAGATTACTAGGGAATAGTTTAGAGGTGTCAGTGAAACTAATGGTAGTGGTAGTTGGCCGTGGGTGGTGGCATGAGTGGCATTTTAAGGTCCAAATGCACAAATAAGAAATGGGGTTGGCTAGGCTTTACCAATGACGGATCGGAGCTGGAGATGGGCGGTTTGGGTTACCGGGAGGTCGAGGATGATGTGGTAAAAATTGGTGGCCGGTGGTGGTACGATAGCGGCGCTAGAGCGAAGAGAAGTCGTCGGCTTCAAGATGTACGTGTGAGTCAACGGCGGCGCGGGAGGGGCTGAGATTAGAATGAGGTGGTCGCCGGTCGGTAGGGAGAAGATTGGGAGGAGCGGTGATGGACACGGTGGTGGGCTGGAAGGAACGAAAGAAGAACGACGGGGAGAGAGAGAGGGTAGGGTTTGTGTAGCTGGGAGAAGAAATTAGGGAAAAAGAAAAGAAAGAAAATAGGAAAGAGAAAAGAAAATAGGAAAAGAAAAATAAAGGGGAAGAAATGAGATCCAATCCTCACAACTAGGGTCACAAAATTGATCCAACGAAAATGATTTCAAAACAATAAGTTTAATAAAATAATTCAAACACAGTGAATAACTTAAATAAAATAATATTAAAATCCATCAACAATAATAATTTTAAAACCCATAAACAAAATAATTTAAATTAAAGATCAATTTAAATGCAAAACAATAATTAATATTATGAAAGCATAGAAAAAATAATTTTCACAACTTAAAAATATTATAAAATAATATATCAAAACTCTCATAATTTTAAAACAAGAGGACCAAAATTTAAATTAATTAAAATAATACTTCAGTTAAAATATACTAAAATATGGGGTGTTATATGTCTGTTGCCCATTCGGGAGGTTCTGGGATTGTAACAGACACTTCCTTCCCGATGTACAGGGCATCGACTGTCCAGAGCACGGCGTGTTTTGGAAGTGCAAGTTCCTCTTGTCCTGATGCGGCCCTCACCAGGTGATATGCCTTATGCTTTTCCCCCCTAGGCACTTGCTGAATAACAAAGTAGCAGAAGCGGTCTCGCTCATTGTAGATCAGTTGGAGATACTTCTTCAGTCTTTCTCCCTTCGTGGCAAATTGTCCCAACACTTGGCTAACCACAACTGGGGAGTCGACCCTCACCTTTATTTCTTCAGCTCCTAGTAACCTTGTGATCAACATTCCCATCAGTAGTGCTTCATATTAGGCTTCGTTGTTAATCACTTTAAAGGCCGGCTTGACTGCGTAGTTGTGCTCTTCTCCTTACTCGTTGACAATGTGTACCCCTGCCCGTCCGCCAGCTTGACAGGACGAGCCATCTATGTAGACCTGCCAGGGCTTGCCTTGGGGTGGCTCGACACTTCTTCTAGGAAACTGGAGAACTCGATGATGAAGTCTGCCAATACCTACCCCTTGATCGCGACTCGGGGCTGGTACTCCATGTCAAATTCATTGAGCTCGATTGCCCATTTGGCTAGCCACCCCGAGGTGTCTGGTTTCTATAGCACCTTCTTGAGGGGGAAGTCGGTGAGCACTTTCATCAGGTGGGCTGGAAATATGACTTTAATCTTCTGGCTGCAACAACTACGGCGAACACAAGCATTTCCGTCCGAGGGTACCTTGCATTTGCACCACAAAAGGCTCGGCTCATGTAGTAGACGGGTCGTTGTCCTTCTCCCATTTCTTGGACTAGCACAGTCGATACGACATGTCGTGATACTGCAAGGTCTCACCTGGCCTCGTCTGACTTAGCAGTGGGGGTTGACTCAGGTACAACTTTAGATCGACGAAGGCCTTTTAGCAAGTCTCATCCCATTTTTGAGCCTTCCTTAGCACTTTGAAGAAGGGTAGGCACCGGTCAGTTGATCGGGCAATGAACCAGTTCAAGGCTACCACTCATCCGTCCAGCCATTGGACTTCGTGAAGGTTACAGAGAGAAGGCATTCCCATCACAACTTCTACCTTCTCGGGGTTTGTTTCAATTCCTCTTTCCGAGACCATATAACCAAGGAACTTACCCGTCTCCACACCGAACGTACATTTCAACGAGTGAACTTCATCCGATATTGCCGAAGAATAGAGAACGCTTCTCGCAAGTCCGCCAAGTGTTGCTCGGACTCTTTGCTTTTTACCAAAAAATCATCCACGTACACCTCCATATTTCGGCCGATCTGTCATTTGAACATCCGGTTGACTAACTGTTGGTAGGTAGCCCTACACTCTCCAAGCCGAACGACATTGCTTTGTAGAAGTAGAGCCCTCGGTCTATTATGAACGCTGTCTTTTCTTCATTGTCTGGGTTCATTCTGATATGGTTGCATGCAGAATAAACATCCATAAAGCTAAGGAGGGGATGCCCAGCAATCGAATCCACTATTAGGTTGATACATGGTAAGGGGAAGCTATCCTTTGGACATGTTTTATTCAGGTCGGTGAAGTCCACACACATCCTCCATTTCCCATTGGCCTTCTTCACCAAAACCACGTTACATAGCCATTCCGGATACTGGACCTCACAAATGAATCCTACCTCTAAGAGGCGATCCATCTCTTCAGCTATAATCTCGTACTTCTCAGCGCTGAAGCTACGCATTTCTGCTTGACATTCCATACCATTAGGTCGACACAAAGTCAATGTTCCATGATGGAGTTCTTGATCCCGAGCATGTCCTCGTGGCTCTAGGCGAACACGTCTCAGTGTTTGATGAGGAGTAATACCAAGGCTACCTTCATATTTGGGTTCAGCTTAGTTCTGATCCAGACTTGTCGTCCCAGTTCCTGTTGATCGACTGTCACAAGCTCCAAAGACTCGTTGGGTGTGGTTGTTGAAAGGCATGTTCATCTTGGACTTCTTCGTCCCATTCTGTCAGGATCAAAAGTGAACCCTACTTGAGTGCTTCTTTCAACCCTTCAATCAATGCTATGACTTTGAACTCGTGTCTCAACTCTCGATCGTAGCATTCCCGAGTCAAGACCTGCTAGCGCAAATTTCGCCAACTTTCGATTCAGTGGGGAACTTCATTTTAAGGTGGTATGTGGACGTCACAGCCTTCAAACTATTCAGGGTGGGGCATCTCAGTATGGCATTGTACGAGAACGGGGCCTTGACGACTAGGAAATCGATCATGGTGGTCGCAGTCCTGGGCACCTTCCTTTCCAGGACCAAAAGAGTAATGGCCCCCATTGGCTGGACAACGTCTTCGGTGAATCCCTTGAGTGGCATTAGAGCCGGGTATAGTCGATCTGGATTAATGCCCATCTTGACGAAGGCTTTCCAAAACAAGATGTCGGCAGAACTGTCATTGTCAATTAGGATCCTCCAGGTTTTGAAATTTTTCACTTGCATTGTCACTACCAACGCATCGTCATGTGGGTGGAGGACGCCTTTTTCATCCCCCTCATCAAAAGTTATCGAGGTGCCTCATGTTCGTTACAGTAGCCTACTCACGCCTCTTTTGGTGTTGAACACGTCTTTGTAGCATGCCCTCTTGGCATGTGCCTTTCGGGCCAACGAAGTGGCTCCACTTCCTGCGTAACCCTTGGTAATTGTGCTAATTTCCCCGAGCTGCCTGTCCTCCACTAGGGGGCTTCTTCGCTTCTTGTCCCTCGATCCCTGTCTCCTCGGGCTCTCTCCCTGCCAGGAGCCTGGGAGCCTGACTCCGTGTCGGTCCTCTTGATTCTCCAACTGGCGCGCCTGATTCTTCTACTCTTCTTCTTTTATCCTCTTTAAGGCATAGCAGTCTTGGGTGCTGTGCCGGTTATTCATGTGATACTCATAGTATAGGCGGTTCTCCACCTTCCGGGGTCACTCTCTTTTGGGGCTTGAGCATTGGTTCCCCTCTACTGTCAAGTTTGTATGGGTAGGGCCCCCTCCCTAGGGCCGAGCTGGTGCTTCTCTCCTTCTCTTTGCATCAAGCGCTCCCCTCCTTTCCCCTCCTTGGTCGCGACTGAGTCACAGTCTTGACGTCTTCATGCTGGCCCGCTCTACCTCTGATCATCGTGGGGCAGTCAGGGCCTCGAGGGTGTCTTCAGCATTAATGAACCCACCTGCTCGGTCCATGAACTCCCTTAGCGTGGTTGGAGTCTTCCGAGCTATCTCGGACATAAACGGATTTAGTGGCCAAATTTCTCCCAGGAGTGCCGCCAACGTGATCTTCTCGTCTTGGTCATCCGTGGTCATGCGCTCCCAATTGCACCGAGAGAGATACAACTTCAAATTTTCGCCATCCCACTATTTGACTGTTAGGAGGTAAGCTGCTAGGCATCTCCTTTTATGACTGGCCAGGAACTACGTCATAAAGAGGTAGGCGAGCTCCTCGAAGCTTTCTCTGGTCCTTGATGATAATGACCCAAACCAGGTTCGAGCAGCTCCCTCTAGAGTTAGTGGAAAGGCCCGGCAGGCGACCTCTCATGGGAAGCCGTGCAAGGTCATGTGTGCCTTTAATGTTTCCAAGTGCTCCAACGGGTTTTTGGATCCATCATACGCTTCCATCTGAGAGACTTTGAACTTGGGAGGGAGTGGCGCAGCCATGATTCCCGCGCTGTACGAGAGGTTGGAGCTGACGAATAGTTGGTCTATGGTTGAAGGGGTGTCTATCTTCTTCTCCATTTCTGCACATTTGTCCCCAAGCTTTGAGGTACATCTTGTGTCTCTCTTCTTCTGCTGCAGTGTCCGTTAGGGCCCACCGCGAATCTTCATGCTCGTTACTGCTCAGTTCTGCTTCCCCCGCCAGCTCCTTGTTGGCAAACCTAAGGGCCCCATTTTCCTGGTGGAGCGTTCCCGTTTCTTCAGTTAGCTTTCTTATGGTCTCATCCATGCTTGCAAGTCTTGCTTCTATTGTTTCTTCCTCGCGGTCTTCCCTTCTTGTAGTTTGGGACCGCATTGCTGCCAGCATGCTAAATACACGCTTTTATGGAAAAATAAATCTCACAGACGGCGCCACTGTTGATGTCGTGTTTCATAGCCCAAGCAACACCGCGAGGCCCAAGCTTCACGTCGCCTGCAACTAAGAGAGGAAGAGACTTCGATGATTTTCGGGGTCGCTCCGATGCCAAAGTTAGTGATAATTCTAAGGATAAAGTGCAGAAAACACAGGATGAATAGGGAGTGTGAGTATTCGAGTGAGAGAGAGAGAGCTCTCGTAGAAGGGATGGCTCTTATTTATAACTGATCTGGATTCTGCTACCGAGGGGGATCATGGTGTGTCAGATGTCAAATCTGTTGCCACTCTTGTTCTTGTCGACCATAATGTCAGTCTGTGGTCTGGGCAGTTGGTGAAGATCATGTGCAATACTAGGTCTGTCCTGCAGCCACCCTCCTGCCAGTATAGGGTGTTTATCGTGGGTGAGCCGTTCTTTTTACGTGGGACGTGTCGTTGCGTGCTAGGTCCCTGACACAAGCATTGATTGCCACTGTCCGCGCGTAGTCGAACTCCCCGCCTAATGATTTGTGATAAGGCTCTACAATTTGCTGATCCGAGGACACTCTACTTGGTTCCTCCGAACTTGTGTCGCAAGGCCTTCCAAGTCGAAGAGGCGGGTCCCTGGTCCCTTGGCCCAGGGGGTTGGGCCCTTCCTGGCTTTGTCCTTCTTGGGTTTAGGCCTTCTACATACGGGTTCAGCGGCTCGTCCTTCTTGAGCCCGAGCCCTTCTGGGAAGGGCCGTTCCTCACAGAAGTCATATTTTAAATTATTATTATTATTATATATATATATATCGCAACTTTGCTAAAATGCATCTAAGATTCTAAGCATCTCACTCAATAATGCCAAAGAATAGACAAAGCGTATACTAGTCTGTTTATTCCTACTCTATTATTGGTTAAAGCTGCGCCCACGTACAACTATCCAAACTATCAGCAGGCCGTAATTATCTCGTTCATCTTCCTTATAATTGAAGAAAAAATCTATTCAATTTTTACTATTCACATCACACTCTACACTCCACCTTTTTTTTAATTTTTTTATCAAATATATTTTTATATGAATAGTAAATAAAAAATTATAAATAGTTTAAAAAAAAATTTAAAAAAAAAAAATTTTAAATATTAAAAAATGTGAGTGTAGAGTGTGGAAAGAATGAATAGCAAAATCCTTAATTGAATCGAGGATTTTTTGACTCCATAGCCACGTATCAACACCTCATGACAAGTGCATGTTCTCGTCGCAAAAAGTAACTTTTAATGACGATCGAGTTGTTACGCTCGCCAGATATGAAACGATGAAAATGCAAAAAATAATTCTTGCGTAATAACCTGAGTCATACAAAAAATATTGGCCGCAAAATGCCTTTTAATTTGCTGTAGTGACATTTATGTCTTCATTTTAACTTGTCCTTTTATTAGTACTCACTTCGACTCCATGTATAAGCGAACAAAACTGGAGCCTTATTCCTAATTATATGTCCTTCTAAGTTATGGGGTGGAATAACGATGTTCTGATCCAATGGCGCCACACCAAAGTTTGATTAATTTCAGCCATGTCGTTTTCAGGGAGCATGACATGTTCCATGAGGTCTCCATTTTCGTCCTTTTCCAATTACTCACACGTTCACATATCTTCTATCTGATCTTCTCATCAAAGAACATTTATTTTGATTCTGCTAGCTAGGCCAGAGTCCACATATTTCATTCAATCCAAGGATCTCGTTGGCACTCTATCTCTTGGATTTCATCATTCTGCTCGAGTTAGGCCTCATTTGTTTTCACAAATCCTCTTAACTTATCTCATTTCATCTCATCTTATCCTATATAATCATATATTACAACTTATTCAAATTTTCATACAAAATAAAAATAAACAATTCAAAATTTTCAAATCACAAAACAAAAATAATATTAAAAAATATATTCTAATAATATTTTATTCAATTTTTAACTTTAATCTCAACTCATCTTATTTTATTTAATTTGCGAAAACAAACAAGGCAGTGTATTGTAGAATTAGTGAAATCATAAGGTAATCATGGTGTGCGATTGACCTGATGAATGTGTAAAAACCACTTCTACACCTGATAAAAGATACATCAATTCTTCAATTATCTAAAGATTGATAGCCCTTAATTCCCTAATTAAACTCACATTGATCCCCATGATCCCTAACATGAGTCCTAAAATTCTAAAGAAGTGATATATCAATGGTAAAACTGACTAAATGATTACTACTATCATTAATATCTAAGAGCTAGCAAATGTGAACGAGCCACCTTTGAAGCCAAACATGCTTCATAACTATAACATGTCAGTAGTCAAGATGTATATATTATATGAATGCGACATGCATTGATTCAAATTATAAATACGGTATGTTTGAGTGGTTGATCATCATGATTAATTTATTAGCCTTGGAACAGGCCACCTTCTGTAAACCATATTCGTATGGGACCCTTTTTAGTTAATTATAAATATTAATTGCTGCTTCCATATGTTGGTGATGCAATAGTCAGATTTTTCTTCGAAATTAAAGAAACTGCATGATGCAAGAGCCAGCAAATACTTGGATAAGAGGTAGGTGGAAGCAATAAACAAGAGTAATTTTATGGAATATCTTAGAGAGAGAGAGAGAGAGAGAGGTGGAAGTAGTTGCATTCTTATGACACCAGCTTTAACTCTCACATTTATAAGCTCCATAATTGCCACCCCCAAGCAAAGCAAACATTCATGTCATGTCATCATGCTGCATGCATGGGGAAATACTACTGATACCGACTTTGAGACAAGATACATAATATATACATATATATATATATATATATATATATATATATATATATATATATAAAGCCTTCGTTTCTTGTTACAGAATCTTTAGGGTTTATCAAACCTATATATATATATATATATTTCCCAGTTTGGTCAAGATAGTGAAAAAAAACTTTTATATAGGACAAACGGTGGCCATTTCTTACGGAAATTTCTCGGGTTCAGTTGACAAAACTGATCATTAATTCCAAGGAAGTTTCTATAGCTTGTTAATTTATTATGGATCTCACCAGCTTCGGTTCGTGGACTTTGGTTTGCCCCATAAGTGACACTGAGACAACAAGTAATTATATATATTTTGAGAGAGAGAGAGAGAGAGATAGGGGAGATCGAGTAACCACAAGTACTCCTCCATTCTGTAAGCTGATATTTGGTATAGTAGTAGTAGTAGCGCAGTTTAATAATATTATTGAACAAATGAATGGTACTGCATGGAGTAAAGATACAAAGGCAATAAATGTTAGAGTCAGAGGTTCTGTTAATCAAATGACATGATTTCTTCTCTCCCCTGCAAGGGTAAGCTTGGGAATTTGAGTTCAACACATGGGAATGCACCAATAATTGCTTTGCTTTGGTTTACAGTGTTCTAAATCTTGAGAAAGCGTGTTGGCCCATGAGACAGGCATCCTCTCTGATCTTTAATTCAGAGGAGATAGAGAAAAAGAAAATAGAAAACATATGTGTGCATTTAACTCAAAACATGTAGAATAGAACTTCTAGGAATAATCAATCAACTACATCCAACCAATAGTACTTAAAGCGCGCGGTCCAGCCAGCCAGGCCAGTGTGTCGCACCTTCAGCTTGCTCATAAAACACAGAAACTACAGGATCTTCTGCCCACCTATACTACTACTACGTCTTTGGCAAATAGTTTTTGCAGTGAGTATCATGAAACCCATATTTTTACAGCGAGTCTTACTTTTTTTCAAAATAAACTACTCCAGATTTCATTGATCTCTTGGCATCGCTGGAGGGTAATTATACAGGTTCTAAGCAAAACATCATATATATGAATTATGGACATTAATCAAAACTCGTAAGAATAAGGGTGGGTTTGAATGTTGAAGTGAGTTGAGTTGAAGTGAATTGAGATGATAAAATATTGTTAGAATATTATTTTTTAATATTAAAGTTGTTTTAGGATTTGAAAAAGTTGAATTATTTATTATATTTTATATTGAGATTTGAAAAATGTGTAATGATGAGTTGAGATGAGTTAGAGATCCAAACGAAACCTAAGACGGCCAGAACTCCATTAGAAATTTGATTACAAATCAAATCAGGACTCTACACTAGCTAGCTAGCTAGCCACCTAATCAGCTCATGTGAACAATCTATTCTTTTGACCATGTTTCTTCATTTCTTTTGCTTCCTTTTTGGGTACTGATGCATCCCAATCCAAACAAACAATGATAAAGGAAGAGACAGGGGGCTGGGGGAGACAGGGATTTGGGCGCTCCTCTCACTTTTGATAAAACGCCATGCACTCTCAATGAACTGCAGAAGTGGCCTCCCATTGCTTGAAGTTAACCAGAGTCATTTAGATAGTAGTGGGACTGTTCAGTTTGTGATGTTAGGGACTTTAATGATAAATAGAAACAAAATTATGATGATCATCTCTACTACTGTTAAGGAAATTAATTATGACGTGGCAACTCTCCCAAGCTGAATGCAATGCAATGCTTGAATAATTTTTTGGCAAAACAAATAAATTAAAGAAAGTATACACGATGAAACAGTAACTACACCATAAATTTGATAGCTTTTTAACAGAAGGTACAGAAAGAAGAAGACTGCAAAAGAAACAAGAGCATTAACACTAGCCTGCTCACAGCTATCTTCCTTTTTTTCTTTTCTCTTTCCCTCGTTCTGGTCACCATTGATACGTTGTACCACAACCTCATTAAACTTGACTGAAAAGGCTAGAGTTATGCTCTCATTCTAATACAAAAGTGAGAAAGGGGAACAAAAGCAGATAACAGAAAGATCTTACAGTCATTTTCCATCTTAATTAATTCCTAGCATTAATAACTCTACCATAAACACTGCAGCTAGAATAACCTACCCTCGGATTTTCACTAGTTATGAAGAGGATTTGGACCTGTATGAATTATTCTCTTGTCGTCTCCATATAGAGTCTTTCGCAGGTCACCATTATTGGCCACAACCTGAGCTGGAGTTGTACTAGTAGTACTCGAAGGTGCATGAAACAACGTCGTCGTCGCCGTCTCCAAAAACCTCTCTTTCCTCGGCGGAGACCTAAAGAGCCGGCCTCCGGCATCTTTATGATGAGCAGCAGCGAAAGACAAACTTATCTGGGTGAAAATTAATACGACCCACAAGAGGAAAATTGCAGTAGAGGCTCCAGCATGCCTAGCAGTACTCCCTCTTGCTCTTAGACCTTGTGACGGAACTATATTCATTGCATTAACTGTGGCTGTAACAGTACTGCTTCTTCAGAACAGAAAATTAAAGGAGCAGGACCATAAGAAAGTAGCTCAAAAGTCAGATCTCTAAACCAGAGAGTAGCCAAGCTAGCTACCTAGCTAGGGAGTAAATAGAAGTGGGTTTTGAATGATTATTCTGAGAGTGCGCGCAAGAGAGAAAAGACCAGCTAGCCTTGCTGCTTCCTCAACTTAAGGGTCTAGTCACATGACCCTTGATTCCTGGAACCTTCTAATATTTCTTATATATATATATTTTCCACTTCTTATATATCTTCGAAATTTGCACCTTTGACTCACGATCGAAACTCCTCAGCTTTGAGTTTTCTTCTCCCAATATTATAGCATCTCTGATTCTCTTCTACCTCTTTGTTAGTTCCTGCATTTTTTATTTTTTATTCTAATTTCATAATTATATAAGAAAGTTTTGTGTCATGTTTGGGTTGGAGAGGAGAGATGATCATCAGGAGAGAAGAGAGTATGTGGGACTGTCCAGTATTAATAGCCGTTGTCCCCGGCCGGGATCATATATATTCAAATCTAGAGGGCATGCATTGGGTAAACAAATAACTTTGGCGATAGTACGTACCATTTCTGGCTTTTGACAGCGAGGGATGTTGGGAGGGCGGGGCGGGGTAGTCTTTTTACTTGATTGGCAGAGATCTGCTATCATATGATCATTCATCATTTGATCAATTACATTGCAATATGTTTCTTCTCTCGTGATCATCTGACTGAATTGCCCCTTTTCGTTTTATGCTTCCATTTCAGTGTCTCAGCCTTGTCGTCCTTGCTAAGCTCAGCTTTGACTTGTTACGTACAGCACCAATCAGGCAATAAGTCATTTCTGCTTGGGAGTAATTCTGCTGCAATATTCAAGTTATTTGGTATTTATATATATAAACTTATTAATTTTTATTTTTAATTTATATGTTAATTATATCCACACTGAAGCATGGCTTGGTCGGAGTAGTGCTCTCCGATCTCTAATTATTATCTTATATAATTCAAGTATTTTAATTAATTAAGTACCAGCTTATCGATTATAAATAATAATTTTCTCCAAATTGACAGTAGTACTGTTACATGCAATGACAAAATAAGAGTTTTTATATATTAAAGATAAGAAGTTATAAACAATAGGTGGTTAACGCCGCTAATCATATTAAAAAACATTTGTTTTTTTAATTAATTAATTAAAAGAAGAAAAAATCTATTTATAAAGTCTTGTTTTTAATTTACACACCCAACACACTATTAATCATCATGTGAAAGCTTTCCACATCATCTATGTTAAAAACTATTGGTACTTCAATTTTTTTTTTTTTAATTATAATGGATTCCACTGTAAATAATATTAATGTGTTAAAATATCGATATTATATATAACAAAACTCTTAAAAGAATGTAGAATTTTTTTCCAACCCAATTTAAGAAAATACATTATCTTTAATTATATATTCTCATGTGGATCCAGTAGTTTCTTTTCCACAAGAAGCTAGGAATAGTTTTCTGGAAAACGGCATAATGACTTCTATATTGGTGATAGAAACATGAATCGATGATGATGGCTCACAAATTTCAAAATCTTAGAATTTTGTGAGATGGGATAAGGTACTGTCTTTGTCGTAGTTATTACGAGAAATGATATTTACAGTTATAAAATGTGTAAATGTCGTATATGTTTTTTAAGTGTCATATTTAACAGTGTACGATATTTACATAATCCATAACTGTATATAACATTACTCAAATAGAGATGGGAATAATTAATGGAAGATGATGATTATTTAAATTGATCAAATAGGTACGAGCATGAGATCTAGAAGAAGCCTGACATGCATGATTATTCACGAATTTATATATATGATCAGCAGTGTATGCATGGGTCATGTAGTAGTGTGGCTAACTAGGGGTGTAACCGGTCCGGTTTTAAACAAAATCTTGGACCGAACCGGTATGACCGGTTTTGTATTTTTCAAAACCGATTACGCCCCGGTTACCCTCCTAAACCGGTACTTTCGGTTTTACCGGTTTCCGGTCCGGTCCGGTCCGGTCCGGTTTTCCGATTTTTTTTAAATGTAAGTTTGACATTTTGTCATTAAAAATATGTTTTAAAAAAATCTATTATACTCTTATTAATCTATATTAGACTATTAATATAATTATAACTATAGTCTATATTAGATTATTAGTACAAGTTATAAACTTATATATTAGTATAACTATATATTAGTATATATTAGTATTAGTGATAAACTATATATTAGTATAGATATATAATACATTTTTTTTTATAAGTAGTATAGCTATATAATACATGATCAATTATATTTTCATTTTTAAGATTAAACTTTTATTTTATAATAACATTATCTTATATATAATTATATTAATAGTATATGATCAAACAAATTACATATGTTCATATTTAAATTAACATTTTATGTTATATTTTATAAATTATGATATGAAATTATTTCATATATGATATATAATTATATATAAAAATTTCACATATAATTATACATTATATATAAAACTCATATATTAATATATATAAAATATTTTGTATAATTTTAATTTTGTATAAAACTTATATATAAAATATTATTTTTTATATATTTTTTATCAACCGGTCCGGTCCGGTCTAAAAAATCTTAAAACCAGAACCGGACCGGTTCCAACCGGTTTATGAATTATAAAAATCGGTTCCAGACCGGACCGATTCAAAACCGATAAAACCGGTCCGGTTCGATCCGATTTACCAGTTTTTCGGTTTAAATTTACACCCCTATGACTAACAGCTAGCTATGACACACTACAGTGGATAAATGACAACTAAAATCAATGGATGGATGTTCATGCGGGCAGGAAATTATAAGAAGCTAGCCAATGTCAAATCTTCATAAATTCTTTAAATTAATGCATACAGATTGGATCACATGGCCTGTCAACAAAATATAAATACCTCATTAATATTGGGCAATTAATATTCCTTAAAATGGTTTGTCCTGGCCCTTATATTGTGATTTTTTTCTGTATTAATTATTCAGGATTTTATTTTATTTTCCATTACTTTGGTTTATGTATAAATTATTTAATTTTTTTTAACTTATAATCTCTTATGTAAATTACAATTACCATATCTTTACATAGATTGGATCATAAGATAAATAAATAATTATATGATGAAATAAATCACTAAAGAAAAAGAAAAATGGAAAATAATATATAGGGAATGTTTGGGTTCGGATGACTCTTCAGGCCCATCTTCTAAATGCTCATAATTTTCCTCATACTATGGGCCTAGAGTAGGCTAAGCAGACATCGACCAAGGCAACAAATTGGTCATTTAACGACAGCCCAACATTATATTTCTTTTAAAAAAAAATGAATTATTCTATTATTTAATTGGTACATTGAGGATATCATTGATGACAATAATAGATAATGAGTTAGTTTACATACAATCTCTATTTTTTCATGCAAGTCCATAAAGTTATGTTCAAAAATAAATTTAAAATTATAATAATATCATTTTTAAAATGATGTTTATTCGCTTTTACCATCATTTATCAATAGGACTGCACACGCAGTCTCCTACTCAGAACTGTAAATAGAATTTTTCAATAGATAATGTATGACCCCCACGTTGTATCTATCTCTCTCCAATCATCACTCTGAATTTCAGACAAAAACTTTGAAAGATTTTGCTTGCAAGTAGCATAGATAGATAGTGAAAAGAAATATATTAAATCAAGTTTAAAGGTCTAAACAACATTCTAATTTGAAAATAGTGATTAGTACTTTAGTATTCAAGAAAACTAACACAAAAAATACTTAAAAAGTTTAAATCTTGATGACAACTTAGATGTACCTTATATTAACCTAACATTAATTATTTAGAGTGAAAATGTAAAACAAATATTATTCAAAATAAAGTTTATCACATGCGCGCAATCATACCTACGTGGCATATTGAGTTTGGGTTGGCCATGAATTCTCTACCGATATTGCACTGATCTTGTGATCATAACCAACACAAGAATATTATCCGTGCAATTGATGAGGATCAAAGAGAGAATTCGAAAGAAACTTGTATTTCTGTAAAAGGATTTTGTACAATAAAAAGGCCAATTTATAGGAAAATAGACCAAGTGAAATAAGAAAATACGTTAAAAAAAAAAAGGGGAGAGGATGTTCTTATCAAAATAAGGCAATTGAATTAAAAGAGAGAGAGAGAGAGAGAGAGAGAGAGGATATTCTCATCAAAATTAGGCAGAGCACGATACCCATATTTTGTACCAGAGCGAGCAACTACAAACTATTTTTTACTATGCCACGAAATAAGAGAAGTCCCAAAGCATCAAAATAATAAGTAATAGATGATCAGTGGGATCAGAAGCTTAATAAGCATCAAAATAAGCCCAAAGCTCATGAAATCGAGTTCACTTGACATAACACAATATACAAAGAATAGAAACATAGTGGGTAAAGTAAGGAGCACTAATAAACTAGCCAACCAAATGCACACCATATAAAATATCTGGTTGTTCGACGATTAGATAAATAAGACTACAAACCAATTGCTTGTGGAGAGTAATATCTCAAGGAGGTTCACTAGCGATGTCAAGGAGCTTGGCATTAGTCTCAAGAGGACTAAATCTAAGGAGCTTCTGACTCGACAATGGAGTTAGGGATTAAATTAATGGAAGTGTTAGTGAAAACAGAAAAATAATGGGAAAATGAATAAGAAAAAATAGATAAGACTGGTAAACATTCTATGCTCTAAGAATGTTACATGATAAGAAATTCAAATACATCTTGTTATGGGATTGTAACAATGATAGCCCATTTGAGAAGGAGAGTTGCTATGCATCATCAATTATTTGGATCCCACACTATACACTTTTTACTTTTTATTTCTTTTAAATGTCAAATCCTCATCTACGTCTCTCTCTCATCAGCTCTCTCTCATCTACGTCTCTCTCTCATCAAGCTCTCGCACTCCTCAGGTCTCTCTCTGACCTCTCTCTCTCTCTCATCAAGCTCTCTCTCTCTTCGACCTCTCTCTATCCTTAATCTCTCTCTCCTCAAGATCTCTCACTTACCTCTCTCTCTCATCAGCTCTCTCTCTCTCCTAAAGCTCTCTCTCTCCTCTCAAGTGTTTTCTCTCTCATCAAGCTCTCTCTCCTCAAGGCCTCTATCTGACCTCTCTCTCTCTCTCACCTCAAACTGTTGATTGATTCAACGAGGAGGGAAAAGTTCAAACTGTAAAATCGATTGACACGTAGGGTGTGAGGTGTGAGATTTGATACAGTGGCTGATGAGAATATTTTCTCTTTGAGAAATTTCATAACAAAGAACGTGGTTTGAGTTTTATACATTCATGTGAAGATAAAGTGACAAAACAAACATACCAAAAAACATAGAGTGAATAGTTAGAACATTCTTCTCTCTTGTGTAGTTTACATGAGAATTTTAGAAAAGTTAGAGAACGGGTACTCACCTTAAAACTTTTCTTTTCTTTTTCTAGTACAAGTATAAAAGATTCCACAAATAAAAATAAGACATGCATCAAAATTAAAAGAGAGTGTGCAACAACAATTACTAAAAACTAAAATACAAAATTATGAATTTTCAAATTACAGAAAGTGTGCGTAGGCTTCTGTCGCATTTTCCATGGCCAACTCATGTACTGTAGCTTCATGTTCACTTTAAACCTGGGACATTCACACATTGAAACAAAATGAGTCAAATACTCGCTAAATATTATTTCCTACTGTAAACTTCTGATTATATATTGTTCAATTAGATCTCTTCATTGGAATTCACATTATCTTACATTCTTCATTAAATAAATCATTTCTTTATAAAAGAACATTCAATCCTTCATCACTCATTTGTTAGTATCATACCATTATGTCCCATGTGTTAGAGGTACTAGTCCTTGTGACTATAGTTCCACGGATTGCCAGATGAAACCCAGTGCATCGAGATGGTCGTCATCAAGTGCACCTTGTGAGTCATCCCGTTGTTGCAATCTACCCATTTATTTGGTACCAAAACTTCATAACATTCATTTGGCCCCTCATTTATGTCTTCATGCATACATTATTTTGTTTCATTCAAGTCATTTTGTTTTAACTTTCATTTCATCATTCATTTCACTAACTACATATTAACACATAAACACGGGATAAAATTCAAAATGGGCTATCAAAGGAATGTCAATACGTCTATACCATTATAGCGTCAGTACGTATCCCATGGCTTTCTAAAACAATCTTTTCATTTCTAAAGAAAAATTTTCATTTTCATTTTTCAATTACAAAGTAAGGACATGAACATAATACTTACTTAGAACTCCATGCCATTAATTACTTATAATGAAACTACAATTGACATATTAAACCTTATCCACCATGTAGTCTTTATCATTCATAAACTCTTCATTTAAATTTTCTACACTTGGCTTGTGCCATCATCCAATTAACCCTCCAAACATTTCAAGAAATCCAAACCTTAACTTCAAGGCTTGTGGCATCCTTCATTAAATACATCCTTATAACATCCATGACTTTATTACTCACACCAATAGGTACTCTTAGACACCCCATTACAACACTTTTGCAAACCATTGTTCATAATCTTGTAACATAGGTTTTAGCACATCAATCTCAATAAGGAACCGGAGACTTAACTTACATAACTAATCCATAGCCTCACCATTTTTTCTAAACAAACTTCATGCTCCATTCACTACATACTCTTAACTTCAGAACCATAATCAAGGAGCCCTTAAAGTCACACTTTCCAACTTATTACATCCAATCCATGGCTCTACACATCCCTTGCATCTTCTCAATACAACTCCATTTAATATCTAATTCTCAAAGTAAGCCTCCAAGTGAGCTTCCATGCTTCACTTTATAGTTCATTACAAAGATCCAAGAACTTCATCATTCCATCCAAACGCCCATTTTAAATTTAAAACATCAATCCAAGTTACACAATTTAATTCAAATTCAATGTAAAAAGCCATTCCTCCATTCCTACACAAAAGTTAGCCCAAAAATACTACACAATACTTAGTCATTCAAGTTCCATTCACCTTTTCTTATTCTAATACATAACAAAATTCAAGACCTTCCATTGAACAAACAAAAATGTATAACTTCAAACTAACTTTAATCACTAAATATCACATATATGCATTACATGAAAACAGTTTCCAAACAAGAGATAATATGTCCAACTAGTATGCTTCATTATCTCATAAAACATCAATCCATAAGCCATAAAACTAAACACAATATGTCTGAAACATGCAATACATACTTACTACACCACCTCCTTTAATACTCATTCACATTCAATAAGTAATTGATTCCATTCCTTGTAATAAAAACAAAGAAAAAGGGAAAGAAGTGGTACCATGAGGGAGAAGGTTGGAGGATGGTCTGTCCAAGCCAAAGCCAAGAAAGGGAAAATGAGTGAACTTGAGCTGGTGGCATCTTGGAGGAATTCCTAGTTGAATCTCATGTGTGTTGCTGCTATGACCTAGAGTTTAAAAGAGAGAAATGAGCTTATACTAAAGGAGAAAGAGATGACTCAATAACTGAAGTGGAAGAAATAGAGATATTGCATTAAACTTATGATTACCGTGAGTTTAGAGAAGCTAAAAATGCAATGATTCGAGGTCGAAGCAGAGGCTATCTTTCCTCTTGCTTGAGTGTGAAGGATGAAACCAAATGAAAGACATGAATTAGAGAAACTAAAAAGAAGTGAAGAGAGGGAACCGAGAGGATTGCAACACCTGTTGTTGTTCTTGCTGCTGACTCTTGGTGGTTGTTGACTTTTTTGTACATGAGAGACTTAGGTGATGTATTCCATGGACTAAGGGTTCAGTGGTGGAAACTAAAGAAGGAAGAGGTGGTAGTTTTGCTAGTGAATTACTAGGTTCAGTTTCCTCTATTATTGGTTGTTGACTTGGTGATTTCATCTTTCCCAATGTGGTGCTGCTGCCACTTGGTCTTCCCTTAAATTGCTACTAGCCACCAATAGAGGAAAAGGGAGGAAGAGAAGTTGAAGCAAAACTGGGAGAAAGTTTAAAGTTGTTGCTGCCGTGAAACATGGTGTTGTTGTTGTTTTGTCTAGTTACAATTGTTGCTTGGTGCTTCAATTGTTGTTTCTTGGGCTTCTATAATGGATCTTGGGTGGTACACCAGGTGTAGCTTGATGGAGGAAAAGATATGAGAGAGAGCTAAGAATAACTATGAAACTGAGGAGAAGTTTGAAAGTATTTATTACATATTTTTCATGTCACAGGAAAAAGAGAATCCAACTTTTTAAAATCTAACTCGATTGTATGCTAAATTGCATACAAATCGCGATGGTATGTGCAGCAACTCCGAAATAGAAGGAAATTATTTAAGTCTAACTCATTTTTATTGTCTAATTTGATATTTATGTTATAACTACCTTTAATGATTTTTTTTGTAGGACAAGATGATCATACTTCGGCACAATTCTGCATCTAATGAATGCTCTGCCAATGATTTTGAGACATTTTCTCAGGTTCCTAGACCACGCTCTAGATATTTGAGGGATTTGAAATGTAGCGTTAAGCCTTGTTCCTCATCCTCATAATCTTCTAAAAGAAGACTGAATAACAAATCTCAGGACTTAAAAGAAGTAAGGCTTGAGATTGAGCAATTGAGGTCAAAGAAACGAGAGTTGGAGGATCAATTATCAAATCAAGCGACAAGTATGGAGGTGCGCTTAAGACAACAACAAGAAGAAGACTTGTGGGGGGAGACGGAAATTCAAGAACAACAAATGTTTGAGTATATGTAGTTAATGATGTCACAATAACTTATGCCACCACCAACTTAGAATTTGTTGTCTGAAGTTGCCATTTATGCAATTATTGTACTAAGGTTCCAATGTGTTTTAAGGCATCATTTAAGCAATGTGATTTCTTATAATTTAAAATGGTTTTCTTATTTTAAATTCATTTTGTATTTCCTGTATCCTTGATTAGTGCTCGAACTATAACATATTCATGAATTAATTATTGAACAAATTTATTTCCAACCATTCGAACGAACAAAATAAACCATTCAAATGAAAATGAAGCAATCACTAGTGTTCAAACAAATTACTACTAAGTTCAAACACCTTGACGCTCTGCGCATTCGAATGTAAAGATCTCATTCAAGCTTATTACATTAATATTCAAACAGATTATATCTATTCGAATAAGAACTCAAACATTTGAACACGATTGTCTAGTTCTAGCATTCAAACGTCATAGTTTCATTCAAACTATGCACATGAACATTCAGATAGATTATATCTATTCGAACAACTCAAATGTTCAAACATGATTATCTAGTTTGAAGGCCTATCACATTCGAACAGAAGTCATCAAATTCATCTCATTTGAATAAAATTTCTAACCCTTCCGAACATTAGAGTAGTGTTCAAACAAAGAGCTTCCGTTCAAACAAGATTTAGGAATGAAAATGGTTCATCCATTCAAATGGGTCAGCACTAGGGGTGTGAAAATTAACCGAAAAAGGGGACCGGACCAGCCCGAACCGGTGGGTTCCTGTAATTCCAAAATCGGTCCGGTTCCGATTCTAGTTCTATGTTTTTTAGGACCAGACCACTATATTATATATTTTAAATTAATTATTTTAATATTATATATAATATTTTTCATATTATATAAAATTTATATATATAATAAATATAATTATATATAAGATAATGTTATTATAATTTATAACATAAAATTTTAATTTTAAACATGAAAAAATTTATTTGATCATATTAAAATTTTATAAATAGATTTTTTTTTAATCACAAATTTTTATTTTATTAAAACCGGACCGAACTAGAGTGGAACCGGTAAAATTAGAGGTACCGGTTTAGAAGTATAACTGGTGCGTAATCGGTTTTCAAAAATGTAAAACCGGTGCATATCGATTCGGTCCTAAATTTTGTCTAAAACCGGACCGGATCGATTACACCTCTTGTCGGCATGATTTTGTCCCAAAAAAACTTTCAAGAAGAAAATTCTCGTCCCAAAAAATGTTTTCTCTTGTAGAGCAAGGAGCTTGCTCTATTAATAGTGGAGATTAGTTTTTACAATATTGTTTTCCTAAACAAGAATTCTTAGCTACAGTGAACTTGGAGAAAATATTTAACTTGCTTATGCAAGTTTGGGTTCTATGGTTAAGTGCTATGATGTTTTACGTAGTGTTTTAGGTGCATGTTTGAGATTGCGATGAAAAATATGGCTTATAGCTTAAGCGTGATAAGTTCTACTATTAAAAAGTTATTTACTGTTTGGTAACCATATGTTTAAAAAACTTTTAAATATGTTGCATTTGTTTGGAAATAAATTAAAAAAGTGCCTTCTAAGATAAAAATGACGATTATTTGATTTTTTATAAAAATTCTGACTATATCCTTTAAAGTTTAAAAATTGTAATTATCTAAAAGTTGTATGGATATTTTCACCCATTAACAACCTTTTTAAAATTCGAATTACATTCCTTATTATCTAGAAAAGTGCATTTGAGAAAAAACATCAAAATGATGCTTTCCTCAAACATACTTTTTGGTTTATTTGAGTTTAAAAAGTAGTTTAATATGTAATATCCAAATAGCCTAATTTTTCTATTAAAAAGCTTTTAAAACTATTAAAGCACTTTTTCAAACTCCTAACGCTACTCCAACAGACCCTAAGTTACTTTAAACCGCTAATTGTTTATAGATTTCTCAAATATATGTGAATAGTTTTAGAAAGAAGAACTTTTACTTGAAGATGTTTAGAAATTTTTATAAATGGTGTAAATTATTATATAAGTTTTTAAGTGATATTGTTGTCATGTCAAGTTGTAATTGGAGTATCCAGGTAATTGGGTTTAATTAATCTGATATTTTTAATAAAAGTTTATGGACACTATATTTTTATTAAACATGTTATGAAATGTTATGGCTCAAAACATTTATTTGCAATGCATAATAATTTATTGGAAAATCTCTTGACACAATAGTATTACATGAAATGCATGACTTGAGTCTAAAAGAAAATAATGGTTTCATGGCATGGACTTTTACATACGTTTTCATGGCATGTTCATAGTTGATTATTTTTTGAAACTTCATGTGATTTATGGTATGGTAACTTTTACATGAAAAACATGTACTACATTTTTCTTAATCGTGTGATATGATATATTAGTATGGTACCATTACTATATTATATTAGAGGATAACTACACCAAAGGGCTTTGAGAAGGTGTAACCCACTCAATGATATCAAATGTATTGGGAGGATAAGTAGACTGAAGGATATTGAGAATGTGTCAACCCTAAACAGAGAAGTAAAGTGGAAGGATAATTGCACCAAATGACATTGAGAAGGTGTAGATCCCAAATAGAGAGGAGTTTATGGGAATGACAACTACCCTTGAAAAGGGTAGTTCCCTATGTGGATGAATTTTTTTGAAGTGCTTCTTCACATGGTGCGTACAAGGTTTTCAATTTACGTTCAATACTATGATTTCAATATTTATCGGATATATTTTCAATTTGGTGCTATTGCCGGAGGCTGGGATGTATTTAGTTATCTGTAGATATATATCGTGGGCACTGCCGGAGGTTGGGATGGTGAAACTAAATGTTGAAGGGGATTCTTGTGGTAATCCTGGGATGTCCGGCATAAGGGAAATTGTTAGAGTTGACATTGGTCGTGTATTGGGTGGGTTTGCTCATTGCTATGGGCAAGCCACAAATACTATTGCGGAATATCGAACTGTAATTGATGGTCTTCGGATGTGCAAGCAACTTGGGTTGAGGAATTTTGTGGTAGAGTCAGATTCTAGTGTTATAGTGGGATGGTTTGTCTCAGGTGTTTGTAATTATTGGTACTTTTTGGATTTTTGGGAGGAAGCTCAATGTCTTGTTAGGGAGCTTAATGTTTAGTTTAAATTGGTGTTTAGAGAGGCTAAATATGGTAGCTGATGTTTTGGCTAAACTGGGTGCTAGTGGCGGATCTCTGTTTTTTTGGGGAAGATGTTGGTTCGGGAAGGCTTAGAGATCTTTTACGTTTGGATAGTTGGGGTTTCCCCCACATTAGACGCTAGTTTTTTGTGGGATTGGGTCTTATTTTTTGATCGTGATGTTTTTATTACCACGGTATTCCTCCGCCATAAGTAATGGTTTTTTTAATAAAATTGAGAGAGGGTCACTCATGGACAGATGACCTTCGTCTTTTTCAAAAAAAAAAAAAAGATTCGCCTCCAATACTTAAAAAAATTGTGACGTGACAATATAAGCCTAATTTGTCAATTCTCCTATGATTTGCTTACTTTTCTAATGTTATCTAGAGAAAAGAAAAAACTTACTATTTTCTAGCATAGGCACTGTTGTGTGCATGCTCACCGGCACGCACAGACATTAATGGATTATTTGCATTAATACTCATTTTTATGATCATTTTCATGAAACCAATCAAGAGGGCCAAGCTGGTGATGGCTGCATGCATGGGTCACGTCTGGTAAACAAAGTAATATATATATGTGTGTGTGTGTGTGTGTGTGTGTGTGTGTGTGTGTATTTATAAAACACAAGTATTAGAAGTCAAGAAGCAGAGAAGGAAGAACCGGCGTCCTTGGGGATTTTTCTCTGCTTGGTCCTCTCCTTATTTAAGGTTGGTCTCTTATACGGTTATCTGTAGAGGGTATCATGGAAGATGAACTAGAGAAGTTGTGGGTAGGTTTCTCTCTCACTGATCAAAAGAAACAGGAAGTGGTAATGCCAACGTTAGATTTTCATGAGCCAATGAAAAAATGGAGATTTTATCTCTTAGCACAGGTTATTGCAAATAAAGTTGTCAAAAGAGAGGCATTCAGGTCCACCATGTCAAAAGTGTGGAAACCAGAGGGGTGGATTCGTTTCAAGGAGATTGGAGAAAAAAATTGGGTCCTTTGGAAATTTCAAAGGAGCAAGACAAGACTAGAGTGATAGCTGGGAGACCATGTTCTTTTGATAGAATGCTGGTAAGCCTGGAAGAGTTTGATGGTTGCACACCATTAAAAGAAATCTCGTTTGCTTCCAAAGTATTCTGGGTGCAAGTTCATGACATGCCCCTTGCATGCATGACAAAGGAGGTGGGAGTCTAGATTGGAGAAGGTATAGGGACAGTGTTGGACGTTGAAGTTTATGGAAGTGGAGTGGGATGGGGCCAGTTCTTACGTATAAAGGTGGTGGTGGATATTACAAAACTTTTAATCATAGGAAAATTTATTTCTTTTCAACAGAGACAGTTATGACTTCATCTTAAATATGAACGTCTTCCTATATTCTGTTTCCATTGTGGCATTATCGAGCATGCAAAGAGAAGCTGTCAAAAAGATGATTAGGCCACAAGACTGTTAGAGGGGAGGCAACATCAGTATGGTGCATGGCTAGGTGCAAATTTGTCAAAGAATGTTGGCAGCTTCTCTAGAACATACAGGGTAGACCCAGCTCAGCCACCTCAGGACAATGGGCAACGGTGGTGGTCCAGCGAGGAGATTATCAAGGTAAGTAGAAGGGATATCACGGATTGTCAGCAGCATTCAAAGGGGAGGGAATCTCCGAAATTTCAGGCAAATAGACAGTCATAAGTAGGGGTGTAAATTTAAACCGGTAAACTGGTCCGAACCAGACCGGACCGAACCGGTTTTACCGGTTTTGAATCGGTCCGGTCCGGAACCGGTTCTTATATTTCATAAACCGGCCGGAACCGGTCCGGTTTTGGAAATTTTCGGACCGGACCGGTTGATAAAATATATATAAAAAATAATATTTTATATATAAGTTTTATACAAAATTAAAATTATATAAAATATTTTAAATATATTAATATATAAGTTTTATATATAATTTATAATTATATGTGAAATATATATATATCATATAATTATATATCATATATGAAATAATTTCATATTATAATTTATAAATTATAACATAAAATATTAATCTTAAATATAAACATTTGTAATTTGTTTGATCATATGTTATTAATATAATTATATATAAGATAAAGTTATTATAAAATAAAAGTTTAATCTTAAAAATGAAAATGTAATTAATCATGTATTATATAGCTATACTAATATATAGTTTATAACTAATACTAATATATAGCTATCTAATAGTCTAATATTATACTAATATCAAATTTTCATTTTAAAAAAACTGAAAAACCGGACCGGACCGGACTGAAACCGGTAAAACCGGAAGTACCGGTTTAGGAGGGTAACCGGTGCGTAATCGGTTTTGAAAAATACAAAACTGGTCATACCGGTTCGGTCTAAGATTTTATCTAAAACCAGACCGAACTGGACCGGTTACACCTCTAATCATAATAGATAAAACGAACTTGCTCTGGAAGGAAAGAAGTTTTTTTTTTTTAAAAGTACATTACATTATAATATGTGCAGCTCAGGAAAAACACTTTTCCGACCACTTTCATGCAGATACCGTCTCGCAAGGAGCAGCTTTGAGGCCTAATTTTAATATAATAATATAATAAACTATAATGTGAATATAAGTACTACAAATTTTTACTTTTTCTGATAATTACATTATAACTATTGGAATTGCTTCCATTTGTCTTCATTTAGCTTTTTTCTTAATTATGCTAACAAATGTTTCTCTTATATAAACTAACAAGGTTAATAATTATTTATACTCATTGATCAGAAATAGTTTTCTTAGAAGTTTTTATTTCTTAATAATCTTTCTAATTTCTTTTTTAGAGAATTTCTTTCTTGGGGGTCTTTTAATATTATTTCCTAAATAATTTTAATGTCAATATAATTTTTTAGAGAATATTAAGGGCTTTTAAATAGATGTCATTAATATTTTTTTCTTTAAGAGGCCTTTAGTAGTGGGGGTCTTAAGGCAATTGCTTAACTGGCCTAGGCATTGAGCCGGTCCTGAGTCTACCCATTCAAAAAGGAAGCAAAAATAAGACCAAACAGTTGACCATCTCCACTAAGAAAAATCTAAGAGAGTATTAAAATTCTACTTTTCTAACAACCAACCATTATAACCTCAATTTATTTCAAGACAAGAATAAATCATAAGTATTACATACACATTATAAGATTATTCAGGATGGAAGGTATATAAAAGAGATGCAAAAGTAGGTCATTTGTAAAACAGACTGTTGATGAATTGTCTGGACATATTAAGATACATAGAGGGGCTCTGGCTCCACTTTTCTTCTGATCCTGAAAAAGAAATTTTAGATCAATATTTCTTGTTTAGAATAAAGCAGTTCAAGATAGAGAAATGTGGAAGTGTATCATTCAGAACCCTTCAAAATCCAACAGAACAAGGTCACCTGTCTTGGTAACCATGTCGATTGAGGAGGAAAGGAAAATAGAACGGGAGTGGGCATTACTGAAGTTTTTTCTTTTTTTCCTTTTCTCGAGACAGTTTAAGGAAAGCATGTCACCGACAATACAATAATTATCTCCATAGAGATACAAATAGTCCAATGGGAAGAAGAGTTTTCAAGAACATTTCTAGCATCAGAAAATGAACACAAGTTCTTTAGTACAATTGTTTCTGCCTTTGTTTTCCTTTAGGTAGCAAGACCAATATATTTAAATTACATTCTAGCAAACCCATCATGTGTGGGCCAAACTCCTCTTAAAAGTGGGTTTAAAAAGTGAAATATTAAATTATGGGAGTGAAGTGTAGAGTCAAAGTTCAAACTCAAAACCTCTGCGCAAATATAATGTTCAATCACTATTTGTCCCAAAAACTTAAGCTAGTAGAAAGACGTATATTTAATTCACTAATAAAATGGATACAATGAAACACAAAGAAACAAATCAGGATAAAACTAATTAAAGTTATTCAACCCCACCCCCTTTCTTTCTCTCTCTCCCATCAAAGCCAAAGATAAAGAACTCAGAAATCCTAATAGAGGCTTTGATAATAAGAAAATCAGATCTTTTCAATTCAATTGACCAGATGAAAGTTAAAGACAGATGGAGCATTTTATCCTAAGGAAAAAATCAGACAAGTTCAGGAAAAAATCATAAGGAAGTACATTGAATATGTTCAAATGTAGATTCATACATTATGAACCGGTGCTGTGTGTGGATTGGAGAAGCCATTGATAAGTATGAATAAGGTCTTATATCACCACTTGTACCAAAACCTTAAGTAATAGGAAGAAGAGATGAACTTAATCATTTAATTTATATTCCAACACCCCATCACGTGTGGGTCAGGCTACTCGTAAATAAATGAGCCCAAGACATGGAATATTGATTAAAATGAGAACAGTGTGAAGTCGGGAGGGATTCAAACTTAAGATCTCTACTCTACAATGTTATATCTAAAAACTTAACCTAATAGAAAGGAGGGAATTTAATCATTTAAATTATAGTCTAACATAATGAATACTTAGCGAAATTCTTGGATGCTTACCAATTATCAGTGGCCCATTTGCAGCCATCAGTATCCACCACATGCCAGCTGTAGGCGTGCCTGGATTGTAAGGACTGGTTCTCAAAACTGCAGTGCAAACATAAGGAGAAAGCAAGTTTTGAGGCCATCTTGCAACCGAAGAAACTCTTCCTCATTGTTTCAGAAAAGAGCTACAAAAGGGATTTCTTCTACCAACCTTTGATGAATAAGATCACCATGAATCACAACCAAAGACCCAGCTTTAACTTCAATAGGCACAAAATCTTTTTGGTTATATGTCGGAGAAGGCCGGTCAAAGGAAACCCCCTGTTCACCTCTAGTCATCCTTCTAACAAGTCCATCTGGAAAAAAACACAGCGTCGAAGAAAGTTAGATCACACCAAACATGCCAATTTTTCTGTTCCATAGAGGGAAAAGGCTAGATGGATGCAAGTTTCTACTCTTCTGAGATCCAGGAATAGCCCAAAGGCAACCATTTATTGTTGTCGCATCTTCAAGAGCAAGCCACAGCCCCGTACAAGTTGGTGGTTCAGTAAAAAGAAACGAGTTATCCTGGTGTGGCACCACTTCACCACCGATACCTGGTTGCTGCAAATAAAATACCAAATGCTTCTTTGTACATTAAAATTACGAGAAAGAAGAGCATGTTTGGAAGAAAGTAACCAGGTTAAGAATTCTAGATATGGTGCGGTGAATAAAACAAAAAAAAAGCAAAAAAAACAAAAAACCACCTGAGCAGTTTCTGCTATTAATCTGCATAGTAAAGTATCAAGAACTAAGAATGTAGCCTTAGATTGTCGTAGTGTTAGTCTGTGTAACATATCCAAACCTATTATTACTATTATAATGTTAGGTACAATACAGGGGAAAATAAAATGTAGGTTTGGGACATGAGTCTGGCTTGTAAACTATATTCCTTTAAACATTTGTCCATTCACTAGAAAAATAAAATGTACAATGAAAAACATAGACAAGGGGAAAATTGTGTCTATTCAGCAAAGCTGCAATTATAAAAATAACAAGGGGAAAAAGTCACAAATCATGAGCATGATAGCATGTGAAGAATTCGTAAGATACAGAGGGCCGAATAGAAAGTGCCATTGCATAAGCACATAGTTTGCAACTAAGATTGAAACAAAAGAAGATTACCAGACTGAACCCAGACATATTTTTACGCACTCCATGCTCTAAAAGGGTTTGTCATATAAACTTATTATGCAATATTAGAGCTTGTTAAGATAGATTGTCCATTGATAAAAAATAAAATAAAATAAAATAATACACAACAAGCGTAATGAGCATATCTATGCCTAAAGAGCAATTAACTCCAACCCCTACCACAGTGTGCATTGCATATTTTGAAGCAATATTGAAACTTGATAAGAGAGAACGTCGAATGATTTCAAAACTAATAACATGAAATGAGCAATGAGAATATCTATACCTAGGGGTGTAACCGGTCCGGTTCGGTCCGGTTTTGGACAAAATCTTAGACCGAACCGGTATGACCGGTTTTGTATTTTTCAAAACCGATTACGCACCGGTTATACTCCTAAACCGGTACTTCGGTTTTACCGGTTTCCGGTCCGGTCCGGTCCGGTTTTTCGGTTTTTTTAAAATATAAGTTTGACATTTTGTCATTAAAAATATGTTTTAAAAGAACTGTTTTAAAAAAATATGTTATACTTTTATTAATCTATATTAGACTATTAATATAACTATAACTATATTCTATATTAGACTACTTTTTTTTTTTTTGAGGGAGTCTATATTAGACTATTAGTACAAGTTATAAATTTATATATTAGTATAGCTATATATTAGTATATATTAGTATTAGTGATAAACTATATATTAGTATAGCTATATAATACATGATCAATTACATTTCATTTTTAAGATTAAACTTTTATTTTATAATAACATTATCTTATATATAATTATATTAATAGTATATGATCAAACAAATTACAAATGTTCATATTTAAAATTAACATTTAATGTTATATTTTATAAATTATAATATGAAATTATTTCATATATGATATATAATTATATATAAAAATTTCACATATAATTATACATTATATATATAACTTATATATTTAATATATATAAAATATTTTGTATAATTTTAATTTTGTATAAAACTTATATATAAAATATTATTTTTTATATTTTTTTATCAACCGGTTCGGTCCGGTCCAAAAAATCCTAAAACCGGAACCGGACCGGTTCCAACCGGTTTATGAATTATAAGAACCGGTTCCGGACCGGACCGATTCAAAACCGGTCCGGTCCGGACCGGTTCGGACCAGTTTTCCGGTTTAAATTTACACCCCTATCTATACCTAAAGAGTCGTTTACACCATCAACTCCTAATGCCGTGTCTATATCATTTTTTTTTTATATAGGTAGTCTATACCATATTTTGACCTGAAACATCCTCCCATTAGAAGCATATGTGTAATGACACAACAGAAATTCAATAGACCTTAGAAACGTCATGAAATCCTAAAAAGATTTCATGAATTGAGTGATCGATTAGGTTTTAGTCTGTTAGTGTAGTCGGATCCCAATCCACTATGGTGATGAAGTTGCCCTTTATTTAATTAAGGCACTTAGGGGTATAAGTTTGCGAAACAAATTGAACCATTAGATTCAGATGAAGATTTAGGATTTTACGGTAAAATAAAAAAATTTGAATTTCCCGGGTGAATTGTGGACAGGACTGCCTTTCTATTCAATTAAGACACTTAGGAGTATAATTTCGTGAAAAAAAAAAAATGTATCATTATACTCATAGGAATATTTAGAATTTTATGGTGCAATAAAAAGTTTTGAGATTTTTTGGGTGAAATGTAACACCCGGGAGAGCGCCACGTGGCAAATTATTCAAACAGCTATCAAACCGCCATGTAGGATATCCAAATTCACTAAAGATCACTAGGATTACTTTTTGGTTGGACACATGGCACAATCCTAGCCATCCATTTGGAAACCCTAGGACACATGTCAAGTATAGGACAAATGTGATGAAATGGAGTGTGATTCAAGCCATGCCACCATGCCTCACACCAAATACTATTTCATCCAACCAAAATACTATTTGGTCAACCAAAAGAGGGTTTCAACTTTAATGAAACCCAAAACCATTAGAATCCAACCAAAATCTTAAATCCCATGTGATGGCCAAAACCCTAAATTTGGTTTCCAAACCCTAAACCACTTGGTTTTGATTAAGTGTTTTATCACTAGGATAAATCACTTTCTCATGCAATTAACCACTAAATTACACACTCTTACACCCTTAACCACTCCCTTACATCTTGGTAATTTCATTTAACCAAGAAAAGTTTGATTTGAGCCAAGCAATAACTAAAACCCTAAGGTTAGGTTTGGATAGTGAGTTGGGATGAAATGAGTTGAGATGAAAGTTAAAATATTGTTAAAATATTATTTTTTAATATTATTATTGTTTTGGGATTTAAAATGTTGAATTGTTTATTGTATTTTATGTGGAAATTTGTGAAAGCTGTAATGATAAGATGAGATGGGTTAAGAGTGTTTCTCAATCCAAATTGAGCCTAACTAAACCCCAAACTAGACCCCATTTGGTTAGTCCCACCGAAACCACACCTTTTGGCCAAGCTTCTTGGACAAGCTTCCCCACTCTTACAAGGCCATACTTAGGGTGTCATGCCACCTCATGATTGACCACAAATAGCTGCTTTATGGCAAAGCCAAAATCACCCCCATCACTCAGCCAGAACAGCAGCAGAAAATAAGCTGCTGTGCAGCCCCCTTTCTTTAACTTTTCAGCTGCCACCCTTTCATCCAAGGGTCATCCATCCACCCACCATGTCAGCCCCCATCTATAACCCACGCCCCTTGCCTTTTTTCCTCCACACTTAGCTCATTTTCCTCCTTTACCAAGAGCAAACGGAGAGGGTGTTGAGAGAAAATTGGATGTGGAATCCCGAGTTGACAAAATATAGCCAACAGGATTCAAATGAGACTTAAGTAATTGGTTACCGCAGCAAAGTTAGGCACCCAAGGCAGATGGTGCCAACTACACGTTTAACAGTTTTATCAGTTCAGTTATCATGACGTACTCACAGCTAGCGTAGATCCTGTAATGTGATGCGGTACAGGTAGGAGCACATGGCCATTGGAGAGTCATGGAGCATCCACAGTTTCACATTAAACAACCATGTGTACGTAACAAGGTCATGGTCATGTCAAGTCAGGTCATGTTTATGTCAAGTCATGCCACGTTCATGTCAATTCAGTTCATGTCCATGTTAAGTCATGCCACGTACAAGTCAAGTCATGTTATGTTCATTTATGTTATTTACAAGTCACATCACGTATGTTCAAGTCTATGTCTTGATGCATACATGTTAATTTTACTGTCATGCATGCATATGTATATTGTCGGTAGCTTAGTAGCTTACTTGCTGAGATTTGTAAAAATCTCATTTGGTAGTCCCAACTACCATTCCTGCCGGAATGGTAGACAATATGTCAGGACGTAGAGTGTCAATATAAGCCTCAAGTCTTTTGATAGTTTATTGGCTTTTATATAATGGTCCACTCAAATAAGGAGTTTGTTTACTGGTCAAAGTAGAAGTTCTAGTCCTCTTAAAATTTTAGATTAGAGGCATAAGCGTCCTCCTTGTACTGATACAAATTAAGGTTGAGTAATAAGATTTTACTTCGATTTATAGAAGGCTTGTATGTTTAGAGTGCTTTCTTTATCTTTTCTTTTTCTTTTCCTCCTCCTCAGTGTACTATTCAAATTACCATTCACAAGTACAGTTCACATGCAGGTCAGATTCAAGCTACCATTGTGTATTTTAACTCATTGTAACCCTCCTAAAACAAGTAACCCTCACCCCCCCCCCCCGGCGGCCTGCTCTCCCAATCAAATCCAGTTCTCACAAATTCTCTAAACCCCAAGTCCAAAAAAAGTGTATAGAAGAATTACCGTAAGTTTTAAAAATCAAACCTTTTCCCACTTTCCTATATAATTAAAATACACTTATACACATAGATGTATGTACATATGAGTATCAAGGTGCATCTCCAATTTTCAATCATGCTAAGTATTCCCTTAGAATAACATATCATCATTACTGTAGTCAATACCTTTTTTGATAGGTGAATCATGTATTCAATACCTTATCGTCAAAATGCTTGCACAAAGAGGGCACATCTTTCTCATGCCTAAAGTGCATCTTCTTTTACAGGTAGCATACATCTAAAAACATCTTTGAAAAATTCCATCAACTTTTAATAAAAACAATGTGTTACACTCAAGCCACTGTGAGAGTTAATATTGGACTTAAATGTCTTTCTATGACTTAAGCCTTCCCAATATCTCAGCTAAGCAAATGAGTTTTCATAAGGACATTATGTCAAAGAAACGACAAATCATTGAACAAGAAAAAGGAATACCTTGAAAATGTACATGGACTGAATGATCACTGGCCTCTTGTAATCCAAGGAGAATAACAAACTTGAAAGTTCCTCAGAGCACGAGAACTTTTTAAATACTGGGTCAATCTCATGTAACGCTGCATATATATACCCCAGTTTGGTACAAGATTGCTTGGCAATGAAAAGTGTGCAGGAAACTTTAATAGAGAAAAATATGTTTAAAAAAAAAGCCCTCACAAAAAAATTCCTAAGTAGTGAAAGTCACAATGCCTCACAACTAACCATGGCCAGCTTTGTTGATGGAAAGTTTTTTGGGCTGCTTTAAATTTCCATCAGCTCCAAAAGCTTTCTCTGACAAAAGTTATAAGTATCAATGAGCACAGCACTCTATCGATGGCATCTCATAAACACCAAAAGTAGTCATACGCTCTTACCAAATTAAAAATAGAAAAAGGCAAACGCAATTTCCAATATATTTTTATAAAGCAGCAATTCATCAACCAACACATGAACCTCTCTCCTCACTAAAATATTAGGATCTACTTTTTGAACTATTACAGAATGAAAAATGCTATTTGTACTTAAGAAAAACTTTCTTTGCAATATTCTCAGACAGACAAAAGGAAATTAATACAAGGCCCCCGGGAGTATCAAAAAGGTCCTTCAGGATTTATAAAGGCAGGAAAATTATAATTCTAATAATAAATAGCTCAAGATTAACTAGTACATGCATACCCTCGAAGAAGAAAGAAATATTCTCGGCACTTTCGTAGAAGTAATTGTCGGTCAACTGTTGCTAAAAAAAAAAAAAAAAGAACTCAAATATAGTTTCGTTTGATTTCCTATAATTCGAAAACAACACGATGCCAATTTGAAAGTCAGAAGATGAATCAATTTTGAATAAAAACCTGGTTCCTGGTAGAGAAAATTGAGGCGGTGGAGCAGTCAAACTCATCCAGCAACTGATCCATTCTCTTCCTCATGGCGTCCATTTCTTCGGGGCTCGCAAACGATTCGATCACAATAAAACCTGTACAAGAAAAATAAAAACATTAAAAGTTGTTGAACAGTACGAAAAAAGCTTTCCAGGGTTTGGGTAACTGGTTTTGGTGACCTTGAGAGTTGAAGGATTGGAGCTGCTCGGGACTGAGGTTTCCGATGATTCCCATGGTGTGTGTCTGTGTCTGTGTCTGTGCCTCGGCGATCAAACTGTGAAACTGAGCCGATGGTCCCGTATGTGAGTATATCTGATTCCCGTAATTTGTCGAATATACTTCCTTATGACTACGAGTAATTATTATTATTATTATTGCACATAGTTTGGTCAAATGCGTAAATATGATGTTTGGAAGCCGAGAAAGTGTAGGGAAGATATGGAATAGCAACTATTTAATTAATTTTATTGCTGAATTTTGAATTTTTCTTTGAAATTCAAAAATAAGGTTCCATACTTAAACTTCAAAATAAGTTTTTTCAAACGTAAAATGAATGAAACAATCAATTGGGTTAGAATTGGTAGTTTAATTTGAAGAAATGTTTTAACCATAAAAAGATTTCACAAAAGTAAATTCACAAATTGATGTAACTTTGTGTAATACGTTATATTGTAAACCTAATTTTATTATAAAATAGGTCTAACGTATTATATAAAATCATGTCAGTTTATAAATTTACTTTTGTAGGATTTTTTTGTGAATATAACATTTATTTTTAATTTTACTATCCTCTTGCATTTTCTAAGGCTCTAGATTATTGCATGAGTAATACAATATAATTTAGTTTCAATTAGAGAAGGCAAAATTTTCGAGTTCCAACAAGGCTCCGGAGTCGGAGTTATACTCCAGTAGCCAGAGTTTAGAGTCGAAGTTGGAGTGGGCTCCGAACTCTGACTTTTTGTAAAAATCGAATTTTTTATTCCAGGAGACATTCGCTTGAGCCTTTGCTCAAGTGTGGCTTGAGCGAACGTTACACAAATTGTTTGCTCGAGCCCATTTTCTACTCCGATCGAAGCTCCAAGTTCCAACTCCGAGCTCCGAACTTCGATTGAAGTCAAACTCCGACTCCAATCGAAGTCGAAGTCAAATGGGATTTTGACCTCTAACCCCAGTCAGAGTCGGAAGTTGGAGGTCAGAGGTGGGCATTTCGATTCCATCAGAGTCGAAGCTGACCCCTAATTTCAATCATGACTTGGTATAAATTCCTCTTTTACCCCCTTCTATTGAATGATGAAATACACATCCACATTAGATTATACATTAAAAACTAAAGCATTTAAAGTTAGTTTTTTTAGTCCTGTATTTATTCACTTTTTTCAGAAAAGATTGCGCGAGGTTTGCACACTTCATGACAGTAAATATTATTTTTCTAAATTTATATATAAATATATATTAGTGGTTGTTCGGCTGCCGCCAACCAAATTCTATCAGATTTCCAACCGTCTCTCTGGATGGGACTGAGGCTATGGCTAGAGGTGGTCCTAAATAACTAGGGTTAAAGGATTTTAGGGCTTATGACTTATATTATAGTATTTTAATTTAGGTCTAAATAATCATGCGCGGTGCATCTTTTTCAAAAGTTGTGCATCCTTGACATCTTGCAAATGGAGTGTATAAAAGTCACCCATTCTGACAAAAAAATGCACTCAAAATAAAAAGACATTAAGGATAGGTTTGGGGAGTGAGATGAGAATTTTGTGTTTTGTTTTAAAGTTTAAAATATTATTTTTTAGTTTTGAGATTTGAAAAAGTTAAATTGGGATTTGAAAAAATTGTATTGAAATTTGAAAAAGTTGAATTGTTTATTATATTTTATATGGAGATTTGAAAAAGTTGTAATGATGAGATGAGAATTTTGTGTAAAATGTGTTTTCCAAACCTAACAGGTTATACAACAAATACGGCTCTTTTTAGAGTTAATTATAAAATTACTACTTGAGTTTTCATAGTGTAGACCTAGATTTTCAACTTTTGTAAAATTAATATCAGAATTTCAAAAAAATTGTCACGTGGCATACTAACAGAATATTGTATAAGTATCTACGACAATCTCTTGATAAAAAAAACTAATAGAAGATTGTCACGTGGCATACTAATGCCACACGTTACTCTTTGACTATCTAACATGTGACATCAGTATGCTACATCAGCAAGTCAATGACGGGCACATGGCACAATATTAACACGTGGCAATCTCACATTAGTTTTCTAATAGGAGATTGATTATCATACCTAATTACGTGTTTTTTAAAGTTTAAATATAAATTTTTAAAAAAATTGAAGACCTAGATCTCAATTTGTAAAAAAACAATAGTAAGAACTCAAGTACTAATTTGTAATTAGACACACCACAGCTTGTAGATCTCTAATTCACTCTTCTAAAACATCATTAAATAGTAAAATAGTTTGTCATGTATAGAGAGGAAGTGGTGATAGAGAAAGTGATGGAGAAGCTGGTCAGAAGGCTATAACACCTCACTTAAAAATCACTTTAGGACTTGAGTTTAGCACCTAAGATCCTAACTAGTTTAGGATGTGATTATTTTTATATTATTCTTTTTCTTTTTACTTGGCTTGACATTCACACATTGGGATTAGTTAGAATTATTGGAAGAGCTTAGTGTTTTTAATATTAATATTATTATTACTATTATTATTATTATTATTTAGGATGACTACCAGGAGGCCAATAATAGTATGACATGTGGCCTCGTTTGTTTTCACAATTATTCTCATCTCATCTCATCTCATATAATCATTACAACTTTCCTAAATTTTCATATAAAATAAAATAAACAATTCAACTTTTTCAAATCTCAAAACAAAAATAATATTAAAAAATTATATTCTAACAATATTTTATTCAACATTCAACTTTTATATCAACTCGTCTCATATCATCTGCGAAAATAAATAAGGTCAATCAAAGTTGGATGGATGTAGGAATAGCCCAAGTGTTTTATTTAAGACCTAATTCACTAAGAATGAGATGGGTTAAGAATAGGTACCATAAGCTCAAAACCCATTTGAGAATTATAAGGTTCTAAGCCTTTCTTGAAGAACCTTAGAAATTAGGCCCAATATCTGATGGACATGAAGCCATTGGGCTAATTAATGAGAGCAAAGGTCATTGGCCCAACCTAAGAAAGATCTAAGATTGGGACCCAACTTAGTAGACCTTTAAGTCCATAGGTAAGCCCCACAAATATGGACAAAGGTCCATATAATAACTCATGCCAAAACCCACATCCAAAACCTACACAAATGGCCCAACAAATCCAACCCATGAGGCCCAACAAGCCTTGCCTTTTATTTCAAGCTTCCAAATGAGGCCCACATACACGATATCATTAGTTTCTCTTGAGCCCAAGATGAATCACATGCCCCTAAGGTTCCTACCCAACCATGGTTAAACTTCTAACTTGAGTTAAGAAGTACTATTCATCCTATACATGAAGAGTAACCTCAAAACCATGATTTTTGCATAGTTTTCTTTAAATTATTTTTGTCACATTTATGATCAGAAATTTTTGGTTTTTATTATTAATTTGCATTGTTATTAGACTAACCTAGAAGGTTAGGATTGACCCAACACATGTCAATTGGAACCAAGCCATGTCAATACCAAAATAACAACTAGTGGGCACCTAGGTGCACCACTATGTGCACTTCATCAAACCAGCCCCTAGCCCATACCATTTCCACCAAATTTTGAAGGAAAATTTCACTATTCACACCTCACAACATCACTCAAGGTTCAAACTTGGCATTGGGCGAAATGGCTCCAAGAAACCAGACCAAAACCCAACTAATTCCTTTGGAGGTGTAGTTGATTCCCAACCAAATGCCCTTCGTTTCTTCATGGATTTTCTGCTCCTTATTGAGCCACCTCCATATGCCACCACCCCTACCCTCCAATCCTTAAGAGATCCCTCAAAGCACTCATGAGTTTGTTGACAATTTATTCCCTAAAGAAATGCCAAACTGATTGGCAATGGTAGTCATTTTTGCATGTCACTCGGCTAACCTCATATCTTTGCTTCACTTCCTTTTTTTGCTCATGTATGATCATCACATGGCAACCAATCAAGCCTTCTTTGCTCACCTGAAAAGGCTTCAAATGCAGGTCATCATACCTACAAAACATACCACAATGATGAGACAAACAAATAAGCAAAAACTGGTCAAGCTTAGAAGACCTCAACCCGTTGGATAGCATAATTCCCTTTCGGAATTGTGTTCTTTTTTTTTTCTTTTTTTTTTTCTTTTTTCTGAAACAAGCCAGCCCCTACACCCATAGACACATTGTAGCACCTGGCCTTGATGAAATCATGAAGTTAGAGGGCACTATTCACCTACACAAGGACGACACAAGCTTAATTTTTTTACCTCCACACTCCACCGCCCACATCCACCAATCTCAAGCCTCACCATTGCCATGCCTCTCACCTCTCACCCCTCACCCCTACAATGAACCCTATAAATACCCCCCTTCACCCTTCACTTTTTCACACCACTCCTCAAAGCATTCTAGATAGCCAGTCCCTCTTAGTGCGAGAATAGAGTGAAATCGAGTGGATTTGAGAGTGTTCTTGAAGTGAGTTGTGTTTGGGAGCTCAAAAGGCCACGATTTTGTAATTAATCTTGCCCCATCTTTTGTTGAGTATTAGAATGACATGTTAGGTTTTAATTCATAGCACGAGAATAGCTTAATTAAGGTTTAGCGTGAAAGATGCAAACCGAGTCAGATTTGGTGTTTTGATGGAATAAATTGCTTTGGATTGAATTTTTAGCCATATCATGTCTTAATATGATTTTATATAATTAACTAATGTCATGGAATAAACTTTGAAGGTTTAAATTTGAGGTTGAAAGCATGACATGATAGGTTATAAATTCATATCTTGTGTTGATCATCTAGCATGCATCGGTTTTGCTTGATTTAAGTTTAATTTGTGGAGTTTTGCTTAAATTGCTTGGGCTTGAATAATGAGCACTTAGAAAAGTCTTGTGATTGGGATAAGAATGAAAATACATGATTTAGTTAGGTTTTAAAATATTTCTTAGTAAAAGAAAAGCTATAAACATCATGCATATGCTTAATGAATGGTTTAGTAATAATTTGGCCTTAATCAATGCTTAAGTGTTGGATGAATTTGTATGACATGAGGCTAAGTTTTTAAATTTTTCCTAAGGTTAGGATCCATAGAGGTTTTAAACTTGAAATCACATATAGGCCTTAGGAGATGCATGCGATGGGTTGGGTATGTTTGGATAGTTTTAACTTGAATATTTCAATTCTAAGGGTATAGATGATTTTAGAACATAGAAAATATGTGGTTTGTGAATTTTGGTGAATTTTGAGGCTCAATTGCAAATAGTGAAAATTTAGGGTCTTAGTGACAATTTTGAAAAGTTTAAGGGTAGTCTTGTAAATACTAATTTGTGAGCCCTTTTAATTATGAACATCTTCCTTAGTAGTTCAAATCCTTACTTATAATAACTTTGAACACAGCCGCATCGATTCTCTAACTTCGAAAAGTTTGTAAGTTAGCTTCTAACTTACACTTTCATAATTTATTTATGATTTATTAATAAATACTACATTCATTATATAAATGTCATTTTGAACATGAAATATCATGTTATATGATACATTGAATATTGGTTAATTGCTTACATGACATATGTAATTTCAACCATTTTAGCATATCATATGAAATTGTCATTTTCACATAAAGCATACTTTAAAAAAATATTTTCGAGCATTGTATGAAAAGAAACTTTGTCACAATCCCAAAGGTTAGGATGTGAAATTATCCTAGTAGAACTCCTCCTTCCACTTTGGAGTGAGTAGTAACCCCTGGGTTGACGAAAAACAGTCGACAGTTTTCAAATGAATTTTTTTTAAAGAATACATAAGTGAAGTCAAATTTATGGCACCTAAGGGTGGCAGGTGCATATGTATGAAGTTATGATGTTACGATAATGATGTTACGATGAAATATTACATTATCAATGCATTGAGAACGAGTCTGTAGATAAAGTAGTTTCAACATGAGTTGTACTACTGTCACCAGCAGGTACTCACAGTGCATACGGGGAACTGTGATGATACCATACGTTATGATGTTAATGTTAATGTTAATGTTTGCTTTAATGATGATGAAAGGTTATATTTTTTAAAGATGAATTGAAAAATGTTCTCTGTAAGAAAATGTGCATCACAATGTTTTTCATGTGACTTGAAAGAAATTTTGAAAAGATGGATGGGGGAATAATACATATTTTTTCTACATGCATACATGTCATATTTATCATCTGTCATGCATAATTTATCTTTATACATGTTGGTTGCTAACTTATTGAAATTTCAAGAAATCTCACTGTGGTAGTTTCACTACCATTCTCCCCAGAATGATAGAATTTGTATCAGGACCAGAGGAGACCGACCAGGATGGACTAATAAATACGATTGGTTGAGGATGAGCCAAACCTGGAGCAAAGATTAGATTTTGTTCTAATGTTCATAGCACTAACTCTTCATATCTTAGATCGTATGAAAGAGTTGATCTAACTGTTGAAACTTGGCTTTAAGTACTTCTATTAAGGAAGTGCTATGTTTCAATTTGAATTTATTATGGTTATTGATGCAATTGGGATGTTTAATTTATTCTCGCATGAGTTTTATTTTAGTCACCCTTATTCCAATACGATTTTTGCATACTACTAGATGCATACTATGATGCATTACATATTAACTATCATGAACAGGGATATGTAACAATGTGTTGCATGTCCCAACGCTCCAAGTCTCTGTTATATCCCAAGCAGGGATCTGGGGGCGTCACAAAGACGTACCTGGAAGAAGAATTGTACACTGGAGTGAAAGAAGAAGAAATAATGTAGAGGAAGATGATTGTTAAATTCGGATAAGTGTTGAGAAATACGGCATCGTGTGTATTTATGAAAACATTGTCGTTCCAAGTGTAATTCCAATATAAACTCTAGTGTGAAACGAGGTCGTGTGAGATAAGAAGTGATATAAAAACAGAATTGAAGGGAATAAGATCATCACAAAAGTTTATACAATTGAACTCTCTCTCTCTCTCTCTCTCTCTCTTCTATGTTCTTGGCGGGTGACGATCTCAAACTCAGTCATTGAATGATCCATTACATAGTGAATCGAGAGGAGGTGGAGGAATGGGTGGGGTTCCCATTCTCCCCCATTGGATGACTCCCTCCTCCCGTCATTTTTAAAGCACAATGACTAATATGTCAATTAAGTAAATTATATGAAATATTTTAGTATTTGATCTTTCTAGAGGATTGAAATTTCTTCCCTTAGGACACATGGCACACGATCCAATTCAGTTGAAAGGGAACAAATCGTGTTGAACCCAAAAATCCTACAAGCCCACAAGATCTCCATCAAGGATCCATGGGCTCATCGCCATATCTTAGTAGACTTGTGGTCCAATGCCCATTGTCCATAATTTAGTGGATTCATAGCCCAATCAAGGTCATGACCTCAATATATTAGTGGACTAATGGTTCAATTGGGTTCATGAGTTATATCTTATCATGTTGATGGTTTGTTTAGGACGATGGCCCATATCTTATTGAACTCACTTGGTCTCTAATTGGGCTCATAGCCCATGTTCATTGGACTCATAATCCATTCAGGCCCACGGTCCTTATCATTTCCAACTCAATAATAAGGGTAATCGTGGCTCATATCACATTTTATAGCATAACATTAGTACTCTTATCTCAC
Organism: Cyclocarya paliurus; assembly: GCA_029856935.1. Classification (NCBI taxonomy): domain Eukaryota; kingdom Viridiplantae; phylum Streptophyta; class Magnoliopsida; order Fagales; family Juglandaceae; genus Cyclocarya; species Cyclocarya paliurus. Next base: position 14,017,794 of record CM056945.1, on the reverse strand, counting down.
TCTCATTGTCACTTCCTTTCCTCTTATCAATTGACTCTCTCTCGTTGCTTGTTTTAAAAAATAAATAAATAAATAAAGAATGATCTAAAAGTAATAAAAATGTCACACATTACTAGTGGGATGAGAGTGTGGTATGTAGAATTTTTCTTTGAACATAGCTATTACATTATATTAACTACATTGCTCATTTCACATTGATATTCGGCTGATTTGTTTACTGAGTTTGAAACTCATATTCTATTAACCTTGTCTAATGACTTGGTTACCTATGACATCCAAAATGATTTTATGAAAATGAAGTTGTATGTTTTATCATGAGCTCTTTCATTTTGGATAACTAGTACAAGGGTACGTTCAAGGCAAGTGCTCAATTCCTCCTATACAGAATACTTCAAATTTGAAGAAAAGGCTTATGTTTGAAAAACAATGTGGGAGGTAATTGCTCATCTACCAAGACAACCAATGAGTACCTCGATCAATGTGGGAGCTCCCGAGCATGTAAAGCATACCCTGATGTGTAAAAGTATCCGACCCCCAATCAAATTGGTTAGATCACGTGAGAGCTCAACTCCCAGGCATGGAAAGCATACCCCCAATCTCTAAAAGTATCTGACCCAGATCATATTGGTCAGATTGAGTGGGAGCTTAGCTCCCAAGCATTGATAGCGTACCCGTTTTTCAAAAGTATCCAACCCAAATAAAATTGTTTGGATTGAGTGGGAGCTCGGCTCCCAAGCATATATAAGGTACCCATTCGCCAAGACCCTGATTAAATTGGTCGGATACAATGAGAGCTCAGCTCCCAAGCATGTATAGCGTACCCATTCTCCAAAAGTATCTGACCCCAATCAAATTGGTCGAATTAATGGAGAACTTGGCTCTCAAGCGTGTATATGGTATCCATTCACCAAAAGTATTCAATCCCAATCAAATTGGTTGGATATAGTGGAAGCTCAACTACCGAGCATGTACACCGTACTCTGATCTCCAAACGTACCCTACCCCCATGGTGAGCAAAGGGCGTTGGAAGCTTGGTTCAAAACAAACAAAGGTTATCTGCACCCCCAGGAGAGCAACGTGGGAGCTCTGGAACATGTTAAGTTTACCTCATTCTCCAAAAGTGTCTTCACTCGGGGCAAGCAATGAGTGCTCAAACCCCGGGACGAGCAACAATAACTCTCATACAAGCAAGCAAAAGTGCTCGTGCCCAAGGTGAGCACAAACGTTTGGCCCTTGAAGAGCAACAAATCTCACTCCTTAAAGAGCATGAAGAGGGAGTAAGGAATGCTCAAACCCAGGCGAGCGACGACAACTCGAGCTTCAAGCGAGCGACAATAGCTCGAACTCCGGGACGAGTAAGGGTGGATAAATTGTTATCACACTAGGGTGGCGAAGAAATAGTGCTTAATCTAGGGCTAGCAATAACAACTTGCCTCTCAGTGAGCAACTTGCTCCTCCTGAAGGGTAAGCAAAAGAGCCCACCTCGGAAAGTGCTCCTCTCAAGGGCAAGCATTCAAAAAAATAAATGAAGTGATATTTTCAAAAGTGCTTGTCCTGCAAGCGTAAAAGTGCTTGCTACCCTAGGTGAGCAACAACATCTTGCATTTGTGAGGAGCACTTTGCTCAGTGCGAGCAAAAGTCCTTGCATCTTCGAGGGCGAGTTAAGCGCTCAAACCCCGGACAAGTGACAATACTAAAGAATTGCTCATCCCCTAGCAAGGCAAGTGCTCACACTTTGGGGGCAAACACAAAGTGCTCGAAGCTCGAGGTGAGCAAATGTGCTCGCACCCCATCTCAGAACCACGACAATGTTAGCGCCACAACCATAAATCTCTTATCTCAGAACCATCAAGTCCAAGCAAATATTCCCACCAGAAATCTCCATCTCAAAACCATCAAGTTGAACGTACAAATACCCACAAATAATCTCCATCTCAAAACTATCAAGCCGATGGCAAAAAGACCAATTAGAAATCTCCATCTGAGACCCACGGCAAAGACAACGCCATGGGCCTCTGGTGTGAAAGTGAAGATATTCTTATTGTTTCTCTATATTTTCATCTCTGTCGTGGCTATGAATCTCATCGTGGTCAAATCCAATCACATCGAAGTGATCGTCCATCTTTGCCATGGGTCACGTCATGGTCAATGAATAAACATGACTATGCAAGAATGTAAGTATGAAAAACAAGAAGAGGGTAGATAGAAGTGGGGAAAAAGAGAGAAGTTAAAGATGAAGATGGTTCTTGAAAGTTTTGGGAGATTTCTAATTGTCATCTCCTAGTTTGATTTGGATCGTGGGTGTTTCTATCTAATTCAATTTGTTGTATAGGTATTTTAGGTAGCAAGGCACTTTAGCCCAACCCAGGAACTATAGCAGGGTTACTTTGGTCGGATCAGTGTTGCAGCAGGATCATTTCGGTCCAATATGAAATCTGTAAAAGGACATTTTGGTTTAAATCATTACATAAATTCTTACTGGGTAGCTCTTTTATTATAGAATAGATGAAGATAATATCACATAATTTTATAATGGTATACTGCTTACCCACAAGGATATTTGGGCAAATTATTCCCTAGGCTCAATCCTTTTGGTAGACCCATTAGCTATAATATTTAGGTGATAGATGTGACCACTAGAGGGACAAGATGTCTCAAACCTAGATTCAACATTTAATATTTCTCAGGATTACATATGATTCTCTTAATTTTAATTGAATTTGATAATATCCATTTAGTATGTGACGTTTGATATTTTAATCATTTAACTTGTCAACATAATATAAAATGACCAAAATACTTATATTTAAAATGAACACATTTCGAGTGAAAATAAATATATAGTTTTATTATTAAGTTTGAAGCAGATGACAATAAATTCATTGAAGCCCACTTACACCGATTTCTCAGAATTCATTATAAAACTCTAAGAAATATAAAGGGAAATCTGAATCCCTGCCAATATTGATATGATTAAAGGGGTTTTTAATCATACTTGAGAGGTATTTGGTATTGATATTATTAAACTTAGTTTAACAATCTATTAGCTTTAGTTCATATCGGTTGAGACAATTCTACTTAGTAGTCATATTTAAGCCTCTAAAAGAGAAGCAGGAATTACTTCAGCGTAGAGTAATAGCACAACTTATGCGCAGAACGATTACGTACAACTATATTACATGTAACCTTGCATACAAAAGTAAAAATAAAAAGAATGAGAGCTTGATGAAATAGAAGAATCGTTTTCTAACAAGAGGCAGCTTCAAAATACAGGGAACCAAAAAAAAAACACAGAGGGAGAGCTACAACTTTTGGAACAGAAAGAATCAGTATTCTGATTCCTAATAAATGTACAACAGAAACTTCAACCTGTGTCTAAAGGTTTACAAATGCAGATCAAATAATGTACAAACATGACAAAACCAGGGTGTGTAGGAATGTGATGTGTCGCTTCACAGCTTTGTTAGATACAGCAGCTGCAACTTAAGATGTGAAAAAGATATAAAACAATGCTCACTGTTTATGCCGGGGAATCGCCTGCGATGGGAAGAATGTCCGTTATATGTTCTCCTCTGTGGCATCATATACAAAAAGATGCGAGTCCCCGCACAAGCCAATCCCGGGAAGTAATCAGGTCAATGTAACCTCCAGCAAAATGTTTGAATCTCCCAAAATTGAAGAGTATGCCCTCTCGCCATGAGGAAAGGGGAAAAAATGAAAGAATTACAACACGGAATAAGGGGATCAGCAGCAAGATGTGGCTCAGAAAGTCAGGTACACAACACGCAACATAGCTCTCTATCCAATCAGATCAGGTTGTTGCTTCTGATTTGTTTGTACGGCACATGCAATCTGGGCATGGAAATGTGTATATCGAGTCATTTGGCCTTTTGAGTTCATATCCCTTGGAATCACTATGAGACCGCATGTTCAACATCTGGCGCTTGAAACTTTTCCATCTGGGAACAAAACAAAGAATGATATTCAATCAGATACCGTCTTTTTTTTAAGAGTTTTATTCAGTGAAAGAAGCCAATACAAAATTGGGCAAAGCCCTTACATCAGTGACAACATCAAACAGAACTACACAAAGCAAGTTGAAACTGCTAACATAGAAGAAACAGCCATACAAAATGAATTTACAGCAATCAAGTATGTCTGATCTCCAACCTTGGCCACAATCATACCTTAAGGGGAAGAAAGGAAAGAAAAAGGAAAAAGTCACTCAAACTTTAGTACCTTGAAGATCAGCAGTCCTACTGAATTTAAGATTCTTACAATAATGTTATGTGGATCTATTGAGATGAAAATTTAAAAAATCAGCTTTGCTGTCTAAAGAAGTATGCATGTCCTGAATAACTGTAGAAATTTAAAGGCCTCTGACTTGCCCAAAATATATCCTAAACTATGATGATTCTGTTCATTTTGGTTCTTGTCTACACATTTCAGCTAAAAACCTAAATATGGAAGCTCTATCTTTGGAGTGAATTTTTTTGTTTATAAGTAAATGATTATAATATATTAATAGAATATGCATAGCCCAGGTACACCCGAAGTATACAAGAGATTACACCTAGTTAGCTAGTAGAAATAGAAAAGAGAAAGTAATGAAAATCACGGCCATTAAAGTCTACAGATCTGGCCCAAGAAAATAAAGTATTAACAACAAGCAATCTAATCCCCTCCAAGGAGCGTTCCCGAACTTCAAATATCCGATCTTTGGAAATGTGCTGAAATGATTATCAAGGAGAAATGGTACATACCCAATATTTGGATTATCAAAGAGTAATGCTAGCTTTCGCTTGTCGGGCCTGATTGTCTTCGAGTGTCCACCATACAAGTATCGCCGGTGGCCCATCAGAAAATGGGGGAAGTTACCACCTTGAGTTGTCACAAAAACCTCACTATGGAGACAAACAGTGTAGTCTATAGCAGCCATCCTGGAAGAATAATTCTAGAAGAACTAGCTCGAGTCAAAACAATGACATTAAAGTCAGCCACAAAGATGGAAGGAAACACAAAACACAAATTGTTCATACCTTAAATGCAGCGAGTTCCTCATTTGATGCCAGCATCTCTTTAGTTTGCAAATTTGGGAACATCTCTAATAGCGGGGCCATATTTTTTTCAGCATTGTATATCTTTCCGGATGCCAAGTAGATGTAAGTGCTTCTATCAAAGCCCATTCCCCTAAGCATCAAGCCTACCTAATGAAACAAAAGAAAACATGAAGTGAACTCTATAAAAAACATTTATACAAGCTAAATGTAATAAGAAATCATTTAAAAGAAAAGCTCATCATAGCATTGAACAAAGTATCTTATGTGCTTAGCATCTGTAGCACAAGGAACTCCACAAATATCACAATATGGATGAGCAAATCCAATCAGTTAGTGAGACAACCTTCGCTATTCTTCAATCAATCTATCCAGCCATTATGGTCATATAATCTTCTTTGGTTTTCAACTTTATTAATTTACATTTGGTGCAATTCACTCCGCGAGGGGTGGATTCCATGGGGGGAAGGGATCTCCCTTGTGGACTGGTCGCTACTGGGGCGTACAGAAAAGGGAAGGGCATCACTCTTTTTTCTTCAAAATTTTAATTTTTCTTTTCTTTTTGTATTTTATTTTTTTAGGAGATGCTGATGTGGCAATAATGTACATCTATTGTAAGAGGATTCTGATGTGATTTAATGCCACCTGGCAGAACGCTAGTCAATATTTTGATGGAATGATCAATTTGCAAAAAATAAAGGCGAAAGCACAATGTGCAATACAATAATATAAAACAAAAAACAAAAGAGCTTTTTAAAAATGCTTCAACCTTAAGAAAATGAGATCATGCCATATAACTCAGTCAAGCTCAAACTCAATTTCAATATAATCATGCTGAACCACCCCGCTTGCAGCCTTCTATATACTCATTTCTAATAAGAAAAAACATTTTACACTCATTGACAGCCTCCATTTTACCTAACTAGTTTCTATGCATAACAGAATGATCAGACAGATGAATTTATCCAGATTTGGGCAATCAATTTAATAAATTTATCAACTCTTGCTGAGGAAGTGCTGAGTTGAATGTTAAATGAAGCTTTCTATAACTGCAGAATGGTGAGATTTGTAGGTTCCCGAGGATGCTCTGGAGTTGCTCATCACTTACATACGCAGATGACCCGGTTATCTTTGTGAATGGGTTTAAAATTTCCGTGAAAGCCGCGTGATGTATTGAAGGAATATGAAGGATGTCGGGCCAATTAGTGCATAAATCTATGTGTGCAGTCCTTTTTCCTTCTAGAGCTTCTGCAGCAAGGAAAATAATTGTTTTTCATGAAACTGAATTTCAGGAGTCCTATTTTCCTCAAACCTATTTAGGAGTGCAAATTCATTATGGAAGGCTAAAATCTGAAATACCAGACCCTTTATTGATGAGGATTAAAGGAAAATTGGCTAGCTGGAAAGCTAGGTTGCTTTCAAATGGAGGGAAACTAGTGCTTATTAAGCATGTGTTATCTACATTCCTTTACAATTACTTTCTGTGCTGAATGTTCCTACGAAAGTTTTAATGGACATTCAGAGACTTTTTCTGATTTTTTTGTGGCAGGATAGGGCTTGGAAAAGTTAAGAAGAAGTGGATAACTGGGGGGAAAGCTAAAAAACCTGTGGAAGATGGAGGTTTGGGGCTTGGAAGTCATCACGAAGTGAAGAAGGCACTGCATAAGAACTTTATATGGAAATTTCTTCATGAGAATTCTTTGTGGGAAATCTTTTTAGAGCTAAATATCTTTTTGATCGGTAGGATCTTCTTGGCAAGATTCAAATCTTTGGGGATCTATTTTGTCACTTTTACAGGAAGTGGTAAGAGGGAGTGTTTAGGTAATCATAGATAGAATGACTAATTTATGGTATGAAGATTGGTCTGGGAATGGTGTTCTGCGAGAAAAGGTTGAAGGGGGTGCAAGAGGAAAAGCTAATGCTTGCTTATGTCAAAACCTGGGATATGGCTAGAATATAGAATTTGCAGACAAATGACTTAGCTAGCCAGCTCAATTTCATGCCTGTTCCCCTGAGAAGTGGTTGAGATATATCATTATGGAGAGCTGACACGGTTGGTTTATTGTCTACTAAATCTGCCTGGGCATGTATTAAGGCTCAGGGTAATGTGGTAAGTTGGCATACTTGGTATGGAATAAAGTATAATCCCAAGAAAATTTCAGTTTTCTTGTGGAAATGTTTCCAGTCCAAATTTACCATTTGATGTTAACATTCAGCAGCTGTTTATTCCTCTAGCATCAAAGTGTGTGTGTCTGTTGTGATATTCCTGCTCTCAAATCAATGGATCACGTTCTTAGTTTTAGTCCACTTGCAAAGTAGATGTTGAGCCACTTTGCTGATTTGTTGGGTATCGGAAGCATTGAAAATCAGTCTTGGCTACAAAGGGCTTTTTTTGTTTTACAAAGCATCAACAGGGTCAAATTTGGTCTTGTGATTGTTCTTTTACAATGACTAATTTCTTGATGTCTTTGGTTGAGAAGATGTGCAGCCAGAATGGAGAATCAGTCGTGGAGTAAGAATAGATTATTAAGGAAAATCAAGGTTTTGCTAGAAGATGTGATCTCCCGAATACCCTCACTCCAAATAATTAGGGATCATAGATCTGTTTTATGGAGACAATTGGGTGTATCATCTACTACATGCAAAAAACCAAAGCCTATTGTTTTAAAACAGCTCGAGCATTCATTCGGTTATGTGAAGCTCAATGTTGATGGGAGTTCACTTGGCGATTTGGGGCCTAGTGGTGCTGGTGGCATTATCCAAAACTAGAATAGAGATTTTATGGCCGCTTTCCCCTCTTTTTATGGATGGGGAGATCTAATACTAGGGCTGCACTCAAAAGCGATCCTGGATGGGTCATACCCCTGTCTTGGATTAAATCATCCTTTTGTGAAAGTAGAATTAGATATGCAATTGATAATTGATTGGCTAAATGGTGGTGGCAAGGTGCACTGGGATCTATTGAATGTTTGGGATGAAATTCTTGAGGCCAAAATGGGTTTATGTGTTGAGTTCCTCTATGTTTTTTGCAAGGTGAACTCATTCACAGATTGTTAGGCCAAGACTGGTGCAGCCAGTAATGCAGCAGAGTATAATGATTGTAATAGCCTTCCTTGGAGAGTTAAAGGATCCATTACTTCAGGAAAAGCAAGATGTCCTTGCCTGAGGTGTAAAAAAGGTGTTGAAGAATGTATATTTTTTTGCTTTTAGTTGTATAGTTCAGTGATGCAGTCGTTTAATGTTCAGAGGGTAGTTTTTTAATAGATGGTTGTTTTCTTTTCTTGGACGTTTTCTTTTTCTCTTCCTAAAATGAGTTGTTTCTGGAATAATAGAAGTGTCAAGTCTTGGGGGTTTGTCCACCCCAGTTTTGGGTTTGGTTTTGTGATTTTTAAATCCCCAAGCTCTTTGTTACAAAAGATATTCCTCTGCCATAACTGAGGGCTCATTAATAAAATTAGGGTACCGCCCTCTTCTCTATATAAACAAAATTGATACAATAAAGTTTGGACCAGGTGTAGGCAAATGATCATAAATTAAAGAGACAAATAAAACCCTGAAGTAGGCAAACGATCATAAATTAAACAAACAAATATAACTTTATTTTCAGACTGGCAGCAAGCGCAAGGCATCGATAACAAAATATTAGGATTAGCATCCTACAACTAGGAAATGAGAATGTAAGTCCAAGTTTATAACCCCAATGGGTGGCATAGTTGTCCAAGGGCAAGCCATATAAACTGGACGTCGAAGGTTCGAAACTACGCACTCACATTCTTGGGGCCATTGGACTAAGGGAATTTCCCTTCAATTGAGGGCCTGTGCACCCCTGGGATTAGTCGGGACTTTGTCCCAAACACCCCGTGCCAATAAAAAAAAAAAAAGTCCATGTTTATGCACAATTACATGCAAAGGAACTATAACAAACGATATTACCTCTAAAGGAGTAAGTGGACATTTTCCATTGATCCTGATTGCTCCAGGACGTATAACTCGACCAGGTTTTGTAAATTTCCCTTTCCAACCTCTTTCCCTTGCTGCCCTCATGTTTGTGCTTTCTTCCTCTCCACCATCAAAGACACAGCAAGAGAAAGCAACCATATCCTGCACATATGAGAATTAATAATAGAACTCACAGTAAAAATTCAATGATAATCTCAACACCAATTGTCATAACAAAACATTTCAAGCCATGACATTTCTATTTAATTGAATCTGACCTCCTCAAAACGAAGATGGACAGAAATGTATTTGCCACCATTATTTGCACTGCGTTCCTTCATTCTTGCAACCAAGCTTTCTCCTAGTGTTAATATAGGACTTGAAAACCTTAAAGCTTCATAGTTTGCCATGCATCTAAGCCGTTGAACAGCTGGAGGAGCATCGAATGACAATCGATTTGCAAAAGGAGAAATCCTTATAACCCTGTTTTATTCAAAAGAAAAAGTTGACACTTCATTTTTATGCAATACTAATTTCATCCTGCATTCTTGAATTAAAAAGGATACACCATTGCCTGCAATACATGAGTATGTGCTAGTGACATGCAATGACATTGACTTTTCCATGTATCAACACCGAACTTGAGATATCAAAGAAGAATTTCAAACCAAAAAATAGATCCAATCCATAGAATACTTCACTGTCATGTGTTATATCATACATTGATTCACGACGAAATAACCACTGCAGAAACAAGTAGCAGATATCTTTTTTTTTTTACACGTAATCAAGAAGTTTTATTCATAATAATAGGCAAAACCCAAGTACACAGGAAGTATACATGAGAAATAACTATCTATAATTTACAACTGAAAAAAGAAAGTCATGGACATTGAGGCCATTACAAACAATAGCCCCCACCCAAGAAAACAATGTTTTAAAGAAAAAAACTTTCAGCTCCTCCATTGTTCTCTCTTGGTTTTCGAAGCTTCTACCATTTCGCTCCCGCCAAATACACTAACAAATACATATAGGGACCATTTTCCATATTGCTGAAACTTGTGCATTTCCTCGAAGGCCTCTCCAGCATGCTAGAAAGTCCACCAATCTGCCGGGCATGACCCATGATAAACCAAGTTCTTAAAAAAAAATAGCCCACAGGGTCCTGGCCACCTTGCAATGTAGAAACAAATGATCAACAGATTCGCCATCTTTCTTACACATATAACACCAGTCCAATACCATTAATCAACGTCTCCTTAGATTATTTGTGGTGAGAATTTTGTCCAAAGCTGCTGTCCAAACAAAAAAAAGCTGCTTTTGAAGGAGCTTTGGTCTACCAGATGCTCTTCCATGGGAATGAGAGCCTACCCGGGTTCGATAAAACTCTGCAAAATGATTGGACCATGAATTTACCTTTTTTGGAAGGGCTCCAAAACATCCTATCCATCATACCCTTGGCCATACATACTGAATACAAAGCCGCATAGAAATCTGAAATAACCTCCAACTCCCAATCTTGGGCTGCCCTAGTGAAGTCCACATTCCATTGAGTGGAGCCATTAGAAAAAGCCAAAAGGTCCGCTATCGCTGCATCCTTTACTCGTGCTAACTCAAATATAGCGGGGAAGGTGTCTTTGAGACAACGTTTACCACACCATTTATCAAGCCAAAATCTAACGCGAGAGCCATCGCCCACAACAAGATGTGTATGTCTCCTGAAAGTCTCCCAACCCTACCCAATGTAAACCACGTACCTCATTTGAACACCAACGACCCCATGCTTCCCCAACCTGTGCATCAATGACAGACTTCGACGAAGCCCCCCGTTCTTGTTGGTACCACCACAACTATTTACCCAATAAAACTTGGTTAAATTTTGTCAAGTTATGAATACCTAGTCGACCCCCAAAAACTAGAATGCATACCGTGTTCCAATTGGCCAGATGGAACTTGAACTTGTCCCCCAAACCACTCCACAAGAAAGCATGTTGTAACTTCTCAATACGGTTGGCAATCTTTGCTGGGAGTGGGAACAAAGACAAAAATAGGTGGATAGGTTAGAGAGAGTACTTTTAATCAATGTAAGCCTACCACCTTTCGATAAATACAACCTCTTACAAGATGCCAGCCTGCGCTCGACCTTTTCAATCATAAGATTCCAAATCTGCTTTGATTTGAAGGAGGCACCCAATGGTAATCCAAGATACTGGTGAGGTAAAAAAGATACCTTACATCCCAAGAGAGAGGCTAGAGCTGCCACTTCAGGAACATTCCCCACCGGCACCATCTCAAACTTTGACAGATTAACTTTCAAACCCGAAGCGGCTTCGAAACAAAGAAGTAGGACCCTCAAAGATTGGATATGCCTGAGATTGGCTCCACAGAATATAAAAGTGTCATCAGCAAACAGCAAATGAAAAATATTAAGAGAGTCGAAGTTACCATTCCCCACCAAGAAACCGTGGAGAAAACCGCCTTTCACAAGACCTACAATCATCTGACTAAGGGCTTCCATGACAAATAGGAAGAGTAATAGAGATAGTAGATCTCCTTGTCTCAATCCACGAGAGAAGTCAAAGAAGCCCACTGGAGAACCATTCACCTAGATAGAGAATCGAACTGTTGAGATACAAAACTCTATCCATTTCATCCATCTCTCTCCAAAACCACATCTTTCAAGTAAATAGAGCAGAAATTTTCAGTTAATGTGATCATAGTCTTTTTCCATGTCTAATTTGCAGATTAAACCAGGTTCCCAAGATTTGAGACGTCCATCCAACACTTCATTTGCAATTAGAACTGAGTCTAGAATTTGCCTACTTTTGACAAATGCGTTTTGTGGCTTCAAAATTAACTTTTCCATCACTGTACTCAGTCGGTTTGCTAGCACTTTGGAGAGAATCTTATAGACCCTTGTCACAAGGCTAATAGGAAGATAGTAATGAACATCCACTGACCCCACCTTTTTTGGTATTAGTGCTAAGAAGGTGGCATTGAGGCTTTTTTCGAAGCTAGCATAATTATGGAACTCTTGAAAAACCTGCATAAGATCACCCTTGATCACTTCCCAATAGGTTTGGAAGAAACCCATGGTAAAACTGTCAAGGCCAAGGGCTTTATCACTAGACATGCCACGAACAACTTTGCATACTTCTTCTTCTTCAAAGGGCCTCTCCAACCACCTTGCACATTGTTGATCTAAAGCAGAGAAAGTCAACCCATCTGCTAATGGTCTCCAAGATTGTTGTTCGGAAAGGAGATGTTCATAATATTGTACCATGTGCTCCTCAATACTTGGCTGATCCAAAAAAACTGCACCATCAACAATTAAAGTATCTATGGCGTTGTTCCTCCGACGCGAATTAGCCACCCTGTGAAAGAACTTTGTGCATCTATCTCCCTCCTTAAAACATAAAGCCTGAGATTTCTATCTCCAAGAGGTCTTTTCCATTAGTAATACTCATTCAAGATCTGTAACTGCCTGCCTCTTGCGAGCTTTTTCAGCTTCATTAAGAGTTCTTGCCTCCACCTCACCCTCTAGGCCCTATAACTCCTCATTAAGGGAACGTCAATGTAATAGAATATTGCCAAACACTTGTTCATTCCATAACTTCAAGTCAAATTTCAGCGCTTTTAGTTTCCTCACCAGAATGTAGCTTGGAGATCCTTGGAACTCATACGAAGACTACCATTGCCTGACCCTGTCTACAAAACCGTCAAATTTAAGCCACATATTTTCGAATTTGAAATACTTCTGCTTCCTTGGATGCCTCCACAATCCAAAAGGATAGGGAAGGGTCAGAACAAACTCTAGGTAATCATCTTTGAATTACATCAAGAAAATGTAATTCCCATTCTGAAGTTAACAAAAATCTATCGATTCTCGACCAAGAAGGGAGTTCTCGAGTGTTGGACCAAGTATATGAGCCTCCCGTTAGTGGAATATCCATGAGCTCCTATTCTGAAATGAAATCAGAGAATTCCCTCATAGCAGGAGTGATGTGGGATGTACCTAACCGTTCACTCGGGAAGCGAGATACATTGAAGTCTCTCCCTATACAACTTGGTAATTCCCACCAACTAAGGATTCCATCCAATTCTTTCCACAGTAAGTTTTTCTGAGTCAATATTAGGACCTAGACACTTGGAAATGCCTAACGGAACCCATCTTCTACATTTACAAAGGAGCACGCCCCCAGCAAGAACTTCGCTCCCCTCCTTCGTTCATATCCCACGTAAGCCTCTTGAGTTCTCTCTCTTTTTTTGTCCAAAGCTTGTGAGGGACCAGCTTGTAACACCAAAAATTCACCTTCAAAACCGACACGTGTAATCCCAACAAAATATTTTATCTCCATGGCTTTTTGGATTTCCCAATCTGAGACCCTCAAATGAAAAGAGTTCAATAGAGTGGGTTCTATCCCCTCAACAGGGCACCTACCCCTCACTGCATCCTTCCCTCCTTTGATCATTATCTCCACTCCACTTGTAGACTCACAAACTACCAAAATCCCGTCCATTGCACTGTCCTCTGAGTTACGAAGCCTTCCCGCACTGTGATGGTCCTCCAAAGTGAGTTTCAAGACAGCTAAAGATGGTTCCAGTGCCATACACAGTATCTGGGCAATTGAAGACATCAGGGAAGGCCCAGAAGTCACCACCGGCAAGTTCTGTGACTCTTCACAGTGATTCAACCCACCCAACAGTTCACCAATCCTCTCCTCTATAGCCTTTTGCGGGATCGTAGCTTCCGGCTCCATACACAGTATCTAGGCAATTGAAGACAATAGGAAGGCCCAGAAGTCACCGCCGACAAGTTATGTGACTCTTCACAGTGATTCAACCCACCCAACAGTTCACCCATCCTCTCCTCTATAGCCTCTTGCAGGATCGTAGCTTCCAAAGACGGATCTCTTTAAACACACAAATGATAAGTAATGGAAGGATCTCCAACATTCGGTATTCATCAATCAATTGTTACTTACCATTGATAAGGTAGTATTCAGGTTAGAGTTTACAATTTTTTTTTTTTTTTATAAGTAAACGATTATATTGATATAGTTAGAGTTTACAAAATTAAAACTAAACAGAAACTATTTATATAGCTATTACTTGGATTGACTACAATCATACAGTTCCAAGCACTAGAAAGTTGAAGCCTCTGCTGCATGTTGAGTATGTCATCTTGATTGGATGAATACAACAATATTAGCTCTTCCCCAGTAGACTCCTTAGTGGGGATTAATTAAGTACGACTTACTTCCAAAAAAATAAAAGAAAATCTTACCTAAATATATAAAACTCAGTAGTTCACGCACTAAATTAGGTAATCACCACATAACACGGCCTCGTATCTGAGTAGTTCAAACCCTAAATTGGCATATCTGAATTGTATGTTTTGTTTGAATATTTGCTGCTTGATTATTTTAGTGTTGACTTCCTGTACGTGTTGATTTGAGAGAAAACCTTCCATATTGGATTCATTAAGAAATTCATATAAAATAAAAACCTGCCTACTTGGGACTGCTGTGCGATTCTGCCAAGTCCCTATAGATGGAAATATTACCTTAGCTGCAATTGGGGAAAAAGGGAGACTCCTAGAAGATTTACATACATGAATGCCAAGCCCCATTAAGCTTATTTTTAGAGATTTTGCCTATTCTTATGATCGATAAAATTCTGTAAAGGAAATTCACATTCAATCAAATAATCTCTTATGATCAATAAAGCAAATTCATATTCAAATAAGGCAACTAAAGCTTTTATCTATTCTTAATATCTCATGATCAATAAAATTTTGCTTACCAATAAAAATATTAATGGTTGGTGATGAGTCGTGTCAGGTTTAACACATTAGGATGCATATAAAAATTCAAATGCTTACTAAATTGGAAGCAAGCCAACCCACTGAGTATGATGTAAACATCAATGTGCAAGTGAGTTATTTCCTTCGATAATACAATGGTCAATTAAAGGAAACCAGATTGGGTTTCATTAAAAAAAACATCTATAAAAAGGAATTCAAACCTTTGCATGAGTAAAAAGGGGTTTGCTAGTAATGTTTACGAATATTTTTCTTCTGTTGCAGAAGAAGTGTTGACATTTAGCAAGTGAGAAAGCAAGATAAGTACGTATGATCATAACCAGCCTTTCTTTAAAATGTGAATGCAATGTTCTAAAAATTGTTCCATGTATTAAGATGTTATATAGCCTTCCTTTGGTAACCCTCTTTATGCATGCAATACTATGTAAAAAAAGTATGAACGTAAATGATTTTATATGCATGCTTCCTCTATGTGAAATGCAACGAAAACATTATGAATACTTATGATACCTTGTGAAAACCAGATGAAAACAAAGAAAACACATCAAAAGAAAAGAAAAAGGATGTAAATATGAATGCATGGGCAGGTTTTGAAATATTCTCTTGGTCTAATGATTGATGTGCAGTGGCACCGGAACGATAGGGGTGTGAGCCACAATCTTGTATGGTCTGCTGGAATGGTTCATCCAAGTGAACCTAGTTTATCGAGAGATGTCCATATCAGAGAGGTAGTTCCACCTTTGGCCATCAGAACAAAACCCGGCCCTTGTGATCACCAGCACTTATACACAGGGTGTAAATGTGTGTTGGCCACTCGTGATTAAAGCAAAAGGTTTGTGATATAATAAATGATCTTAACCCCAAGTGGTGAAGGCCTTGTTCTTGGGGTATCACTCCCTTCAAAGTCCAAGATTCAACTCCTCACGGATGCAGACAATCCTTTGGGACCACACCCCTGGTGAAAAGCCAACGATTTAACCAGTTCCGTGTAGGGAAACTTCCGAGGGTGCATTGCACTAAACCGGGGTTTACTCTACAGGGGTGGGTCCAAAGGGCCCTGCTTTGGAGAGGTTCCCTAACATAAAAAATATATATATAATAAATGATCTTATAAAATACTTATATTTTTTTTTCTTGATAGGTGGGAAAGCTTATAAAATACTTATATGTTAATTGAAAATAAACTTATTCTAATCTCATTTAATGTATGATGTGATTACTTACGAAGAATTTGACTTATTTTACTTTTATGTTTTCAATTTCCCGGGTACTGATGATGAGGATGAGATGGCAGGCCAAACTTTCTACTTATCAAAAAAAAAAAAAAGTTTTGGAGCCCATGAGTTAGTCAAGCTATAATAAGTGATTGACACATAGTTGTCAGGATTTGATTATGATATTATTACAGATATTTTGATAGTTTAATCTTAATTGAGTTGCTAAATCATATAACATGTTTTTAGCAGGTGCGGTTTGGATAGTGAGATGAGATGAGATGGTTTTAAATGAAAGTTGAAAGTTGAATAAAATATTATTAGAATATTATTTTTCAATATTATTATTGTTTTGGGATTTGAAAAAGTTGAATTGTTTATTATATTTTGTGTAGAAATTTGAGAAAATTGTAATGATAAGATGAGATGAGATGAAATACTTTCACTATCCAAACGGAGAGTTTTTAGTTATGTTTGAGGTATTTTAATTATTGATCCTTTTTTTTTATTGGATTGTAATTATTGATGCCTTATACTTGGTGCTATATGATGTTATGACCAAACCCTAATGGAAGGAGGTGTTACAAGTTTGGTACCAAAACTCAAGTTTAAGAGAATATTTAGACTCACATTAAGAGGGGAGAAAAGACTTTTTAGGACAAGGGTGTGCCCTGGCATGCTTTAAAGTTCGTATAGGACTCATATGCGTTATTTTTAAATGTTTGTTTCACTAAAACACACTTCAGAGATGGCACCCACAACCTAGAGTTGGCATATCACAAGGAATCCTCAGACTCTCACTAGAGAACTCAGAAGCCCTTGCTGTCTCGACTACACGCTTCTTTGAGGCCATTGCCAACAATCAAGTCATGGGTGCTAGGAATGCTACGGGGATATCCCCCAACCTTTGATGGAAAGTCTGATGTTATGGATGTCGAGAAATGGATTGGGTCGATGGAGAAAATACTCACGGTGATCAATTGCATAGATGAGAAAAAGGTGGAGTTTAGCGCCTCAATCTCGCTGATGTGGCTAATATGTGGTGGACTTCCACAAGAGAGCTGTCAATAGGAGGTGGGTGGAGAACTACCAATTACTTGGGCGCAAGGTTCAAGCAGCCTTTCTTTACCACTTCTTCACCTAGGCTGTTGGAGAGGCCAATGCCCAAGAGTTTGCTGATTTGAAGCAGGGGCAAATAACTATGCAGTAATATGTCCCAAAGTTTATTGAGCTTTCACGCTTTTCCACATACCTGATTCTATGAGTCTTTGAAGACACAGAAGTATGAGGGGGACTGAATCAGAGGATTTTCAACAGAATCATCACACTCAAGATAAGGAACTTTGCTTAATTCGACGATAGGGCGGTTATCACAGGAGAGAATCTTCAGGTGAGTGCTGACCAGTATAATCAAAAGTAACTGGGCAGTGTGTAGCAATTTTTCTTTTGATAAGTAGGAATCTTTATTGAATAGAATGAAACTAGGCAATGTGTAGCAATTACTCAAGCATGTTTGAGTGGAAGACCTTAATGTGCTTTGTCTATTGCTACGCCAGTGGGAGAGCATTTTATTTGCAATTCTGTACTTGGGGATTATCTAAAAGAAGCTCAAGGGAAAACTCTTCCCATCAACCTGATTGTGTTTGGCATGGTTGGATTTGATATGATTTTGGGTATGGATTGGTTATCCCGGCATTAGTTGTAAGGCTTTAATTACAATGATAATAATAAGGATATTTTGTTAGTTTTAGCTTAATTGAGTTTGCTACATTTGATAATGTGTTTTCAATAAGAATTTAAGTTTAGTTCGAAGAATTCAAATTTATGGATCTCTTTATCTAGTGCTATTTAATGTTATAAGGTGGCATCCCTATGGGAAGGGGGTGTTACGTACACCAAC
Source organism: Cyclocarya paliurus (assembly GCA_029856935.1). Classification (NCBI taxonomy): domain Eukaryota; kingdom Viridiplantae; phylum Streptophyta; class Magnoliopsida; order Fagales; family Juglandaceae; genus Cyclocarya; species Cyclocarya paliurus. Next base: position 13,999,860 of record CM056945.1, on the reverse strand, counting down.
AGCATACATATACAACTCAGAAAATCATATTCTTTTAATACTAATATAGGAAACGATAAAGTTCCATTGTTTAAACAACCTTTCAGCAATAATAAAAAAAAAAAGCGAGTAGAGAGAAAGTTCAATATTTTAACTCACTTTTCTTCAAGTAACCTTGGGAGCACAGCATCTCTATAATACTGAATGGGCGACCAAGCTTTTATTCTGAAGTTGTAAACATTGCTCATGTTCTGGTCAAACCGTTCCATTATGTATGTTGGAACCTTGTTAACCACTCGTACATCATTTTCCAGGTTACTGATGAAATAATCTTCATCATAAATGTCTCTGAATTTGCTGTTCAGGGAAAAGCTAAAGTATAAGATAGGTTACATTCGAATATTAAAACAAAATGTAAAATGGAACCATAGAAGTCCTGATGAACAAACCGTGATATTTTTTTTTTTTATAAGTCAACGATTATATTGATATGAATAGGCATAGCCCAAGTGCACAAGATGGTATAAAAAACTGTGATATTGAATGGATGACTTAACAATATGTAGTGAGCACAATCGTCATGAACTGTGCAAAACCAAAAATTTAATGACTACTCTCATCCACAAACTGTTCAAAAACCCAAAAAACAATCTTCACCAGCCCTTTAGATATGAAATGAGAAAATAAAAAGTTCAGAAGTTTTTCAACTCTTCGAATTCATTAATCCAATGGATTACCAAGGACAAATCCATCTGTAGATTCATAGAGTATGTCACAATAGTAAGAGTCATGCTATAACATTTGTCAAAATGGGCAAGCAAAAGCACAGAAAAGGAATTGCAAAATTCACATCTCACTATATATTTAACTGTAAAGAGCTGCTAGACTCGTAAAGTAGTTTACATTGCACAAAATCACTCCTTATAAAAACCAAAAAAAATGAAGGATTGCACAAAATAGCTAAAATATACCAACACTTCATTCTTATCATTATACTATCATTAACCATGTACAATTAAAGCCACCAACTTAAAATAATATCCAACATAGGGATTACATTATCACCAATGAAACAAGTCACATGACAATACTATGCATCATAAATGGTATTGAATTCTAATCAATATACCTTGCCATCCTCTCACACAGTCTTTTTGTCTGTTTGGGTAATGCAATGGGATTTAACAGAAAGTTGTTCTTTGACTCTAGGATTTTTTATTTCCATCGTGAGAATGATAAGTGTGCGGATTACAGAGAAAATTCGTAAGGTTGTTAAGTTCATCACTGTGATTGTTTTTGCAGTGGATGGGTAGGCCACTGTGGTGATTGCTTGTGGTGCGTTGGTTGGTCCGTCAGATTTTTACAAGTTTAGACGTAATGGGAATCAGGTGTTGCTTGCCCAGCATCGCCATAACAATTATGGCTGCTTTTTGACATTGTCTGAGTATGGGAAAGAGGTGAGGCATGGTTTTACCGCCATTCAGGAAGGTTTGAAGGGTGAGGGCTGAAGGCGTTTTGCTGCAATGTTGAAAGAGGTAGCTTCCATGTCCTCTATTTCAGGAGGGAAAAACAAAGTAGTTTCTCAGGGGGGGCTTATCTCCTCATGCTCAAGCAGTGTTGGGCCCAAAGGGATCGTTTGCGGAGGTACTGAAGAAGCCAGTCAACGAGGCTAATTCCTTTCACCAGGAAGGACATTTCTTTTTGGCTTTGCAAAAGCCGGTTTATAATAGTTCTCATCTAAATCAAGGTGATTGTGATGGTGTAGTTGGATCAAAAGGTCCTTTTGAGGGTGGGCATGAATAATATGGGCAGTAAGTCTGGTAAGCTCTGGCTAGGCAACAGTAAGGAGGGAGGTGACGATTGGTCTCCCTAAGTGTTGCAGACCTTCAGAGTAGTTGAAGTGTCGCTCTGGGATATACAGGCTGAATTGATGAAAGTGAAGTACTTTTCTGGTAATTTGCCCAAAATAATTGACACGGGCTTGGAGCTTATCATGGGCTTGGGTTGAATGGGCTGTGCTGGGTGCTCTAGTAGTTGTAATAGAGATTTTGAGTGGAGGGGATTTCAGTAGTTGTAACTGAATCTTGTTGATCTTCGTATGAGTGGAGGGGATTTCACATGGTCTAATGGGAGGTCATGGTCGAGACTGGACAGATTTTTGGTTTCCTCTTCTTGGGAGGTCCATTTTCCTAATTTATGTCAGAAATAGCTTCCAAGACTATGTTCTTATCACTTTCCTATTCTTTTGGACTGTGGGGGTATTAATGGAGGGCATAGATATTTGAAATTTAAAAATCTGTGGTTGAAGGAAGAGGGTTTTGTGAATAGGGTGAGGGCTTGGTGGTCGTCATATCAGTTTTTGGTTCCCCAAGTTTTGTTCCAACTAGAAAACTTAAAGCCTTAAAAATTGATTTAAAAATTTGGAATGCGGAAGTATTTGGGAATTTGGATAAATAGAGGAAGACTCTTTTTGAACAGCTGCAATCATCGGAGGATAGGGAGGTGATGGCTGGAATTTTGGAGAAAGATAAGAGTGAGAAAATGTGAGGTGGTTGCTGAACTAGAGAAGATTTCTTTATTGGAGATCTCATGGAGGCAAAAATCTCGGGTTCTCTGGCTGGGAAGGATAATTGCACTAAATTTTTTCATCGTATTGCGAACTCTCATCGCAGAAATAACGCCATTGAACAACTTCGAACTGGGGATACTATTATTTCAAATCCTTTGGATATTAAGGATCACATTGTTACTTTTTATGAGAAGCTTTTCCAGGAGGATTTCTCTTGGAGACCCAAACTTGATGGGCTGGTTTTTGGGCATGTTGACCAGCACTTTGTGGACTGGTTGGAGAGACCTTTTGAGGAAGAGGAGATTCTTGATGTGGTTAGAGGGATGGTGCGTGCGGAAGCCCTGGGTCCAGATGGTTTTTCTATGGCTTTCTTCCAAGATTGTTGGGATATTGTGAGAGAGGATATTATGAAGGTTTGTATCGAGTTTCATATGTACATGAAATTTGAGAAAAGCCTTAATGCCACCTTTATTGCCCTTATTCCCAAAAAAGTGGGGGCTGTGGAGATGAAGAATTTCCGTCCTATAAGTCTGGTCAATGGGGTCTATAAGATCATTTCGAATGTTCTTGCCAATCGTAGGAGTGTGGTGATCGAAAAGATCATTTCAAAAAATGAAAATGCATTCATTAGGGTGAGACAAATTATTGATTTAGTTTTAGCTGCTAATGAATGTTTGGAAAGCAGACTTAGAGAGGGACTTCCTAGCATTCTTGTTAAGCTGGACATGGAAAAGGCTTTTGATCATGTCAACTGGGAATTTCTTTTATATTTAATGGGGAGACATGGCTTTGGAGAGAAATGGTGTGCCTGGATCAGACATTGTATCTCTAAGGTCAGATTTTTTATCTTGGTGAATGGTTCCCCGGCTGGATTTTTCACTAGTTCTCGAGGCTTTAGACAAGGGGATCCCTTGTCTCCTTTTCTCTTTATTATTGCTTTGAGTAGTATGATTGATGCAGCTGTGGAAGGGAATTTCATGTCGGGTTTTTTGGTGGGAGGAGTCTCTCGTGGTAGTATCAAGGTCTCACATCTTTTGTTTGCTGATGATTCTCTTATTTTCAGCGACCCTAATCATGACCATCTTTGATCGTTGAGAACTCTTTCATTATGCTTTGAAGCTGTTTCTGGGCTTAGAGTCAACTTTTCTAAGTCAAAAATTGTTCCAGTGGGTCCTGTCTCGAATACTAGGGACTTGGCAAACATTTTGGGTTGTAAGATCTCCCCTTGGGTGCCCCTTATAAATCTTTATCGATTTGGGATGGTGTGATTCAGAAAATAGAAAGTAGGTTGTCGGGTGGAAAAGAATCTATTTATCCAAAGGGAGAATAATTACTTTGATTAAAAGTACGTTGTCCAATCTTCCAACATATTTTCTTTCCCTTTTTCCTTTGCCTGTTAGGGTGGCTAGTAGAATACTTCCATTATTTTTTTGTGGGTGGTCTTGGGGATGACAGGAAGCTCTATCTTGCAAGTTGGAATAAAGTTTGTTCATCAATTACTTGCAGGGGTTTGGGGATCCGTAATTTGAGGCTTTTTAATAAAGCCCTTCTTGGTAAGTGGCTTTGGAAATATCAATTAGAGAGGTATGCGTTATGGAAAAATATTATTGATGCTAAATATGGGGGAGGGCTTGGGGGAGTTGGTGTTCTAATGAAGTTAGAAGTGTGTATGGTGTGGGCTTGTGGAAGTACATGCGGAATGGGTGCGGGGAATTTTCTAACCACGTTTTGTTTAAGGTTGGAGGAGGAGATAGGATTCACTTTTGGCATGATCTTTGGTGTGAGGATTTGGCACTCAAGAATGCTTTTCCTTCCCTTTTAAGAATGGCAAGGGATAAAGACGTCACTATAGCTGATTCTGTATCATTTTCCAATAATATTCCTCAATGGAATGTTAGATTTATTAGAGATGTTCATGATTGGGAAGTGTCAATTGTTACTGTCTTTTTCAGTAGATTGTATGACATAAAAATGGTGCAGGGAGGAGATGATAGAATGTTGTGGCAACATGCTGGAAATTCAATTTTTTTTGTTTGTTCTTATTATAAGGTGTTGACATGCCATTGTGTCAACCAATTCCCTTGGAAGTGTATTTGGAGATCCAAGGCTCCGACTAAAGTTGCTTTTTTCTGCTGGTTGGTGTCACTAGGGAAGATCTTGACAATGGATAATTTGGAAGATGATTCCTCTATGCTTAATGTGGTGCTTATGGCTAGAAAGAAATGTACAGATGATGGAAGGTGAGACGTGGTTGAAGGTGGAATCAAAAACTTTTGATTTTACGAAAGAGGGAGGAAATAGCTTTCACATCTCTGAACGTAGGAAAATGATGGCTAAGTTCATGTGTATAGGCAGGACATCAGTTTCGTGGGTGGCAAAAGGAATAGAGGATTGTTTAGAACTCAACTGTCATGAAGGATTCTTCAAGGAGCTAAGGATGGATAATGGAGTTCTCATTATTCAACATCATATTAACGCAAGGGGCAGATTTTTGCAACTCTCAAAATTTCGAAATGGAAGGAGGAAAAGTTTGTTGGTGATTCTGGAAGGTGCAAATGGCATTGGATGGAAATGTTTTCTACAATCCATTCGAAGCATTACTAGGTCCAAAGCTGCTATTCTTAAGCATGCAAACAGAGGGGAGTTCGCCGATGGAAAGACAGTAGGAAGACCTTCCTCGATCAAAGGTGCCTCGTCCGCTTCGGTGTTGAGATCACCGGCGGGTAGTCCAGCCGAGAGTAGCTCCGCAGCGGAAGGAAAGGGTAAGACACTTGTAGGGGACAAAGGCTGTCAAGTGACATTGGGAGAAGTGGGGGGGTCTTGTGGGCTGTCAAAGCTCAATTGATAGGAGTTATGGAGTATGTGAGTGGTCTCATGACTAAAGTGGATAAGAGGCAGGACCTAGTCATGGGTTTGGGTGATGGGTCGAAAACGGACAAGGGGGGCAGGGGGTAGATCCTATTGGTTTGAAGGCCTCAAGTGCGCCGGCAAAGGGCGTTTTGACCCCGTCACAGATAGGGTCAGTGGACACTGGCATCACTGTTCTCGCCGGTGTCACTCAGGACATCGGTAGCTTGTCGTCTAACTGCCCTCAATCACCAGTTGCCAACGGGGTTGATACTTTTTCAGTTGAAGATGGGTGTCCTTCCAGGATCTTGAGTACTTTGGAAGATGAAAATGGGGTGACAGAAGGTACTACTTCCCCTACCTGTTCTATGATTTTTGAGGGAGCAGTAGGGTCTGATAAAGTGGCACAGAAATGATCATCAGGGGGTGGAGCACATACAAGCATTGTCCTCGTCAATGGAGGGGAGGAACCCTTAATGGTGACAGCAACAATGGACAGCAACATTTTAGCTATTAAGGAGGTTCGAGATTTGAATGCAGGATATGGTGGGGGGAAAATTATGGGTTTGTCATTGGTGCCTTGTGAGGTGGAATGTCTAGGGTCGGGAGTGCAATTGGGTACAGTGTCCTGGGATTATGTTGTTCCCCTGGTTTCTCTCCCTCCAATAAACAATATACCAGGTTCACCATCGGATTGGGTTCTGCCTAAGGTTAACGAGATTCAGCATATCGTGTGGCTCTCACATGGAGGATGTGAAGACCAATTTAAAGCACTACTCACTACGATAGAGGCGAGACACTCGCTTGAAACCAAATTGAGTTTTAAGAAAAGTGGGAGTTAAAGCGTCTTTCTTGGGCAATTAACTACGACACTAAGAGTGGTAGCTCAAGTCGAGGGAAGACTAAAGGGAGGGCATCATGAAGACATTCTCGTAGAGGGAGTTTCAAAGGGAGTATTAGTCTTACGGGAAATAAGGGGTTGGGGAGGTGTGTTTTTATTCCAATTCAGGGTTGGTGTATTTTGGGTAGTTTTTCACAAGCTTTTTGGGTCTTTAGGAGCTCTCTAGTATGGGCTAAGTGTTTTCTTATATACATCCAGTGTACTTGGTTACTCCTCTTGATATATATAATATTTTTACTTATCAAAAAAAAAAAGGAATGTACGCTGTTTTGATGACAGAGAACGTTTGTTGGGAGAATTAGAGAGTTTTTCTTTCGAACTCGTTGCTTTTGGGCGAAAACTCTTGTACTAAATGGGGATATTTTAAATGCTTCTTTTTTAGGTTGTATTTAGGTAATGAGATGATCTCAGATGATCTATGAATACTAGTGAAAAAGTGGTAAAAATTAATGAAAAAACATTGAATAGTAATGAATAGTAGTAAAAAGTAGGTGAAAAGTAATGATAAAATATTGAATAGTAGTCTACCCAAACACAGCATTAGCCTTTGCTAGTTCCTAGTTCATAGCTTGTATTTAGGTGTTTCCATTTGTATACTTCCTGTGTACTTGGGTTATGCCTAACTACTTGCATTAATAAAATCTCTTTTTACTTATAAAAAAAAATACTGCCCATAGATAAGTGAATCAAAGAATGAGAGTTTTAAGTAATATTAACAAAAACTGAAGAATAACTTCCAATGCATTAAAGAAACCACAATACACATGCAGCAGATGAATAGTCTTCAGTTTTCTTCCTTTTTGTTTTTGGAGGGGGGAGGGGAAGGGGGAACTAGCACATTGCATTTTAGAGGATCAAATAAAGGCGTTAAACATTAAAGCAAAATATATCAATTCTGTTATGAGATTTTTCAGCCCATGAAGTGAATTTCAGAGTCCAAAATAAATTCTGAGACATAAGTTACATGACCTTTTAAATATGCCTTTATAAATGTGCTTGGCAGTTTATATTCAGTAATAAGGTAATAAATAACCATGTCCATCATGATGCTGTTATTCGAGTGCATTCTTAAAGTATTGACCAAATGAAAATCTATACAACATATACCACATGATAACAACATACTTGGACCATTTGACTGCTTACTGGAACCCAATTCATCAAAGTACCTAATAAAGAATGATATAGTGGTTGCATATTCAATTTTTAATCCAATTCCATTCAAAATTTAGATTTATGTATGAAAAATTATACTTATGATTACTACAACTGCATATCAGGCACCCAGTACACACAAGCGAACATCAAAGAAACATAATTGCTGACAAACCTAGGATCTCTCCAAATGCTATGAAAATGAAAATTGGGGATTACAAGGGTTGCATTAAGGTATCCTGCCACAGCAACTGCATTGCATATCTACAAAGAATCAACAACCATGTAGAGAAATGAGTCAGAATGATTGTCAAATAAGCAGTCCTTATATAAAGAAGCAAAAATGGAGTAAAACTAACCGACGTCCTTTGCTGATTCAGGCCACCATTCGCCTCAACATAAATGTAACCATTTGTATCAGGTAAACCTATAATAATGTACACAACAACCACAGATTCAGATTTGAAAATTGTATCCAGCTAATAGGACTGCTTTACTCATGCATATATACTTTTATGCAAACATACATGATATATGTAAGCATATTGTAAATATTGAAGAGGCAGGGGATAGAAAAGAATACAGGATTTGTATAAATATATCCAGGGAAGTTGGTATGATCAAGACAAGATGATCTGCTGTCTTTTACTTTTTTTATTTTCATAGAGTGATAACAGGTACAGTTGATGGAGTTTTTCTTTCTGACTTTTCTGTGGGTATGGAATCTTGTGGTACTTACCATCTCTCACCTATTGTTTGCCAATGATACTCTGATATTTGGCAGGGTGAATCAGGGATACATCTACTCTTTGAGGACCCTTTTCTAGTTTTTTTATGCTTGGAAGCTGCCTCTGAGTTGAAAGAATTTGGCCAAGTTAGAGCTGATTCTTGTAGGAAATATCTCTAATGTGAAAAGTCCAGCTAGCATATTGGGGTGCATGGTATCTTCTTTGCCTATGATACATCTCGGTCTTCCTTTAAAAGCCTCATTTAAGGCCATGTCTATTGGGGATGGCGTGATTGAAAAGATTGAATGCAAATTGACTGGTTGGAAGAGGATGTATTTGTCTAAAGGACGCAGAATAACCTTGATCACGAGTATTCTCTCCAATTTGCCTACACACTTCCTATCCATGTTCCCCTCCCCTACTAGTGTGACCAATCGAATAGAGAAACTATAAGATCTTTTTTATGGGGTGGGCTAGGACCGCTAGGTAATGAGTTCAGCTATTATTTAGTAAATTGGGCTAAGGTGTGCTCTACACTTTCTGATAGAGGTTTGGAAATTAGAAATTTCCTTTTGTTTAATCATGCCTCAGGGAAGTGGCTTTGGCATTACCAACATGAGTGAGAGGCCTTGTGAAAATACGTGATGGATTCCAAGCTTCATTGTGACTGGATAAAGTGGTGTTTGAATAAGGTACATGAGTCAGAGAGTGGGATTGTGGAAAAATAGCAGAAGGGGATGGGAGGCTTTTTCCAGTCAGACTAGACTTGAGGTTGAAGATGGCTATATGATTAGATTTTTGGCACGACTTATGGTGTGGAGACAAGGCCCTCAAGGAAGATTTCTTAGAGATGTATAGTATTGCATGAGTGCATGAAGCTTTAGTGGCAGACCTACAGGAATTCTCTAGCGGTGCCACCTAATGGAATGTCAGTTTCTTTTTTTTGATAAATAAGATGTAAATTTTATTGATACGAATGAAATAGGCAAAGCCCGTGTACACAACAAGTATACAAAAGAACATCTAAATACATTCTAGGATCCATGAATGTCAGTTTCTTTAGAGCAGCCCATGATCTTAAGGTAGATACCTTCACAAAATTTTCCAACTTCTTGTGCTCTACAAGATTTTTTTTTTTTTTTATCAGTTCTTGTGCTCTATGAGATTATCACTAGGAGCTGTAGGTAGAACACATTAGAACCCGTCCAAGAAAAAGAAGTTAACAGTTTGTTCTTTCTATCAAATCCTTATACCTCATGATAGAAACTCTTTCCCTTGGAGGAGTATTTGATGAGCTAGGTTGCCTCTAATACTAGCTTTTTTCGCTTGGACAACCTCCTTACAAAAGATCCTCACCATGGATAACCTAAGGAAGTGCCATATCATAGTGGCTGAATCCTGCTGTATGTGCAGAAATAGCATGGAATTTGTAGACCACCTCATTCCCACTATGAGGTGGCAAGAGCCTTATAGAATGACTTTCTTGATAAAGTTGGGGTGGGTTCAGTTATGCTAGGAAGGTTAGCAGTCCTAGCAGAACTCTTTGCAAACTGTAGAGAGTTATATGGCAGACCACAAACTGCAGCAATGTTGAAGATTGCTCCTATCTGTGTAATGTGGTGCATTTGGAGGGAAATGAACCATAGAAATTTTGAAGACCGCTAGCGGACAGTGGAAAAGCTTGAGTTTTTGTTCTTCACTACTCTACTTCTCTGAGCAGCCGCTATAGGTTTGAATGTGATGAGTCATCATGATTAACTTATATCTTTCTCTTTTTCTAATCAAGTGTTCCTCTTGCATACATCCTGTGTAGTTTGCTTCTGCTTTTGCATTTTTCAATAAAATTTAAAAAAAAAAAAAATCCGCATCCGAAAGTGTTTTCGGTTCTAATAATAATATGAGGTTCTGTTTACTGATACAACTAAAAATAAATAAAACAAAGGTCTGTCCAAGATGGAAGTCAAAACGGTTGCAATAGCAGAAGCAATAATGATAGCAAATGACAGTGGGTTATGCCGCCAATAGTGCTAATGAGAGCAGTGCAATAGCAAAAGTTTGAACCAACCATGACGGGTTGGTGTATGGAGACAATATTCATACAGTGTGATGGTGGGTAGCAATCATATAAACAAAATTCTTGCATCCACAAACAGTTGCATTCTGAATTTCTGATAGACAATGGATGCTTGAAATTTCTTTTTATATCAGGCTTGTAATATTCACTTCAAAAAGATCACGTGAAAACAGTGAATAAAAGCAATATGAGAACAAGAAAGTGCATTGATATTTCTCAAATTGAAGAGATTAGTTAGCAAAAAAGATTGAAGATATGGAAAGTTGAACATATCACCAAAGGCAGCACTAACAACCAGAACTGGTCAACTTTAAATATGATATAGAACGGCTATAGAAGTATACCGCTTTTTAATAAAATTCTTATTTACTGATAAAAAAAAAAAAAAAAAGTATACTGCTTTTTATCAATCAAGTAAAAAATGAAAGCCTGTATGCATATAAATTTAGCAAGGAAAGATAATCATGAACTCTCCAGAGTAAAATACATGTTCCATACCTCCTAAAGACTTGTTAGTACATGGTCTCCACCCGCCACCTTTATAAGTGTGTTTCCATATAGTTGATATCTAATGAGATGTGATGGCTTATGTCAGCATTAAGTAACACGAGCAATGTATTCTGAAATTGTGAAAAGAATCTATACACTGAGCAATATCTAATAACAACATGGCAAAGAGAGACTGATGTTGATCAGGAATCACCATCAGGTTTTGAAAGCCATTATTCCAGCAATGGATCTTGGTATAGGTCAACATATGGATGAGAACCCCTCAGTAAACGATTAATTGTATGCTTATCCAAATGATCTTGGAATCAAATATAACCATCACCTAAATCTGATAAAAGGAATGCTATGGATGTTTTCTCTCCAGAAATAGCTATATACTCGAGGTATATCTCACTAGATGGAAAAAAAATGGATACATGACTGGACATCAATTACAAGATTACACCGGAATATTATCCTTCAGATTTCCCCGGTTCAGATTCATATTCTAACCCAGCAATCCCAGCCGTAACAGTTTCAAGTGCAGCAATAAAATAAGACATAGGTGTCTCGATTTATATGAAATAAATGAACTCAAAGCTAATAAATGATTCACTAAATTTATTGCGAGCCAAAAACCTTGATGGGTTCCCCTTCCTCTTCTATCCTCAGTACTAGAGATGAACGAATTCCATACGATACAATTGCAACCGTACATGTAATAACTGACCGGAAGCTGTACAATTCTAAGCAATGGGATTAAACAAACAAAGTGTAATGCCGTGTACCAACGGAAAACCAGGAAATCTAACCGGCCCACTTCACAAATCCCAATGATTCACCAGAACTCACCCACAAAACCAATATACAAACCCGACCCACATCTAGCTCCCCATAAATCACTAAATGGTTTAACATACGAAATGGTACCCACATCCAAAAACCCGACAAACGCATCACAATTCAGATTAAATAACAGAAGTAGCATTGAAAACGTACCGCATCGGCGGATGAGTTGTCGGAGTCCATATCGGGTCGGAGCTTGGAATAAAGCTGGGGGCTCCGGTAGACGGAGCCGGGCGGGGGGTGATGGGAGATAACGGGAACGACGTCAAAGGAGACAGAACCCATATAGAGGAGCATACCCGAGATGTAGATGAGAGGGGCAAATAGGAAGATGCCCTGGCGGCGGAGGAGGACGGAGAGGAGCAGCCAGGCGAGGCGCTGTGGCAGTGTGCGACCAGGCTGAAGCTGGGCCGGCCCGAATCTCCCCGCCTTCGACCGGCGGTACCGGGGTGACCTGAGCGGCGACGCGGGCGGGGACGGTGTATTGTGACCACTGCTCGGTAGCCTGTTGTATGCGTGCATCCTTCTCTCTCTACGACGTCGTCATATGATCTGGCTTGCTTGCTCTACCTCTCTCTCTCTCTCTCTCTCTCTCTCTCTCTCTCTCTTCCTCTGACCTTCTGTAAGTTTAGAGAGAGAACAAATGGCAGAGACACAAAGAGAGAAGGGAACGTTTGTATGGTTTGAAAAGAGAGAGAGTTGGGGGTGCACGTGCTGTGAAGACGTGATGGTGTTTGTTTGGAAGGAAAGTATTTTCCTTTTGGGCAGGAAATATGCTGAGAAATGACCTCTCCTATGCATATTGCATTTGCAGACGGTTTTGTCCAGATTTTGTAATTGCATTCTGTTTCATTGAATTTCGCGTCTCATTGTCAATTGGTGGTGATTTTCGAGGTTTAACCCCAAATCTTTTTTTATGTTTTAAGAATTTTAGTTATTTAAATTCCATCAATATTAATTAATTGTTTTTATTTTTTATTTTTTGTATAAAAAGTAGAGAATTTCGAATTTAAATTTTTTTATTTAGAGAATAGAACCACTATCAAGCTATCAAACTTTTGGCATTAATTGTTTGAGCAGTGCTTCTCTGCTATCTGAGTAGCACCACTTCAAGGGACTGCTAGGTCAAATTAGTTTTTTTATTTTTTTTTTATTTTTTTATTCATATTTTTTTATCATTTTAAAATATTTTTAAAAAATATAAAAAAGATATCAATTCATTAATAGATACTTCCTTCACTATTAAATAAAGAAAAAAATTAAAAATAAAATAAAATATATGAGATGTCAAAATGAGAGGATAAATTGAGTGGACAAAGTAACATTTTTCTAATTATTTTTATTTATTGGCCACTCAATGCAAAATTCATTTCATGGTAAATCTCAACATTAAGAATTATAGAAATATTTAGTTAAAAATATTTCTAAATAATAAGTTTGAAAATTAATATAATTTAACGAGATACCTCACATTATGATTAGATTTAAGAATAGTTCATTAAACCCTTCAATTAAATTTTATATCATTAAAAATTTGTAAAATAGTGGTGTATAAATCAGTTTCTTTATAATAATATGGCTTCAAAAGATTTTAACCAAAGTTTTGAGTTACATTTGGGTGAGTTGTTACCATTTTGATTATGGCACTAGAATAAAATATTTCGATGTCAATATGTTTTAGTGTATCATTTTAAAACAATTATTATGTAAATAAGTGTATATAAATATATATATATATACATATATATATATATACATATATATATATATATATAAACCTTAGATTTCGAAATAACTAGAAAACAAATTAACATCTAAGAAATAATTATTTTGATGAATATCAACAAAAACAAGGCAAAACATTTTTGAAATCCTAGCCAAAGGCAAAATTTAAGGATATGTTTGGATCCTAAACTCATCTTAACTCATCTCAACTCATCATTACAATTTTTTTAGATTTCAATACAAAATATAATAAACAATTCAACTTTTTCGAATTCTAAAATAATAATAATAATAAAAATTAATATTCTAACAATATTTTATCATCTCAACTAAACTCAGTTCAACATCCAAACGCAACAATCTTCTCTCCACAATTCACCATTTTTTAATTACAAAGGCAATAAATATTCCCATTAAAGAAAAATTGTCAATTATAGTTTATTCCTATTGAGAATCAATAATTAATCATTTTGTTTGTGGATTTGCTTTGTCAATCTTTTTCACTTATTTTTCCTTTTTATAATTTTCACTTATCAAAAATTCACAAAAATACCTCTCTATCAAAAACATAAAATGAGAGAGATCCAAGTGTCCAACTAACATGTATAGGTTTTAATTTTGAGAATGCCATCACACAAGTATGTCCGATATACTCCAAACAATAGCATCTGATGGTAGCCTGTCACATAGAGCCCCCCCTCTCTCTCTCTCTCTCAAGAAACCATTCGAGATCTAGAGGCCACTGTCACTCTCGTCCTCCTCCTTCCCCCTCCCCTCTCCTTCCCAAGAAACTCTTCAAGATCCAGAGGCCACCAAAACCCACTCCCTCTCTTGATCTCTTGTCCCTCTCTCTCTCCTCCACGAGTCTCATAAGTCACCCTTCCTCCCCCTCCCTCTCTCTCTCTCTCTCTCTCTCTCTCTCTGAGCCAGGCATAACATCTCCACTGTAACCCTCCCTCCCCAGACTCCTCCACTAAACCCCCCTCAATCGATGACTAGATTGCATCCATGACTCATAACTTTCTGATTTTAAAGTCTGATACTTACAAAAAAAAAATACAAAGAAGCAATATTAGCTACTGGGAATCTAACAACAATGCGCATTAGATTATAATCCCTCAATAGGAATCACAAAGACTTAGCTACTGGGAATCACAAAGAACCCTCTTGGACTTTCCATTTATTGTAGTTTATTGTGATGTTGAATGGATAGCAAAAGAGCAAGCTCATCTTGATTGGTGCTATATTATCAAAACTGATCTTGCTTTAAAAAAAAAAATCCTGATAATTGATGGACATCTAGAAACTAATTTTGGTATTTGAAAAATAAGGTTGGAGGTTTTTTCTTACAACATCAATTTCCAGCACAATGGAATGAATCTGTAGGAATGGGCAGCAGTGCAATGGTTTGCAGGGGTGAAGGGCAGTAGTGCGATGGTTCGCATAGGGTGGTGGGCAGTAGTGCGATGGTTCATGCGACTACGGTGGGGTGCACCAATCTGGTCTAGACCTCCTCCACGGGGACCGGAGGTCGTACGCCGTGCGAAGAGCTATGGTGAGAAGGGATTTTCTGTCGAAGTGGTTCATAGGGATTTTCCTTTTTGTCAAAGTGGGTTCCCATAAATTTTGATATTTGCGCTATGGTGCGATGCGGTTTAACAACTTTCTGTGTGCTTAGGTAACATGGCACCTCCTTATTGGCTGTCGATAAAGTCTATTATATAGGATGTGTCATTCCAAAGAGGAACTGTTTAATTTTAGGGCATCAACTTAGGGTAGGGATTGAAAAAAGAATGGGGCTGGAAAAATTATCAATTTGTCCTCACTTTTCAAAAAAATTTCAAAAGTGTCATTTATATCAATTTCGAGCCGAAACACATATTTCAACCAAAATACCATAATCTGACCAACCAAAATGTTTGGAATTTTATCTGGAACGATTCATCCTATTAAGTCGTATCGATTATTGTTCTGACACGAAATTTTTTTGTGGTTCAAGCCATAATGAAATGAAAGTTAAAACATTGATCTTAGTTGAAAAAGATATCCTTCAGACTTCAAACCAAAAAAACAACAAATTATTAACAATATATTTATGTTCAATAATATTTCATTCTTACTATAATTTGTTAGGGCTCGTTTGGTTACACAAACCATCTCATCTTATTTCATCTCATCTAATTATTACAATTTTTTTAAACTCTCACACAAGATACAATAAACAATTTAACTTTTTCAAATCTCAAAATATAGTAACTCGAAACATGGCTAAATTACATCCGTAAATTATTTTTGTTACCTTAGTATTATTTTAGGGCCATGAGATTTTCTAGTTGGATATAAGCCTTGGATTTGTAGATAGCAACCCAAGCCCAAGAGAAGGTCAACCAAGCCCATGTATATTTGGCCACCATAAGAAACCCAAGCCTAAAAGCCCTAGAAACGTATGGCCCATGACCAAAAGCCATTGCTACTAGTGCCATGTGTCATGCATGCATAGCACTATGTACCTGAACGTGATAGTGAGCTAAGGGGGAGAGAGAAAGAGAGAGAGAGAGAGGGAAACATGTTTAGGAAGCCAAGGGAAGGCATGCATGCCAACCCTAGCTTGGTTGCCACATGCCTTGCATGCAAGAGATTTTCTAGAAGAAACGATGAGTAAATGACCTAGAGAAAGCCAAGAGACTTTCAGCCAACTCACACAACACGCCTACACCATGCCATTTGGCAGAAGTTTGAAGTTACAAGATGTATTTGCATAGGGAAGTGGCGCCTAGAGAAGACCAAAGGGATTTCCTCAAGGGATTTGCATAAGGAAGCCCAAGGGACAAAAAGGGGGTTCGGTTTCCTACACCACACGCCCATCCAGGAGTTTTCTTGAGACCTTGCCATTTGTCAAACATGCAAGAAGTTTCTAGAAGGAATCGGAAGGGACAATTATACAAAATGACCAACGTACCCTCATATTTTCAACCATTACACCTTCTTTTCTTTTTAAAGAGTTGGTGACCACATGTCCTTCGGCCACTATACCTAAAGGCACACTCACACACTCCACTTGTCACCATAGGGTAACAAAAGGGATTCTTGAAAAGTGAAAAGTGACCTAGGGAAGGGGGCACTAGGAGATGAAGAATCACCATGGGAATTCGGGAAGGAGGTGGACAGCTAAGGCAAGGCACACACCTCTGCCATGTATCACATGTGCAAAGCTTCACTTTTGGAAGATGAAGAGACATAGAGATCGATTTACTTTTCTACCCTAAGATACATTGCATTTAGACGAGAAAGGACGGGGCATATAGGATAAAAGAATTTGGCCAATGCAAGGGCCACACGCCACAAGCAACCTTTCCACCTTCTCAAAACAATCCAATGATGTGGAAGGGGAAGAGACATTTGGCTAGAGGGAAGAGCGAAAGTACACATGTCCTTCATGCATTAGACCACAAGCAATCAATGAGAGCTTGAGAGGAATTCTATAAAAGAGGAAGAGAGACACACGCCCAAGGGTTCTTCTTTCCTTGCCATTTTCAAAATTTGCTTATGCTCTCATATTCTCCATACCACTTCACACCAACACTTGAAGATTTTTCACATTTCTCTCACTTTCTTTCCAACCAAACAAGAGAGACTACTCTTATCTACACCCAAGAGAGGATCACGGCACTAGCAAGAAGGAAGCTATGGTGAGAATCCCTTATTTTCTGTTTTCTCTTCACACCACTTATGCCTAACTCAAGGAGACGATGAAATCTCCAAAGAGTTCTAGATTTTCGTAAAGCACACATTAGTTCAAGGTTATTTCATCTTAAAATAACCTAGGGTTTTCGAGAAAAGAGAGTGAGTCGAGATTTTGAAGGCTTAGATCCTCCACACAATCAGTCACCCATATGAATTACACACATGTTTAAGATTTAGCCAAGAGTCACACGGATTTTGAAGGGTTTATGTCTAAAAACCCTTAGAACCGAATGGTCTTGAAGTTCCAAGAGCAAGAGACAACCTGAAAACCACACACACTCATGTACACGACTTAGGGGTTTTGAAACCCTTGTGTTTAACGAGTTGTACATCCAATTTACAGCTTGCTATTTATTTTTCTGAATGATTTTTGGAAGTATACAATCAACCTAGTTTGGCTAACATACATATATACTTGTGTAAATCTTTCATTGTTATTATCAACTTTGACTGTTAATCTATGTTTTGCTTGGTAGAATATATTGCTTTGACTTGTATAAGATCATGAGAGAAGTTATGTAATTCGGATCTATGTTGAAAATGCCATGAATCACATGCTTATGTTTCAGTTTTACTTGAGGTTATATTGATGTTTCACATATCATGAAGTTTCAGTTATTGTGATGTTATGTGTTTCAGATTCTTATGATGTTGTCAATGTTGTCATGATTTCATGTATGATTCAACCATGACCATGACTATTGTCTATTATGCTTCAAGTATGGAACATGTTTAAGTGAAATTTCTCTATGTTACATGCCTTTGATGTTTCGGCCAAGGCATATTCTTCTATATTCATGAAGTTGTTTTGACATTTCACATGTCCTATATTATCATGCCATGATTTGAATATGTTATGCTTAATGAGTTCATGTATGACATCTCACATGTCACATGTCTAGCATGAAAAGGAACACGACTTAAGTCTCATGTCACATGCATTTGGGTAAATGGTCTTGTTTTAAAAGAAAAAGAAAAGTGTCTAAAAAGTTTTATCACGACTCCAAATGCTTAGGAGAATGTCCGGGTGGAACTCCTCTATTTACTTTGGAGTGTTTAAGAATGGAATGGTAATCCTTGAGTTGACAAAGAATGTCGGAGCGAGGTAGCAGCTAATGCTAGTGGGTGCCATGACTAAAGCAAATAATTCAATGAAGTACTATCATATTATAATGAATATGAATAAGACGTATTCACCATAGTGTACAAACTGTTGGTAGTGTAGTAACTAGCACGAACACGCGGTGCATAGAGGAGCCATGATGTGTCCACCATGTATTATAAGAACAAGAAAATGAGCTCACATGATACGGATCACTTGATATGATATAATATGATACGATTTGGATCACGTGATTAACAAGATATGAAATTATGTCAAAAGAATGTTTTTTCGAAAAGTCCAAAGAATCTATTACATGTCTTTTGAAAAAGGTCAAGTGTATAAGTCAAGTTTTGGGTCACGTCATGTGTCAAGTACATGTTCATACATGCATTTCACAGTTTGTCATTTGTATGCTTATGTTAATTATTGTATGTTGTGTGCTTACTTGCTAAGATTTCTCGAAATTTCATTGTTGTAGTTTCCACTACCATTTCATACTCGAAATGATAGAAGTTGTGACAAGTATCTCAGACTCCATAGAAACATAAGCCTAGAGGGCTTTCTGATAGATGAAGAGTTCACTGTGAAGACTCGTCACAACTTTACTGCAGATGTTTTAAAGTAGACGACCCCTCTTCTCAGGGAAATATTAGCTAGCATTAGCGAGGTCGAGATTGATGCTACGCTTACCAACCTAATGAAGAACTTAAGTTTTTGGTGGTACATGGATCAAGTGTCAACTTCCTTAAGCGAGCTTCTGAGACTACGGTTGAGGCAAAAGAGATAGCAAAAGACTTAGGACTTTTGGCACCCGAGCCTCAGAAGTCACATGGGATCTTTAGGTGCTTGACTCCAAATGGAGCCGTAGTAATGAAGAGATTGGGAATCTAAAATGTTTGTGATGAAAAGACATGACTCAAGGTTTACTTTTGTGGAAACAATTTTTAATAGTCCTTAGTTTTGGAAAACATGAACATATCCTTTATTTGAATACTTTTGATATGAAATCTTATATTGATGGCAATATTTGGGTTATGCATAGTTTTGTGGTACCATGTGTTAAGGTAATTGCTTTAGGTGTTGCCTAGTTTTACACAAACATTATATTTTTGGCAGCATTAATTATTGTTTACTACTAGTATATCTAGGAGTATTGCATATTATCTGTCATGTACAAGGGGTATATAACCATGTTTTACATGTCCCAACATTTCAGTCACATCCAATCATAAGATGGGTCTGGGGGGGCCACACAAAATAAAAATTATATTAAAAAAATTATATTCTGATAATATTTTATTCAACTTTTAACTTTCATCTGATCTCATATGATGTATGTAGCTAAACAAGGCCTTAATCTTTATATCTTCCATTTTATCGTAGAATATAAGAGATAATTATAAATTCAGTATGTAAGCGGTTTTCCTTCCTATTAACCTATATAGCAAGCCTACAAGAGACCATGAGGGAAGTAAGTTAGAAAGTTCGGCCAAGTCCAGCAAAGCCTAACGACCCTTCTCTAAAAGGGGTTGTGGGCCTCTACAAAGTACTTGGTCCACTAACAAAACCTACACATGAAGCAACCCACACGCAGGGAAAGTGGACGATAAGGGTAGATGGAACTCACTGCCATAATACCACCTCAATGACACCCTATCCTTGGGAACCTGCATAAGTAGGTGGGCGGGAAGTTTGGAGAATCCTTAATCTCTTGACAGCAGGCATAGAGGGACTTAATAGGGAACACCTACATGATGAAGTGAGTCAGGGAGTCACGCTGCATTAATGACGTCACTTCCTGGACTCTACGCCTCATTAATGACGTTGCCTCAGAAACTACCCTACATTAAATGGTTTTGACTAAACGAACAGTAGAAAGGACACGGGCTCCTCAAAGTCAGGTACGAGTTGTCACCACAAAAAAACCTAGTATAAAAGTTGACCACATGTATAAATAACTCTCTTTGATTCTTCTAAACTCATGCACGAATTACTAAAAAAATATACTAACTTTAGTATAGGAGATTCCCTTGCCTCCACCAAGGCCCCCCACTCTCCATATCTTTTTAAGTGTGTAGGTGAAAAATTCAAGACCCAAGTTGTTAAAATCCGATCCAAAGGCATACCAAATACGACATTAACACAACACTTCAATTTTTGTGGATTTATAAAAATTATATCAGTTCTTTCAACTCGCAAGCTTTCAAGATTTTGCAATTAGCAACTTTAGCTAAAATCCATTAGTTGCCAACATATCTTTTTGCCACATGGCAAACATGATACATATTAGCGAATCAAAAGATGACACATATTATTCCTATTAATTTTTTTTTAGTTTCAACTTAAAAATTATAAGATAATCAATATAATTTAAAAATTTTTTAAAAATGTATTTAATTTTAGAGTGCTGCTAGGGTGCTGCCGAGCAGTGATCATTGGCATGCCCCAAGGCAATTTTTTTTAAAAAATTTTCAAATTTTTTTTATTCATATTTTTTAATATTTTTAAACATTTTTTAAAAATAGAAAAAAATATCAATACACTAATAGTCACTTCTTTAATTATTAAATAAAAATATATATATAAAAAAATTAAATACATAAATAATCAAAATGAAGATATAAAATGAGACTGAATAGTAATATTATTCTTATCTTTAAAAAAGAATTTAAAGAGTTGGATAAGTTAAAATTAAAAAAATTAATATAACGAAAAACATTTTAAAAACTATTCAACTGAAAAGTTTGTCGTGTCTTGTTTGCCACGTGATAAAAGGTTCCGTCAACTGACCAATAATTAATGGATGGAATATACAAATTGTAAAATTTTAAAATTCTCAAAGTATAAACTGTACGAATTAAAAAAATCAAAAATATTTTTTTGCAAGCCGACAAACCAAGGTACAAAATAAACCCAAATATTAAATAAGAAAGTTATAACCGTAAGTGTGATAAGAGACTCTAAGGATGTATCTTTTGGATAATGAAATAAGGTAAGATGAGATAAGATAATTTTAAATAAATTAAATAAAATATTATTTTTTAATATTATTATTATTTTAAAATTTTAAAAAATTAAATTATTTTTTATATTTTATCTGAGAATTTGAAAAATTTATCATTTATTACGTTGGTTGAATTTCACAGTGAACGAAAGATACTGATGAAACTTTGAAAAATAATTATTGTTATATTTGAATATCTTTACACCACATATAATTTACATAACATAATTTAATTTAAAAAATAAAATTTAAAATTTAAATCTTATAAATTAAATTATACAATGTAAATAATGTAGGGCATAAATTATAAAGACCTTCAAATATCAATTACATATTAACTTTGTTCAGTTGTAGGAGATTTTTTTTTTTAATTTAAAAAAATTAGGCATCTAAATAGAATAAGGTATTTTTGAAGTCTCTTTTTGAAAGTTTCCAGGTATGACAATCTCAACTCTAGACTTGTAGTAACAGTCAAGGCAAGATACCAAATTTAATTCAAAATTAAGAATAAAAGGAGGCAGACGTGCCGTACTGGCAGAGGATGGGAGATGTCGTGTCTTGCGGTTGTGTTCACTTGCTTGGATCTTAGCACGTTTTCTTCTAATTAATAATGATTATTTCTATATTATAAACTACGAAGTTAAGACCGTGACCCTTCATCCTCTAAGATGAATAAAAAGATATATATTTTGGGGAAAAAATGTCTAGACTTTTTCTAATATCAAAATTATTTTATAATAATACCAATGAAAAAAAAAAATTACCAACCAAGCACCATGCACCAAAATGTCTAGACATTTCCTTAATCCCTAATTTGCGTGAATTTTGCCTTTAGTTGCATTTCTAACTTCTAGCACCAATTTTAATAATTAAAATTTTAATTTTATTTTCTAAAAATATGTTTTTTGTTAATTCTGACAAAATATCTTCTACATTAAACCTAATTAAATAACGTTTACTTATGGAAGAAAAAAAAAATAGGATTTAGTTGCTGATTCTATGTTGACCTTAGTGCACTGGAATTGATTTAAACATATGCATGACTGTCTAAAATTTGTCCGAGCTGTAGAAGAACTGGTCTACACTGGAATAGCCAAGTTAATCATATGAGTTATGAGATACCGTACTTGCCCATATATGTAAGTAAACAGTAATTTAATCATCTAAATTTTTTATGTTATTTTTTTTTCTTTGGTCAAACGGTAACATTTTCACTACACATTTTCTTACAATTTCTAGGTTTTTATATATTTTGACTTTTGGGTTGCTAGATATAAGCATAAGTTGATTTTGTACATATTTTGATATTTTGTGTTTAAGAATGAAGTTAATTTAGATGGGACGACACTGCTCTACACACACACACATAGTGACAGGGCCACGCCACACTTAAGGACAGATACGGAACGCGGACAAGGCTCACGGTAAGGTCGTTGTGTTACTGACAAAGTGCACGGTACAACCCCCTATCCCTGACAAAACGCATGGAATGTGGTCGCACTCACCAACCTGCTGCAAGGACGCAACCCGTGAAGGCCATGCTGCATTAAAGACAATGATGTGGTGACCCATATGGAAGACAGACACCTCTGACACAAGATACATGGGGATCACCTCAGTAGGCATTATAAAAGCCGAGCACTTGGCAAAGCAGATAAGGCCTTCAACATGCCTCTACATCTCATTTAGAGAGGAAGACTACAGGGGTACTCTACCTTATCGACGACGTGATAGTGGTGACCATGCTTGTGGCCAATTACACAACTCGACGAATCCTGATAGACAACGACAGTTGCATTGACATCTTCTTCTGTGATGCTTTCACAAAAATGGGAATCGACTCAAACCACCATGCCCATGAAGGGGTTCTTGGGGGATGTAGTCTATGACGCCTCGACTCCCACATACGGCAACACAGGAATCGTGATGTCGAGATGATGACAACACGGGTTATACATCCCAACGATAAGTGCTCAAGTGTGTGCAACATACAAAAAGTGCACAATATAAACGCAACAGATAAATTAAATAAGTCAACTAAGTGGCATAATTTTTTAAATACAAGACTATCAACATAAATGTATTACTGAAAATTATACAGTTATTCGTGTAATAAAGTTAAAAACCAAATACATAGTTAAAAGGGAAATAGTTCACATAATCCAAAATCGTGATCACATGCCACTTCTTCCACAGAGCCAATCCCACAGGCTCTTGGTCCTCATCTGCACCAAAATCTACGGTACTATAAAATGGTACCGCATGTAAGTAATAATTCAAACAACTTATGAGATAAAAGTGCATTAATGCAACCAAAATGCATGCATATGATTAAATATGCCTTAGCCTCAAAACATCATTTTTTCCAAAAAGAATATTTTCCAAACACACGTCAAAATCCTATTTTTGGCCCAAAACATTTCCATTAAAACATTTTTCCAGAAAATAGTTCACATAAAAACATTTATTAGACACTGTAGGCAGGAATCACAGGCGAAACTCTACTACCATCTCTGCTTACCACCATCCCTATCGAATGCACTATAGGTGGAAATCACAGATGAGACTATACCACCATCCCTACCACGTGTATCGTAGGCGAGAATTGCAGGCAGGACTATACCACCATCCCTATAGTTCTTTTCCACATAAGGGGTACCCATCAGAGTACTGTAGGTGGGAATCACATGCGAGACTCTACCACCATCTCTGTTTACCACCATCCCTATCGAATGCATCATAGGCAGGAATTACAAGCTCCCATACCACCATCCTTACTGCGTGCATCGTAGACGGGAATCGTAGGTGGGACTATACCACCATCCTTACAGTTCCTTTCCACACAATGGGTACCTATCAGAGTACTGTAGGCGGGAATCACAGGCGAGACTCTACCACCATCCCTACCGAATGCATTGTAGGCGGGAATCACAGGCGGGACTACACCACCATCTCTGTTTACCACCATCTCTACCGCGTGCATTGTAGGCGGGAATCGCAGGCGGGACTATACCACCATCCCTGCTTACCACCATCTCTACAGTCTCTTTTCCTTTCTTTCAAAATGATTAATCCAAACATTTCAAAACATACTCAAAATCCTCTTTTACAAGAAAACCCAGTTTTTAAATATACATACGAACATGTATGCAATTACGCGAAAACCTAATTTTCATTTACAAACATGAACATGCTTGCATATGCAATAGACAAGACACGACATTAATATCCAACAACCAAACAAATCCCAATATAACCAATCACACAAACATCTCCATCCTCTAATCCATCTGATCCCCTTACTCCTCGGACTTAGTCCGACACAACCAACCAATTCACAATAAATGAGTTAGTGCAAAAATATATTTAAAAAATTATTTGAAAAAATACTTACAACACTTTATTATAATTTTTGAATGATCACAGAGGTGCAGAAGGTGGCAACAAAGCAACGGAACAGTTCAAAATGCACTAGGCCGTGGGTCTCAAAAATCTAATTTTGAACGGAGACAAATGAAGACTTGAGATTACAAGAGAATGACTTAGAGGTGTCGATGAAGCTAGTGGTGATGATGGTTGGCCGTGGGTGGTGGTTGGAGTCTGAAATGATCAAATCGAAAATGAGGTTGGCTGGGCTTCACCAATGACTGATCGGGACTGGGGATGGGTGGTTTGGGTTGCTGGGAGGTCGAAGATGAAGTCGTGAAAAGATGGTGGCTGGTGGTGGTGCGATGGCGGCGCTGGAGCTCAAGAGGTGCCGCCGCTTGATGCCGTGTGTGTGGACAGATAGCGGCGTGGGAGGGGTTGAGATTGGAGGTGTGAGGTTGCCGGCCGATGGAGAGGAGATTGGGAGGGGCGGTGATGGACCTGGCGACACAGGGTGGGGGAAGAAGAAACGGACAAGGAGAGAGGGAGAGGTGTCGCGTGCATGGGCTGGGAGAACAGGGGAAAAAGGAAGAAAAAAAAGAAGAAAAAAAAGAAAAGAGAAGAAAGAGAAGAGAATGCAGTGATCGAATACCGCCTCTGTGTGGACCTCGAGACTAAGAAAGTTTAGCAGAAGCACATAAATTTTAGTGCAAAGAAGTATGCTTCCATAGCCAACGAAGTTGACCACCTATTGGTAGAAGGGTTCATCCGAGAAGCACATTACCCGAAGTGGCTATCCAACGTGGTGCTAGCAAAGAAGTCAAATAAAAAGTGGAGGATGTGTGTCGACTTCACCGACCTAAAAAAAGTTTGCTCGAATGACAATTTCCCTTTGCCACACATCGACTTAATAATGGACTCCACGGTGGGCCATTGCCTGATGAGCTTCATGAATGCCTACTTGGGATACAACTAGATCCAAATGAACTCGGATGATGAAGAGAAAACGACGTTCATCACAAACCGAGGGCTTTACTGTTATTAGGCCATGCCCTTCGAGCTCAAGAATGCATGGGTGACTTACTAGAGGTTCTTCAACCACATGTTTAAAGACCAAATAGGCCACGACATGGAGGTCTACGTGGACAACTTGCTCATCAAAAGTAAAGAGCTTGAGCACCACTTGGAGGACCTGCGAGACGCCTTTTCTATCCTGTGCCAGTATAAAATGAAATTGAACCCAGCAAAGTGCGCATTCGGAGTGGAGTTGGGCAAGTTCCTGGGCTTCATGGTCTTAGGGAGAGGAATAGAAGCCAACTTGGAGAAGATCAGAGCATAAATGGTGTACAGAAGCTGACTGGATGAATCGCCTCCCTTAATTGACTCGTCTCTCGGTCGATGGACAAATGCCTATCATTCTTCAGAGTTTTACGGAAGGCACATGCCTAGAACGACAAATGTGACCGCGCATTCAAGAAACTCAATGAGTATTTGGCCAACCAACTGCTCCTTAGCGAAGCGG
This sequence comes from Cyclocarya paliurus, assembly GCA_029856935.1. Taxonomy (NCBI): domain Eukaryota; kingdom Viridiplantae; phylum Streptophyta; class Magnoliopsida; order Fagales; family Juglandaceae; genus Cyclocarya; species Cyclocarya paliurus. The sequence goes on along the minus strand of CM056945.1, from coordinate 13,973,806 downwards.
AGCCTGGAGAGGCCTTGAATGTGTACTTGTCTGTCTCCCTACATGCTTTCTCAGACGCTTTGGTCTGGGGAACGAATAGATTTCTGGTGCATTACACCAGCCAGGCATTCCAAAGAGCGGAGGTGAAATACCCCCAGATTGACATACGAGCCTTCGCATTAGTGATGACAACACAATGTTTGAGTTCGTATTTCTAAGACCACTTGATCAAGGTACTGATGGAAGTTCCTTTAAAGAAAGTCTTACAATGATTGGATACCTTAAGCTGCTTGATGAATAAGGCGATCTAACTGAGTGAGTTCGACATCGACTACCTTCCCCGAAACGCTTGAAGGGACAAGTACTGGCCGACTTCATAGCCGAGTTCACCGACTTCCCTGAGAAAATCCAAGTTGCACCCGCAGGAAAGCCCTGACAGGTCTTTGTTGACTGCTCGTCTTGCTTTGTTGGGGGGAGCAAAGGTGCACTAACTCAGTCTAGAATGTGTTTCTAAGTGTAGAAGTGTCAAGTTGTATTAAAGATAAGTTCAGGATTGTATTGGACAAAAGATTATCAAAGTATTTGTGAAATTTAATTGGAAAGTATAATAATGTATGAGAAGTGTGAAAAAGTAAAATGAGGTATAAAATTCTTTCTTTTTGTATTTTTTTTTACGTATGTATAAACGAGCAAAATGGAAATTAATATATTCACAAAGAAGGATTTAATGAAAATGGAATGTATGGTTGTGCTTTGAGAATCTTAGTTTTGTAAATTTTAGAAAGATGGATTAAACCATAAAAGAAATAGTTGCTGAAAATTTGATATTCTAAATGATGAAAACTATAATTCTAATTCCTACAAGAAACAAACAGAAATTTTAATTTAAAACTGAAAATAATTGTTGTAAAAAAAATGATTTAACAAACACTTGAATTGGGGATGAGACTCTTTTTGTTTCGGTGTCCAGAAAATTTTCTCGATTAACAAACCAGTCAAGGCATTGATAAATGGAAGAAATTTATGGTCAAGTTTTGCAATATTTTCCTAAAAGTTTTACAACTTTACTAACCAAACACTCATTAACAATCAACTGAGAGTAGCCTTGATAATTTTCAAGCATTTGTTGTGCCTTACGTCAACAACAAATCAAGAGCAAGAGCTGCAATCTATTTTCAATTCAAATATGAGTAGCAACTAGTGAAATCAGTATTCATCAACAAAATATTGCATTAGACTAGAACAAAAAACAAATCAAGTTTCATTCCTCAACCCAAACTTCAGAAATTAGCTACTCATGGTGTATCTAGCAACAAAAATTAATCTAAGCAAAACCATATTAGAATCTGAGAAGATATCCTAAATAAGATAAATCCTCAAGTGCAAAACAATTGTCTTTGAAAATATCCAGCAGTTCAAATGGCGACAACACCAAAAATAATAAACCTCCAACCAAGCATAAAAGTAAGAGAAATAAAACAAAGGAAATCCACTGAAAAGAAATGAAAATTACGCTACCCAGCAAAAGCAAGAAAAATAAAAACCAAAGGGAAATGAAACCCAGCTGAAATCGCCGCTCTCCAAGAAAAAGTAAAAACTCAAAAATAAAATGACAAACCCTTATGATTTTTTTCTTTCCCTTTTATATCTCTCTCCTTCATCATTTGTGCGTTCCACTCCCAAATCCTCACTGTTGCACATAGGCATGCTCATTTGATTCGCTCCACTTCACTCACGCATGTCCCACTTCATCAACGCAGCAGCTCCTCTTTGGTTCACTCCACTCCCAATTGCCCGTGCATAAGTTCTGCCCGCAGTAAGCGTGAAGCCAAGTGGGTCTTGCTCCCTCATTTCCCAAACTCTTGAGGCATGAAACGTAAGGCATGAGATGTGCCCCATTTCATTCTACACGTGGCCTTCAATTGGGTCTAACTTGAAACTTTGGTTGCAAGTCCAAAATCCTCATGGGCTTCAAGTTGTCATACATGGGCCTCCTTATGATAAATTATAATTCTTGATTAAACCTGAAACATCATAAGTAGCCCATTTGAATTTAATTAGAGATAAAAAATTCATTTCACATGCTAAATAAAGTTAAATCACTTTATTTAATTAATACTCTTGTTTTAACACATAAAACTCTTTTAACCCAAGATAATTAAAAGTATTAATACCGCATAATTGACCATTTATCATGCACATCACCACCGACTCTAGAAAAGAGCACAACTATGAGGTGAAGCTCGCTTTCAAAACTACTAACAACGAGGCAGAGTACGAAACACTTTTGGCCAGACGATTAATAGCCTAAGCAGCTAGTATGGGAAATGTGTGACCGTTTTCAGTACTTCCATATACAATAGGTGGCGAAAGGAGAGAATCAGAAGGCCAACAAGTTAGTACGAGCCACCTTGAGTCAAGAGGACTCCCCCTATCAAAATAGATAGTCGTCAGAACATTTGATGTACTCGCTGTAGGAGTTGAAATTATACAAATAAGGTCAGGGCACCAAAATGGGTGCCAGAAGTAATAGAATACTTGGATACCAATGACCTTCCCAACGAAAAATGGGAGGAATGGAAGGTCAAAAACTAGGCAGCACGCTTGCACTGATAGACATGTGGTCATGTACAGGTGAGGGTTCTCTACACCCCTTCTAAGATGCGTCTCGCTGAAGGAGGCCCAATACATGTATCTTAGCTAGTATGTGGAAATCATTCTGACAGGAAAGCACTAGTTGCAATGGTGGAAAGCGCGAGGTACTGTTGGCCACACGCCTTCAAAGACGTGGAATAATTTGTTAGGAAGTGCCTGAAATGCCAACTGTATGCTACGATACCACATTGCCCGCCAGAAAAACTAAAGTTGATCACGTCACCTTGGCTGTTGGCACAGTGGAAAATCGACCTAGTTGTACCATTACCCCAGAGCGAAGGGGGCGTAAGGTGCGTAGTCGTCACTGTAGATTATTTCACCAAATGGGTAGAAGCGAAAGTCCTGACAACCATTACAACAAATAACATTACTCAGTTCTTGTGGAAGGTCGTGGTTTGCAGGTTTGGCATCCCACGTTGTATAATCTCAGACAACAGATGTCAGTTTGATTCGAGCTACTATCACAATTGGTGTGTAGAGTTGGGAAGCAAGTTCAAATATTTCTCCCCAAATCACCCACAGGCTAACGGACAAGTCGAATTAACCAACAAAACGTTCCTTGCTAAAGAAGAAGCTAACTGATAAGAAGGAAAATTGGGCCGAGGAACTCCCTGGAATCCTATGGGCATACCGGACCACTGTCTGAAAGCCAACAGGAGAAACTCATTTCGCCCTCACTTATGAAAGCAAAGCTGTGGTATTAATGAAAGTAGGGATCCCGACCTACAAGGTCCAACACTTAAACCAATTGGAAGAAAGGAGACATGAGGCCGAGAGGATGACGATCTACAAAATATAGGCCGAACACTACTTCAATAGGAGGGTTAGACCCATATCCTTTAAAGTGGGCAATTTGGTCTTAAGAAAAATGGGAATAACCACACAAGAGGAGGGGAAGTTGTGGCCACGATGGGAAGGATGGTATGTCGTCACCGCCAATAATAGGCTGGGCTCTTACCAGCTTAAGAACTCCCAGGAAAATGAACTACCACACTCATGGAACGCGGAGCACTTCTGGAAGTATTTCGCTTGAAATATGATATTGTAACCATTGGAGAACTTGAATAAAATCCTTGTTTCTCCAAACTTTATGTTTCTTCTTATAGGATGCCAACAATAGGTCCCGAAACTACCCTACTCTCGTGTACAAGACAGGTTCCTAGACTCGCCGCAAACGTGGGTAGTTCAAGTCCCTTGACTACTAGACCCTAGCAAACAAGTCGAGTCCTTAGGCTCACTGTGAACATTGGCCGTGCAAGTCCCTTGACTTCCTGACCCTCATGTGCAAGTCGGGTCTTTAAACTTGCTGGGAACACGGGCGATGCAATTCCCTTGACTACACAACCCTCGTGTACAAGTCAGGTCCCTAGACTTGCTGTGAACACATGAGGTGCAAGTCCCTTGAGTATCCTACCCTCGCGTACAAGCCGAGTCCCTAGACTCACCGCGAACACAGGTGGTGCCAGTCCCTTGGCTGTCCAACCCTCACGTACAATCTGAGTCCTTAGACTCTCTGTGAAGACGAGCGGTGCAAGTCCCTTCACTTTCTGACCCTCGCATACAAGTCGGGTTCCTAAACTCATCACAAATACAAGTGGAGCAAGTCCCTTGACTACCCGACCTCCTGTGCGAACAAAGGCAAGAGAATATAAACGTAACAATGCAAAAAAAAAAAAAAATGCAAGAATGTCTCCGTACACTAAGAAATGTTGTGTATATACATTAAAAAGCAAATATACATTTAAGGACTACTGCCTTCATTTACATTAAAAACAGAAGAAGAAAAAATATACATATACGTTCAAAAGCCGGGGGCTTTGTCCGGGAAAGCGTCGGGCATCAGGTCCTTGCCCAGGGAGTTGGCGAATCATAGCGCTTGGCACAGTTCAACTGTAGAGACATCAGGTCGAGCGTACTTAGGTCTGTTTGAGGGTTCCTCAGCCTTTCCAGGCCCTCTTTGTAGCCGTTACCCCAAGCCTAGTTGTAGACTCCCTTTGCCATTGACATCTGTGCTGAAAGACGAGCGACCACCCCTTGGCATTAGCCAACTCACACCTTAAGGCTTTGACCTCTAGGTCTTGGGAGACTAGCTCTTATTGGGAAATGGCTAACCCAGACTCCAGAGCCTCCACTTGCAAGTCTCGCGATTGTAACTCCCCTCTAATTGAAGCCTATTCAAACTCCAAGGTCTTCACCTCCTTGACCTCACGTTCGAGTTATGCTGCTCCTGTCCTTGTCGCCTTAGAGGTCATTGGAGGATTTTCGGAGTCCCTCCAACTCCACCTCTCGGTGGTCTAGTAGATTGCGCAGGTTATCTCGCTCCTCTTCCAGAAGCTTGATCTCGAGGAGGCGTTCGTTGGATTCCTCTTACGACTTAGCCAAGTCATCTCGGAGGAAGGCCTTTTCCTAGTGAAACTTTGGCGATCTTCTTCTTCTTCTTTTTCTTTTGGCTGGAGTACAACTGGACAAAGTCCTTCACTTTCATCCACGATAAGGGCGGCTAACTGGTCTACTCCTTGGCATGACAAACAAGTTAAGACAAAGTAAAGCATGAGCCAAGAAAAGGGAATGTGGAAAGCCATAGTAAACAACGATGAAAATGTCTTACCAAGGAGAATAAGTTTTTGAGTTTGTTTGCCTTCTGACTAATGGCCTCCGTTTGGGTTCCATCAAAGCCTGAGACTGTCCTTGGAGCCCCAGCCTGCCAGCTCTGGAGGTCAACCCTGAGTGCCCCTGTACGTAGAAGGGCGAAGGACAAACCCGGGAAGAAGAAGCTTTACCCCCGCCAAGCACTAACTTGGGCGGGATTTTGTTATCGCCTGAGGCACTATCTCCCAATGCCTGCCAGAATGTTCTTGCAGCGTTTTCATTGATCTCCAACACCAATTCGGGTGACACCTCAGCCTCGTGGCTAGCAGCAGCCTCTTGTTCGAGCGATCCCTCTGCCTCATGGCCAGTTGTAGTCTCTTGCTTAGGCATCACAACCCTATGACCCTCCGGAGGCCCTACATTAACCATCCGCTCCAACTCAAGCATCCCCTTGGCATCCCCACCGGCCGAAACCTCCTACTTGGGAGCCACCAGTGAAACCTGCATGATGCTTGCCATGACGTCCACATCGGCTAACTACTCCAACTCGAGACCTTTTGGGGAATGCCCATTGATGTCCATCACCTACTGGTCGCCCAGCATTGGAGATGCACTAAAGGGAGAATCAAGGATCGAGGCCTTGTCCTCTCTTAGATCTATGGCTAGGGGATCTCCTGGTGATGATCCCATGGACCGATCAGGGTGTGGAGAATGGGCATCCTCATCCTCGCCTAGAGATGTCAACGCCTTAGCATCGGTTGTTGTCTTGAAGTATGCGACACATGCGTTAGCATCGGCGTTGAGGAAGGGAGCCATCTTCTAGGCATCCTCAGGTAGGGTAGTGTCGACACGAGACTCTCTCGGAGCAGGATCAAGGAAGGCCATCTTAAGTTCCTCCGTCCTCTAGCTAAGTATCTACGTTAGCCCCATGTTGCCTACGAGGTAGATAAAGGGAATGTCGGTCACGCTGAAGTGGGAAGTTGGACTGGTCGAGAACTGCTTGCATGACCCGTGGTAGGTCGTTGGTCTCGAGTCGTAGGATGACTGGCCTGGGGGAGGCATTCTGGCTGGTTCGAAGTTGTTGCCTCTGGAACCCAACATCTTTTGCTCCTCCTCGGCCTTAGCGCGAGGCTTCTTCCCTTTCCTTTCCAACGAACGATTGGAGGGCATTTCCCAGTCTTGAGAAGCAAATGACCCCCAAGGACGTGTTGCCCACTAAAATGAGACAGATTTGGAGACACCAAGAACTGATCTATGTTGGTTCTGGTAAGCAAAGTGTTGGTATTGACTTCCTCCTATTGCATCTCCACCCAAGCATAGACCAACACCAATCGGGCTTGCTCCTACCCAGTCAAGTCCAAGCATCCTTGTTGTCCAGAATGATTCCCTAAATGACACAGATGGGAAACTCGCAATGAGCAGCCTTTCTAGTGGGAAACTCCCAACCATGACTCTACACAAAGTAGAACCGCTTGAACTAGTCCTTTACATGAGAGAAGTGAGTCTCCAAGCTGCCACACCCTGTGTGTAAAGAGAAACTCCTTGGCGGTGAGGTCTGGGTAATCCTTGTCCGTGGTCTCCAATACCATGCACTAAACGACACAGCAGGACATCAAAATCCTCCATGTGTTAGGATAGAGCTGCGATGGTGCCAGCCAGAAGTAGTCCAAGACTTCACGAACTAGACGGCAGAAGTGAAGCCGTAGTCCGTTGGAGAACATTGAAGGGTACAACGACACCTTCTCGGCGAAGCCCTCCAAATCGATGGATCCTTGACAAGCCGCTAGGACCTCGAGATTCGTGGAGTTGGGCACCCTAAAAGAAGACTTCATCGACCTCAGGTCGGCAGAGGAAACAACGGAGGCTTAGTGGTACCCTTCGAAGAACTGAAAGTCACCACAGACTTTAGGAAGATCTAGGTCCCTAGGAACCCTGTAATATCTTTCTAGGCAATCCGAGTGTGAGCCCCAAGACGTGAAGCGAGAGGTGTTCTTGGGTGCCATTGCAGAGGAAGAACGAAGATTAGAGACGATCAAAGGAAGAATGAAACAAGGAAGCACAAATGCGAGAGAGTTTGGAGATTGTAACTAGAACAAGGGAAGTGAGAAGAAAGGAAGGTGAAAAGAGGTACGGGTGTAGCTTTAAATAGGAAACTGCAGTGACTGGACTACCCAGATGGGAGAATGACAAGTGTCACCAGAAGTGAAGTGAAGGGGGACAGATCTTGCAATTTTCGTTGCATGAGGGAGGGATCAGGCCGTCAGGCAGAACCCCAGACATGGGGAAATGGACAAGCATGCACAACAGGCAACCCATTCGTCAGGTGTTACAAACAGCCAGTCATTGTAAAAAAAGAAGAGAAAAGAAAAGAAAGGAAAGGAAAAATTCCCACCATACACGTACTGTAGGAATTTGTGGGGTAACTGGAATGGATGTTTACATCCCCTACGGGGCTTGGCCTAACTTATCTCATAGGGCCTAGCAACTAAAGCGTAGTCGGTCTGCAAATTAGATAAAGGGGGAGGAGGTCCAAGGTTTGCATGGGAAGAAAGTAGATGTGGAGTGATGGGACGCAGACATTTCTGACACTGCTCCACACACGCATGTAGTGGCAGGGCCACACTGCACTTAAGTACAAATATGAAACACAGATAGGGTCACGGTATGGCCCCCTGTTCTTGACAGAGTGCACAACACAACCCCCTATCCCTTGATAGAACACATGGAAGGTGGCCGCACTTACCAACCTGCCATAAAGACGCAACCTGGGGAGGCCATGCTTCATTAAAGACAACAACGTGGTGCTCCGTACAAAAGACGGACACCTTTGACATGGGATATGGGGGAGCACCTCGGCAGACAGTATAAAAGTTAGCACCAAGTTAGAATTACACTCTTATGTTTGCTCATATACACAAATTCTCTCTAAAGAGCAAAAAACTGACTTAGGCACAAAGGTGTTTCATCAAACCCGAGCCACCACTTTCCTCGTGTTGCAAGTGATTGAGCCCGATGATCGGTGTGCAAAACACGTCATCAACATATCCATTTTTTCCCTTAAAACGATAAAAGTAACATATTTAATAATCATTTTAAAAAAAATTAAAAATAGTTTTTTAAAAAATAACATAAAAATATAAATTGAAAAATTAAATATTTTTCAGTTTTAAGTTTTTTAGTTCTTTTTTTGTTTAAAAATTATTCACATTTTTTATTTATATTTTCTAAATGATTTTTAATAGTTTTTGTAAACTTACCTATCATTTTCTTTTTCAAGTTTTTTACTCTTCGTGTTTCTTTGTTTTTTTTTTGTTTTTCTTAATCAATGGTATTTATGACAAGTTTTTAAGGGGATTGGATGCAATTTTTTGTTAGTTTGTGAGGTGATTGTAAACAATAATAGTTTAGAGACAATTGCAAATTAAGTGGTAATTTGAGAAGGTTTATGTATTTTGTTAAACATATTACCTTTTAATGAGGTATATCCCGAGTCAAAGAAAATTGATTTATTTACCTATTTACTTGCGGTAATTGTGGTTATAACTTGTAAAGCTTCGAATTTGATCAAGCGTTGACTAATTGAGATTTAATATTAGGTTTTATTAAATTTATACAATTGGTCAACATAAAGACTATTTTGAGTTTTTGTATTTCGCATTATATATGAGAATTAGAATTTAGAAAAAAATTCTCACTACAAAAAAAAAAAAGCTTCTTTGCTGTCAATTATTTGTTACGAAAATAACAAGTTTTTACCAAAATGAATCAATTCTCATTGTAAATAATTCATCACAAATACTCATTTCTTTTTACAGTGTCTTCAAGAGGTCTTGATCTACTATTTATAATTTTACATATCATGGGTCAGAGTTTCTTAGGGCTTGTTTGGAAAAAGTTTCCATCCCAAAATTATCGTCTTATCTCCATTTCAAACATCACTTAAATACAAATACTTTCAAACTAATCATTACAATTTTTTCAAACTTTAAAACAAAAAATAAAAAACAATTCAATATTTTCAAATCTCCAAACAAAAATAATATTAAAAAACTATATTCTAATAATATTTTAACTTTAAAATATTTTTTTATTCAATTTTTTCTCTTTCATTTTTCAAAACTCCATAAAACATTAATAAACTATCTCGCTGCTATTCACAAACTATCTTACTACTATTTACAAAATTGTCTTCTTATCTAACTCTCCAAACATATATACCCTAATCATGGTTTCTTGTTAACTCCAAGGGGGGAAAACAAAGAAAGTTTTACTTTGCTAACATACAGGGTTCTTGAGTAACTTGGCAAATAAGGTAGCGTTTCCTACTTGACGTACAACATTCCAATAATCATCTTTTAAACTTGAAGCATGTTCATGGCTTCCTGAGTATCTATCATCTATCATTCATGGGGATTGAAGTCATATTAGTATATGCTTAAAGAGGAATTTAATCCGAACTTGAGAATATAGATGGGTTAAAAGACGTTTCCTCAGCTAACTTCATTTGTAGGAAACTTTATCGGTAAATTTGGTCATACATATTTTGTGCTATAGCTCACTTAAGATTAACAGTATGTGCGCTAGCTTTTTAATGAATAACACGAATAACGTACTGTAAATATAACACCTTTTGATATAAATGATTTAGAAATAAGACTACTTGAGAGGTTATAATGTAATTATGAGGTCCTCGATTTCCTTAATGAAGTTTCAATTTTTCATATATTTTGAAATCTTTTAATTTGATTTTTGTCACGAGAAGGCGAGACAAAACGAACTTTGCAATTCAACCGTGGAAACGTTGAAACATTTGTTCTTAAATTTCCATTTCATCCATGTTGTCCAGTGCATGCAATGCATCCCAACTGAGTTAAGGCTTTTGTTAATTATCTCGTCCTCAACATTATCAGAAAACGCGTGGTCGAACCATAAACTTTCAAGTATTACCTTAGTGTAAAAAAAATTCCTCGAAAGAATAAAAAGTAACTTTTTTATATTAAAAAACTTTTCTTTAAAAGAAGAAGAAAGGCAATTAGTAGTGACCACCAACCACCCTAGCCACCACGGTCCAGTGGCGTAATTCTAGCTATTAAGGATGTAAATCGTCTCCATAGACCAGAACAGGAGAAAGAGTCATCTCTAGTTTGAGATGGCGGCCTAGACCCTGATCGATATTGTTTGAAGCCCACGCAGGTGGTCTGGATTGACGATGCGCCGTCTGTATGTACAACCCTAGAAGTGAATAGAAAATAGAGGCAGCAAATATTAATAGAGAATGTGACATATAGATTTATTTAGTTTGGCATAAGGCTTGCGTCCACGGGTCGTTTAGGGATAAATCCACTATAATGAGAGTATTTTCAGTCTCGCACCTCACTGTACAAATGGGGTTGGAACCCTTCCATCTAGAGAAGCTAAAATAGAGTTGTATGGAGGTCGAAGAAGAAGCCCTCTCTCTCTTCTTGTAATAGTTGCCCTGATTCCCCTTTTCTTTAGTTGATCTGATCCATTTTATTAAGCCTTTGTCAATGATAGGTGAAGAATTTGGCTTTATATCACTTCATCACTTTTATCTCTACTAATTTCACTGCGTGTTTGACCAGCCTTTTCTCTCTTTTCTCATTGTTCCTGTCATTTCTCTCTTGTACGTCTGAGTTCCCCTCTTATCTTGTCCCTTCCTTGTCTATTCCTTTGTTACTTTTGTCCTTTCCTCCCTCTTGTATACTGATGGTGGTCTTCTAATGGACTGGGCCCTCCATCTTGGGCCTGGTGTATTTACCCCTTCCAGTATGCCTGCAATTCTTAAGGCCCATTTGTTCCACAAGAAAGTTTTAGGAATCTTCAAGACAAATTGTGATAGAGATAGCTTGCAGAAACTTATAGCAAAATAAATTATGTGAGTTGGACCTTGATTTTCTGTTTGTTTGTGTTAAGCGATGAAGGTCTCTGAGCTAGGTGAGAGTGCGAAACTCAGTTTCAAGAGATAGGTGGGAGATGGCTCAATGGCGATAGGTGCGAGTGCGGAGCTCAGCTTAGAGAGTTATGTGGGAGATGTACTCAATCGCATTAAGTGTAAGTGCGAAGCTCGGCTTGGAGAGTTAGGCATGAGATGTACTCAACCGCACTAGATACGAGCGCGGAGCTCGAGAAGACTGATGAAATTTGTAGTAAAGGCCTTCGAGGATGTAACCATCTGAATGCTTATTGTTAGCAAAGAGTGTGCATACTTTCGTGATTGTTTTCACTATTGTTGGTGGTAATATATTTCTTGCCCCTGATGTGAATTATTGTGATGTTTTCATTTTAGTGTTGATGTTAGAGTTTATTTGGGGTAACTCGTGCTTAAGTGGTCATGGAGCCCGTCAACCCCTAGGTCCATCTTAGGTGGTTGCCAAGCCCAATGACTCGTTCCTGAAGGCAAACCAGGTGAGGCAGTTGTGGAGCTTAGAAGTTAATTCCTGGAGGTAACTCACTGGCGACTGTTAGAGAAGGAGTGCCACCATTCAATGTTTGCTAGAGAAGTTGCTAGGTAGGAGATGACTCGACCGCATTGAGGTAAGGAGAGATGGAACACTTATGAGAGATACTTCCTCCATTGTTCACTAGTGTGAAGGCAGATCATTTGATTAGATAACCGGGTGGGAGATGTGCTTGACTGTGCTGGGTGGTAAGGAGAGATGTGACATTTAGGAAAGGTGGTCCCTTCGTTGTTTGCTAGTACTAGCACAAAGTATCAGTTTAGATAACCAGGTGGGAGATGTGCTCGACAGCGCTGAGTGGCAAGGAGAGATGGGACACTTAGGAGAGGTGTTCTCTCATTTGTTTGTCGGGTGCGATCGCGGAGCATTGACTTAGTTGCTTTGGGAGGAGATGTGCTTGACTGCATTGAGGCGATGAGGGATGCGACACTTAGGAGAGGTGTTCCCTCTGTTGTTCGTTGGTGCAAGTGTGGAGCATCGACTTAGCTACTTTGGCAGGTGATGTGCTCAACCGTGTTGAGACGAAGAGGGATGAGACACTTAAGAGAGGTGTTCCCTCCGTTGTTCTTCAATGCAAGTGAGGAGCATCAAGTTAGCTGCTTTGGTGGGAGATATGCTCAATCACGTTGAGGCGAGAAGGGATGGGACACTTAGGATAGGTGTTCCCTCCGTTGTTAGTCGGTGCAAGCACTGAGCATCTACTTAGTTGCTTTAGTGAGAGATGTGCTTGACCGTACCAGTGGGGAGAGACAAAGCTCAACCATGCTACTAGGGTGAGAGATGGAGCTCGATCGTGCTACTAGGGTGGGAGACAGAGCTCAGCCGCACTGTGGCGACTGGGGATAGAGCTCGATCAAGCTGTTGCAGCAAGAAACAGAGCTCAATTGCACTGATGGGAACAGGTGACGAAGCTCAACCATGTTGTTGCGTCGAGAGACAGAGCTCGACTGTGCTGCTACGAAGGGAGTTTGAGCTTGATCGCGCTTCTGAGAGTTTCCATAGAAAACCAAATGAGTCAGTGTAGATAATCTGAATTATAAGTTGGAGACTTTGCAAAACTTGAGCCATTCGTGTGAGTGTGGTGAAGGTCTGAGGTGCCGACATAGAGTGATTGTTGTTTCCAACTTTTGCTTGACTAAGACTATCCTTTGCTGTTCTTCTATGCTTTATTTGCAACTATTGTAGGGTTAAGGGGCTCGTGGCCTTCGATCATCACTGTGGGCGAATAAAGATATGGAACGTTGCATGGGACATGTAATGTGTCGCCGAACACATTCAATACTCCGTCATCATCGTGGCTGAGGATCTCCATGCTAAGCAACTCTATCGGTTGAGTCACCTTCTATACGTGGCCAAGGAACTTAGTTTGTCAAGCTATGGCTGGAGACTCTTTATGCCCTGTGCTCTTTGACCAAGGGTGGTGGCGGTCGATGGTGCATGTTGCATGGGCCATGCAATGTGCCGTGGAGGTTGCCTGCTAGAAAGACTTGTATGGGGAGGTACACGTGTCTTGTTGGGGCAGGCAAAGACTTACCTGCTCATATCTGGATGGTTGCCCGCCTGTGCTCGTTGCCCCGTGCTAGTGAGTTGACTTCGTGGGTGAGGAATGCTTGATGTGGTTTTAAAGAAAAGATGGTTCTATGTGCGTGTTCATGAGGCTTTAGGGTTTATGAGATGGGCTTCTGTCCAGTGTAAAACATATATATAGTTTTGAATAAAGATGACCATTGGATATGGTTGCTTGAAAGTTTCTAAACTTGTCCCGTCTTTCAATGGGCCTTCCTAAAGTCTAACATGAGAATTCAAGATAATGGTAAACCTCCAAAATAGAGATATAAAAATTTTCTATTCAAGGTGACTCTCCTCCAATATTGCACTAAAATGTCAAAGTATTTTTCAAGAAGACCCAAATTTTGCGGATAACGTGATACCCTTATTCTGTCACTACATGTCATATAATTAGAATTGTTTATGTAAACATCAATTTATATTGACATGGCATCCTATGATAAAATGTAAATAGCACGTACACCCAATAACTACTTCAAAGTTAATATGGACCTATTTGTAAAATAATCCTATAAAGAAAACATCTACAAACCAACAGCCACAGCATGCATGATAAGTAACCAATTATTAATATCCAGTCTAATCAGTTAACAAAGCACAAGTAAATCCAAGACTCTGTCCTGTATCAAAACACCCTAATTTATCTAGACCTCTGCATCATCCGTCCATATTTGACCTATTGGTTGCTAACCTTCTACCATTTTTTTTTTTGTGGATACAACTTTTTGATGTGAGGTTAGATGTTCCGGACGGGAATGCTTCCAACTGGATCTTGGGAATTAAGGGAATGAAGTGGCCAGGTTGTGTGTTGAAAAATTGACCTTTTTTTGTTTACTTTTTGGACTGACCAGGATGTGAAATGATTGAGGCCTACAATTAACAATGTCCTTGATGAGTAAGGTGAACTGGATTTTGTTTTGTTGTCGATGCATGCAGGAGCTAGGGGAGTGCCTTCAAATTTGTCGCAAATAGTTACTGTCATCATGAGAAAGTTGCTCCTGATCGCGCGCTACATCAAAGTTGAGCTTGTGTGTGTTTGGAGTGGGAGCTTGTCACCTTTCTTGGTTGGGACTTTTGATGTCAGTCTGGCCATGCATGATATATGCAGTTCAACTCTCATTGTAAGTCCTTTTGACATAGTTGATCCATTCATTGAAGTCTGGAGGCCAGAGTTGAGCTATCATATTGTAAATATTTTTTCTTTCGTATAAACTAAATCAAGTCCATTGATACAATTGTTAATAGAAGGAACGAGTGAGATTCTTCTAGAGGAATGTTAAGAATGCGAGTAGGGTCTGAGATGTGGTTCGTAGAGACAAGCTGAACGTTGAGCCAGCCAATATATAGGATATTGATTCTCTTCAGAAAATTCGGGCATATAATATACTAGCAGTCCAGGAATAGGTGTTTGATGATCTCTTCTGCTACATGATAGCAAAAGGAGACTCCAGATGCAGCATGCATGCAGATCAGCCTTCGTCAATCATCTTCGAATGGTCTCTGCATTTTGACATTTGAAGATCGTAGCATCTTCCATGCATGTTATCTTCCAGATGATGAGAAGCTTGGTCTCCAGTGGATATATATGTTTGATGACCAAACTGTTGACCAATGTTTGGGGATAAGGGCCCATGATTGTTATCGAGATTGTCGGCCTAATAGGTAGGTTGATTTGAGTATTTAGGCGCCCTAACCTTCTTGTTTGGTGCATATATGATCCAATATTCATCAAGGCCATTTCCTTTGGATAGGCAGGTCTTCATAACTACCTTTTTTATAAGACCTATTACAATACTTAATATCGGTTAAAATTATGTACTATTACTAGAAATTATTTATTTGTAGTAAGTTATTTCTTGTCAAAATTATTATTTTTAAAATGATCAATATATTTTCGTCATAAATAATCATTTTTTTCTCATAAATAACTTGTCATAAATCTCATTCTTTTGTAGCGTGTAACCTTCTATCATTAGCCATGCATCAAGTATAATCTCAACAACAAATATATATCAATTGTAATAAAATGATCTATAATGGCATGATGACGATGAGGATCATCATGTACTATGTAGCTTTGTTTTTAAAGCAATATTATATATTTGGATATATATAATTATTTGTGACAAGTTCAAAGGCACGACAAATTAAATGATGTTGACATTATTACAATTATATATTCACCATCTGCTCATATTTTCATGGGCCATATATATATATTGTTTGGTTGTGATTTACGTCAAACATTAATGATCACGAGACCTAATAAGCCAAATATATAAACTTTGTGGATTAATATTTTCATCCATAATTTGTAATATACATATAAATTAATGCTTAAGAAAGATCATTTTCGGGTGGTGGAATCCAAGCTGGTTCATGACCAACTGATCTCCTAGAATTAAGCAGTACGTACAGGCGCTCCTTTTTGAGTCTTCATGAGTCAATTAATTACCTTGGGATTTACTTTTAATCTTATCACAGTGATTGTGTACTCATCATTCCATAGATGACTAGTGTCATGGTAAGTTGTCTGGGGTGGCTTAGGTGGTGGGTAAACGACCGTCAAATTCAAGGAAAAGAATTCGTGTTTAATTTCCAGGTTTTTGGTCCAATCCAAAGTCTTTGTCTTTTTTAGTTGAAGTCATGTCGTTTGGTCTTCACCTTTGAGTAGTGTTATTTGGTTGCAATATTCTTAAGGTCAGGGACTAAGTCATGTACACGGACGGGCCCAAATATTGGAGAAAAAAAATAGTAACTTTTTTTGCCTCAAACATAAAAAAGAAAACACTTGGTCTATTGGGTGACTTATAAAAAAAAAATATGATAGAAAAGAAGGGAATAGAGGACAATGCAAGACAAAGCGTAAGAACTCAGGAAATGAAGTCAATGAAGTCAGACACAGCGCAAAGGGAGATGATTAAGTGACATCAAATTGATATTCCTCACCAACCACTCCCAATGCCTTAATAGAGGGAATTTTTTTTTATCCAAAGCCGGGGGATCTGATCTGAGACGCTTATGGGCGACTTTGGCTGGATTATTGGGAGGACTTCTTCAATCTCACTACGAGACTCAGAAATATTATATTTTCTAGGTTAAAGGGGTCACTGACCCCTATTGTACTATAAGATTCAAGTAACTATGAGTGATTGTAAAATATATCCATTATAGTGGATTTGCTCTCCAAACACCCTATGAGTGTAAGCTCTATGTCGAATCATATAAACTCGTGTATTGTCTCTCTTATTTATATGGGAAATGCTTGTCTGCCACCCCAAGTGTACTGCTTGGGCAAAATTTTTTTTTTTTTTACACTTAGTAATTAAGAAAGTGATTTTAAATGTATTGATGTATTTTTTTTATTTTTTAAATATATTTAAATATGTTAAAAAAATGTGAAAAGTAAAATGAAAAAAAAAAAAACTTTTTTCCGCTGGGCGATAAGCCCAGCGGTCAATTTGGGACGGCAGAGTAGCCGCATCCTATTTATATTTCATTTACTATTCATTACTATGGATGTACGTATCAACACTGTATCGATGCCCAAACCACCGTTGTGGGTTTTCGACCGCATCATTGTTGCTCAAATCACATTCGGGAGTTGGAGATGACTCTTTCTCTCTTTTTGACAGGTGGTGTTATTTTGTGCACTAATAGTATTTTGCATTCTTAAACTATCAAAATTTACACTTTTCGTATTAAATTACTAAAAATACATATTTAGTAACTCCCAAATCGAAGTAGATACTTATTTCGTATGCCAAATATATATATATATATATATATATATATATATATAAATATATATAATAATGATCTAGATTTAAACATGCAGGTACTTGTCATGCATGATCATTTTTATTTTGAAATTATTGTTATTTTGGGGTCTCTTATAAACCGTAAGCTTATATATATGGCCAAACCGTGAGGCATATATTTTGAAGATTGCCGATCATAATTAATTGAAATTTAATTTTAGAATCGAAATACTCTATATACGAGAGATCTTTTCTATGTTCCTATTGTCACAAAAGGGTTACACAATTTTTGTGAATAATCATATTCCGTTTCTACACAATTTGTTACACTTGATTTGATTTGTAGGTCACGCGTAACCCTTTATATAATTTTCATTCTATTTTGTGAGATTCGGTATCACATGATGAACATGAGTTGGATTGATCTTTTCACTGATTTGGTAAATTAGATAATGCCTATATTTTTCTAACCTTCTTGATAAATTATGCTTGAATGATTAACCTGTCGTAGAACCCACTTAATGTATTTTGGGGACCTCTTCTATTTACGAAGATGGGCTCGCTCCAATTAAGCTAAATACCCTTAAAAACAATACTATTAGCTCATCAGTCAGATTTCGTTGCTTTCAATAAAAAAATTTCCAATGATTTCTCATAATTAAGCTTTCATTTTAAGGGTAAGATGTCATTAGTTAGCAAGTTTTATCTTTGCATAGAAGCTGCATCGTGCAAAGCTGATTTTGTTCTCATCAATAAGGGTAAGATGTCATTAATTATCAAGTTTTATCTAAGTTGAATTTGTCTTAATCCTTGTATATAATCCGTGTGATGCAAGGCTAAATGGAATCCTAGTTCTCTTCTCAACACTATATAACCTTTCTTTATATGATTGTGAAGTTAAAATTCAAACTCAAGATTGATATTATTATATTAAAGCATCATTTATTTCAAAAGTTGAAGCTAATTAAACTAAATGAATTTATTTATTTAATTTATATCCTAATAATTTAGAGTTCTGTCCAATCTTGATTATTATATGTCTGTTAAAAAAACAATGAGTATACATCTTTTGAAACCATGAAACCTCCTGGAACAACCTATATAGTGATCTAACCATATCGACAGTGTTTTGATGTTCTCGTTTAAAAAAATTCTTCTCATCCGCCATTATTCATTACTTCATGCCCTATGAAAAACATCCCACGACGGCCCTATGAAAAAAAAAAAGAAAAAAAAACTGTAGGTCATGTGAGATGTGGGAGTGAACAGTGGTTGATGTATAACATTCATCTCTCGTTTAACATTGAAATTAAGGAAGGGATTTGGTCTGCATCCTGTTAAATTTGACTGTATACATCCCAACTATCTAGTTGAAAAATGAATGAACAAGATTTCTTTTCTTTTAGTAGAAAAATAAGATCTGTTCTATCAATTAATTATTTTTAAAATACTTCAGCACAAACAGCCTGGTTGGAGTTGATTCCAAAAAAAAGGTTTAATGCAAAATATCTCCCACTAATTGTTTGTTTTGTAGCAGGAAAAAAGGGGGGGGGGGGGATCTCTGGCTCTGATCATGCATATTCATCCACTTATTGAAATATGGTTGGCATTCAAAGGGCCACATTTTGTCATGCATGCGCGCCATCACTGATCATGAATATCGCTTTGTCATCCCTAAAGCATATTTTCTTTTCTTTGTGGTTCAAGAGTTCTCCAGAAAAGGGAAACCTGCACATTTTGCTTTAGGACCATTCTATTCTTTCCCAAAGCTGGATGTTGGATGGATGGTGCAGCTCGTTATCTTTTAACAAGCTGCAAAGACACACTACCTTTTCTCCATCATCATGTGCCACTTATTTTTCACGCAGATCATTTTAACTCCAAAAAGGATATATATATATATATATATATATATATATATATATATATATATATATATATATAATATATATAATATATATATATATATATATATTTAATAACATGCATCGATCATTACAATAATAGATGTGATTTAGTACTCGTTTTGAAGTTCATGAGGTAGAATCGTTCTGAAACCTGCATTATGAGCTCATGTACCAATCGATCGAATATAGCGTATGAAAAGGGCTCGCTCGAATCTTTGCCGTCCATAAAGTTACACATGTTTGGATCTATGAAGATGTGGTTTAGAAAGATCACATATATTCAATCCCATCATTACAAGATAGACAAATATGGATGTTAAGTGGTGTGACAATCAACCACTCAATTTACAAGGCCTTCTCACGTCATAGAACTATAGAAGTACTACACTCCGAGGTAATTTAAGGAGTTGTTTGGATGTTGAGATGGTTTCATCTCATCACATCTTATCAACATCTAACCACCATTCAGATCACTAGCCAAATGCCAATATATCTCTAAAGTTGGGCTAAATATCAATAAAATGGTCTGTATTGAGTAGTCAAAATGAGGAAACTCTACATATGAGCTACAATATTACCAAAGTTTCCTTCAAATTTAGAGATATACTGTTCATCCTCAAAAGAGGTATTTTATTCTAAACATATACACCAACTATACATTGGGAAATTGCTCATTTTCTTGCTTCTCGGTTGGGATTTTCACATTGGGATGTTGGATAAAATATTGGGTTATTAAATTATTAATTAACATATGGTTAGTGTAGTTATAAAATATGAAAAAAATTTAAAAATAGTATTATTAAAAAAATAATATATTATTATTATTTTGATTAATCCAATGTATAGGGTTATAGCTTGAATGACTTTGTTTTTATGCAAAACATGTACTCTTAGCAAAATTTCTTGGATCGAGTCAAAGATATATATACTTTTCAATTTTAAATTTTAAATTTTTTTATTTAATCATTACTTAATAATTATAACTTTTCTAAAATTCTAAACAAAAAATAAAACAATTCAATTTTTTTAAATTTTAAAACAAAAATTATATTAAAGAAATTATATTTTAATAATATTTTAACTTTATAATATTTTTATTCAACATTTTATCTCTCATCTCCCAAAATTCTATAAAGCATTATAGTTTAAACTATTTCAGTACTATTAACAAGTTATTTCACTACTATCCACGTATTTGTCATTTCATATTATTCCCCAAATATCCTCGGAGCCTACTCGAATTCAATTTTTGTCCTTGCAATTACACACACATATAAAGTCATATGATTAATGATTAACCTCTTTAATTAGACTTAGTTTGGTCGTGAGTGACTGATAATGGTTTGCTGATTGCTATGGGATACAGTAGTGGGTCCCACAATATGGAGATTGTCTTGGTGTAAATGATGATTGATAAATACGTAATTGGACTTGGGAGGACTCGCTCCTTGTTGAACACGTTTGCGTGAGATCACCTGATCTAGTATTCACATTTCACACGGAAGAGAAATGCTAGGTCTACCGAGCTTAGTGCATTTTTATTTTTTTAAATGTATTTAATTGATTTTCTCTCTTTTTTCTTTTTTTTCTTTTTTTTCTCTCTCTCTAAAACAATCAATCATTCCATGTGGACCATCGGTCTCCGTTAAATGATCCACACACAGAAGGCAACTGTACTACTTTTTGATCTCCATCGTCTCCTCTCTTGCATGGAACATGCAATTATTTTACAAAAAGATTCCATTCTTTTCAGTATTTTTTTTATAATTATGTTTTAATTGGAAGACACTTTAATAAAATAATGATATTTTTATAATTTTATTTTATAAAAAATAAATTAATTTAAAATAGAGTTGTAAAAAACGGTTCTCTCAATAATTTTCTTATTTAACAATATTGATAATGTGGAAATCGGGTTTTAGTTTTATATTTTCAACAAATAACTTTGTTTTACGTGTAGAGTTTTTTTTATAAATACTAATATATGCTGCATACTCATATTTAACTTATCTCAATAAATGTGAAACTTTCTTCTTTTGGATTATTTTTTATTCTCTATTTTTAAATCATATGTTGATAGGCAATGCCACGTTATCATAGTGGGACGCGAATATGGTATGCATAATTTTCTTTTTATAAAATAATAATATTTTATAAAAAAAACCTATAGGTATGAGGTGTGAAGTGTTTATAATGACTGATCTGTAGAATTACTCTTATAAAAATTCCTTCAATTTAAAACAATGGTTGGTGGCCTATATCATTATTCTTTCATATTCCAACAAACTTTAGAACTAGAAAAAAAAAAAATTAAATAAAATTTTAGAATTAAATATGTTATGATATTTTTCTTGATATATATATATATATATATATATATTGTTTCTTGACTAGTTAATGACTTTTTTGGAATATGTTAAAATTGTTAAAATTTCCTCCTTTTAAGAAAGTTTGTTCCCCCAATTATGTGATGTCACTATTGTTCACCCTCCACACTTTTAGTTTGACACAAACAAATAGGTGCATATATGCAGCATGGGGTCCTCTTCAAAGTTCTAATATCTCCTTCTTGCTTTAATTTTCCTTTTCTTTTCTTGCCCGTATCTCTTTATCCTGCTCCAATCTCAGATTCACTGTTATGTCAGTCTCAGTGACTTTATTTCTTGTCTTTTAAGATCTTAAATTAAAGACAGATTCCAACAAGAAGGTGGGCGTGCCGGAGTGGTTATCGGGCATGACTAGAAATCATGTGGGCTCTGCCCGCGCAGGTTCGAATCCTGCCGCCCACGATCGATCTTTTTGCTTTTTAAGGGAAAATAAGAAGAATATATAGATAGATTTAAAAAAAGAAGTATAACACCAAAATTTCCATGTAATTTTCTAAATAATATTTGGGGTAGATTATATATTTTCTTTTTATGTTATTATAGTCAACTGACATGTGCTTATCAAGGATTAATTCATGATCTTGATCTGCTCCACGATCATCATGCATGGCAGCAATCATCCACAGGAACGGGAAGTAGTGCAGCTACCACAATCTAAATTGCGTTGGTATGCAACTACCTATATACAACGGATAGTGGTCGCCCATTTCAGATCATCTTAGTGGCTTAATTCATATAATTTCTCCCAATTTGAAAGTCGCCTTTCATATCAAATAAATAATAAAATTTACTTCTTATTCATTAATTTAAACTTTTTAAAAAAGTGCTGATTTCATATGTATGAGAACAGAAGTATTATGATCGAATTTTGATTCTATATTTTATGTTATTTAATTAAATATTCTTTCCATTAACGTAAACTTTTAGGAAAAATCATAATTTCGTTAAAAAACTATCTTACGTATTAATATGACTTGGATACTAATTTTCCTTCCCAAATTGATCTTTCGCTACTTTATAATATATATATATATATATAAATATATAAATGTATCCATTTCTAATCGTTTTAAAGTTTATACACACTACAAGAAAAAGAGTATTTCCCGATGCTACAATTCGCCACAAATAACTTTCAAAATTGTTGCAAATAATCTTTTGCAGCGATTTATATTGCGCTAGTCATTTGTTGCAATTGTTGATTTACTTGAAAGTTCGCCCAATGAAACCCAAAAATTACTGTGAATAATTAATTTTTTGTAGTGATTTTTTTCACTGTAAATATTATAAATTACGCCGCAAATAACTTTCGCAAATTAGTGTTATATCGCTGCGAAAAAATATTTGCAGCATTTTGTATCATTGATAATACACAAATATCGCCCAAATACCTTCATATTATTCGCAGCGTATTGAAAACTCGTCGCATTTACTATTTTTTGCGGCGCTTATAAGCGCCGCAACTAATATTCTCAACCGTTATAGTCGTCGCAATAGTTTTTTAGCAGCGATTTGAAGCCTGCCGCGGATAATTCAATCGCCTAAGTCCATTTTGGCAGCGAATTGGTTTCGTTGCAAAAAGAAATTCGACAGATTATAGTTTTTCGCATCAAACTATATTCGCCGCAAAAAAGAATTCTATTTTGCAAAGCTTGTTCTCGGTGAACTTAAAATCGCCGCAAAAAGAAATTTGGCATATTATGGTGTTTTGCATCGAACTATATTCGCCACAAAAAATAATTTTGTTTTGTAAAGCTTTTTCTCGGCGAACTGAAAATCGCCGCAATTGGCAAATTTGATGCCCAAGCCAATATGTATATATACAAAATGTGCCATTTTTTTAGGGTACCTAATTTCCTGCTCCAACTCATTTAATTACAATATTACCAAATAGTACTACTATACATTGTATGATAAATCAAATATTATTTTAATCCAATACTTGTAGCCTAATTTATGTATTTTACTGATGTGATTAATTAAAATAGTTATTTTATATTAAAAAAATAACATAACTAATTATATTAGTGAAGTGGATAAAGAATATGTAAAACTAACGGTATATAAAATTTTTGTACATATAAATAAAAGAATCTTCAAGAAACTGATCTATCGATCCGGAAAACTACACGACACCTTTTAACGTCCTCCTAAAGTATAAATAAATAAAAAGGAGGCCACCGAGAGCTGCCCACAAAAGGTAGATATATAATGGCGGTCAGTAATCGTACGTACTTATGAATTAGCCAACCGACTTGTGTGTGTGTGGAGGCTGGAGCCAAACCAATTATCCACGCACTACGCACAGACATTTTCCCATATTCATAAGCCAAACAAAGGCTGCTGATGCCTGCAGACCGTAATTGTTCGTAGAAGGATTGGGAAATGGGAACCGAAATATATAACCTCTAAGCACAGAGATCAGTCTTAATTATTTGACATTGATCGTCTTCTTTCGCCGCGTCAAGCAAATTCTTATCTGCAGAATTTCAAAACAAAACATCTTTATCTAAGATAAGACAGTGAATTCTTTGCACTAGGGTATGAGTAAGGTGGGCGGGGCCGGTGCTTTTGGTAGGTAGGTCATGCATGTGTCGTTTCCACGTTATTGCCATGTGTTTGCATGTAAATGCTTGATCTTCCTCGCAAATACAAGTTACCGACGACTTTATGGCTCTCTTTTCCATCTCTGAGCGGTATTAAACATCCAGCTCATAAAATTCATAAACAGCTTAGCTTAGAAAAGTGCACCAATATTCGTGCGAGAGAGAGAGAGAGAACTGAAGAAGAAGAAGAAGAAGAAGAAGAAGAAGAAGAAGAAGAGGAGAGTAGTGAATGCTCACTGATCCGGATCCTCTAGAATATTCCGTCTCTGTTGGCCACCAATGCCAAATGTACAGCCATATCCATGGCACTCTCGTCTATGTACTTTCAATGCTCTGATCTCTACTCTTTCGCTCTCTTATTGAGCTCGTATCTTCATTTGCTATGGCTCTTTAATTCTTATGGGTTTTCAAATACTAAACAAGAGGAAAAAACCATCTAGTGAGGGTAAATTTACAGAGCTAAGGCCCTTTTCAACGTGCCAAAAAAGTGAGTGGGCTCAACCACCATTATTATGCTATTTTGATAAGGCTCACCATAATTAATCTCTCTCTCTCTCTCTCTCTATATATATATATAATATGTATATGTGTGTATACGTGTATACACATATATATAATATATATTTGGTGTTTAATACTATTGTTTTCATTTTTTGCTATTAGCTATGTAGCGGCCCAGTACTTTGTATTTTAGCGGTCTCCGGAGAGGTTGACTGCAGATGCGGTGAAGTGGAACATAAAAAGGAGTCAGGATTGCTCAACAGAAGAGAACCAAACCATTCCAATTCTCTCTCTCTCTCTCTCTCTCTAATGGAGCCCAATATTAACGCCGGTAGCATGCACTCCCACTGCTTGGAAATAAGGATGGAACCACACAAAGTTGTCCCACCGCCCCCTAGGAGCACCTTACAAAAGCTCAAGACCAGGCTCAAGGAAACCTTCTTCCCCGATGACCCTTTGCGCCAATTCAAAGGACAACCATTGAAGACCAAATTCATTCTTGGAGCTCAGTATATCTTTCCTATCCTTAACTGGGGTCCTAATTACAGCCTCAAACTCTTCAAGTCCGACATTGTTTCTGGTCTCACTATTGCTAGCTTAGCCATTCCTCAGGTTAATTACTTGATCATCTCGGTTTCTGTGTGTTCATCTTTTTTCTATCTTTTCATTTCATTTCATCCTCTTTTATGTCGTCTAAAGTGAACTCATTAGCGCATTTGAACCTGTTTTCTTTTGTACTTTATGTGTTGCTTTTAATGTTTCAGGGTATCAGTTATGCTAACCTTGCCAATCTACCTCCTATTGTGGGTCTCTGTGAGTAGTACTCGTTTTTGGTCATGCCTATAATACTTCTTTTACCTTTAAAGCTAGCTAGCACACTGTTTTATTATTCATGATTCTTTTTTTTTTCTTTTCTTTTCTTTTGCCTGGATTTACATAAAGATTCCAGCTTTGTTCCTCCACTTGTGTATGCTGTTCTTGGAAGTTCTAGGGACCTGGCTGTAGGACCTGTTTCTATTGCTTCTCTTGTACTGGGATCCATGCTTATGCAAGAAGTCTCTCCCAACAAAGATCCCGTCTTGTTTCTTCAGCTGGCCTTTACTTCAACCTTCTTTGCTGGTCTCTTCCAAGCTTCTTTAGG
Source organism: Cyclocarya paliurus (assembly GCA_029856935.1). NCBI lineage: Eukaryota > Viridiplantae > Streptophyta > Magnoliopsida > Fagales > Juglandaceae > Cyclocarya > Cyclocarya paliurus. The sequence continues at coordinate 13,948,232 of CM056945.1, read as the reverse complement.
ATTCTTAAGGTCATGATCAACTTTTCCTTTTCTTTAGCTTTAATCTTCCATATCGCCCTTTTTCTTCTTTTCCCTCCCTATACTCTGAAGAGTGAAAACAATATATATTAGCATATATTTTCTGGGTTAATACATAGAAATTGCAGGCTGAAACTTCTGCTGTTTTGGGATGAATTGCAGGCTTGGATTTATTATTGACTTTCTCTCGAAAGCTACTCTGATTGGGTTCATGGCTGGAGCTGCTATTATAGTCTCTCTGCAACAGCTTAAGGGCCTCCTCGGAATCACCCATTTTACCAAACAAATGGGTTTGGTTCCTGTTTTAAGCTCTGTTTTCCACAACATAAAAGAGGTACGTACGTAATAATCTCTTGATTTAGATCTCATTGGCAGGATTTATGACGGGCGCATTAATTAAACAGCCCAAAGTTAATCCTACGGTTACAAATAAAGTAACGTAGCCCGGAGTCTATTTATTGCAAGCAATTAAGCAAGCTAGTAATTAATTTAAAGCCTTTTTTTTTTCGCTAATAGAAAGAAGCATTAATATATAATACTATATATGAATAACAGTTTTAATTAACGTAAAACAATTTCCCTAATAATAGTACCTAAGTACTATGTTAGGTACAATACTTAATTATTAGTACTCCCTTTTTTATAAGAGTAATTCTATTCAGTATTTTAATTTTTATCATCTTCTCATCATCTCATGATGTGATATTATTTATTATATTTCACTTGTAAACCTATCAACTAATACAACATTATAGAATGATGAGATGATGATGAGAATTGAGATAATGATCAATAGATTTTTTCTTTATATATATATATATATATATATATTTATCTATATATATATAATAATTCTACAGATTTCTTCTTAAAGTTGTCATCTTTAAATGATTTCTTATAAAAAGTGATCATATAATTAAAATGATATGATGCTTGATCGGGTAATTAATATACCTGACGTATGTGTAAAATATGATGTTGGTATTTTTGTTTTCTTTTCCTTGTAGTTAACATGATGTGTTCATGATCATCGTCTTTCATGTGCAGTGGTCATGGCAAACCATAGTGATGGGATTTTGCTTCCTCGTCTTACTCTTGGTGGCAAGACAAGTTGTATGTTTTTCGATCTATTTTAGGGCCAGTTTGGATTCTAACCAATCTCAATTCATTATTATAATTTTTTTAAATTTTAAACAAAATATAATAAATAATTTAATTTTTTAAAATTTTAAAATAATAATAATATTAAAATCATATTTTATTCAAATTTTAACTTTCATCTCAACTCAATTCAACTTAGTTCAATATATATATATATATATATATATATATATATATATATATATATCTGTTTAATTAGTTTCCGGCCTCTTAAAATAATGCACTACTTCAACCGTACGTACGTAAAATTAAAGTAACAAAACCAGTTAAGATATTATTAAAGTATCATGTATTAATTATGTATGGACGGTTATGATTCATGAGTTCCTTACACATGAGCTTGCCCTGCATGGCGGTTGCATGTATTACAACAGTTCGATACGAGTATACACACGTAGGGTCAACGACAAATAATTTATATATGGTGATTGGCATTAATATTATTGGATGACCTTAATAATTCGTACGTATATCGATCATGCTACACCTAAAATTAGGTGCATGCAGCATGGTTGCCTTATTATAATATGCGTATCCTAGCTAGTAATTTCAACTACTCGTATTTGAGCTGAAAATTTTGCATGCAGAACACGTGTCACTTGTTGTCCACGATTAAAGTACTTGTCGCTAGCCAATTACAAAATTATAATTTTACTGTAATATGTTAAATTTTAAAATTATTTTATTATAAAATAAATTTAATATATCATATAAAATAATATCGGTTTATGGATTTATTTTGTATACTTATAGCACTTCTCAACTCTACCTATATATTTACTTTTTAAAAGTTCAATACAACAATAATTTTAGAAAAGGATATTCAAATTTCTCTGTTTAAATTTGAAAGTCATATCGATATATAAATATTAGATAATTTAAAATAGAGTTTGCAATCCTTTGGTATTCTTTCCTACGTTCTGTATTTTTTTTTTCTATATCTATTTTTTTTTTTTTATAATTAGTAATCGAAATATGCCACATTTAATAAACTCAGGAGTGAAGTTATAAATTACATTAATAATCAATAATGTTCTTGTGAATAGTTTATATTATTTAGTACATTGGATGCCTTCATTAATTAACTATATATTAATTATGAAAAATTCATGTCTGTGGTGGCGGTTCTCAGCTACTCTTGATTACCAAATCTATTTTTGCAATTAAGTCGAGTAAAATCGCCTTAAGAAGTCTAAATGGCGCCACTATAACCACTTATACGTACAGTACCATTTTTGGCCTCGAGGATCGATAACCAGTATTTTACTTCTGACCTCAAAAGAAAAATTATATGCTAATTGAAGGTTTTACCAAAACCATAGTTTTACTTTTCACTTATATGTTTACCATATTGTGAAGAAAGGCTCGAGTACTACTTCTTAGTTCTTATTCATTATTTTTTATAAGTTTTTCATTCCAATTCCGGTTGAATACTAACATTTGGTTGGTTTGGTTACACAAAATCAAATTATTTCATTTCATATAATCATTACAACTTTTTTAAACTCCTACACAAAATATAATAAACAATTCAATTTTTTCAAATTTTAAAATAAAAATAATATTAAAGAATAATATTATAATAATATTTTATTTAACTTTCAACAAAACATATCATTTCATCTTATCTGAGCTGCATAATCAAGACCTTAATTAGTTGCGTGATGATCTTATATCTGCAGAGCATGAGAAAACCAAACCTATTCTGGGTTTCAGCGGGAGCCCCTCTTGTGTCTGTGATCCTCTCAACCCTTCTGGTCTTCGCATTCAAGGCTAATCATCATGGCATTAGCGTGGTAAGTTATTTGCAAGGCCCTCCTTCCTATTTGGAGACTCAAAAGGTTTTTTTTTTTTTTTTTTTAAATAAGAGACGAATTAGGCCACATGTTTATGAGTGACTCCTCCCAATTTATTAAAAGCCCTCACTTGTACCGGAAGAATACCGTGATGACAAACTGAAATCCAAAGCCAGCAACCAACAAACCATACTAAACATGCCTATAACCAGTCGAAACAATCTAAACAAATCCAATCAAGAGAGTACTCCATTCAAGAATGTAAATAAGGTAAATCCAATTTATCCAGCCTAACGATACCCCTCAAATGCCTAGGCATAGACACTTCCCCCTGGAAGCTACAAGAAAATCCTCATTACTAATTAATTTTTTAGCTGTTTTGATTTGTAGATTGGAAAACTACAAGAAGGATTGAACCCACCTTCATGGCATATGTTGCACTTTCATGGTATCCACCTAGGACTGGTAATGAAGACAGGGCTGGTCACTGGCATCCTATCCCTCACAGTATGTTTTATTTCCCATCAATATTCAATATTTGTAATGTTTTTCTGGTTTTTATAACCACAAAATGCTAATCGAATTTTGTTTTAATTTTGTTTCAAACAGGAAGGCATTGCTGTGGGAAGGACTTTTGCTGCTCTAAAGGACTACAGAGTAGATGGAAACAAGGAAATGATAGCCATTGGGTTAATGAATATGGTTGGCTCCTCCACTTCTTGCTACGTTACTACAGGTACATGCACACATGTCCCACCCGTTTAAGTCTTATTCCTAAACTTTCTTGTGAGAAATGTTATTCTTCATTCTGAATTTTATTAATTACTAACAAAAACTTTGAATAACTTCAGGTGCTTTCTCGAGGTCAGCTGTCAATCACAATGCAGGAGCAAAAACAGCAGCGTCTAACATAGTAATGTCAGTGACAGTCATGGTGACACTCCTCTTCCTCATGCCTCTCTTCCAATACACACCTAATGTTGTATTGGGTGCAATCATAGTCACAGCAGTGGTTGGCCTCATCGATATCCCGTCTGCATATCACATTTGGAAGATCGACAAGTTCGATTTTGTCGTTACTTTATGTGCATTCTTGGGTGTTATTTTCATCTCAGTCCAAGAAGGCCTCGCCATTGCGGTTAGTACTCTTTCAAAATCAAAGAGGTCGGAACCCGTAGGTTTGTTAGAATTAAAACTCTCACTTGTGGCAGATAAACACCGTGCTTACAACTAAAGCCTAGGGAAAAATGCTGTAGTTCTTACTCTTTAAGTTTTATATATAGCATCATCCTGGCCTTGGACTTTAATTCGTCTGTGCATCTACTTATTTGCTCATTGAAAACGAGTTGGCGTATTGTTTAGACAACGTTTCACCCTTAAAGTTTGTGTAATCAGAGTCTTCTTACTCATGTTTTTCAACATGTGGAACAACTTTTATTGCTTATTTATGAAGAGACTAAAAGCTGGGTGTTTTTTTGCATATGAAATTTTCATATTGTGCATGAAATGGAATGATGGTGATGTTCTTAATTATGAGCAGGTTGGAATATCTGTTTTCAAGATCCTCCTGCAAATTACAAGGCCAAAAACATTGATGTTGGGGAAAATACCTGGGACGGATATATACCGAAATCTTCATCATTACAAGGAAGCTACGACGGTCCCTGGTTTCCTCATTCTAAGCGTTGAATCTCCCATCAATTTTGCTAACATCACGTACCTTAATGAAAGGTACGTAGCTAATTGTTCCTTTTTCTTTTTCTTCATGTTTTTTAGGCAAATAATGTCAGTTTATGCACTAATTTTGGTCCTTTTCTTTTTATATATGTTTTTCTATAAATGGCTAATTCTATTACGAAGGATTTTGAGATGGATAGAAGAATATGAAGCGGAAGAAGATATTAAAAAACAATCAACCCTCCAATATGTGATTTTGGATTTGTCAGGTAAATTCATTTTTAGCATGCATGCATGGGTTCAATTTTTCTTATTTTTTTGAGAATACCATTTCATGAAATCGATGCAACGTCTTAATTATCAGGCTAGTAGGCAAATCGAAGCACTTTCCACCAAATATAGAGGCGATACCTAATCTGCCATTAATTTATCAGTTTTTGTTCAAGCTGCATGCATGCCATAATTAAACTAGCTAGAACACGTACGTGTGACATTAATTATATATACACTTTCAGCTGTGAGTTCCATAGACACAAGTGGAATCGTTCTATTCAAGGATTTGAGGAAAGCAATGGAAAAGAAAGGTGTTGAGGTAATGACATGAGCTCTCTTGTATCGATAGGATCCGTCCATTTATTCACCTCCTTCGATCTTATCCGTTCATTATACATTCTAAACCAGTAGTGATTTGTTCAGTACTGGATGTTATATGTGAATATATGTCAAAACTCCAATATATAATATATCTCATATTTCAAATTAATGTGGTTTCACAGCTTATCTTGGTGAATCCTCTGGGGGAAGTTATGGAAAAACTGCAGAAGGCAGACGAAGCTCGGGATCTCATGAGACCGGATAACCTTTACTTGACAATTGGAGAAGCTGTATCTTCACTTTCATTAACAATGAAGGGTCGTGAGTCTTCAACCATGTGTGGTGAAGGGACATAAACAAGTAGTATATATTGCTGATCATTATCAATTGCATGCATGCATGTAAATGCAGAAGAATAAGATTAATGAATATTGGGTGTAAAGCCAAGTTTAATTCTAATTTCTACATATGTAGAGATCAGTACATGATCTAATATGCCTTTCAACTTAACTAAAAGCTTGTAAATTTTACTTGAGAAAGTTCAATTCCAATATTGTCTAAGGTTGTAGCTCCAAAAAGAATCAGAGCAAATGAGGCAAACTGCCTGCAATCTGCAATATCATGTTCAACACCTTTTATATATAGGCATTTCTCTTAAGATACATGTGGATCATCAACCTATTAAGCTTATAATCCGGTAGTTCCAAATGGTAAATGTGTAAATAGATATATAAAGAAATTGAGAAAAATTAAAAAAATAGATATAACAATTTAGATAAACTTTTGAAAACGTGTAAAGGAAAGATTGAAAAGGAAAGAGAGGACAAGTACTACTTAAAAAGGTTTAAAAAATAATTAAGAAAAAATATTCAAAAAATAGAAGAAAATAATGATAATTTAATTAATGATTAACTAAAAACATCTCAATGTCATTCATAATCATCATAGGTTCAAATCATAAGGCAGTATAATCTTAGTACAATTATTCTTTATATTAAGGATATGTTTAGAAAGTGAGATGAGAATTTTGTATTTTGTTTTAAAGTTTAAAATATTATTTTTTAGTTTTAAGATTTGAAAAAGTTAAATTGGAATTTGAAAAAGTTGTATTGGGATTTGAAAAAGTTGAATTGTTTATTATATTTTATATAGAAATTTGAAAAGGTTGTAATGATGAGATGAGATGAGATGAAAATTTTGAATAAGATAAAACATCCAAGCATAACCTAAGTCTTTATGACTAAATCAACTGATTCATGCGTTCTAATGCACGAAAGGTTAGGGCTATAAACATTAAAATGAGGTCTAATATTTTGTCGAGATCCAATTCCTTTTCAATCAGTCAGATCCACTGGTTCATTTGGTCTATCCTCGTCAGATCCTGATACAACTTCTATTATTCCGAGTGGGTCCATAAAGGGTGAGATTTGCTTGAAATCTTAATAAGTTAGATAACCAACGTGTACAAAGATAAATTATGCATAATGAATGATATGAAATGTGTGCATTGCAAAAAAATCAATATATGTTTCCCATCCAGATTTCTTAATATTTTCAGAAAAACTGAGACATATTTTCTTACAGAGAATATTTTTCAATTCAACTACAAAAAATATAATATTTCATCATAACGTTTCTTCATTTATAGTAAGTCACATTTAATCATAACATTAATGTCATAACGTATGATATCGTTACAGTTCCTCATATGTACTGTGAGTACCTACTGGTGACCGTAGTAGAACTCATGTTGAAACTACGTTGTCTGCAGACTTGTTCTCAATGCATTAGTAACATAATATCACCATAACATTATAACATATACACCTACCAATCTTAGGTGTCATAACATTTGACTTCGCTCCGACATTCTTTAAAAAGAACCCATTCTAAGCCTGTTGACTGTTCTTTGTTAATCCAAGGGTTATCACTCCATTTTTATGTACTTTAGAGTGGACAAACGAATTCCATTACGATAATCCCCTATATATCCTAGCCTTTGGGGTTATAATAAAAATGATTTTCATGTTATATTTGAAAAATGTAGTTCATGACATATGCATATGTAGCAAATTTTCATGTGAAAATGACATTTATATGCAATATGCTAAAAATTGTGAAAATGTCACATGTTACGTAGGAAAGTATTCATGTACTCAATGTATCCTATATGTAACACCCCATTCCCGTAGGTTAGGAGTGTCACGTGTTTTTCATAAAATAAACCCGGCAAGAGATCTCATATTTAAGAAAACAAATTTAGAATTTATTTCATAAAACTTTGTCTGATAAAAATGTCTTCAAAAAATATTAAATAAATTGAATAAAAGTCATGTCATAAAAGCAATAAAATAAATTTCATTCTAGAAGGTCTGAAACTAAAATAACTGCTCATTCTAATCCTGGTCTGTCAACTCGTAATCATCATCCTCACCTGGGTGGTTAAAAACATGAAAATAAACTAAAATGAGTCGAATACTCAGTAAGAAATCCATCACATCGTTAACATACTAAACATAAGGTTTTCATAAAAGTTTTCATGCTGAGAACTTAAAATTCATGACTGTTCATACTGATATTTATGCTATGCATGACTGATTTATCTGAATTAACTGACTGTTCTATTTTAACTAACTGAACTGACTGGCCAACACACTTAACCCTGTGTGCGAGGTTGTGCATCGGCCCCACGTCCCGTGGCCGCGAGGGGAGCCGCTGATAGTATTCTGGCATACTATGGTGGACCACGCTTGAGTCCGTGACTTGCACATCCACCCTGAACTGAACTGCATTGCATTGATACCATGCATCTGAATGGCCATCTGACTAACTGATTTGATTTTATCTTGCACTTGAATTTAAGATAGCTTACATGTCTTATGACCATGAGATGCATGACATAATACATATATAATTATAATTTCTGAAATTTAACATGATGCGGAATGACATGATCGTGTGCTATGTTGAATGACATGCTTGCATATGACATGAGTGGTACATAAACAAAGGTTGTCAATGAACTGGCTTAAATAATACTTAAATATAAGTTGAACTGTGATGATCATAATTTTGTGATCAAATAACTTACCTCGATGTACTTCTTGAATCTCACTTCGTAGCTCGTCACCTATACACAATATTAACTATCACTAAATCTGTCTAGAACCAGCATGTACTAATAACCTACTTAATTAAATTCATACTGTATAATATAATGAATAAAAATATTCTGTTTAATATAAAATCAATGAAAGTTTATAACTTAAATTATTTAAAAATACTAATAGCATATTCTTACTTAATTAAAATCAAAATTTAGGAAATAGTCAAATAAATCTTTTGTTTAACACCAAAATCAATAAATCTTGGTATTTAAATTACTTAAAAATACTAATAACATATTATACTTTAGTAAAACACTTGGGCTATTTTAAATAAGTCATAAACTTAAATTTTTAAAATAGTTTTCCTTTCTTAACATAATTATTCAATCTTATAAGAAATCTAATACTATTTTAATACTCTTAACATATTTCTTTATTTTGAAAATGTACACTTCAATAGCGTAAATATATCAAAATCTACTATAAAAATATTAGAGGTTCACTTCATAACATAGATTTAAAGTATTTAACATAACTGATTAACCATTGAAATTTAAATACTAATATAATATCAAATCTTTCAATATTATTAAATATATAACTTTATCTATATATATATATAAGATTAATAAAAATACAACTGGTGGAAACACCCGATTCATAAGGATAAACTTAATAGTATTCAATATAAAATTATTGTAGGCTATTAGTATAATTCAATCTTAGTTTAATACTTAATAACATAATAGTTTTATTAAAATCCTACAATATATATAAAGGAAAAACAACTAAAATATTAGGCTCCAAGAGATACTTCAAAATATATTTCAAATTCCTTAAACATTATCTTATATAATGGACATTTGACTAATATATTTATTTAAGTAAAAACTCACCTTTAAAATATTAAGCCCAACTCAACTTCAATTAACATATACATAACTGTAAATTTATAAATATAATTTAAAATGATTCTCCAAGATACTAGATTAAAAGAGGGCATATATGTAATCTCCTCTAAATCCTGCAGCAACTAAAACCAAGAGGGAGAAAACACAACTTAACAATGTGAAGAGCAACAGAGGCTCGAGGGAGAGGGAGAGAGACATACAAGGCAGGAACTCTTGACCGAGAGAGGGCTGAATGCGACGGCGGCGGGCTGAGGCGGCTCTGGGTGGCTGGGAGTGAGGCGATGCGGCTGGGTGGTGCGACGCCGTGAGAGGGAGAGAGTTTACAGAGAGTGTTGTCACCGAAACAACCGAGAGAGAGAGAGGAGGTTGGACGGCGGTGAGCTTATCGGAAGGAAGTGGGCTCGACGGGGTAGAGATGGTCGGCTGTTTCTGTGGCTGTTTCCGGTGGGGTGGCTGACTTGGTTGAGGGAGGTGGGTTCTCGGCTGGTTTGCTGGATGCTCTGTTGTATGGGTGCAAAACAGGGGGCTACGGCTTGCTTCGGTGGTTGTGCATGGTCTGGATGATGGAAGCGACTACGGTGGAGTGGCTCTTTGCCTTTCGTGGAGGGGACGTCTGAGTGAAGGTTGCTGCGTGTGGGAAGGCTGGTGGTTTTTGGTGCACTGTCGTGTGTGGCTGTGCAGTGGCCTCGTGTTTGCTCTACGGTGAGCGCTGGTTGTGTGTTTCTCAGGTGCCAAGGTGAAAGGCAACGGGAGGAACGACTTGAATGTTTGTTTGTTTAAGGGAGGACACGGCATGCAAGCCGGCACTGGGTGCTCTGTTCAAGGGAGCAGCGTACATGGGAGGAAGGCTTCGAGGGAGGTTTACGGCTTGGAGGTTTTCTTCAAGTATCAAATCTAACCGTGTGTGTGTGTTTATATATATATATATATATATATATAAATGTTTGAGAATAAAAGGAACCTAGAGGAATAGAGACGTGCATGTGTGACTAATTGAGAGAGGCGTGCATGGTTTGAAATTCATGGAGGAAAAACAATCAGGTGTTTTATGATAGGATTTCAAAGTTGATTTCCTATTAGGATTATCGATTAGGGGAAAAATGAGTATGAGGTTAGGGTAAAAAAAATATCAAGAGATAGGGATGAAGTTTACGGGTGGAGATAGGTTTAAATTTAAAATAAAACTCTAGTGGTTATTACTTAAACGGGTCATAATAATTTACTAAAAGATAAAACGATAATAATCTTATAAAAAAAACAATGTAAAATCTTATATAATAATAATAATAATAACGACAATATAATATTTATGGTTATAAGAAAAATACATAAAACTTATCTTATAGCCTAAACTTAGGGTCAGGTTGTTACAATATAACATGATGTTTCATGCTCCAAATGACAATTATAACATAAATGTGACATTTATCAATAAATCATAAATAATTTATCGAGGTTTAAGTTAGAGGCCAACTTACAAACTGTCTGAGTTTAAAAAAATCGTAGTGATTGTAATCAAAGTTATAATAAGTTAGGATTTGAACTACTAAAGAAAATGTTCATAATCAAAAGGGTTCAAGAACTAGTATTTACAAAAATTTCAAAAGGATTTTAAAATTGCCACTAGGGCCTTAATTTCTCACTATTTGTAAATAAGTCTCAAATTTAACCAAAATTCATAAATCTCATATTTTTCATATCCTAAAACCATCTATGACCTTAGAATTGTAAAATTCAAAGTGAAACTCTGTTAAACCCATTCAGCCCTTGGCATGAAATTCTTTGTGTACTCAAATTCATCAAATGCCAATAGAAATTATAACCTCAAGAATAAATTAAAACTTAGGCTTAGGTAATACAAATTCATCCTAACACTTAAACATAACTCAAGACCTTAATCACTAGTAAACGAACCCTTAAGCATGCATGATATCTCTTAATCTTTTTCATCAAGAAAAGACTCAAAAACTTGAATTAAATTATGCATTTTCCTTCTTATCCCAATCATTAGGTTTTCTAAATGTTCATTATTCAAGCCTAAGTAAAATAAATCAAAACTTCATAAGTTAAGCATAAATTAATCAAAACCATGCATGCTTGGATGATCAACATAAGATAGAATTAAAGCCTATTATGACATACTTTCAACCTCAAATTTAAACCTTCACAAACAATTACAAGAATTTATTGAATCATATAAAATCATATCAACTTATTCGATAGCTAAAAATTCAACCCACCATAATTAATTCCAACAAAACTTCAAATCTGACCCGATTTGGAACTTAGCATGCTAAACCTTATTTAAACTCAATCAAAATTCATTCTCATGTTATTAATTAAAACCTAACATGCTATGCTAATACTAAAGAAGGATTAGGGCAATAATACTTACAAAAATCGTGGCCCTTTAAAGTTTCCAACACAATTTCACTCAAGAACACTGAAAAACCTCACTCAGTTTCTCTTTATGGCTCACTAAAGGAGGAGAAGCTCTCAAGATCTCAAGAGAATGCTTGGATAAGAGGTTTGGAGAAATGAGGGAGTGGAGGGGTTTTTTATAGTGTTCAATGGAAGGGTGAGGGGAGAGAGTCACAACAATGGAGAGGCGTGGGATTGGTGCAAGTGGATAGTAGTGGTGATGAGTGCAACTTCCAGCTTTGTGTCATCCTTGTGCAGACGTGAATAGTATCCTATGCTACCATGATCTCATCAAGGTCAGGTGCTACAAGGAGGCTAAGGGTGCAAGGCTGCCGTGGTGCAAAAAGAATGTGGTGCCCTTGACCTCCACGTGTTATTTTAGTGGAGTTCGTGACACCGGAATGATAACCACACGAATCACGCACCTCAACGACAAGTGTTTAAAATGAGTACAAGATGCAATAAGTGTACAATATAATAATCGCAGCAGAGAAATGAAAAGGGCATTCTTATTAAGTTCCAGAAAGTTTAAAACAATTTAATAACTAATATCCTCCAAGGGGATTATACAATCATCCGATAGGTAAATTAAAGAAAATAACATAATATAAGGGAAACAAATCCCATATCGTTGAACAACATATCAGCAAATCATGCCTCCGGCGGAGTCTGTCATTCAGGCTCAAAATCAGTCTCTGCGTCAAAGTCTACAGTTCTATAAGACGGAACTGTAGGATAAAAACACTATAATGAGATTGTGACATCTCAGCAAATAATCAACCAAAACAATGTTCAAGAGATTTAAAACACATTAATACAATCAACACATCTACAACCACACAGTAAAACATACAAGAATAAATTCACTTCTTTTTCCCAAAAATACGCTTTTAATCACTCACGCCAAAAATCTCATTGGCCCAAATATATTCATTTATTTTATTATGCGTGAACCATGATCTCTCCTAAAGACCATCTGCACACCCTTGGCTCTCATCATCACATCATGGGTAACGTCCGTGCATGAGATTTCATGACGAGCGATGCCCAGTTTCATGCCCGGCACTTACATGGCCAAACAATCTCTAACCTCGCCAGCAAAAGGCCACAGAATTGGCACTAGAGCGTTACCATGTCGTCTATTCCCATCGTCGCCTGGCTACAACTTAGTTGATGTCATATTAGTTTATTTCGCGCTGGAGTGACCAGAGGAGCTCTACTGAGATAATATCCCATCTTGGCTTGGGGTCATGATACACACGCACCCACATGATCTCTCTAGTACACAAAACCTAGTTTCAAGTTACACAACATGGCATAACACAGCACAGTTAAATAATCAACACAATTACAATTAAGATACAGATGCATGATAAACAGTATATTGGATGATAGAGCATAATATACAACATCACAATAGTCACAATATTCACAGTTTCACAAACAACTACACGTGTAATCTCATCCTTCAATTCGACCCAAGGCCCAAATCCAATATCAATTACAATTTAATCCCAAAACTTCAGCGACCTAAGGCCCATCTCAAACCAACAAACTACAAATAATGTCAATAATAATAACGCCATTCTAAATCTCATGGGTCGCTTTTTGGAGAATTACTCACAACGTAGTCAGGTAATTTTTGGAAGATCGCACGTGTGGAGGTGTTGCCAAAGTGGCAGCACAGTGGCGGTTTTGGTGAGTTTTTCACAAGGGATCTCAAACCTAGGTGCAAATGGGTGGTGGAGAGTTTTTACTATGGTGGGGCGTGGCGGAGCTCATGGCGGCACATGGTGGAGCTCACGGCAGCACATGGCGGAGCTCACGGCAGCATACAGTGGAGCAGTGCCAAAAAGAGCTCCTAACTCACGGCAGCATGATAGTGCTTTGCAAAACACATTGCCGAGTGACACGAGACAACCATGAGGTGGAAGAAAGGTGGTAGCGGCAAAGCCTTGCGTGGCAATGGTCCGATTGGATGAGGTAGCAACGTCGGCAGCAAGTGGAGTAGGAAGAACCTAGAAGAAAGAAGAAGAAAAGAAGAAGAAGAAGGAAGAAGAGGGTTGTGGCGCAAGGAGAAGGCGATGAAGCCCTAAGGGCTGAGCCAAAAACAGCGTCGTTCCAAATAGGGGGAAGGGGGTTGGGTTCACATCACACGGGCTGGGCCTTTGGGCCTTCCTAACTGTAACGTTCGTCCTTGTGGTGGGACTATTTATAAAATTATTTTAAAAAATACGACGGGAATTACCGTTTGATTTACAACTTTTTACTTCCATACCTAGGGTACAAGACTCTACGTTATAAAATAAAAATGTACTTTGAGAATAAAAGAGGTTTACAGTGGAAAACATGAATCTTAAGATAAAAGGCCTCTTGTATGGTTAAAACTCTCATGCCTAAACTTCCATGCTCTTCCCCTTGGGCCGTGTCCTTCTTGACACGTACTGCTCATTCAGTTCTTGTGGGGGGAGGGGCACACATAAAAACTAAAATGAGTCGAATACTCAGTAAGCATTACTTCATAACGTTAAAATATAACAACATAGGTTTTCAGTTATGCATTCATCACTTTATACATACTATACGTACATGCATACATGCATTCATTTGAAAACATCACTAGGCGGGGTTTTCTTTTAAAAAAAAAGTTTTCTTTTTCGTAAAACGTTTCTCTCGTTAGTGCCTTCATTTCTTGAAGAGTGCGTTGCATTCATACATTCTTTTTTTATCACTTTCATGGGCCGATGCACGTTGTTACGCTCCATGTGCTGAGGTTAGCGGTCTTTTGGACTTGGATTCGCCCGTGGCCATGGCTTAGAATCTCATTCCGTTAGTGTGCAGCACCGGGTGCACTACCAGATACTACTTACCCGGCACTGCAATCTGCCCATTCATTCATATGGGTACCCCTTTCTATTCATATAGCCGTTACATATTTTCATACATTCATGCTTTCAGTAATTTCTTTTCATTTCATGTCAGCTCTATAAAGAGCTAGAGCTTGAGCATCATCTTTTCTTTTCATTTAACAGTTCATTCATGAGAAAAACATTGTTTGAGGGCAAAATCTTCTTTCATGACATGTCTTTTCGTGGAAAATACATATAATAGATACTGCGTATAATCATCCATTTACATGCGTACGACTAATACTTTGGTTGCGTAAAAAGGGGCCGCTAAGGAGGGTCATACATACTTATACTTTAAAATGCTTAGCATGCTTTTTTGTAAAACGTTTTCTTTCGTTTCGTAGAGCATTTTCAATTGAAAACATTTCTTTTTCTTCAAATGAAAAGAATTTCATTTTCCTTTTCGTATCTTTTGGAAAACTCTAAAATGGTATAAACATAATACTTACCTGGACTCTATGCTACTTTCATATCATGCAGTACATTCATGCGCGTATCAGATGGCAACCTACATGCATACACATAACCTTAACGTTATTCTCTATCTAGTACATAAGCAACTAAACTAGAAATAAAACTAAGCTTCACTTGAAATACTCTCCTTCTATCCCTTACTCTTACGTGTCATTTTCTATGAAAAAACCTTCGGGGACCCATTTACAGTCACTGCCTCTTCCAAACTCGACGTTCTACTTCGAGTGCTTACTCACTAGGGTGAACCCATGATTCACCTTAGGGTTAAGATACTAAGATTTTCGTCTTGTTCTTCTTATTAACCACGTTCCAATGCATGACTCAGACCGACTAAGTCAAGCATCTCAATTCTAGATAGTACACCCGTCACTACTTTCATGTATCTTAACTCATTCTAAATCCTCATGTCCATCCATACAAGCCACGCAGCTTTAAGCCAACTTCGAGGTTTAAGCACCGTGTAACCATGTTTAGGATAGATTATCCATTACATATAGTGAATCCGTCCGGCATATGTGTCTAACTAGACTACACATGTACCTTACCCCTTTATCACCTAAGATCAACCTATAGTCCGTTAATCACTTGCTTGTATGGACAAGCGCTATACTTCGATACCAACCTTCTCTTAACCCGATAGCATGACTCTTCATGCTACCAGTCCCTCTTAACAGTTCATCCCAACACTTGACACGACAAGACTACGTTCATAACTACCCTTTACGTCACGCCATATAGCTTGAGACCATTCCCAAGCTACATCGTGACCTTGTATCGTCACCTGACATTCCACTAAGTCATTTTTATGTCAACTCCTAACTCGTCATGAGTACGGTCCCTCACGTACTCTTGTCACATCGTGACATCTCGTCACGTTCCCGCTACATCACCCTTGCACTAACTCCTTACCCATCACAAGCATGACCTCTTGATTGACCATGTCACTTCATGACGTTGCCCAGTCATGCTTTTGCTACACTACTCTGATACTTTCCAGCCACTTCGCACATACTCCCAGCCATAAGTCGACTATATGGTGACACTCGTCACCTTAAACTACAGGCCACATCTTAGCTACTTCGGGACACTGTTCCACAGTTCCTGACACTACTCACCATGCTCTACGTTCATCAACTACGCAGCCATCCTTATCTTCGCAACACGCCACACGATGTATTGCTGCACCTCATGGAGTACACTCCACATGTACTCCCTTCACACACACTACGCCACATCACCACTACGGCATACACGCCATATGGTGTATCTCTCCACTACTACAGCACATAAACCACAGTCACACTTCACAGCACAGTCTACAACACTACACAACATACTTCCCAGCTACGCCCAACACTTCACATCACAGCACATCACATCACCACACTACACAACGAACTCCATAATACTAATAGCACAATCCACAACATAGTCAACCAATTAACATCTAACATAAATAATGAGAGATAGAGGGTTATACCATCATCGAGGTTGACTCGTGCGTTGTCCACTGACTGTCAAGGTCGATGACGTCGGAAGGGTCGCACGTGGCGGCTAAACCGCGTACGGTGGCTGTTTGGGTCGTTGGATAACTAGGTGTGGTCTTTGAAAGGCTCATGTTGGCCTCATAGTGGCAGCAAAGGGCGTCACACGGCGGATCTAGTCGTGTGCAGTGGCGGTTAGCCATATACAGTGGCTGTCCACCATGTAAAGTGGCGGTTTGGGCCTATGGCTAGGTAATGGGAGATTAAGGGCGGCTGAGGGTGGCCTCATGGTGGCTGGGGTGATGGAGCACAGCGGAGCCATGGGTTTCTAAGGGAAACCCATGTGTCTCAAACAGGGGAAACGGAGGGAGAGCTCGGCTAGTCGTGGCTGGCCATGGAGGAGCTCAGGAGGTTACCGACGGAGCTGTGGTGGTGAGGTGGAGGCGGAACGGTGGTCCATGGCTGTGGATCTAAGCCGTGCGTGAGGGAGAGTCTGTGAGAGAGAAAGGGCATGCGTTAGGGGTAGATCGGAGCTATGGGTGGCTGGGGTAGGCCGATGGTGGCTAAAGGAGGCTCTGGTGGTCATAAGAAGCGAAGCTCAGTCGTGGGTATGGGGAACCCGTGCATTGGAGGAGCTCTGTGCCGCTGGGGAAAGGGCTACCGACCTCAGGTCCAAGGGAGGAGGAAGGGGGAGGCCAGTGGTGCTCATGGTGGTGTCCGGTGGTGGCCCTGGCTGACAGCGGCTGCACTAAGAGGACATAAATGGGTGAAACTTATTTCGGCTTGGGCTACCGTAGGAGAGGAGAGAGGGCTGCGTGGGGTTCACCGGTGGGGGGGGAAGGTGTTTGCCGGCGTGAGAGGAGGCTGTTGGTGGCAGTGGTGAAGCTAGGCGGCGCATGACAGTGCTAGGCTGGGCTGTGGAGCAGATCGGGTGAGAGGGAGAGGGTGTGTGCAGCGTAAGCTAAGAGAGAGGGAGGAGAGAGAAGGGAACGAGAAAAGTGAGGGAGAAAGAGAGAGGGCTGGGGTTTTAATTCAAAACCCTTCGTCTTGGGATCTACAAAGCAATCTAACGATTGGCTTTAAATATTGATTTGAAAATGTATAAACATTAACTTAATTAAAAACATTGAGAGGAATTAAGATAGAATATTATTTAAACTAAACTTTAGTTTATAAAATAATATTCCTTCATCATTAATAAAATGATGAAGTCTTATTTAATATCTTTAAGAGAGTAAAATCATTAAATTAACCTAGAGTTTTTAACATAATTTAAATCTCCTAATATTTTAAATAACTAAAATCATTTTAATAAAATGATTTCATATAATTATAATATTTTTAGAATTCTACAAAAATATTATAATTGTCTTATTTAAAATCAAGCTTAGTCAAATAACACTGGAAATATCTTATATAAATATTTCCAAGACATTTAAAATATTCAAGGGCATTAAAACACTAGGCTTACTTTAGAAATCACATAATATTTTTAAAAACACACCGTCAAGGTCCGGCACACATAATGAGGCTCGCAGTCGCTACAGAGAAGGAGCGGATTGTGGCATCGGATGGAATTGCTTACGTTAGAAAGAAGGAAGGAGCGGGATGTTACACTAACACACACACACACACACCCACGGCCAACTAACAATAAACCTCCCAAAAACACTATACCCAATTCAACACACCACAAAGCCCAACCAAAATAAATTTACAAAGTAAAAATAAGATAAAATAATATAATATTATTAATAAAATAACACAACCAATAAATAAAAACACATGAAAATTAGGGATATCACAAAGAAAATAAAATACTAAAATTAAAATTAAGGCATGGAGTCATGCCATGATGTCACCGGGTAAGGTTCTGAAAATCTGGGCAGATTTTCACTTCATTGCTTGCATCCCTTTGTTTTATCTCCATGGCTAAAATGCATAGGTATAATGACTCTCTTTGATGCCCTTTTCAGGTGGTAGAAGATGAAAGGATTAGCTACCAAGTGATGATATGTGCAGCTCAAAGAAGAGGGTGAAGTAGGGGTGGTAGCCGAGTGGTGTCTTGCACAAAAGCCAACCAGTTTTGACTCTTCTTGGGTTGGTTTTGAGTCAAGGTTTACCATGATGACTGGAGGGGCTCTTGGGGATTGGAGGAGGAGGGAGGTGGCATGTGAAACCATAACTCTCTAAAAAATGAGCAGCACAAAGGCTATCCCAAGTGCAGGAGCTCGTCGTTTGATAATTAGGAATAAATTCTTAGATCGTCTCCTCAGGAAAAGTGCTTAAAAATCAAACTCGTGTAAAATGGTGGAAATAGGTACAATGAGAGAATAAAAATAAAAGTGATGATATGTACAATGAATGTGGGAGTGCAATGGAAATGAAAATTTACTAGTCATGGACTAGATTTATATTTGTTGGTTTTGAGTGGATGATGAAAAATAAGAAATTAAAATGCAAGACAGTAAATTAAAATTACCGAAAATTAAATAACTGAAATTTAAAGGAAAAATAAAATTAAATGACATAAAAGTAAATTGCAAAAATTAAAGGTGTAGGAAAATTAAATGACAGTAATTTAAATTGCAGGAATTAAAAGTGCGAGAAAATTAAATGACATAAATTTAAATTGTAAGAAATTAAAAGTGCGAGAAAATTAAATGACATAAATTTAAATTGTAGGAAATTAAAAATGTGAGAAAATTAAATGACAGTAATTTAAATTGCAAGAAATTAAATGTGCGAGGAATTTAAATGACATTAATTTGAAATTAAATAAGAACAAGAATTATAAAGAATAAACTTGATGTTTGGAAATGGAGACTGCGTTCTCCAACCCAAAAATCTGAATGTTCAATTAAAATAAATTCTCAAAAATAAAATGGACTCTCAACATTTATCAAAGAGGACTGAAAATTTGCTCACTAAACAAACTCAAGACTAAAAATGAAGACTTACGGAAATGAAATTTACTGAGCCATAAACTAAAACTGACTAAAAGAAACTGATGAATGAATTACACGAAACTAGCAACTGAACAAAAAATAAAGACCGACTCTAAAAACTCACTGACTGTTTTTTTCTCTACTGATGACTCTAGATTCTCACTCTAACATCTAACTCTTATTTAACACTAAAATCTATTCTAACTCTTGACAAACTTCTCCGTCCATTTACAAGCTCTTATATAGGCTTCAAAAGCCTCTGCGTTGCACACCCATGCTGTCCATGTCCCACGTGAAAGGTTTCGCGTTCGTACAACGGTGATGAGCGTGTAAAATGGTGATGAGCGTGTCGTGTAATAATTAGGAATAAATTCCTAGATCGTCTCCTCAGGAAAAGTGCTTAAAAATTAAACTCGTGTAAAATGGTGGAAATAGTTACAATGGGAGAATAAAAATAAAAGTGATGATATGTACAATGAATGTGGGAGTGCAATGGAAATGAAAATTTACTAGTCATGGACTAGATTCACATTTGTTGGTTTTGAGTGGATGATGAAAAGTAAAAATTAAAATCTAAGACAGTAAATTAAAATTTCTGAAAATTAAATAACTGAAATTTAAAGGAATAATAAAATTAAATGACATAAAAGTAAATTGTAAAAATTAAAGGTGCAAGAAAATTAAATTACAGTAATTTAAATTGCAGGAAATTAAAAGTGTGAGAAAATTAAATGACATAAATTTAAATTGCAAGAAATTAAAAGTGCAAGAAAATTAAATGACAGTAATTTAAATTGCAAGAAATTAAAGGTGCGAGGAATTTAAATGGCATTAATTTGAAATTAAATAAGAACAATAATTGTAAAGAATAAACTTGATGTTTAGAAATGAAGACTGCGTTCTCCAACCCAAAAATCTGAACTTTCAATTAATATAAACTCTCAAAAATAAAATAGACTCTCAACATTTATCAAAGAGGACTGAAAATTTACTCACTAAAAAAACTCAAGACTAAAAATGAAGACTTACGGAAATGAAGTTTACTAAGTCATAAACTAAAACTGATTAAAAGAAACTGATGAATGAATTACACGAAACTAACAATTGAACAAAAAATAAAGACCGACTCTAAAAACTCACTGACTATTTTTTTCTCTACTGATGACTCTAGATTCTCTCACTTTAACATCTAACTCTTATTTAACACTAAAATCTATTCTAACTCTTGACAAACTTCTCCGTCTATTTACAAGCTCTTATATAGGCTTCAAAAGCCTCTACATTGCACACCCGTGCTGTCATGTCCCACGTGAAAGGTTCCGAGTCAGTGATTTTTTTATTTTATAGATGAAAAGCTCTCAGCCGCCCACCTTTTTCTCTTTATTCTTTGTGGCTTTTTCCTTCTTCTTTGTTTGCCTCAGTGTGACATGTCGTGCGAGTGGTCTGTCCCCACGAAAACAGCTCCACTGAACTTCTTCATTGATGTCCGACGCTCTCGCTTTGTGAGTTGGCCACTGTGTGCATACATTTATTTCTTCCGTCTCCTTTCGTTCTCATTTTCTGCATGCTACTTCTTCATTTTTATTTCTTCTCATTTTCAGCACAGTGTTTTGTTTCGAGCGAGAGGGAAGCTGGTCAAAGAGCTTTGTGGAGGGCAGTGGTGGTGCTTCTACGCTGTGCATGGTTGGTTCGTACAGGTTGTATGCGTGTTGTGGACGTGCGGAGAAGCATTGCAGAGTGGAGGTGCTACTGGGCTTCAGATGGTGGGAAGCACTTTAGTGCTCTGTTTTAGGGTGCTGCAAACAGAGGATGGTGCTGCTGATGGCTGGGAACGGCTGTGGAGAGGACGTGCAGTGATGCTTCTGGACGCCGTGGAGAGGTGGTTCATGGCCGTGCTCATGGTGTTTCTGTAGACATGTGGCAGCGTAGAGGATGGCTGAGCAGTACGTGAAGATGCTGTGCTACGGCTGGTGGTTCTGAGGGACGTTGGCAGCGAGGTGGAGGTGCTGGAGGTTGAAGATGATGGAAATGACGTGTCGTTTTTGTCTATGGACAAAACGACACATCATTTAGCAGACAGTTAAATTCAATTCTCGAGAAAAACGACAAGTCATTTTCGTCTATTGACAAAACGACATGTCGTTTAGTAGATGAAGGTTTTTACACCCTAGCAGGAAAAACGACATGTTATTTAGAGGACCTATGAAAACAAAAAAATAAAAATAAATAAAAATAAAAATAAAACTTGTACAAGAAAAATAAATAATAAATAATTAAAGAAACAAAAATAAAACTAGACAAAGAAAATAATAAATAAAAATAAAATTAGACAAAAGATTAAAAAAATAAAATATTAAAATTGTATTGTGCATAGAGAGAATATTATCAAATTAAATCACAAGTTATAAAATCAAGCATAAATTATGCTTTTAATCAATTTAAATCACAACTTGAATTTATGCATCTTAATCATTTTTTTTTTATCTAAAACCAATGATAAAATAAATAAAAAAATTAAAAATATATTGATTTTAAATGTATAAAATATGCAATAATGCAGTTCAATCAAACCACCACCACATGCAGAAGTGTAACAAAAACTCAAGCCATTCGGTTTGGCTTCAACTAGGCCTCCAATGGAACTGGTTGGAAACTTTGGTTTGGTTTCCTTGGGGCAAAAACAGCCAATACTCAAACTGAACTAAAGGGGATAATGTGAGGGGTTAAAAGATAAAAATTCCCTTGAGGAAGGAATGAAGTTGGTGTGGGCTAGGGGCTAACTTGGTACAATGCACTAAGTGATGCATCAAGGTGTCGATTGTGATGTTTTGGGCAATGGCATGTCTTTACCTCATTTGACATGTGTTCGATCAAGACTAATCTTCTAATCTAGTCTAATAATGATGAAAAATAATAATAAAATCAGTAAGGTTCAAGTAAAAAAATGAGAAATAATCAAAACAAAAATCAAGTTTAAAATATGGTTTAGAGATCACTAATAATGTGTAGGTTGATTAATGCTCTCAACTCAAGTTTAAAACTTAATTATGAACAAATGAGAGTCCTAAGGGGCGTGGGGTACTACTTGGGCTTGAGGAAAATCAATGGTATGATGTATGTGGGCTTCAATTAGAAGTGTAAAAATGGGAGAGAAGGCTTTTGGGCCTTGTTGGGCTTGAGGGGCCATATGTGTAAATTTTTTTGATGTGGGCTTTTGGGTGTGGGTTATTGAGTGGACCTTATGTCTAGATTTGAGAGTTCATACAAGGTCTCAAAGGCCTACTAAGATTGGGTCAAAATGGTATGTCTATCTAGAAATGGGCCAAGGGTCTCTACTATCACCAAATTAGGCCCAAAGGCTTAATGCCTTATTCCTAGACCATCACATCCTTAGTAATTGAGGATCCAAGATAAAACACTTTGGGCTTACCTCTAAATCCATCCATACTTAGTCTTTTGCTTAGCCCACTAAGGATATCAAGTGTCAATCTCCTATTGGTTCTTGACAATAATTCTAAAAATAACATACTAGAGTTCTCCCGCTACTTCTCACTAAACTCCAAGTGTGATTCTCGAGCCAACAAAAAAAAAATCAAAAAACTAAAAATAGCAATCCTATGCTAATTAGGATTAAGGGAGTTAATGACTAGGTCTTAATGGCTTTTTAGGCGGGTGTTACATCTTTTAGACCTTAGAAATGTCGTGAAATCACGAAAAGATTTCACAAATCAAGCAATCGATTAGGTTTTAGTTTATTAGCATAGTCGAATCTCGATCCACTATGGAGACATAATTGTCTTTCTATTTAATTAAGACACTTAGAAGTATAAGTTTACGAACAAATTGCACTGTTAGACTTGTATAAATATTTAAGATTTTACGGTGCAATAATAAGTTTCAAGTTCTTCAGGTGAATATAGACGAGATTGCCTTTCTATTTAGTTGAGGTCCTTAGGAGTATAAGTTTACGAAAAGAATTGCACCGTTAGACTCGTATGAATATTTAAGACTTTATATTGCAATGATAAGTTTCAACTTTTTCAGGTGAATAGTAGATGGGATTGTCTTTCTATTTATTTAAGACACTTAGGAATTAAATTTAAGGAATTAAACTATTAGTCTCGTTAGAATATTTAGAATTTTTTGGTGCAATAAAACGTTTTGCATTTTTCAGGTGAATAGTAACCCTTCAAGAGAGCACCACATGACAACTGGTTTAAGCAGCTATCAAATCGCCATGTTGGATGTCCAAATACACTTAGGATCACTGGAAAACTTTTTATTTCAACAAATGGCACAATTCTAGCCATCCACTTGGAAACCTATAACATGTCAAGAGGAGAACAAACTGTGAATAGATGGAAAGTGATTCAAGCTTGTCATCATGCTATCTTACACCAATCACTATTTCATCCAACCAAACATTATTTTGTCAACCAAAGTAGGGTTTGAACCCTAATGAAACCCTAAACCATTGGAATCCAATTGAAACCCTAAACCTCCTTGAGGTGAAACCCCAAATTGGTTTCCAAATCAAAAGTGGCCCAATTGCAACTAAGTGAATTCTCATTTGGTTAAATCACTTACACAAGTAATCAACCACTCAATTACACACTCTTATACCCTTAAGCACTCTATTATATCTTGATAATTAAATTTGACCAGGAAAAGTTTGAGTGGAACCAAAATCCTAACCGAAACCCCCATGGAACCTTGAACTAGACACCATTCGGTTAGCCCCATTTTAGTCCCACTGAAACCACCCATTACCCCAAGCTTCTTGAGCAAGCTTCCTCCTCCTTACAAGGCCATACCATGGATACCATGCCACCTCACTTTCAATCCCAAATAGTCCCCCTTTGACAAGTCAAACACGCAACCAAAAGACCCCTCCATCTCACCCACTCAACAGCCCATCAAGTCCCCACTCCCATAAGCTTTTCTCTTCTAGTTTCACAAGCAAATCTCACCTCACTTGTCACTCACTCACCCACCAATGTCAGCCCCTTCCTATACCCCATGCCACCCTCTTTTTCTTCCCCACACTTCGCATTTTTCATTCATTCCTCAAGAGCAAAACCAAGAGAGAGCTAGAGAGCAAATCTGGATAGTTTTGTCTCTTGAGTTTCCAGCCCTTTTGTATGCCTTTTTACGCTTCGCTTAACGTTATGTTACACTTCTATAAGGTAGCTTTTAACTTACTCTCGTTATTTTTATGTATGTGTGATGGTAAGAATTTTATATTCATATTTATTATGCTTATTATAGTTGTCTATAATATGCCATGTCATGACACTTATATACATGATTATCTGTTGCATACCATGAATGCCATGTTATATGTCACAAATTTTTTTATTACATGCCATGTTAGGTTAGATGTATGATTTTTATGATCACAATGTTATGCCATGCCATGTTATTTTCAGTGGTATGATTGTTTTGGTTACAATATTATGTCATGTCATGTCACGTTATAGTGATGTTATGATTGTCTTATTTACAAATATTATGACATGCCATGTTATTATAAGTATCGATCATGAATATTTATCACATTTCACAATCACCATGTCATGAAGCATAAGAGTTTATCATAAACACTTTTGTGTCAAGCATGAAATATTTATCAATGTAAATTGTATTACGATCAAGGAGTATATGATTTGCCTGGTATTGCAGTGAAGGCATAACTGTTGCCAGGTACTATGGTGAAGGACTAAAATCTGCCATAATATTAAGAGTACTCAATGTGAAGGCATGTGAGCTGCTTGAGTACTCCTATTCTCAGTTAGAATGCATGAATTCAGTTTACACGAGCAAGCAAGCAATGTTCATGTCAAGTCATGATCTTTCAATGTCAAGTTAAGTTATTTTCAAGTCATGTCATGCATAGGCAAGTTCATGTTCATCAAGCATACATGTCATGTTTACTGTCATGCATGCTTATTTATACTGTTGATAACTTATGAGTTTTACTTTTTGAGATTTTATAAATCTCACTGTGGTAATCTCAACTGCCATTCCCTTCGGAATGGTAGACGATGTGTCAGGCAATGGAGAAACAACACATACCAAACTAGATGATGTCGAATAGGCTAAGGAGGAGCCTCGGTAAGCTCATGGAGTAAATCCTTCAATTTTCGAAAGTTATTTTTGGAAGCTGATTGTTGAGCTACATGAGTAGCTTGGTGCTTAGATTAGTTTTACGTTTATATGTAACTAAATGTTACAACTTTAGTATTGTGTTATGCTGTTCACAGATTGATTTGGATTGGTGATGTGACTTTTTAATTTGCGGATATGAATGGTATATGATTATGTTTTGGGATTTAGCATTCTGGTATATTTTGTATTGCTAATATATATATATATATATATATCCGCTGCGGATACTATTAAATGGATGCTAGGTGCATTTCATCTTTAAATATCATGAACAAGGGTATTTGACCTTGTGTTGTATGTCCCAACGCTTCAAGCTCTGTCAAATTCTAAGTAGAGTTTGGGGGTGTCACAACGTACCACTTGCTCTCTGCAGTCTATAATTCAGATTGAGGTTTCCTCATACGACAAACTTCCTCTAAGTTGCAATGGCTCATAATCTAATATGTGAGAGGGTTTGGGTATGTATTTCCTAAGCGTAGAAATATGAAAGACGTTATATATCCTGGACATGGCAAGTAGTAGTGCAAATCAATATGTAACTAGACCAATTTTTACTAAAATTTGAATTGGTCCTACATAACGAGGACTCAATTTGCCATTTTTATCAAATCTCATAACACTCTTCATTGGTGCGACTCACAAAAATACTTTATTTCCAATTTCAAACTCCAAAATCTTTTTCATTTATTCACATAACTCTTCTGTCTGCTTCAAACTATTTGCAATCTCTTTCGAATTAACTAAATTTTCTCACATCCTTTCTACAATTTCAAGTCCCAAGTTTTTTCTCCCCAACTTCATCCCAATAGAATGGACATCTACACCTCCCATATAAAGCCTCATGACATCCCAATACTCGTCTAATAACTATTATTATAAGCAAACTCCACTAAGGATAAATTATCAATCCAACTATCCTCAAAGACCATGACACAAGCTCAACTATCCTCAAGGGTTTGTGAATACCCATGTAGAGAGGTAAATACCTTTTTTTTAAGATGATTTTGAAATCATGCATGATTACCCTTATCCACTTTTCTTATTTGCATTCCTAGGTGTAAAGAAAGCACCTTAAATGTGAAACTGTCTGGTAGGAGTCTAGTTTATTGAAATGACCATTTGATAGTGGCTCTTACAGTATAGTTCCATAATGTGGGGCTTTTTATACACAAATCTACTTAACGGCTTATTACAAAAGGCTGAAAGGTGCCATACGGGTCTTCCATATTTTACAGAGATAATAAAAAGGAATTGAAACACAGATCTCCCTTGGAAAGTAAAAGAAAAAATAACTTTAACAAAAGAAAAAGAGCCCCCCCCCCCCCCCCCCAACAGAAACTTATTACTTCACAGACTCCTCTCTATGAAGTCCCAAATCCTCTCTTCCATATAAACTCGATCCCGATGCCGGCGAGGCATGTGGCGTTCATCCGGAAAAATTAATAATTCATAAGGCTTTCCCACCATAACAAGTGCATTCACTAGCCTTGCAGTGTGCTTGAAGTGTACATTTTCATCAATCATGCCATGCACAAGTAACAACCTCCCTTTCATCTTGTGCACATGGTGCATTACACAGCCGTTCTCATAACCCGACGGATTCTCAGAAGGCAATCCCATGTATTTCTCAGTGTAAAATGTATCGTACCCATCCCAGGCTGTTACAGGAGCACCAGACACAGCACAACAGAAGACATCAGGAAACCTGGCCAAGGTCATAGCTGAAAGATATCCACCATAACTCCACCCATACAACCCAATATGGCCAACTTTAGCAAGCCCTCGTTTAATAAGCCATTCAGCTCCAGTCAGCTGATCATCAGCATCAATCTGGCCAGCCTTGTATTTTAAAGAGCCTTCAAACTTAAGCCCACGTCGAGCAGTTCCTCTATTGTCCATCTGTACAAATGGTAAGAAATTATAAAACATTATGAGCCTTAAGCCTATCAATTTTTCAAAATTAGTATGATGTTGGATAAGACCTGCTCGAGAAGCAGGCAGAAGATAGCTTTTATCAATATGTTTGACAAAACTAGTGGAGTATCCACTATCCACTCCAGACTTATGTTTGACACCTCAAAACATGTGGAGGATCGGGATTCCAGACGAGACCAAAAAAGGGGTTGGATTTGGAGTATTTTTTGACAAGTGCGTTAGATTTACAATATCTAAGCAACACATCCAGTTTTGGACAGGGAAAGAAACCAGGAACAAAAAAACCTAGTTAGCTGAAAATTCATTCTCCTTAGTCTGCCTCTGCATTTTGTATGTAGATGTAGCTACCATGTCTAACAAGTTACCATGAACCCTAGCTAACAAAGAGAGTGACAAAAATTCTGGTCATGTCATGTCTCTTAACTAGAAAATGATCATATGCATGCTTAATTTTACAGCGTTGAATAATCAGAGTATGTTTAAGTGTAGTGACAGTTAGATCAGAAGTTCAACTGTACTCTGGTCAACTAGATCAAAATTAACAGATGGAGGCTCTATAAATTCCTTATAACTAATTAAGACCATCTAAATGTTTCTTTCTTTGCCATTCTATCCCTTTTAAGGTCAACAAACTCCATTAGCTTGTACCTTTTAGAAATTTAATAAATGAAAATCAGGTAAGCAATCATATATTTATGCAGAAAATACTAACCTTCCAGACAAGGATGCCTTGGCTTCGTAGATACTGTGCTCTCATGTCAACTGTATTTGCCCAAGAATCACAAACAAGCTGTACACTTGGACCACCATACACACTGACTAAGGTTTTGTAAGGTGGAGGCCCAAATCTTGTTACATCAGGCTTATATAAAGCCCCATACAATGTAGTTCCATCATTTGCTTGTATTTTAAGTATCTCTGGAGGCTCAAGTGGAAGCCCTTTGAGTCTGGGAATGGTACATGGCTGCTCATACAGAGGCATGATTAAGCTTCCATCTTCCAATGAGCAAATTGAAACCCTAGGGGGAGAATCAAGAGAATCATGAATATCAACAAAAGTTCGCATGTGATGATCAAGCACAACCACATGTTTTCCGTTGCTCTGGGTCAATCTCACTGGGGCCTCCAGGGGTCTGGTTCCATCTGTGAATAGTTTAGCACAGTAAAGGTTAGATTCCAAAGGCCCATCTAATGTCCCAGTGAAATATACAAGCCCTGCAGCCTCGTTTACACCAGCAATTTGCTCAACCATCCAGTCCCCTTCAGTTATAGGTCCTAAGCAAGTCCCATTTGCATCATGCAGGTATATATGTCTAAATCCGGTTTTTTCACTCGCCCAGATAAATCCCCCAGAAAATCTGGTGACTCCTTTGTCCAGAGGTGTGAAGCAGTCATGTAAATTAACCCAAGTATCCTGTTCTTCTATCAATATTATTTCCCTTTGGCCTTTCTTGATATCAAACTTAAGCATCTTTAGTTTAGAGTGCGAACGGTTCAAAACCTGAGCTATGAGAATATTCCCATGCATCCAATGGACTCTAGCCAAATATTCCTCCTCATTGTTTGCCTGATCTGCTCCTCCACAGAGAAGATCCATCCAAGTAATAGGACCACCAGCTGCAGACACTACCCCAAGGCGAACTTTGACATTTGAAGCCCCAGCAAATGGATAAGCATGGTCCTCCTGTGCCTCTGAACCAACTGAGCTTTTACCTTGGTGCATTATTCTGAACAGAGGTATCTCTGCAGAATCAACTTGAGTAAATGCAATGAATTTGCTGTCTAATGACCACCAGTACCCATTCTTCCGTTCCATCTCCTCCTGCAATAAGGAACATCTTCAACTTTATTTCAAAAAATAAACAATACGAACAAATAAACAATTTTTTTTTTCTTTTTTGCTTCTGAAAGCAAAATATTTTGACACTTGAATGCTCAGAAGCAGGAACTACTGACAAGAAGGAAACCAAACAATTGCCTAGCTTTATATATTATAAAATGCAAAAGAAGATCAAATGAAATTCTCACCTGAGCTATATATTCAGCAAGGCCATGAGTCTGCAATACGCAAGGATATAGTGTAAGCAAGAAGGAAAAAGTTTAATAGAACTTCAAGAGACTAGAAGGTTAACTTGTTCCATCCAACACAATTCCAAGGAAAAGTAAAAGTTATACTCTTATGTGTAAAGCAAAAAAATGACTAATATAATAGCCAGAAAGACCACTGCACCATTCTGTCAATCTGATAAGTTGTAGTTTGAAAACCTACAAATCACCTTATTATCACAACCACAAAATTGAAACAATTTGAAATGAGAAGATAAAATGTCAAAATTATACTATCAGACACATTAAAGCATATTTCTTTGATAGTTTGGACAGACGAGGTACAGCAGGGCCATGGCCAATTCACAGATGTTTCATTTGTTCCCAACCATAACCATGTTGTCTATATAGGGGATAGATATTGAACAAATAATGAACCTGCCATGACTCCAGCTAAATGGGGCAAGGTGTGAATCCATGTCAGCATTTTACATACCAAAGAACTTCCGTTGGCACCATAAGTCAACTGTTTCGATTCATTGCGCAAGAGATTGAGTACATGCAATTCCCAATCCCTCACATAAGCAACCATTGTGCCATCTGGGGATAAATGTGGATCAGCAATAGGTGAACACACTGCACTTGGAATCTTAAGCTCTGGTTTTGAAGATGAAAAATCCTGGAAATAAACCTGTCCATAGAGAGAAGAACAAATCATCAGTGTAAACCAAACTATTTCAAGCTCATGGTACTGTTCAGCTAGAACATCTGTAGACAAAATGCCAAGATAATAATGAAAAAGGTGAGCTTGGGTAGTACATGATCATTAAGCACTAACTGCATTGATGGGACAAATAATTGCAATTAGAACAGAAAATGGATTCCTGATAGGCAGACCATGTTGTCACATTTAACTAATGTATGAAATATGGGTTGAGCCAAGTGTCAGATGTGTTCCAACTCCATCAAATGAAGTTATAAGATGCGTAGAAAAGAAAATCCAGGTTAACATGCATACAACAAATCCATCTGCCATCCACAAATTAGTAACAAATCCTAAAAGAGCCCCAGAGCTGAAGGTGTCATAAAGCTGAAGATTTCTATATTAGAGGAACCAATAAAGGAATCAGGATGGTGGTGATGGCAAGAAAGTGGATAACAGCAGAGACCGTTCAGGCAATGGTGGATATAATTCCAAGAGAGAAGGCGGTCATGGTAGTGGTGTTGAAGGAGGTCATGATAGAGGAGATATTTGTGTTATAAATGGTATCAGCAATGGCATTATTGGTGGCAGCAACAACATTATAGCACATCAAAGTAATGAGATGATAGGGTCCATGAAACCTCACCCCCCCCCCCCCCCCACCCCCCTTCGAAAAAGAAAAATACAAAAATTAAGATGCTAGTAAACATCGCCTTTAGGAAAAAAAAAAATTGAACATGGACTTAAAACACATTTTCTTACCTCCATCTAATTTCCAACTTCATTGTTATAGACCAAGCTTAAAACAAGAGAAAGAAACCAAAGGGTTTATCCTCTTGAATTTGTGATATCAACGGTACAACAAACCCATTTCAGAAAAATATAATATTGTCTAAGAAAAAATATAAAAAGCAAAGGCTAGGGGAGAGGGCAATGATTCAAAAAGGGGAGAGCGGAACTTATCATATAATCCAATTGTGGCATAATACATAATACCGTTAGTGTAAGGGATAATAAAACAAACCCCAGCTGGCAAAGGCACCATGATTGCTTTCTTTGTTAATCCCATCTTCACCCATTCGTACCGAGTTACTCCTAACCCACGCTCCCTCAGTCTTTCCCTCCTCAACTTCTCTTCTGGTGATATATTACTCTCATCCAGTCCACCATCCGGGGGACTAAAAAACAATTCTTGTTTTCCAGTCTTGAGATCAAAAGCAAAAACCTTCCTATTCAAAGTGTGATCAGGACTAAACAAAAAAGTTACTATACTGTCATCGGGACTGAAACTGATTGCAGAAGGCACACCGCAACCAGGCAATGGGGATTGGACAATCTCTTCAACAGGGAAGAGTGTACAGCTGTCAAGAGGTGGTGCAACGTTTGAGTCAGTCAACGGCATATTGCAAAGAGACAATCTTGAACGCTTCAGATTCTTTTTCTTTTCCTTCTTGTCCCTGTCAACTGATTGCATTACCGGTGCACTAACAAGTACCAATCAACCTGAAGCAAAATGTGAAATTATTGAGTGACAAATCAATCGATCAAATGTGCTAATAATACTCTTCTGTTTGATTCTTAAGAAAATGTAGTTCAACAAAAAGGACAACACTTGGTAAAAGTAAAACTGATTCTAACCAAATGTGATTATAGCCATCAAGGTTAATGAGAAAAGCAACGAAGTGAAATAAATTGAACCTTATATCTTAGTTTCTTTAAACTGTAGGACTAAGATTCTTCATTAATAAAGCCCAATAAAAACAAAAGATACAAACAAGAATGTGTACTCAACTTAGATCGATAGCTCAGTTCATCATGACTTCTAACAGAAAATTACAGAGCATAAACAGTATTATCTAAAGAGTCCCAAGCTCTCGTAAAAAACTAGAGTCAGAACGCATTAAACAAAGAATCTTATTTTTTTCTTCGCATTTTCCGAAGTTGTTTCGCCAACTAAAACAAAATTTAGCAATTCAACAACAAAACCACTCTCAAAGAAGAACGCGATAAGCAAATTCTAGGTCTTAATAATTCTACCAAATCTTCTCAACAACCGAAAAGAGTTTCAAAAAAGGAAAAAGCAATTCCAAAATCATCACTTAGAGACACATTTCAACAATACCAACCTCCTAAGAAACTACACGAACCAGCTCTTTAACAAAGCTCTCGAAGATCATCAACTGGATCCGATCATAGAATATGAACCTGCACCGAACCAAAACTTTTCTCCATAAATACCAAAAAAATAAAAACTAAAATGGGCAAAATCGACCCAGTACTTATTTTCTGTTTGTTCTCAAGAAGAATCTTAGAAATTAACTGAAACCAAAACCTTAGAAAGAGCTGAAAAAGATCGTCCATGAAAGCGAGAAAGAAAAAGAGAGATATGTTTTTGGATTCTGGATTCCTCGGAAAAAAAACGAATCTTTCTTAAAATGAGGAATCGGAATAAGCAGAGGAATCGATTCTCCAATCGGAGTTTGGGCAAGATCTCTCTTTACGGGTCTTCTTGGAGTTTTTAATAGAGAACCTGAAACGCGTTGAATCCGAAGGAACTCTAGGATGAACTAATTTTTCGATTTATCCGTTGAATTTTTATAGTACTACTCCGTTTATATTACACGCGACCGCTCGCGTTGATCATCAAATTAATAAATGAAATTTCGTCCTTATTCTATTTTCAGGAAAGGTTTGGGGTGAGATGAAAATTTTGTGTTTTATTTTAGAGTTTAAAATATTATTTTTTAATTTTGAGATTTGAAAAAGTTGAATTGAGATTTGAAAAAGGTGTATTGAGATTTGAAAAAGTTGAATTGTTTATTATATTTTGTATGAGGATTTGAAAAAGGTATAATGATGACTTGGGATGAGATGAGAATTCTTGAGAATTCTCTGCCCCCAAACCAGCCCTCAGTGTCCATTAATATTTGAATTTTTCCCAAAATTAATAAAAATGATCAGTTATTATTATTATTATTATTATTATTTGACAGAAAAATGATCAGTTATATAATAAGATGAAAGCGATATATTAATGTAGTTTGTAGCATTAAATATTAAAATTTAAACCTCTTTAAAAAACGCAAAGGTACCTAAATCAATATATATCATAGCACACGAAGTGTCTTGATCAAAATTTCCTAATAGTTTCAAATCTTGTCAACAATATTAATAATAAAATAATTTTTATGATTAGCCTTTTGGAATTTGGATACATTGGCTACGTTTAGAAGTTGAGGGGATCTATGTCATTTTCATAATTGTCAATCAAGGAGTCTCTCCTCTTTGCTTTCCCGCAAAATCAGAGGTGGAAGAAAATTCTTGAACTTTTTCAAAGAGCAAGTTTGCTATGAGATCTTGTGGAAGACCGCCGCCACGGGGGAGGGGGGGAGGTGAAGGAATGGAGGTGTTAGACGAGTTATACGGGAATTTGAGGCTAGCGGAGGAAGAGAGAACGAGAATTGAGTTGATGGGAGAATCAGTGGATGTGGCAAAGGAGAAGGGAGACAAAAGCTTAAACAGGAAAGTGTGTATGGAGAGGCATATTGGGAAAAAGATAATTGAGTCGATGATGGACAAGATCTGGAGAATAAGCTTCTCAGCAAGCTTTCAAGAGGTAGGAAGTAACACTTTCATCATCTCATTCAAAACTCATGCCAATAAGATGAGCATGTTGGATGGAAGGCCCTGGCTCTTCGATAGCCATCTCCTCATCCTCCAAGCATTTGATGGTTTCTCTCAAGGGTGAAAATAGAAATCAACTAGCTAAAAGCGATAGTAAGGGGAAGGACAATTATGGTGGATGGCGCAATATCTAGGTAAATCTGAAGTATGAGAAGTTACCACGTATGTGCTTCTAATGTGGTCGGATAATCCATGGAGATAGAGGGTGTGTGGCTGAGGCAAATCGAAGTGAGGTCAAGGAGGGGTTGAATTTCCAGTTTGGGGCATGGCTGAGGGCTGAGGCTGTTTTAAAAAAAAGATCTTACTCATCAGGGCCCAGGGTAATGAGAGAGGAGTGGGGGAAAGAAGTACTCTGGAAGAAAGGAAAATGAGGAGAGAAATAGCAAATCTGAGGAGACGAGAGAAGAGAGTTGGAATGGAGTAGAAAAAGCTGCGATAGCATTAGAAAAAGAGCAAGTGGTGAATGTGGAGGGGAAGATGAAGGAAAACAAATCTAGAGTGGAGGAGGAGGCTGCTACAGACTCAATGAAGGGGGATACAATGGATCTCATTGGAGATGGAATTGAGAAAGGACTAATGGCAGTGAATGTAATTGAGGGATTCGGGGCTTAGTAATAATTTGCTTCTTTCATGTGAACAGATATGCAGTAAGGAGATGGGAAATGTAACTGAAAGTGTGAAGATGAAGGATGAGAAGCAAAATTCTCCAAAGGTAGGAAGGTGGAAGCACAGAGCAAGAGGAAAATGTATGTTGTCTTTATATATGTAGATGTGAGCCAAAGAAAAAGTGGGGGCATGATTTTTGATGAGGAGGAAGATGAGAGTGAAGGGAAAAAGAAGCTAAATAGGGTGGAAGGGAACGAGGGTGATTTGTCAACAATTATAGTAGCGGAGGTTGCTAGACAGCCTTGCCAGGATCAATGAAAACCATTAGTTGCAACTGTCGGGAGCTTGGGAACCCCCGAACATTTTAAGCCTTTTGTTTTCTAGCAAAGGAGAAGAAGCCCAACATTATCTTCTTAATGGAGACAAAACTAAAAAAGGAAAAAGCTACTAGACTGCAGAGAAAACTAGGGATGGAGGGGTGTATAATGGTCGAACCAAGGGGAATGAGGGGTGGTTTAATGATGTTGTGGAAGAATGAGGGAGAGGTAGAACTGATGAATTACTCCCAATGGCATATCAGTGTGTGGATTAGAAGTTTGTTGACTGGTTTCTATGGAAATCCAGAAGTAAGCAAGAGGAAAAATCATGGGAATTGCTCTATGCACTAAAGCCACCATCAGAGGTGGGATGGTGTGTTATTGGTGATTTTAATGAGCTTGTGGCACAATATGAAAAGGTGAGTGGAAAGGGATAGAAGTGAGGGGCAGATATAGTCATTCAGAAGGGCATTGGAGAGGTCTGGTCTCTTTGATTTAGGGTGGATTGACACCAAATTTACTTGAAATAATGGCCACGAAAATGGAACATTTGTAAAGGAGAGGCTGAATAAGGTAGTAGCCAACCATGTTTGGGCCTACAAATTTCATAAACTGAGGGTGGCGACTCAAATGACTTGGGTTTCATATCACAAGTCTTTGATCTTCACTGCAAATCAAAGGATGGATAGGTGCCAGAAAAGAAGGAATTTCAAGTATGAGATGAGTTGGAGGATGGAAGAGGATTGTGGGAGAATTGTAGAAGTTGAAAGAGCAAAGACCACTAACTTATATGGGCCTCTGTATAAAATAAAGTATTACTTTCTGGGTGTAGAAGATCACTGAGCAGGTGGAGCAGAAACTCTATTCTATGTAGAGAATGGGCCATTAGAGAGTTGACTAAGAAATTAAAAACCCTTGAAGAGGAGGAAGGTCCAGAGAATATGGGAGAGATGAAGAAAATAATAAGTGAGTTGAATGTACTACTAGAGAAGGAAGATTGGAGGTTGAAACAGAGCCGAAAAAAACATTGGATGGCACATAGTGATAGAAACATCAAATTCTGTCATGCATGTGCTAATCAGAGAAGACAAAAAAACACCATCAAGTCCATTAGGGATTCACAAGGAAGGC
Organism: Cyclocarya paliurus; assembly: GCA_029856935.1. NCBI lineage: Eukaryota > Viridiplantae > Streptophyta > Magnoliopsida > Fagales > Juglandaceae > Cyclocarya > Cyclocarya paliurus. The sequence goes on along the minus strand of CM056945.1, from coordinate 13,912,142 downwards.
TAGTGAAGGGGGAGAGAGATTTAGAGAATGCTTTATACTCTTATTTCAGTGAGATATATTTGACTTCTGGTTCCATAGCTGAGGAGATTGAGAAGTGTGTAAAGCTTGTTGAGGCCAAGGTTACAAAAGGGATGAATGAGATATTGAAAAGGGAATTTGCAACTACTGAGGTGGGAGAGGCACTTAAACAAATGTCAACACTCAAGTCACCTAGCCTAGATGGATTTGGAGCAGGTTTTTATCAAAACTATTGGCATATTGTTGGGGAGGACACCTGTAATCCAGTGTTAAATGTCCTGAATGTTGGTGAAATGAGTCAGGGCCTAAACCATACCCTCATTGCACTTATTCCTAAGGTCAAATCTCCAGTTTTAGTTAGGGAATACAGGTCAATAAGCCTCTGCAATGTGTTGTACAAGCTTATATCAAAGGTCATGGCAAATAGGATTAAGAAAGTTCTGCCCTCTATTATATTATCAAACCAGAGTGTCTTTATCCCGGGAAGGCTTATAATAGACAACATCACAATAGCCTATGAGATGTTGCACTCAATGAAGACTAAACAAAAGGGAAGAGTAAGGACTATGGCAGTCAAGGTGGATATGTCAAAGGCCTACGACAAGGTAGAATGACCTTTTTTAGAAGCCATGTTGAAACAACTTGGCTTTGGAGAGAAAATAACCAGGCTTATTATGATGTGTGTAACCTCAGTTAGCTACTCAGTGCTGGTGAATGGCAGTATTGGAAGGAAATTTCAACCATCCAGGGAAATAAGGCAAGGGGATCCATTATCCCCTTACCTTTTCATCATCTGTGCAGAAGGACTTAGCCAATTACTGCTAAAATCAGAACTGAAAGGGGACATAAGGGGCACAGTAGTGAGCAGAGGGCGCATGAGACGTAACCACCTTCTTTTTGCATACGATTGTATAATTTTTGTAGAGCTTTGAAGAAAGAGTGGAAAAGAGTTTATTCTTTGTTGGAAGTTTATGAAAAAGCTTCAGGGCAGCCCCTTAATATAAACAAAACTTCCATATTTTTTAGTGTGAAGACACCCACTTAAGTGAGAAGGAAAATTTTTCAAGAGGCTAAGGCAGTGGCGTGTGACAATTATGAGAGGTATTTGGAGTTGCTAGTAGTAGTTGGAAGATCAAGATACAATGCTTTTCGAAATATTAAGGAAAACATTTGGCTAAAGATGCAAAATTGGAAGAACAACTTTCTATCAAGAGCTGGCAAGGAAGTGCTTATAAAGGCTGTGCTACAAGCTATCCCAACGTACACAATGAATGTATTTCAGCTGCCTAAGAAACCATGTAGAGAGATTGAGGCTCTTATGTCCAGATTTTGGTGCTGCAATTATCAAAAAGAGAAAGGGAGGGGGGGTTTGGGTTTGGCAAAGGCTAAAGGGGGTTTGGGTTTCAAAAATTTGGAGTGCTTCAATAAAGCCATGTTAGAAAAACAAGGCTGGAGATTACTAAAGGAGCCTCAGTCATTAGCTGCCAAAGTTTTCAAGGATAAATACTTTAAGCACTCTTAGCTTCTTGAGGCACCTCTTGGGAACTCACCCTCTCTAATATGGAAAAGCATTTGGTCAGCATTGAGAATTGTGAAGGAAGGTATGATATGGAGGATTGGGGATGGGAAGACTACAAGTATCTGGGATCAAACATTGCTGCCTACTCCTATTACTCACTGTGTCCAATCACCTGTAAAAATACTACAAAAAGATGCTAAGGTGTGTGAGCTGATTGATGAGCAGAAAGGTGTGTGGAAGGAAGAAGTAGTAGGAATTGTTTTCAGTGAGGAAGAGGCTAAGGTGATTTACACAATCCGAATTAGCCAAATTGTGGCAGCAAATAAATTGATTTGGAATCCATCAAAGAATTGCACTTTTACTGTCAAAAGTACTTACTTCATGGAGCAACAAAGACAACAAATGGGGGAATGTGATCCTTCAATTTTCAAGGAGAGGAATGACTTGTGGAGGAACATATGGAGCCTTGACATCCTTCGTACTGCAAAGCATTTTCTATGGAAGGCAAACAACATTATACTTCCTACAAGTGTGAAACTAAAATAAAAAAGAATTCTTGAAGATGCTAAGTGCTCGATATGCCAAGCTGAGGATGAGACACTCATGCATACTCTATGGAGTTGTCCTGCTGCAAGGGATGTATGGGGAGAAAAGAACAGCCCTGTTAAAAAATGGCTAGTCTATGATAATGAATTTGTATAGCTATGGAAAGAGTTGTGTACATATATACAAGCAGAGATTCTAGAAAGAGTAGTGGTAATAATGAAGTACATATGACATAGAAGAAATAAATTTGTCTTTGATAACAAATTTGATAGCCCAAGTAGAGTTGTACATATTGCAGTTGCTAGGCTCAAAGAATACCATAGTGAAATGCAGATGAAGGGGAGAAATGTGTAGCAAAAGGAGAAGGGCAGAGATGGCAGCTGGACAAGACTAGTGGAAAACTGGTATAAAGTAAATTTCAATGGGGCCCTCAACATAGAACAACAAAGGATGGGGATGGAGATTGTGATAAGAGATAGCAAAGGGGAAGTTATTGCATCTTTATGTGAATCAAAGAGGTTTGTAAACTCTCCTTACATAGCAGAAGCAAATGCCCTATGAAGGACTATGAAGCTGTGCTCAGAATTTGGAATCCATGAGGTAATCCTTGAGGGAGATGCAAAGGAGGTAATCGAGGCTGTTAAATCTGATAATGAAGATGAATAATAGAAAGGTAAGATTATAGAAGACATAAAACAAAAGTGGAACAAAAATAGACAATGGAGAGTGGAGTATGTTCACAGGGAAGGAAATGAAGTGGCTCATCATCTTGCTAATTTGGCACTGCAAATGGATGGGGAGCATTGCTAGATAGAAGAAGTCCCTAATGGTGTATACCATTTGATTGTAAAAGATAAAGTTTGTAGTGAAAACACTTAAAGAATGAATACAATGCATATTTCAAAAAAGAATATTGAGGGGATCTTAAATGATCTATAAATAGTAGTGAAAAAGTAATGAATAGTAGTGAAAAATAGTGAATAATTTATGAATAGTAATGAATTATTTGTGAATAATAGTGAAGTAGTCTAAGACTATTTCACTTACCAAATATAGTCTAAATTTTACACTATAATTCAAATTTTATTACTATCAATGTTTTTAACTTCAAGCAAATCAGATTCCGTCAAAATATCTATTCTTTATAAATAAAGAGCGAGTTATAAATCCAACTTTCTTTCTCATGTTTAAAGGACCACCTCCACTAGTTACTAAGTTGTTGAATTCACCCCTTCTATTAATATATCAAATGCCACTAGTTATGAAGAATGATTGAATGAATGATCCTAAAGCAAGATATGATCGTGATAGAAGCCTTAATGAGATAGTAGGGTAGTTGATAGAAGCCTTAATGGTATAGTGGGGTAGTTGTACGAGAAAGAATGAGCTACAACAATACAATTTTTACTATGGATAATGCTACAAACCCCGCTCATTCATCCTATTTTTAGTTCCCGTTTGACGTGGCCCTTACACGTTGCACATCTTTTAATTTTTTTAATCCCACGTTGCTTCCCATCCCATTGACATGGTCTCCTTCTCTTTCCATTAAACATGTCATTTAATTTTTTTTTGAAACACATCCCCTCCCCTCACCCAGTTCCCCTCCCCTGGCCGTGTCTCTGTGAAAATCCACTTTATAGAGATTCTCCATTTCCCTTACTTTTGAATATGGATTTTGAAGAATATCTGATAAAATTAAAGACGAAAGTGGGTTTTCATGTTGAAGCAAACACTGTCTTAATTTTAAGCCAATGATCTAAATCTACACTCCCTAAATTGATGGTTTCCAGTGAAGGAAGGAAAACCATTCTAGTTTATGCATAGTAGTGCTTATACATTGTCACAAAAATTCAATCCTATTTTCCAAAATTTGTTGGTACTTGCAAAAAAAGTTCGAGCATGGAAAATGCACAAAAACACACATACACAACATTAATATTCATTTGCACTTGTAAAATTAGCTCTAAATCAGTCTTGCAGAAACCCCAAGGCTGTGAATATTGGAGAGACAAACACAGCCTAAAATTGCAACATTTTCTAAATGGTTTGTTTCATACACTTCCTAAGAACCCAGTTGGAGGAAAAAGATTGATGAAGCATAGAGAAATGTACCTATGAGCCAAGCTAATTCAGAGACATCGCTGAAGAGAGAGAGAGAGAGAGGGTCGTGGTTATCCGAACTGGGTGAGGGGAGGGAGGGTAGTCACGCGGGGGAAGTGAGTTTGAAGAAAAAAAAAATGTGGATACCAAGTGGCCTCTACATGTCAAGCAGGAACACTAAACGGGAAGGGAAAACGAGCTCCTTAGCATTTTCCTTTTACTATATATTGATTTCACTTTGGGTGATAAAAAGAAGAGGAAAAAGTGAGATGATTTTTAAGAGGGAGTTGAATAATGTAATATTATATTTATATATATATATATATATATATATATATATTCTACTATAATATTTTTGTCAATATTTCAAAATGATTTCCGGACCCATTTTGAACTTCTACTGCTATGAAACGATCTTAATTGAATTAAGAAAATATCCCTCTTTGGTTAGGTGGATATGCATGTTTTTCGAGTACTCGCCCATCCAGGTTGGCGAGCACTCTTTGCTCGCTCTAGTGCAAGATGTTTTTGCTCGCCCTAGTAAGAGCAATGTATGCACAGTGATTCATAAAATATATTTATATTTCCTTAAAGTTAAAAATAAATTATCTGAAAAATAAATAAAAAAAAATTGAAATTATCTTCATCTTACTTAGTACAATAATTTATAAGAAATATAATTTCACAATTTAACATGAACATGATATTGATCACCCTCTCAACTATGGTCTGCTTGGTAGGAAAAAAGCTAGAAATCTAATTTAGGGGACCAAGGTACATGTAATTTTTTTTTTTAATAAAAACTATGACATAACCCATATATGTAATCAAAAGTACATATTTTTTAGTTACAGGTTTGACATAAGAAAATAAAATATAACCAATTATGCTAATTGAGCTCGTCACTCTTTCATATTCATGAATTATGGCATCCATACTAAATCTTTCAGCAATTTTCTTCTCAATATAGATTGTTAAGTAATCTCCAAGAAAGTTATCCTCCATCTTGTTTCGAAGCCTTGGCTTAAGGATTAGTTATGAATCCAACTATTCCATGTTGAGAGTTGCGACCCACAGTCATGATGGTTACAACTTTCTTTTATTGTTAAGACTTTGTAAATTGTGGCTATACCGATACACGTAACAAGTGATTTGAGGTGATCCCCCACGTAAAGCAAAAGATTTCACACAAAATATTATTATGTACAGTCAAAAAAAAAATAATCAAAATCTCTGGGGTCATGGCCCCCCTAAGCGTCATCTCTTTTGGGGGCATGACATCATGCATTCCTCTTTCATTTTTCTTATGGATTAATATTGCTAAAATTATAGAAAAAGATATTGAGCAAAGCAACCCAATGAGGAAAATTGAACATGGAGGGACAAATATCCTCTTTGAAAGTATAATTATGATCTAACTAGCTAGATAATTGCTGAAAAATATCCTCTTTGAGGTAACGAAAAAGATTACTGAAAAATATCCCAGCGAGATAATTGCCTGGATTACTTGCTTAGGATATCAATGTCGCCAAACATGGTAGCGAATTTGAAGTGCTAATAACCCGCAATCCGATTAAGGACCGGAGAAGATCAAGCCGTTAGGCAAGCCATATCAATTAAACTCTCACTCTATATATATGAGGTCAAAGCACACACCAGAGGTAACTTCTATGAATCCAACTAACCCATAAACTAAGACACCAAACTGAAACATGAATTTTAGAGTCTTATGATGTGAATTCAACTAAGACGTAAACTTGTTACATCTCTTTATTTCACTGCTCATGTCCTTCCTTTGATCCTCTAATGCTTCCAACTTTCTCTCCATGAGGACTCCATCAATCATCATCCCCACATCACAATAGTGTCGACTTGTATTTGTTTATGTTCTATGCTCTTTTATCAAAATCGTTCACAAGTTTAGAGAAAGCTTGAGAAAAGTAAGACTCCCAAATTGAAGGCAAACCCACGAACCTGTGAAGTATTCTTGGTGCCACGATCAGCACCCTATTGGAAATTGTTGCAATATGTTTAGGGGGTGTGAACGAGTCGAGTTTGAACGAGTAGTGAGCAATCAAAATCTGCTTATTGAACTTTTATTTGGACACGAGTCGAGCTAATGTTCATGAATAGCTCATATATTATTTGCGCGAGCACATTCACGAGTTATTTAATTTTGACAAAATAGATTCTCTATATTATATATTATAACGTTATCTACAAATATTAACAAATAAACTTGGGTTTTTTGTTAATATTTTCTTAACAAAGGCTTGTGGAGGAACTTGGGATGGAAATGAAGGTTACAAGTTACAACGATTTTGAAAAGTTAAAATGGTCACTCTCAAGTGAAATTGGTGGTTTTCTAAAGAAAAAGTCCCCAACAAAATAATAAGTCTCTTGTGATAATAATGCATCACTATTGAACCATTTCCTGAATCCTAAGCCAAAAACGTACGTCAGAGTCAAGTAACTATCATTTCATGTGCATACATGATGATCAAATGGAGAATTAATGCTTTTGAAAGAGAATTCAACTTCACTCTCAAGATGTTTTTGAGTGAAAGGTTTCCAAGGTGGATAAATTGTGACCTTTCAATTATTATCGACTCTTGTTTAAAGTCTTACAATAGAAGCTACTCTGGCTAATTATATAAGATCAGTAATGTTATATACAGTTTTAAGATGTGCAAGTCACACGTACTTATTTTATAAAAAAAATTATTTTTTATATAATTTTCATATTTTTCTTTTTTTAAAAAGGAGTGTACGAGACTTGCACATCCTAAAACTGCAAATAGAATTTTTCATTATATTAACTTAACAAAATTAAATTGGTAAAAAAAAAAGAAAAAGAAAAACTAAACTAAATTGGTAAATAATACCGATTACTTCAATAATTCTTTTTGTCTAATTATTGATTGCTTATCTCATCATGTATTAGTAAATAAATAAAAAATTATTTTATGAAACTAATGAAAAGCTGTTTTCTTTACCAATTTTTTTTTTTCCAGATTTATAGCAATTAAGTATTTGGACTAGTGTTTAATCCACAAATTAGAATTTAGGGAGCAAGTCGCGTGCATCTTACACTCCTTTAGGCACGTTCGTTCCACGTCAGGTAATCCGAGACAATGAGGCAGATTCACCGTCCGTACGACAACTGTCCCAAACGGTTACAATCATTATTCTTTTTCGTAGCTTGATTAATTGGATCCGTCTGGACCTTAAACTGTAATGAGATTAATTTTTTTCAATCTAATTTTAATTTGAATCTTATACTTAAATATTCAAATTTTAAATTAATAAATTTATTTTAATTTAAAATTTTTCTATATATGAGATTTATAATATTTTTCAACTCAAAACATTTTTACACACGAGATCTATAAATTTTTTTAACTTCTCGTAAATACATTTTAAATAAGTCTCATAAAACTCATATTGACATCTAAACACATCTAAATTTATCTTAAATAAGTTTCCTAAAACTCATTTTAATATCTATATGCATATAAATTTCATAAAATCATTTAAAATAACTCAATTCAAATTCAGCTTAAGATATAAGCTGGACCTTAATGCTGGAACATTGGGATGAATGTTCTTTAGTTTACTTAATTCTTAATTAAACAAACTAAATTCTTAATTAAACGCTAATTAGGAGCTGCCACTTTGCTTTGTTCCTTTCTTAACAACCAATTAGAAGCTGCCAAGTTTTTAGGTCATTTCACAAGAAATTGGTTTAGAATCCCACGATTCTTTCAAAGGCATAAAACATCAATCAGTGGTGTCATTTAGCTAACAGGGAGATAATTATAAGGGCACTCGTCTCTATGTGCTTTGGCTCTTTTTTTTTTTTTTTTTTCAAATAATGGTCCATTTGTCAATTCTTTTCATACATTTTTTTTCCTTGTTTATATAATTTTAAATATTTTTATTTTATATTTTTTGGAGTTTCAATTGTTTGTTGTTTCTCACATTTTTATTTTTTTAAATGATTTATGAATTTTTAAAACTACTTTTTCGTTTTATTATTTTTCTTTTTTCCCATACCACATGTACGAATATATCCATCTATTACGTTAGATTAGTCAAATGCTGGTGTTTGCAAATATTTACTTTATTTATTTTAAAAATACCGACATTAGATTAGCCAAAGAATAATTTAATGGCTAGCTATGGTAATCTCCTCCCGTTGATCATATTTGTAGATATATTAAGAAGTTCAAATGAGATATGATGTGTATTTTATTGAAAGTTAAATAAAATATTATTATAATATAATTTTGATTTTAAAATTTGAAAAAGTTATATTTTTTATTATATTTTATGTGTGAGTTTAAAAAAATTATAATAATTATATGAGATGAAATAAGATAATTTTATTTTGTATAATCAATAATAAATATTTTATTTAAAATAATCCTCTCCAACTATCCGTAAGAGCATTGGTAGTGGCTTCTTTATCTTCATCTTCATTTTTAAATTTGAAGAATCTGTCTTTAAAAAGGTCTGCATTGATTTCTTCATCTTTATATTTTTACATAACTATAAATAGCCATTCTTCAAATATGAAGAAGTACTGTTCATTTTTTAAACATTATTTTACTAATTTTTTCTCTCTCATACACATTAAAATTAATTTTGTAAAATTTATATTAAAATAATTTAGATACATAAAATTTTTATTAAGTTGATAATACAAAGTGGATGTTAATTGTAAAATATATATAAAAAATAATTTTAGAAAATATATAAAAAATAAAAAAATAATAATATTTTATTATTATTTGATTCAAATATGTATAAATTAATGTGAGAATCATTCTTTAAATATAAAATTATTTTTTAAAAGAGATAATTTTGTATATAAAGAAACCAAATACTCGTCATCCGGCCTCGTACTGTAGATGGGCCTGTAGCTGGAGATGATCGCGATTCGCAACTCACAGGGGTATGCTTCCCGTTTGTGTGGAAGGAATGGCCACGGTTGATATTTTATTTTTTATTAGAAAATGATATATCCTCCGGGAGCCCCGCTGGGGTGTTGTGGTACATATTTTTGTATGTGTTTTTTTAAGTTTTTTTTTTATATAATTTTTTTAATAATTTTAAATATTTTAAAAAAATAAAAAATATTCATAATATTATTAAAAAATATTTTCTTAATCATGAAATAAAATAAAAAAATAAAATTTTTTTTTATTTTACTTCATGATTAAAAAAGTATTTTTTAATAATTTTTTTTACTTTCTAGTTAAAAAAGTATTTTTTAATAATATTATGAATTTATTTTATTTTTTAAAATTATTTAAAAATGTTGAAAAATTTATATAAAAAATTTTTAAAAAACACATGCAAAAATATGTGCTACAACACCCCAGCGGGGATGTAGCATCACTTTTTTTTTTTCCTTTAAATTGGCCATGGGTGATATTGATCATTCTAAAACAATTCAAGTTTCTATTTGAAAATTTTCCATAATATTTGGTTGGTTATTAAGATATTTATATAGAACTTTAGATATGTTTAATAAAAAGTTTCAGACTTTGTAGTTATTAACGTTAAATGATCATTTAAAATATGATTTTTAAAAATAATAATTTAATAAATATATGATCGGCAGAAATACAAAATGACAAAAATAAATATTAAAAAATATCAAATTAATAATATTTTAATATTATATAGAGAGTAGATGGATAATCTAATGTAGGAATATATTTTGAATGGAATAAGTAAAAGGCAAAACATGTAATATTATCTAAAATTTGACTTTATCTTTGTTTATTTCAATGTCAATTCTCTAAAAAATTACAATTCTGCTACAGATACTCGGCGTGGGGTACTTGTTGCGGAACCGTGTGACATGGCTGATGTCACGTCACTTTTATATTATTATTTAATAAATACATTTTTTAAAAAAATACGCAATTTCAGAAATCCATTAACGTCAAACTCATCTCTGTTTTTATCTAGAAATCCTTAGAAATCGTCTTCATTCCTTGGCCATACTCATCCCTGTTTGCATCAATCATCTCGTCTTTGTGCCATCGAACCCGAAAATCTTCTATTTTTTGCTGTATCTTTGATTATTTGGAACAACAAACCCATAACACAAATCTCATGCATCAACAAGATCGGTGATTTAGACCTTGCATTGGGTTTGGCTTTAGAGGCGGTAAAGAGAAATGCCCATTTGGTGCAAAGAGAGGAGGCCATGAAGAAGAGCAAAGAGCTTCTGTCCACAGAGCTGTGCCAGTACCTTACTTTGAAAGGAGATGAGGTCAGGAAGAAGTGGAGAAAGATGGACGAAGATGACAAATGGGTTTTGGTTAAAGGGTTTATTTCAGAGTGGAGTGAGAGTTTCCATCCCTTGTCTGCAAGGTCTATGAAGGAAATGGTTGAGGAATATTTGCAGGAAGAGAGCCCATCAGCAAAATCTTCTCCTTCATCGTTATTTCCTGGATTGAGGAGGATGATGGGGTTTTCCCAAAACAAGTGAAGAAAGGGGAAGAAAGGGCTTTTCCCACTACCAAGTTTGATAACTCTTCGCATGCCAACCGAAAGCGCACCATTTTAATAATCTCACGTGGAATCACGGGTACGCACCGGGTACCCTTCCCAGGTACAAGTAGCATTTTTGAAAAAATTATCAGACATAATAACAAAGGAGTCGTTTCTTTTAAACATGAAACTTAGCGATCAAAGCAAGACTTTTACAAACCCAATGATCATTACATCCTAAGGAAAAATGCTACTTAACCCTCTCAATGTTTCCATTCAAAGTTACCACTCGAATATTTTAATTTTTTTTTTTATATTTTACTTAGTGATTAAGGAAGTGATTATTAGTGAAATTATATGTTTTTTTAATTTTTTTTCTTAGTAGTTAAGGATTTTAAAAAATACTTACAGTTAGAGAACTCTGTAGGTCAAAGTTACCGCTCAAAGTTACAGCATGTAAGCCCAGTGGTAAGTGTTGGGCGGCCCCCTAGCACCACCCTACATTCTAATGCTATTCTCTCTCTTTTTTGCCATTGTTTTTTTCTATTCATTCAATATATTTGATCTATTTAAGTGCATTAGTATACCTCAAGTTCACTTTTGTTACCACACTTAGAGAGCTCTATCGTTTTTAAATCGTGGTAGAATTATTATTAGTGTTAGGTAAGGCTAATTTGAATTATCTCAAGTGGAGCGGAATTCATACAAATCTAGATTTTGTTCATTTTACAGCTCATATTAAATTATTGTGATTGCACATCTGTGTTACTCAAGAGTTTATTAGAGTTTTTCAAATAATTTCACACTTTGAGATTAAGAATCTAATATGGTTGCTCTAGAAAATTGTAGAGAAAGACGAGAGGTTTTTGTTTGTAGTAAAACTCCTTTTTAAGAGTTTCCTTATGGGGGTGGTTAACTAACTTCCCTAAAAGTTAATTAACTTCTTGTGGTGGAGATCAGTTGATTAACTGATTGTAACTTCTCTACCCGCGTGGATATTACACAGGTATTAGGTTACCTATTTACTGACGATTAGAAACATGAAGCAACATATAGGGGATGAGAATCCTTAGCAATTTCCTTGAACTAGTTTACAATGCTACAAAAGGAAAATAATCTATAAAAAAAATGGACCAAAAAGTCTAAATTAACCTGTAATTTCAGAGCCCAAAAGGACTACCTTGCGAGCGGTTGTGCCAACAAACAAGAAATAGACTACTTGAAAGTGCAATTATATCCAATGTAGTCTTGTGTTGAATCTCTTAGAGCATTAGCATTGGTCTATACAAATGCATATGCAAAATTACCTCTTTTGCATAACCATTTGACCATTTGCATATGCATAAGTAAATTTCCCACATTGGCTTATACATATTTGAGACTAAATAATAATAAAATATTATTTTTTTATTATTATTAATTTTTTTCTAAAATCAAAATTTTTATATAGATTTTGTAATTAGCATCCACTATATACATTTGAGATTAATAATACAAATGCAATAATAAAAAATATAATTTTTTTTTATATATTATATTAAAAATATAATAAAATGAAAAAATATATATAATATATTATAATAATAAAATGAATGTGTATGTGAAGATTTGTTGTGTTGTTGAGGGAGGGAGAAGAGGAAAAGATTGAGAGAGAGAATGGAAGGAGAGAGAAAAAACAATTAAAATATGTTTGATGGAGTGAATAGTTGTTATCCAAATTTGGATAACAACTGTTCACTGCTAGTCAAATTTATGCATATGCATAAGCCAATGTGGATGTTTTTTGAGTCATATTATGCAAATATGGCTTTGCATATGGATATGCATAGACCAATGCTAGTGCTCTAAGGAGGGTAAAAAGCATTCAATGTAGTTTTGTGTTGCTGAGATTGGTGTAGTAGTGTGGTTATTGGTTAGGGATGGATTGTTGTGGTTCTTTACTCCCTAGGATAAGGGAGTACAAAAACTCCTTGATTTAAGGGAATCATCATAGCTTTCAGCAGCTTGAAAATGCATGGTTACATTGGTGTATGGAGCCAACGCACCGGTAAATATGGGATGGAAATAGTCAATCAAATTAGGTAGATTAAGAAAAGTTATATTATCATGCCGCTGTGTAGAGTACATCTAATAAAGTGTATAATTTGATTTGAAAAATAAATTTTAAAATTTGAATCTTACAAATCAAATCTTATAATTTAAGTGATTTGGAAATTGTGCTCTATACACTGATTTAAGAATAGAATACATCTAATGGCAAGAATTATGCAGATGAAGCACTTTTCGGGTCAAAGTAGCTTGGAATGGAACACTAGATGTGTAGGTTCAAGAAAGAAAATGTGAGACGCTTTTTTTTTTCTTTGTTTGATTTCTCTGTTTCGAAAACTATTATCATTTGAACTTACAAGTTCAAGTTTTTAACATATATGATTTTTCTTTTCAATGTCGAGTCTCATCCTTTATACTTGTGAAAGTGTCCCCCTTGTTCACATTTTTGTGTAGTTCTAAACTCCTAAGAAGAGCCCCATTAGAGCGGTTCAAGAAATAGGGCATACTTAAGGATCAAAATTATGTAAAATTAGTATTTTAATAATATTTTATTCAACTTTCATCTCAACTCATCTCATCTCAACTCACTATTCAAACCGCACCATAGTTTGAGAAATAATTGAGAATCTAAAATCAAACAAAATGGTGTTCTAATTAATGTTCTAAAGGAATCTGATGAGTACATTAATGATGATGCTTGTATTATATAGAGTGGAGTAAACTGACAGTGATCTATATATATATAGTGACATTACAAAACATAGAAAAGCTATAAAGTAAGACTTGAGATGTCTTTGAGGCCACTTCTCTTTCGACAACTCTATTCATTATCACTATTTAATAACTTGACAATATGTTGAGAACATAGTATCGAGACATTTATAGTTGTTCATTCATTCCCTGACTTGAACTCGTGACTAATACCAACTAGCTAAAAGACTAGCATTGAGCCAAGAGCGCTCTTGAACTATGTGATAGTTAAATCTTTAAGCCTTCTGATCATAACAAGAATATAGGTAACTCATTATTCATTTCAATGAAAATGTGTGCAAGAGAGAAGCCTCATTGTGTTCTTTTTGGTTTAGGCGGAGTTAAAGAGTGCAAGATGTGGTTTTTTTTTTTTCAGTGCAACGGAGTACTACTTGTTAGGTATAAAATGTGTCAAGCCACGTAATCTAGCCACAGCCAGAGAATAAAACTCACCATGCAAAGGGAGAAGAGAGAAAGAAACTTTTCATGTGTCGTGCGCTTTGGGATTCATAAAGGGGAGCCTAACAAATACACTGGGCTCAAGAGGGCGAGAGGATAAAAGGTTGACGAGGAAAAAACATAAAGAGTTGAGATAAATTAAGATGAAAATTTAAAATTTAAAAAAATATTATTTTTAATATTATTTTTATTTTAAAATTTGAAGAAGTTAAATGATTTATTTTATTTTTTGTAAAAATTAAAAAAAAAAACTGTAATGAGTAGATAAAACGAAAAGGCTGTAAAGGTTATGAGAACTTGTACCTATCAAATACTGTGGATTCTCCTTCCTCTCAAGATCCGTGCATGTAGGTTTTAGTGTCTAACAACGAATATCGTTGTATCTCTCTATCCTTCGTAGATTTGCACTTTATTCACTGTTCATACTGCGGATGCGCCGTCCATGCATTGTACCTCACATCAAGCACTACCATAAGTCATTTGACCATATTATCATCCGCCTTCGATGAGCAATACACCAACACTACTCTTCATCTGAAATAATAGGACTCTTCATCTAGACTAATAGGGTTCTATGTGCATACAAAAAGTTAGGATCTAAAAATAATTTGATTGATTTGATAACTAAAGCAAGAGTTCTTGTTCGTTTAACTTTTGAGTGGAACCAAGGATACTAAAAAATAAGGTTAATTATATTTTGCCCTTTTGAATTTTTACTCAATTCATAATGTGCTTTCGAAACTATTAATTACATCAAAGTAGACTCTTGAACTTTCAAAACTTTCTAATCCCCCCTTTCGTCTACCAGTAGTGTTAAATCTAATGAAAATTTACTGTAAATGTATAATTTTTATCTAATTTATTATCATTGATCATATAAAATATAAAATAATATATACTATCAATTAATAATAAATCATAAATCATAAAATAATTTTGTATATGGTTAATGATTAATGATTTATTATTAATTGATAGCATATATTATTTTATATTTTATATGGTCAATGATAAGAAATTAAATGAAAATTACATCTTTACAGTGAATGTTATGCACATGAACAAGACGTGCAGTGAATTTTCGTTAGATTTAATGCTGCTGGTAGATAGAAGGAAAGGATTAGGAAGTGTTGAAAGTTCGAGGGTCCACTTTAATGGAATTGATAGTTTCGAAAGCATATCATGAATTGAGTAAAAGTTTAAGAAGACAAAATGTAATTAACCCTAAAAAATAGATAGGCTACGTTGGTGCAATTTTTTTGCAATCCCAACCTCCGGAATTCCTTATTTTGCAAAGAGACACCGTTAGCTTTTCATGTTGAAAGTGCTAGTGCCTGGACCATCTGGAATTCGTGTTGGAAACTGACAACATGGGGTTGCACAGACTACTACACTTTGGTCAATATTTCCGCGTGAGTTCTTATCTATTTTTGGAGGCACAGACATATCACTATCTCACTTTGGCTGTCATTCATTTTCATGAGGCACGGATCACCACTGATCAAATCTCGTGGATCAGGCTCTGCATTTTCACGAGGACTGGAGGAAACATAAAAAGCGAGGTTAAAACGGGTGGGTGAGCCGGGTGCGGGTGTGGGTACCCAATCTACATTTTTTCCACTAATGAACACCATCCTTTTTAATTCAAACTTTCACTCTAAACAATAATAAAATGCATTGGCACATTGCTTTCCCGAAGTCATATTAGATTGTCAGAAAGGGATGTTTCCAAATATGGCATTCATGGGAGCCACGCCATTTACACGGCCCACCCAAAAAATGATGCAGATTTTTTATTGTCACCGGTATCTTGTCACAAAATCTCTCAAGCAAACATAGAAAATATGCAATTTTTTTAACTATTCTCATCTCATTTCATGTCATCTAATCTATTCATTATAATTTTTTTAAATTTCTACACAAAATAAAATAAACAATTCAACTTTTTCAAATCACAAAATAAAAATAATATTAAAAAAATATATTCTAACAATATTTTATTCAACTTTCAATTTCTATCTCAACTCAACTCATCTCATCTCATCTGCGAAAACAAACGAGACTTTTAAGATCTTGGTTCATACAATTTATTGGTATCAACTTTGCATTCGAAGAACACAGATAAATTTTCAAAGATTGCAATGAGAATTACAGCTTGTTGAAAGAGTCCTAGTTGTTGGCTCTTCTTCATGCGCTTAACTACTCTTCCAGTTTTTGAACTGGGGTTATAGTCTTAAACATGATTTTGTCCAACGTTCACGTTTCAACAAAGAACAGGAAATCAAAATATTTCGCCATCGGACATGAGATTGTTGATACCTCCTTTCTGAAGTTTTAAGTATCATATTTCTGAATCTTCAACTTCTGAAGTTACCACAAAACTCGGGAAAGCTACGGTTATATCCCTGGAATATGGGGGAAAATGATTGGTGGCATGGAGTTTACATCAGGTAACTAAAGTATATATAACAACTGACATAGACCAGAAAGAACCTTTCTACTTGCTATAGCCAATTTGGAGGACTTATCTTTCACATCTTTGACATTATAAGGTTTGATTTGCAAGAGAAAATTAAATTCTCTTACAAATCAAATCCTGCCATATCAATGGTGTGGAGGGTGTATCTTCCATACCGGCTAGTAAATTTTACTTTTTGACTAAAAATAAGCACCTGGTGGCCTAGGTGAGCTTAATAATAACTTCGTAGTCATAACAAGAAATCCCATCCTAGAACGATCTAGATTTTTTTTTTTTTTTGGATAAATTTGGGATTTAGATATTAAGAAATGTTCTGTAGGACTTACTTTAAATAGGGGAGAGTCATGTTCTTTATTAGAGACGGATTCTTCAACACAAATTCCTTCCACTCTTCTTGGTCAATTCTTCCATCACCTTTTGCATCTGCTTCACTAAATGTCTGTGGAATTACACAAGAACCGTAAGAGGATTTACTTTCAATGAGGATGAATAAATGGAGCTGAAGAGGTAGTAATCTGCACCTTATGCACGATTATTTCAATAACATCATCTGAAAGTACCAAATCTGATTCTTGCAAAAGCGCCACAACCATGTCCTTCAACTGTCAGATAATGCAAGATATTGTAAACTTAGTCTGCTCAAGGTAGATTTAAAACACATCTTTACCACTATCACCTTCAAATTTTCATTACCACATTCCTTGGCCCATGACACTCAGAAGGTAAGAATCACTAACAACAGCCAGAGACTACTAAACACTGAGGTTTGCAATATAACTCCTTTTAAATAAGAATTTCTTCTTTTAGAATACTGAAATTTCTTCTATAATGTGATGAGAAAGAATTTGCAATACTCACCTCCTCTCTTTCAATATACCCAGTTTGCCTCAGGTCATATAATTTGAAAGCAACTGCAAAATGATTCCACCATAATAGTAGATGATAATGTGCTTATTAGATCCACTGGAGAGTAGTCATGTGAAACATAACTTACTAGGAATAACTATTCCAGTTTCACTAGGCAGAAATTTGAAAATTGAAAACATGGGTCGTATATCGAAATGAAAAATAAGACCTACATGCGATTTTGTCTTCTGTAGGTGTATTTGGATGAAAGACACCCAATGATCGAACAAATTCTCCAAACTCAATAACCCCATTGCGTTTCAAATCAAATAAATCGAAAACCTAAAAGAAAACACCAAGTTGATATAGTTAGAAAGCAGAAAAGAACAAGTACAGAATTTCACATTCTATTTTGTCCAAAAAGAAATTGATCCTCGGATACCAAAAAAAGAAAAAAAATGGGGAGAGGCTAGAACTTTATAGCATCAATAGAAATTTGGAATCTCAATAATATCAACCATTGATGCTTCCTTGGTTGTGAAGACAATGTCTACCTAGCAATGCCATGTTATTTTTAAGTCATTCAGCACAGATAAATATACTTTCAGGATTGCTTCTTGTAACTGCAGCAGAGCAGTGAAATAAAAAAAAATCACAAAACTAGGGACGAGTGAGCATAGCATACCCTGTCTGCAAAGAGATTTCTTTTATTCCTATTCCTGAAGAGTGCAAGCTGGAATTCTTCCTGCTGACAAGAAAGCATAGAAGTTATTAATAGAACGAAAGTAAATAGACAAAAACAATCATATAAAAACTGTGATGGAGCTATAATATTATATACCATACAAAAACTAGATTGTTACAAGAGCCAACAGCATTGTTATAAGAAAACTTCACAAAACTAGCACACTTACCTTGTGAATGAGCCCATCATCAATAATTGAACTGCTCAATTTCTTAAAAAGCTCATGTAAGGCCTCCACTTCATTGACAGTAACTACAAAGAAAGAAGACAACTCAGCAATCCAAATATAAATGTTCATGATATGTAAACCATGACAGTAAGGAGTCAGCAGGCATGTCATATATTTAGCAGTGTGCATAATGGGTTAAAGCTGGTGAAAAATTATATGGCAAAAACCAGACCAGTAAATCCGTTAGCAACATTGCAGGAAAAATGACCGGGATGGTTCATAACTGAAGGTAAGTAGGTGGAAAGAGAGTTTCAGGAGTATAATAGGATCAAGGTGCTACTCACAGGGAGTTTCAGCCGAAAGAATTGAAGGATCCTCATAACCTGGTGATTTAGCTTTCTTTGAGTGATAGCAGCCCATCAAGCGAACTAATCTAGTCCACTAGAAAATATCTTGCAAATCAGCAGGACTCATGCCCACAGACCACAAAGAAATGCCCTACCTGGTATCATCCAAAAGAGAAAAGAAAGAGTCAACTATAAACCATCACATAAATCAGTGAGTCAAAATGCTATTAAGAAATTTGATGACATCTTCTGAGAAGTACTAAATAATATCATTAGTGATCCCCTCGCACCAAATCATAATGGGCCAGGGCTGTCACTGCCATTACCATGATGGCACAAAACTACTAATTGAAACCCAAACCATCAGTAATAAGGCAGACCCATCTGGCTTTGACCAAGAAGAATGTATGCATAAAATGCTTCAAGCATGGCTCAATTCTGGTGATAGTGCATCCTTGACATATCCTAATAACAGCCAGAACAATTCTGGTAATCCTCTATGGCCAACACATGATGAGCCCTTCATTTTCTGATTCGGTATAAAGTCATAAAGTTGATTCATCAGGCCCAACTAAATCCTTATGACATCATCAAGTATGCACAATTATATTATATATTATCAATTATAACATCAAGTAGTAAGCACTTTCAGACAGGATTCGCATACTCATCTTGATAAAAAACAATGGCCAGTGAGTATATGCTCATACTTAGAAAGGTTTTATTGCGAATATCTTCAATAGTTTATCCTTACAAACTAAATTGCCTATACAGCGACAAGAAAATTGATTAGACTCCATCTTTAGATAGGCCAACCACCCCACATAGAAAGGAAATATACACACACACACTCATAACACACACACACACACCAGGAGTCATTACAAAAAGAATCAAGCTTGGGCTGCAACTTATAAATAAAAGTAATACTACATGCAGTCATGGAGTGCGCAAGCACTGTGCAGTCGCTTTGAAAAAGAGTGAGGTCCACTATTAAAAAATTTAATTTTTTTCATGTGGGTCTCGTATATATTCACCTTTTTCAAAATGATGGCGCTTATGCATTCACGACTGCAACTATCATTCTCTATAAATAAACCTTAGAATTTCAAATGTGCAAAATACTTCGTATCTTAGACATCAAAATTCCAAAATGAGACCCTTTAAGTTTTAGTGAACATACCTCGTTTGAATTCACAAACCACCTCAACTCATCTCATCGTCATCATTACAACTTTTCCAAATTCTCATACAAAATATAATAAACAATTTAACTTTTTCAAATCCCAAAACAACTCTCCCAAATTTCCACATAAAATATAATAAACAATTCAACCTTTTCAAATACCAAAACAATAATAGTATTAAAAAATAATATTCTAAAAATATTTTATTCTACTATTCACAAATCACCTCAACTTATCTTTAAATCCAAAGAACTTTAAATCACAATAGTTTATGCTAGAAAAAAAAAAAAAAAAAAAGGCAGCAAAGCTCAATTCTCTAATGCTACCTTTTGTTCTTGCGATAAAATAAGAAAAAAAAATTAGAGTATAGGAATTATAACTGCGAAAAGATAATAAAAACTATTATGTCAAAAGCTTAAATATATATATATATATATAAATATATATATATATATATATATATATATCCAAGTTTTCTATTTTCCACTTTCTTTCTCATTTCGTTTTTTTGTAGCAACCAAAACAGAGAAAACTATATTAAAATATGGCCGATATATACTTCACAAACCCGTTTGAATGATGAATTAACGGGTGAAAGTGTTAGAAACAGAAAACTAATTTTATTCTTCAAAAGCATTATTAAAACTAGAATAAGAAATTGATGAGGATCATGTACTCAGAAGCACCATTGAGAACCCGATCGAGACTTGCTCATCCAGAAGAAAGACTAAATAAATGGCAACGATTTTTAAGTGGTTTGACTTCTGAAACGATCTTGAAACCCAGAAACAAGAACGAAATTAAAATATTTCAAATTTCCACCAACCAAACTGAAAATGGAACAGAAGCCAGAAAAATAAACAGAGGATGAGAAAAGAGAGCCCCAGCCAAGCTCCATTAACCATATAAATGCACTAAAATCATATCTACACCGTCAAACACATACGTGCAGAGAGAGATAGAGCGCTTATACCTGTGAGTGATGTATGAATGTAGGAAAGCCTGAGCAGGTTTAAATTTTAATACTCCTGATTGCCGAACATTTTTATATAGATATGATATGCTTTCGCGGAAGGTGAAGGTTTCTCGCTGTACCTTCGTCTATTCCACTAGGCTGCCGCAAGCAGTGTCTAATAGGCACTTGCACGCTGTAATTAGTGAATATAATATTTATTTATTTTTATTTTTTTATATATTTGTTTGAATTGTATTCAGTTTTTTTTTTTTTTTTAACTTTGAATTAAAAAATGATAATATTTTACTAAAAACTTGTGTAAAAAATTATAAAATGATAAAGTTTTAGTCGAAAATTAGTATCAAATATTATAAAAGTGAAATATTATTTATTGTGTTTAGATTTTATAGAGTTCTTGATGGAACTTTAAAGCTTAAAATTAGAGAGAAAAATAAATTTAAGGTATACAATACAATTTACAATATTTATAATTGTTTGAATGAATTTGTTAAACAATATTAAATGTTCAATAACTATTATAGAAGAATTCACTTTATATATTAATATTTGACAAATACTTTAATCACAAAAGTAAACCTACAAACTAATGTGACTTGATAATTAGATTTCGTTTGAATGCTAAAAGTATCTCATATCATCTGTGAATAAAAATGAAATAGTAGGAATAGTTTGTAAATATTAATGAACTGTTTATAAATAATGGTGAAATAGTCTGAAAATTTTTAAGAACATTTGTATTCATCCAATATCATGGATTCATATCATTCACCTTCAATTTATGTTATTATTAAATGAGAAATTTAATAACTTGTATCATTAAACGAAACACATAATGTTAAAAATAATATATCCAATTAAATTAATAATTATAGTGCAAATTAAATTTCTTAAATGGCAAATAATATAAGTTGATTAAATTAAGAAAAATTATGTAAAATTAGTAGCTTGCGTGTTTTTCTAATGTTTTTTTTTTTTTTTTGTTAATTTTTGCAGTGAGTAAGGGGAATGAGCATAGATCAAGTTGCTCGACCAAAATGTTAACATTAACACTCTTTTCAAGATTATTTTTATTGTCAATATCTCAAAATATGCTAACTTAGGTCCCGTTTAGATACAAAAGTACTCGCAACTCATCTCATTATTACAATTTTATCAAATTTTTATATAAAATATAATAAACAATTCAATTTTTTCAAATCTCAAAATAATAATAATATTAAAAAATAATATTTTAACAATATTTTATTCAATTCATCTAAAAATATCTCATTTTATCTCACTATCCAAACGAGATCTAATTATTGAATATTTTTAATTTAATAAATTTAATTATTCTAATAGTTCATGATCAAGACTAGTTTAAGCTAGAAATTCATCCACCGTCCGATGGCTAATGGCCATACGTGTTGTCGCCCACGTATTATTTTATCTAGCAATTTGTGTCTTGTAGCTCCTCACTTGCATAATTTAATTAGTTCTTTGCGTGTCTTCTAAATAGGAAGAATTAAATTGAGTGCTGCTAGGGGTGACCTCACTGCTGAGCGTGCCACTAGGAAAAATTTTCTTTTTAATTTTTTTAATTTATATTTTTTAATATTTTAAAAAACTTAATATACTAATAATTACTTTTTTAATCAATAAATAAAAAAATATAAAATAAATTATCAAAGTAAAAGATAACATTATTCTTAAAATCTTTACTGAAAAGTTATTTGAGTGCTACACGTCACAAGAAAAATTTCAAGAAATTTGAGACCAGGAAATAGTGTGCTAATTATTTTATAGTAAATTATTGCGTAGGAAGGTTGGGGTTGACTTCCCTTTGTAAAAATCAAATTGTATTGATCATTAAAAAAATGTTAAATATTACAAGATACCATTTTTTTGAAACAAAATCTTTTACTTGTATAAAATTTTTATGTGATTGTCACGCTTATCTAGAAGTCTCCTTCTTTCGTCTTCATTAGTTTGCTTGGCTTAATCTCTGTGAGCCAGCATGGACGGGTAGGTTTTGCAAAAACATGTGACCAGAATAAAGAAACCAACAAAGCAAAAGAAAATAGATTTTCTTTTTCTTTTTCTTTTGAGAGTTAAAAACAAAAAATGGTTATAGAGGATATATACTCCCCAACATGTTATAATTATATCATCACTTGCAGCACTGAAGAGAACTTGAATAATGCTTTGCATCCCGATGAATGCTACTGACAGTGAATTCTGCTCAATTTATTTATTTATTTAATGATTAAAAAAGTATTTTTTAATGATATTATGATTTTTTTAAATGTTTAAAAATATAAAAAAAGTAAAAAAAGAAAAATCAAATGACTTTATCGAGAGAATCTCTCAGACTACATCCGCGTTGGAGGTATGATCCAAAGAACTTAGAGCTAAAACTTCCATACGGGACATAAAATATTCATTCCCACCATACTTTTCTCAAAAGCCACTTGTTTATGAGTAGGAGACACCAAAAGTGAAAGGAATTGGATTGAAAAGTGATAATGGAATTGACTACATCCTTTGTCATTTTGTTATGCAGATTATAGAGGTCATGATTTGGAGAGAGAAGTACCCCATGAATGGATCCATGTTAATTGGCTGGCATGTTGCTTGAAGAATATTTGCAGGATAATGTAACTATATCTATTTTTTTATATCAGTTTAAACTTTTAGAATAAGTAGTGGTTTTATATAATTACATAAGACTATACTTTTATACTCATTGAGAAAAATTTTGACCCATACGTGAATGAGAATGTTAAAACAAATATAAATTATTCAATCTACTTAATATTGTTAATTTTTTAGATAAATGATGATTTGATAAATATATAAATAATTGGGAAGGATTAAAAAAAAAAGAAGAAGATAATTGACAAGCAAAGGCAATTTGCATGGAGTTATCCTTTATATATGTACATGCAAGCTGCACAGGTCCCCCTCATGCAGTAGCTCTCACCTGGTCCCCAAAATACTCGATCCCTCTCTGCTCTCTGCATGATCCCTTTGCAGTTTGCAGCTCTGGGAAAGGGAGAGGAACCCCACTCGACCGACGGTCTAGGGAGGAGGTGGAGCCTTCGATCGACTTATTTTCTAAAATTGAGGTTTTTTTTTTTTTTTAAATGGAATTAATTAAGACATATAATTCTAAAATCATCATCGGTCTAAAAATACAAGACAATATGCAAATTTAATCATTTTAAGATATTTATCAAAAAAAGGAAAAAAGATATTTATCAATATTCTCTAGGCCTTTAATTCCAACTTGATTGATCATCAGGATTGAAAGAAACTCTACCGATCTGACTCAACTAATTCTAAAATCGAGTAATGCTATACATCACACTCTCTATAAGTGCGATTGAGTCCAACTTGAACTTGAATTTGTTGGCACCTTCTCCCAAATCTCTTTATAACTATCTTCCCTTCCATGTATTATTTGGAAAATATCTTAAACCTCCATAAGTGCAGCGGTCAAATCCAAAATACCCAATCCAGCACTATGATCCGACATAATTTTAGGAAGCAACACTACAAGATAATTAGCTGGATCATAAATTTGGAAGCTAGTGTTTACATACCATGCATGTCATGATATTTGCAAGCATGTCATTCATCATGTTTCATTCCGCATATTATAGTTATGTATATATTATGCGTCTCATGCATCTCACGTTACATAAGACACGTAAACTTTTATAAGATTAAGTGTAAGATAAACTCATAGCAGTTAATAAGATGGCCATTAGAAGCATGGTACCAATGCGATTTAGGGTGAAAGTACAAGCTATGGACGTAAGCGTGATCCATCATGGTATGCTTGAATACTATTAGCGGCTTCCTTTGTGGCAGTAGGATGTTGGGTTGGTGCACATCTTTGCACACAGGATTAAGTGTGTGGGCCAGTATAATAAGTAAGATAAGTCATACATGTCAAAACATATGTATGAACAATCATGATTTTAAGTTCTCAACATGAAATATTTTATGAAAAACCTTAAGTTAAGTATGTTTACGTTATGATGAATTTCTTACTGAGTCATTGACTCATTTTAGTTTGTTTTTATGTTTTTAAACCACCCCTAATCAAAATATATATGAATGCACTATAGCTGTAGGATGAGACTTAATCCAAAGAGGCGTGAAATGACCTAGATCATATACATAGATTTTAAATTCTGATTTTGAGAGATTTTAATAAATGTTTTTGCGCACTTTCATTTATGATTTCAATATTTTAATTCAAAACTTTATTTATTATAAGGAATCTTTGTATCTGGCGCAAGTGTAAGAAAATATCTTTTAGTTAAGTTTAGTAGTAGCATTCTAGCTTTCCTAAAAATTTCTAAAAGTGATTTTATTTTTAAAGCTTGGGAGCGGGGTATTTCTTGCTAGGCCTTACATAATAGAATGAAAGTGAGATAGTAGTGTAGTGTAAGGGTGTTATCCGCATGATGTGAGGTGGGGTTGATCCTTCCCCGCACCCCGCCCATGGGAGGCGGGGGAAGGGCCCCCCACTTGGGTGCCAGGGGTAAGGTTAAACACCTCATCTACCCCGCTCCAGGCCCACTACTAGCCCATTTGGGCTAAAAAATTATTCATGAGTCCAAAAATGATTAAAAATATATTTTTGGAAGCTAATTATAAATTTATATTCGTAAATATTACTATAATTTAAAACTAATAACAATTTTTAAATTTGCCAGCACATATTTATGTGCAAGTTATAGTGTAGCCTAATGACTTTTATATAAGAGGCCAAGACAATACAAATCTCACACTTAAATAATGTGAGACTCATGTATTGCATGAAGTATTAAATAAAAACTATACTTAATACATATTATTATATTTATATATAGTAAAAGTACAAATATTTATAAATATGTATGTATATATATAATAAATAATTATGCAGGGCGAGAGACAGGGCAGGGCCCGTTGGGGCTAGATCGCCCTTGCCTTTGTTGGCAGTTTTCCTTGTGGGGCAGGGCCGACGGGGGCAAGGTAGCAGGGTGCGGGACCTTGCTGCCCACCCCTTGTGTGGTGTATAGAATCTTCCTTTGAAACTAGTTCAGAATCGGAAGGGATCATTGAGT
Source organism: Cyclocarya paliurus (assembly GCA_029856935.1). Taxonomy (NCBI): domain Eukaryota; kingdom Viridiplantae; phylum Streptophyta; class Magnoliopsida; order Fagales; family Juglandaceae; genus Cyclocarya; species Cyclocarya paliurus. The sequence goes on along the minus strand of CM056945.1, from coordinate 13,886,337 downwards.
TAGAACACGTGTTTTTCCTTTCAATAAATCAAAGCAATATCTATTTCTTCATTATTTGTAAATAAAAGTGATCTTTGGGACCAAGCTCCGGTTAGAATACTGAACTTGGAAAAATTCAAATAAAGTTAGATGGAAAATTTGCGCAACCCTAACTAAACCAAAGTAATCCTTGAAGGCCCTTTAAAGTCTTATTTGGTTTTACAAACCTTTCAAACCAATTAATTGTATTCCATTTCTTATCATCTCATTTCAACATCTAAACATTATTCAAAAATAAATATTTTTTAATTTTTAATTTTGAAATTTTTAACTTTTTTATCTAATCATTACCTAATAATTATAATTTTTTTAAACTTTCAAACAAAACATAAAAAATAATTTAAATTTTTTCAAATTTAAAAAAAATTGTATTGAAATTTTATATTCTAACCCTCTTATAAGTTTATAATTTTTTTATTCAATTTCTTCTTTTTCATTGTTCAAAAATATTAATTTAAACTATATTACTATTATTTACAAATTACTTTATTAGTATTAATTAATTTTTTTATTTCATATGATCACCTCATCGTAACTTTATAACCAAACGATTCTTTTTGCTCCTATTTTGAGTTTGAGTTTCATGTTAAATGTTGGCATTAAAATTCTTTCTCTTGCTTTATGGCCCTTTTATTTATTTATTTTATTAGAAAAAAGGCCCTTTTACTTTATTTATATGCGGATGTCATTGGCCTGTCTTTATTTATATGTGGATGTCGGTTTCACAACACGTGTAATAATTGATGACAACTCCATGCTGATTGGGACTTCATTAAATTTCTGTAGTTGACTCGGTTGAAAGCCCATAATTTTAAGAAAAATATTACTTTATCTATTTTATTTGTTTTCTCATTTTGATATTTAATGTATTTTAATTTTTTTAAATTTTTTTTCTTTACTTAATTATTAAGAAAGTAATTATTATTATATTGATATTTTATTTATATTTTTTAAAAATATTTTAAAATAATAAAAAATGTGAATAAAAAAAATTCAAAATAAAATAAAATAAAAATTTTAAACTAGTGATAAGATTGAGTGGTGCACTCTGAACGCTGGGTAGCACCACTCTAATTTTAAACATGGCAAAACAAAACCCAAAAAAATAAAAAATAAAAGAGAGAAAAAAATCTCATGTTTTTATGCCACACGTACAAAGAATAAAGAGCAATGCTACTATGCTGCTTGAGTAGCACCGCTTCATTTGACTGATAGGTCAAATTGGTTTTTTTTTTTTTTTAATTTTTTAATTCATATTTTTTATTATTTTAAAACATTTTTAAAAAATATAAAAAAATATCAATACATTAATATTCACTTTCTTAACTATTAAGTAAAGAAATAAAATTAAAACAAAATTAAAAATATATAAGATGTCAAAATGAGAGAGTAAATCGAGTGGGTAAAATAGTATTTTTTAAGAATAAATTACACTTGTAACTAGATTACAAGGAATTATATTTTAAAACTTTAATTTTGCAAAAACTAAAGGGGTGAATTGGATTGTATCGAGTTTAATTAATCGTATCCATCAATGATCTTATAATTTGACGATATTTTTCTTTTTATGTCATTAGAAATATCTAGGGATGAAAAAAAATCGGTGAAAAGGTAAGTCGCACTGGACAGGTGGGTTTGGTCCGATACCGGATCCGGTCCGATATCGGTTTCATTTTTCTCAAAACCAGTTGTAATGGGTTGGGTTTCAATTTTTTTTTTTTTCTAACACCGGACCAGACCGGTTTATATATATATATATATATATATATATATATTAATGTTTTATATTCAATAAAATATAAATATATTATATATAATTTATAGATATAAAATATATAATTATATATAAGATAATTTTGTATTATATGATAAATTACTAATTAATATAATATTAAATTTTAAAATCCTATATAAGTAACTATATATTATCACTATAGTCTATTGTATTAGTTATACTAATACTATATCACTATATATTATAATATACTATAATATATCACTATAGTCTATAATATAATTATAATATATATTATAATATACTACAATATATTATCACTATATTATTATTTATTATAATATCTATATATACTATATTATAATATATTGAAAAAATCGGACTAAACCAGTAAAACTAGAAGTATCAGTTTAGGGGTGTAACCGGTGCAGTATTGATTTTTCAAATCTCAAAACTGGTATATACTGGTTTAGTTATAAAATATGTCCAAAATCAGACTGAACCGTACCGATTACACCTCTAAAAATATCTAAAAATCATGTACTTCACGTGTATTGAGTCTCTTTATAAATAAAATTGTTATCTTTTTTTTTTACAAGAAACAAAACAAAATATGCAAAATAATGTTTTAATTTGATATTTTAATAATTCTCTCTTTTTGGTGACAGCATGTTGTGATATCATATGTTGGGATGTCGGTATTACAAAATGAAATTGAAATTAATTTGGAGTTGATCTCCACTTTGGTCAATTACTTGGACGGTAAGGGTTAATGACTTTAGGTATCTATTGAGAGTGATGGTATTAAATTGATTGATAGGTTGACATAGAAAAGACAATAAAGGAGAAAATGAAAGACTTAACATGTTTTTTTTATTGAAATAATATGATCTTTGACCTTTCAATAAGTGGAAGATCTCATGGCCACGCATGGATGCAATCTCGATCCTAATTCATGCAAATAATATGTATAGGAGGGGTGTATGAGAGAGATGCCGACCCCACCTCTTCTACATCGTTACACAAATTGTCTTTATCATTCAAATAAGAGATTTTAGAGAAAATGTAAATAGCATTTCTGTTTAAGAAGAATAACTATTTTCTAACAAAAATTATATTCATCATCTCTATACCACATATCATACATAATTTTTTATTTTTTAATTTTTTTTCTCTTATTAAATATGTGGTATATGGATGATAAGTAGAAGAATTCAATTAATTTAAGAAAAATAAAACCAAAAACTAAAAATAAGTGTGATATGTGGTGTGTGAGGATCATGAGTAGCAAAACTTTTTTATAAATCAAATTATATCATGTGGATAGTATGTGGTGTAGATGCCTTAAGATAGCATTTCTCTTGTTTTAAAAAACTAGAAATTTTAGTACCCTGATTTGGTGGAGAAAGGGGGGTCTTCATTAATCCTACGTTTGAAAACACTTCACTATAATTCACAAACTATTTCTTACATTTTTACTACTATTTATAGATCAACTGAGATCACCTCAAAATCCAAATGTAACCAATTGAAGAGGATGTGTTGGAGATAGTTAATGCATGGTAAAAATTTGAGGGACAAAGTTGGTGTCTGAATGCACTGTTAGGGTATGGTTGGGGAGTGAGATGAGATGAAAATTTTGTGAGTAGTAGTAAGATAGTTTGTAAATAATAGTGAGATAGTTTGAGTTTAATGTTTTATGGAGTTTTGGGAAGGAGAGAAAAAATTGAATAAAAAATATTATAAAATTAAAATATTGTTAGAATATAATTTTTTAATATAATTTTTATTTTAAAATTTGAAAAAAATTGAATTATGTTTTATTTTCTATTTGAAAGTTTGAGAAATTTGTAATGATTAGTTTGAAAAAATTATAATTATTAGTTTGAAAATATTTATATTTGAGTTATGTTTCGGAAATAGATGAGGAGATATGAAATTTTTGGTATGAGATGTTTTTCCAAACAAACCCCTTAGTCGGAGATGCATTGTGCTAAACATTTTGTAACGATGGCCATGCCTGTTAATACAAAAATGAATGCAAACAAAACCGAATTAGGATTTCTTATAATTCTTTGAGATAATTGTACTTGAATTTTCCCTTTTTATAATTTGAGATTTTAATTTTCAACTTTCACAAAATTGATACATGAATTTCAAAAATCTCGTAATTAGGTGTATCTATCACTTTCCAGTTAGATAACATGTGGTCAGCCTTTAATTGGTTGACACATGTCATCAGTATGTCACTTTAAGTCAATTAAAATTTGACATGTGGCATAATGATGCCACATTGCAATATTCTCATGAACTTCTTAACGAAAGATTAACATATTTACCTACCTTATTGCCTAACTGTGAGTTTCTTGAAGTTTAGATTTAAAAAAAAAAAAAATTCAAATCTAAGGTCTCGAATTTTAAAAATATAAAAGCCTAAATATTGATTTTACAATTAACCCTAATTTTCCTTTTATCTAAATGCTTTATAAGATTTAGAAAGATACATATGTAATCTATAAATATGATTGTATATATAAAGAAAAATTCTATGCAGTAGTCACTATTCACTGTCACACCCCACATTTATAACTTTTTATTTTTTTTATAAAATGTAAGAATATTTTATATAAGATGTAGGATATGGAGTAATGAATAATAATTAATGAAAAAAATTTAGATATATAAATATTGGAATGCACGTATATTAATGTACAAACAATAATATTATGGAGCTTATATATTACATCTATGTCCGTTCGAATTGTAGAAAGTATATAAATAAATAAATAAATAAGTAGTAGAAAATGTTGATCCAATGTAAGGATAATGATCCAATATAGATCGGACCATCAGGCTTTGGAACTAGTCTATATAGAAAGATTATCGTATTTTTATCCTTCATATTGTTCTCAGTGTGTAAAAAGAGGATATTGAGGTGAAATATTATTAAAAAAGATTGAAGAGGATATACATTGAGGTGAGAGAATGGGTTGCACTTGCGTGGATATTGAAATAACCATTCTTAAAGGCTTTGAAAACTACAGGCCGAAAACGTTGAAATAACTATTCATCGTGAGGCAAGACATTACTTAATGGGATTGTCGACTTCCATGCATGCAAGTGCAACTCATGTACCGGTCTGAATATGAATATCATGATGTCATGAATGGCATACGAGACTTGCTGTGATAGGCGAGTTTTGTTCGGTTTTTGCTTGTTTTGTGTGGTCGTTGCCGGTTACGTTGCCTATAAATTTGTTATATTATCATGGTTTTCTCCATCACAAGTGAAGGATTTTTTCAATAAACTTAAGTCAGGATCACCAAATGGTTACCGACTATTTAGAAATATATATATATTTATAACAATAATGTTAAAGCCATCGGAAAACATATGGGAAGAAAAAAGGGGTGAATCAAAGATACCCAGCTGCCTGGAGCCACCCAACGACTAGTCCTCTCTGTCCATCGATCAGTCATGACCTCACAACTAGAAAGGCTTTCAAAATAAGAGGGGAAAAAAAAAAAAGAGTTAATTACACTTTGTCTCATTGCATTTTAATTTAATTTACAATATATTTTTAAAACTAATAATTGCATCAAAGTAGACTCGCTTACTTTTAAACATTACTAATCCCTCATTCCGTTTATCAGCAGAGTTAAATTTAACAAAAATTCAATGTACGTGTTGCTCATGTGCATAATATTCACTATAAATATATAATTTTTATCTAATTTATTATCATTGATCATATAAAATAATATATACTATCAATTAATAATAAATCATAAATCATATATAAAATGTATAATATTATTAATAATAAGTCATACTAAAGAGTAAAATCTAAGTTAGTAATATAGTAACTATCAACATCATAAATATAATTATAGTAAAATATTTTTTTAATGAGTTAGTTACATAACTCATATTAATAATTCACTTAATTTTAATTTAGTAATTTAAATAATTTTTTATTAATTTATATATGGTTGATGAATATCATATAATTTTATTGTGTACATAGATTATTCATACTTGCTTGCAACTTAAGTATCAAATAATTTTATATATGGTTAATGATTTATGATTTATTATTAATTGATAGCATATATTTATTTATATATTATATGGTCAATGATAATAAATTAGATAAAAATTATATCTTTATAGTGAATTTTCGTTAGATTTGACACTGCTGGTAAGTGGAAGTGAGATTGATAAGTTTTGAAAGTAAGCGAGTCCACTTTAATATAATTATTAGTTTCAAAATTACATTGTGAATTTAATGAAAGTTCTAGCTAGAGGGCAAAATGTAATTAATTCAAAAAAATACTCTATTTTATTCAAGTAGAGCAAAAAGATTATCTAACGTGATCAACATCTTTTGAAGTTTTTGTTCGAACTTTAAAATGCAAGAAAAATATGTAAAATAAAAGATTTAGATAGCTTGAAATATCTATTATATAGAATATGAATAATGCTATTATTTTTCTTAATTTATACAACTCATTTTGTCTCATTGATGTGGCTTATTAAAATAATTTTAAAAATAAAATGGCATCCGAAATCACAAAAAGAAGATGACTAAAATTCTAATTTCTCCCTACCCTTTTATGTTTGTGTTTTTATTATTTTTAATAAGTTACGGGACAGTACCATATTATACTGCCATGTCAAAAGAACAAATAAGTAGTATAAATTAAAAATGATAGTAACAATTCTACGTAGAACACACTATCTTGATTTCCGTCTATATCTCTCTTCTAGCTATTAATTTTAAGGTACGTACAAAATCTATAAAGAATCTAAATGCTAGAGTAGATGATAGTGAAAGTTAACAGAAGGTGAAATCATCCTTCACTACAATACAATTTGTCTTTTGTTACAGAAGAAGCCGTCATAAAAAATAATCAAAACTTCACTAAAGATACTAGGTGACGGTTTGAAACTGTCATCACGACCATCACTTAATGTGCGTCACAAAAAATAATTGGTGATGGTTTACTGTTGAACCGTTACTAAAAATATTTTTAGTAACAGTTGGAGGTCTTCCGTTTGAAGTAACATTCGAACGTTCCTTTTTTTGTGACGGTTGAGATCTGTCACAAAAAATAACGTTTAGACGTAAAATATAAAGTTCGAACGTCAACCCAACCAATTGACATTCGAATGACATAAAGTTGACGTTCGTTGATTATAGTTTGAAAGTATCAAATTTACGTTCGGACGTTTATACGTTCAGACGTTAACTACAATAAACATTTGAATTTTTGTTTGAACATTAACAGACCAATGCTCGAACGTAACGATTTTTACGTTCGGACATTTGGTCGAATGTCAAAAAGAAGTGTTCAAACGCATGGGGTACGTTCTGAGGTTTCTTCGAACGTTAATCGTTTAAACGTTTGGACGTTTTTTTTTTTGAGGTGAGTACATTCAAATGTTTACAGATACGTTCCAACATTATGTTATAATTTTGTGTACTTACGTTCGAACGTTTGTTCAAATGTGAACTATTGTTCAAACGTTTTATATTTACATTCGAACGTACAGATCAGAAATACTAATTTCATAAAATTAAAAATTATATCAATTGTATCATATTACACACCATCATTTAATAACTAACAATGTCTTATAAAGTTTTAAAATTAGACAATAAAAGTTATAGACACTGATAAAATTGATTTCTTCTTCTTTCCTCGCCCACTGTGATTCTGTTGCAATGAGATAATACGTTCCATTTGCACTATCATCTCCCGCTGCAATTGCTCTTGGACTTCATTGCGTATTCTTTCCCCCTGGTCTCTCCGTTGGCCTTGTAAACGCGTCTCTAAATGAGACTGTCGCTCTCAGAGGAACTCCAACTCTTGTTGTCTCGACCTGATATACTCATTCTCGCGCTGTGCAGCTTCTAAATCTTTGGTAAGATTATTAATTTGTGAAGTCGATGAGGATGAAGAGGTTGAACCAGAATGCTTGAAAGATCTTCCCAAACCTCTTGCTATACTAGACTTGGGCCAAAGCACTTGCATAAATATGTCTATGTCACTCGAAGAGGATTCTCCAGAAACTGACTGCATCTCCATCATTTTTTCCTAAAATTTGAAAGAAAACACACAATAAGTAACGTATTAAAAGAAATACAAATAAAAAATAAATTATTCACATGTTGTATAATTTATTTAACAAAAATAAGACTGCTTACATAATTATCTGCACCTACAGGATCCATCCACTCACTACGGTTATTAGTATGAGCAGCAGCATAGACATAAATGAGGAAAAAGTTTTCAGGATCATCACGTTGCTAACAAAACAACATTAGAAATTTTAAAAAGATATTATTAGTACTTAAATAAAAGAATATCAGAAAAATAAATGAATTCTATAATTTATTAATTACCATTTTATCAGCAAGACGATGAAATGACCTTGAACTAGCACGATGGTGGACAGTTAGAGCTGATCTATTCTGTGCATTCGTAGAAATTAAGTGCTACAAAATTAATTAAGAATATTAATTGTAATATATATACATATAATAATATATAGCTCAAATATAAATAAAAATAATTAAAAGATATAAATATAGGATACTTGATAATCTGGAGTTGCGAAAGATCACAATACTTTCTCCAATCGTCTAACTTCATCTGCTGGAAAGGAGATTGCGCAGCCTCTTCCAACATCTCAAACTTCTTGAAGTGGTTATGATATCATCCCTTGTGACGTCAGAATAGTGTAGCCATCAACTCATTCACAATTCTTGAATTCTCACTACGGCCAAAGTCGAGGTCCAATTCGTTCTAATAAGTGAATTACGTTAAAAATATGATATTCTAATATAGGTGAAAAAAAATGTACTCTCAAGGTAAACTCACCAGCACACGACTCCGAATGTGCTCCTTAATTTTGACCGGAACATCTCGCCATGATTGTACATAAAATGAAGCATAAACTTAGACTACTGTGCCAATATAGGAGAAAAACATTGATGCACTATCATCTACTCCTCCAGTGGAATTATCAGGAATGGTAACCTTGAGTTTTCCGTGCCTTCTATTTTTCTCAAGAGAAATGCCATCTGTACAACCACGACCGCTACGAGCGGATGCATCAACTAATAGATAATAATATAATTATAGTTATATAGTTATTGAGACAAAATAATTAATATATAATTAACTATCAACAACATTTGCTTACTGGTAGGTGTCGACTGGCTGTCGTTCTCTTGCGTGTTAACTTGATCTTCAAGAGCGAAACACTAGGGTGGGGAGTCCTCAACAGGTTCGGGACTTGGACTTGGCAGAGGAGACACATTTCTTCTTCGTCGTTTTGGCGGCATCCTTAAGACATGATTAATATGATAAAGAAAACTAATTAGAAAAAATTATGAAAAGTATAATATTCTATAGTCACCTATATGAATAAAATATTTAGTACTTTTATTCTTCATCTTCGGATGTATTTTTCATGCTTGTTTTAGAATCTCCCTCAATAACATCTTCGTCGTCATCATCAACTTCTTCTTTGTTCTCTTTATTCACTTCTTCTTCGGATGTTGATTCATCTTCTTCTCCCGACTCTTCTTCTTCTTCACTTACTTGAATTGAATGATCATTCAATACGGAAGGATCGAGAAGGACAGGTGGGACGTCATCTCTACACAAGGGGAGCAACTCGAGTGCACTGAGGTCAACAAACAAGTTAATACCTTCTTCATCTTCTTGGTTGGCCTCTACAATCAAAGTGTCATCTTCATCTCCACTATTCTCATAATCCACACTCGTTCCTGCTTCATATATATTTCAAGGGATGAATTTTTGTACGATTCGCCAAGTTATCTCTCCACTATCTTCATTAGCGCTGTTCATTGGATCAATCAAATAATAGACTTGGGTAGCTTGACAAACCAATACGAATGGATCATTTTCGTACCATTTAGATGCAGTATTTACACTCGTAAAATGATTATCCCTATGTATCGAAACCCGACCACCGCCTTGATCCCACCAATCACATTTAAAGACATATGTTACAGACCCACCCAGATATTTCAATCCGATAATATCATGTATGACACCATAATAGTCAATATCATCTGTTCCATGACTCCCTTTAATCAACACACCACAGTTTTGAGTTTTTCTATTACGTTCATGGTCCAGAGTATGGAATCTATAATCTTGAACCGTGCATGCAGTGTATCAAAGTGCTCTATTTGAGGGACCACGGGCCAATGCATACAATTCAAGAGAAACTGATCTGGGATCACGAGCACATTGTTCCAAAATCTATCAATTGAAATAGTATATACATATTAAAAGTTACCCGGAGTTAAAAGTTTAAAAATCTAACATATATGTAATTTTAGTTCATACATGTTGTTCAAACCATCTGGAAAATTCTTCCTCGTGTCTTGCCTCACTATATATAAGTGCAAAAGAATATTATTTTGAGCACAAAAGTTATAGTTAAACTTTTTTAACTAGAATTATTCTTATAAGCATGCAACAACATACCTGAGATAGTCATCAATCTCCCGACAATTATTTAGCACGTACCATCGAACTTTGCTCAACTTGGGATCAATTAAATCGTAACCCATTTGTGCACTCAAGGGTCGTACATTATGAAAAAATACTAATAGCTCACAAGGAGAAGGAGTAGCAAGATCAGCATTTCGCTCTTGATGATTAAATCGTGTTTTAACACCACGAAGATATAGAGAGCAAAATGTTAACCATTCATCGTATATATAGGCCTATGCTATTGAACCTTCAGCTTTGGCTTTATTCCCAACAGTGCGCTTTAGTCGATCCAAATATCTTTCAACTGGTGCATCCAACAGAACTGCACCAGTCCACCCAACAATACCTCCAGGGATAAATGTATTGCTAAATAGACCATGACATCAAAAAATGATTGTGGAAAGATCAACTCAAATTTACAGAGTATAATAGCAATGTCTTCTTCCATCTTCCGCAAAATATCTCGATTTACTATCCAAGCGCACAAATATTTAAAAAACATACAGAGTTCTTTTATGGCGACATGTACATTAGATGTCAGCTTCCCACGAATTCTCACCAATAATGCAAAAATACGTGACAGTCATGACTTTTCAATCCACTAATTTTTCAGTCATCAGGGCTCACGCATATACCGTTATTTGAAGCATAACCATCTAGCAACTTCACACCTTGCAACCATTTGCAGAAGTCTATCCTCTCCTCCATCGTCATCGTAAAACATGCATGCGGCATGACCACTTTGTTGCATTCCACTCGCAATAGATTATGTTTAATTCTCATTCTCTCAAGATCTTTCCTCTTCTTGATCATGTCTTTTGTCTTTTTGTTAATGCTCATCAACGTACCTAGTATATTATCACAGATATTCTTTTCTATGTGCATTACATCCAAACTATGTCACAATATGCAGGATGACCAATACGGCAAGTCAAAAAGAATACTATGCTCTGTCCAATTCAATTCTGTTGTGCCTCGTTTTAATTATTCTTACCTCAACCTTTACCAAAATTATTCACTTTAACATGTACTAGTTGTTCCACTATCTCTTCTCCAGACAACTCATTTGGTGCAATTCTGTCCTCTACTCTCCCATCAAACTTAGCGCATTCTCTTCTCCATGCATGATTTGCTGGTAGATAACGTCGATGACCCATGAAACACAACTTCTAAGAATATTTTAACCACTCACTAGCAGTTTTTTTATTACACGTCGGACATACTAACTTCCCTTTAGTACTCTAACCGGAAAGATTCTCATATGCCGAAAAGTTATTTATCATCCACATTACTGCAGCATGTAGCTGAAAAGATGTCGATGTGGATGCATCATAAGTTCTAACGCCTGTTTCCCATAACTCTTTCAACTTTTCAATCAACGGTTGCATGAATATGTCAATGTTATTCCCAAGTGATCTCGGGCCGGGAATAAGTAAAGTTAACAAAGAGTTGGGCGCCTTCATGCACATCTATGGTGGAAGATTATACAGAATTAACACTATGGGCCAAGTGCTATAACTTGTACTCATATTCCCAAAAGGGTTAAATCTATCGGTTATGAGTCCCAAGCACACGTTCCGAGGTTCTATCCCAAACTCTGGGTAATGATCATCGAAAAATCGTCACGCAAGTGAGTCAACTGGGTGCCTCATGTATGCGTTATCCTTAACTCTTTCCTTCTCGTGTCATCTCATATCAGCAACTGTTTTTGTACGCATATATAGTCTTTGCAACCTAGGTCTCAAGGAAAAATATTGTAACAACTTGACCAGCACGTTTTTCTTAACCTTCCACCTTGACTCTCCGCATATAGGACATGCTTGTTTCTTCTCGTTCTCCTTTCAGAACAAAACATAATCATCCTTGCATGTATGTATGGACTTGTACTCAAACCTAATCCATTTCTCAATTGTTTCGTCTCATAAAAGTTCTTTAGCAATGCAGATCTTTTGGGAAGAACCTCGTTAAATAAGTCCAATACCATGTTTATTGCTTTCGTTGATATCCCACACAATGACTTAATGTGAAGCAATCGCACAATAAATGAAATTTTGGAATGTTTTGTACCGCCTAGATAAAGCTCGCGCTTTGCATCTTCCCACATTGCTACAAAATTTTCAAAATCAGTCCCTCGACCACTTGAGGTATTGTCATCTACGGCATCCATAAACATACCAGCTCCAATGTCACCAACATCTACTCCATCTCATTCCACTCATAATCATCATCCATGTGTCGCAAATAATTTAGATGATCAAACAATGCATCTACTGACTGTACATACGGCTTACCATGCAGTACCCATCGGGTATACTGCAGATCCATACCCTTCACAAATATATGAATTTCAACTTTAGTCAACCCTATCGCACACAAATTTTTACACGCTCGACATGGACACTTAATGTAACCACGACTATCATTAGAGGTTCGAGCAAAATCAATGAAGGTTTTTACTCCATGCGCATAGGGTGCATAATCCTTTCCAAGTCTATCGCCTAGACGCAACCAACTTTTGTCAATTTCTAAAAAGTTATATCTATTAGTAATACATACATAGAGAATTCACATGCATGTCATGCTCTCCCATAGTTCTCCAAGTATACATGTTCACACAGAGGGATTGTGACTCTACGAACAGTATACCCGAAAAATAGTAGAGGAAGATGCCGAAACTTCATACTAAACGTGTTCAATAGGAGTAACAAGAATGTACAATACAGATGATATAATCTCAAACTGTCCACACTGGACAATTCAAGAATTAGTGGACACCTAAATGTACACTAATTCCTGAACGAGTTTATAGTTAGATATGCAATGTCCCACAATATCTATAAAAAAGCACATGAAATATAATATAAGCCCAAAATGTTTGAATTAACAATGTTAAAGACATAATAGTGTTATATTGTTAAACTAGAGAGAGATGAAAGAATATGTTCACAAGTTTCTTATCAGCACACAACGAGAGAGATTGTCCTTGAAGAAATGTCTAAATCTTAGTCTAATTACTTAATTATCACAAACTACGATCTTAACAACTGTCAAGGCCGGAGAGACTATGATAGTCAAGCAATTAGACAGACATTTCTTCAAGATCATTCTCCCTCGTTATATAATTTTAATTATTTCTAGAAAGTCAAATTATCATTTTAATTGTTATTATATAAGTATATCTATTTATTAATTGATACCTATTTAATTTTAATTGTTATTAGACAATTTATTCTAACTAATTGATATTTATTTATTATTGAAATAATATTTATATTATAACTTAGTATAAGTTGATTTATTTTAATTACTTACAAAAATAAGCACATATTAGTTATAATTAGTTATTATGTCTAAAATGTTTACTAATATTTTCACAAATAATTGAGTGATTTATTTATTTATATAGACCATAAGTATATAATTTCCAATTAAGCATTTATTTGATCCTTATTTATATACTCTCTTTTTTACTTTAAATAAATATATCTATTTATTCTAACGCTCTTCTTATTTGGTGGGTTCAATACTTCTTTCTTGAAGAGTATTTTACTTCGTTTATATATATATATATATATATATATATATATATATATATATATATATATATTTAATAATATAATGATTCAAAACCTCACAATGGTAGGAATATTTAATAATTTATTATATATTATAGTTATTATATTTATATTATACTTTATATATAGTTAAGTTATTTACTTATAACTTGCATAATAATCATATTCTAATTAAACTAGTATTCATATATTATATATACTTATTAAATATTAAATATTTATTCCCATATTAAATATTTTTAATTTTAACTTAAATTACGTTTCTAAACTTATAATTATCCTAAGAAAGAACAAATTTAAAAAACATCAATAAATATTATTTCAAAAAATTCACATAAATCCACAAACTAAACACAATATATTTCTAACCATCTAAACTCATTCACAAAATTTCTAAACAATAATTACAATATTTCAAATCCATATTACAACATATTCACAATGTTCCCACAACAATATTTCTAAACATATTAATTCATCAATAAACACCCTAAACACACAAAATATTCACAAAATTCCTAAACATAATCACAATTTTCCAAATCCATATAACATATTCACAATATTCCCACAACAATATTTTTAAACATATTAATTCATCAATAAACACCTTAAACTCATAAAATATTCACAAAATTCATAAACAATAATCACAATATTTCAAGAGTAAGCATAAACACAACACAATGTAAACATCCTTTTAATTCCTTCTAATTCAAAGATACCCAATTGATACATATTCACTTTATATATATATATATATATATATAGTGATCAAATTCACTACTCAACTCACAATATGCTACCCATATCCAATTCATCAAAATACACAATCAACTCACATTATACTAATCCCATATTCATCATTATCCACAATAAAATCACAACAAAATGTATAAACATATTACTAAAGTTTAGAAATATACCTAACACTCACAATATCCTCTTACAAATAAAAAACTTTCAACTTACCAAAACAACCAATCCTTCAAAAAATAAAATACTAGCTTGTTAGAGACATATATATAGCAAAAAAACACAAGTTAATTTATCATAAAATTGCAAAAAAATAATGTAAAAAAATAGTTTTTCCTTACCAAAATATAATCACAATATTAACCCTCTCTCACTCTACTCTCTCTCACTCTAACCCTCTCTCACTCTAACTCTCTCTTTGTGAGTAACCCACAACCCTCTGATCCCACCCCCTCTCTCTCTATTTCACGCACGGGGAAGCAGAAATGTTTTCGCTTCCTCCCGTGTGTGTTTTAATAAAATCACATTTCATTTGATGACACGTTCGAACGTTTAAGTTGTACATTTGGACATTCATTTTATCCCGCTCAATTTTCAGATGAAACGTTTGAACGTTTAAAAGTAATATTCGAACATTAATTCTCATGACCGAGATCGAATTCGAGCGGGAAATTTTCGGCGCAAATTTGGTCACGTCCGAACATATATAATTTAACTTTCAAATTTTTATAAATCGAAAGGGAAATTTTCCACCCTAAATTTTGCATGTTCGAACGTAAATAATGAACATTTAAACGTGAAGAGAGTACATTATTAATAGTTGCTATTTATTAATATTTTAGTTATATATATACTATAGTATGTATATATATTATAATATATTCATAAATGATACTTAAATTTGCCGCATTTGTGGTTCCTTCATTTTGACAAATTATAAGAAATCAAGAGACTTCCTAAATGGTTTTCACTTTGGTGGGACCATTATGGATCCGAACCTCTTCTCCTTCCTCTCCCCCTCCAGGAAAGTTTTCGAATTTTTACTTCACAAGATGACAATCCACCAGCATTGGGCCATTGTTCACTACTTCTTCTTTTCTTTCTCAAAACAAAATTAAATTAGATTATGAAATGGGAATATGTTATCAAACCTCATCTCTCTCTCAAAACCATTATATGCTTGACCAGCCAAGTCTCTGTCAAATGGTGGGAAAAATACAATTATGATCATGTCTTGAAAATATTTTCAAAAATTACCAAAGCTCCAGAAGTACTAGTTGAACGGAGTAGATTTCAGGCACAATTAGCATCCATTATCAGCAAAAAAGATTTGAAAAAATTAGCCGAAATAATGTCACAAGTTCCAGATATTGATGATGAAGAAGACGCACATCATCCAGCCAGATTATCTCCATTACAGCAACCTGCAGCCCTTCAGGCCTCTCCTTCTCAACATGCCTCTTACTCAGGCGCCTCTCTTTCTCAAGATTACTCACCTTATTATTCAGTACCTCTGATGGATTCCCAAGATCCGTTTGAACTGAAATTGACAAATTATGACCCTTAGATTATGTAATTCCAAAATATTACTACTTTCCTCTGTTCAAGTCAGATTATTGTTGCTGAAAATTCCTCTGTTCAAGTCAGATTATTGTCGCTGCTCAAGATTATTATCCAAGAAAACGACAAAAGACTTTGTATATATTATTCACGAGTTGGTACTATTCATATATTATTAGAGTTACTGTTTAAGTTATTGTTTGTACAAATTGATTTTCACATGATAATACTGTTCATGTATTATTAGAGTTACTGTGTTGTATTGTGTTGCACTATTTTAGTGTCTATATATACGAGTTTGTAACAAAGGAAAGACATTCGGAAAATCTCTCATCTGAAGCCTTTTCCTCTCTCGTCCAAATCTCTCCTAACTCTCCGAAGCCTACCTTTTGTAAACCAACTCTCATTTCCTTCTTAATGTCTTCTGTCTTCAATTCTTTTGAGAATTAGTCTCCTTGTAAGTATTATATCTTTAATAAAATTGATTTTGTATATCTCTTTTATTTGTTTTATTTTATCATGCATATAGTTGTTATTTTACTGTCATTTTATTTTACATTTAATTTTATGGAATATGATTTTGCTCCTGGTGCTGGTTATCGAGATTTGTATGATTTAAAGTGTATGGATTATAATCTAAGACTTGAATTACAAATATTGATGGATGATATGAAAGATCTTAAATCCCAGGTAATATAAATATGATAATATAATTAAGATAATATATAGATGTAAAAAGCTAGTAATAAAAGCAATAAAAATAGGCGGTATAACCAGCCATATGCATGAGAGCAATTAAAACAGGCGGTATAACCGACCATATGCATTATAAAATAAAAAAGATAAAAGAGATATACAAAATCAACTTTATTAAAGACATAATATTTATAAGGAGACTAATTCTCATAAGAGTTGAAGACAGTAGATATTAAGAAGGAAATGAGAGTTAGTTTACAAAAGGTAGGCTTGGGAGAACTAGGAGAGATTTGGACGAGAGAGGAAAAGGCTTTAGATGAGAGATTTTCCGAATGCCTTTCCTTTGTTACAAACTCCTATATATAGACACTAAAACAGTGCAACACAGAACAACACAGTAACTCTAATAATACCTGAACAGTACTATCACGTGAAAATCAATTTGTACAAACAGTAACTTAAACAGTAACTCTAATAATACATGAATAGTACCAACTTGTGAATAATATGTACAAAGTCTTTTGTCATTTTCTTGGATAATAATCTTGAGCAGCGACAATAATCTGACTTGAACAGAGGAATCTTCAGCAACAATAATCTGATTTAAACAGAGGAAAATAGTAATATTTTGAAATCACATAATCTGAGAGTCATAATTTGCCAATTCTAGTTCAAACAGATCTTAGGAATCTATCAGAGGTACTGGATGATAAGGCGAGTAATTTTGAGAATGAGAGATGCCTGAGTGAGAGGCCTGTTCAAAAGGAGAGGCCTGAAGGGCTGCAGGTTGCTGTAATGGAGATAATCTGGTTGGATGCTGTGCGTCTTCTTCATCATCATTATCTGAAACTTGTGACATTGTTTCGGCTAATTTTTTCAAATCTTTTTTGCTGGTAATGAATGCTAATTGTGCCTGAAATCTACTCCGTTGGACTAGTACTTCTGAAGTTTTGGTAATTTTTGAAAATATTTTCAAGACATGATCATAATTGTATTTTTCCCACCATTTGACAGAAACTTGGCGGGTCTAGAACATAATGGTTTTGAGAGAGAGATGAGGTTTGATAACATATTTCCATTTCATAATCCAATTTAATTTTGTTTTGAGAAAGAAAGAAGAAGTGGTGAACAATGGCCCAATGCTGGTGGACTGTCATTTTGTGAAGTAAAAATTTGAAAACTTTCCTGGAGGGGGAGAGGAAGGAGAAGAGGTTCGGGTCCATAATGGTCCCACCAAAATGAAAACCATTTAGGAAATGTCTTGATTTCTTGTAATTTGTCAAAATGAAGGAACCATGAATGACACAAATTTTTGTTTTGTTTTAAAAATATTTTTGTTCATGCCTGTTGATAATCATAATAATCATAATAAGGCGGATCATAAGGTTGAGAAAACTTTCTTGTCAAATAGGAATTTTTTCCCCATTATTCCAAAGCGAGAATCTGTTTAATGGTGACTTTATGAAAAGCAATAATTGGAGATGTAGGTGGAGATGGTTGAGTTTGAAGGAAACAAGGGATCACAGAGAGAATCATTGAGTCGGAGTCTACTAATATGAATTCATAAAAATTTTGAGTCTTCTTAATGTTTTGCTGGATATAATGCCAATCTGGTAAAAGAAATGTATCAAGTAATTTTTGGGGGTCAGACAGGTGTTGAATTTCGGGCTCAATGGGGAAGATAGGGTGCCAGTGAGATTTAATGATAATAGGAGATGTAAAAGACTGAGATAGTAATGTAGGGCTAATAATCTGAGAAGGAGAAGAGGAAGGGAAAACAACTTTGGAATATGTGGGTAATTTTGAAGAAGATAATGGTGAGAATAGATTATATGATGGTCTAATATTTTGTGGTAATGACCCTAGAACCGTATATGGTCTTGGAGTTGCAGAAGGACAAGGTGAAGAATAAGGAGGAGATGGTGGCAATGCATAAGAAGATTTAGTCTTTACTTTGGACTTTGAGGAAGATATAATTTTTCCTGTAAAAATTCTCGGAATAGAAAATCAGGAAGAGAATTAGATTCTCCTTTAATATGTTTGATATCAAAATAAAAAATACTTAATATAGCTTGCCATCTAGCAAATATTTGTTTAGCAGTAAGGTTTTTCACATTTTTAATCAAAACTTCCTTGGCTGATTTACAATCTATCCTAAGTAAAAACTTTTGATTTAACAAATTATCTTGAAATTTAGAAATACATAATACAATAGCTAAAATCTCTTTTTTAATGGTGCTATAATTCTTTTGGGCAGGATTCCAACATTCTGAATGGAATCAAACAATCTGTTCAGAATTATCTGATAACTTTTGTTTCATAATTCCTCCATAACCAAGATCAGAGGTATCTGTTTCAACAATTTTTAAAGTATGAGGGGATGAGAGTCCCAAACATGGTAATTTATTAACATGTGTTTTAATCTGTTGTATAATATTTGTATGCTTTTCTGTCTATGGTGGTAGATTCTTTTTTAATCTCTTAAATAATGGTTTGCATAATGGTCTGAGAGATTGATAGAAATCTGCAACATAATTGAGACTTCCTAGAAATCTTTGTAATTGTTGTTTATCTTTTATTTCATCTGAAAATTTATCAGCAAACCTTATTGCTCTACTAATTGGAGTAATAGTTCCTTGATAAATGTCATGTCCAAGAAACCTAATTTTGTTTTGAAATAGTTTTATTTTTGGTGATGAAACAACTAATCCATTCTGTTTAATAATTTGGACAAAAGTATTTAAGTGCTTTCAGTGTTGTTCAATATATGAGGAGAATATTAATACATCATCTATATAGACTATTGAAAAATGAGTAAAATGGGTAAATATTTCATTCATAATATTTTGAAATCCACTAGGAGCGTTTTTTAATCCAAATGGCATAATATTCCATTCATAATGTCCAAATGGGACTGTAAAAGCTATTTGATATCGATTCTTTTTAGCGATTTGAATTTGCCAGAACCTACTTTTCATATTAAATTTTGAAAATACTGTAGCGTTATAAAATCTAGATAATAAATCTTTCTTATTAGGGATTGGATATCTAATCCATTGTAATACTTTATTTAAAGGTTTATAATTAATAACTAGCCGAGGAACTCCTCTTTCTAATTCTGCCTGTTTTTTAACATAAAAGGCAGCACAACTCTAAGGTGATTTACTTTTCCTAATTAATTATTTTGTTAATAAGTCATTAATTTCCTTTTTGTAAAATTCTAATAATTTATTATTCATTTGAATTGGTCTGGCTTTAGTTGGAATATTTTTCTCAGAAAAGTCTTTCTCATAAGATAATTCAACTATATGTTGTTTTCTATTCTAAAAAGTATTAGGTAGGAAATAGCATACTTCTTTTTTAATCATAGTTTTAAAATTATCAATTTTTTGAGTTAATAATGGATCTTTTAATTGTTCTTCAATTCTTTTATATTTTAATTCTTGTTTTAAAAAATTTATCTATTTTTCTTTTCTTTTAATCCTTTTTTTGTTAAAAAATTAATTTCTTTAGTCAATGAAACTTCTTTTAAGGAGTTAATTTCCTTTGATACAGGAGGAAATAAGAATTTAAATTGTATTTCTTGTCCAAGTATTTTAGTGAAAAATTCTTTTTCCGTTACAGAGAAGAGTAGAGTAATGCAAGAAATGGATTTCCTAATATTACTTTGGTGTTAATATTTTTTACTAAAATAAATATTGTTTTGAAACAAATTCCATTATTGCAAATATGTGCATTAGATAGTTTATAATTTATGTTTAATTTTGCCCCATTAGCTTGGGATAATGTTTCTTTTATTTTTTCAAAATATTTAGAAGGTATTAATCCTTCTTGTATACAATTTAAGTCTACTCTTGTGTCTAATAGAGCAATTGTAGTAAAAGAAAATTCTTGATTAATTGAAACCGTTACTTCTGTATACCATTTTTGAAAATTTATCTTATTGAAGATATTAATGAAGTTGTCTGTTTCATCTTTAATAATTATTATTGAATATTCTCCTTGTTCTTTATTATGAGAATTATCTATATTTTTATCTATTTTTAATAATAAAATTTCTTGTAGTAATTGTTCATTTGAAACTTTCAATTTAAGATTGGATGCTTTCAAATTTCAAATTTCTTGTTTTATCTCATTAATTTCTTGTTGTAAGTCTTGTAATGTGATTCGTTGTTTTTCTATTTTAAATCTTCCTACTATCTCTGAGAAATTATAGGGAGTTGAAGAGGTTACTGAAGTGGTTTGATTATTAAAAGTGTCTTTTAGTTTTTCTAAATAATCTTTTCGTTCCTGTGGATCTTTGATTTTGTCTATTAATTCTAATATAATAGCTCTTGTCCTGAAAGTACATTAATGGTTTTATTACAAAAATAACTATTTTTATCTAAACAATTGTAGACTTGTATCTCATCTTCTTTGGATTCGCTTTCAGAAGATTGTTCTAAAAGACTTGATTCTTTTAATTGATAGATTTCTTCTTCTTCAGAAGAGCTTTCCTCTTCTTCACTTGAATGTATTATAAAAATATTTAATAATTTTTCTTTTAATATTTCAGGTACTTCTAATTCATTAATCTGTTGTTTAATCTTACAATTTGATTTATAATGCCCAACTTTTTCACATTTATAACAAACAATTTGTTTTTTCTTTTTATTTGTCTTTTTTGGAGTTTTTATTGGTTTGTTATATACCTGTTTATCTTTTGTTCTTTTATAAGGTTTTTTATATTTTCATTTTTTGTTAAAATAATTCTTATAACCTCTTTTCCTTTTTTTGTGTCTTCTTGAAGGAGTTACTAATGGAGTATATCCAAACTATTCACAAAATGTACCTAATTCTTTTTTAGCAAATTTCTTTTCTTTGTCCATTTGCTTTTTTAATCTTAAATCATTACACATAGTTAAACCAGTTCTATTAATAGTAGTTATTATATCACTATAAGTAAGACTATGAAAATCAATAGTACCATCTGATCTTACTAATGTACCTTTTGGGTGAAGTAATATGGAAGTCCGGCTATGAACTTTTTCTTCCAGTATGGTTGTTGGAAGTCATTTCTGATCATAACTTTAGTTAGAAATACATCTTTATACCAACGAAAATCAGATAATTGAGGACATTTTAAATTAATTAATAAATCACTGGTTCTTTCTTTGAATTGGACAGGATCACCAACAAAGTGTTTGGTTAATACGTATATTAATGTATTTACAACATCTTCTAATAGTAACCCATTTTCTGTTTTAATAACTTGCATATTTTCATCATGTTTATAAGCAGTTAATATTTGTGTCTTTTGATCATTTGAAAGGTAATAAGCTGGCCAGTAAACCCTGTAACAAGAATATGTGCTACTTGGTGGTCAGTTTTTCGATTACTTTTATAGACATTAGCTACCGTAATCATTTATTGGAAATTGTTTAATATTTCATATTCAGATAATCCATCTATATTCCATTCATACAATACATCTAGTGTAAAAGCAGATCTTACTATATATTATCGTTCCTCAAATTGCATATCTGGAGGGGTAGGTCTCGGATACCAATTACGAGTAATAGAGACATGATGTTTAGAATCTCTGGCTGAATAAGTATTAGCATGGTCTCCTCGAATCTTATTTATTTGTAAGTCTAAATTTTTAAATTGGTTTTCAATATTACTTATTTCAAAATCAGATATTTCAGGAGAATCTGTTTTACTTAATACATTAATATGAGGTTGTTTTGAAGTGGATACAGTATTACTAATAGTTAATTTTTCTAATTTAGTAGAGATTTGTTCTAATAAATCGTTTTTGCTTTTAGAAAAAATGGTTTTTAAATGAGATGGGATCTCATGAGGAATGAATAAAGGAGTTTCTTTTGCTTCTTTAATGGTAGGATTAACCGGAGATATTTGGGCTTCAATTCTTTCTAATTGTTTACTCATGGTTTTTAAATATAAATTAGTATAATTATTTTGTTGGATTATGTTATTAGTGTTTTTAGCTTCTACTAAACTATTATGTTTTTTTTATTGGTGAGGCCAGTATTTGGGTATTTATTTGATTAAATTTAATAGCTTCAAATGGAGGATATTTTTCATAAATAATTTGATTGTTTTCTTCTTTAATCCATTGGTTAGTAGTTCTGTTTATAGTTGATAATTGGTTTGATTTATAAATTTCAAACTATGTAAAGAAAGGTATATTAATTTGTATTTCTTCCAAATACTGGTAATATTTTTCTTGAATATAATCCCTTTCTGTTTTTGTAAAAGTTGATAAAAATATTAATCTTTTGTAACGATTTTCTTCTTTCATATAATCTTGTTTAAGATATTCCTTATTAGTTTAAAATTCTTCTCTACTCAGGGTGTATATTTAGACATCATCTCCAATCACTTGAGAATATGTTGGAGAAGAAGGTTCCTTTTCAGGATTATGGGAGGTGGATGCCCTATCTGGATGACTAGCAGGATGACTAATAGTATAAACTGGTGTATCAATAATATTTCCAGGAATAATTCTCTTAATTTTTGTATCTATACTCTGGGATCTGTTGTCAAAATTTTGAGATTTTGATATAAGAACAGATCGAAGTGTACGATACTAGAAGGTGTTGGAGAAGAATAATGTGAAAAAGGTCTTCTAAAATGTTGAAAAACTATTTGTACTGTTCCGTCTGTTTTTTATCTATATACTCAAGATCGTCCTTAGAATTATTTTCTACCCTAGGTAATTGAGTAATATTTTCTAATTGCCATTCATTAGGAAGAGTAATTTGATTCCAGTTAATTTGTCTGGAAATTTGTATGCTAGAGTTTTGTGTACTAGATTGTAATAATAATGTATATCCTTTTGGACTGGTAATAAGAGCTTGTGGTTCTAATGTTGTTTTCATTAATTTATAATGAATCCTATATACTACTGTTAGAGGATGTGACCCTTCCATCATTTTGTAACCGTTCGTTTTAATATTTAATACTAAAGCATGTAGTATATTAGAATCAAATAATGAAACAGAATAATTTGGATAGCAATTAAAATAAATTGGTCCTTGGAACAAGCTTGATTCTACTATTCCAAGTAATGAATCATGAAAATTTAAGTGTCTTCCATCTCTTAGAGAGAGTAATACTGAGGTGTTTAATTCACTTCTAGTGAGTGATTTTATAGCAACTGTACTAATCCAATATGCATGAAAGAGTATTTCTGTTCTTTGTGATGCCTGATAGTTTCTCTTGTTAATAATTGTAATGATTCATAATCATTATTTAAACTAATAGTTTTTTCTACTGTTTTAATTGTATAATTAATAAGAAATGATAATTTAGAAGAAAAAGTAGAATACTTATATATCTGATTTTTTGGAACATTAGGAATCCTCCAATCTTGTGAATTTCTTTCTATATCTATTATACTGTAATCTTCTTGATTAATATTATCAGGTTCTATGGAGATACTAGTAGTAGATTCATTAGGTTAAATAAAGAGTTCAAGTTCATTGAGACAGAATAAAGATTTCCTATATCCAAAGAGAAATAAGTAGATTAATAGTGTGAGGAAATACCACCGGGACCACCCTTAAAAGCCTTCCAGCATATAACTATATCCACACTATATTATAACTAATATATAACATATAAATATAATATGTTATAACTAATTTTATAACCATTAAACATCCTTTTTTAATAGTTATTGATTTGCTCAATTTATTTTTGAAAACATTATTCAATTTTCTCGATCCATACATACCACAAAATATAAAAAATGTATTTTTAAAATTTCCCGCTCATCGGTTGCCGTTCACGCTCGGCAACTTCTTTTGTGACCCTATAATGTAGCAAGAATCAAGTGATCAGGATCCCGAATGGCAATATATCTGTTGTAATGTAACGAGCTTGTGATAGGATCCTCTCAAATATAATATACATTCGAACAGTAAAGATTTGGTGGGAATATAATGTATGACTATTTTGATATTTAAATTAATTATTCAAAATACAAATAGTCATGATTATCAATACAAAAAAGCATATTTAATCCTAATAAAATATATACACTACTAGCCACGTCGTGAGTGGTTGCTGACTATTTAAAAAAAATATATATTTATATATTTATATATATATATACTACTAGGCCATATCGTGTAGCAGCGTCTCGACTCCAGCAATGCGTGTCTCAATATCAGTCATTGGAGATATGAGCTTTGTCTCTGCGAGTGCAACCCGGACAACATCAATGATCTCTGATGTTTGTGCGCGCATCTTTGCATGCATGATATCTGCAATCTCCTCACGAGTAGCACTGTGTGATGCACCTTGTGTAGATGCCTCACTAGATAAACCTTGTGCACCTCCCTGAGTGTCGATCACCTCTGTAGTGGGTACACGAATATGAAATTTGGAGTGTTCGGTGCTACAAGACAAAGTCGTCGAGTTGATCGGTCCAATCGGCTGTCCTTCACGCTCAAACTCTTCTAGCCTGACTCCTTTTGCTAAAAGCAATCGTCTAAGCATGACTCCAATTGGTACTATATTTGTCATAGAAATTTCTTGATAAATACAAGTATTATATATATATATATATATATATATATATCAAAATGAATAAAATAAAACTCTACATGTCATAATATAGGTGGCCTCTGATCGAATCCTATCGAATATATATCTCGCCAAGTCAATAGGCACCCCACGAGCGACTCGCAACATAAATCGTGCCCGGTCAATACTCACCTCAATCTTGTGCAGTCGAGGATCGATGTTGTTGGCTATTATAATATTCATGATCTTGGAAAAACTAGATAAGTCCACCTATTTGATGCTCTTGCTCCCATCATAGGAAGGAGCATCTAGACCCATAACCACTTGATGAACTTCATGATTAGTGAGGTCATCGATCTCATCAAGCATGTAAGTATCATCTTCCTCTGCAGTCTCCCCATCGCCTGCATGTGTAGACTCTCTAGGTACCACGTTAGGATATGCAGTGGGCAGTCGAGAGATACCTAGAAAATCATCAACTGCATCAACTAAAAAGCGTACTGTGATGCCTCAGACGGAGAAAGTGTATGCGTCATCCTCTTGGCTAGCACGACCAAGTTCTCTATAGAACTCAGCTACAATATTGATGTAGGAAACTATTTTGTTCGTTCCTCATCCTTCTAATCGATAATCGGTGTCCAGCCACAATCCAGAAAGACTAATTCGATAGAATGTCCCTCCCACAGAAGATCCCTAAAATCGTCTATCTTCACATGTCTCTCCAACAAAATAACCCTCTCTCAAACTTCTTCACTAGATGATTGCCCTGACGCAACTTGTTTCTTTCCCCGAGAAGACATTGAATGATGCTAAATTTATAATATAAAATTAAGTATAATTATTATAAAATATCATAATTATAATTAGTGAGTGTTAATTATATATAAAGCTTTCAATTTTTTTTTTTAAATAATATCCGTTCGAATGCTTAATAACACATTCCAATGTCCATCGATGTGCTCTCCACCGGTAATTAAATATGTTCGAACGTCCAAAGACTGTTGTTCGAACCGTATAGTTGTCGTTTCGTATACGGTTCGAACATATTAGTTTTCGCTCGAACGTATATTTCTGGTTCGAAATCGCCATGGCTGAGTCGACTCAGCCATTGCAACACCTTAAATATATAGTTTAAAACCTATATTTTTTCCTCCCACAACAACAATGAGAGCCCGGGATGACCATAGGGTCATCCTTATGGTCATCCCGTTCTCCATTTCCAGCAAACTACGGGATTAAAATGGGATTTTTTTTCAAAACCCCATTTTCAATCCATTTACATGTTTTACCAAACATAATCGGTAAAAAAGGTTCAGGAGGGACATACCTATTGCGGGTTGGAGTGTGGTGGTTGATGGTGGCTTTGACGGTGGCGTTGGGCAGCAAGTGGCACTGGAGCGGCGGAGGGAACGATTTGGGTTTAGTGCGTTCTAACGGCGCTGGGTCTGGACAGGATGACTTTTATTTATTTATTTTTTATGTTTGAACTATTAATAATGATGTTCGAACGCTTTTCAAAAATATTTTATTGGTTCAAACGCTTAATAATATCGTTCGAATGGTATAAAGATTTTGTTCGTTGTTATTATATATTTTATATAATATAGTATATATACTTATACTACTTATATATACTTATAATACTACTATATAATATATACTTATGTTCTCATTTAATATATACTTACATACTCATGTTATATGTATACTACTATATATAATATTTTATATTATAGTATATTATAATTAGTATATGTTATAAATGAAATTTATAATGCTATAATTTGGTATAATATATATACTATTATAATAGATTATATATATTATAATATATATAATATTATACTGTATTATATTTATATACTATAATAGCATAATACTTTAAATGAGAACATAATAATATAGTGATAAATATTTGGCTATAATTAATAAAATTAACAACAACAATATACTATATATAGTTTATAGCATTATATAGTGTATATATAATACTATATATATATACCGTATATATATAATATATATACACTATATATATATACTATATATATTATAATAGATATAGTATGCTATATGTTATAGTATACATTATAATATATAACATATATTAATAGTATAATATATTAATAATATATTTTAGAAAATCAATCAAGAAATGTTTGAACATACTATTTATTACATGCCAACGTTTACTTCCACGTTGAAACGTTACTAGGAATAACGTTTGAGCGTTTCGTATATATAAGCCCAAAACCGAATGGAGAAACGTCATTTTCACCGTTTTCTCATAATCCCGTTTGCACGCTGCCACTCCTCCGTCATCGCCATCAAACCCCGCCACAAACTATAGTGGCGGTTTGAAGCATTAGATGTATTTTATTTGAGATTTAGGGTCGATTTTGTTTAAAATCGAAAACCTATGATAGCCAGATTTTCAACTCCATTTTTCGGCCATCACGGATTGTCATTGGCCAAATAGTCACCATAGAAAAGTTTCTTGAAGTGTATACTTCATTTTTAAGGTGGTATTTCGACATTTAGTTGGTACGTATGATGATTTTTGAGATTTCGAGAATGGCTGAGTTGACTTAGTTATTCTGTGTCGTAACGTTCAAACATTACACCAAGACATTCGAATGTAAGATGTTTAAATTTCATAACCGTTGGTCTTCCTCGTTTGAACGTATATTTTCTATATTCAGATGTTACTTTTCGTAGCATTTACGTTCGAACGTTTAATTTTAACGTTCAAACGTAATACTTTGTAATTTATTTATGCCTTCAACATTCGGACGTTTATCCTTAATGTTTGCACGTAAACACATACGTTCGAACGTATTGCATAAATGTTTGAACATTTATGCAGTACATTCGAACGTACAACTATTAAATTTATTTACGCCTTACGTTTGAACATTTCTGGTATACGTTCAAGCATATGTGTTTTACGTGCGAACGTAAAAGATACATGTCTGAATGTTTTATCTGAATATTCGAACATATGTTTTACTATGTTCGAACGTTAATGCAGAGCAGTTAAAATTAACACGAAAGATGCATCAATAGTACTCATAATTTTTTTCCTTTTCTATTTTCAGGATATGGCTCATCCTTTGCACACCAGGAAATGAGGGAGGGAATGAGCCACTCAGGACATTGCTCGTATCGGGGCTCATATTGCTATGGTGGAACGAGAAGTCCTGATCAAGAAGTTTAACGATTCAAATGGGAGCAGATGAACCTAAGAGATGTCTTCCTTAGTAGAGGCTAGGGAATTATCTGCACATTGAGGGGGAAGGTATACCCCTCAATGGTTCAAGAGTTTTATATGGGGATGTGTGACATGCCTCATGACACATCCTCTCATACCGTGACTATATGCGATGTGATGTTTGAGATTTCACTTGATGTCATCGCCGAGCACCTCGAGATTCATCGAGGAGTTGAGACATTGACTACAGCTAATTCTTTAGCCTTGGTTCGCACATCTACATCTGCTCACGGCAGATTCGATGCAGATGTAGGCACTTTTGCATCATCTATTGGCTCATTTGATTTATCATCAGCCAAAGATGCAGACCAGTCAAAGGTCGAGGGTGCTGGCCCTGAGGCTTGGGATGATGACTGAGACGAGGATTTCTACATTCTCACTGTGAGAGATCGCACGTAGATCGAGAGGAAAAATACCTTCCACCAAAACCATTTGTTACCTTTCTTCTGCATGTTGTAGCTTATTGTTACAATAAACGTGGATCTTGTGGCACATAAGATCACATTTAGTTGGATTCAGGCACAATTTTTGATACGAGTGGCACGTGAAGATCCCATAAATTTGCTACTGCACATCTTTGAGAGGATCCGTTACAAGATGAGCATCGTCTCCATGGACAACCTCTTATACGGTGTCCTGATCAGCCGGCTATTACTTGCTTGGAGAGTGTCAACCTAGCCGAAGGAGTGGTGCAAAGATCAGATGAGCCCTCTCTACATGACCCTGCATCGATGTAGTATTAGACAAGCTAGGGGATGTCAGCCACCCCCTGTAGAGGATCTAGTTCCTCCGATGCAGCCTGAGCCCGATATGGGGAGTAGTATCTGCGGGAGATGCGCGGCCTGCTTGGGTTGATGCGGTGATCTCACAGCTAATTTGCATATCGATCGACAGATTGTTGTTGTAGAGGTGTCTGTCGCCGAGATAGCTCATCGTGTAGGTATCCTCAACGACAAGGTTGATAACTTGACTGAGGAGATACAAAGTACAAATTTCACGAACAACGCGTTCATCTGAGTGTTGTTTACGAAATTCAATCATATTTTGGATTTTACTTTTAATATATGTAAGGAACAATATTATTTAAGATATCTATTGTTTTTTAATTTCAATTCTCAATCTTCTTTAATGTTAGATTTTCCAACTTTAATACTAAATCACTGCATTTCAAATATATAAAAACATAAATATATATTTATATATAAAAACATATATAATATATAATTATATTTTACAAGTTGTGTATATATAAATATATACAAGTCAATTTTTTAGACTTGTTCACAAATTCTGCAGTATAAAAATCATATAATTTTTAAATTAGAGCCATATTTAATTTAAATTTACAATTAATATTCAAGTGTTAATATTATACTTTCGAATGTTGGCACCAAAATATGTAATGTTTGAATGTAAGTTGCCACAATGTCCACGTATATGTGATGTTCGAATGTAAATTTCTCATACGTTCGAATTAAAAAAAATCTCATCCATCTTTAATGACATAGAAACCGTCACAGAAAATACTTTTTAATGACGATTTGAAAATTATCACAATTTGTCAACCGTCATTAAAAACCAATTGTATTGTAGTGCTATATATCTCCCTTTCTTTTGACTTTTCACTTGCATTATTTAATTAATTTTTAATGTTTCACTTAATGAGGACAAACTGAAAGCTGTTTTCCGGTATAAATTTTTTGAATAGCTTCTTAACGAGTCTCTGACTTTCATTTCTTCTTCAATTTGTTTGAAATGGATATGCATGACATAATTACTCGCCTAATTAATTGCTTACATGAGTAATTAGAATCAGTTTCCTCCTTTTCAACGTTTTGAAAAAGTATCCATTTTGAATTTTGTATAATTTGAGAGTCAAATGACGTAAATGAATATATAAATAAGGAAAATGCTAAACGACCCATGATTTTATCCCCTAAATCTTAGTACTGCTCATGAATTTTATTTTATTTTATTAATTTTTTTTTTAATAATTAAGGAAGTGACTATTAGTGAAATTGTATATTTTTTTTTTAATTTTTTAAGAATGATTAAAAATATTTAAAAGAAAAAAAAACTGATAAATCTTATTATATTTATTCAATATTTAATATTGTCGTTAAAATACATGTAGGTATGAATGAATATCTTACGTACTAATCAAGACACTAAAATAGGTTAACCAAATACTATCGATTATGAAATAGTTGAATAATTGTGAGTAATAAAGTAATATATAATTTAATTATTTAAATATATATAGATGCAATTTGTTCTTCTTTCCATTAATCTTTATTAGCTTATTATATATACACACATGCGTGTGTGAAGTAAATTATTACATGCCCGGGACACCAAGCGACTTTTTTTTTAATTAATTTTTGTAATAGTTTTTAATTTTTAATTCTTAAAATTAGATCTTTAAACCTTTTACAGATGACGGTTTATCATTGGTGGTAACGTGACCTATTTAACAAAATAATATTAATGATTGAATAACAGAAGGATATGTTGTAAATATATGAATGTAGTAAAATATATTTCATGCATTTGATAGAAGACCATTAGAATTATACTCATTCATGTATTTCTATTTCTCATATTTATGTATCATCTTGATTCATATATCATCATTCCCTAAGTTCATGTATCTATTTAATATCATGTATCATCTCATGCCTATAAAAGAGAATTTTGATGAGTATTTGTGGTAGACACACAACAAGAAAATTTAGAGAAATAATATTGAGTTCATGAAGAACTAGTTTTATATATTGTGATCATTCAATTCCCTTGTTACTTTTCTTTAGTTTTACAACACATTTTCAGCACAAGACTTTAGCCAACCGTTGTGTTCTTTTGATGATCTTTGGCAAGATATTTTGCATAATATTTCCAAACCACTATAAGTTTTTCTTCCACAAATATTGATATCTGCTTATTGAAATTTAAATCATTTAATAAAATTTTGATATTATCTATGTGATACAATATAGAGTATAATGTTATCATATCAATGCAATGAATATTTTTATCTTCTATATGTTAGTTCGATTTTAAATATTTATTTTTCATTAAATACTACTAAGGAAAGAAATGAAACATCCCTGAATGATCATTCTAAATCAATAATTTTATTGCCAAAGGCATATGGCCTAATGGTATAACACCCAAACCTTTAAAATGGAGGGTTAGGGTTCGAAACCCCCTCCTCGAATAAAAAAAAATTCAATAATTTTATTGAAAATTGAGTACCTCACAATAAAATATCCATTAGTTCTATGAGATAGTTTAAGAGAGTAATACGTGTACCAGAAAACGGTGATCCACCCAAAAGCTCGTTATAATTAAATGCACTTAAAGTTGCACAATTGAAATTGTGTAGAAAAAAGAGTCACTAATGATGATATGTTTGAAATGGAACATATAACATATTCACGTCCTAAATGTGCTCCTACAGAAGCAATATCAAGTGGGAATGTTCACTAAGTATTTTGAACTAATAACTTATTTACTAGTGGCTGAACAAAACAACGAGTTGTTAATTAAAAATCATCATTTTCGTCCAATTGGTTCTACTTCATTCCTAGAAGTGAATGGAATCTCATTTCATCATAATAAAAGAAATTGTAGTCGCGGGTGTGGATGTGGTAGGAAAAAAAAATATCGGGATCAAGAAGAGCGTACTCAAAATTTCTCAAAGAAGAATGTTTCATTCCACCAGAAGTGAAACCACACCATAACAAAAAAAAAAAATGAAAATAAAGACTTGCATAATAAGCCTATAAAGAAATATGAAGATAATGTCACATGTGTGGTATGAAAGCGTACATCCAAACATTTGGTGGACTTATAATTAAGCATCTATGAAGGAAAAAGAAAAATGAGTCGAAATGAATCTTGCCGACCACAAGAATCCAAAAGATCATCTAACTTCTTTTGATAATTCAAATACGATGATTCTAACTCATCTCGATATTTCTGATTTCTTAATAGATCCAAAAATAGATAATAATATTTTAATTAGTGATGCATATGATCATAACAATTAATTTTATTTCCTTATTATAATTACATTATGTTTGAGTCGTTATGTTTTAATACATCTTGTTAAACTTTCTTTTGCATTAATAAAGTTTTATACATTTTTTTGTTGATAAGGAGACATGAATTATATTGATGCATTAATCAATTTTAGGATGATTAGTGAAGATGTGTCTGGTAGACAATTGTACAACACACAACTCTCAAGGAGAATAAATATTTCAATATTTGACATTATATAGAGCTAATGTCAATACAATATCTAGGTCATCGAACCTAATTGAAGGCTCCGAAAGAGCTAGCATCATATTCCCAAAAGGAATACAATTTCGTATTGACAATGCTTTATATTCTTTGAAGTCTAGAAGAAATTTATAAAGTTTTAAAGATATTCATAGTAATGATTATCATTTTTAAACCACCGATGAATGCATTGATGAATATTTTTACATTACGACAACAAATTTGGGCTAGAAGCTCATATTAGAAAAACTAATAGCTTTCTCTTCTAGGTTATATTATATAATATTGAAAACAATTGAATCACATATTGTAATGCACTAGAAATGCTCTGATCCAAAGATCTTTATGCTTTGGCATAATCATTTTGGTCATCTGAGATCAATTATGATGCGTCAAATAATTGAGAATTCATATGGACATCCCTTAATGAAATCAAAAGATTCTTTTACCAAGTGATTATCCATATGTAACATGTTCCAAAAGAAAACTAATTGTCAGACTATCCCCTTCCAAGATAATTATTGAATTTTCATATTTTTTACAAAGAATCTAAGGAGATATATGTGTACCTATACATCCACCATGTGGGTCATTTAGATATTTTATAATTTTAATATATACATCAACTAAATGGTCACATGCTTGTCTACTTTTTACTCAAAATGTTGCATTGCTAGATTTCTTGTACAAATTATTAGATTAAGGACGTAATTTCTAGATTATAGATTAAATTGGATAATGCAGGAGAATTTCATCTAAAACTTTTGATGATTATTGCATGTCAATTGAGATTAATGTTGAACATTCTGTTGTCCATACACATATTCATAATGGTTTAGCTAAGTCATTTATTAAACGTTTGAAATTAATTGTTCAATCATTACTTCTGAAAACAAAATTACTTGTTTTTGCTTGGAGACATGCAATTTTGCATGCTGCATCAAAGGTTCAAATACGACCAATTGCCTATAATAAATATTCTCTATTGCAATTTGCATTTGGCCAACTACTAAATATTTTTCGTCTTCGTACTTTTAAATTTGATGTGTATGTTTTAATTGCACCTCCTTAACGTACTAAGATAGATTCTCAATGTTAGGGGTGATACCCACCCCCTACGGGGCAGGGCCACCCCTCCCCCGCCCCCCGCCCCCGCATATGCGGGGGGTGGGGAATTTTCCCCGTACCCCGCCCCCGCATGGGCGGGGGCATGGTACCCCGTCAGGTGTCCGGGGTGTGGGGGTGAGCCTCCATCCGCCCGCACCCCCCGCACCCCACTACTGGGCCTTTGGCCCAGTATATTTTTCTAGGCCCTAAATGGCCCAGAATATGTTTTTGGGCCATTTTGAGCCCAGAATTTATATATTTAAAAATTAAAATTAAAAATATATAATATATATAGATTATACTAAGTTTCAACTATTAACTAATTAAGTAATAATCATCACTAATCATTACTAAGGTACTAAGCTAAAATAAGTAGTTTACAATTATACAAAATACAAATTAAGAGAACTAATAAACTATTACACTATTACAAACTCCTCTAAAAAAATAAATATTACAAATTGTACAATTAACTATGGTAGCAACATTACAATTAATTATAAATTGACAAAATAATAACTTCTCCATTTGATTTTGGGGTGGAGTCGTGGCGGTGAGTTCACTGAATGGTAAGTTGTGTCGACTGCTATGAGACTGCAAATGAAGATCATAAAAGTAAATAAGTTCTAAAACTTGAAATATTAATAAGTTAAAAATAAAACAAATGAGAATTATAAAGTTATAAAGATGAAAGAAAATTTTAAATGCAAAAAATAATTAAGGGAGAAATTGTGCAAACCATGGCAATGGTAGGTCTAATACAAAGTCATACTACATCAGAGGTAGCTGTAAACGTCTTATGTATCACTATAATAATTAAATTTGAAATCAAACTAATGAATACCAATTAAATGAAAATAAATAAATTAAAATAAGAAATTAAAAAATAAACTTAAAATAAATACCAGATCCAGGCTAATCATCACCCTCCTCCTCGACGTCGGCCTCCTCATACTCAAGAACATTTGGAATATGAATTGGAGTTCCCTTGATCCAATTCTGCGTGCAAATCAAAGTCTCCACAGTGGTAGGAGCTAATGAACTCTGAAATGAATTTAATATACGCCCTCCGGTGCTAAAAGTCGACTCTGAGGCTACGGTGCTAACAGGGATAGCCAAAAGTGTGCGGACTATCTCTCCAAGGATGGGATACTTCACGGCATTCACCTTCCACCAACTTAATATATCGAAGTCTCGTGAAAATGGTAGAAGCTCTGCTGCTAAGTATCTATCTATCTCTGACTGAGCCTCTACAGAACTCCGAAGGAAGGGGGTCTGCTCATACCTCTCACCCCACTCCAATCTACGTCTTTTCCCAATCTCGACTTCTGGAACCCCTGACGCTGATGGGGTAGGTGTAGGTGCCGCAATATTACCACCCTGCAGGGTGATAAACTCATCAAATAATCTACCAAGGGTTTCCCGAACCCTTGCTACAATAAGCTCCGCCTATACTTGCCCGTACGCAAGGCCCAATCCAAATATCATGCCATCCAACTTATACCTCGGGTCAAAGACGACAGCTACATATAACAAAATATTAGCCCTAGTTAAATCTCCCTAATACTTGTCGTACTTTGTCCTCATAATCAAAGCCATCTCCCGCAGCCTAATATGACCACTCGCGACCATGTCATCTAATTCTTCTTTTACCCTACATATTTGCTGACATACAACATTGGATGTAGGGTACAAAGTGGCAGATAGTCTCATGGTGACATCGTAAAAGAGCCTAAAAAACTCTACAAAAATAGTTACAATTTCCCAATCATCCTCTACGGGTTTCCCCAATCCCCCGTGATCATCAAAATACTTTACATATTTTGGATGTCTTCCTCACCCAATAATGTAAATGCCAGCTTATACTCTTGGGCCGCCTCCAACATAAAAAATGTTGAGTTCCATCGTGTAGGCATATCAGTACAAAGGCCCTTCTTAGATGTTAGGCCAGCAGATCTTGCAGCAACCATAAATTTCTCCAACCTTGAAGGAGAAGATCTCACCCATCTCACAACAATCCTAACCCGAGCAATCGAGTCATGAAGATCTCTCAAACCATCAATGACAATCAAATTCAGAATATGTGCCGCACATTTCATATGCAGACACTCACCACCCATAAGTGTCTTATTTGCCTCTCTAAGATAGGTCTTCAGATGTCCCAATGCGACATCATTAGACGAGGCATTATCGACTGTGACTGTAACAACTCGGGTCAACCCCCACTCCTTTATTGCGGCCTCCAAGGCCTTTCCAATTGTCTCACCCTTATGATCGGTGATTTTACAAAATTTTATAATTTTCTTTTGTAATGTCCAATGAAAATCAATAAAATGCACAGTCAAAGACATATAATTAAAATTTTGGACTGATGTCCATGTGTCAGTGGTGAGACAAACAAATTGATCCACCAATTGACCCCTCAACTTCTCTTTTTCAATGTAAAAATAATTTTTTACATCCTTTGCCACCGTGTGGCGAGAAGAAATATTAAACCTTGGTTCCAAGTAGCGAGAATACGTTTGGAACCCTTTCCCATCAACAACTTGAAAAGGTAGCTCGTCCATAATGACCATACGAGCTAGATGTCTTCTACACTCATCGGGATCATACTTAGTATACCCCCTCAAAGTTGCACCCCCACTAGTCCCATCAGCCATTTTTTGAAGTCCAATTTCTAGCCTAGATTGGCTTTTCTCTTGTAGTGATCTTAATATTGGACTTTTTTTACATTGCTCTTTTAAGTGCACCTTTAATGGTGAGGTGCCATGTTTCCTATAGTGACACCCATAAATTTTTCCACAATGGTTACACTTGGTTTGGGGGTTACTTGGGTCACCACCCTCTAGTTTGGTGAAATGACTCCAAACTATTGAAGCAAGTTTCTTGCTGGGCTTAGGAGCAGGGCAAGGTGCCGTAAGGGTAGAGGTATGGGTAGGGGTATGAGTAGGAGGTGTAGCGGTAGGGATAGGGGTGCCCTCGGTCTGGAAAGGAGAGCTCGCACTAGAATCTGCTGGCATATCCATGAACTAAAGCAAACAATAAATCTGAATTAATAGAAAACATAGCAACCAAACATCAAACTGGTTTTTTTTTTTAAAACCAACAAACATTCAGCAATTAACAGTGCAAGCCAACTAATCTTTGAAACCCCTAAATTAATTTAGGGGTTTCAAAGATTAATTTACGGACAATTATAACCAATAACATCGTGACCTAATCAATTTCTTTTATTAAAAATCTGTTTAATTTCTTTCAAGTAACCAATAGACTAACAAGCTTTTTTGAAGATGCTTTAAAAAGATACATGTGTTTTTTTAATAAAAAAAATGTGAGCCATTTTTGGTGACTTGTCTATGAATGTACAAGATTTTCTTCTTACAACATTCACATCAATAAACTAATTTGGCCAGCCTAGAGAAAAGTCACCAAAATAAAATAAAATAAAATAATAATAATAAAATGAAAACATATAGACCTAGTCAAAATAATTTTATTGTATCGGTGGTTGCTTGACTTGTATTATGGCTTTAATTATAGTTGAAAATTTATATTAATTGCCTAGCTTGTGTTTTTATAAAGCTCATTTGTCATATCCCAAATATATTGAAACCCTTAAAACAATTTAGGAGTTTAGATTGAAACCCCTAAATTAATTTAGGGGTTTCAATCTAAACCCCTAAATTAATTTAGTGCTCCAATCCGAAACCCTAAATTAATTTAGGGGTTTCAAAGATTGAAACCCCTAAGATTGAAACCCTTAAATTAATTTAGGGTTCCAACATTACAACATTACATAATGCAAACAAAAAAATTCCTCAAAAACACACGGAAGGGACATTCAAGAATCAAAACTGGACAGATTCATCAACGATCAACCAACAAAAATTCAAACCACATGCACAATCAAGTCTCCACAGCACACAATTCACAAAATCCCATCCTCCATCTCCGATTAAACCCATCCTTCCTCCAATCTCAATTCCATAACATAAATCACAAAAAAATTAAATTTTAAATTTAGGATTTCTTACCTTCGGTGACAGAGATGAAGAACGAGTCACTGGTTACAGTCGGTGATGGCGACGGTGACAGCACAGAGGGACGACGGCGATGGATTCAGAGAGAGAGAGACCGAGAGGTGAGAGTCGAGAGAGAGATAGGGGATTCTGGAAGCCGGGGCTGAAGAGGGGGTTCGGGGTGGGGGGGTTGGGGTAATTAATCCCAAGCATGAAACGACGCCGTTTCATGCCTGGGAGGGTAAAAAAAAAAAAAAACCCAGGCATGAAACAGCGCCGTTTCATGCCTGGGTTATTTTTTTTTTAAATATATATGTAATTATATAATTATATAATTATATTATATAATATATATATATACTAACCCGGGGCGGGGCGGGGGACACCCCTATCCCGCCCCCGTCCCCGGGTTTGGTGACAGATGTGGGCGGGTGACCCCGCCCCCCGCATCTGCCGGACGGGTTGCGCCGCCCCGCCACACGGGGGTGTGGCGGAAACGAGGCGGGGCAGCGGGGGCGGGGCCCCGCTGCCCACCCCTACTCAATGTAGACTTAGAATTTATGTTGATTTTGATTCTCCCTCCATCATGAAATACCTCGAGCCTTTAATTGGAGATGATTTTAAGGCTCGTTTTGAAAATTTTCATTTTGATGAAATAGTCTGCCGATCATTAGGGAGAGAAAAGTTGTCTGAAGCACAAAAGAAAATAACATAGAATACTTTGACGCTATCTCATCTTTATCCTAGTACAAATAAATGTAAACTAGAAGTTCAAAAAATCATTCATTTGCAAATCAATTACCGGATGTCTTTATTGACAATAAGAGAATAGTGAAATCTCACATTCTAGCTGTTAATACTCCAGCAAAGATCAATATCCTGGAAGGACAATCAAATAATACAATAGTTAATGAGTCTAAAACATGCTTGAAGCGTGGAAAAACTATTGGTGCAAAGAATAAGACTCCCTGAAAGAAAAAAGCACAAATAAAAAAAAATCGGTGCTCCTGAAGAAGTCGTACCTAGTAAACAGGCAACAAGAGCTATAAATCCATCTAAACCTTCTATACAAAATTCTCCAAAAATAGAATCACCTAAAGTGGAATCCCCTGAAAAAGAATCTTATAAAGAATTGTTTCTTGAAAAGGAAAACGTATTGAAAATAACGAGATCTCGATACATTATGTAAGTATGAGAGAATTATTTGATTGAAGTAAAATTATTGTCGACAACATATTTTGTTTAAAGTTGCTCTTGATATCACTAGAAGTGATGATGAAAATGAACAAAAAATCGTCGAAAAATGTTGCATAGAAATAATTAGCCAAAATGGAAAGAAATAATTTATGTAGAATTGATGTCGCTAACAAAGCATAAAGTATTTGAACCTGTAGTCTAAACACCTAATGGTGTGATGCCTATTGAATATATATATATATATATATATATATATATATATATATATATATGGGTATTTATACATAATGTGACGTGAAAAATGAAATTATGAGATATAAAGCAAAACTTGTTGCACAAGGTTTCTCGCAGAAACCTGATATTGATTATGAAGAAACGTATTCCTCTGTAATGGATGGAATTACATTCAAATTTTTTTATTAGTTTGGTAGTCACAGAAAGTTTGGATATACGTTTAATGGATGTTGTTACAACATATTTATTTGAATTACTAGATAATGATATTTATATGAAAACCACCGAAGAATATAAAATGCCTGAAGCATGTAATTCAAAATTCTAAAGTATTTATTCCATCAAACTACAAAGATCGTTATATGGATTAAAGTAATCCGGACATATGTGGTAAATGTTCAATAAAAGAAAGTTTGAGAATAATCCAATTTATCCATGTGTTTTCATAAAAAAGTCAAATTCCGGATTTGCTATTATTGTGGTAGATGTAGATAATTTAAATTTTGTTGGAACTTCAGAAGAGCTCATAAAAGTTTCAAATTATTTACAAAAAATGAGATGAAATGAAAGACCTTGAAAAAATAAAAGTTTGTCTTGGTCTGCAAATTAAGTACTTTTCAAATGGAATTCTTGTCCAATAGTCAACATATACAAAAAAGTCCTGAATCACTTTACATGGGCAATGCTCATCGTTTAAGTACTCCAATGATTATTCGATTATTTGATATGAAAAATGATTAATTTCGTCCTTAAGAAGATGGTGAAGAAATTCTTGTTCTTGAAATACTATATCTAAGTGCAATTGGTTCTTTGAGGTATCTTGCAAATTGCACATGATCAAATATTGCATTTTCAAATAACTTACTAGTAAGATACAGTTATCCACCAACTAGAATGTTTTGGAATGAGGTCAAACATATTTTACGCTATCTTCATGGAATGGTTGACATGTGGTTGTTTTATCCAAAATGATCAAATCCTTAATTAGTTGGTTATACAAACTTGGGTTACCTTTTTGATCCGCATAAAGGAAAATCACAAACGAGATACCTGCTCACTTGTGGAGGTACAACTATTTCATGAAGATCTGTAAAGCAAATATTAGTTGCTACTTCTTCAAATTGCTTAGAGATTATTGCAATTCATGAATCAAGCCGAGAATGTATTTGTTTAAGATCAATAATTCAAAAAATTCAAAAAAAATGTGGTTTATCCATGATCAATGATAGCACAACAACATTATATGAAGATAATGTTGCTTGTATCATACAAATTAAAGGAGACTATATCAAAGGTGATTAAACCAAATATATTTCTCCAAAATTCTTTTATACAAATGAGCTCTAGAAGAACAATGATATTGATATCAAGCAAATACAATCATGTGATAATTTGGTAGATTTATTCACTAAAGCATTACCAATTGTAACATTTAAAAAGTTAGTACACGCCATTGGAATGAGTCAACTAAAAAATCTTTCGTTGTAAACTATTGAACCTCTACATACTTTTAAGGGGGAGAAAATGATCATACAAATTATACTCTTTTTCCTTTGCTAAGGTTTTTTCCCACTAGATTTTCATTTGAAAAGTTTTAACGAAGTAAGCCTAAAGCATTCCAAAGTATACAAGAATATTGTTCTTTTTGTCCATAGCTGTTGGTTTTTTCCCATTGTGTTTTTTCTTGACAAGGTTTTAATGATACATGTTCTTTGTGTATTACCATTTAAGGGGGAGTGTTGTAAATTCATGAATGTAGTAAAATACATTCCATGTATTTAATGGATAACCGTTAGAGTTCTTACCTATTCATAAATTCCAATTTTCCATATTCATGTATCCTCTTGATTTATGTATTGTCATTCCCAAAGTTCATGTATCTATTTAATAGCATGTATCCTCTTATTTCTATAAAATAGAGTCTTGAGGAGCATTTGTGGTAGACACACAACAACAAAAATGAGAAAAATAATATTGAGTTCTTGAAGAATTAGTTTCATATATTAAAGTATGCTTGAAAATATAGGAACTAAAAAGTTTAAAATCAGAATTATATAGTGACCGATTTGTCCAAAAGACCAGCCAAATGGACTATTAAAATATTAACCATGTTTTTAAGTCTGTATAATCTTTTCACAGGTCGAGAGGAAAAGTAATATTAATTTGTGTTGAGACTCGAGATCCAACATATATACGTGAGAGGAAAAGTAATATTAATACTTTTGGATATATATTGAATGACTTTTTTTATTATTTAAAAAAAGAGAAGAAATAAATTAAACACCCTTGTTTTTTTTATCATTCAAATCTAAATATTTTTCAAATTCAATGTGGTCTGATGAAGTCTAATTTATATTATTTTTATATTTTAATGGTATGCCTCGTTATTTAGTTTTTTTTTTTACCATTCATATTCATTGCTTTCTTATAATAAGTTGACCCCCATTATAAGAAATGTGGTTTAAGAGGATATATATATATATATATATATATATATATATATATATATATATATATATATATAGTTATATAGTTATATAAGGTACCAACTTGTCCTAATCTCACTTGCCATTCTTAATGATGACTTTATTACATGCGTTATTACTTAATTATTCTAAAAATTATAGTATACAATAAGACTATTCGATAAGTGTTTGAGATTCAACTTAACCAAATCATGTCCGAGTTTAACTTAATTCATTTATTATATATGAGGTTCTCGTCAACACCAAGTTATGGTATTAGATTATATATAAAAGAATACAACTTATATACAACTCAATTCAATTAATGATATATCTTGTATGTAGGTAGTTTTTAGTATATAATACAAAGAGGAGCAGGACGTTCTGGCATTGATATGTTGAATGTACATGCAGCTTATTATACAATTTATATGAATATATTATATAAACTCAAAATTTGTAGACGGTCTACCACATCAGTATTTCTAAAGGGAGATACTACTTTGCCCCCAAAGTGACCACTCACTTTGACTGCTAGTATATTTTTTTCCAGTAAATATTAAAAAAACATTTTTGCACTAACGATCAAAATGAGCTATCACTTTGGGGGAGGCAACCTAATATTTCCATTTGAATATTTCTAAATTCAACAGTATAGATCTTGTATAATCATGATTTGCCACTTTTAGAATGAGTTAACATATATGTAAACAAGAGAATAAATTAGGTTGGGAGGAATAACAAATTTTATGTTTTGGGGCACTCATGCATGCTTTTCAATTCTTTCTGACTACTCTCCCACTATTTAAAGGTAAATATAAGGTAAATATAAGAGTTATTATGTTTTATTATATTTTCCAATTTTTAAACTCGTCACTTAATCTTTTTTTTTTTTTTTCATTGGAGGGACAATAAATCTAATACTTTATTTTTTTTTAATGATACGCCTTGTCGTCAGAAGTCCAACGTTGTTTAATTTTTATTTTCCAATCCTCATTGCTTGCTTTATCGTATAATGTTTAATTGACTTTATAATCTGGCCTGCTCTTAAACATTGTGGAAAAATGTAGGTTTACATAATGAAAATTCTACTTATCATTTTCAATGCTCATACAACACATTGCACATAATTTTTTTTTTGCTCTTATTAAATGCATATAGATGATGAGTAGAAAAATTCAATTAGTTTACAAAGAATAAAATAAAATTAAAAAAATGATAAAAAAAATTAAAAGTAAGTGTGGTGTGTTGTGTGTGAGAATAATGAGTAGCAAAAGAAAATCTACTTATCATCCTCAAATCACACACCACACATAATTTTTTTTTGTATCAAATGTGTAGTGTATGGATGACGAGTAGAGGAATTCAATTAGTTTATGA
This sequence comes from Cyclocarya paliurus, assembly GCA_029856935.1. Taxonomy (NCBI): domain Eukaryota; kingdom Viridiplantae; phylum Streptophyta; class Magnoliopsida; order Fagales; family Juglandaceae; genus Cyclocarya; species Cyclocarya paliurus. Next base: position 13,842,941 of record CM056945.1, on the reverse strand, counting down.
ACATAAAGAACTCAATGAGTAGAATAACACAACTAATTTTTTTTAAAACATTCATCTACCCGTTTGAAATCGGGGTGAAAACCACGACCATTACCCTTACAGATGGATTGAGTATTCAACACTCTATTGTTCAATCAGACTCGTTTGGATAGTGAGATAGGATAAGTTGAATAAAATATTATTAAAATACTATTTTTTAATATTATTATTATTTTAAGATTTGAAAAAGTTGAATTATTTATTATATTTTGTATAAAAATTTGAAAAAATTGTAATAATGAGATGAGACAAGTTAAAAGTATTTTTGTATCCAAATAGCCCTTTAAGATCTCCTAATTTAACTTGTCATTCTAACGATGAAGATATCCAAAAATAGAATAAGTTACTAGGCAAGGACAAAGTACCTAAATAAATACAAGATAAGAAAGGGCCAATACATATGTTTTTATGGAAGCTGGATTACTTAGAAAAAAAGGATGCATTTCAAAGACTAGTCAAATGCAAGTTGGTATTGGTCCGAGTCAAGCATGAGCATTTTTACTCAAATTGAACAAGATAAGGAGTCTCTTACTTTCAACAATTATTTATAAATTCAATGAGCTTGAAAATAAGCCTTTATCACTTTTTAAAATGTGTTAAATATAAAGATACTAAGATGATGAATTTATGATTGCTAGCAATATTTAGTATTGTTGTGAAAATATATCATTATAAATGATCACATTCAATTTGTATCATAATGAGATAAGCATGAAATCTGAAATCTAGGAGATCTTGATTGGCTAGATCTACCTTATGTTTTGGGGCACTCAACGAAAATAGTTTAGGGCGATCAAGCCACATCTCTTGCCTTGGCAGTGCGGTCAAACATCTCTTCAAACAAAAGCTGAGTTACTAGATTTGTTGCGAACCGCCAGGCGGGACAAGTCACTTGACTGTCTGACCTCTCTCACACACATAAACCTAAGTCAATGGACTCAACGTGAACCAACAAGCGGAATAATTCACTTCATTGCCAGACCTCTCTCACGACATGAAGACGAGTCGCTGGACTCACTGCGAACCAACACGCGGGGACAAGTCACTTGACTGTCCGACCTCTCTAGCACACACAAAGTTGAGTCCTTGAACTTGCCGCGAATCAAGAGGCAGTGATAAGATCCTTGATTGCCTAACCTTTATTGCACACATAAAAGTCGAGCCATTGGACTCATACATGGAAAGTAACACCAGCACAATATCTTCTTCAACAAATGCCTAGTGTTTACACTCATGCCACAACCATTGCCAGTGGGTTACCTTCGCGAATGAGCCTCCGTGCTCCATGAATTGCACTAGTTACCTTCGGGAACAAGTCGACAGACTCGGCAACTACCTGAGATGGACCCAAGGGTCAACGAGCTCCCTAACCACTTAGTGCGTGTTACTACACACAAACTCTAGCATCAATACCAAAATGGAAATACCAACAATAATTCACATCAATGGGCGAAAATTCACTAACGCCATTGAAAACAAAAATGATTGGAAGAATATACACTCTTTGCTAACGATAAACTATCTCATGCAATCTATCAGGCAAACGTTCATACAAGCAAACTCAAAGTCGAGTCTCTTGACTTGCGGCGAATAATGGCGATGACAGTCCCTTGACTGCTTCGACCCTCGCCTACAGGTTTGGCAAAGCCGAGTCTCTTGACTCGTGGGAAACAACGACGAAGACAATCCCTTGACTGCTTTGGCCCTCGCCCACATGTTCAGCAAAGCTAAGTCTCTTGACTTGCGGCAAACAATGACAATGACAGTCCCTTGACTACTTTGACCCTTGCCCACAGGTTCAGCAAAGCTGAGTTCTTGGACTCACCACGTACTACAGGTGGTGACAATCCTTTGACAGTCCGACCCTTGATTACAAAGCATAATCCCTAAACTCACTACAAGCATAGGTAGTGCAAGTCCCTCGACTACCCAACTCTTGCATACAAACAGGGACCCTAGACTCGCCGCAAGCTATGGGCGGTGATAGTCTCTTGACTGCTCGGCCCTTGCGCTCAAAGCCAAGTCCATACAAACAAACTCTAAGCTGAGCTTTGCGCTCGCAACTAGTGCGATCGATCACATCTTCCGTTTATCTCTCCAAACTGAGCTCTGCGTTTGTACCTAGTATGATCGAGTACATCTCTCACCCAAGTCGAGCTTCGTGCTTGCCCCAATCAGGTCGAATACATCTCTTGCCTAACGCTCCAAGCCGAGCTCCGCATTTGGAAATCTTTGTCTCTTAACAGTGAAATAGAAAACCAGGAACTTGCTCCCTAAATTTATTTTTCTATAGTTTTTCCCAGGCTATCTCTGTCGTAATTTAACTTAAAAATACTAAAGGCATTTTTTTTTAGCAAATCGACCTTAAGAATTGCTAACAATAGAATGGGGTAAAAGTAATAGGCCCATACTAGTCCCAGCCCATTAAAAGGACATATTAGGAGGCATGTGGGAAGAAATTGTAGATGCAAAAGTTTGGCTAGGACTAGGTGACTTAGTTGATAAGTTTGGATAGGACTAGGTGACTAAAATGATAAGGTTATCCTATCATTGTGTTTATAATTATGAATGAATGTAAAATAAATATTGACTTTATTTATAACAACATTGAGTTTATTTAAAAGTCTTAGAGGTTGTTTAGATAAGTTATCTATGTGAAATTCGAGTTCATAAGGATATGCACTTATCCAGAACATAAGCTGAACATAAATTAATTACTGAAGAAAAGAGTTATAACGACATGTTTGCAATTCATCAACAGAATCCTACTTCAACTGGGACTCTTTTTAGATTATCTATTTAAGGGATCCTATTGGTTAGGATTAGTAGAGATTTAAATCTACATATTTTCTAGAGCACTTTCTAGTGCATATTTTGGTGAGAAAATTCCTTAGTGAGTTTTCATATTTGTGATCTCTTTTGAGTGTGATCGTGCTTCAAGTGTGAAGGATCAATGATTGGATTTTAGCCACTGGAGTTCTTGGAGGAAATACAATATTTGAAAATTGCCAAAAGTTCTGGCTGCTACCATGGTAGAAGACAAACAAGTCGTTTGTCTAGGCAAGTAAGAGAGTCAAGTTGCAAAAATTTTGTAATTAATGAGTACTTGTAATTGATTTTCAGATAATAAGATTGACTTTCTTGGTTTTGGATGTCCCGTAGGGTTTTACCTTTAAAGATTTCTTTAAACGGTTTTCCTTTGTAACCAATCATTGTATCATACAAATTTGTTTATTTTATGTTATTAATTGCATACTTGAAAACTGATCAATTTGTTGAGTGAATTGGTAGATATTTTCACTGCATTACCATACAGGGGTACTTAGGTAATTTCAATTGGTATCAAAGCGTGGTTCACTCATCCGAGTGTGATATGTGCCCTTGTAGATCATGTCGACATCATTATATGCTCCACCACCCTTTGATGGAGAAAATTATGCTTATTGAAAAGTTCATATGAGGGCTTTCCTCAAGTCTTTGGATGAACGTGTATGGTATTAGGTTGAACGATGATGGACTAAACCAAAAACATCTATAGAAGCTTGGACGAAAGATGAAAATAATAGTAGTAACCAGAATAGCGAGAGATTGAATGCTATTTTCATGGCTGTATCCCAAGAATAATTTAAGAGAATCTCCATGTGTGAGATTGCTAAAGAAGCATTGGACATCTTGGAGGTTACACATGAAGGAACAAAAGTTGTGAAAAACTCAAAATTATAATTGCTTACTTCAAAATTTGAAGAGATTAAGATGTTAAAAGATGAAAGTTTTAATGATTTTTATGCTAAGCTTAACGATATTATTAATTCTAGATTTAATCTCGGTGAGAATGTGGAAGATTCATAGGTCGTGAGAAACATTTTGAAGTCTCTACCTGAAAGATTTTTTCCTAAGGTTACTGCCATTGAGGAAAGTAAGGATTTGGATGCAATAACGGTTGAAGAGCTGGTCAGTTCCTTACAAACGTATAAATCCTCACTTCCTCCAACAAAAAAAGGTAAGTCCATTGCTTTAAAAATAGTAAAAGATGATCAAGATAATTTTTCTGATGAAGAAAATTTTAATAATGAGGATATAGATTTCATTGCAAGAAAATTCAGAAAATTCTTATTTAACAAGAGAGCTAGTGGAAAACAAGAGCAAGGTAAAGAATTTTTCGCAAAGAAAAATTATTATGAAAAATTTGATAATAATAATAAAGTAAAGTGTTATGAATGTTCTGGTTATGGCCACATAAAAATTGAATGTCCAAATTTCAAAAGAAGTAAAGGAAAAACGTTGAATGTCACACTTAGTGATAGTTTAGATTCTGAAAGTTCAAGCTTATCATCTGATGATAAAAAATCTTTTATGATTGTTTCTTCTATTGTGAATGATTTTCCTGAGATTGCATTAAAAAAATTTAAAAGTGGTTGTGATTACGGTGATTCGGATGTATCACTTATTGATGCTGACCAAGAACTAAGTTTATAGGAAGCATACAATGATGTATGTAAAGAAGTGATCAAATTAAAGAAACTCAACAAGAACCTATATAATAAATTTACTACTATGGAGAATGAGAAAAACAATTTCTCTGAAATATTAAAAATTTTTGGTGTTGAAGTATCAATATTAAAAAATCGAAAGGCTGCACTTGAAAAAGAATTGGAAAAGTTTCAGGAGTGCAAGTAAAAAATAGCAACACAGAAATTAGAAGAGATGTTGAGTGTTCAAAAATCTAATATTGATTGCACGGATTTGGGGTATAGGTCTTGTGTCAAACCATGTAAATCTATGTGTTTGTATATCTATTTACATTTCTTGCATTTATTTTCTATTCACTACTATGGATATATGTACGGGCACCGTACCGTCGCTCCGGATCGCCATCGGGCATTTCCAATAGCCTCATCTAGTCTTGGACTATCTTAGTGGGTTGAAAATAACTCTTTCTTAGATTTTGGCCTAGGGTTTTGCTACACAACCTCCTACTATTCATCCACACTCCACATTTCACACTCCACATTTTTTAATATTTTTTAATATTTAAAAAAAAATTTAAATTTATTTTTTTTAAACTATTTCAAATTTTTTATTCACTATTCATATAAAAATTATTTAATAAAAAAAATTAAAAAAAAATTTTAAAAAAGATGGAGCGTGGAGTATTGAGAGTTTGGGAAGATTTATTGTTTGGCCTAATAGTACTTGTAATTTAATGCATATAACCCTATATGCTGACATGTCAACGAAAACTTGATTTTAAAAAAGAAAAAAATTAATAAAATAAGACAATCACTCAATACATCTAATATTCTGAGTGAAAATGTGCTTACTAATCAATCTTATTTTTGGAAATTTTGAAAATGGGATTCAGAAATTAGGATGATAAGGCCCAGGCCGAAAAGCCCAGAAAAAATGAAAAAGAAAAATGTTGGAAAGAGGCCCTATCTATCTATATCCAACTTTCCCATTCCCTTTCTTTCTGAGACTTTAAACCCTCTCAGAACCCTATCTGTCTCCATTCCTTTCTTCTCTGTCCAAAACCCACAAAAATGGCGCTCTCCAAACCCATCTTCCTCACTCATCTTAAAACCTTAGCCAAACCCAATCACCCTTCACCCTCCGCCGCCGCCCCCTTCATCTCCTTCCGCCGCTCTCTCTCCTTCTCCTCCCCTGAAGAGGCCGCCGCAGAACGCCGCCGCCGCAAGCGCCGTCTCCGCATCGAACCCCCTCTTTCCTCCCTCAACCGCGCCCAGTCCCAAGCTCAGCAATCCAGTAAACCCCAACAATCCCAAATCCCACAAAACCCAAACTCCCCCAAGCTTCCCGAGACCGTGTCTGCGCTCTCCGGCAACCGCCTCAACCTCCACAACCGCATTCTCTCCCTCATCCGGGAGAACGACCTCGACGAGGCCTCTCTCTATACCCGCCACTCCGTCTACTCTAACTGCCGCCCCACCATCTTCACCGTCAATTCCGTGCTAAACGCCCTCTTACGCCAGTCGAAGTATTCCGATCTCCTCTCCCTCCACCGTTTCATCACCCAGGCCGGTATTGCCCCCAACGTCATCACCTACAACCTCATCTTCCAGACCTACCTCGATTGCCGCAAGCCCGACACCGCCTTGGAACACTACCGCCAGTTCATCAACGACGCCCCAATCAATCCCTCTCCCACCACCTACCGCATTCTCATCAAAGGGTTGGTCGATAATGGGAAGTTCCCCAAGGCCATGGAGTTGAAAGAGGAAATTGGGGTCAAAGGGTTCGCGCCCGATCCCATTGTGTACCACTATTTGATGACTGGGTGTGTGAGGAGTGGGGATTCAGATGGCGTCTTTAGGCTTTTTGAGGAACTGAAGGAGAAGGTGGGAGGGTTTGTGGAGGATGGGGTGGTATATGGGGGCTTGATGAAGGGGTATTTTATGAGGGGTATGGAGAAGGAGGCCATGGAGTGTTATGAGGAGGCGCTCGGGGAGGGCTCGAAGGTGAAGATGAGCGCGATTGCGAATAACTCTGTGTTGGATGCGTTGAGCAAGAATGGGAAGTTTGACGAGGCCTTAAGGTTGTTCGATAGGATGATTGGCGAGCACAACCCCCCAAGACGTTTGGCAGTGAATTTAGGGAGTTTTAATGTGATGGTGGATGGCTATTGTGCCGAAGGGAGGTTTAAAGACGCCATTGATGTTTTCAGGAAGATGGGGGAGTATAGATGTAGTCCGGATACTTTGTCATTCAATAATTTGATCGAGCAATTGTGTAATAATGGAATGTTGGGTGAAGCCGAGGAGATATATAGGGAGATGGGTGAGAAGGGGGTGAATCCAGATGAGTTTACATATGTGTTATTGATGGATACTTGTTTCAAGGAAGACAGAGCGGATGATGCAGCTGGATACTTTAGAAAGATGGTTGAGTCAGGTTTGAGGCCGAACTTGGCGGTTTATAATAAGTTGGTTGATGGATTGGCTAAGGTTGGGAAGATAGACGAGGCAAAGTCATTTTTTGATCTTATGGTGAAGAAACTGAAGATGGATGTGGCAAGCTATGAGTTTATAATGAAGGCATTGAGCGAGGCTGGGAAATTGGATGAAGTGCTTAATGTGGTTGATACGATGTTGGATGACGATGGGGTTGAGTGTAATGAGGAGTTGCAGGAATTCGTGAAAGCGGAGTTGAGGAAGGAAGGGAGGGAGGATGATTTGGGGAAGCTTATTGAGGAAAAGGAAAGGCAGAAGGCTGAGGCTAAGGCCAAGGAGATTGAAGCAGCAGAAGCAGCCAAGAGAAGTGCAAGAGCTGCCGTATCTTCTTTACTTCCATCTAAGTTGTTCGGGAATAAGGATAGTGAGACAGAGTCTGCTGAGGCCAATGGAAATGTTGTTGAGGCAGCTTCTGTAAATGAAGCAGCACAAGGTGGCCAAGAAGAGATTTTTGGTGGAACTCCTTCTGTAGATGCTGATGGAAAATCAGCAGTGGAAGCAGTTACTGAAGGTGTGGGTTCAGATGGTATAGAAACAAATAAGTGATGGTGCAAACTGAGCAGGTAACAAATTTACTGTGCAACTTTATTGGCGATGACTTAAAAGGAGAAATGATCGTCTTTTGTGTTCCTTGTCTTTATCAACATACTTATGAAATATGAACCTAATGTCATCTGCTACTATGGTCAAATTCTGTACAATTATAACTATTGGGAAATGATGATGGTTTATTTGCTTCATTTGTTTTTTATCCTCTTAGTGTTGGTGGATTTTGCTTATTTTTTATGAGTAATAAAATCTTAGAAAGCGCAATTCAAGTACCCGGGGAGCTATATTGTGAGAATCACATACCTAGAAAAAAAAAAGGTCATGGAAATTGATCCTATTAAAATCTATAGGGGCTGTCCAAAGGAGTATCCAAAAAAAAAGCCTTGAAGCTCCTCCACCATTATAAATTCAGTCCTCAATATCATTCTTTTCTCTCTAGAAACAACATATATAGGGCAACTGGGGACAATATTTCACCCTGCTACAATTTATAGACAATAACACGACCCTCTCCCTGAGTGAAAAAGGTTCACCGCTTGTTCCGGTTGAGAAAATCACTTACATAGCACCTCACTTGCTTCACAATGGAGTAAGAGGTGGACATCTCACTCTTAACACATGCAACACAATCAATCACGACAATGAATGATGAGAATCTTTACTAAATGGTTGTCCAATCAAAACTGTAGACCTCTGAGGGATCTCATTCATCAGTCTCAACATTGGTTTCCTTTTGCAGAATCCGTGTTAGGGAGTGCTGGTTTTGTTCATTTACAGCCGAACACTTGCATTAGTCATGGTCTTTGATTTTTAAAATCCCTTTCTATTTCATCATCCTTAAACCATCATCCTCCACTTATAGAAAAAAGTCTTCTGGGTGCCAAGTTTCTTGAGGCAAAATGAAAATGATCGAATTTGTTCACTCCAGTTTTTATTTTCGAATTACAAAATATAGAAATAGAAGCAGTGAGGAGTCACACTCAATATGGCTCACATGGCATCATTCACGAGCAGGCTTATTAGTAATCAGACACAAATGGAGGCTTGCTAATTGCCAGACACTGCAGTAGACACAAAGTGTCCAGGTCCAACATTCAAAACTCGCCTTTCACAGATCCTTAATACATACTTCCATCCATACAACATACCAGACAAATGGAATCAGTCACAATAAAATACATAACATAAAAAACTTTTAGATGCCTTCAAAACCATCTTTTTCAGCTACAGAAGTTTGGAATGCACACGCCAACGTCTGAATTTTGTTGTTCCTTCCATATCCTTCCAGTAACCCTCAGCTTCAGCTCTTTTCTATCCCCACCAGAGAAAAAGAGAGCCATGTTTCTTTGGATAAGAGAGTCATGTTTCTTTGGCTGTCCCTGACCTTCCAATGACTATCTCGGATACTTCTTGGTGTACCCTCCCATATGAGTTTCCTGCCATTTGCCCCGACCCCAAGGCTGTAAGTATAGTTCCGAGCCTCATTCTCATCGCCCATGAAACGGAGGAATGCCATGTAAACAGGGGCCATGGCAAGCTGGAAGGCTTCAAAGTGAAGGCAGAAGTATTGACCGAAACAATGAAAGACCTGACAAAATAGAGCAGCCAAGCCCGTAAGATTCAGGTAATTGGAGTACATTGGAACTGGTACACTGGCTACAGGTGAAATGTAAACCAGAATCTGCAGCTCGGGATTATTTTAAAAATTAATGTCGAGTAAATAAAATTTCATCAATGAACTTCTAGATTTTTGGTCGATCCAATATGGTAATAGAAATACATGAAAATGAAAGACTCTAGACAGAATCAATAGAATACATGTTTAGTTATATAAACTGTCAATATATATATAAATTTCTAGCAGATTGGATAAAACAATAAAGGGAAGCGAAAAGATCCTTGATTTAAGATTCAATCTCTGTTTGCTTCTTTGTTCAGTACTTCAACAATTGCTGATGTAATTGACATTCTTTATTGATAAGCGCAAGAGGCACAACTCAAGTACATAGGGGAATACAAGAGAGAAACCTTGTCTAGAAGGTGAAAAATATACTAAACATTCATGCAAACAGAAAATTTGTTCCATTAAAATCTATAGATACATTCCAGAGGATTAGTGTGTTGATAAAGACGTTCTTGGGTTCCTCCATGGTTTGCGCATGATACTCGAAGGTTCTATTGTTACTCTCATTCCAAATACACCACATGGGACCAACAGACAAAGTCAGAATATACTTAATTACACCCGTGCGATTATGCACGAGAAAATTATTAATTTTTTATTCAGTTTTAATATAATTATGAGGGTTTTTAAATGTGCCATCACCTGAAGAGAATTACTATGCTTTTTTATAAGTAAAGAGAATTGCTATGTTCAAAAGACAAGTTATATGTTGACTTAGCAATTACAATATCAATCTTGGCTAAATAAGAAATTAACTTAAAAATAAAATTCAGAATATAACTTAAAAATTGTAGGATTCCTGTGTAGATCAAGTAATTCTCTTGGCCGATTACTAATTGAAATAAATAAAATATATAGAAAGCAAATAAAGTTTAAAATTCCAACTTGTCCAGTGTTTATTTATGTGACCTTTCAAATTATTTTAACTTAAATGAAAAAGCTCATGGTCATTTAATGCAAGAGTGGATGCATGGCTCAACAGGAACTTTGCTTTAAAGATAATATATGTTATATATTTGTAAATTAAATATGTTACAGAAAAAAAAAAAAAAAAAAAACCTTAGTTCTAATTGGGATGAGATGTGTGAGAGAGAAAAGATGAGCAAGAGAAGGGGTTCTTGTTTTAACAACGATTGAAGTGGAAACCGAACACTTTTTCTTATGGTGACATTAAGAAAAGAGTAATTAGCCATTAAAAAGAGTAATTAAGTCATTAAAAGAACAAAATGATCAACAGGAGCATTTGTGGTAGACATACAACAAGAAAGTTGAGAGAAATAATATGAGTTCATGAAAAACTAGTTTCATATATTGTGATCCTTCAATTCCTTGTTACTTTTCTTTAGTTTTACAACACATTGTCAGTACAAGACTTTAGCCAGCCATTGTGTTCTTTTGATGATCTTTGGTAAGATATTTGCCTAACATTTTCCAAGCTATAAGTTTTTCTTCCACAAATATTGATATCTGCTTATTGAGATTTAAATCGTTTAATAAAATTTTGATATGATCTATGTGATACTATATAGATTATAATGTTATCATATCAATGCGATGAATATTTTTATCTTCTATATGTTAGTTTGATTTTAAATATTTATTTTTCATTAAATACTACTAAGAAAAGAAATGAAACATCCTTAAATGATCGTTCTAAATCAATAATTTTATTGCCAAAGGTATATGACCTAATGGCATAACACCCAAACCTTCAAAATGGAGGGCTTAAGTTTGACACCCCCTTCCCCGAATTAAAAAAAAAAAAAATCAATAATTTTATTGAAAGTTGAGTACCTCACAATAAAATATCCATTAGTTCTATAAGATAGTTTAAGGGAGTAATACGTGTACCAGAAAATCATGATCCACCCAAAAGCTATTTATGATTAAATGTACTTGAAGTTGCACAATTGAAATTGTGTAGGGAAAAAAAAATCACTAATGATGATATGTTTGAAATGGAACGTATAATATATTCACGTCTTAAATGTTCACTAAGTATCAAGTGAGAATGTTCCTATAGTAGCAATATCAAGTGATAATGTTCACTAAGTATTTTGAACTAATATCTTGTTTACTAGTCGTTGAACAAAACAACGAGTTGTTAATAAAAAAATCATCAGTCTTGTCTAACTAGTTTTACTTTGTTCTCTGAAGCGAATTGAATCTCATTTCATCATAATAAAGGAAACTGTAGTTGTGAGCGTGGATGTGGTAGGAAAAAAAATATCGGGATCAAGAGGAGCATACTCAAAATTTCTCAAAGAAAAATGCTTCATACCACCAGAAGTAGAACCAAACCATAACAAAACAAGATGAAAATAAAGACTTGCATAATAAGTCTGTAAATAAATATGAAGATAACGTCACATGTGTGGTATGAAAGCATACATCCAAACATTTGGTGGACTTATAATCAAGCATCTATGAAGGAAAAAGAAAAATGAGTCAAAATGAATCTTGTTGACCACAAGGATCTAGAAGATCATCTAACTTCTTTTGATAATTCAAATATGATGATCATAACTCATTTCGATATTTCGGATTTCTTTATAGATCCAAAAAGAGATGATAATATTTTAATTAGTGATGCATATGATAATTAATTTTATTTCCTTATTATAATTACATTATGTTTGAGTCGTTATCTTTTAATACATTTTGTTAGACTTTTTTTTTGCATTAATAAAGTTTTATACATATTTTTGTTTATAAGGAGACATGAATTCTATTGATGCATTGATCAATTTCAGGATGATTGGTGAAGATATATGTTTGGCAAACAGTTGTACAACACACAATTCTTAAGGAGAAGAAATATTTCAATATTTGACATTATATAGAGTTAACGTTAATACAATATCTAGGTCATCGAACCTAATTGAAGACTCTAAAAGAGCAAACATTATATTGCTAAAAGGCATACAATTTTGTAATAACGACGCTTTATATTCTTCGAAGTTTAGAAGAAATTTATAAAATTTTAAAGATATTCATACTAATGGTTATCATGTTGAAACCACTGATGAATGAAGTGATGAATATTTTTACATTACAATAAAAAATTTGGGCTAGAAACTCATATTAGAAAAACTGACAACTTTCTCTTCTAGGTTATATTATACAATATTCAAAACGATTGAATCACATATTGTAATACACTAGAAATACTCTAATCTAAAGATTTTTATGCTTTGGCATAATCGTTTTGGTCATTCGGGATCAATCATGATACGTCAAATAATTGAGAATTCATATGGACATCCCTTAAAGAACCAAAAGATTCTTTTACCAAATGATTATCCATATGTAGCATGTTCCAAAGGAAAGCTAATTGTTAGACTATCGCCTTCCAAGATAATTATTGAATCTCCATATTTTTTACAAAGAATCCAAGCAGATATATGTGTACCTATACATCCACCATGTGAGCCATTTAGGTATTTTATGATTTTAATATATGCATAAACTAGATAGTCACATGCTTATCTAATTTTTATTCGAAATGTTGCATTGCTAGACTTCTTGCACAAATTATTAAATTGTAGACTCAATTTCCTAATTATAGACTGAATTGGATAATGCAGGAGAATTTCATCTAAAACTTTTGATGATTATTGCATGTCAGTTGAGATTAATGTTGAACATCATATTGCCCATACACATGTTAATAATGGTTTAGCTGAGTCATTAAATATTTGTAATTAATTTCTCGATCATTACTTCTGAAAACAAAACTACATGTCTCTGCTTAGGGATATGCAATTTTGCATGCTGCATCAATGGTTCAAATACGACCAATTGTCTATAATAAATATTCTCTATTGCAACTTGCATTTGGCTAACTGCTAAATATTTTTTATCTTCATACTTTTAGATGTGATATGTATGTTCTAATTGCACCTCCCTAATGTACTAAGATGGGTCCTTAACTTAGACTTAGAATTTATGTTGATTTTGATTTTCCCTCCATCATGAAATACCTCAAGCCTTTAACTGGAGATGTTTTTAAGACTCATTTTGAAAATTTTCATTTTGATGAAATAGTCTTCATACCATTAAGGAGAGTAGAGTTGTCAGAAGCACAAAAGAAAATAAAATAGAACACTTTGACACCTGCTCATCATGATCCTAGTACAAATAAATATAAACTAGAGTTCAAAAGATCATTCATTTGCAAACTACTGCAAATCATTACCAAATACATTTTCTGACAATAAGAAAATAGTGAAATCTAACATTCTAGCTGTTATTACTCTAGCAAATATCAGTATCCTGGTAGGACAATCAAATAATATAACAGTTAATGAATCTAAAACACACTTGAAGTGTGGAAAATCTATTGGTGCAAAGAATAAGACTCCCTGAAAGAAAAAGCACAAATAAAAAAATTCGGTGCTCCTGAAGAAGTCGTACCCAATAAACAGGCAATAAGAGTTATAAATCCATCCAAACCTTCTGTACAAAATTCTCTCAAAATAGAATCACCAAAAGTGGAATCCCATGAAAAGAATATTTTGAAGAGTTATTTCTTGAAGAGGAAAAGGTATTGAAAATAACGAGATATCGATACATTATGTAAGTATGAGAGAATTATTTAATAGAAGTAAAATTGTTGTTGACAACATATTTTCATTTAAAGTTGCTCTTGATATCACTAGAAGTGATGATGAAAATGAACAAAAATTTGTCAAAAAATGTCGCGTAGAAATGATTAGCCAAAATGGAAAGAAATAATTCATGCATAATTGATATCGCTAACAAAGCGTAAAGTATTTGTACTTGTAGTCTAAACACCTAATGGTGTGATGCCTGTTGAATATATATGGGTATTTATAAGTAAACGTAATATGAAAAATGAAATTGTGAGATACAAAGCATGACTTGTTGCACAATATTTCTCACAGAAACTTGATATTGATTATGAAGAAATGTATTTCCCTATAGTGGATGGAATTACATTCATATTTTTTTATTAGTTTGGTAGTCACAGAAAGTTTGGATATACATTTAATGGATGTTGTTACAACATATTTATTTGGATTAGTAGATAATGATATTTATATGAAAACCCCCCAAGAATATAAAACGCATGAAGCATGTAATTCAAAATTCCAAAGTATTTATTCTATCAAACTACAAATATCTTTATATGGATTAAAGCAATCCAAACATATGTGGTAAATGTTTAATAAAAGAAATATTTGAGAATAATCCAATTTACTCATGTGTTTTCATAAAAAAGTCAAATTTCAGATTTGCTATTATTGTGTTATATGTAGATGATTTAAATTTTGTTAGAACTCCAGAAGAACTCATAAAAGTCTCATATTATTTACAAAAATTAGTTTGAAATGAAAGATCTTGGAAAAATAAAAGTTTGTCTTGGTCTACAAATTGAGTACTTTTCAAATCGAATTCTTGTCCAATAGTCAGAATATACAAAAAAAATCTTGAAGCACTTTACATGGGCAATGCTCATCCTTTAAGTACTCCAATGATTATTCGATCATTTGATATGAAAAATGATCAATTTTGTCCTCAAGAAAATGGTGAAGAAATTCTTGTTTCTGAAATACTATATCTAAGTGCAATTGGTGTTTTGAGGTATCTTACAAATTGCATACGATCAAATATTGTATTTTCAAATAATTTACTAGTAAGATACAGTTATGCACCAACTATAATGTATTGGAATGAGGTCAAATATATTCTACACTATCTTCGTGGAACGGTTGACATGTAGTTGTTTTATCCAAAATGATCAAATCCTTAGTTAGTTGGTTATGCAGACTCAGGTTACCTTTCTGATCCACATAAAGGAAAATCACAAACAAGATACTTGTTCACTTGTGGAAGTACAACTATTTCATAGAGATCTATAAAGTAAATATTAGTTGTTACTTCTTCAAACTGCTCAGAGATTATTGCAATTCATGAATCAAGCCGGAAATGTATTTGTTTAAGGTCAATAATTCAACACATTCAAAAAAATGTGGTTCATCCACAATCAACGATAGCACAACAAGATTATATGAAGATAATGTTGCTTGTATCACACAAATCAAATGAGACTATATCAAAAGTGATAGAACCAAACATATTTCGCCAAAATTCTTTTATACACATGAGCTCTAGAAGAATTGTGATATTGATATCAAGCAAATACGATCATGTGATAATTTGGTAGATTTATTTACTAAAGCATTATCAATTGCAACATTTAAAAAGTTAGTACACGGCATTGGAATGAGTTAACTAAAAAATCTTTCGTTGTAAACTATTTAAGCTCTACATACTTTTAAGGGAGAGAAAATGATCATACGGATTACACTCTTTTTCCTTTGCTAAGGTTTTTTCCCACTAAATTTTCCTTCAAAAAGTTTTAACGAAGCAAGCCTAAAGCATTCCAAAGTACACAAGAATATTGTCATCTTTTTCTTTCGCCATTGGTTTTTTTACCATTGTATTTTTTCTTGACAAAGTTTTAACAGACATATTATTTGTGTATGACCATCCAAGGAGAAGTATTGTAAATTCAAGAATGTAGTAAAATACATTCCATGTATTTAATGGATGACCATTAGAATTCTTACCTATTCATGTATTCCAATTTTCTATGTTCATGTATCCTCTTGATTCATGTATTATCATTCCCTGAATTCATGTATCTATTTAATAGCATGTATCCTCTTATGCCTATAAAATTGAGTCTTGAGGAGCATTTGTGGTAGACACACAATAAGAAAATTGAGAGAAATAATATTGAGTTTCTGAAGAACTAGTTTCATATATTGTGATCATTCAATGTTTTTATTACTTTTTTTTTTTTTAATTAACAACAGGATCAAAATAATTAAAGTATACTTGAAAATATAGCAACTAAAAAGTTTAAAATTTAGAATTATATAGTGACCGATTTGTCCAAAAGACAAGCCAACTGGATTATTAAAATATTAACCATGTTTTTAAGTCTGTATAATCTTTTTACAGGTCAAGAGGAAAAGTAATATTAATTCGTGTTGAGACTTGAGATCCAACATGTATACGTGAGAGGAAAAGTAATATTAATACTTTTGGATATATATTGAATGACATTTTTTATTATTTAAAAAAGAGAAGAAATAAATTAAACACCATTATTTCTTTTTTTTATCATTCAAATCTAAATATTTTTCAAATTCAACGTGGTCTGATGAAGTATAATTTATATTATTTTTATATTTTAATGGTATGCCTCGTTAACTACTTTTTTTTTTTTTTTTTTTTACCATTCATATTCATTGCTTTCTTATAAGTTGACTCCCATTATAAGAAATGTCGTTTAAGAGGATAAATATATATATATATATATATATATATATATATATATATATATATTTATATGGTACCAACTTGTCCTAATCTCACTTTCCATTCTTAATGATGACTTTATTACATGTGTTAGTACTTAATTATTCTAAAAATTATAGTATACAATAAGACTATTCGATAAGTGTTTGAGATTCGACTAAACCAAATCATGTTCGAGTTTAACTTAATTCATTTATTATATATGAGGTTCTCGTCAACACGAAATTATGGGTATTAGATTATATATAAAAGAATACAACTTATATACAACTCAATTCAATTAATGATATAGCTTGTATTTAGGTAGTTTATAGTATATAATACAAAGAGGAGTGGGACATCTTGGCATTGATATGTGTTGAATGTACACGCAACTTATTATACAATTTATATGAATATATTATATAAACCTCAAAATTGATTTATCAAAGTTTGTAGACGGTCTATTGAATATTTTTTATTAGATAAAGTCTTAAGATATAATATAAATAATTTATTTTGCAATAAATGTTATATATAGCTTATTAGAAATACGAGATTTGTCAATTTAACTTTTACAAATTCTCATATATATTTGTTATTTTGCATAAATTACATAAATTAATTGATAGTTTTAACATATATAAATAGAATAATTCTTCTCATAAGCCTTTATTCACTATTCCACACCTTATAAAAAACACCTCACACCCTATGGAAAAAAATAAAAATCTGTCATATGTGGCGTGTGGAGGTAAATAGTGGGCCATGATGTATAGTAAAACCCATATAAAGAAGCAACTAATTGATATGTATATATAATAATAATAATAATAATAATAAGCAACTACTCATTAAAACAAACTAATGAAAATGTAAAATTTCAATAATGAAATCATTTCTTTTAAAAAAAATATATTAAATTAACCAGATAACTCATGCTGAACGTGAAGTACTTCAAACTCACAAATTAATGTTTAAACATTCAATACTCACTCAAACTTTCTCAATTACACCCCTAATAATACAAGGAAGAAGACAACCAACATAAAATAGATCATGACTAGATAATTAAGGACAATATACCGGATCAATTCAAGCAAAGACATGAATTCATTGAATTGTTTCAATGGCTGCTTCCCTTGTGGAGAGAGGGGGAGTGAATAGAATAAATAAAAGGGTTAAGTAAAAAATAATAGTTTTTGCATTTTATATGTTTATTTTTGGAAATTTTATTAATAAAAAAAATGGCGTTTATGCCACGTGGCACCAATCAACAAGAATCACATTTCTAATAAAATAATAAAAAATGTTACCATTTAAAAAATATTTTTTGAAATAAAAAACTAAAAAGATACGAGTTTATTAGAACTTTCATAATATTCTACCACATCAGTATTTATAAAGGGAGATGCTACTCTGCCTCCAAAGTAACCACACACTTTGACTGCTAGTGTATTTTTTTTTCGTAAATATTAAAAAATATTTTTGCATTAACAATCAAAATGAGCTATCACTTTGGGGGAGGCAACCTAATATTTCCATTTAAATCTTTCTAAATTCAACGGTATAGATCTTGTATAATCATGATTTGCCACTTTTAGAATGAGTTAACATATGTAAACAAGAGAATAAATTAGGTTGGGAGTAATAACAAATATTATATTTTGGGGCACTCATGCATGCTTTTCAATTCTTTCTTACTACTCTCCCATTATTTAAAGGTAAATATTAGAGTAAATATTATGTTTTATTATGTTTTCAAAATTTTAAACTCGTGACTTAATCTATTCTTTTTCATTGGAGGAACAATAAATCTAATACTTTATTTTTTTTAATGATACGCCTTGTTGTCAGATGTCCAACGTTGTTTAATTTTTATTTTCCAATCATCATTACTTGCTTTATCGTATAATGTTTAATTGACTTGGTTTTCTATAATCTGGCCTGCTCTTAAACATTGTGGAAAATGTAGGTTTACATAATGAAAAATTTTATTTATCATCTTCACACAACATATTATACGTAATTTTTTTTTCTCTTATTAAATATATATAGATGATGAGTAAAAAAATTCAATTAGTTTAGAAAGAATAAATCTATTTTTTTTAACAAAAAAAAAGTGTGGTGTGCTGTGTGTGGGAATAGTGAGTAGCAAAAGAAAATCTACTCATCATTCTCAAACCACACACCATACATGATTTTTTTTTTTAAATTTTTTTACAAAATGTGTAGTGTATGGATGACAAGTAGAATAATTCAATTAGTTTATAAAAAACTCAATGAGTCGAATAACACAAAACATCCATCTACCTGTTTAAAATCGGGGTGAAAAACCCGGCCATTACCCTTACAGATGGATTGAGTATTCAACACTCCATTGTTCAATCGGACTCGTTTGGATAGTGAGATGAGATGAGTTGAATAAAATATTGTTAGAATATTATTTTTTAATATTATTATTTTGAGATTTAAAAAAGTTGAATTGTTTATTATATTTTATATGAGAATTTAGAAAAGTTATAATGATGAGATGTGATGAGTTAAGAGTATTTTTGTATCCAAACGGGCCTTAAAATCTCCTAATTTAACTTGCCATTCTAACGATGAAGATATCCAAAAATAGAATAAGTTACTAGGCAAGGACGAAGTAACTAAATAAATGCAAGATAAGAAAGGGCCAAATTTATGTTTGGTAGCAATATTTAGTATTGTTGTGAAAATATATCATTATAAATGATCACATTCAATTTGTATCATAATGAGATAAGCATGAAATCTAGGAGATCTTGATTGGTCGGATCTACCTTATGTTTTGGGGCACTTAATGAAAATAGTTTAGTGCGATCAAGCCACCTCTCCCGCCTAGGTAGTGCAGTCGAGCATCTCTTCAAACAAAAGCTGAGTCACTGGATTCGTTGCGAACCAACAAGCGGGACAAGTCACTTGATTGCCCGACCTCCCTCGCACACATAAAGCTGAGTCGCTGGACTCGCCGTGAACCAACAGGCGAAAAAATTTACTTGACTGCCTGACCTCTCTCATGCACATGAAGACGAGTCACTAGACTCGACGTGATCCAACAAGCGGGGACAAGTCACTTGATTGCCCGACTTCTCTCACATACACAAAGCTGAGTCCTTGAACTCACCGCAAATCAAAAGATAGTGATAAGACCCTTGAGCCTAACCTTTCTTGCACACATAAAAGTTGAGCCATTGGACTCATACTTGGACATCAACACTAGTACAATATCTTCTTCAGCAAATGCCGATTGTTTACACTCACACCACAACTATTGCCAGTGGGTTACCTTCGAGAATGAGCTTTCGTGCTCTACGAACTGCACTAGTTACCTTCGGGAACGAGTCAACAAGCTCAGCAACTACCTAAGATGGACCTAAGGGTCAACGAGCTCCCTAACCACTTAGTGCAGGTTACTATACACAAACTCTAGTATCAATACCAAAATGGAAGCACCAATAATAATTCACATCAAGGGGCGGAAATTTGCTAACACCGTTGAAAACAAAAATGATTGGAAGAATATACACTCTTTGCTAACAATAAACTATCTCATGCAACCTATCAGACAAACGTTCATACAAGCAAACTCAAAGCCGAGTCTCTTGACATGCGGCGAATAATGGCGATGACAGCCCCTTGACTGCTTTGATCCTCGCCAACAGGTTTGGCAAAGCCAAGTCTCTTGACTCGTGGGAAACATCAACGAAGATAATCCTTTCCCTTGACTGCTTTGACCCTCGCTCACATGTTTAGCAAAACCGAGTCTCTTGACTTGCTGCAAACAACGGTGATGAAAGTCCCTTGACTGCTTCGACCCTCACCCACAAGTTCCGCAAAGCTGAGTTCTTGGACTCACCATGAACTACAGGTGGTGATAGTCCTTTGACAGCCCGACTCTCACGTACAAAGCTGAATCCCTAAACTCACTACAAACATAGGCAGTGCAAGTCCCTTGACTGCCCAACTCATGCATACAAATCGGGTCCCTAGACTCGCCTCAAGCTATGGGAGATGATGGTCTCTTAACTGCCCGGCCTTGCTCTCAAAGCCAAGTCCATACAAACAAATTCTACGCTGAGCTCTGTGCTCGCAACTAGTGTGATTGAGCACATCTTCTGACTAACTCTCCAAATCGAGTTTCATGTTTGTACCTAGTGCGATCGAGTACATCTCTCACCCAAGCTGAGCTTCGTGTTCGCGCCCAATGTGATCGAATACATCTCCTACCTGATGCTCTAAGTCAAGCTCCGCTTTTGGAAATCTTTGTCTCTTAGCAAAGAAATAGAAAACTAGGGACCTGCTCCTGAAATTTATTTTTCTACAGTTTTTCCCAGGCTATCTCTGTCGCAATTTAACTTAAAGGTTCTCAAGGCCTTTTTTTTTTTTTGCAAATTGACCTTAAGAATCATCGACAATAGAATGGGGTAAAAATAATAGGCCCAACCCGTTAAAAGGACATCATTAAGAGACATGTGGGAAGAGACAATGAGGGGACAAGGAAAATCAAATATCAAATGAGAAGAGGAAGAGAAAGAGAAAGGAGTAGAAAGAGACAGAAATGATAGATACTCATGGGGGATAAGAGACGTGGGGAAGGCAAGTGTTAGGAAAAATGGGAGAAAAAGGAGAAATGAGAGAAAATAAGTTTGACACACAAGGAGCCAGAATAAAAAAGACTTCCAGAAAGCTGAGCGAAGGGGGGGGGGGAGAGAACACATGGATCATCTTCAACCTCAGAAGAAGAGCTCTAGAATATCATCTTCTCCATTGTACAAAGAGAAATGAGAGATTATGAGAGATTGTAAAGCGTCCATATTATAGTGAATTTGCCTTCCAAACGACCCTTGGACTTAGCCCCTGTGTCAAACCATGTAAATCTGTGTGTCTGTATATCTATTTACATTTCTTGCATTTATTTCTATTTACTACTATGGATGTATGTACAGGCACCGTACCGTCGCTTCGGACCGCCATCATAGGTTTCCAACAGCCTCATCTAGTCTTGGACTACTTCAGTGGGCCGAAAATGACTCTTTCTTCGGTTTTGGCCTAACATTACTTATAATTCATGCATATAACCATACATGCTCAAATGTTAGTGAAAACTCAATTTTAAAAAAGAAAAAAAATTAATAAAATAATATTGCCCCTCAATACATTAATATTGTGAGTGAAGTTGTGCGTACTTCTAATCTTATTTTTCAAAAATTTGAAAATGGGATTAAGAAGTTAGGATGATAAGGCCCAGACCGAAAAGCCAGAAAATAAATTAATTAGAAATTTTTTGGAAAGAGGCCATATCTAGGGATGTAAATTTAAACTGAAAAATCGGTCCGAACTGGACCGGATTAGAACGGTTTTACCGATTTTGAACCGGTCCGGTTTGTGATCGGTTCTTATAATTCATAAACCGGCTGAAACCGATCTAGTTCCAGTTTTAAGATTTTTTGGACCGGACAGGACCGGTTGCTAAAAAATATGTAAAAAATAATATTTGATATATAAGTTTTATACAAAACTAAAATTATACAAAATATTTTATATATAGTAATATAAGTTTTATATATAATGTATAATTATATGTGAAATTTTTATATATAATTATATATCATATATGAAATAATTTCATATTATAATTTATAAATTATAACATAAAATGTTAATCTTAAATATGAATATTTGTAATTTGTTTGATCATATGCTATTAATATAATTATATATAAAATAATGTTATTATAAAATAAAAGTTTAATCTTAAAAATGAAAATATAATTGATCATGTATTATATAGCTGTACTAATATATAGCTATACTAATAGTCTAATATTAATACTATTATATAGTCTAATAATTTATATAGCTATACTAATATATAAGTTTATAACTAATGCTAATATAAGTTTTTAATAAAGCTAATTTTTTAATAAAAGTATAATAGATATTTTTTAAAGCAATTTTTTTTTTAATAAACAGATTTTTAATGACAAAATGTTAAACTTACATTTAAAAAAACTGAAAAATCGGATCGGACTGGACCGGATCGAAAATCGGTAAAATCGAAAGTACCGATTTAGGAGAGTAACCGATGCGTAATCGGTTTTGAAAAATGTAAAACCGGTTATACCGGTTTGATACTAAATTTTGTCCAAAACCAGATTGAACCGGACCGATTACACCCCTAGCCCTATCTATCTATATCCAACTTTCCCATTCCCTTCCCCTTCTGAGACTTTAAGAGCATTCACATTGGGTTCTCTATAATTACTTTTTTTCTATAATTTGAAGAAAAGTTTAGAAAATGCTTTCAAAACCTCCCTCCATCCGGATCCTATTTTAGGAAAAAGATTTAGGGGATGAACAGTAGTTCTCCAAATACTGTTCATCCCCTAAATCACTTTTATCAATATTTTATTTATTTCAATTAAATTAATTCTTCTTCCAATCATCTATATTTTCTCTTATACTCGTATTTGTTATAGTTTTAAATAATAATTTTAAAAATAATTTAAATAACTATGAAAATATAAAAAGATAATAATTTTTAAAATATTAAAATAATTTAATTTTTTATTTAAAATATTCACTAGAGTAATAATTCAAAATATAAGAAAAAATATTAAGTAATTAAATTTATAAATGGAGGTGAGAGAAAAAATTAATAAAGAAAGAATAGAGAAATATTATTTTAATATAATAAGAAATAGTTAGAAAATGAAATGTAGAATATTTTTTGAGGATGAATAAAATTTTAAATAAAAATTATATGGAGTGTAAATTTTTAACTAAAATTTAGAAAAAAATTTAGGAACCAATGTGAATGTTCTGAACCCTCTCAGAACCCTATCTGTCTCCATTCCTTTCTTCTCTCTCCAAAACCCACAAAAATGGCGCTCTACAAACCCATCTTAAAACCTTAGCTAAAACCAATCACCCTTCACCCTCCGCCGCCGCCGCGGCCTCCCCTGAAGAGGCCGCCGCAGAACGCCGCTGCCGCAAGCGCCGTCTCCGCATCGAACCCCCTCTTTCCTCCCTCAACCGCGCCCAGTCCCAAGCTCAGCAATCCACTAAACCCCAACAATCCCAAATCCCACAAAACCCAAACTCCCCCAAGCTTCCCGAGACCGCGTCTGCGCCCTCCGGCAACCGCCTCAACCTCCGCAACGGCATTCTCACCCTCATCCGGGAGAACGAGCTCGACGAGGACTCTCTCTACACCCGCGACTGCATCTACTCTAACTGCCGCCCTACCATCTTCACCGTCAATTCCGAGCTAATCGACCTCTTACGCCAGTCAAATTTTTGCCCCCATCGTCATCAGCTACGACCTCAACTTCCAGACCTACCTCGATTGCAAGCCCGAGACCGCCTTGGAACACTACCGCCAGTTCATCAACGACGCCCCAATCAATTCCTCTCCCACCACCTTCCGCATTCTCATCAAAGGGTTGGTCGATAATGGGAAGCTCCCCATGGCGATGGAGTTGAAAGAGGAAATTGAGGTCAAAGGGTTCGCGCCCGATCCCATTTTGTACCACTATTTGATGACTGGGTGTGTGAGGAGTGGGGATTCAGATGGCGTCTTTAGGCTTTTTGAGGAACTGAAGGAGAAGGTGGGAGGGTTTGTGGAGGATGGGGTGGTATATGGGGGCTTGATGAAGGGGTATTTTATGAGGGGGATGGAGAAGGAGGCCATGGAGTGTTATGAGGAGGCGCTCGGGGAGGGCTCGAAGGTGAAGATGAGCGCGATTGCGAATAACTCTGTGCTGGATGCGTTGAGCAAGAATGAGAAGTTTGACGAGGCCTTAAGGTTGTTAGATAGGATGATTGGCGAGCACAACCCCCCAAGACGTTTGGCAGTGAATTTGGGGAGTTTTGATGTGATGGTGGATGGCTATTGTGCCAAAGGGAGGTTTAAGGACGCCATTGATGTTGTCAGGAAGATGGGGGAGTATAGGTGTAGTCCGGATACTTTGTCATTCAATAATTTGATCGAGCAATTGTGTAATAATGGAATGTTGGGTGAAGCCGAGGGGATATATAGGGAGATGGGTGAGAAGGGAGTGAATCCGGATGAGTTTACATATGTGTTATTGATGGATACTTCTTTCAAGGAAGACAGAGTGGATGAGCTGGATACTTTAGAAAGATGGTTGAGACAGGTTTGAGGCCGTACTTGGCGGTTTATAACACGTTGGTTGATGTATTGGTTAAGGTTGGGAAGATAGACGAGCCAAAGTCATTTTTTGATCTTATGGTGAAGAAAGTCAAGATGGATGTGGCAAACTATGAGTTTATAAGGAAGGCATCGAGCGAGGCTGGGAAGTTGGATGAAGTGCTTAATGTCGTTGATACAATGTTGGATGACGATGGGGTTGAGTGTAATGAGGAGTTGCACGAATTCGTGAAAGCGGAGTTGAGGAAGGAAGGGAGGGAGGATGATTTGGGGAAAGCTTATTGAGGAAAAGGAAAGGCAGAAGGCAGAAGGCAGAAGGCAGAAGGCTGAGGCTAAGGCCAAGGAGATTGAAGCAGCAGAAGCAACCAAGAGAAGTGCAAGAGCTGCCGTATCTTCTTCACTTCCATCTAAGTTGTTCGGGAATAAGGATAGTGAGACAGAGTCTGCTGAGGCCAATGGAAATGTTGTTGAGGCAGCTTCTGTAAATGAAGCAGCACAAGGTGGCCAAGAAGAGATTTTTGGTGGAACTGCTTCTGTAGATGCTTATGGAGAATCAGCAGTAAAGGAAAAATGATCGTCTTTTATGTTCCTTGACTTCATCAACATACTTATGAAATATGAACCTAATGTCATCTGCTACTATGGTCAAATTCTGTACAATTGTAATTATTGGGAAATGATGATGGTTTATTTGCTTCATTTGTTTTATATCCTTTTTGTGTTGGTGGATTTTGCTTATTTTTTATGAGTAATAAAATCTTAGAAAGCGTAGAAAGCGCAATTCAAGAGCTATATTGTGAGAATCACATACCTAGAAATAGACAAAAAAAAAAAAAAAGGTCATGGAATTGAAGCTCCTCCACCATTATAAATAATGTCCTCAATATCATTCTTTTCTCTCTAGAAACACCATGTAAGGCAAGTAGGGACAATATTCCACCCTGCTACAATTTATAGACAATAACCCAACCCTCTCCCTGAGTGAAAAAGGTACACCGCTTGTTCTGGTTGAGAAAATCACTTCATAGCACCTCACTTGCTTCACAACGGTTGAGAAAACCATCTCACTCCTACACATGCAACACAATCAATTACAACAATGTATTTCCGCACACACCCCTTATCCATGATGAGAATCTTTACTAAATGGTTGTCCAATCAACTGTAGTCCTCTGTGGGATCTCATTCATCAGTCTCAACATTGGTTTCCTTTCGCAGAATCCGTGTTAGGGAGTGCTGGTTTTGTTCATTTAAAGCCGAACACTTGCATTAGTCATGGTCTTTGATTTTTAAAATCCCTTTCTATTTCATTCATCATCCTTCACTTATAGAAAAAAGTCTTCGGGGTGCTAAGTTTCTTGAGGCAAAATGAAAATTACCGAATTTGTTCACTCCAGTTTTTATTTTCAAATTACAAAATATAGAAATAGAAGCAGTGAGGAGTCAGAATCAATATGCTCACATAGCATCATTCACGAGCAGGCTTATTAGTAATCAGACACAAATGGAGGCTTGCTAATTGCCAGACACTGCAGTAGACACAAAGTGTCCAGGTCCAACATTCAAAACTCGCCTCTCACAGCTCCTTAATACATATTTCCATCCATACAACATACCAGACAGATGGAATCAGTTACAATAAAATACATAACATAAAAACTTTTAGATGCCTTCAAAACCATCTTTTTCAGCTACAGAAGTTTGGAATGCACACGCCAACGTCTGAATTTTGTTGCTCCTTCCATATCCTTCCAGTAACCCTCAGCTTCAGCTCTTTTCTATCCCCACCAGAGAAAAAGAGAGCCATGTTTCTTTGGATAATGAGACCATCATGGCTGTCCCTTACCTTCCGATGACTATCTCGGATACTTCTTGGTGTACCCTCCCATATGAGTTTCCTGCCATTTGCCCCGACCTCAAGGCTGTAAGTATAGTTCCGAGCCTCATTCTCATCGCCCATGAAACGGAGGAATGCCATGTAAACAGGGGCCATGGCAAGCTGGAAGGCTTCAAAGTGAAGGCAGAAGTATTGACCGAAACAATGAAAGACCTGACAAAATAGAGCAGCCAAGCCTAAGATTCAGGTAATTGGAGTACATTGGAACTGGTACATAGGCTACAGGTGAAATGTAAACCAGTATCTGCAGGTCAGGTTTGGTCAGGGGATTATTTTAAAATTTAATGTTGAGTAAATAAAATTTCATCAATGGACTTCTAGATTTTGGTCGATCCAATATGGTAATAGAAATACATGAAAATGAAGACTCTAGACAGAAACAATAGAATACATGTTTAGTTATATAAACTGTCAAAAAATATATATAAATTTCTAGAAGATTGAATAAAACAATAAAGGGGAACTAAAAGATCCTTGATTTAAGATTCACTCTCTGTTTGCTTCTTTGTTCAGTACTTCAACAATAGCTGATGTAATTGACATTCTTACTTGATTGCAAACAGAAAATTTGTTCCATTAAAATCTATAGAAGATACATTCCAGAGGAATAGAGTGTTGATAAAGACGTTCTTGGGTTCCTCCATGGTTTGCGCATGATACTCGGAAGGTTCTATTGTTGCTCTCATTCCAAATACACCAAATGAAACAAACAGATAAAGAATATACTTAATTACACCTGTGCGATGATGCACTAGAAAATTATTAATTTTTTATTCTGTTTCTAATATAATTATGAAGGTTTTTAAATGTGCCATTACCTGAAGAGACTTACTATGTTTTTTTATAAGTAAAGAGAATTGCTATGTTTACACATGTTCTTTACAAAAGACAAGTTATATGTTGACTTAGCAATTATAATATCAATCTTGGCTAAATAAGAAATTAACTTAAAAATTGTAGGATTCCTGTGTAGATCAAGTAATTCTCTTAGCCGATTACTAATTGAGATAAATAAAAAATAAAGTGTTACAGAGGGAAGAATTAAACTTTTAAAATTCCAACTTGTCCAGTGTTTATTTACGTGACCTTTCAAATTATTTTAACTTAATGAAAAACTCATGGTCATTTAATGCAAGAGTGGCTGACATGGCTCAACAGAAACTTTGCTTTAAAGATAATATATGTTTTATATTTGTAAATTAAATATGTTAACAGAAAAAAAAACCATAGTTCTAACTGGGATGAGATGTGTGACAGAAAAGATGAGCAAGAGAAGGGGGTTCTTGTTTTAACTATGATTGAAGTGGAAACCGAACACTTTTTCTTATGGTTAAGTTAGCTGAACTACGCATTATCTGAACAAAAAACCAAAGAATGCCACCTAAAGCAAATAATAAAAACAAAGCATACAACGCATTTCAATATGGCCTGAAAATGTCCTCTAAAGAATGATGATCATAAAAATTAGTCTATATCATTTGTTTTTTTTATAAGAAAAATTTATTAAACCTCATAACCCAAGTACACAGGTAGTTAGTCTATATCATCAGTACACCACTTTATGACATTTACTGTAGAATATAAGTCCCCTAGCTATTTCTACAAAAACTTGATTCGTACAACATCGTTGAAAAACAATTATGGGAGCAAGTAACTTATTATGAAAATCCAACCAAAGAATATATATGCAATTATAACACTTACAGTGAGCATCCAAGTGGCATTCTCCACTTCCCGGGGATTGGACTTCACATAGCGATGGTTGAATGTGCATCCTGTATGCATGTCCACCTTATGATCGTCCCTCAAATGAGCAACAACAAAAGGAATATCCCCAACAACAGGGCACTCAGATCCAGCGTACGGACAATTATATGGTCTGAAGTTACACATTCCCTCATGTTTAAGTTTGCTGTAGTAAGGGAATATTTCTGGGCATCCCAAGGAGTAAAACTTGCAGGGCAGTTCAAGTGACTCAGCCACCTTCTCCAAGGCTAAACACCTAATATCTCCAAGCTCTTGTCTACAAGTGGGGCACCGGTTGTGCACCCTAGTTTTACATGTAGAACAAAGCGTGTGTCCATTGTGGCACTGCAAAAGGCACCTTGTTATTTAAAAAGGAGTTCATCCTAAGACATACAAGCAATAAATCTCTCAGAAACATATACTCTAACATGTACTTTAATTTGTGCCAGCATCAGTTAGTACATTCCCAAACAACACTGTGAACATTATATAAAGGCCATCTTTGAAGAAAACACTGATAAGCTTTTCATCATGGAATAACTTACTAAAAAAATTTAGCTATCATTATTTTTCTCTCCATAAAAAAATTGTGAACTCTATTAACTTCAGCATACTCATGGGATGGTCTCCAATGGCTCCCCATAAATAGTCTCTTTTCCAGAAAATTGTTCTATAAAACTCTTCAATGGTATTTTTTTTTTATAGGTAATATACAATTTTATTAATGGAAGAGGGTAGGCATAATCCAAATAGACAGGAGGTATACAAAGAGAACCCCTATCTATGATTTAGGAACTAAAAATGGATATAAGAAAATCATGAAAACTAATCCTATTGAAGTCCATGACATTAGCCCAGAAAAATAGTGTTGTAGAAGGATCTTTTGAGCTTGTCCAAAGAACACTCCCGATCTTCAAAGTACTGTCCATTTCTCTCCATGGTCAACTTATCAAACCTACATGGAAAAGCGCAATTCCAAAAAGACTGCTGATATACGACTTCATTAAAAAGCACAAAGGGATGCAGCCTATGTCCACACGGGGTGTATAAAAAAGAAAGCACCCATAGTTGGGGAAACAAAGAGACATCAAACCAGGATAGCTAGAATGGCCAATACTATTTCCTAGCAACTTCTCAGTGCAGCAACAAATGATCCATTCATTCCCCACTCTTCTTTACGCATGCAGGACCAAGCTCTTATTAAAATTTTCCGCATTCTCAACTTATCCATAGTAGGAGTCTTTGCTGATGTTGCAGTCCACACAAAGAATGCCCTCGATATTTATTTACAAGAAAAAGGTATGCCTATAAGGTGCAAGGTATGATAAAAAGTTCTGACCTCAAACTTTCTTCTTTTGGATGAGGCCCACCACATCTTATCCTGTCCCCACCTCTTAGCCTAGTAACATACAAATAATTGAAGAATGAAGAAAACTGCTTCAATTCCCTAGTCATGTCCTGACTAAATAAAAGTGATTCCATATTCTAATGTTGTTGAAAAGCTTCCAGGAATATGCCATCAAAGCCTCCATATTGAGGGAAAGTCTGAACAACTTTGAAAAAACAACCTTCAAAGCCTGATCACCACACCAAATATCATGTCAAAAACTTATCATCTCCCCGTCTCCTACATTGAATGAGAAAGTTCGAGAAAATCTCTAACCCTAATGTTTTTCCATATGCAGTTCCATAAGACATGTTCACTTCATCAGAGCTCCAACCTCCGCATGTAATACTTAATTCTACCATTGATCACCATAATGCCTCCCTTTTTGTTAGCAAAGCACCACAGCCAATATCCCAACAAAGGCATGGTTAAACACCATAAAATTTTTAATCCTAACCCTCCCGGTGGTACCAGCAGAGAAACCTTGGGCCAACAAATTAGATGAAGCTTGAACTCATTGCCAATTCTGTTCCATAAAAAAATCCTTCTAAGGCCTTTCTGTATAATTGGCCACACTAGCAGGTATATTGAATAGGGACATATAGTAGGTGGACAAATTGGATATAGGAATTTTGACCAGAGTTAGTCAGCCTCCTTTTGATAAAGAGAGTAGACTCCATCTTGCTAAACTACATTCCACTTCTCAAACATGTCATCTCAGATAGCTCTTGCTCTGAATGGCAACCCCAATGAAAGCCCTAAGTACATTGATGAAGTTGTCACCAATGTTTTGAATTTCGTACCGTATCGGCCGGTACGGCCGAAATATTTTGTTTCTGTGGTGTAGCCGGTATAGAGAAGGATATAGTTTCGTACTGGTCAGAATTTTGGCCGTTTCGGACTGTGCCGGCTGATATTTCAGCCTTCACATTTTTCATCTTTTTTTTTTTTTTTTTTTTCATTTCTTCAAATTGCAAACTCATTTTTTGACCCTCCAATTCAGACAAGACTATTTATAATTTATATATATATTTATATATAATTTTTTTTTGATAAGTAAACCAAAGAAATCAAGAATATATTTATATATAATTTATTCATATATAGACTATTCTTTTAGAATATGATTTTTATATATATAAGTTATTCATATATAGACTATTCCGAAACGGAAATATCTCGTTTCAATGCCTCAACCGAAACGGTCACTGGTACGGTATTTAAAACATTGGTTGTCACCCAGCATCCTGAAATTCTAGCCAACCTATCAATATTCACAACACCTAGGCACTAGTTTGATACAGGCAGATTAATCCAACCATTGACTTCAGATCAACTTTATGGCTACCAGCTAAAACTATTTTAATAATTAAGAAAAATTATTACAAGCAACAGACTTCGAATTTCATTTTCTCAACATGAACAAACAAGGCCCACAAACTTCTAGGAACTAGGAATGCACTTGCTAAGACCAATGTGATCAGCTAATCTTGGAGCCAAGATCTCTAAAAAACGGTTAAAAGGAAAGGAAGGGAGGAGAGTTAAAAAATAGCAACTAATACAAGCTCCAACACTTTCCTGGTATAAGTAGTTGAGCAAAACATGGTTATACATATCCGCAAATCAAGTTAGTATATAAGTGTCATAGAAGGGTATCATACAAACATTAATGATGCTCTTGGAAATATGGAGAATAAAAACTTCTCCAACCATTTAAATATATGTTTCAAATCCTCATCATTTTGTGATTTATTTGTCATCCAATGACAGAGAGAATTGAAAGAAAGCCTTAAGGTCTTCTCTGGACCTTG
Organism: Cyclocarya paliurus; assembly: GCA_029856935.1. Taxonomy (NCBI): domain Eukaryota; kingdom Viridiplantae; phylum Streptophyta; class Magnoliopsida; order Fagales; family Juglandaceae; genus Cyclocarya; species Cyclocarya paliurus. The sequence continues at coordinate 13,811,328 of CM056945.1, read as the reverse complement.
TGTTATTTTCCATATGGTCTCACTATTATGATAATGAAATCTCCTTTCCCAGCACGCTAATAGGGAAACCACAACAGAATAAAAGATGATCCATGGTTTTTTCCCGTTTCTCTTTCATACAGCACCACTCTATCACCATAACATGTTTCTTCCTTAAATAATCCAAAGTAAGGATAGGGCAACTGTACAAACAAAGAAAGCCGCCCTGAAGGGAGCTTTTGCTCCTCTAAATTGCCTTAGAAAAAGTGTGCATATAGATAGATACGTGCTTCAATGCGTATTGTCTTCACCACTTCATCTCAAATCTTTCAAAACTCAAGTCCACATAAATCCACTAAAACCCATCCCAAGCTATCAATGTCCATCACGAATCCCCGAACAACAAATTACTAAATTATGAAATATCCCAATTCTACTAGCGCAATCGATCCGACCCAAGATCGATCCCCGCCAAATCCTACAATTAAAACCCAGCGAACAATCTGCCAATAACAAAAGCAAAACCCATGTGCAAAGAGCACGGACAATTAGATTTGAGAGCCATTAGATAGAGAGAAGACAGAGACCTGGTGGATGGGTGGGTACATAGAATTGGTGCAGACAGGACATTCCAACAACTCGTGGACGCTGGTGGCCGGTGCAATCGCCGTGGGACCCACAATGTTAGCGTTATTGATGTTGATGCCATTGCGAGGCTTGGAGGGTGAAAACTCGGAGTGGTGGTGAGGATGTGGATGAAGCCCACGGTGCTGTTGCTGTTGTTGTTGGTTGTGGTGGATCTCATCCTCGTCAAAATCCGAGGAAGAAACGCACTCAATGCTGTCCAAGTCCATCTTGACCCAGCAAACCCACAAACCCAAACATACCCACTAATCAGATAAATCAAAGTCTCATCCCCCAACAAAAGAGGGGGGAGAGAGAGATATCCAATAGGTTTTTGAGTATTTCCTATTCTCCTCTCGATTTCTTTCTCTTTCTTTTATTTTCCTTTGTTTTGTTGAGAAAATTCAAAGGAAGAAGGAAAAGAGGAAGAGAGTGGGATGATTGGGAGGGAGAGGGATTGGAAGACAGGTTGGATAGATGAATTGATGAATGGGAGGGAACCAAACGATCTCTCTCCCTCCCTCCCAAAGTAGAAGTTCCTTTCTTTTCTTTTGGGTTTTTTTTTTCCCCAGAGAGAGAGAGATTAGGAATATCAATCTATTTTTGTTTTGTTATCCTTTCCCTCTTATGGCTTTCATTAAATAAGGAATTAATTAGGTCAGTAACAGAAAACATCTCCAATAATAAATATGTAAATATGTAGTTACGTATTCTCTCTCTTCAAAAAGACAACAGCAATAAAATAGATTTTTGGACAGTGCTACATCTCCGAGAGAAGTCACCGAGAAAGGATATTTTTTCCTTTTTTTTTTTCATGCATTTTTCTAGTCTTTTTAAATATATATTTTTTAAAAAATTTACAATATCATTAAAAAATAATTATTTAATCATTAAGTAAAAAAAGAAAGTGTCGAGACCTATTGTCGGATGCTTTATCAGAACACAACATTTTCCTAAATTTTTTAAATATTATATGTATATAAAATTTTTTATTTATAAGCTGGTGGGATATCAAACATACTAAAGACTTTCGTATCATAATTTGAAAATTTAAATCTTATAAAATAAATCTTATCATTTAAGTAATGGATGACGTATCTTACATTCCGACTTGAAAATAGAATACCTCTATAAATATTTATATATATATTTCATGACTTGATTTGAGCCCGATTCTATAAATTCTTTTTTTACCAAAAAAGAGTAATGAGAAAGCTATTGGTAATACAGATGGTACTAATGATTGAGTGGATAATATTTGATTAACACCACCATAGGCATCAACGATGCCATATGATTCTGTTCACTTTATTGCTTTTATTCATAAAAATATTGTACATTGTCACATTATATATACACACAAATGTACATATATAATGGTTTTGCATGTAACATGTAAGTACCTTTGCAAATGGCAAAAATGATGATGATTTTTTTTTGTTGTTGGTCCGATTAACATATTTTAAGTTAGTAACACGTTGCCTGCCATGAAGACAATCTCAATCTTCTGTGACAATGGGAATCAAAAGTAATAAAATAGCGGCATGGCCCTCATGATTCTATTTCTCACTAGGAGAATTCACATCACATGCTGCACTGTTCTTCATGTCCGTATGTCATGTCCGGACCGAATTCATCATAGAAATTGACAGCCTTATATGAGATTACATATACATACTAGTCAGTCATTAAATATCACTGAGAAAATGTTTAGAGTGCTGCGGAGAAAGTATAGTTTACATGCAAAATCTAGTATAACACATATTTCCTGTGTACAGTAGGGGGCAAACTCATGAAGGTCTCTGACCTTTTAGACAAAAACAAGTAGTCATTTATGAGTTAGATTAGGAAAACATCATTGATGACCACTGACGAACGATTCTAAAACAGAATGTCTCAGAGATATGCAACTTCCTTTCTTTAATGTTACAATGCCTGCTCCTGAGCTTTCTTGTCTCCATTTGAGGAACTGCAAGGTCACCCAGAACCATTATAAGGCAATAAAAGAGTATAGTATATGTACATCACAACAATCGACAAACATCATTCAAAAGCTACCTTGCTCACTTAAGGATGCACTTTTTGAAACTCTTTTGTTTCTCTTACTAAAGTCTCTCTCAGGAGATGAGATGATCTGTGAATGGTAATAAAATGATTTGTGATTTGTGAATAGCAGTAAAATTATTTGAGTTAATATGTTTTATGACATTTTGAAAAATAAGAGAGACAAAGTTGAATAAAAATATTTTAACCCCAAGGGGGTTGGCCCAAGTAGTGAAGGCTTTGGTCTTGGGGTACCACTCCCTTCAAGGTCCAAGGTTCAACACCTCATGGATGCTAACAATCCTTTGGGGCCACACCCCTGGTGAAAAGCCAGTGATTTAACTAGTTCCGTGTAGGGAAACTTCCGAGAGTGCTGTGCACGGGACCGGGGTTTACTCTGCAAGGGTGGGTCCGAAGGATCATGTCTTGGAGAGGTTCTCTGACATAAAAAAATAAAAAAGAATATAATTTTTTAATATGATTTTTATTTTGGTATTTGAAAAAATTGAATTGTGTTTTTTGTGTTTTCTTTAAAAGTTCGAAAAAGTTGTAATGATTAGGTAATGATTAGATACAAAAGTTGAAGATTTGAAATTGAAAAGTGTGTTTGTGATATTTGGATATTGAGATGAGTGAAGAGGATTTTGCTATCCAAACCAGGCATTAGAACATTCAGGTGAAGCCTTGTCCTTAAGTTAGAAGCGTGTTCATAAAAGAACTGTTGCAAAAATTCCTTGCTGTCTTGGTTTTCAACTCTTACTAAGAATAACAAATAATAATAATAATAATAATAAAACTCTTATTAAGAGTAACAGATTACTAAGTTTTCTTCTTGAGTTTAAGAATCCAAAATTTCTTGTTTATTTTTTCAAAAGAGGTAGTCAATGACCTTTCTATGGTAATATTGAAACATCAAAGCAACCTGTGCACGTGTGCATGTTATTGTGCGACTTAGGTTTGGCAAGTAGGATGAGACACAAAACTCATTTCATCTCATCTCATCATTAAAAATTTCCACACAAAATATAATAAACAATTCAACTTTTTCAAATCCCAAAACTATAATAATATTTAAAAATAATATTTTAAACTTTCATCTAAAACAAAAAATTCTCATCTCACTATCCAAACCTATCCAGAAAACCTTGCGCATCCACAATCTAGAGTTAATATATCCAGAGCAAAGTCTTTTAGATCCATTTTCCAATACAGGTAGAGGAGAGTAGTCACTTGTATTCAGTTGAATCACGGGCTAGACGCAGTTTCAACAGAAGAAATATACTCTGCCAGTTGATTAGGATTCATTTTTATCAGCCTGTATGAACCATAATAGCTCGACTTTGGATTACCCTGATCCTGTTGTTAACATGACATACTTATTCCACAGTTGTTCTGGATGAATGCGAGGACATGATCAGCCCAAGGAGAAAGTATATGATGTAACGTCATCTAGTGACATCTTACTGTAAGCACATCTTTTTTTATATGTAAAGAAGAAAGTAATTGTTCCTGTAAGCACATCTAGTAGAGGTTTCCTTAGTAGTACTCAATTGAGATCAGGTCTTGTAGATAATAGTCGATACTACCTTTCTTTTCCCATAGGGTTGTTCTCTTACATTGGGTGAATGCCAAGGATAAGAACAATATATCAACTTTTCTATAGAGCCAAACAAATTAAGTTTCTACTTCACGATATTTCTTCTACAATTTCTTGGAGGGATGAAACACGAAGAGTCAGGGATGAATTGCATACTATGCTAGCTTTAGTAAATAAGAACCCTTGAAGTGGGCTCATATCAGTCAAATTTTTGACTAGTATATGCCATTCGTAATGCATCAATGGCCAAATCCATATAGTCCAATAAATACTGTATTTTATAACAGTTAACATGACCATCGTAGTCAACTAGCAATCTGATGTCATGTCTTGCAATGCTTAATAAAAAACCAATTTTATTAACAACCAATAGTACATGGCCCTCTAAAGGTAACATGCAAGGCAGAAGGTAATGAGGTTAAGAATACTTACACAATTTTTGACACCAGACATTTGGCTTCACTTACGGCAACACAAACAGTGTATAGTGCCATCTTCTTCACCTATGAACAAAGAAAATTACTGGAGTGTCATTAAAAGTCTAGACACCAGATGCAGTACTTTTGAGATCCCCCCTATGCTCTGGTCGTTTCCCTATCCTCTTAGACTGTGGAGGCATCCAAGGAGGCAGAAGATATTTTAAATTTTGAAAATATGTGGCTTAAATCTGATGGTTTTGTAGACAGAGTCAGGCAATGGTGGTCCTCTTATGATTTCCAAGGCTCTCCAAACTTCATAATGGCAAGAAAATTAGAAGTGCTGAAACGCGATTTGAAGCAATGGAATGAACAATTGTTTGGCAATGTGATTCTACAGTGACATTCCCTTCTAGAGGAGTTACAGGGTTTGGAGGGTGAGGAGAGGTGAGAACTCTCTCTGAATCCGAAAACACTCGCAAAAGTTAGTTAGTCACAGAACTTGAACATGTAATATTAATAGAAGAGATCTCTTGGAGACAAAAATCAAGAGCACTATGGCTCAAGGAGGGGGACAAGTGCACGAAGTTCTTTCACAAGGTGGCTAATTTGCATCGAAGGAACAATGCTATTGATACATTGATAGTAGATGGGGTATTTTCTTCATATTAGTCAATTATCAAGAACCACATTGTAAAGTATTATGAACATCTCCTAACCGAAAAACAACCATGGAGACCAACGGCAGATAGTTTTGACTTTTTCAGCACTAGATCAACAGTGTGCAGGGTGGCTTGAGAGGCCCTTTGAAGAAGAAGTACGCAACGTTGTTCGAGGTATGGCTAGGGACAAAGCTCCAAGCCCTGATGGTTTTACCATGGGTTTTTTCCAAACTTGTTGGGAAGTGATAAAGGGAGACCTTATGCAGGTATTTCAAGAATTCCACAATAATGCCAGCTTTGAAAAAAGTCTCAATGCTACCTTTCTAGCACTCATTCCCAAAAAGGTGGGATCAGTGGATGTTTGAGATTATCATCCCATTAGCCTTGTGAATGGGGTTTACAAGATTCTCTACAAAGTGCTAGCGACCGATTGAATACGGTGATGGAGAAGTTAATCTTGAAGCTGAAAAACGCATTTGTTATGGTAGACAAATACTAGATTCGGTCTTAATTGCAAATGAAGTGCTAGATGGAAGACTCAAATCTCGAGAACTTGGGTTACTTTGCAAACTAGATATGGAAAAAGCCTATGATCATGTAAATTGGAAATTCTTGCTTTATTTACTTGCAAGATGCAGTTTTGGAGAGAAATGGCTGAATTGGGTAGAGTTTTGCATTGCAACAATCCGTTTTTCTATCTTGATGAATGGTTCACAAGTGGGTTTCTTTGACTCCTCCCGTGGTCTGAGACGGGGATCCACTCTCTCACTTACTCTTTTTATTTGTCATGGAAGCTCTTAGTAAGTTGATTGTAGGCCTTGTGGAAGGTCGCTTTCTCTACGGTTTTCCGGTGGAGAATGGTAATTACGACTCATTTGATATTTCTCACTTGTTTGCTGATGTTACTCTCATATTCTGTGGAGCACATTTCAGGTATATCCAATCTTTGAGGGCCCTACTTCTATGTTTAGAAGCTGTTTCAGGTTTGAGAGTTAGGCCCTGTTTGGTTGCAAGACTCAACTGAGATCAACTCAGTTCAGTCTAATTTTAAGCTGAATCTAACATCCAAACACCCAACTCTCAAATTACTAAACTTATCTCAACTCAAAACTTCCTTATAAGTGGGACCCACAACTTTTTTCAACTCAACACATGTTTATAAGTGAGATCCACAACCTTTTTCAATTTATCATAAATAGTATTAAACTCATCTTAACATCTAAAATCATTTTAGATAGGGCCCACATAACTCACTCCACCTACTCAACTCACTACTATTCATAAAGAATTCAGCTCAGCTCAGCTTAACATCCAAACGTAGCCTTAATCTCTCAAAGTCTGAACTAGTACTGGTGGGGACTATTCCTAAAGCGGCGGCTCTAGCCTATCTCTTGGGATGTTAGGTATCTTCACTACCGCTGAAGTATCTTGGCTTACCCTTGGGTGCTTTCCTTTAAATCAGCGCATGTTGGCATCTTTGAAGAGGTTGTATTTATCTAAAAGTGGTAGGCTCACTTTGCTTAAAAGTACTCTCTCTAATCTCCCCACCTATTTTTAGTCCTTGTTCCCACTCCTAGCAAAGATTGCCAACTGTATTGAGAAGCCATAACGTGATTTCTTGTGGAGTGGTTTGGGGGACGAGTTCAAGTTCCATCTGGTCAATTGGTCCATGGTTTGTACTCCATTCTCTAGGGGTGGATTGGGGATTCATAACTTGATGAAGTTCAACCAAGCCCTATTGGGTAAATTGGTTGTGACGGTACCAACACAAAAGGGGGGCCTTGTGGAAATTTGTTATAGATGCATAGGTTGGGGAGGCATTGGGTGGTTGGTGCTCAAATGAGGTACGTGACTCACATGGGGTGGGTCTGTGGAAATACATTAGGAACGGTTGAGAGATCTTTTAGAAACATACACATATTGTAGTGGGTGATGGCTCTCATATCAAATTTAGGTATGACAGATGGTGTGGTGAATGAAGTCTCCAAGACACTTTCCCCGTCTTATTTGAGCTCACACGAGTAAATGATGCAGCAATAGTGGATCCCTTGGCTTTTTCCAGTGGGCTCCCTCAATGGAATGTTGATTTCACTAGGGCAACCCAAGACTAGGAGTTGGAGGTCATCTCAAAGTTCTATGTGACACTGTATTCTGTACGTATGACAAAGGATACCATGGATAGGATGAGTTGGAGCCCTTCCAAGAAAGGTAAATTCACGGTCAAATCTTTTCACAAAGTTTTAACGAGCCCAGGTATGCCCACATTTCTATTAAAGAGTATTTGGTAGACGAAAGCTCATTCAAAAGCAGCTTTTTTTGTTTGGATAGCAACATTAAGCAAAATTCTCACTGCAAATAACCTATGGAAATGTCGGGTAATGGTGTTGGACTGGTGTTGCATGTGTAAGAAAGATGGAGAATCAGTCAACCATCTGTTCCTACATTGTGAGGTGGCCAGGACCATGTGGGATGATTTTTTTTATGGGACTTGGATTATCATGGGTCATGGCCCTTAGACTGGTGGATTTTTTAGCAAGCTGGAGAGGTCTCCGAGGTAACTCACAAGTTATAGCAATTCGGAAAATGGTCCCTATATGTATGTGTTATTGTATTTGGAGGGAGAGAAATGATAGAAGCTTCGAAAATCACGAGAGAACAATGGAGGAGTTGAAAGTTTTTTTTCTTTAAAACATTGTTTTCATGGGAGGGGGCCATTGTTTGTAATGGACTAGATATCCGTGACTTTCTATTATCAGTTGTAAACTCTAGTTAGGTAATTCTCATGTATACTCCTTGTGTACTTGGGCTTTGCCTATTCTAATATAATTTCTTGATTACCAATCAATATATATATATATATATATATATATGTTGGTGGCACTTCGATGCATCACATAGGCAAGACATTAACCGCTACGTACAAAATGTATTGATAGAATCAAATTATGAACAATGCAAAACCAACTGATGAGTTGGCACAAAAATAATTGAAATAACATTTACCTCTAATTTATCTTCCTTAGATCTATGGCTTTTTGGTAGCAGACGAAACTCCTCTGTCAACTGAATGCATTCTTGGACGTTTTCAGGGGAAACAAAGTCAAGGGCTACTTTGATGCATGACTGGCAACAGAACACGAGAAATGGGCCAACTTAATATAGAAATAAGGGAACAAAAATAAATAAAAAGCTTTAAATACTGTCTGAAAAAGCTTATAAGACTCCATGATTTCCACATCATTCGTACAATTTGAAATCATATTCCACATAATTAATCAATCAAGACGGACATCAATTCATCCATCATGTATTCTTCTGAACTAACAAACAAGATGATTTTTAATAAAACAGGAGGGAACATTCATATTGAAACAATTTTCTGTCTTTCAGAGTTTTTTTTCAGTTTAGGTAGCTCAAGAGTTTTCCATGCATGGGGCCATCATCCACCACAAGTCAAAGCATGACCTATATATGCTTTTGCTTTTGAAGCCAATATTACAATGTAGTAGGACTAAAACGTTTTCTAAATTGATCATTACTTTATGAATTATGTTCTTCATTTTTTAGTTTACAGGCTCATATACAATTTCTTAGAATTCCAATACATGATTTTATTTTAGGATTATTTTCTTTATTATGTTCGTCAAGATTATTCAAGAATTTCTAACAGTATTTTTTATTCATAAAATTTTATTGAATCTAATTAATAGGTGTAGCCCAAGTACAAAAGGTATACAAGAGATAACACATTGTTAAGAGTCGGGTGCTAGAAATAGATACAAGAAATTCACAGAAGCTAGCACCATTGAAATCAATAGCAGTAGCCCATAGAAATAAGGGCCAGAATACCTAATATTTAACTCTCCTAGAAGGTTGTTTCTAGAAGGCTTAGGTGAGTTGTCCAGTTGTCCTGGTCAAGTGTCCCAAACAGCTGCCATTATCTGTGTTTCTAGAAGGGTTACACGAAGGCTTGTGTAACCTTTCTCTTCTACAAGTATGAAATAGAGGGCAGCATATATTCAAGCTCTCTTATTAAAGTCTCTCATTGGCATTGTCAAGTCGTCTTATCATGCCATAGCATGTATTCCTCTTCTCCAGTCAGTGCTGGCCCATTTTTGTACACCACTTGGTTTCCGAGGGTTCTGTATTGGTTGCATTTTCTTATTTGAGTATGTCATTGATTTATGAGTTTCTAGGTGTTCATATTCTGTGGGTGTCGGCGAGGTGATCATTGGTGGTTTCTGGTGGCAAAGAATATCATCAAAGTTGACGGGGGAAGAACTCTGCTTAGTTACTGGTTATGTTACTCCTTATCTTGGAACAGATTGTCGGTATTTTTGTTTAAGATTTCTCTTCAGTATTGGGACACAATAGGCTGAGATCCAGTTGTTGTTGGGACGAAGTCCAGTTTCTAATTGGGCTGAGAGGAGTTCGTTGTTAGGACATGATCTACTTTGCTGTTGGGTCGAGACCTACTTACTTTGTCCAGCTCAGATAGGGACCCAGTCAAATTGACCATCTGGCTCGACTTAAACTCAGGTCAGCTCAGGTCATGTGTTACAAGATCCACTCACCTGGCCCATACAAGACCCAAACTACATTCGATTCCTTTGTCTAACCCAATTCTCTGCTGATGATACATTTTGGGGCGTCTTAGTCAGTATTGACTGGTTCTAACTGATTCATTCAGTCTTTTGACAGATAAATAGCCTATGATTGATATAAAGGGAGTTTTAACAGGTTCAGAGGTTTTATTTCCCTCCCCCACCCCGCGGTTGGCTGGACAATGTAGTCAAGACAGCAGTGAAATTTGAAATACGGTACTAATAAATTGGAGATCATACATTGGCCTAGTTCAGGGGGTTATAGAGGTGGTGGGTAAATTTAGAAAATCGCTATACAGTCTCAAGCAGTCACCAAGAACATGGTTAGGAAAGTTCTATGAGGTCGTACTGTATTTTGGTCTCCACCACTGTTAGACAGATCAGTCAGCTTTATTACCTACACATTGATGTTGGGTAGATAATACCTGTTTTAGTGGATGACATTGTGATCACTGGAAGTAATTCAAAAGGTATCACCAAGTTGAAATAATTTTTACAACATTGTTTCATATCAAAGATCTGGGCAAACTTCTGTACTTCTTAGGGATTGAAGTTACGAGATCTCATATAGGTATTTATTTATCCCAAAGGAAGAATTTACCTGACATTTTCAAGGAGACAGGGTTGGTTGGTGCTTGACCCGTTGACACTCCCATGGTCCCAAACCAAAAGGCTAGTGTGAGGTAAAAGGAGAATTATTTCCAAACCTTAGCAGATTTCGGTGACTGGTAGGGAAACTCAACTACTCAAATGTGCAGTTCGTGTGGTAAGCCAATTCAAGAAATGACACATGATGGTGTTTGACTAGTTGATAAGTCTCATAAATTCCAAAACACAGCCATTATAGCAACATGTTTGTTTAATAAACAGTGTTCCTGCCCTTATCTCCATTTGTCTCAAATCCTAGTCCACTCAATCTTTGAGCCCTCTGACCCTTTCTTTTAAAATTCCAAATTCTCCTAACCTTCAACCCATTGCACGTAAACAAATTGAAAAATTCTATTTGCAAGCTGGTATGGAGGGCATGAATTAACTTGGCCTGATATAATTTGTAAGATAAGCTTAAAAATCAAATCTCTTGCAAATCAAAGCTTACCATGTAAGCAGTGTAGAAGGTGTGTCTTCCATATCAGCTTGCAAATAGAAGAAATCAAACAAATTTCCTAAATCAGTCCTACATCAAACTATGATGTGGCATTGATTAAATTAAATATGCTTCTCTTACTTGTTACTGAATAGGTGAAAGTTTTGCTCATTCTTCTAGTAAAATGTAGGTCCCTTTCAGCCCCACTAAACCCCAAGACCCCACCATACCGAGCTACATGACATTGGTGGGGGGGGGGGGGGGGGGGGGGGGGGAGGAGGTGGGAAATCAAATCGGAAGAAAGGAAGAGCAGATTTCCTGGCACTGCTAAAAGCCAAGCTTATAATAAAAAATTAAATTCATTCAAAGAGACCTGCACCTGTCTATTTCTCACTTGATGTGGACATCCAGCAGGAATGAACACAGCCTCACCAAGGTGTTGCTCAAATGTCCATGGTTCAACACCTGAATATAATTCATTATTGCACAATAATAAGCACCTTATTGATATTGTAATTTAAATTAGTTGACAAGAAAGTTTCTTACCAAACTCCTCCTTCAGCTGCTTTTTATGCGTCTCACTTAGATAAAGAGTTTGGTCATGAATAGGATGAATAACCTGAAGCAAGTGCCAGCGAAGCTCATCAACTTAAGTTAAACTAGTCAAAATAATATAGTCAATGCTGTTAGGTGATAATGCTCACAGAATCCACAGGAAGATTATTGATGTGGCAAAATTCTTTGTGATGCTTCTGTAAGTACTCAATTAATCTCGGTACATCCTGCCTACGAAAAATATCCCACACAGCACCTCCATATAGAGTCTTCGACATATCATTGTTTTGAAGGTAATCTCCAGTCAAATTTGCTTCCAGTTTGGTTGACTCCAAGTTGCCATTAACATTGCCTGAAACTGTTGCACCTGAAGAATCTTTTCCATGGACAGACTTTAATTCTGCTGTTATTTTGGAAGGATGAAAGTTTTTTAGATTACATGAATCCTTTTCAACCATTGCATCTTTAGCATCAGATTCATAAGGAGGCCAAAATTCTTTAGTAGTAGGAAGAGTGAGGCCTGAACCCTGTTCTTTAGAAGAAGGGATATTCAGAACTTCCCTACTTTCTGCAAAAGAGTTGTGATCTACTTTTCTCTGAACTGGATCCGACTTCAGGCCATCTGTGTGATTTCCCAAAAATGTCACTTCCTCTACATCATTTCCGTCAGCCATCCTACCAGTCACTGTCAAACTAGAAGGCAGGTAATATTCCAGATTGTCAGTTTCAATCATTTCATTACGGGAATATAGTCGATCAGAAGGACCATTGCTACTACACTCCACTTCAGCTAATGATAAGATATTCCTCTTAGTGATGAGTTTGCATCTCGCACAACATACTTCAAGAGTAGCAGGAAGGTTTGTACCAGTTTTTATCTCATTAAGTGAAATGTTCTCTATATCCCTGCATTGGCAAATGCAAAATCCTTTAAATATAGGTAGTTCAGTCACATCTGGTTGTAAGTCCTCACTCATGCAATTAGGCACAATGGAGGAATTCAATTCAATCAAGCTTGTGCATGTGTCAGGCTGATTTTCAACAGAGCAAAACTCGTCAACTTTTACCTTCACACCAGAAGCTCTTTCATTTTCCTTATTGTCTTTTGTGCTTTCTATGAGTTCCATGCTTTCAGGTAAAAAGGTATCTTTAGCAAGGACATTGCATGTTGATGAGCATCTTATCAATTCAACCTCTTTCTTAACCACATTACTTATCCTCTCCCCATTACTTCTCAAGGATTTATTTTGTTTTCCATCCAGTGTTCCTTCCTCTATAATCAGCCTTTCCACTGACAAAGAGCCACCCTCAATAACGTCGGTTTTATCAGAATTTTTATGAGCCAAGCTTTTACCTTTGCAAGATCTTTTTGGTTGCTTTCTTCTAGATTTTCCTGGAAACTTATGGGTCCCACCACAAAGCTTACGCAAATATTCAGCTTCATGTTTTTTCTTTAACTTCTTTATGATTTTTTGTTGTCCTGGAGGAATCCTTACTTCGGTTGTGTGTGTCAGAACATTAACCTAAGCAGGAGTAATAAATTAGGAGTTGAAGTAGCAGCAAATGGCTTTAAAAAGTGATCAATGGGAACCATAAAAGAAAATACAACTACAAAAAGTCTCTGTAAGCATGTCAGGAATTCATAAAATCAAAAAGGTTTTTAATAGAACCCATGATACAAGAAGCATTATGGAAAAATTGCATCAGACATTCTAGGAAAAATATGATTCCAATCTCTTGCAGGTTAAGAAACTAGACAAGATAAAGTTTCTTCTTTATGAGTAAAGAAAATATAATGTAAATAAGCAGGCAATAGCATTCACATTATTTACAAATAGGTAGCATGTGGCAGCACATCAATGCAATGCAATCCCAGAGAGAATTGACAAAAAAATAATTTGCACATCAAATGAGGTCAGGCAAAAGTAAGTTAAACACCAGGTACCAAAATGCAGACCATATAATTCATTCCAATACCTGAACCGGAAAGAGGAGAGGGAGAGAGAAGAAAATGCATACAAGGACCTTGAGTATCATATGAATCAGAAACCAATCTCCTACTTCCCTGTAAGACCTACTCCATAACATCAACCTTTTATCAAGATCAAAAAACAATGTGATGCTATCCCTAGACCTAAACAGCAGAACTAGCTTCTCAAAATGAACTTTTCCTCAACACACTTGTTCTTGACTGGCTGAACAGAGCAAAACACAGAAACAAGTAACAAAGCTAAAAAGAAAAAACCTACCAGTACCTTCGTTTTCTTTTTTTCTTTTTTTAGTGCCAGTACCCTAAAGATGAGCAGTAAGCATAAGAAAAATATAACCGAGTGTGAAAATCAATATGTTCATATTTGTGCTTCAGGAAAAACAATTTGATTGATGAAACACACTGAACTTAAGTAAATCCAACTCAATTAAATAACTATAGTGAAGGTGAAGCAGGCAGAGAGCAGCATTATAACAAGGTGTCGTAGATGCCAGAAAAAGAGAGAGAAACAATCTATGAAGAAACATACGCATAAAGTATATAAAGTTATTCATACCGCATCAGAAATGTCACAGTGTAGCTTTGTTACTGAATCACCTCTACCAAGTTCTTCCAAAGATCCATAAGCAATGTATGTTTTGGGTCCCAGGTCTGGCTTCAAAACAGCAGGAAGCTTTGTAGCTAGATTCAGAAGCCCAGATCTAGGATTGGTATAGTCACTGAAGGGAAGCATAGCAACAAATTCGGCACCATGCCTTGGCAGACACTCCTCAAAAGCATTTGATGGAGGCCAATCCTTCAGCTTCAACATTGCTGGCCACCCATTCCTATAATTACGACCCTGTAGGTAGCCCTTGAAGAACTGGAAGATATTAATGTCAACCTGCCATCCCAATCGAGAGCACAGAGTTCACAGATTGAAATTGCAAGGAAATTTTTCTGGAAGAAAAGCATGTAAGCCAACTGCATGCCAGGCTAGCAGGCAATGCATTGGCAGATAAATTCATGGGCAATGTGCACAATAAACTGTCTTACATATATTACAAGCTGAATGCTCCTAATCCTCGTCTAATCAACAAGAAATAACTACATGGTCTGTCCATTTCCTTTCCAAAATTCAGGAAGGGCAAAAATTTCATGCAATCGACAATTTGTATATACTTGTAAGCTTTAATTAAGGCACATCAAGACAAAATAGGAAAAATCTAAAATACCCAAAGTTCAACAGATCAAAGGATAGTAAGATATACCACAAAATGGCAATGCTCAGAAAACATTACAGAGGACAAAACCTGTCTATTTTACTCACAACTTCTGAGGATTGTTTAGAACTTAAATGCCATGAAGATTTCTTCAGAGAGCTAAGGATGGGTAATGGAGTTTTTAGCATTCAACATCATGTTAATGCAAGGGACAGTTTTCTGCAGCTCTCAGAATTCCGAAATGGAAGGAGGAAAGGTTTGTTGGTGATTCCAGATGGCGCAAATGGCATTAGATGGAAAGGCTTTCTGCAGTCCATTCTAAGTGTTACTAAATCCAAAGCCACTACTAGAAGTGGGGAGTTTGTTGATGGAAAAACAGTAGGAAGGCCTTCCTCAATCAAAGGTGCTTCGTACACAGCGGTGTTGAGGTCACTGGTAGGTAGTCAAGCCGAGATCAGCTCAACAGTAGAAAGAAAGGGCAATGCACTTGTAGAAGACAAAAGACATCAGGTGACATTGGGAGAGTTGGAGGGAGTCTTGTGCGATGTCAAATCTCAATTGAAGGGAGTTATGGATTATGTAAGAGATCTAATGATTAAAGTGGATAAGGGGTTGGACCTAGTCGTGGGTACAAGTGTGCTAGCAAGTGTGTCGGATAGTGTGCAGGCAAAGGGTGTGTCAACGATAGGCTCGTTGGACCCTGGCATCTTTGTTTATGCCAGTGTCACTATGCCTTCTAAGGGAGCTGTAGGGTCTCAGGTACCAGTTGCAGATGAAGTTGGTCCTTTTGTCCAGGGTTCATTTGTAGTTGAAGATGGGGGTCCCTCCAAGGTCTCAAGTATTTTGGAAGAAACAATCGAGCCTCTTTTAAAAGATGCAAACAGGACAATAGAAGGTAGTGCTTCCCCTCTTGAGGAAGCAGTAGGGTCAGACAGAGTGGCACGGCAAGGATCGTCGAGGGGTAGAGCAAATACACACAATGTTGATGGAGGGAAGGAATCTGTAATGGTAACAGATGGAGGGGACAATAACCATTTAGATGTCGAGCAACCATTTGGCGGGAAGGATATTATCGATTTGTCATTGGTGCCTCGTGTGGGGGAAGGTTTTGAATTGTCGTTGGTGCCTAGTGTGGGGGAAGGTTTAGAGTCAGGAGTGCAGTCGGTACTGTGGCTAGGGATAATGTCGTTCTCCTGGTTTCTCTTCTTCCGATTAACGATATAGCGGGTTCAACATCGGATTGGATTCTAAATAAAGATAACGGGTTTCTACAAACCCTGGGACTTTCATATGGAGAACAGGGAGAATATCAAGATCAATTTAAAATACTACTCACTGCAATCGAGGTGAGCCATGCGCTTGAAACCAAATCTAAGTTTAAGAAAAGCAGGGAGTTAAAGAATCTTTCATGGACAATCAACTATGATGCTAAGGGAGGTAGCTCAAGTCGAGGGAAGGCTAAAGGGAGGGCTTTGTGAAGTTCGGGTTGAGGATTAGTTTTACGGAATCTAGGGGATGGGGTCGGGAAGGTGTAATGATAGTTTTCCAATTCGAGTTTGTTGTATTTTGGGTAGGTTTTCATGGGCTTTTTGGTCATTATGGGCTTTCTTGTATGGGTTAGGTGTTTTTCTTGTATACGTCTAGTGTACTTAGTTACTCCTATTGATATATATATATATAATATTATTATTACTTATCAAAAAAAAAAAAGAAACAACATAAAAACAGAAATAGCTCTGAGTTTTCAAGGAAAGGTATACAATTCCCAAGTGATTCTTCAATCAATTTAGAAGTGAATTGCAACAATACTTTCAATAAATTTTAAATTAACCCCTCTAGATACAACTTAAACAATAAGCTTTTAACGCTGAGTGTTTCAATGTAGTTGAGTGACTAATTAAAGACACAGGTGCATACAACAATCATATGAAGATTTGATGCTATTTGAGACTTTTGACAACACTACTCACAACAGAATTAAGTTTAGAAACACATACCATTCAGTTGGTGCTTGGTCTAACCGTTAGAAGTACAAACCAACTATCATGGGAGGTTAAACCAAGAGGGTCCAAATTGCACTCAACCCCCTTTAAATAACCTAAAATTGTGGACCTAATAACTGGAGAATCTGTGTTTTGGGGGGGGGGGGGGGGGGGTGCTCCAAACACTGAGGCATTCTAAAAAAGCAGGGTGAAAACAAACATAATGGCAAATGATATTCTCATTAGCCTCTCAACTTGAGAGCATGCACATGCAATATAGTATGATAGTGTATCAGTCAAGCATCTTGTTTCCACTCATTCGGAACAAGATTCCTGTCCTCAACATTAGTTGTATGCTAGGTCAGGACTGTCAGGCTTGAAGCCTCAGCTCTGTGCAATTTCATATAGACAAAAGTGTCACTGAAAACACAGTCCTATTTTAGTAGAAGATATTGAACAAGTGCAATAGAACTTTAAATGGTGAAAAAACAAGTTCCTTTTACAATGTGGCAGTATTTGTGCAATAGGGTCTGTGGATTGTGAAGCAGAAGCTATCATCCACTAACAACTGCATTCAATGGAGAATATAAATGTGATTTGAGATGATCACATTACAAAAATGAAAAAATTCACACTAGCCACTCAAGAGATACACTAATTATTGTCATACAAGAGAGGGCCAGGGTAGGGGGGGGGGGGGGATCGAGTAATGAGAAGAAGAGTGAATTGAAATTTCAAAGCGAAAGAGTGAGTACATACCTCACACCAATCTACACAATCAATAGCTTTAAAGCTGGCTACCTCCTCTTTCAATTTCCTTTTTGCCCCAACAAAAGCCCTCCACATGACCATTGGTTCCCAACTAAGACCAGAAGTCTTTTCAAGTACATTTCTAACTATGACAGGTTCACCTTGTGACCAATGCATTTGAAAATGTTCAAATTCATTGTCCTCCAAGTGAACAGCATTTGGGCAATAGAGAAAGTTATCATTACTGCTCCCCCTATGTGCTGCTCGCCTTACTTCAGAATCTCTTACCCCATTGCCTGCCATGGGATGGCACAAACAACATCCTAGAGAAAAGTCATTATCTGGTGGCTGATAATTGAAAAGGAGGTCCTCTGCACTCTTGATCAAATTGTAGACCCAATTAGCTTCAAATATACGTCTCAGTGCGAGCATCTCGTTACCACAACCTCCTCGTGTCTTTGGGGGGCAAGGAATCCTACCACCAGCCTCTGCTTTCCAATCAGGAAAGTTACATGACGTGTATGCCATCCCCTCAGTCACAGGAAGGGCCATATCGCTTTCCGCACCACATCTCTTCCCATTTTCAGTCTGACCATTCAATTCTGTGTTCTGACCACATAGTCCTTCAAAAAACTGTCCGTGGGAAGATTCTGCTTCTTCATCTCCATCCTGAAATCCTTTTCTTAGTTCTCGGCAACATGTGAGACAGAGATCATATGAACAATCAGGATTGGAGCAGCTTCTGTGGAAGTTGACAATGGATGTATTGCAATTGTCACTGTTAAACAAGTTGAGCACAATTACAAGTTTAGGACGTCATGAACAGAAAATCACTAAAGCAGAAGTTCCAGTGCATTTTGAACGCATATTCAGAGCTAGTATTGATAGTCACACTGACCATTGTGACTCAGGAATACAGAAGGTGCGCACGTGCTTTCCCTCAATTTGACATTCGCCCCTATTTGTTTTTGAGAAATAACCCCCTGTGCTATGAAAAACTTGAAATTTGCCCCTACCATTAATATTCGCCCCTATTTGTTTTTGAGAAATAACACCCTGTGCTATGACAAACTTGAAATTTGCCCCTACCATTAATAACTCCGTCCACCTTACTTAACCAAAAACATGTGGCAATCTTACAAACTACCACTTGGAAAATTCTTTTTTTTTTTTTTTAATTTAAAAATACTATTAAATTAAAAAATAATTTTATGTAAAAAAACTAAATCAGAAAGAGAAAAATAAAGAGTTAAAATAATAGTAAAAAAAAGAACAGGCATGGACAACTCCCCTCTCTGCAGGGTGACCATCGGGGCTTGAATTTGACCATCCCATGGTGGCCCAAGTCTAGTGGCCTTTGTGGCATGGCCAGATTCAGCCACCATGGGATGGCCAATCTTGGGCCACACCATAGTCGCCAAACCAAATGGATTCAACAGCTACAAGTTGGCCAACCACCCCTTGGTGGCCGTCTTTTTGCTTTTTTACTTATTTTTCTATTTCTGTTTTGAGTTTAATTTTTAATTTTTTTTTAACTTTAGTATAAATAAAAAAAATTAAATTTTCCTGTGGCAGTTTGTAGGTTTTCACTCAAGTAAAGTGGACAGAATTAGTAACAAAGGGGAAAATTTCAAGGTTGTCATAGCACATGGAGATTATTTCTCAAAAAAAATTGCGAAGGGAGCAAATCTCAATGGGGCAAAGTACAAGGGGTTACTGACCAAATTTTCCTCAGTAATAAATTCACAACACGAAGAAAAGATTCTCAATAACTGATGGGCTTATTATCATTGGTAAGGCAACGGTGGGTTGGTTGGTGAAAACGGTTGCTGCATATGCCACTTCAGAAGGTAGTGAATTCTACGAGACTTCGCATGCTGGAAACCGAGCTTTTCTGACACAAGGATGTGTAAACTACTATGGGTGTTATTTGGTGATAGTGGAGTATGGGGATGGTGGTAGGAGAGGTTTCATCATCATCCCAGAGGTATGGATGGGAAGGGATGGAGCTGTTTCACTGACACTCTCAGGGAACTGGGTTCATCAAAATCCTCTGTTCCTATTGTAAAAAAGGGGATGGGTTAGCCATGGTGAAGATAGGGAACATTCTTGGGATGAGCTTAGAAGTTTCTTTTTCCATACTTTATTTCTTTGGGCTTCTGCCAGTGTGTTTAAGGGAGCGAGCTTTCATGACTTTTATGTATCACTTTCTAGCTCCTAACCGTAAGTAGGTGTTCTCTGATGTATACTTCCTGTTTACTAGAGCTATGCCTATTTGCTTGTTTCAATAAAACTTTATTTTACTTATAAAAAAAAAGCACCTGATGTGCCAATTTCAAGTTTGTCATAGTACGAGGGGTTATACCTCAAAAACGTTGCATAGGGAGCGGATCACAATTAGGATAAAGTACATGGGGATAATACCCAAATTTTTCATAATAATAAAATATGGACCACGAAGCAACAATTCTCAATAACTGATGTGGTTTGTTTGCTTTAAAAACTGCTTGATCAAAACAAAGCAGGGATTGGTGCTGTGCTTCGAGATGAAAGAGGGGAAATTATTTTTGCAGCTAGTAAGGTGGAGTTCCATATTGAAGAGCCTGATACTATTGAGTTGGTGGCAGTGTTAAGGGGTTTACAATTCTGTCTTCAGTCTGGTATTAGGAATCAGACTGCAAGCTGCTAGTGGATGATCTGCAACAAGAGTCCTCACAAGCTGTATCACGACTAGGAAACTTGGTCTTAGAAGTCCAAAAGTTGATGTCATCCTTTGATGTTTGCACATGTCAGTTTGGCAATCGGTTGGGAAATAGTGTTGCTCATGAGTTAGCTAGAATGGCTTGGAACATTGATGATTTGATTGTATGGGGGGATATTGTACCTGAGTCTATTGCCCAAATTATTTGGGTAGAGAAGATTTCTTGTAATCCTTGATGCAATATATGAAAGCCTTCTTATCAAAAAAAAAAACTGCTTGTATAATATGTTTTTCTGCAGACTTACACAAATTTGATGAAATAACACTAATCTTAGTACATTAAAAAGGATAAATAAAAGTAAGGGGCTGAAACTACGGACAGGGCATGCAAACAAGGGGTGAACTCATGCCCAGACAGCACGGGAATGATGAAAGTAATTATACGAATAACAAAATCCCAAATAACATGAACAAGTAAAATTATAAGTAGTCAGCTTCTCTCTTGATACCAAAATTTACGTATCATTAATTTTATCTAAGGTACGCAAAAAGTGATTCCCTTTAGTACCAAGTTTGATTCTAAAATGTTTCCAATCAAACTTCTGAAACAGTGGGACTCGGCCCATGTCCAACCCCATTATCATTTTCACAGAGATTTCGAATTCTTTCTAAACATAAAATAACCAAAGTCAAAATAATATGCAAATAAATATACCAGAAGTTCAATTCATAAATAACAGATTTTTCAGTTTCAACCATCAGAGAGAGCACAAGATGGTACCAATAGACTCTATCATCATCGTCAAGGACAGCTCTTGAAATGTCCTCTTCCTTAATTTTGATACCTACAGACAAGAAAGTGAACCACATTATCTGGGAATTCTGAATCATCTCCCAAGTAAAGAAACTAAACTACCAAACTTATAGATTGATTATTGTATCAAAATGCAATACCACATATGCCAGCCTCGGCATCTAATTCAAAGCTTTGTTCCTGTTGAATATGCCTAAGGAGAGGCAGAGTTTTACAGAGCAAGTAAAGCAACTTTTGCAATTTCTCACTGATATCCATATCTTCTTGTTCTTGTCCCTCCTGACAAAACTAAATACTTATTTGGCATATAGAAAATATCATGAAGAACCGCAGCAAATGTAATGGAAAGAAGAAAGAAAGAATAAAGAACAAAAGGTACAAACCATCACATTTAAATCGTCCTTGAGGCATACTCTGCAATTGCAAATACCACGACAAAATGGGCATGCAATTTCTACATCCTCTCTTGTTTTCTCCGGGTACCTGTACAGTTATTTTTCAGTACCATTAGAACAATTGGATGAGAACCATTTCCTATCAGCAACAAATAGAAGTGAGGTTCATTAAAAAATGTCCCAAGTTAACAGAATCAACTGTTTTATAAAAACAAAATGAACCACAAGCTCTATTGCTAAACATAAGCTGAAACAAACTTCTTTAGCGGTTTCAATAGAGCTGCTGAACTCAAAAGGCTAGGGCTGCTAAAAGAGCTTGTGAGTAATTATTACCACTTTGCAAGGCAGGTGTAGCAATAGCGTTTCTTTTTGCAATTGGAACAAGCAACGTCTCTTCTACCATTTCTCCCACACTGGTGGCACCTTAAGCTCCTTTGACTTTTATTGCTAGTATCATCCTAAAACAAAAACCTAGTTAGAAAAGCATGCTGCAATTGAACACTCGAATGCTAAACTATTTTGAAACTATAACCATAACTTTTCAACAACAATACATAATACAACTAGGATAGTACACAATATATACAGCAGTCTTTTGTGACCTCTGTTAAAGCTACACTATGGCACTGTGATGAAGAAAAGGGGTGGGTAGGGGGACGAGTTATATGTAAGAGAGTTGGATCATTGGCACATTAATGATGTAAAAATCTGGATCTCAACTTTCAACACTCATTGTTACCTTTGCAACCAGTTTGATTCATTTTTGTGCTCAGAACAGTAGAACTAGCATAATCAGGGTGCTATGTAACATCAGTACACTTACTCCCAAATAAATTGGTTGTTGGAAGACCGCGAAAGCAACCAAACATCTATGACATTAACCATTGCCATGACAGAAATGATCACTAGACATCTTCCATTTTCATATATCTATTTATTTGACAGATAAATTCTAACTGACCCTTGCCCTTTGCCGACTTTAATCATTTAATAGAACGTACCTTCCATATCATTGTTTTGAAGCAACTAAACTTTGCATATAAGGGGAACTTCTGGAATTGCTACATTGCAGCCCCATAGAAGAGAAGGGAAATTGGAAGAAAGTGGACTTCCCTTGCCCATAGGAATTTAGGTTATGACTGTATATTGTAACACCCTAGGTCCCACATTTGTAATAGAAAAATCTCACATAGAGTGGATAAGTGTTGAAGACCAAGTCCAAGATACTGCTGTTAGAGACCAAGTCAAGGAGGTTATGATGGAAGGAGTAGACTTGATCTTGGGAGTTACCATAATTGTAGTTTATTCAAATGTAAACTTGAAATTTGAAAGTTACTGTAATTGTAGTTTATTCAAATGTAAACTTGAAATTTAAATTCTTGATGTTCTGTTTCAACAGCTCTTGTATAAATCCTATGTAATCCTCACGTAAATGAAGCAGAGCAATATACAGATTTCTTTTCAAATATCTGACTTCTGAACTTTTACATGGTATCCGAGAGCCAGCAAGACCAACGTCCTACCTTCTACAATGTCTGTCTCCTCCAACTCCAACCCAAACCAGTCCCAACTTCCAGCCTTTACAACTATGCCCCACATGGTCACAGTCAAGCTCCACCGTGACAATTACCTTCTTTGAAAAGCCCAAATGGTTCCATACTTCAAGGGTCAGGATGTATTCGGCTACATTGATGGTTCCATTCCAAAACCATCTCCAACCCTCGAAAGTTCCTCCTCCACCAGTGATATCTCCCCCTCACCAAATCCTGCTTATCTACAATGGATAAAACAGGATAATCTCATTCTGAGCACTCTTATGCCCTCTCTTATTGAGACTGTCCTTGCTCAGGTTATCAACTATAACATGTCTCGAGACGTGTGGCTGTCCCTTGAACAAAGTTTCTCCTCCCAACTGAAGGCTCGCATTGTTCATATTCGGACTCAGCTAGCCACTGCCACCAAAGGTGCTTCTTCTGCCATTGATTATTTTCTTCATGTCAAAAAGCTCTCAGATAGCTTGCAATTGCTGGGCAACCCCTCTCTGAGGATGTCATCATCTCTTACATCCTCGCCGGTTTGGGAACTGATTATGAGTCGCTGGTTTCCACTCTTACTGCACAGCCAGATCCTCTTAAACTTGAAGAGGTTTATTCTCTGCTACTGACAAGTGAGTCTCAACTTAACCATCACAATCAAGCCACACCCATTATCAATGCTACTAACAATGTTGCGACCAAACAATCTCCACAAAATTACGAACGAGGCCATAATGGAGGGTATAGAGGCCGGGGGCGTGGTAACCGTGGTGGTAACAATAACTACTCTGGTTGTGGATAGTTTAGCCGCACCTCTCGTCTGCCAGGTATGTGAAAAACCTGGACACTTTGCTAAAAAGTGCTTTCATAGATTTGATATTTCCTACCAGGATAATTCCAATGCAACCCGACAACCACAAGCCATGGTCGCATAAACCAACACAACTTGGAGTCTGATTGGCATTCAGACACAGGAGCCACACATCACTTGACAAATGATGTCAACAATCTCAATCTTCGTAATGAAGACTATGACAGACCTAACCAAATTCAAGTGGGAAATGGCGCAGGTTTGTCCATCACAAAACTGGATCTACCCTATTTTCTTCTCCTTCCAAACCGTTTGTTCTCCATAATGTTTTGCTTGTCCCTGAAAGTCAAAAAAATCTTATTTCTGTTCAGCAATTTTGTCATGATAATCATGTTTATTTTCAGTTTCACGATCTTTGTTTTGTCATCAAGGACTACTCGAGAAACATCCTACATCAAGGCAATCTTAAGGACGGTCTTTATTCCTTCTCAACAGCTCGACATCAAAGTAACTCTTGGGCCCTCTCCAGTGTCCGTTTACCTATTTCTTGTTGGCACCGCAGATTAGGCCATACGTGTCCATATCTGTAGTCCACAATGTCCTATCTTGTTCTTCTGTTCCAGTTGATAAAAATAAGATCCAATCTATGTCCGGATTGCCAAATGGCCAAAAGCCATGCTTTGCTGTTTAAGTCTTCTTTTCATGTGTCCAATAAACCTCTTGATTTAATTTTTACGGATGTATGGGCACAAAGTTTTTATGGCTTTTTCCTTTTAAACTAAAATCAGACATTGAAAAAATATTTTTCCAATTTCAAGCTTATGTTGAACGCTTCTTTGAAACAAAAATTAAAGCCATTCAATCTGATTGGGGTGGTGAATATAAGCGACTCAACCAATATTTCAAAGATCATGGAATTCAACATCATCTCACCTATCCCTACACCCATCAACAAATGGGTTCCATTGAGCGCAGCCATAGACAGGTAGTTGAAATGGGACTTGCTTTTCTCTCACATTCCAATTTATCTAAATGATTTTGGGAAGACGCATTTCAAACTGCTACCTATATTATTAATCGACTTCTAACTCCAATCTTAAAAAATAAATCCCCATATGAAATCGTTTTTAATAGAAAGCCAGATTATTCATTTATGCGAACTTTTGGTTGTGCATGTTGGCCCTACTTATGACCATACAATAAACACAAAATTGATTTCCAGTCTAAAACGTGCATTTTTATTGGCTATAGCCTTTGTCATCACAGATACAATTGCCTCGATTTATCAACTGGAAATTTTTTTATCTCACGACATGTCGTTTTCAACGAAAATCTATTTCCTTATCATAAAAGCCAACTTCCACAAAAATCCACTAACTCCACCGACCTTGTTCTCCTCCCGTATCATCTTGGTCAAATGCCTTCCACTTCACCTATTTGTGATGCAGGTATCCATGACAATCCATTCTCTATATCTCAATTGAGTGCAAGTCAGTGACAACATACATCTTTATGGCAAAACGAAGAGAATGCGTCTCCTGTCAGGGATACCGAATCACCTCCTGAGTTGTCTCCTTTGGTGCAACCAAGTTCCTCTCCACCAGTCCAAGAAATGCCAGTCCCGCCAGTCCCAAGGCACTCTATAGTCACCCGCTCAAGAAATAATATAGTCAAGCCAACTATACCATTTCCAAGAATTATTCATTATCCACTTCTGAAAGCACTTATTGCTTCTATTACCACAGAAGATTTTGAGCAAAATGGAGGCATCCAAATATCAACAATGGCGAGAGGCAATGAACAAAGAATTTGATGCCTTATGGCACATGGACTCTAGAACCTCCAAAACCTAACGTTAATGTTTTTGGTAGCAAATGGGTATTCAAGATTAAAAGGAATGCAAATGGTCAAATTAGTTTTGCAGTGACATACTAGAATAACAGACCAATATGATGGTAACGGCACTAACTTTCTTTCCTCTAATTTATTACCAATTAACAAGTGAAATCATAATCCAAAATGACCAGCAAGAGTAGAGATAAATGGAAAGGAACTCACTGATAATCCCGAACTTTCCAATCCATTCTCAGCTGATCTTCCCTTCCTAATGCTGCCAGAGTCTCTCTCTTGGTTGTTGAACTTCCTGGGCCTCCCTCTAGGTCTTTTCCGATCTTCTTCATTTGCAACAGTAGGCCTCTCAGCCTCAGACCTCAATGAAGTTTCAAGACAGATACCATCTTTACTGCCCACGATTGTGTAGGGTATTCCCTGATTTTCCGTACCAGCAAGAATTTTCTGCTTGTTCTTCGAGCCCTTAGGTCGACCACGCTTATCCTTTTTCCTGAAAATCTCATTTTCACATTTATTATCATTAGTGGATTCCGAAGGAAATCCCCTATCTTCCTTACCCACAAAAGGTTGCATCTCATTCCCCAATTCTGTTGGCCAAACTGATTTATCACAAATATCATTAACAACCACACCTTTTCCAGTTATTTCTACATTTTCGTGACCTGCTATGTTTTTCTTATTCTTCGAGCCCTTTGGTCGACCACGCTTATCCTTTGGCCTGGGAATCTCCTTCCGGCCTTCACTACTAGGAGTGGCTTCAACAGGAAACTTCCTCTCTTCCTCGGATACTGGAGTCAGCCTCTCATTCACTAAATCAGTAGGCGGAAAAATGCCATCACTGCCATCATTTGTTTCTATTTCACCAGGCATTCTCAGATTTCTTTTCTTATTTTTTGAACCCTTTGGTCGACCACGCTTTTTCCTTGGCCTGCCGATCCCATGTCCAGGTTCACTAGGAGCAAAGGCTTCTTCAGCAGCCAGACCTGTATCTTTTTCATGAATAAGCCTCTCGTTGTCCAGAGCTGTCAGACAGACAATCCCCCGCTCATTGCGATTTCCACCAACAATGTCACCTAGCGTTCCTCATTTTTGCCTATTTCAAGAATTTTCTTTCTATTCTTTGAACCCTTTGGCCTACCCCGCTTGCTCTCCGACCTAACAACCTCATCTCTAACTCCATTTTCACCGGCAGCTCCACCCAACCTTTCAATGCCCTCTTTATCGTCAGAATAAAACAATTTCTTCTTGTTCTTTGATCCCTTTGGCCGGCCACGCTTTCCTTTTGACCCAGCCACCTCTTGTCTGTCACCATTTCCACCTCCAATTTTACCATACCCACTTTGAATTGCTTCACCTCCAAGGATCCCACCTCCATTCGCACATGCATTATCACCAAATCGACCCTGGAGTCCTTTGCCATCAAGATTTGAACAGGCCGCTTCCCCGCACCAAAACTGGATGCCATCACCAAAACTCAAGCCACTGTTTCCATAGCTCGCTTCACCAAAAAGGGCTTGAATTCTTTCATCAACAAGATTTTCCCCGCTGATTTTACTGAAGAAGCCTTGAAATCCTTGACTACTAAAATCCAGACCATTTTTTTCATCTGCATTCTCGATAGAACCACCCAACTGAAGTCCTTGACTAGTAAGAACCCCGCTACAGTCTTCTCCACATGCATTTCCACAGCTCCAACGCTGAACAGCTTTACCGTTATGAAGGCCACCGTTTCCGCTCATAACGTCTCCATACGCCTCGTGATCTTCTTCGCCACCACCAAGAATAAGCCCATCAGTTTCACATGTAGTTTCACCAAGCCCGTCCAACTGAATTCCTCGGTCACGAGGAATCCCACCGCCATTTGTACAAGCATCTTGACTGCCCCAAAGCTGAATTGCTTCACCATCAAGACCTAGACCATCATTTCCACCGATGACTTCACCATACCCACCTTGAGCTCCTTCGCGTACATCGCCAAGAATTTGACTGCCATTTACACACGCAGCTTCGCTAATTTCTTGACCATCTCCACCAGCCCAAAGCTGCAAACTTCCATCATCAAGACCCAGACCACCATTTACATCACTGACCTCACCAAACAGCCGCGCAATTTCTTCCCCGACACTAAGACCTTTGGCATTCCCCCCACCAAACCACCCTTGAACTCCATCACCTTCATTTCCCAGACTGTTTTCAACCCTCTGCCGCTTTCTCTTACCTATCTCGGAAACCACATCCCCTTCACCGCCATTTTCACCAGAAACCTTCTCCATCCAATTCCACTAATTCCTCAGAACAGCATAGAGATGGTGCTTTTTACCACCCAAGGGCTTGCTCACTACACACCTAATTCGGAGTCCCTCTTCTCCTGCACTTCCGGTACTGACGAGAAGGGTCCTCCATTTCTCATTTCGACAACCCCTTAAAAAACGAGAGAAAACCTCTCGAGCTAGAAAAATATCAAGCTCTTTGCCCCCCACAAAAAATCATTAATGCTATAGTCTGGAGGAGGACCCGGGAGGCCGCAAAGGTTCCATTGACATTAACTGTAGATTAAAACACAGTAGTCTATACGTTTACTTTTTTGCACGATTGAGGGGTCAGGGGACCACTCTTCGGGGGGTTTGCGCTTGGCAGTTGGCACCCGGTCCCTCGTCTCTAAATTATCCACCTGGGACGGTCGGACGGACGGACTATTAGGTTACAACTCGGGGACTTGAGTTC
This sequence comes from Cyclocarya paliurus, assembly GCA_029856935.1. Taxonomy (NCBI): domain Eukaryota; kingdom Viridiplantae; phylum Streptophyta; class Magnoliopsida; order Fagales; family Juglandaceae; genus Cyclocarya; species Cyclocarya paliurus. The sequence continues at coordinate 13,783,009 of CM056945.1, read as the reverse complement.
AGAGGTTCCACCGTCTAGATCTGGATGTAAAAGTTGGTAAAACAAAACGACCAGGGAGTAATATCGTCGAGCACCTCTGGAACTGCGGACGGGGGGGCATATGTGGTCGAGATTCCAAATCCCTCCTACACAGTGTTGGGAGTCGAATCATTCGTTGGTTCTATGTTTCGTCCAAGATGAAAATTAACAACTATTTACAACGTAAGATGATGCGGTACTCTTTTTGACCGAATGTAAATTTAAGTCATTTGTCCCAATATTTATTCAAATATCATAAAGATAAATATTTTTTAATTTTTAATTTTTTTATCTAATTATTATTTAATTATTAAAATTTTTTAAAATTTTTAAATAAAATATAAAATAAAATTCATTTTTTTCAAATTCAAAAACAAAAATAATATTTTAATAATATTTTAACTTTATAATATTTTTATTCAACTTTTTCTTTTTATTTTTTTAAAATCTCATAAAACATATTAAAGTTTTCTTTGGATACAGAAACGGTTTCATCTCATTTCATCATTATAACTTTCTCAAATTCTCACACAAAATATAATAAATAATTCAACTTTTTTAAATCTTAAAATAATAATAATATTAAAAATAAAATTCTAATAATATTTTATTCAACTTTCATCTAAAATCATATCATCTCATCTCACTATCCAAACGGGACGTAACTAAACATTTTGGTATTATTCACAAATCATTTCACTATTATTCGCAGATCATTTCATCTCATCTCACTATTCAAGAAGTTTCTCATTAAATATTAAAGAAATATATTTATAAATTGGTGGAGATTATTTCTATTATAATATTTTTTTGAATTAGTTTCTATTATATTATCAAAATTGTTTATATAAACCTGAATTTTTAATTATATGTCATCTTATGATAATATGAGAACACTAGAAATCTATGCTCCAATTTTTTTTTAATAATTATTCTATATTGAGTTTTTTTTTTAAAGAAAGGATGAGACTCCAATTTTAGTAAGCTCTCTCTTTTATGACGGGGAAGTGGAAACAATAAGACACATTGAGGTTACAAAAGCATCAAAACCAAAGTGTAAAATGAACTAAAAGTACCATAAGTCATAAAAAGCCATTAATCAATGGACCATACATAGTTATAGAACCATAACGTACGTATTACTTACGTCGTAACATTGGCAATCCTAAACTATCAAATTTCAAAAAACCTATTATCTCCTTTGGGGCAAGCACAAAATCTATCGTATCTCCCTAGACACTTCTTTCTCTTTTTTTTTTGGTAAGAAAAATCAGCAACATCTTGTAGAAGTTTTCTGTACTTTCAAACCCAAGACAGGAAGTCCTATTTGATGTAATATAGCCTCATCAATTGTGCTTACCTTCTTGCAAGCAAGCACTTTCACTATACTTTGAGAGAGCATGCTTTTAATCCTAAAACAAACCATATTAACAGGTTTTGATTTCCCTTCTATACAGGTTTTGCACCGTCAAAGCCATATACACCAACTTATAATTGATGGAATTAACCCTATGACAATGCTAAGTTGAGAAACAACTTTGGCCTCGTGAAATCAAACTAACACCAACCACTGCCAGCTTCTGATCCTGTCCAGTTTAAGGCCCAACAACCTAGCAAAATACCCTCATATATCAGCTGCTAGTTCACTCAACCATAAAACATGATCCAATGTTTCTACATTTGGATTATCACAACAATTGCATTTAAGAGGCCATGCCATTATTTAACCTTTGTATATTATTGGAATCAAAAGGTAAGCTTTTTTGGAAGCATTTCCATATAAATATAGACATTTTAGTGGGAAGTGCTCAATGCCATACCTAGTTGGCCAAATCCAATTTCACTCCACATGTTTGGATGGTAGACCAAGAAGTTTTGGTCAAGAAACTACCTGAGACCGAGGCTGTCCATATAGGGTGATCCTTCTTGTCCCTCATCGATCCATAGTCTACAATTTGTTGGCTTAGAAATCAGACCAGGGAGACCTCGAGGACTTTTGCGCACTGATTGTTGGAGACTTTCTTATTTACGCTATTGATTCATTGTTTGGGGGAACTCTCTTCCTTGAGGCGGCAAACTAACCACCCCTTCATGAGGTGGCTCCCCAGCTACTCATTATGGAGGTGGCTAGTCATGAGACTAGCTTATGAGCCAACCCCTCACGAGGTGGCTATCTCGTGAGAAAATAGTCTGCAAGACAACCATCGAGCATTTAAGACAATTTGAGATCCATCCTTGCGACATAGCTTGTAAGCCAACATCACAAGGGGACCAGTCCAACAACTCCAAGGGAATGACTCTATGGGAGAGTGTCTTTGCCTCCACCACCCCCTCCAACCCTCATGTGAGAAAGGGTACTGATCAGTTTTATGTTTTTACTACTTTCTAAGTTGATACTTTTTTTTTTTTTGTTTTAGTTTTAGAGATGATACTTCAAATTCTTTATCATCTTGGATCTTCTCGGGGTAACAAATATCTTAGAAATTAGACTTGGGTGTTCACTTAAATTAATGGGAAATTTAGGGAGACATTTTTGAGGTTCTATATTCATTTTATTCTCACAATACTAAAGAATAGGGAACTATTGGAATGGTGGCTTGATTCCTATTAAAAAAAGGTCATTCTAGATTGTTCGCTCGACACCTGCTCAAGTGAACTTTAGACAAATTATTCGCTCGACATTTGCTCAATAGATAGCATGTAGAGAGTTGCAACCAGACTTTGACAGAGATAGGAGAGCCGATTTTCTGAAGAAGAAAATAAAGAGAAACTTGTGTGAACTCCTTATTGAGTGACTCCAATCTCATTGGGTGTATTGGGGCTTTGGGTAAGAAGTGATTTCTTGTTCCTCTCCTTTTGTATCTTCATCCTTGATAGTGAATTCCTTGAGATCGACTTCGCTAGTGGATGTACTGTTAGGACCCCAAGTAAAATCGCCTCAAAAGTTGCACCTTGGCCATACGCACACATATCGCTCGAGCGGAGTGTCGAGCGAGTGTCGAGCGGAGCTCTCTGGTTGTTTGCGCTCGAGCTGAGTCGAGCGGAGTGTCGAGCGAACACTGGCTCGAGCGGACTATCGAGCGACTTTCGAGCAGAGCTCTCTGGTTATATTCGCTCGAGCGGAGTCGAGCAGAGTGTCGAGCGAAACTTGGCTCGAGCCAGGGTCGAGCCACAGTCAAGCCAGACCTCAAAAATTGCATTTTCAGCATGAGAACAAGCTAGAGTTCGACCCTCATGCACCCCTTAGCCGAACCATTAGCTCATGCATGCCACGACTATGTGGTCCATGCCACTATCTTATTTATGTTATTTATTCATTTCTTTTATTTCTTTTATTTCTTTTATTGCAAAGGGACCTTTTGGGGGTTTCCAAGTTGTAACCTTTATAAATAGGACCCTTAGTCATTTCTTTCACATCTTTTGGTAAAAACCCTAGAGGGAGAACTATTGTTTGAGAGATCACCATCGGTGCTTAGCACTTGGGCTTTTTGGGTGAAATTCGTGAATCCCAAAGAGAGGATCATTCCATGCAATTCGTGAATTGGAGTGATTCAACTATCTTGTCTTACAACTTGGTGAAATTCGTGAATCCAAGTTGTGCTTATCTTTATTCTTGTCACTTTTATCAATATATGAGGTTTATTCAACATTTGTGCAATTCGTGAATCATTTGTTGAATTTATTTCATTGTTCATTCAAGTTCATCTTTTTGTTCTTGAGTGTTCATCTTGTGTTCTTGGAGATCATTGCATTTTTGGCTCATTCAATCCATTCCATCCTCAATTTCGACCACCATCATTGTTTGTCAACTTTCCATAATTAATTCCCTTCTTCCACCTAGCCCTAGCCGAATTCCCACTTCCATTTGAATTTGAATTCAAATTTTGGCACTCTTGCCTTATTTGAATTAACCCTAGCCGACCACCTCACTTCCTATATTAGTGTTTCCATAATTTGGAAACCCTAGTTGACCACTTCAAACATCACATTCCTACCTTAGCCGAAACACTCTTCCCATATCAATTCAAATTCAAATCTCGGCTACACTAGCCTTATTTGAATTGGTCTTTGCCGCCCACTCCACTTGCCATACTATGGTTTCAATACTTGGAAACCCTAGTTGACTCATTCCATACTCTTGGTTGGCCATCATTCTATCCCAAATCATATCCCTAGTTTTTAGGAAACATTCCTAAAGACTCCCACTAGCCATACTCGACCAACCCTAGCCACCCTACACTCTTGCCCTAATTCTAAACCCTAATCCACCTTACAACTCAAACCCTAGCCACCTCATCTAAACCCTAAACCTATCTTCCATCTCCCAAACCCTAATCCAACTCATCCACATCTCTTCCAAACCTTAGCCACTCATCCAAGACTCCAACCCTAGCCCATCACTTCCTAATCTCGAAATTCCCCTTAGCCACCATCCAAACCTTAGCCTATCTTCATCATTCCAACCCTAATCATCATCCAAGTTGTCCCAACATCAAGGGCAACCTTCAAGCCATTCCACATTACATCAAACCCACCAAATCATCACTTAGAGCACCCGAACTCAACATCTTTTTTATCACTAAACACAACACCTTCATCAACCTAGGAATCCATCATCACCATTATACGTGCAAGGCCAAGCAAGAAGGCTTGACACTCGGTCACCATCACTACCAAGGCGAACTCGTGGACTTAGTGTTTAGGGACAAGACCGGGGTCCCTAACATGTACGCTATTGTTCAAGCTAAACCACTTAAAAGTTAGGGATGTTTGGAAACAATTCTTATATCATCTCATTTCCTTTCCAAATATCACTCAATCACAAACACTTTCAAACTAATCCTTACAACTGTAACATCCCAGATTTTAGTATATTTTAATGGATGATTTATTTAATTTATTTAGTGATTAATTATTTTGTTTTAAAATTATGGGAGTTTTTAAATATTATTTTATAATATTTTAAATTGTGAAAATTATTTTATTGGGCTTTCTTATTGTTAATTATTGTTTTGGATTTAAATTGATCTTTAATTTAAATTGGTTTGTTTGTGGGTTTTAAAATTTCTATTATTTTATTAAGGCATTTCACTGCGTTTGTTTAATTTTAATTAGTGATCTGCAATTTAATTCCTCTTTATTTTAAAGGATGTTTTGTCAGAGTTTAATATTTTACTTTAGCTAATTTTGAGTTAAATTGTTTTATTTATTTTAACTGTTTTAAAAATAGTTATTGTTTTATTTAAATATTTCACTGCGTTTGGATTATTTTATTTAGCTTTCAGTTTTAAAATCTTTTTCGTTGGATCACTTTCGAAACCCAAGTTGAAAAGCTGGATCTCCTTTTTCTTCCTCCTCTTTTTCTTTTTTTCCCTTTTTCTTTTTCTTTTCTTCTTTCTTCTTCTGGTTTTTCTCTCTCCTTGCGCACGACCCAGACCTCTCTCTCTCTCTCCTCACCCACGGCTGCCACGGTCTTACTACCGCAGTGCCATCGTCGACCGGCGGTGGTCGACACCGCCGGTGCCATTTGACTCCCCGCCGACCGGCGACCTTGCCCCATCAATTTCCGGCCGAACCTTGCCGCCGTTAGCCTCCAGTTGCCGTTTGAACCCTCGGTGGTTTTTGCACTGTTCCGCCGCCGTCCGGCCACCATCTCCTAGCCACTTCATCATCGGCCATCCAGCAACCTTTTCCACCCAACCCCGGCTCCGATCCGTCGCCGGAGCCGCCCCATCGAGCACCAAACCCGAACCAACTTTTCTGGCCTTCCACCACCGTTTCGGCCGCCACCCACGGCCAACCATCACCACCATTAGATTCCCCACCTCCTATAGGCCCTACCCTACCGTTCCCAAGTCTTCGTTTGACCCCGAGTGAAATTTGAGTTTCACTGCATTTCGGCCACAGTGTTTTTACACTGTGACAGTTTCTGTTTTGGTGCTACCAGTTCCTCCGTGATCCTCCATAAATTATTTTAAAACATTGTAAGTATTTCTCCAAAATACTTTTAAGATTTAAATATATTTTTGTAATAACCTGTTTTATAAACTGTGAATTGGTTATCTGATAGACTGTGTTGGTTATTGGAAAATTGTTGAGAACTGTTGGTTATTAGTTTTTGGTCGTTTTCATGGCATTGTGCACGCATGCGTGGGTGTGTAAATTGAAATGACTTTTTTGGGTGTGTGTGTATCACCCCCAAGCCGAGATGAGTTATTATCTCGGTGGAGCTCCTCTGGGCACTCGGGAGCGGAATATACTGAGTGTCGTCCCCTGGAGCTATTGCTCGGGACTTGGACGAGATGGTAGCGCTCTCAATCTCACTCCGTGATCTCTCGTGCTGGCGGAGATCAGAGGATGCTTGGCTATGTACGCGGTGTGCGCGGAACTGGGCATCACTCGTGTTATATCACTCGTATGGTCGCTACCTGTGGGGTGACGAAGGGAGCCAGGGTATGTGGATGGTCCCTAGGGGAGGTCATGGTGCATACGGGTTAAAATTGGAATAAAAGTAACTATTCCTAGTTATTAATTGTGCCAAATGGTGATTTTTGGCGTGCGTGGAAAACTTGTGATTTTCGAGAAATGGTGTTTTTCTCGAGTTTTGCACTTGGGTCATTGTGTGCATGCATAATGGTCGTTGTATTTATATATTTGTTATCTTTGAGTATTTTTGAGTTTTACTTACCTGTGGTACCATTTATTGGTACTGCAGATTTTGATGTAGGTTTTGAGGATGTTGAGCTCGAGGATGCGGCTCCGCCTGAGGAGTAGGGACATTTGGCTATGTTTTATTTGGTATTTGTATTTTATTTGATGTCGTTTTATGAACAACAAAATTGTATTATGTTGACTTGTGGATTTCAGTACTATTTTTGTATTGTATTAAATTCTGGTACTTAGTTATCTGACTTAACCATTCCGCTGCGTATTATTTTTGTACACGTGTTGCATTTCACACACTCGGCACGTGTCGTTGGGGTGCGTGACCGTGTTGTTATCATCCTGGGTGTCTCGATTTCTGTGCATGTCCGTGCATGGAAGTTGGGGGCGCCACAACAACTTTCTCAAACTTCTGAATAAAAAATAAAAACAATTCAACTTTTTTAAAATTTCAAAATAAAAATTATATTAAAAAAATTATATTCTAACAATATTTTAACTTTATAATATTTTTTATTCAATTTTTTCTCTCAACTCTCTCAAAACTCAAAAAAATACTTAATTCAAACTATTTCACTACTATTCACAAAATTTTCATCTCATTTTATTCCTCAAACATGTCCTTAGTGTTGTTTGTGTGATTTTCAAATTTTTGTTATTTGCTTCCGCAATTCTACTTCTAGTTTGTCTCTAGATCACCATCCGTCATAAGAAATTGGTATCAAAGCATTCTATGGAAGATTGTTGTTCAAGAGATGGCTATAGCGAAATTTGAAGTAGAGAAATTCAATGGTGAAAATAGTTTCAGTCTATGGCTCATCAAGATGAGGGCTTTGTTACGATAACAAGACTTGGCGAAAGTTTTGAAAGAGAAGGTTTCGAGTGAGCCTTCTACATCAACAAAAGAAGATAAAGAGAAAACATAGTGCTATTTTGTTGTTTCTGTCTGATTGAGTACTGTTGCGAGAAGTTACTGACGAGGAGATCGTCGCTAGTCTTTGGAAGAAGATTAAGAGTTTGTATATGAATAAGTCACTCACCAACTGTTTGTATGTGAAGCAACGGTTATACACTCTCAAGATGAGGGAAGATACTCCTATTTTCGATCATCTAGATGAATTTAATAAACTCATTATGGATCTATGGAACATTGATATTAAGCTTGATGGTAAAGATCAAGCCTTAATAGCTTTGTGTTCGTTGTTGTTTCATTTGAGAATCTTGTGAATTTGATGTTATATAGTAGATATATGTAAATTCGATGTTATATGGTAAATATACCATCTCATTAGCTGATATAAAATCTGCTTTGAATTCTAAGGAGTTGAGAATGAAATTGGGTTTACAAGGCATGGATAATTAAGCCGATGACTTGTTTGTAAAATGTTCTTCTAGTGGTAGATTCGGGGAAAAAGGTTCGAATAAGGGTTGGAGTAGTTCCAGTGGCAGCTCAAAATTTAACAAGAAAAATATTAAATGTTACTATTGTCATATATTTGGTCATTACAAGAACGAGTGTCCCTGATTGAAGAACAAGGAGGAAGGTATAAGTTCCTCCAATATTGTTAGCACTGAAGAACAGTCTAATGACTCTGATGTTGTGACACCCCCAGATTTTTGCTTGGGATCAGATGGACATCTTAAGTATCGGGACATGCAACACAAGGTTAACCATCCCCGTTCATGACAGTTAAAGATGCAATGCACCTAGTATGCATTTAGCAATATGCAATATTCGTAACGGATAATTTTTTTCTTTGAGCAATATTAGGCATCAAACTAATAATATCCCAAATGATTCTAAAACATATTATATAAAACATGAAAGTAATACATAACCATGATTACAGTACATGTCCAAAACATTTGTAATCTTAGAGGTACGGGAGACAGAGCTCCATAAGTACATTCACCAAAATAAAATTACTGGCTAGTCTGTCGAGCAACTCGCGTAACTCGACTAGGGACACATTATTCTATCTATAAACCTAATCATGGAGACCACAAGCTTTGTGTCACGTCAGCTCTACCTAATCAACCTCCTCCAATCGGCCAGGCTCCACTCCATCTCTTGATATTGGCACATCGTCTACCATTCGAAGGGAATGGTAGTTGGGACTATCAATCTCAACAAGTTAACAAAAAACTTTAACATACAATTTATGGATGCATGCATGACAATGAAAACATGAATGCATAATCATAATCACAAATAAGTATGACGTGACTTGACATATAACATGACATGATTTGAACTTGAGTGCAGACTGAACTTGAAACTGAACTTAACATGATGTGAACTTGAACGTGAACTGACTTAAACATGAACTTAACGTAACATGAACTTGAACTAAACGTGAACTAACTGAAATTGAACATGAACTAAACTAAATGTTGAATAACATGAACATGACGTGAAATACATAAACTTAGAATCTTGTTCAATAAATAGACATGATTAATAAACGTGGACATATGGGTGCTACACGGTTTCTCCTTGATTACCGTATCGCAACACAAGTATCTGCATCAGCTGTAAGTGCATTAACATACGTGCTAGTTCACAAATATATGCACCTGCTGTGGAACACATAATGTACGTATCCTATGTCAAGTATCTGCACCAGCACAAGTACGTATAACATGAAATTAAAATGTGGGTGGCACCATTGGCTTTAGTGTCTCATTTTGCTCCGATGACCAATTAATTATAATCCATTCGAAACCTGTTGATCTTTATCTTGTCAACTCAAGAAATTTTACACTAACTTAGACACTCGTGTGTAAACAAAGGAATTCTTCTAAGATATTATCTCATCCTAGCACTTTGGGTCATGATAAACGTAAACAGACTTGACTTGACATAGAAAAATTGTTCTTGAGTTACACAAACTACACTCGAGACATAACAGACATGAAATGAAAGGACAGATGACCTTACGTAATGTAACGTGACATGTACGTGAACTATATGACATGATGTAATATGAAACAGACAACATTTCATGGCATTACATCATATATAACAGACAAATATTCGTGACATGATATAATGGGTAATAGATAAACATTACATGACATGACATAACGTGTAATAGATAAAAATTAAATGACAGAATATATTGTGTAATAGATAAATATTGCATGACCAAATATATTGTGTGACAGATAAATATTTTGTGATAGAATATAATGTGTAACAGATAAACCTCTAGTGACATGGCATAGCATGACATATATGATATCATAAGTACATAAATAATAGTTCCCTTACCAACATACATACATAGTAATCTGATAGTAGGTTAGAAGTTAACTTACAGTGACTGTCACGTTATAGAGAAAAATGCACGAAATACAAAAAACTGTAAGTAGGGATTTCTAAACGTTACAAACTTCATCACTAATAACTTAGAAACATGAAAATACCATCTTAGAGTAAAATTACCACTTTACCCTCTACATGTGGGAAAATGACCATTTTACATATAACTTAAGGATTTTACATCCTAACTCAGAAACTCACTAAAATTTATATTTTTCATGTAAATTTTGAGGAATGCAAATATTATCTTAAATCCAAATATCTAATTTAAAAAATTTAAAACACATCACCACTATCACAAACACACTAAGGCCGAAACCTTGAAAGGCAAAAACTCTTGATTTTTGTTGCAATTCTATCAACCTCATTCCTCATGCTTAAAACTGAAATATTGCAACATGGATGATCACATCCTATGTTTAAAAATTATACAAGATCAACAAACAAAACTCATTTTACTAAAATCACATAAATCTTTTTGAAACAAAGCTCCAAGCTTTAACTAAAAACATAACCTTTCATTCTCAAGGTTTTGTCTATTTTTAAAACATTTTCAAGAACTCTAAAAGTTCAAAAATAAACTTCCAATATATTCATAACACACTTCTAAGAATTATCATACTTTTAATCATCAAACAAACATCACAAAATCACAAGATCTGACACCAAACTTTTGGCTTCAACACTTATACTCAAAACCAATTGCCTTAAGGTTTGGTTTTTGATCAAATCCTTTGATCTGAAACATACCATGACCACAAACCAAAAATATCACATGTTTAAAAACCATTTCCTAGAGTATATCCAAGTATTTAACTCAAGATCACATGGCCATATTTGCATCAAAACATCCATATACCCAGAAACCTCAAATTTGTGATCTAATCAAGTCTCTTCATGCATAAAAAATTATATATTTAAAACCAAAATAAAAACTATTGAAAATAACATTGTAACATGTAGATCAAAGACCTAGAATCATCATATAAAAATATCAAAGCTATTGGAGCATGATGTTACCACAAAAGATCCGATCTTTCACAAAATCAAAACTGTTTTATTTCCTCCAGTTTCCAACTTTTTAGATCTAAGAAAATCTTTCATCAAAAACTTATAACATGAAACAAATCCTCATCAAACTTTTATATAAATTTGTTAACTACACTCCATAAAAATTTTAGACCAAGATCTTTTCAGTAGCTTGGTCAAAAATTACCTTTGCAAGCTTAAAATAACTTTTTACCAAATAAATGACCATTAAAATCCACAAAAAAGAAATTCACAGAAACGATACACAAAGATAAACAACTCTTGTGAAGGAAACTGGTGAGAAAATAATTTTAAAAACTTCTAAAAGAGCATGCAAAGTGACCCAGGAAAATTGTCCGAGAGAACCTTTAGGTTTCTTTCGAAGAAAAGTGTTAGAAAGGGATGAAATGAAAGGGAATGAATTTGGATGCCTTCTTACACAAATGAGGGGTGATGAGAGGGCTGTGAATGACACTTGAGTGATGGTTGTGTCAGCCAAAACAAGGGGCAAACCAACCCATTGTTTTCTACCCTTGGACCGTCAAGTTAGTGGGTGGTGATGAGGTGGCCTTGGCTTTCACATCAAGTATAGCTTGGGGCTACTTTCAGCATTTTTTGCTCAGCCATGGAGGGGGGAAACTTCCTCCACAAGCCTTTCAAAGGTGGCTTAATTTCGTGGGCCTAAATTAAGCCTAAATCTGATTTTCTTGATCCAATAAAAATTTCAAAGTTTAAAGGATTGAATAATGATGTCATAATATGAATTTACGTTGTTAATAGCATGTGGAAGTGATTTAATCAAGTGATTAAACACTAAACTAGAAATTGGATCCATTTAGGGTTTGGAAGCAAATTTAGGATGTGGGGAAACCATTTAGGGTTTTGGGTTCAATCAAGCTTTTAGAGTTTCAATTGGATTCCAAGTGTTCAGGATTTTTCTAGGGTTGCAATCCTCTTTGGTTTGACACAAATTGAATGGTTGGATGGAATAATGTTTTGCTTAGGTGGCATGATCTCAATGTTTCATTTGCTTCACATTTCCATCTCATGGTTCCTTTTGGTGCCAAATATCCAATGTTATTCACCAAGTGTGGCTAAAATCTTGCCAAATGTCCAAATAATACTTATCTTAACCTAATTTGGACATTCCACATTGTGATTTTAAAAACACTACACTTGGTGCTACTATTGCGGTTATTATTCACTCTGAAAAAGTGAAAAATAACTTTGCACCATAAAATCATAAATAATCATACTAACCTTAGAGTGCATTTTTTTAAATCAAATTTTAGCTCTGAAGTGCTTCAAAATAATCAGAACACATTTTCAAACAACCGTTTCATTCAAAAATTGACAATGAGTTTATTATGCCATAAAATCTTAAGTATTCAAACGAAACTAATAGCGCAAACCGTATCCCATTCTAACACTTTTAGGTACCTCAAATAAATAAAATCGCACTTTTGACACCATAGTGAATGGCAACACTGACCATGATGACAGACTAAAACCTATGAGATTGAGTCGATTCATTAAAACTTTCAGATTTTCACGAGATTCCTAAAACCTAAAAAAATTCATTCCTTGATTTTTTGGTGGGCTATTACAGATGTTGGCCAAGCAGTAGGCAGCTCTAACAATAGTTTTGGTGATAAGTGGGTTATGAACTTAGCTTGAACGTTCCATGTGTCTCAAAAGAGATTGGTTCATTAGCTATGACTCAATCAATGGTGGTTCCGTTAACTTGATGGGGAACGTTATGGCGTTGAAGATTGTTGGGGTTGGTTCAATCAAGATTAAGATGTATGATGGGATTGTTTGAACTTTTTCCAACATTCGAACTTTATCAAGATTAAGATGTATGATGGGATTGTTAAAACTTTGTTGAATTAGCTATTTGGTGAATTGTTCTCTTTCGTTGTCTATAGAAGAAGAGAAGGGCAATGGCAAGAAGTTGGGGTTGTTGTTGAAGCTTCGTAAGGATTGAAACATGGCACTCAATATCATGCTATTGGTGATGAGTACGATACTAATTTTGATGATGGCGCACAAGATGCAGATTTGGTGGCCTATGTACTTACTATGGCAGAGAATGTGGGCCTTCCACGTATTATGAAGCCGTCAAGAGTAAGTAGTCTGCACAGTGGTGGGTTGCCGTGAGTGAAGAGATTGGATTTCTTGATAAGGACCAAACTTGGATTTGGTTAAATTGCCTAAGAATCTGAGGCAATGGTAGAAGCACTTCGACACACTTGGATTGATCATGTTTATTTGAGAAGTAACTATGATAGTTGTGTTTTGATGGTTCTTTCATTGATTTGTTACCAACAGAAGCTAGCCGGGAAAATAGAGGCACTCAACAGGTTTGTGTCTAAATAGACCAACAAATGCTTGCCATTTTTTTGAGTCTTGAGGAAAATACAAACTTGGGATGCCGAGTGTGAGAAAGCATTTACACAGCTCAAAGAGTACCTAACACAACCTCCATTGCTAAGCCAAACCAACCAAAGCGAACCCTTGCTCCTGTATTTGTCGGTCAAACCAAACGTCGTCTCGCCGCACTAATACGCGAAGAACTAAATGTACAAAGGCCAGTGTACTATATAAGTCGAGCTCTTAGAAAGGTAGAAACATGATACCCGAAATTTGAAATGATAGCATTCGCGGTAGTGGTAAACGCTCGCTAGCTAAGGCCTTATTTTCAAACACACCTCATAAGAGTAGTGACAGCAGCATCGCTACAAAAAGTATTGCAACAAACAGACGCCTCAAGCTGGCTACTAAAGTGGTCCATTGAATTAAGCATATTTGACATTGACTACATTCCTCAGACTGTGGTGAAAGGGCAAGTTTTAGTTGATTTTGTAGTTGAATTTCTAAATTTTCCTGATTAAATGCCAGAACGTCCTATGGAAAAACCATGGCAAATATACATTGGTGGCTCGTCTTGCCAGTCAAGAGGGGGGAGTGGGGGTGTACATAGCAACAGAAGATGACTCCGAAACATATTATGCCATAAAATTGAGATTCAAGGTCACTAATAATGAAACTGAATACGAAGCGATGTTGGCAGAACTCACCATAGCAAGAGCCTCGGGAGCAAAGAAAGTTGAGATGAAGGCAAACTCTCAAATTGTAGTCGGCCAAGTGACAGGGGAATATCTAGCAAAAGGTGAGAAACTCAAAAAATACCTACAACAGGTCTACGAAGGACGCGATCACCTTCATTACTTCCAGATCGACCGCATCCCAAGGGAAGAAAATTGGAAGGCTGACCGACTAGGATGGGCAGCCTCTTGGAAAAATGAGAAGACCTTGTCATGGAAAACGATCACCCAAGCAGTAGAGGTCCTAGTCGTTGGGTTCGAAGTGTTGGAGGTGAACACAGAAACTCTAGCATAGGCACAAGACATCGTTAAATTCTTAGCTATAAGGAAAGGAGAGGAAAGTAAAAAGCAAAGCAACCCGATTTACTTTGATTAGTGGCACACTATACAAGCAGATTTTCTCTACCCCTTTTTGAGATACATGTCAAGGGAAGAGACCCAAGATGTTATTGCGGAAATGCACAAAGGGATATGCGAAAATCATTCAGGGGAAGAGCCTTGGCAGCTAAGGTCGTGAAGGCAGGGTACCATTGACTACACACCTTTAAAGACACAAAGGAATTCACTAGAAAGTGCACCCAATGTCAATTACATGCACTAGTCCCAAATAGCACAACCAAGGAACTGACATCAGTCACCTCCCCATGGTCATTCGCCTAGTGAGGAGTAGACTTGGTGGGCCCTATGCCGCTAGGCAAGGGAGGAGCAAAGTACATTATTGTCGCCGTCAACTACTTCACGAAGTAGGTAGAAGCCAAATCCATGGCAATGATAACTTTCCAGAACATCACCAAATTCCTATGGAAGACAATCATATGCCAATTTGGGATACCATAGAGCATTATCTTAGACAATGGGAGGTAGTTAGATTCAGATCACTATTGGAATTGGTGCTTTGAGCTTGGATTCAAAGCCAAATACTTTTACTCGGGGTACCCTCAAGCTAATGGGCAAGTTGAGGCAATGAATAAAACCATCATGAGCATATTGAAGAAAAGGCTGGAAGAGAAAAAGAGCGCCTAGATCAAGGAACTGCCCGAAGTGCTTTGGGCCTACAGAACGACAGTCAAAACCCTAACCGGAGAAACACTCTTCGCCTTGGTATACGGAAACGAGGCACTAATAACAGTCGAAGTGGGAATACCCAGCCACAAAACTTGGCATTTCAATAAAGAACAAAACGTGAGGGCACTGGAGGAGAGCCTTTATTTGCTCGAGGAAAGAAAAGATGATGCAGAGATCAGGACAACAACTAATAAAAGGAAGACGGAGTAGAATTTCAATAAAAGAGTAGGGCCAAGGTCCTTCAAAATAAGAGACCTAGTTTTGAAGGAAACAAGAGAAACCATAGTTGAGGAGGGAAAACTCTGTCCACAATGGGAATGACCCTACATTATCATATCCAGCAATAGATCAGGATCGTACCGCCTCAAAGATGCCTTAGGAAAAGAGCTACCCTGCCCATGGAATGCTAAGCATCTAAGGAAGTATTTTGTGTATCTCTCATGTAACAACATTTGATACAATAAAAAGAGATGTTGAATTCCATGACTTGTTTTCGCACCTGGCAATCATAAGAGGAAAACAACTCAACAAATTGTTTTCTTTCCATGCCACCTCTAGCACGATCGAGGCAACCTCTTGCCAAACACAAGTCGAGTGTCCCAACTTGCCACCTTTAGCACAGTCAAGGCAACCTCCCGCCAAACATAAACTGAGTGTCTCCACTTGCACCTGGTGATCATGGGAGGAAAACAACTCAATGGAATGTTTTCTTTGCTCGCCACCTTTACTGTGGTTGAGGCAGCCTCCCACCAAACATAAGTCGAGTGTCTCCACTTGCCACCTTTAGCAAGATCAAGGCAACCTCCTGCCAAACATAAGTTGAGTATCTCCACTCGCACTTGGCAATCATAAGAGGAAAACAACTAGACATACTATTTTCTCTCCTTGCCACCTTTAGTGCAGTGGAGACAGCCTCCCATCAAACATAAGTCGAGTGTCTCTACTTGCCACCTTTAGTGCGGTCAAGGCAAGCTCCCTCCAAATAAAAGTCGAGTCTCTCTACTCACACCTGGTGATCATAAGAAGAAAACAACTCAGCAAAGTATATTTTCTCTTGGCCACCTTTAGAACGGTTGATGTAGCCTACCGCCAAACATAAGCCAAGTGTCTACACTCGCACCTAGCGATCATTGGAGGAAAACATCTCAATGGAGTGTTTTCTCCACTCACCACCTTTAGAGCAGTCGAGGCAACCTCCCACCAAACATAAGCTAAGTGTCTTCACTCGCGCCTAGCGATCATAGGAGAAAAACAACTCAACAGAATGTTTTCTCTCCTCGTCAACTTTAGCGCGATCAAGACAACCTCCCGCCAAATATAAGCCAAGTGTCTCCACTTGCCACCTTTAGCTCAGTTAAGGCAACCTCCTACCAAATCTGAGCTGAGTGTCTCCACTAACCACCTTTAGTGCAATCGAGGCGA
Source organism: Cyclocarya paliurus (assembly GCA_029856935.1). Lineage (NCBI taxonomy): Eukaryota > Viridiplantae > Streptophyta > Magnoliopsida > Fagales > Juglandaceae > Cyclocarya > Cyclocarya paliurus. Next base: position 13,766,380 of record CM056945.1, on the reverse strand, counting down.
CTTCCCACCAAAACACAAGTGAGTGTCAACACTCATGCATTAACAAAATCCTCGCCCCACAGCAGGAAGGGACTTAAGGCTTCCACAAAATAAGCTTCCAAAAATAAACATAAACCTCCAAAGATAAACATAGGTAATCAAAAACTAAACAAACACTAATCAAAAGAAAGTGCAAGCACATTGGAAAATAGTAGGAGCTGAGAAAACACATTAACAAGTTCAATTCAATGTTTTACATGCCATCAAAATAGGAATAAGCAAATATCTGGTCAAGAGCAAGCCCCAGCATTGGGGGTGGAAAAGCGTTCGGAATCCTGTCACGACTAAGAGAGTCAAAAACTTGGTAGGTAGCTCGACTAGCTTTTAGGGACTTCCAATCCAACCTATGCAAGTCTGACCCGAGATGAGCAAGCAGGTATTCCCTTAACTTTTTGAGACCAAGCTTGTAACCTAGGCCCCAAGCTCGATTCTAAATAGAGTGGGCAACTACTAGTTGAGGGGAAAGGTGGAAAACCTCTTCCTGATAAACCTCCAGCTCGATCACCTTCAACTCTAAATCTGATAGCCTCTTCTAGTAAGTGTCAGAGATCTCGTGCAAATTCGCGTAATTCTGTTCCTGGCTCCTGAGCTCTTGCTTCACATTGTTCAACTTCACCTCAGCAATAACCTTCTCGCCCTGAGAAATGCTAAGCTAAATAGCTAGTTCCCGTTGGTCTTCCTTCGACTTGATAAGGGTAGCAGCGTAATTGAAGATGCATCGACTCACCTTTTCTAGCTTCTTTCCCACTTGCTCAAGGCGATTAGGCAGGACTTCACATTCCTCTCCGTGGGCCTTTGCCTCATCATGAAATCAAACCACCTCTTCCAGAGATTCCTCAAAGTCATGACGAAGGCAACGAATCTCCTCCTGAAGAGAAACTATCCAGTCTTCCAAGGTATGGAAATATGACTCCACTTGGAATAGATTCCTAGCCATTTCTTCCTGCTCAACTTGGGCAACCACAACAACACCATGCACCCTACCAATGAAGGACCACATTGATTGGTTCTCTTCCTCTAAGTCTATCTTACTGTACACCAACATGGCAGCCAAGTGGTCCATGCCTTAGGCAAACAAGCAAACCTCTGAGACAGATAGAGAGTGAGAGTGACTGAAAGTGTGTGAGAGAGAAGACGAAAGGAGAACTCATTGGAGACAAAAACCTCGGAGCTTATACACCATGGCTCAAATAGCCTATTCCAAGAAGCTATCCATCAGAGGGGAAGGACCTGCAGGATGGAAACTTGAAGGGCCAAGTAGTCCTAATGAGTCAGAAGTTCTTTCGATGAAAGGAACAAAGCCACCCATCTAGCCTGAAAGACTGACTGGCAGAGAACTCAAGCTAGGACATGGAGGAGATGAAGGGGCTAAGAAAGTGCTATCCCCCACCTTGTCACTCAATCCCAAAGCCAGATCCATGAAAGGCGACTTGTTGGGAAACACAAGCGATGGAATATCCCCCCCTAAGGCGAGACGCTGAAAGGCAATGAAAGAATAAACACCTTACCTCGTGGAGGAACTTAGGGAAAACAAAGGGAATCTCGAGGGTGAATCCTTTTGAAGCCATAGAGGCAACGATAGAAGTCATTGGCACCAGTGTTGAACCTCTGGGCAGTGCATTGTCGCCAACATCCAAGGAGACTTCACCCAACACTTCAAAAGGAACTGAGGAAGGCCCTGCCAAAGCAACATGAGGGATCTCCAAAAAAGCGGGGTCGGGGTCGAGGGTCACCTCTATCTTACTCTCATTAGAACCAAAGGTTACAAGTTGACCCCCAAAGAAGGTGGAACCAGCAGGGAGGCCTCGCGATTAGGCGACGCCACGAATTCAACTTTCAACACCAATTCTAAATCCACCTTGGCTTGCGCCATTATATCTTCAAGAGATTCAGCCAGTGAAGGTTGGGGACAAACCGAGCTGCCCTCCCCAACCGTTAAGGAAGGAAGGGGAGGGGCTCCCTTAATAGAACTCGATTCATAGGAGGGGTTGGCCTTGGCACGAAATAGGGGCATTCCACAACAAGCTTTCTTCCCCTTCCTATCCTCCACAGTTGAGGATCCCCTCTTTTGCCTTTGGCATAAGGAAGGGGTGCCCAAAAACTGGCGACCAAACACATGGCCTCACCCAGGTGAAACCACAAACCTATAAGTGTGCAACAGGCACGATTAGTCAAAACCCCAGCAGAAACACCAGTGAAATGAATTATGCCTCTTCTCCAGTTAACCCTTGACAAAGAATATGGTTCTTTGTAACAGTCCCCAGAGTTTTGATAAGAATTTAGTGCTCTTGAAGGAGTATGATGGTAATCTTCAGCCTTCTGCCATTGAGATGAATTATGCCTCTTTTAAGGTCCGACTGTTATGGGTTACCATTGAAGGGTATGACTGGCAAAGTTGTTCAATGTATCAGTGAGGCACTTGGTGTTGTTGAAGATATTGACGGATTGGGTGTTTTTTCACGTGTTAGTGTTAGTCTAGATACTTGCTAACCATTGTCGAGGGTTAAGAGGATTGTTATGGGTCATTCTAACCCCACATTGGTCCAGTTAAAATATGAGAAATTGCCCAATTTATGTTATTATTGTGGAAAATTGGGACATGGAGATAGAGATTGTGATTTGTGGGTGGTTAATAGAGTAGTCTATGAGAAGGATGGTTTTCTATTTGGTTCTTGGATGTGAGTTGCGAGCGGTGGGTCTCTTTAAACCAACCAAAGTTCAACAATGGTAATTTCTTTGAAGACGAAAGCTGATGGTGTCCAGGTGGGGAGGGTTGGAGTGAGTGATGATGATGAGTAAAGGGGAGACACGATTTCTAATTTTTTGGCCCCTATGTTGGTGGACTGATCACCATTAGTGAGGGAAAAAGAAGAACTTACTAAGACTGGTTTGTGCATTGAGGGGTCTGGGCCATATGTTGGGGCTTGCTATTCTTCTAACTCTACTGGCCTGTCAAAGGCTGGGCCTAAAGGGGCATCATCTCCTTTTGGGCTTATATCAGCTTATGGTGGAATACATGGTTTGCTGGAAAGAATGGCTTCACTGGAGAAGCCAATGGTTGTTTCTGTTCCTCATCCTTCATTGATCAATGAGGAGCTTCATGGTGCTATCCTTGGAGATTTGTTGGGAGGGAGATTGCATTATGAAGGCATAGGCACATGTTGCGTTGATGTAGGCTCTAGAGTTCAATCTAAGGAATCGATTACTCTACAGGATGGAGATTCTGTGGTTGAGGAGAAACCAGGTTTTGACTCGTTTGATCAGCGACAAACGCTCAAGCATATCGGGTAGGGTCCTAGTTCATCTGGCCAGCAACAACTTCTCAAATATCTTGTGTAGGGTTCTGCTACTTTTGGACAAGGGCAAACACTCAAAAATATTGGGTAGGGTTCTGAACATATTGGCTAGCGACAATCACTCACACATATTAGGCAGGATTCAAAGGCTGTGGTGGGTATCTCTGACCCGCAGACTCTCAAAGGTTAGTTATTTGGGTCTGATTCATTATCTTCTGTGACTGTGGGGGCGTTTAGGCAATGTGTTTGCTACGAACTTGAATATGAAATCCCCTCCAATGCAAGGTCACCGAAGACGCAAGGACAGATACTTATGTCCTACTGATTTAGGTACGTATTCGGTGACTCCTTCTAAACGTTTTGCCAAGGAGTGTCTCTCTTCAGTTTCTATTTCTCATGTTGATAAGAAGAGGGCTAAATCAGTAGATGATTCTCAATTACTTGAGGTGGAGATTGTATCGGCGGAGGCTGAGGTTCAGCCCCACCTACAACCATGAGGAGCCTGAGCTAGAACTCCCGTGGGCTTGGGAACCCATGGGGAGTTAGTGTCCTTCGGGATGTGATTCGAAGAGAAGTTCCCCGACTTGGTTTTTTTCATGGAAACTAAGTTATTAGCTTGTAAACTAAAACCACTAAAGTTTAGTTAGGGTTTTTATGGTTGTTTAGTAGTAAATTGTTAGGGTCATAGTGGGGCCTCAACTTGTTTTGGAGTAATGCTACTGATTTGGAATTGTTGTCTTATTCTAAGCATTGTTTTAATGCCTGGGTGACTGATGCAACTATTGGTTCTAAATGGCGCCTCATTGCTATTTATGGGCATCCGGAGATAATTATGCGAAGTGTTGTGTGGAAGTTGGTGAAATCAGTTTCTGTCTCTATTAGGGGTCCATGGCTGTGTTTTGGAGATTTTACTGAAATTTTGTGTCAATTTTAAAAGAGGGGTGGGCATACACGTGGAGAGGGGCAGTTGCAAGCCTTTCTTGAGGTGGCTAATTCTTGTGGTTTTAAAAGCTTGAAAAATGATGGGTCCCTATTTATGTGGTCTAATGGGCATGATGGGCTTGCTCATACTAAATAAAGGCTTGATAGATTCTTTGCAAATTCTGATTGGCTCTCCTTATTTCTTGGGTTTAAAATTCATAATTTCTCAACTTCTTATTTTGATCACAATTGCTTGGTTTTAAGTACTATTGGTTTAGTTGAAACTCAGCACATGGGTTGTAAACCATTTTGGTTTGAAGCTATATGGATAGGTGCAACAGGGTGTGAGGAAGTTATATCAAACTCTTGGAAGTTAGGGGAAAATTCCAATTCAGTTGCATGTTTAAGGAGTGTAGTCTCATCTTGTACTCATCATTTGAAGATATGGAAGGGCAATCAATTTTGGAGTATTCAGTCACAATTACGATCTAAGCATAAGGAGCTGAATTGTTTGCTAGAGGGACCTTCTTCATCACTTTCCATATCTGATTTGATGACCTTACAACATGATATAAACCTTTTATTAGAAAGGGAGGAATTGATGTGTAAACAAAAGTCAAAGACTTTATTTATGGCTACATTCGGGTGATCCGAATTCAAAGTTCTTGCATAGGAAAGCTTCAAAACGACAGTCAAGGAATTTAATCGCTAAACTTCAAGATGATTATGGCAGTTGGACAAAAGGGTGTGCAATGGAATCCCTTATTTTATCTTATTTTTTAGGATTTTTTTTCCACTTCTACACCGCATGGTATGGAGACTGTATTTGATACTGTTGATGTTAAAGTCACGACAACCATGAATGAGGAGCTATTGAAACCATATTCTACTGAATAGGTATGACATGCTTTATTTCATATGCATTCTATGAAAGCTCCTGGTCCTGATGGTTTTTGCCCTTTGTTTTTCCAAAAATATTGGTAGATTATGGGTAATCTGGTAACACAAATACTTTTAGATTCTCTTCATTCAGGTGCTATTTTTCCTACTCTTAATGAGACTTTTAGCCTGATTTCGATACAAAAGTCATTCAAACTCATTTCAACTCATCTAATCATTACAACTTTTCCAAATTTTCACACAAAATATAATATACAATTCACTCTTTTCAAATCCTAAAATAATAATAATATTAAAAAATAATATTCTAACAATATTTTATTCAACTTTCATCTCAACTCACTATCCAAACCTCCCTTTGTTGTTCTTATTCCCAAGAAAAAGCATCCTAAGAAAGTTAAAGACTTTAGGCCTATTAGTTTATGTAATGTGATTTATTAGATTATTACGAAGGTTATTGTTAATAGGCTTAAGTCCATTTTACCCTAACTGCTGTCGGATAGCTAAAGTGCTTTTGTACTAGGTAGGTTTATTACAGACAATGTGCTTATGGCATTTGAAACTATGCATTATATTCGTCAAAGGAGACGGGGTTGTAAGGGGATGATGTCCTTGAAACTTCATATGAGTAAAGCTAATGATCGGGTGGAATGAGGTTTTCTTGAAAGCATCATGTTGAAACTTAGGTTTGATTCGAGATTTTTTTTGGGGGGGGGGGGGGAGGGGGTTTGGTATTGTCTTGCATTAATTATGTATCTTATAAGGTACTAATTAATGGGGTGCCTACTTCTTCATTTGATGCTTCCCGAGGTTTGCGATAGGAAGACCCGCTTTCGCCTTACTTGTTTGTTTTATATGCTGAGGGGTTGTCTTCCCTTCTAAAATCCGTTGAGAGACAAAATTTGATAAAGGGTGTCAAAGTCTGCCCTTGAGCTCCTGCTGTTACTCACTTGTTTTTTTGCAGATGATAGTCTCTTATTTTGTCAGGCTACTCGTTCTCAAAATGAAAGTTTGAAGCAGCCGTTACATATTTATGGGTTGGCTCTTGGAGAACAGGTAAATATGGATAAGACTGAGTTTGTGATTAGTCCTAATGTTGATGACGAGGAAATTGCAGCAATTATGGCCATTGGAATGTGCATTCTCTTCAACATCATGACCGTTACTTGGGCCTTTCTTCTTTGGTTGGTCATTCCAAATGTACTACTTTTAAAGAGTTGAAAGATAGAGTCTGGCAAAAACTACAAGGTTGGAAGGAACATTTGTTATCACATGTCAGGCATGAAGTTTTAATTAAAGCAGTTGTACAAGCATTGCCAACCTATACTATGAGCTATTTCTTGTCACCTAAATCATTTTGTAAGGACTTAGAAGGGTTGTTTGCAAAATTATGGTGGAGACAACGATAGACTGAACATAAGATGCATTGGATTAGCTGGAAAAAATTGTGTTCTTCTAAGCTAAGAGGCGGTATGGGTTTTAAAAACTTTGAGTTGTTTAACTTGGCTTTGCTTGCTAAACAAGGATGGTGGTTGATTCAAGACCCTCATTCCTTACTTTATCGATTTTTCAAAGCTAAGTATTTTCCTACCATAGATTTTCTACAGTCTAATGTAAATAGGAGGTCCTTTAATGTATGATGTAGTATTTGTGCTGCTAAGTCTCTTTTGCAGAATGGGTGCATTTGGCAGATAGGGAAGGGTGATAGAGTTAGAATCCTTCATGATAAATGCGTACCAATTTTTTGTTTACCTTGGATGCTACCTCTTAACTATGTTTTAATCTAAGGTGAATTTGCTTATGAATTTGGACCACAAAACTTGGAATGTGAATTTAATTCAAGCTGTTTTTCCTCCTATTGTTGTGAATGCAATTATTCAGCTTCCTATATTTTCATGAGAGTGTGAGGATAAACTTATGTGGAGTGGCACAAAGAATGTTGTATATTCTATAAAGTCTAGGTATCATCTAGCCTTGAATTTGTTTGACTCTACTGTTGGGGCTGAAAGTTCTCATTCACATGGATCTTCCATATTTTAGTGTCAGTTTTGGAATTTGAATTTACCAAATAAGGTTAAAAACTTTGGATGGTGAGCTTGTAAGGATAGTCTTCCTACTAAAATGAACTTAATGAAGCGCAATGTTTCGTCAAATGCGGGTTGTCCTCATTGTCACTTGGTTGAGGAGGATTGCTATCACGTTTTTCTTTGTGGCTGTCCAGATGTACAAAAGGTATTGGTTGTTCACTGTCCACCAGTTTTATCTTGTTTGGAGTCTGCTGTTTGTTTTGTAGATGTGGTTTGGGAATTAATGCAACTTAGGTTATGCTTGGTAGATGAGATAAGATGAAAATTTTTAAAAATTTTGTAAATAGTGTTAAGATAAAAGTTTAAAATATTAATTTAAAATATTAAAATTTGAAAAAATTGTATTGGGATTTGAAAAAGTTGAATTATTTATTATATTTTTTATAAAAATTTGAAAAAATTGTAATGATGAGATGAGATGAGATAGAGATAGAGATGAGAAATCTCATCTTTACCCCAAACATATCCTAATGTGACTTTAGTTCCTATTTTTATTACTATTTCTTTGGGAGTTTGGAAGTATAAGAACTCAAAGTTATTTTAGGATTCTTCTTATGTGCTGCAAGAAGTTGTTGATGATTGTTTAGCATATGTTGAGAGTTACATTACTATTAAACAATCCCAGTTGGTGATATGGAAAGCGTTTGTCATCTCTTGGAAGCCTCCTACTCCAAGTATGGTAAAGATAAGTAACAACCCCTCCCTAAAATGGGATGAGCTGCTACATTTCATCCTACCCCTTCCTTTTTTTTCTTTTCTATACGTAAACAATAAACCAATGGTTTACAAAAGAGGCCTAAGTATCATACTGATAATTCATAAAAAGGGACCTTCTCATTTTCTTTCATAAGTTCAAAGTTCAAAATAACATGTTTGTCAAGTATGAGACGATCCCATTCGTTACAAAATAAAAACTACAACCATCATTCAGGTAGAAACATATACCCAGTTTTTAAGATATTTCATCCCAAAATACAAAACCCAACAGTTTCACAAACAGCCAAAATAAACCCAAACTCCATATAAAGACCCAACCCAAGGCTACCACTAGGCATCTATCTCCCCTCCCCGAGTAGTGCCTTGCTCGACAGCTTCGTCCTCATCATTACCTGAACTTTTAATACATTAAATACAAAAGTGAGTCTAATACTCAGTAAGTAATACACTATGCAGTTAAAATATCATACATCAACTATTCTTTTCTTTTGAAAGGTCATACAAGCTTAAAACATTTCAATAAACATTCACAGTTAGTTTTCACTTTCCTTTGGCCGGTACACACTATTATGCCCTTTGTGTTAAGGTTAGCAGTATTTTGGACTTGATTCTACTCGTGGCCATGGGTTGAGAATCTCTCAGTCAGGATGGTGCCATTAGGTACACTACCAATGGGACCGATCTGGCATTGCAATCTGCTCCTTTCTTTGGTTTCATCATCATTCCGTCATTGGCCATTACGTATTTTCATACATAAAACCTTCATTTCCTCTTTCTTTCCTTTTTCCATTCATAGCATTTTTATCATCTTTCTTAATCCAATGCAACATGCATTTTCTTTCATAAGAATGCATTTCATGTTATACCTTATATAAAGGAAAAATCACTTATTCTTAAAAAAACATGTGCATGATAAATCTCATGATTTAAACCTTGAATGTGAATATTTTACATCATACATATACACAGATTATAATTAGTAGGATACTTAACATGGGCTACCAAGAAGGCTTATATATTGTATATAAATTTACCTTTTTCATCACAAAGAAGCATTAGAAGAAAATAGAGCATTTAGTATAACAAAGTATTGTGTAAGAAGCATAGTTATAGCTACTTACCTTTAAGTTCAACCCTTGGTTCCTTTTGCACCTCAATAAATCCTATTCAATGAAATGGAATGTGTACATCAATATCCACTTCACACCAAGTTTTACTAACCAACTCTTAGCTAGTTGCTTACTTTAAATGGTCATGACGTTTCATCAATTATGTGTGATGGGTGGGTCTATGTGTGTGTGGTGTCATGGTGTTTCTTTTCTTAGCTGAAACTTTGTCAAAAGAACAATCCTAACTTAACTTTATTAGCGGCCGATTCTCTCATCATCCTTAGGGTCCCTTTTTTCTCGTGTTTGGCTAGTGAAGGTTCAGCTCTTTTCTTGTGAAAACCCTAGTTTCCCGAACATATATTGTGCAAACTAAAATATGGATTTAACCATACGCCCCTTTTCAAAAAACATGGCAAGCTCAAAATCTGAGCCCCTCTTCACCCTCCATTCTATATGGTTGTGTGTGCATGAAGGTGAAGTGGTTGAAGTAGAGGTTTGAGTGGTTCTTACCATTTGACCTCCTTCTCCTTGGATGGATTATCGGCTTCCTCCCTCTACTCGTGTGGTTGGTTAGATGGAGATGGGTGAGATGTATGTGGTATTTGGTTTGTGAGAAAATGTGAGAAAATGGAGAGGTGAGCTCCCTTCTAGGGTGGGGGAGAGGGGGGGGGGGACAGAGAGAGAAGTAATCTAAAAATGAAAAATGGCATATGGACCCTTTGGGCGCCGACCCATAAGCTTCCCTTTATATAGTTTTCCGAGGTCCCATGCTAGCCCCACCTTCCTATGACATAGAGAATCTCAAGAGTTGGGATGCATGAGTGACATGTGTCACCAGCTTTCTTGGCTTGGCCAAAACCCCTTCCCCTTCTTCTTCATGATTGTTCTTCCTTGGGAAGTCCAAGTGACCCTATGCATGAGTGACAAGTGGCTTGCCATCTTGCTTAAGAATCTAAAACCATAAATGCCCTTAGGGTGTGTATCACAAAGTGGTCTAGGTTCATTGAACCTTTGGGGCATATTCGTCTTTTGATGAAACCCTAATTCTAGGCTAGGTCCTCTCAGGTGTGTGCATGCTTGCCTTGTGGCAAGTGGCGTGTAAGTGTTTCCCTAGCCACCCATCTCTTACTCTTCCCCTCACAAAGATTCTTCCAGAACCTCTGTGAGTGTATGCGCGTGCCTTCCTCTTCCTTATCATTAGCTCCTTCTAGAAACTCTCATACCCTCTTCATGTGTGACATGTGTAAGAAGGGTGGTTGGTGTTTTATGTGAAGCGTGGAACCCTATGGCCAAAACCCTAAAAATCTCTTGGAAACTTGTGCTTCTGATTTGTAGTATCCCTATGCGCCCCTTCCTTTTCTCAAATCATTACACATTATTCTTGTAACTTGTCAAAATCCATGGGTGGTGTGTGGGTCCTTTGGGGTTACCGAAACCCTAATTTCTCTCACTCCCCTTACCAGGGCCGGCCCAATAGATTTTGAGGCCTAAGGCGATAAGTTAAAACATAGCCTTTTTCTTATATCAAATTAATTATGTTATATTTAAATATGTTTTTATTTAAAAATTATTTTTCTTGCTTTTTGAGATGCAAAATTGCTAATTAAATTTTTATATTCAAGTTCTTCTAATATCTTCTTCTCAATTGATAATATGTATAGTCCATTTAATCTTTCATACGACATTGTTGATTTTAGATAAGATTTTATCAATTTTAATTTTGAAAAAATTCTTTCTACAGAAGCAACAATAATAGGTATTGTCAAAAAAATTCTATAAGCGATACATGCATTTGGAAAAGAATCATGTCTTTTTATATAATTTAAAATATCAATAGGAGTGCTTTCTACTTAGTAAAATTTCTTTTAAAACTTTTAGTTCATAAAATAAATCTAAACCATCAATATCATATTTCAAAAAGCTTTCAAGACGAAAACATTTTTTTTGCAAATTACCATCGTCAAGTGTTTTCAATTTCTTGATATTAAATAGAAAACCAAAAATATTTTCATATATTTGAAACTGTTTAAACCTATTTTGAATTGAAGAAATTGCTTGATCTACTATGAATAAGAAATAATTAATTCTAAAAGATTCTTTAGCAGATTGTGTTGTCTCGTCATTGACATTTTCATCAAACTGTTTTTTTTATGAATTATTCGTTTTGCTCTAAATACAAGTTCTATTTCCATACTAATTGCAATTTTTTTCGATGAAATCATAGCAGATTTAAATCTATTTTCTTTATAATCTTGAAAAAAAGAAATAAGACATTTTAACTGATCAATGGCAACATCTATATGCATATCTTTGGATTGCAGACTTTTATTTACAGTATTGACCTCAAATAATATATCATACCATATGGTCATGCCTAATATGAATTCCAAGTTCTCAATTTCATATTATACTAAACAATTAGCTTCACTCTTTGTTTTAGGATCTTCAGTTATTTTTGCTACTTGCAATAAAGCTTCTCTTATTTGTGGACTTTGGAATTTTATTGCTTTGATACTTTCAATTCCACTTTCCCAACGTGTTTGTGAGAGTGGCTTGAGAGTTAGAATCGATACATTATCTTGCAAAATTTTCCATCGCTTTGTTGATGAAGAAAACAAAGAATAAATACGTTGGACTATTCTAAAAAATGATATAACTTTAGGACAAGAATTAGCCATGTCACATATAACAAGATCAAGATTATGATAACCACATGGCATGTAAAATGCTTTGGGGTTTATATCAAACAATCTTTGCACCCCTTACTCTTTTCCTTTCATATTAGACCCATTATCATAACTTTGTCCTCGAATATTATTAATATCAAGTTCAAGACTTTTTATTGCATCTAATAATTCACTGAGAATACCTTTTTCACTTGTATCATCTATTTTAATAAATTTTAAAAAATGTTCTTATATTTTTATTGGGCTTGTTGAAATATTAACACGTCTTAGTATGAGAGACATTTATTCTTGATGACTTGCATCTGGGGTACAATCAAGTATAATCAAAAAATATTTTGCTTCCTTGATTTTTTTTAATAATATAGGTTTTAATTTTAGTTGTTAGCAAGTGTATTAATTCATTTTGTATATTATGCTCAAGATAATGATTATGAATTTCACCATCTTGAATACGTCGAATGTGTTTTTGCATTACTGGATCAAACTCAGAAATCATCTCAATTAGACTTAAAAAATTTCCATTATTTTCTTGGTAGAACTTTTCATTTTGTCCTCAAAATGGTAAATTATTTTTACCAAGGGTTTTTACTACAGCAACAATTCTCAATAACATTTTTTTCCAATAATCTTTTTCTTTGTTAATTTGTTCTTGGACTTTTTTGTCAATTGTTTTATTTCTTAACAATGTCATTTCCAAATCAAGCCAAGCAGTAATGTTAGTAATATGCTCATTGGTTGTTTCATGGCTTTTAAACTTAGCACTAAGATTTTTTTAGTCATCAGTTCCTTCATTAGCTAATTGGCTTATACTAAGTTTTGAATTAAACAACTTGCAACAAAAGCAGAATACTCTATTCAAGTCTTTTGAATACACTAGCCATTTTCTATCATGTTTCTTCCCATTTGATAAGTTTCGTATATAATATGTAGTGGAAAAATGTCTAGAGTTCTCATCCTTAGGAAAGTTTATATCGCTATATCTAATTGGACCCTTTTCTACTAATAAATATCTTAATTTTGTATCAACATATTTCCATTGAGCAGGGTCATAAATATTTGAAAGAATAGAATCAGATATGTCCTCAGTATTTTTATTTTCTTCTATACTTTTTTTCCAAATTCTTCAACAATAATTGTAGTAGTACATGCTTGAGCACTATCCTCAGATCCCTTTTGTTGGGTTTGTTGTGTTGTTTCATTATCTTCATATCCCTTTTGTTGTATTTCTTGATTTATTTTGTTATCTTGTGGTCCTATTTGGTGTGTTTCTTGATCATCTACAAATGTTTCACCTAAATTTTCTACTATATTTTGTTTATTGGTAGTAACAAATTTATTTAAAGATCATTTTTGGGATTCAATCAATTTTTCTATTCTTTTTTTTTTTTTAAGTTTCTCATATCCAGATGCATATTTTCTATTAGACATATTTTTTTGGTAAAAAAGAACAATATCCACTATATAAAATCTTACTATGCTTATGAATATTCTAGAATAAAATAAATATAAACATAAAACAATAAAAAAATAAAACAGTAAAACCTGATTTAGCAAATGAGATTCACTTTTATATAACAAATGGCCTTCACTTTTATATTAAATTGTTAATTTGCACAATAAAATAAAATATCTTAATGTTAATATCTAAAATCAAGAAATAAATTATAGATTAGAAGTATTGAAAGAAAAATAAACAAAGTGTGAAAAATAATCAATAGGTGCCCATGGGCCATGGGCCATGTGATTTGTGAATTGTGAAAGCTACGAGCCTATCTCAAAGTAATTGTTTAAGTCTTGAAGAATAAGACAAACTATAACCAAGGGAGAAGATGTTCTAAACAAGACTAGGGCTGGCTATTAGTAAACAAGTTCATGGAATCAGTATCACGTGGCTTTTTTATTGCCACAAACCTTCAGTGCTTCATTTATCTATATGAAAAAAAAACTTCACTTTATAAACTGCAGGTCAGAGACTCAGAGCCTCAAATTACTTACCTTCGTCACCAAGGTCCAAAACATAGTAGAGACTAGAGCTGCAGTAGCTGCTCAACGTATGTCCTCTGCTGATGCGTGCGATTGGAGACAATGGAGATTGGAGAGGCTGCCAGTGCAAATACGAGCAAGAGGATGTGCAAGAGAGAGATTAGAGAATTGAGAGTGGAGTACACAGGTGATAAAATAAGATTTGTCAATCTGATAAAAAGAGAGTTTTTGAGATAGTTCCGTTGGATTTTTTTGGATTTTGTAGAGGGAACCACTGAATTTACAGTCATTATTGTGACTTTTGGCCTTCCTAAGAGAAGTTACAGACTCTATGTAATTAAATAAAAGTTTTTATTTTATTTTTTATAATTGTTAGCGTTTATTTTTTACAGTGGAGTTGAGAATTAATTTTTTCAATTTTCAATGTTAGCATCTCTTTGTTTAGTTTAGATAATTTAATTTTTTTAAATTTTTTTTACTTAATTATTTTCTTAATATTTTGTGAGGCCTTCTTCCACTGTGGGGCCTTAGGCAACCGCCTAACTCGCCTTATGGGAGAGCCGGACCTGCTGCCCTTACCCACTTTTACGTCCAGATACATAGTAACCTAGAGGTGAGTTGTGCATGTGAGACACGTGGCATGTGGTTGGTGAGAATGGCGTGTGCCCTACGTGTGGTCGTGCCTTTTTTCTTCTCCCAATCCATTTCCTTCTTCTAGAACCTTATGTGCATGTTGGCCAAGTATCATTTGTGTCACTTCCCTAGGTCTTCAAATGATGAGCTTCTAGGGAAACTAAAAGGTCCTCCTCACCATGTGGCACCTCCCTTCTCTGTCCCTAGACCCCAACTAGGTTTTCAAACCCTAATCTTTCATAGTGGCCGAAAACCTATAGGCCTTTTGGGCCTTCTTGTGGGTTTGGACGCCCAGTACATTAAGAACAAAAAATTAAGACCCATCATCCTAAGTGTACTCCTCCCTTCTTGACCCAAAGATTAAACTTAGTAGTGACTAAAAGACAGGCAAGGACTTGGCTAAGTCTAGGTCATCATAGTATGATATTTATTTCATTGACAGAATTGTTCTTTGGTGTTATATAGCTCAATTAATCATTTCTAATAAGTTTTCTGAATAATTATGAATATCTTGGAAAACAACATCCATCAAACCATCCAAAGAGGCAACATCATTTTCATAAGGATAAGCATGTCGTTAAGAATTCTTATCCTTTCTTTAATTGTGATTGTGCTATTCCATCGCCTAGTTGAATTAAATAGGTTGATAAATTTGGATTAAATCTTACTCCCATATTCTTAGTTAAGCTAATCTTGCTCAGCGTAGACCACAAGTAAGAGGAACTAAACTGGCATCAATCTATTATTGTTTTCTACCTTTACAGACTTACGAGCAAAACTTGATGAAAATATCCACCAAACACAATAGCTTTGCCACCAAATGATAATTATGAATCATTAATATCCCCAATCATTTTATCCAATGCTTCTATAGATTTTTTCTAGATATAGGAGTTTCGTCCCATATGGTCAGCCTTGTGACACGTAATAACTTTGCGAGGGCACTTTGTTTGCTAACACTACATGTGCTATTTTTGTCAAGATCCAACAGGATTTTAAATTTTGAATGTGCTCTCCGACCTCCGGGCAAAAAAATTTAGCAATGTCGGAAGATATAGTTGCAAGTACTATTAATTATTTTGATTTCACTGTAGCAAGAAATGATTTATATATAGAAATGACTTCCCTATTCCACTAAGACCTTATGCAAGACTAAATCACATGCATGTTGTTGTTCATGTAAAAGCCATTGAGGCCAAAACATCTTCCTCTGGAATTATGACAACCAATTCATCATTGATCTCCTTATATTCAAATTGGTCCTTATTTAAATAAATATAATCATCCAGAAGATGAAACATGTTGAGGTCTTTTCTTATCGATTCAAGTGTAGAAGAAATACTTCACAAAACCTATGTTCTAACATCCATTGAGGCAATTTCGATTGTTTTAAAATCGAATTACATATCTTTCTCGAAACGTTCCCAGAGTTCTCTTGAATTTGCAGGATTACAATAAACCAAGATCGTTGCAAATAGCCACCTCAAACCGTGTGACATTTAGTACAAAGATGCCTCATGTAAACAATCTTCTAAACTACAATGTCTCTCCAATAAACCATGCATGTTAGCTACCTCATGAAATGTCAAACACCACCAACTGTTTTGAGGTGATCAAACGATAAAGAACCTCTTATGTGATTTAATATATATGCATATAATACTTTTCACCTTCAAATGGGCTTGCTGTAACAATTCGGCCTATAACATTTTTTTCCTAAGGAGTCCATATTCTATATTATTGGCTCCAAACAAAAGATTCAGAAAATTCTTTGTACAACAAGCTTTGGGGACTTTTATTTACTTAATTTGTTAAGAAGAATTCCGTTAACATTGATTTTGCATAAAAACCTGAGTTCAAAACATTGTTTAAGTTTTCATGTGTATGAAAAGCCACCAGATGTTGATTTTCAAGATGAAAGTGTAAGCTATAGACTGATGGATACATTTCATTTAGCGTAAATCCATACATCTCCACATGGTTTCGGGTGGAGTAATCCAATGAGCTAATTAGAATTGTTAGATTTCATCGATCTCTTGAGTACCTTGTTTAGAAATCAAATTAAAAGCAACACGATTATGACTTTTGTAGATGTATTTATAAAGGTACTTGACAATTTTGATTGTAAAGCAGATCTCTACATTAATATGGCAATCAAATATGGATTATGTGGAATAACTCAACGGTTATCCAAGTTTTGATCTCTGACTTTGGTGGTAATTTCATTATCATGGCGCTTATATTGTGAAAAATGATCATTTCCGACAATTGTGTTAGGTGTAAAGTTTTTTGGATAATGGTTTTTGCAACTACCATTTTTTTCATATACGCATTGGTTGGATTTAACATTTTACATGAACCATACATCATATGTTTGATAAGAGCCTTATATAGATGCAATTTTTATTTTATTTTATTTATATAAGATATTTCTGTTGATGCAATCTAATCAAAAGATTCAGGAATATAGATTTTTCAATCTCTCTATAATATAATCAAGAAATGACTATGTGGAAGTTCTCTCTTTAGGTGCTCAATTACATAAATATATGCTAAAACTTTGCTAAAGATTTGCCGCTTGAATAATTCATCTTTTAGTTCTTCTAATTTTGTTCTAGAAATTTGCACAATTAAATTAGGACGATTTTGAACCTCTTATTGCGGCCCCAATTGATTCAAGATTTCTTTCCAACTTGGATTACATGTCATTGTTAGAAAAATATCAAATTTTTCATAACGTTGGACTAAAGCCATTGCTTCCACATATATTTTTTACATATCTCTTGGATCCCCAATAAAAGAAAAAGGTAAAATAATTCGCTTGCCAATTTTGGAGCTGCTAGTTTCCCCAATCTGTTGTTGCTTACTACAAAAGTAATCCAACCTTGATATTTTAATCTTAACATACATATCAACCATGAGTTGTTGCAACAGACGACCAGAGAAAAACAAAATAAACCTGACATTTTCTTTGATTTGTAACTTGTAACAATATTATTCACGACATGAAACAATTGGTTCTTTTTCTTTTTTTGTTCAGCACTATAAAGAATGAATGGCAGAAGATTAGGTAGTTGTAGATTTATGGCTTGAACATGAATGTCAGAGTGGGATAATTATTCTTACCTTGTTGCTTCCTTCTAAGTAACTCATCTGTTGAGATTGATTGTTGGGGATCAATTAATGTTGTTGTTTCAGTATGTAATAATGTTGTTCTTTTCTTTACTCTTTGTATGCCCTAGTGCCAACCAACATCATCGAAAGGAAACAATGGATACTAAAGCAGATCATAAGAACCAAAATAATACTGAACTATATGACTTCCACCTACATGATTGAAGACCACAATGTCCCACTTTGTCAAGCATTCCGAATCATCATTTTCAATCCAAATTACTGTCACTTGTGATGCTGTAGCAACATTAAAAACACATTAATCCAAACCAAGATCTTATCTAATATGGATCTCATAGTTTTCCAACTTGGGTAGATTACTAAGGGTTTGAAAGAAAACAGAATATGGATTCATACGAAGGATAAAATGAGCTGAGCAATAACCAACGAATTCAACTTTCTGAGTTAGAAACACAGTTCTCTAATTTGTGTTCAATATCATAAAAATATAGCTGTAAATAAGAAGGGTGTCCATCCAAAGGAACCAAATTATTAATGTAATGATAGATTTGTCTCTAAGCTCGAAATGTGTAAATTCCTTTGTTTCTTTATCAAATTCAACTCCAAATTATGTAAAAGCAAATTTATTATTATATGTGTGCACATAGGTCAAAATTTTGGTAGTTTCAACTGTATTGAAATAAACAAAGGGTAAAGCTGATCCAGAACATCATTCTTAATTAAAGAAATTATCCCATCAACATAGCAGAAACCATTTGTTTCATGATGAAATATTTTTACTCCACAATATCTACAACATGGCAGGGGTGGCAAGGAACTTATCTCAATGGTACAGTTTGTAATATTTGCCTAAGGCAAGTGGGTTGTCGATGTCGCTTACCTATAGCAAAAAAAAAACATACACCAAACAATAGACGCAAACTCTTAAAAGGGCATGCATATTTTGATTAAAGACATCATTGAAGAAGGAGGAATAACGGGTAGAAACAAGATGAGAAGCATGATTCAATTCTATACTTGTTCCTTGTCCCGACGAGTTACTGATGTACTTGTTTCAAAGTTGAGTTGGCCTTGAACAAGGCAAGTAGTCTCTTGAACAAAATGTTCATTATCTTGAATGAAAAGACTATCAGGGTTCATGGAAAAGTATTATAAAAAAGAAAGCATGAACAATAAACCTGTTGAATTACAAGTTGATTAGATTTATCTGTATTTTCTATACATGTATTTGTTGGCCTAGGTGCCAAAGATTTTGTACAATTGTTATAATTATGAAAAATTGTTATATTGATTGCAGATGCATCTATCTGGTGACCCACTGCAGGAACATTGATGTTAGGAGAACATTCAACCTCTTGTGGAGGGGACATCTCACTGGTGTCAATATAACCATGAAAAATGCACCATTTTTTTTTTTGACATAATAGATTAGAATTGTCATTGTTGTTCATGAATTCTACATCACTTTCTAGACAGTTGCTTGATCAAGGTGAAATACAAAAGGATCTCCCAATTGAATATCATCAATTTTAGATGCCCTTTGTTTTTTTTTTTTAAAGAGTTTGGGTCACATGTTCATGAGTGACCCATGCTTGAGTTTATTCAAAAAGCCCTCACTTGTGGCGGAGGAATATCTTAGGCACATTATTCCCACAACAAATTTAAAGAGTAAACACACAACTTGAACTCGTAAAAAACAACAAACAAGACCCATAAAAAATTATCTAACCTGCAAATAAGGCAACTCTAATTTATCTGTGCGTATCAGCCCTCTTAAAATTCTAGGCACCTGACTAAGAGAATTCCATTCACATGAAACTCCAATAGCTCCTAATTTTGCCAAAAAATCCACTGGAGCATTTTCTTCTCTAAAAATACGTTGCACATAAACATTCCCAATGTGCACTAACTCCATTAATTCCTCCCAAAAGTCTTCTAAATACCATGTATTACACCGCTGCCCGTGCACCCAGTTGACACACACCTTCAAATCTGATTCCACATCTACCCCTTGAAAACCCATTTCATGGCAATACCGTAACCCAATAACCATAGCCTTAAGTTCTACACATGTGCTTGATCCCTGCCCCAGATATTTTGAATAAGCCACAATTAAATTACCAGAAGAATCACGAACCACACCTCCTGCCCCTAACTCTCCCGAGTTGCTCAAACTGCTGCAGTCAATGTTTAATTTGACTATACCATCACAAGGTTTCCTCCACATAATAACACGATTGACTTGTTGTTTGACAGGAATGATGGGAATGTTCAACTCAATCAACCAAAATTCATCCGCTCGAGAACATCTAGAGACGCTGTCGTTTACTTTCTGCAATGTCGCCACTGAGTAACAGATAAGCTGCTTTATATCCTCCATTGATAACACTTTCCCTTCCATCCTTGCTTTGCACCGATGGAACCATAGCCTCCATGAGATAATACATGGAAGCAAACCAATAATGCTACCCACTTGCGTCGATCTGGAAGCTCTCCTAAACCACACCATCACAGTTTGGAACCATGTCCGGGAAGGATCAAATGTAATACCCAACCTATCCGAGAAAAATCTCCAAACATTCACAGCAAACTTCCCCTCCCACAGGACATGGTTTAAATCCTTGATCTCCCCACAAACACAACAATCACATTTTGAAGTAATTGGAATACCAACCCTTCTCAATCTCTCATCAACACTAACACAATTATTCATTGCCTTCCACATAATATAGAGATTTTTTTTGGCAATCTGTCATGCCTAACCCAGTTAGACCAGCACACTTCCGAGGCACGAACATGAATACACTGCCATGCACTTTTTGTATTGAACCTTCCATCATTGTTATCCATCCAAACAAGAATATCTTGACCTTCTCTACGAGAACCCAGGAAATTAATAATCTCGACAGCCCTCTCATTGCCAACCATTCTTTCCAACTTCTCAATATCCCAACCATTCTCTACCTTCAGCTCACATATTTTTATTTTCGGCTCCTCTATGATATGGTTTTCATTAGCTAGAGGACCCCCCTCCCACTAGTTATCAAACCAAAAAGAAATCATTCTATCTCTGACTTTCCATTTCGATTGTTGAATCACCATTGGAATGCTTTGTACTACTGATCGCCAGAATCGAGAACCTTTGTGTTTGTCTACCAAAGAGACATGATTATTCGCAATATACTTGGCCCGAAAGAACCTGTACCATAAATCATCCCCTTGCATAATTTTCCACACAAACTTCACATGCAAGGACTGCTGCACCTCTTCCAGCTTTCTCAGACCAATGCCATTTTCTTCAACCGGATGACACATTCTCTTTCATGAGAACCAATGCTTTTTATTTTTTCCATTAACCTCCCCCCAAAAGAAAGAGCTAAACATGATGTTTAATTTATTCAAGACCTGTTTCGGCAAATTCAGGATAGCAATCAAGTGCACCGGAAGACTAGACAGCACATGTTTCAACAAAACCAATTTACCCCCAGCGGATAGACATTTAGATGCCCTCTGTTGAGCATATCTTTCTCTTCTTTTCTGATGTAGATCTTCTTTTTTCTCTTATGGCAGGGCACTATATGAGTTTTTTTTTTTTTTTTGCTGGTTGTTTTCCATGACCTTGGGAATTTTTTAAAAGAACTTAGCTTATAAGAAAATTAATTAATTGTATTTAGATGAATTTTCATTTATTTTTTAATATAATCTTACAACTTTTCATTATGTTATCAAAGAAAACAATTCTTCCAATAATTGGACAATATGGCAGAAAACCATAAACAAAGGAACCAATGAGCAGCACGAAAATGTGGAATTCGTATCTAAAAGGAGATAGAAAATATTACAAACATATCCATAGATTCCTACGTTTAGCAAGACACAATTTGTAATTTTTTATAGTTAGAATCAACATTGATTAAAATAAACAAAGTCTAGATAAGAAGAAAAAATATGTGTATATGATCGATGAGAACAAACATGCAGAATATAACTACACAACATATATGACAACAACATAACAAATACATATGAAAGAAACAGTTTGAACATGAAGATCTTATCATGCATTCATATTGTATAACAAAAATAAATTTTGAAGGAAAAGAATAGAAACAACTTCTAAGCATAATCCAACGAAAAAGCTACAGATTTGAATCTATCAAAGATATGCATCAAAACATATAAGCTAGAGAAGAAAGCATATGTTAATAAGTACTACTGAAATGTGAAAAATAAAGTACTAATGAACTTTGTCTTTCGTTTATTACCTTCACTTCACTTATTTATATGAAAACATAAAACCTGTGAATATCTAAACAATGTTTTCATTGTTTTAAGGCATCGAAGCCAAACAATGTTTTTATGTTTTCCATCCATCTTGAATATTATAAGCTTAATGGATGATCTGCATCAGCTAATGGACAAAATCATTTTTATTATTTTAATGCTTTGGCTTGACATGCAACAATTATTGATTCAAAGGGATGCACATGAAATGTTCAAGCATTATTATAAATGTCTTGGATGGATAAATCCCTACGCAATATTTATTGCACATCTTCCATCGTGTGTCCAAACAGTACCATCATGGGTTCATCATCTAATTCGTAAGATCTATTTTATAATAAAAGTAACTTTACAATCTGATAAATCACATCAAAACACTTCAATTTGTGAGATTATTTTTATTTAATCACTTTGTAGCTAGAATATTTCATAACTTTTATAAATCATCTATATATAAGAGAACTTCGATATGTCTAGATATGTCGATGAGAACTTCGATATTGGTAAACACTTAGATGAGAACTTAGATGGCCATATTTTAAATCTTGATGGTAATTTATTATATGTGGTCTGTTCCCATCATTTTCTGATTCTGAATAACATCATCACATCAAATCAATGACTGGGTTTTTTTAGTTATATGTGACCTATTCCTATCATTTTCTTTTTATGAATAAAATAATCGAACTAAATCAATGACTGACTACTAACTGAACATTCCAACAGAATCAAACAAATCTTCTTTTTGAAATTACAGCTTTTTCTTCAATCATTCTCTCTCATTTTTATGCTAATGATATGCTTATATAAGTTAGAAAAGAAACCCTAATATTTTCATGATTCTCCCTAAACAAATTGCCTAACTTTCAGGATTTATTTGGCAGCTACGTACGTGTTTCAGAATTTCAAATTTAGAAATCCTTGTTAGAGACAAAGTTCTAGCCCTTTAAGATAGCTTTCCAATCCATCAGAAATTGCATCAATTGAATGTTTGAGTTGGAAGTTATGGTCAAAATAGTATAGTATGTCTAGGTTGTCTCCAAGCACATTTCGGATTTAGATTTTTTGTGAATTCCTTCTATGATTTCTTTTTTTTTTTCTTGATCCATATTACTCTCAAACCCTCTGGAACTTTTTCTTTTAGAACCCTCCTTCCATATCTGCAGATCATCCAATCCATTCAAAATCGATTCTCTTTTCAAATTTTAAAACAAAATATTTCTCCCATATCTGCTATTGAAAATCCTAAATCTTTGGCTAATAGACTTCCAGCAGGATTTAGAGCATCAAAACAACACATTTTGGAGTTGAGTCATTCAAGAAAGGTGTAGATCTCGTTCTCAGCTTTCAAACGCACCTGAACTTGTTTTATTCTGACTTTTAAAAATTCAGAAAAAGGCAGAAAACCGAAATAGGGTCTGGACTGCAGTATATTTCTGGACAGATTCAGACTTTTCCACTTTTGCTAAGTTTTGAACTTCAAAACGACAGAATTAGATTTTGGTTTTAAGCCTATGTCTTAACTTTCCAAAAAGCCAAACAAAACCTGAAACTGAGGTCAATAGCTCTACTTAGAACCCAAAAACCAAATAATATTCTGATTTGACTAGACTCAGACTTGCTAGAATTTGCACTCTAGGCCTAGCCCGATATCTGACACTTCAATGCAGACTATTGCGAAAAGGTCTCACACTTCGTTGATAATTGTTATTTTTTGTAACGAGTTCAACTATTTGTATGAGTAATATTATTCTTCATCTTTCATCTTAGATGGTACTGTCATTCTCAATCACATTTTGTACCGCATTTTAAGTAGTTTCTTCTATCAACCATTTAGATGGAAACGTAACCGGTTGATATATATATACTACATCACCAAGCTTACGCCATTTTTCTTTTTGCATCGTAACGTGTCATTGTGAAAACTATACTTGTTGACAACTACCATCAATATTGATTGTCAATGTTTTTGCAATGCTTCATGAGTTATTGAGAAAAGTTTTTAGCAACCTTTTAACAAATTCTTGGGAGAAGATGAATGAATGATGACAAATTTCATGAGAAAAAAGGAATATAGTTAATGTTTGACAAAAACAATAAGGAGATGTTTGGAAACAATTTCTTTCCCATCTCATCTCATCTCATCTTATTTCTTTTTCAAACATCATTCAAACACAAAATACTTTCAAACTAATCATTATAACTTTTTCAAATTCTAAAATAAAAGTATATTCTAACAATATTTTAACTTTATAATATTTAATTTTTTATTCAATTTTTTCTCTCATTTTCTGAAATCCAATAAATACTTCACTCAAACTATTTCATTACTATTCTTACAAACCATCTTATTAATATTCACAAAATTCTCATCTAGCATCGATCGATCTCCTAATTGTCCGGTAATTGAAAAAGAAATAGGAATTAAGAACCTCTATCTAAAACTACTTACCATCTTTCTCCTCCAAAAACCAAGTAGCTAGCTAGATACTAGAATGTCAAATTAAGCTTCTCGACAAGATTCTCAATTTTGTAATAGGCATGTTACAGCCATAACGAAAGAGTTCAACATTGAAGGCAAAAAAAAAAAAAAAAGAAAAAGAAAAACTCCGTTTCTTTAATTTATGTTGGTTTTACACAAAATACGGCCACATTGGCTTTGGGGGAACCTTAAACCACGTACAAAAGATAATTAGATTATAACAAATTAGAAATCTTAAAACAGAAAACATAATGTTACCATATATAATACTGTAGATAATTGGTTGTACCAAACCTTAACAAAGTGTAAAGGAATGTTTATGTTTCATCATTGCATTTAGTAGTTGAGATATCTTGCTTTAGGTAGCTGACCACAATTTAAAATCTCATTTGTTGCTTTGCTATTGGAGGTTAGACGATATACATTTATATATATATATATATATATATATATATGATAGAAGATAGATCACTATCCTATATATTTATCTTATCCAAATGATCTGAAAGCTCATGTTTAGAAAATGTGGACTATAAGCAACACATTTGACTATATATATATATATATATATATATACACACACACACATATATATATATTGAAAAGAAAAGAAAAAACAATCAATTGAAAAACATGACTTAGATCTTCGAAATCGGATCTTCTAGTCAGTTTCGCTTGAAATGGATAGTTTATATTTAGTGTAAATTAAACATGACGTATTTTGATAATGAAATAATTGGAATATTTTATCATATTTTACACAAAATTTATAGCGTCCATTTTTCTTTAAAATTGAAAATATCATTTTTATAATTAATGAGTAATGTTAGATATAGTCATGGATTGTACAAATGTCAAGCTCTTTTTAAAAAATAATATGGTCTTTCAAAAAAAATATTTTTTTTATGTAGATCTCATATTTATTCAATTTTTTTATATATAAAATACACAATACTAAGCATTCTATAATTGTAACTATCATTTTTGAATCATCATGTATTCCTTAAAGGCTTGTGAGAGGCAGCTCCAAGAAACTTGTGCATGCTGCATGGACTATGCATTGAAAAAGCAATGGTCCCAATTAATAGTTTCATATGCACGAATGCGGCTTTGATCGGCTAAAGCCAGCGGCCTTCAACAATAAAAGCGTTGCAGAGAAACATAAATACATTGAAAGGGGCTTTTCACCAAACATAATTAAACCAATGAAAAAAGAAAGGCACATAACTAAGACTCCTCTCCTTTCCTAATGCTTCCCTTTACCTTGCTTCAAGTTTCCCTTTAAATGCAAGCAATAAGACATCTACCTTTTCTTTTTTCTTTTTTGATTTTTGGGAGAAGTTACAGGCCATCTACCTTAGCTAAATTCCTTTATTTTCAGTCTTTTTTTTAGGTCTCAACCGTACGTAGAGGTTAATTGGGTCTGCAAAATGTGGGTGCGTGGCATAATGAGTTTCACAGCTCATCAAGTAAAAGCCAATGGTTTATGTGGTCGAACCTTATTTCATGCCTGGGGAAAATGATCATCTATTTCATTTAAAGTGGGTACAATATATCCATCAAGCCTAAAATATAGGATACTTTAGCCATGACATCATGTTTTGTTTGTTTATGCAATTTTGATCCAAGGCCATTAGTACGGTCGAATGACCTACGGTGATGCATTGAAGTTATGTGCTCATCTATGGATTCAATAATAAATAAAGAGAGACAGATATTTATGAAGTTTGGCATAAAAACATACATCTGCGGATAGTTTGAAGACGAAATCCACTTTGCTTGGTTACTTTACAATTTCTCATGACCTCATATTACCCTCAATACAATGTAAAAAATATGATTG
Source organism: Cyclocarya paliurus (assembly GCA_029856935.1). Taxonomy (NCBI): domain Eukaryota; kingdom Viridiplantae; phylum Streptophyta; class Magnoliopsida; order Fagales; family Juglandaceae; genus Cyclocarya; species Cyclocarya paliurus. Next base: position 13,740,264 of record CM056945.1, on the reverse strand, counting down.
ATGAGAGGTTGAAGAAGATATCATCCTTTTGAAGGGAGAGAGAGAGAGAGTTCCACAAGAGTGTATATATATTCTTGATCTACATTTGTAAAGGTTTCCTCTAAGTCTTCTTCCATTATAGTTATCACTTCGGTAGCTGAGTCCTACTTGCTTTATGTCACTTTGATAATTTTATATATCAATCAATTACGTTTAATTAGTTTTATCTCTTCCTTGGTTTAGCTATCTCTTTTATTCAAGAGGACAATGGGCTTATGATAGGCTGAAGTCTAATTCATTTCATATCCAATAATATTTGTTAATAAGTGAAATAACCGAAACATACGGTATCTTCCATTGGATAGATTGTATATTTGTAAAACCTTGGAATTAAAAGACTCAAGCCTCGAAAAATAAATAAATAAATAAAGTGTGATGTCTGAATTAAAAAAAGTGTGATGTAGAGATAATGAATAGCAAAAATTAAAAAAAAAAAAAAAAAGAGAAAAGAAAAGAAAGAAAGAAGAAGAAGAGGAGGAGGAGGAGGAGGACGACTAAGCAGCACTGGCTAAGTTTGGGGTAGGTGGCTCTGCCTGATGACAGTTAAATGATTAGAGATTTAAAAATGGTAATGGGGCAGTGACATGAAGGTAATGTATCAAAAGAAGTACAGTGACAGAACCGCCTCCACGAAACAGAAGGAGAAGAGGCCGATGCAGATTAATGCATAATTTACACATGATCCCCCCAGCAAAACAAAAGCGAAACTAATACAGACAAAGGCCGGAAAAGAAAATAAAAACATTAGGCTCTTCCTAATTTCTTCTTTTACCCGATCGAGTTTGTGAATTTTGAACTACCAAGTGTGACATATATATTATTATTATTATTATTATATATACCAAAGTTAATGATGCACTTAATTTGTTAAATTTAGGCTTATTTTTCGTAGACTCTTAAAATTATACACATCTTAGTTTTTTATCAGTTTAATTAAATATGACCATTTTCTGCATGGATTTTTTTTGCTAGAATAATATTTGAAACAAAATAACGAAAATAACACATGATCTATGCATGTATGAATAATAATATATACACAGAATAATTTTGCAAACTTTATACAATCCATGCATTTTACGCCAATCAATTGATCAGTTCCTCAAAAATATTATTTTTTATTTTATTTTACATATCTGTCCACCGTGCATCTGTGTGTACACGGGCAGGAAAATGAGATATAGTAGCTTTAATTAGGCAGGTAGTATACACACGAGGTACAGTTGTAAGTTGCAATAATTAATATACTTAATGGTGATTACTAAACTTATGGTGAGGCTAATTATAGTGTAGGACCAGTGGAAGACCCCAAAGAAGAAGAAAAGGGACCAAATTAATTAGTACATAAACATTATTAATTTTGAGCGCACACATATATATTTATTTATGGAACACTTGCCACTCTAAATTGTACATTTTAAATGTACAGTTTTGTTACGAATCAGTAGTTACTGTTCACATCACACATTCTATGATGTAGAAATTTATTTATTTTTTATATAGTACGGGGGTGTTTTTATAAGGTGTAGGGGTGTTTATCTTAAGGTGTATGGTGAGAGTAGTGAATAGTGACTGATCAGACGGATTTTTCTTAAAGATAATACCAATTTTGAAAGGGTAATGATCTCTACTTCCAACCAACTTTTTTGCAAAATTTGGTGGATTTGTTCTTCGAGCTGTATGAATAATGTTGTTGACCAAAAATAAATGAAAATTTAAGGAAACTTAAATTTCTTATCTGAACATGTGATAATTTTCAGGAAAGGTTAGCATTTATTCCTCTTATAAATCTCGTAAGGTCTCTCTTTTAAATATTTAATTATCAAAGTAATTACTAATTAGAAAGTTAGAACGGGGTTCAATTTCAATGCCAAGTTCTGTAACAATATATTTCATATAAATTACACATTTTAAATTGTCAGAATAAATTTTTAAAACTATTGCGTAGGTATAAAGTTTAAAACTAGACCTCGTTTGGTTACACAATTCAGATGAGATGAGATGAGATGGACTGGTTTGGTTACACAAAATCAAATTATCTCGTCTCATCTCATATAATCATTATAACTTTTTCAAACTCTCATATAAAATATAATAAATAATTCAATTTTTTCAAATTTTAAAATAAAAGTTATATTAAAAAATTATATTATAACAATATTTTATTTAACTTTTAACAAAACATTTTATCTGAACTGCGTAACCAAACAAAGAAATTGAGATTCTCTCAAATTTTTGTCTGACTTAGATCATGTGATACAATATTGAATGTTTATGTGGATTGACATTAACCAAAACTTTCGCATGGTCAATGTTAAATGTTGTAAGATTTGCATGTTGTATCAACCTCTTTCGGGACTTAACATTAATCTAATTTGGACAGAACATAGAAAGGGTTTTTGTCTAGAATAATGCTAATGCACATTAAGGGTTTTATCGCCTCTATTTATACTGAATAATATTGTAGATTTTTAAGTGGTTCAAAAGTCAACTCTTAAATGAAAAATCACTTAAAAGTAACATATCAGTTGCTGTATTTGAGGACGACAAAACTCGAAATGAAGAATTACCGTATTTAATTTGTTGAATATACTTTCTTATGACTACGAGTAATTATTATAAAAAATTCTATTTATAAGTCGGTGTAGATAACACATATAGTAAAGTGCTTCAAAGCATTGTTTTTATCATCTTTCTTTTTTCTTTTTTTTTCTTCTTGGTAATTAGGTTTGGGAAGTTCTATACACTACACCCTCATTCCACTATAATGAGGTGATATTATTGATCAACCTGCATATCTTTTGATCTTTATAAAAATAAATGA